>CM061349.1:228816835-230213085 GCA_030867105.1 Liasis olivaceus | reverse complement strand
TTTGTTGACTATTGATATATATGTAATATCACACCATGCTTAATGGAAAGAAGGAGAAATTCATGCCATGCCAGGTGTGGGAAAGGGACATCTAATCCTGCCTGCTGATGCCTAGTAATTTACAAAGTATATAACAGCTGCAGCAGTGTATTGTCGAAGGCTTTCACGGCCAGAATACGATGGCTGGTGTGGGTCTTCTGGGCTGTGTGGCCGTGTTCTGGAAGTTTTGTTTCCTAACGTTTCGCCAGCATCTGTGACCGGCATCTTCAGAGGGCAGGAGCACAGACAGGAGCAGTTCTCTCTGTGCCCAGGATGATGTGACCCTTTTGTGGGTATTTATAGAGATCAGCGAGGGTGCCTGAAGGGGGTGGTGGTTGGGGGGTGGTGGTTGGGGGGGAGGTTGCAGCAGTGTTTGTAAAACAAATATTATGACTTAATACTTAAGTTATATGCATAGAATCCATCAGTAACTCTTTGTGGAAGTGAAACTGTCAATAAAATGGATATTTCCTCTTCTTTAGATGGGATGTTGCATGTTTAATTGACTTCAGATAAAGTATTTACAATCTGATACAAGTGGTCCTCGCCTTATGACCATCCATTTAATGATGGTTTGATGTTATGATGGCACTGAAAAAAGTGACTTATGACTGGTCCTTACACTTACGACCGTCGCAGCATCCCCACAGTCACGTGATAAAAATTTGGGCAGTTGGAATCAGCATGTATTTACAATGGTTGTGGCATCCCTGGGTCACATGATTGCCATTTGCAACCTTCCCAGGGGCTTCCGACAAGCAAAGTTAATGGGGGAAGCCGGATTTGCTTAACAACCACGTGATTCGCTTTAACCACTGTGGCAAAAAGGTTGTAAAATCAGGTGCAACTCACTTAACAACTGAATCGCTTAGCAATGGAAGTTCGAGTCCCAATTGTGATCATAAGTTGAGGACTACCTGTATGCTATTAGAATCTCTTCTTCTAAGAAACAAACATTATCCTGAGCTTTTGAATGGAGTTCTGTGGATTCCATCTTCTGTGTCTTAGTGTTCCTACTTCTGATTCTACCCAGCCTCATAAATGAAACATTTGTTCTTGCCTATTCTCCTTAGCCTTTTAAAGATCGATGTGAATGGTTTTACGAGCACTTGCATTCTGGACAACCTGACTCTGACATGGTTCATAGGCCTGTCAGTGAAAGTGACATTCTGTTGGTTCACAGAGGTAAGGAACTTCAGATGTATCATATTCTTTATATGAAATGCTTCTGTACTGAATAAAAGTGAGAAATTAATTGTTTTTCATATTTAGATTCTATTTTTAGGAGCAGCTGTGAAGTTGTATCTAAAGCAAATTGTGTAAAGTTGAAGCAAGGAATTGCTGTACGTTTCCATGGTGAAGAAGGCATGGTGAGTAATGTTATATACTGAATGATGTGTAAAATAGTTTTCAGGAACATAGTTTCTTTAGGATAGAAGTTGTTCAAAAATTGTTATAAAATTTGTGCTAAATGGAGAAGAAAAGCTTCCTTGGCTATTAAAATGGATCTGAAGCAGATATTTCAAAACACAACTATTTCTGAAAGCAAAGTCTAATAATAGAATTACAGGTGAAACTCAAAAAATTAGAATATCGTGCAAATGTTCATTTATGTCAGTATGGCAACTCAAAAGGTGAAACCAATATATGAGATAGACGCATTACATGCAAAGCGAGATATGTCAAGCCTTACTTTGGTATAATTGTGATGATTATGGCGTACAGCTTATGAAAACCCCAAATTCACAATCTCAGAAAATTAGAATATTACATGACATCAATAACACAAGGACTGGAAATAGAACAATATCGGACCTCTGCAAAGTATAAGCATGCATATGTACTCAGTACTTGGTTTGGGCCCCTTTTGCAGCAATGACTGCCGCAATGCGGCGTGGCATGGATGCTATCACCCTGTGGCACTGCTGAGGTGTTATGGAAGACCAGGATGCTTCAATAGCGGCCTTCAGCTCCGCTGCATTGTTCGTTCTCATGTCCCTCATCTTTCTCTTGGCAATGCCCCATAGATTCTCTATGGGGTTCAGGTCAGGCGAGTTTGCTGGCCAATCAAGCACAGTAATCCCATGGTCATTGAACCAGGTTTTGGTACTTTTGGCAGTGTGGGCAGGTGCCAAGTCCTGCTAGAAAATGAAGTCAGCATCCCCATAAAGCTCGTCTGTGGAAGGAAGCATGAAGTGCTCCAAAATCTCCTGGTAGACGGCTCCGTTGACCCTGGACTTAATGAAGCACAGTGGACCAACACCAGCAGATGACCTGGCTCCCCAAATCAACACAGACTGTGGAAACTTCACACTGGACTTCAAGCATCGTGCATTGTGTGCCTCTCCATTTTTCCTCCAGACTCTGGGTCCTTGGTACCCAAATGAGATGCAAAAGTTGCTCTCATCAGAAAAGAGGCCTTTGGACCACTGGGCAACAGACCAGTTCTTTTTTTCTGCAGCCCAGGTAAGACGCTTCTGATGTTGTTTGTTGTTCAGGAGTGGCTTAACAAGAGGAATACGACATTTGAAGCCCATGTCCAGGATCCGTCTGTGTGTGGTGGCTCTTGATGCACTAACTCCAGCCTCAGTCCACTCCTTGTGAAAGTCCCCAACACTTTTGAATGGCCTTTTCCTGACAATCCTCTCCAGGCTGCGGTCATCCCTGCTGCTTGTGCACCTTTTTCTACCACACTTTTCCCTTCCACATAACCTTCTATTGATGTGCTTTGATACAGCACTTTGGGAACATCCAACTTCTTTTGCAATTACCTTTTGGGGCTTTCCCTCCTTATGGAAGGTGTCAATGATGGTTTTCTGCACAACTGTCAGGTCAGCAGTCTTTCCCATGCTTGTGATTCCTACTGAACCAGCCTGAGAGACCATTTAAAGGCTCAGGAACCCTTTGCAGGTGTTATGGATTCATTAGCTGATTAGAGTGGGTCACTTTGAGCCTAGAATATTGAACCTTTTCACACTATTCTAATTTTCAGAGATTGTGAATTTGGGGTTTTCATAAGCTGTACGCCATAATCATCACAATTATACCAAAGTAAGGCTTGCATGCTCGCTTTGCATGTAATGCGTCTATCTCATATATTGGTTTCACCTTTTGAGTTGCCATACTGACATAAATGAACATTTGCACGATATTCTAATTTTTCGAGTTTCACCTGTATGTGTCACTTCTGACCTCTTACTAGTGTTTCTTTTCAAAGCGATGTATCTGGTGCTAGTGCTTGTTTCTTATTCTGGAGCACTGGGTAGAAAAAGTAGTTGTTAATCGAGTTTGAGCCATAACTTCTCAAGAGGGTTCAGGAGTTCATGGCCTCCATGGCAGGCATGGGACACAGACCTGTCCCAAGTCATCGTAGCCCAGTACATACCGGCAATTACACTTTAGATCTGGTTTTTTTGTCTTGAGGCAGTCGTGATGGACATTCAGAAGGCACTGCTATCAATCTATTGCCATGGACAGATCATTCTCTGCCCTGTGGCTGAAGGGTGTCACACACATACAAACACACTCCATGGGGAAATGGGGCCTATTTGATTGGCTTGAGGGGTTCCAGAGGGAGCTTGGAGTTCTCCCTGAGGATCTGGTAGGCAATTTGGCTGAAGCCTTACTCGCAGCCTGAAATGGGCAGATGGCAGGTGCATTTCTCCTATGCAGCCTTTCCCTGTGCACCAATCCTGGGGTGCACTTTGATTTACTAAGGAGCTCAGGATGATGAAGTGCCAGAAGAGATGCCTGGAGTGCTGCTGAAGAAAGACAAAGAGCAAATCTGATTGAACATGGATAAGAGCTTATATTTGGGATTATCTTGTGGTGATAAGAGTGACAAAATATGAATATAGGTAGTCCCCAGGTTAAGAACACCCAGTTTAAGAACAACCCATAGTTAAGAATGGAGTCTGTTGTAGCAAAATTTGAGTTAAATACACAATGGTTTGAGTTAATTACACAATACTACTTATATAGTGTTATACAATAATACTGTTCCGGCTTACATATAAATTCGATTTAAGGACAGACCTTGGGAACGGAACTCGTTCTTAAACTGGGGTCTACCTGTATTTCTCTGCCCTTACTGCATCTGCCAATAGTTTCCGGATGGCCATGCTTAAAGTAATGTGTTTTCTGCTGGGCAGGGATGGGCCACAGGAACATCTGCTGGGCCACTATGAATAACATTCTGTCTGGTGGATAAAGTCACTCAGATGTGTTTGGAGTTGGATTTCAACTGGTCAAATCCAGTTGATGTGCCTGGGGCATGGTCTTGTGGAGGTATCTGGGCTTGAATTTGAATCTGTGACTCTTGTTGAGGTAGACAGGGCCCTCCAAACTGTGAGTTTGGCTACCTGTTTATTAAATCCAGGTCCTTAACCCTAACCCTGGGTTGTCAAGGCTGTGGGATTTGTGAGTAGGGGGCACCATGTTACAGTTGTCCTCCTTTCTCAGCGGCTGGTTCCAGTTGGTGTTGATGGGGGAAAAGATTGCGCCATTGGTGTGCCTCAAAGCTTGATGCTTTCCTCCCTCCACATCTATATGAAACTGCTGAGGAGAGGTTATCTGCCAGTTCAGAGTCTGGTATGATTAATATGCAGGTGATATCAATTGAACATCTCAACCAATGCCATCTATTGGTTGAGGACCCAGGAAGCATGCCTTCTCTATTGTGACGGCTGCCCTATGGAATGTCATCCTTCCAGAGCTCCAACCCTAATGATGTTTTGGAAGTCTTTAAAAACTTAGTCACCCAGTTGTTCTGGAGTTGTGCTAAATCTAATAATACTAATGAAGAAGGATTACCTAGCTTTTAATGAGATTATTATACAAGTTAAAATCCATTTTATACTGATTAACAAACATCTTGGCATATTTCAAAATATGCATATGTAACTCTATATCTATTTTTGCCTCTAGGGCCAAGGCGTGGTACGTGAATGGTTTGATATCCTTTCCAATGAGATTGTTAACCCAGACTATGCTCTTTTTACTCAGTCAGCTGATGGTATGTTGGTGTCTCTCTTTAGGTTACAATACTTTTAGAGTTTATCTAAACTGCTGAACTGTATCTCTCCCCAGAAATATATTTTTGCTGTAATATTTTTTCTAGAAGTGTGTAAGGTCCAATCCTGATGCATAAAGAAAAGGTTTAAATGCACTCCGGTGCCTAGTTCTATAATTTTTAACTATTGCATGAATAGAACTGGATTTTTAGCTTTCTGCCTTTTTTTTCCCCACACACCAAAAATGGCTGCTTTCAGGCCTTTAGTTTCAGAATCAAGTTGCAAGACTACTAGCCCAAACTTTAGTTTAACTCTTAAAATTTCTTGAGTGGTCATTTCTTCAGACAAAATCAGATGTGATTTTTGCATTGAAAGTCAGAATATTGTATTTTCTAAAGGAATAGTTTCCCCTCTCCGTGCTGAATTTCAGTAATTTTGAAGGTGAAGGTACAGTTACTTTTGCTACTATTAGGATGCTGAAATGGGGCAATCATAATTTGTATAGTATAGTGACAAATGAAATTAGAAAATCAACGAAGTCTTTGGTGCCTTCAAATTTTGAATTTTGAGATTCTGTCACCTGTGGAATGCACTGAAGATATAGGTTTTCATCCTATTATAGATATAAATTAACTATGTCAGAATGTTTATCAGTGCTAATTTGTGAATTCTTCCTAGTTATTTCATTACACATTTAAACTTACCTCAGTCATCCACTGTGAGATATATTTTTGCATCTCATTTACCTATAACCTTTAAACTAGCATTTCCCAGATATGGATCTGCCAACTGAGGATGACCATCCATGCATGTAATGAGGGAACTCTGGTCCACAAAAAATGTACACCATGTTTTTTAAAATTTGTTTTTATTGCTACACCTGGGATGATTTGAAATCCAGTGAGTGAAAATCAATTTTTATTTGAAATCAGGATTGTACATCTGAGATATATTTGTTTCCTTCTTTATTGTATTTATTCCTCATGGAAACATAATTTTTATCACTTCATTTTGTACTTTATTCTGAATCTCAAAAAACAAATCAAAGGTTTGTATTCTGAAATGACTGTTGTTTTAAAAGCCATAAATTGAACTATATTATTATTTTTTTTTTAAGGAACAACTTTCCAGCCCAATAGCAACTCTTCTGTGAATCCTGATCACTTGAACTATTTTAGATTTGCTGGACAAATCTTGGGTTTAGCTCTTAACCACAGACAACTAGTCAACATTTACTTCACAAGATCATTTTACAAGCATATTCTTGGTATGATTCTATTAAGATGTTAATGATTTTGTTGAGATGTCTAGTAGATAATACAGCCCCCTAAAAGGGAATTGCTTTATGTTATTTAAGCCTTTTCCACACTCTGTCACTGTGCTTAATGAGAGCTTCAGCATTGTTACAAAAGCAACAACAATACATATATTAAAAAAAAAGCTTTAGGCTTGCAGTGTAACTATAATAGAAAGTAAGCATCTGATGATGCCAATTAGCATTAATACAGTGCTTTAACAAACACTTTTCACGTAAAAATATTTACGTAGGTATTACAGCAGCTGGGCTAGTTAGCTAATGTCATGAACATGTTACAAATGGGCTTGGAAGCTGAAAGTGACAGGCTAGCTATAAAAGCCCCACCTTAAATGAATGGGTTAGAGAGGATTTGCAGGAGGTATGTTCCTGTGTTCTTCACTACAGCAGTAGCATGCATGTGTATAGTGTAGCTTTAGTTGTCAACTAGTTAAAATCATTTTGTGGTAACAGAGCAGCTTGTAATAAATCAGTTTCCTGAAGGTAATCTGTGTTTTAAGCAGCCGTAACAATTTCCTTTCTTCTTTCATCCTGCGTTATTTCAGAAAGTCTGTAGAGGGCAGACGTTTACCATGAATGAAAGCATTCCAGCGAAGCAGGTCCTAGATGAACTGAATTTTCTTTGCATTGTCTCCAAGGTATTCCTGTAAACTATCAGGATGTGGCATCTATTGATCCAGAGTATGCAAAGAACTTGCAGTGGATTCTAGATAATGATATCAACGACTTGGGGTTAGAACTGACCTTCTCTGTGGAAACCGATGTGTTTGGAGCAATGGAAGAAGTGCCTTTGAAGCCTGGTGGTGTAAGCATAATTGTCACACAGGAAAACAAAGTGAGTCATGTGGGGTTATTGGTCTGTGGTGATTCTGAAAGATAGCCCCTTTGGCTGGCAAACTAACTGCAAAATAGGGTCTGTGTAGCAATTTCCATTGCTGGTTTGTTTCGGCTTTCATTGAAAAACATGAAAACAAAAACATACTCCAACCTTCTTTGGCATGTCAGCCACAGGGGTTATTGTTGCGTGTTGGAGGACTGAACATGGCACTGAATTGTCCCAGATGAAACAATGGAGGGATTGAGTTCAAGTCAACATGTCATGCTCTGATATGTAGACTCGTTAAATTAGAGCACTGAACTAAAGCCACTTGAACGTAATTCCTGTAATGGAGTAAACTTTTACTATTACATTCAATGAAGCTGTAAATAACAATATATAATTTGAAAAGATATTAGATCGTAAATAATATGATGAAACAGAATTACAAAATGATTCATATTCTTCCCTCCTTCCTACTAAAAGGAAGACAACCACATGGTTTTTGTACTGTTTAAACAAGCCAAATCCATCTCTTTGCTGATGTTTATTTCCACACGAAGGCCAACTGAGACATTTTGTGCAATGTAATATGTTGTTTACAGTCCCTAAATATATATTACAGTGTTGTTGCTCTGTTCATCAGGTCTTATGAGCCGTTTCTGTAATGGGAAGCCAAAAGAGTTTTGCAGACTTATTATGCCAACCAGAACTTGTTCAGGTGTTCTGCTATCCTGAGTGCTAACCCTCTGAGCGCTCCGGATAACTTCCAACCTTATCCCTCCTCTAATGTCACTGTAACTATGAAACTTTTATTTTCATACGATATTGTTAGCTTTTTTAAGTTCTTTGGAAACTTGTTTAGGCTTTTTTATTTGCGCCTTCAAGTCAGTGTTGACTCCTGGTGACTGCCTGGACTAGACCCTGCAGTTTTCTTGGCAAGATTTCAGAAGTGGTTTGCCATTGCCTGCTTCCTAGGGTTGAGAGAGAGTGACTGGCTGAAAGTCACCCAGCTGGTTTTGTGCCTAAGGCAGGACTAGAACTGGTGGTCTCCTGGTTTCTAGCCTGATACCTTAACCACTACACCATACTGGTTCTCTTTAGTGTAGTAGAAAGAAATAATTACAAAATTATTAGCAGATGTACAGTGATGTCCACATTAGAAGGTGAGATTTGGGGTATTCTCAGTACTTTGGTTCTTGCATTCATGATCAAGTATTCTGGAAAATGCATAAAGTAATGCCATCTGCATTGATTTCAGTGGCAAGAGCCTTGCTGAAAAACTTTGATCATCTTCCATTTTCAGTAGAAATTTATCAGATCTACAACTAGAATTGTATATACATCTCTTCCTGTCTATGTTTATTTCAGGTTGCCACAATCCCATTGTATTTCTAGCAGCAAGATGCATACAATACAATCTGAATTCAGTGGGTCAAAATTAGAACAAGCTTTGTTTAGATTAAGGCCATGTAATGATATGGAACAAGTTAATAATAACTAATTTAAACCCCTGTAGATTTCAGTGAGTCTAATTTAAGATTGACTAATCTGGATCCAGGCTTACTTTTCATGAGAAAAATGTATAGTAAAACAGACATTTCATTTTTACTTTATTAAGGATGTATAGAAAATGTATGGTTTTGAACAGTGTATATGGGGAAATATTAAACATAACTAACACAATTATATTTCTATAAGCTTTTTAGGGCAATGTACTTCGCACCACTATGAGGTATTTGCAAAAGATCTTTCACTGTCTGCTGTTTTTAAACACCCTTTTCCATTTTGTCTTTCATGTATAAACCGCATCTTGTTAGAATAACCAACTGTCATGTTAGTTGGTGACCACTTGGTGTCACTTCATTTTTATTTTCTCACTTTTAGCACTTTCCTAATGTCACAAGCATTTATTACTTGTGTATTTTGTAAGTTGATCTTGATCAGTGTGCGTGATTTATGGGAGTCAGTTCCATATTCTGCACGTTATGCATGGAAGTATAGGTCCAGGGCATTGAAGAACTGTGTTGGAATAGGTGTATGGGAGAAAAAGCAAATCCCGACGGTGCATCTGATTGTTTATGTGAAGGTTTGTGAGAAGAAATAAAAAAAAGCATCAGCCACAACTAGAATTCAAAGTTGTCCTTATCTTCTAAATGTTTTGCTTATTTGTAATTACTCGAGTAAGTGAGAAACTGGAATTCTAATTGAAAGATGAGTAGACATTTCTTTATTCCTGCATACTTTCATTAAACTACGGATTTGAAAAGAAAAATCACCTCTTCCTTATCACATGTCTCCTTACTTTCCCCCTCTTTATTGGTTTAAGGCTTATAGTCAAGGACAAGTTATTGAAGGAACCTTGAAATATCTTTAGTGCTGGTTTGATTCTGAGGGACATGTTACTTGATGATTTATGTGGTTAGAGTGATATAATTTTCAAGCATTTCCATTGCAATACATAACTATAAATAGCTGTTTCCCCTGTAAAATGGGGACATCGGCATAGAGATACTCCATCTTCTTTGACATTTTTTTTTATATTGTAGCTGTTGCCTCATGAGGGACAGCTAGCTATTTTTACCATAGCTGAAAAATCTCAAATTATGCTGACAAAAAGCTAGAGCAAGTACATAGATGAATTTTGTATATTTGGTAGAATATTTACTAAAAATGAGGAAACTGATGTAGAACTTTTAAGATGTGCAAATATTGCTAGAAGGTTGTGGGTAATATGTGATGTCTTGAAAAGGATGAATGTTTGCTGAAAGAAGCAAAAAATGACAGTATGTAAGAACGTGGTTCAGCTTCCTTTGGAAGTGAGAGTTGGGTATGACAGGAGAAACATAAAAGTAAGTTGCCGTCTGAATTGCTTCCTTGAGATGTGTGTGTTGTAAAGCAAGAAGAGATAGGGCAAGAATATATGATTGCTGAATGAATCTGGAGTGAATACCAAAGAAATGAGTGACCTGAAGGGATGATTTAGATGGTTTGATCATATAGAGAGAATGAACGAGAATCAAATTGTAACAAGGAGGAGGAGCAAGAGTGAATGGACTGAGAAGAAGGGGAGACAGACAAAACTCTCACTGGGTGGAGTTGATGAGATCCTGGAAAAGAAAAAGGTAAAAAGTTTTTACATGATTCTACACATGCAGTACTGTTTTTTCTGAATTAACTTGAGATTCAAGTACATTAGATTTGAAACCCAAGTTAAATCCTCCCGTTTCATGGCATCTCCATGTAATGAAACTGAAATAAATAATGCTTTGTGAGCAGTTAAGTATTCTTGAGCAGTGCAGAAAGTTGTAGTCTTCTCCAAGATGGGGAGGAATGTGGGGAACACAGAGTAGTCTGTTATGAACTCTTCAGTAAAAGAGCTTTGGAGGAAAGATGTTGAATCCTTTGCCTGGAAATATAATTTAATTCTGGAGAAAATAAAAATGTATTGGCACATTTTGTAAAGTCTTTTTTTTTAATTAGAATTTTAGACTAGCACCAAGATCCCCATATCTAATTTTCCAAAATTTGTCAGGCTTCTTATGGGTTACTACCTGTACAGGATCTGCAGATTTCATAGACTCTCTACCAAAAATAGAGGAAAATAATGAAACTTATTTTATCCCATTCCCAAATCAGTGCTATTGTGCTATTGCACAAGGCACATTATCTGTGTGCACCCTCAGATGGTGCAACAGTATTCCCTAATTCTGAGTTCACGTTCTTTTTCTAGCCTTGGATATAATTTAAATGTGACATGTGGCAATAAATTTGTTCTTGTGCTATTGCCTACATATCCTATCTGCCAGAAAAAAAGGAGGATCGATTATAATTGTAGAAGTTAATTATGGAGATTTACTTTTAATGTTTAGATTGCAGAAGAAGAGGCTCCTATATTCTTCTACTAGTACAATCCAGTTGAATATGCTGAATGTATTGAAAAGGCCATCTTGAACATATTAATATAATTTTTCTTAATTCTTTTATTTCTTCCACTTCTTTCCATTTCATTTAGAACTTGAATAATTAAGTTCTGGACAATAGCTTTTTTATACATAGGTTATTCTGTAAAGCTCCATATATTCTGATTATACAATAGAAATAACAATGCCATCATTCTATGCGTGTAGCAAGTGCTTAGATACACAGAACACTAAAGCACATGTAGTATAATTCTGCTTGCTGCTAGTAAACCTTCTGTATTTGATTGCACTGGCAGCAGAAAAGAGCTTTGTAGATGGAATGAGGGCCTGAATTTATTAGACATAGGTGATTGTTCTGCTCATATCAGAGAAAAATTAGGTGTTGATTTTTGAAAAATCCTATTCTGGTTTAGCCTACTCTGAGAAGAGATCATGTGTTTACCAGTCAACTGTGAAGAGCAAGATGAAGGGGGCAAGACTGAAGTTTGAGGTTTGTAGAATCAAGGTCAGGGAATATCTGCTTACTTGGCCAGATATATTGCAGTTAAGGTGTGGAAGGATGCCTTTATGTGTTATTTTTGATAGTTTCTGGAAAAGATGTGAGGTGTTAAATTATTGAAGGAATGAAAGTGATGTCTCTGTCTTCAAAAAGGGGGAAGAGAAGGATCTAGTAAACTGTACATCACTCAGGAAAGTTTCTAGAGAACATAATGAAATGGCAACTCTGTAAACACCCTGAAAAATAATGATATGATTATTAGAAATCAGCGTGGATTTGTCAAAAACACATCAAAGAGATACATGAAAAACAAAATCAGATATATCTTGAATGTTATCAGCACGATGAATTTTCAAACGAGAAAGTGACTATGATTTTTCTTGATCCAGAGAAAGATTCTGATAACTTGGAATGGTCTTTCATGCTTGCAGCTTTGAAAAGGAAGAATTATAGTCCTAATTTTTTTACATGTATGTAAAGAGAAAACAGTAAATAGTTTTTATCACAGTAGTATACTCAGTATACACAGCAGTATTCTGAGGAAGATAGGACAAAATTGTCCTCTCTCTCCTTCCTTGTCTTTATTGGTATTAGATCCATTGGCACTGAAAATAAGTCAAGAAATAAAATTTTAGGAATTAAATTATCAACACAAAAACACACACTGAAATTATAAGCTTATAATGTACTTACAGCTACCCAAAGGATTTTTTTTAGTGTTGGTAGTGGAATATATATAGGAGTGTGGTATATCAGGTTTTCAGATCAACAATAAAACTGAAATGCTGACTTAAACAGAGGGAAAAAGGCAAAATATATTCCTAAAAACATTACTGCAAAAAAGATGAAATATTCATGAATTTATTTGATGAAAATTAATGAAAACTGTTATAAAAATAATTATTTGGAAGAATATAATGGTAGACATTTCAGAGTGGAAGCAATTGAAGTTGTCCTGGTTAGGAAGAACTGATTGCAGCTGTTAAAATGAATCTATATGCTACTAAAACTCTAGTGTCTGTAACCTTCAACTGGGTGAAATGGTGCGTCATAGGGCAACAGTTTTTGAACCAAGGTACCTCAAATGGGCTAACTTACAGAATGCATCCAAAATCTGGGACCCATTACTCCTGTGGGATTGAAATTTGGGAAATGTGTGGCTGCTTCAGCACAGCTGTGCTGCTGCACCACTTTGGTCAGCCCAGGTCACGTGATCGTCATGGGGGTATTCTCAACCTATTTACCACTTCCCTCTGTACCCTGCGCCCAATACCCAGGTGGCAAGGCCTGACAGGCAAGTGGCAATTGGCTGCTTTGGAAACGAGGCAGAAATTTGAAATCTCTTAATGGTTGTGGGTGTTGAGGGAAGGATGAGGAAGTGACTTGGATGCCTGCTGGAGAGAGAGGGCTGGCTGGGAAGCACCGGTGGTCAACGGGTGAGCCTTCCTCCCTTGAAGGAGGGGTCCCTTGGGGATACATTGGAATGGGGAGCAAAGGTGCAGTTTTCCTCATGGTCCACATCTCCCTTTGTTCCACCTACCCCCAGCAAAGTGTCAGGCAGTTCCTCTGGTCAGAGGAGGAGGAGGAGGAGGAGGAGGAGGAGGAGGCGGCTTCACAGGGGCTCTCCTGAAGGTCATAAGGGGAGGGCAAATGGTACAAGCCTATATTATATGTGGAAATGGAGGGAGGGAGGGAGGGAGGGAGGGAGGGAGGGAAGATTTCTTACACTTCCTGCCAGCTTCCCACAAGGAAAGTTAGTGGGGAAGCCGGCAGCAAGTCGCTCATACTCCCACTGTTTTTTTGCCTTTGGTCATTCTGTTTCTCTGTTTAGGTAAGGAAATATCTCTGAAATGATGACTCAAACCTCCAAACAGCTAGGTGGATTGGCAAGCTCCAAACCTTGTATTGCCAAGCTAGCTGCTTAACCTGGATCAAAGTGATCTTATTTCCTTATGGCTCAGACACCTTTATAGAGGAAGTAAGGAAGATCCAGATGGTCTAGATAAATATGTCTGCATTGATACAAATAGTTTATAAGAGAACATGGAATAAGAAGCAGCATATTGAAAGTTGGGATAAATACAGAAAAAGAATCAGTCCAGATTTGTTCCCTCTTGCTTTTTAATACATTTAACATTTATTAACTGTTTATTCTCATGTTGAGAACAGCACAAAGAACTTTGCTCAGTGGAGAAATAATTTGTGTAGATTGCAAGATTTGATTATTAAGACAAAGATAAAATCTTTTGAGACTCTTGCAATGACCTAGTCTCCGTAACTGATTTCAGGATTTTTAAATAAGTAGTACAGTATTAACGGAACAGCAGAAACAAAGAGGAATACATAAGAGACTTCACTGAATTTGTAAGTTTGGAGCATTACTGGGCCTTATTTACAAATTGTTGACAACAGTTTAACTGAACAAGTTAAAGGATGTATGATTAAATGGATACAGAATTTAGATATAGTGATAGATATGCAACAATGGGAATTTCAATAGAAGAGCATCAAATTTATACTGAATATACTTAGAGAAAAATGGCATAAGATGTTTTATTGCTGGTATGTTACTTAAGTTCTGATAACTAAAATAGACATTTAATGTTGGAAATTGTTGGAAATGGATCAGGCCAGATCATTCTTTCCTATTTGCTGGCAATGCTGTAAGGCTCAACAATTCTGAAAAAATGTTTTATACCAGAATGAAACAAATTTTAAAAGTTGAATTTCCTTTTCAACCTGCAATATTTTAAAACTTTACTAAACCATATATTAAGTACACTGAGCTATCTTTGTACATGCTAACTGCTGTGAGGATACTCTATACTTCTTATTGGAAAGGGCATTTGATTCCATCTGTAAAAGAATGGCTAAGTTGTGGGAGTATGCTTCAGTGTCTAAAATAACTTTGTCTCTTAAAGTAAATCTGATACAGAATTTAACTTAATTTGGAAATCATTTCTAACTTACAATTTTATATATGGATTTGCACCACCACCAAAATTTGGATTTATCTTCACATAAAGTCTTAATATTTCAATTTTATAAATCAAAACAAACTTCTAGTAGTATGGATAGAATTTATTGCAGTTTATAATTGTGGTTTATAAATTTGCTGTACAATTTATATTGTGTTAACTGCTGTTTCAGTGAGAGTCGCTTTCACTGTAGTAAGATGGGCAGTGACAAATTTGAAATATAAATGAATAAATAAAAATATTCAATATACTCAGTATACTGAAAAACTTTAATTTCTATGATACTTGTAAATTTCCTGTTTATTTACATGTACCCTCCTTTTTAAATCCTTTATATATATGAAATAAATATATTTTGGTTTCAGCAAAGCATTTGACAAGGTACCCCATGATGTTCTGACTAGCAGGCTGGTGAAGTGTGGGCTGGATGGCATGATCGTTAAGTGGAAACACAGCTAGCTTGGCAATGTATTTAAAAATGTTTTATAAATTGTTCCTTGCCAGTTCTGTGAGGAATCAAGTGCAGTGCCACAGGTTTCCATTCTGGGCCCTGTACTATCCAAGATTCAGTTTGAATGATGAAGTGGAGGGAATGTTCATCATATTTACAAATAGCACAAAACTGGGTGGGATGGCTAGTATCCTAGAAGACATAAATAAAAAGCAGAATGTTCTTGATAGATTAGAGAAGTGGGTTGAAAAACAATTTGTTGTGGAAAATTCAGGAGTACAGAGCACAACACCAAGGAGAAGAAACCATGTTTGTGGCAATGGTTGTTGGGTGCCTGCTTTGCAAGAAAAAGGGACCTGAGCAATGGGAAAGCAATAATTTTTATAGAAATTGGGAACTACAAGGCGGGAAATCCTAGGTATCTAATTTGCTGGCCAGTTTGGGGAAGCTAGGCAGGTTCTTGTCCCTCTACCTGGGTTTATTTCTATTGTTAGGCAAAATGGGCCTTTCTGGAGGGCAGCAGAGCTGAAGAAATCCCTTGTTAAAGGAGGTGGAATGTTGAGGTCATCAGCTGATGGAGGATAGAGCATTGGGGTTTCTCTATGCTGCAGGTCCCTTCTTAGGGCTGCCCTTGGGCTGTACTGTGAGCTGATGAGGAGGCTTCTATTCTTTAGTTTAGATGGGACTGCAGGGGAGCTTTGTCTGGGGCAGGGAGGGTCAGTCTGGGTCTGATGGGATTAGTCAAATATAGGAGCTGGGTTTGACCCTGGTCATGTCTAGTCTGGTCACGCGCAGCCTCCATTTTATTTGCTAGATTTATTTTGTCCACCACAAACTGAATGAAATTTAAAAGAGACAAATACAGAAAGTGTGATGGGACATCTAAAAGACCCTGGAAAAGTAGATGAGAAAAGAGAACCATTGCAAAAGAGACACCTCAGCTTGACAAAAAACAAATCAGTTAGCAATTAATGTGTTTCGCTTGGCTTGGTAATGGCATTTGTGGAACAGATTTTGAAGTAGCATTTGATTACAAACTGAATATGATTCTGCAATATGATATGGCTGCAAAAAAGCCAAATGTTATTTTGGCTTTATTTTATTGCTAGACAGCCATCTGTCTGGGATGCTTTAATTTAGATTTCTGCACTGAGCAGGAGGTTAGCCTCCAGGGCCTAAAAGGCCTTGTCTAATTCTATGGTTTAACATACTGTTATTATAATCAATATCCATTGTACCAATGATCAGTTGTACCATTCAAAGGCGCTGAATTGCAATTCTTACAATTTCTTGCCCCCAAAAAGTTCACTGGAGGTGTTGGGAACTGAAACTAAATACATCTGGAAGGCACTTAATTGCCTCTTTTGATCCATAGTATAGATTTTACAGCATGCATCAAGAAAAGGCTTGGCACCTAAGTAAACATATGATACACGAGAGAATTTAGTATATTCTCTTTTTTTAAAATTCAACTCTATTGTATGGGTTAGTTAATATAAACTTATTTGAGAATTTCTTTTCTGTGGTAGTTTGGATTGCAGAAACTATCTACTATTGTAGTTTTGAATCTAGACATTTCTCAAATTACAGTGGTACCTCAAGATACGAATTTAATCCGTTCCATGACTCTGATCGCAAGTCGAATTGGTCGCATCCTGAAGCAAATTTTCCCATAGGGTTCAATGTAAATATGGTTAATCCGTTCCGCCCTCCGAATTTGGTCGCATCCTGAAGCAAATTTCCCCATAAAGTTCAATGTAAATACGGCTAATCCGCCCTCCGAATTTGGTCGCATCCTGAAGCAAATTTCCCCATAAGGTTCAATGTGTTGCACGGCTAGGAAATTCCCCAGGCGCGCTTTAGTCAGTTTCACCACTCGAGCCCTAGCGCAGAAAGAGGAAGTGCTAATGAAAGGGCCACCTGGCGCCTCTTCACTAATCTGAGCGCGCGGGGGAAAGGCTTTTGTCGTGCGCACCACGCCAAGGGCTATGGACAAAGGAAAGAGTGCGGAGTTGAGGAAGAGGAATCAGTGTGGGGGGGGGAAGCTCCCGCTCCCGGCTGTGCACGCCACAAAAGCCTTTCCCCCGCGCGCTGATTGCTTTCACTGGGCTTTTGTCAGTGCACCAAGGGGGAGAGGCTTTTGTGGCGCACACATGGAGCTTCCCCCCCCTGCACTGATTCCTCTTCCTCAACTCCGCGCTCTTTCCTTTGTCCATAGCCCTTGGCCTGGTGCACCAACAAAAGCCCAGTGAAAGCAATCAGCGTGCGGGGGAAAGGCTTTTGTGGCGCGCACAGCCGGGAGCGGGAGCTTCCCCCCCCGCACTGATTCCTCTTCCTCAGTTCTGCACTCTTTCCTTTGTCCATAGCCCTTGGCGTGGTGCGCACGACAAAAGCCTTTCCCCCGCGCGCTCAGATTAGTGAAGAGGCGCCAGGTGGCCCTTTCATTAGCACTTCTTCTTTCTGCGCTAGCGCTTGAGCGGTGAAACTGACTAAAGCGTGCCTGGGGAATTTCCTAGCCATGCAACGCCAGCTGACACATTAAACCTTATGGGGAAATTTGCCTCATGGAGCAAGCCTCCTTGCTACCGCGATCTCGCCCACAGGAAGCCGCGACCACGTGGCAGCAGGGCAAATGGCTGCGGATCTGGTTCGTAGCTTGAGGGGGAGTTCGCATGTCGAGGTAAATTTTTGCGGCTGGAGCTGGTCGTATCTCGAAATTTTCGTAAGGTGGGGCGTTCGTATCTTGAGGTACCACTGTACTGGTATATAGTTAAGCCTGGTTGACTTGCCTCCCTTTTTGCTGTTTAAGAAAGGGGGGGGGGCACTTCCTTCTTTGTTTTTTTTTAAACTATTTTTTGCCTCGAGTATTCCAGGGGGCAATGATGCAGGATTAAAATGTGATGCTGTTTTTCCTTGTTTCTGGAGGTTTTTTCCTTTTTCTTTTTACCTGAATAGATGTTAAAGTCAGTTTAACACACCTATTTGAAAGCTTAAATCATTATTTTCAAAAAGATGAAGAAATTGTACAGGCTAAGATCATTATTTTGCCAAATTTCAGCAGTAAGATCCTTTTGGGTCCTTAGGCCTAAATTTGAGGAGCTGTGATTTCCCCATCCTAATGTGTACATTAAAAGAAATCATATAGTGTAGTAATTCTGATTGTAGGAACATGGTTGTGTAATTGAAGTAAAAGATTCCTATTGTATAGGAAACCACACTGAAGAGAAGTTTTGTTATTTAACTTCCTTTTATATAAATATTTATGTGGATAAAAAAAAATAGATATGGACGAATGTTAAAGTGTTACAGATATATATTGCAAAAAGAAAAAAATTAAAAAAATACAAAATGTGACATTTACTTCTCTTTTGAGAAGTGAGATTAATGTGTGAACAAAATGTGCCCAAGGAAAATCTCTCCTTCCTGTAAGTTTTATATTTTAAACACTTAGAGCACATTACAAAATAGCTTTCTGCATATATTCAGTTTCCATTAAAATAAAAATGAATGAAATGTTGCTCTTAATCAAGGAACCATATGTGCATAAAACGTACAATAGAATATGGGATTGCAAATAGCCCTAGATTGGTAAGGGCCACTAGAAGTACTTGCACAATGGCTTTCAAAACTCAAAATGATATGAATACGGTCTGATAATTTTTTCTTAAATTCTGAAGTTTTACCAGAATTGTTTAATATAAGGGTATAATTGGGGTGCAGTTCCAGAGTGGGTGGCACCAGACAAAGAAGTAAATGGAACCTGGACAAAGATAAAATTTGATTTAATTAGATTAAATACAGTCATTTATTTAATAATTTCCCAATTTTCTTTTCAGGCTGAATATGTTCAACTTGTGACTGAGCTTCGAATGACAAGAGCCATTCAGCCTCAGATAAATGCTTTTCTGCAAGGCTTCCATATGTTCATCCCTCCTTCTTTGGTACAGCTATTTGATGAATATGAACTGGTAAGTAAAATTATATTGTGTGATTGAGCAGCCTATAATTTCTATAATGAGGTGGTACAGAATGTAGCAACTTTAAAAGACTGAATTTATTATTAATTTGGACAACGGTTTCATTTTATTTTGTTGGAAGTGGGTAGAATGTTTTATATACCTTAATTTTTTTTTTTTTTTTGGCAATCTAAGTGCCAAAGAACCAGTCACATGCTGGTACTGTAGCTTTCAGTTTTCTGTGTTCAACAGTTGAATGATTCCATGTTGGCTTAGAAATCCTAATGTTCTGGGTCATGTTAACTATCTTTACAATAACATGGAAGGTGATTTCTTTTCGAAGATGAATAGTCTTCAGAAAAACACAAACTGCTTTATAATTAAAAAAATGTGAACAGTTTAACCTGTCATCTTCACATCATAATTTGGTTTTTTCCCCTTTTTTAAAAGGAACTGTTGCTTTCAGGCATGCCAGAAATTGATGTGAATGACTGGATTAAAAATACAGAATATACAAGTGGTTATGAAAGAGATGACCCAGTTATTCAGGTACGGTATATATCCATGGGATGAATTGATACAGTAATGTATTTCAGCCAGTTGCTTTCTTCTTTTTTAAATATATTACCAGTCTTTCCAGGCTGTTCCAAGTGTTGTGGAAATGAGGCATAGTGAGACTGGCTTGAACATATCAAAATATAATTTTGTTAATGTAGTTATTATATTTGTATCTGCTTATTAATGAGAGTTTTTGGGACAGATTTCAGAAGTGTTTTAAAAAAGTAAAACATGGAAAGAAATCCATAATAGCACAGTAAAAAAAATTAAAAAGTGAAATTTTACATATGTGTATATCTGTATGTAAGTGTGTGTATATGTATAAGTGTGTGTGCATGCGTGTGTGAATAAATCTACATATCTGTCTTCTCAGTGTAATATGGGCAATTAAAATCAAAGTTGAACTATTAAGAATAAATATGCCCCCGAGAATAATGTTTTAGCGTTACAGTAGAGAGAGCCCTCTCACCCATCTGCATAACTTCATTTTGCAAGTAGTTCAGGTTTTGAGAAGTCATAACCATCACAATGAATTTGGCCTGAATTGCATTCAAAATCTGTGCTGCTTTATGGAATTACTGTATCAGTAATTGTATTGGCTACCAGAATTAGTGCCTTAGCAGCTGTATATGATTACATGACATTTTCAAACTCTCTTCAAAAGTATCATGCCTTTCAGTAAGAAATTGTCAGTTCTCCTTACCCAGAAAGAATTGCAGTTGGAGTGTCATCCTGAGCTGATAAAGTGATCCTAGTAATTGAGACTGCTGGTTCTTCCAGTGACAATGGAAGATGTCTAGGAACACTCCAAACTGCATTCATGACCCTGAAGAATATTATCTTAATTATATTAAGGTAATTACTATATGTAAAGGATATGTAATATAATTATACAATTAATATATAATATGCAATTGATTTGTAATTATATTAATTGTGTAATTATGTAGGAATCTAATACAATCTCCCCAGGAATAGGTTGAACACCATTCGGTTGGGTAGACAACCTACCTATTAACTTCTGTTTTGAAGGTCTGTGTTCATAATTTGAAACTCATTCATCTTTTAGTTTGCATCTAGCAGCTAAATTTTAGCTGAAGAAAACTAAGATTTATTTTTCATCTAGTGGTTTTGGGAAGTTGTAGAAGAACTGACTCAAGAAGAACGGGTGCTGCTATTGCAGTTTGTCACTGGCAGGTGAATATAATTTGTTTTTACTTGTTTGTAGTAACATATTCATGATATGGTGGAGATTTGTGGGGAAAATAGAAAGGAGCATTAGGTATGTTCGCCGCCTTCAGTTATTTTTAAAAATGATAAAGGCAAGATTTTAAAATAAATAAATTCATGCACATTCCTTACTAATATTAGCAGTTGTGGTACAGAAATGGTTCTTCCACAAAATGTTACATTCACAGTAATATATAACTGATACTCTGAATAATCCAGATCTGAAATGTTCATCATCTTATTAAGTGTCAACTTCATGGCTCAGAAATCCTCTGTTCCAGATAAGAACATGACATTTTCGGGCAATACTTCTATAGTTCTTATGAATTCTAGATCATGTAGCTACTGAGATTTTTGGATGTCTAACCAAATTCTATTTCTTTTCTTTAAATTCAGATTATAGATCTAATATTGTTAAGAAATGAATACTTTTTTGTTTGGACCTGTTTCCTTGTTTTACACTGAAATATTCAGTTGGTAACATGACTTGTCAATCATAGTTATAATGCTGGATTTACCAGAAAGAATGACGACCTTGAATCTAAGACAGCTCCTCCAAAAGAGTATATGAGTGACACTGATTTGTGGCTCCTGTTCCAAGAATGGCTGCACCTGGGTCACCAGACAAAGCAGGAAGATCTCTGGATTCCAGGCCTGCTCTCTCAGGGGAAACCCGATTCCATCCAGAGTTAAAGCTGATACAATCCTGGAATCAGCTAGCTTTGAATTAAGAGCCCCTCTGTCTTGCTTGGGCTGGGGCTGAGTCTGAGTCTGTTTTTCCTCCACCAGGATGCTGATAGCTTCCAATCCCAAGTCAGGACTTCTACTGGAATGGACAGCTATTTGTCCAGAATGGTATGAGATTCCTGCACTGGGCAGGAGGTTGAACTAGAAGGCCTTCAAGGTCCCTTCCAACCTTATGATTCTATTACATCACCCACTGGACTCAGCGTAGAGATATACCAAGATATACAGCTGGTTATCATTCATATATTGATGATACCTCACTTTTTCTATGTCAGTGTTTCTGCAACTTTAAGCTGTTCAACTTCCAGAGTTCCCCAGCCAAAGTTCAGAATCATTCCTTCTGGTGGTGGATTTTGCTAATGATGGGCCAGGCAGGAGTACTTTGAGTTCCAGCCCAGTCCATCCAAACCCAAGTAGCACTGTGTTGGGCTCTGACAAATGACAGATAGGTGTGATTCTTTCTTTTCCCAAGGGAAAATAGAGTAGATGCTGATGCTGGCCCAGATCTAATGCAGTGTGGCAGGAGATGCAGCTGTGCTGTTCCTCTTCAGATTAAGGTTTTAACAAATTACCTTGCAACCTATCTACCACAAACTGAGACCCTTGATATAGTGGCCTTTTCCCCTCAGTATTCTTTGCAAAGTATATTTGCACTACATTTTACAATGAAGCCATTGTTTTTTTCTGGCAAAACTGAAGAATTTAACCAGAATATATGAGATAAGAAAAACTTTTGGAAAAAATCAATAAGTTGATTGATTATATGGCTTTTTATTCTGTAGTTCTTATGATGTGAAATGAAAAAGTGATTACCTGAGTTTTGGAAAAGTAGTATAGACATGTTGGGTTGTTTCCATCAATGGCTATACAAGATGGGAAATCCAATTTTTGCTGTTTTTGCTTTCTCTCATTCCTCATGCTCCCCTAAAAATTGTTCCTGAAATATAGGGTTGCCTTCCCTGGAAGAAGGCTGGACTTTGCAAAGCTGTTTTCTCTTAGCAGAAATCTAGCTTTGCTCATAGCCTGCTTTGATAGATTAAAACCCTCAATATATCTGGGTTCTTAAGAAACATAAACATGGAATCATTGCTTTTAAATCTTTTTAACAGAAGCTTGTAAAATAGTTAATGAAGTGTTTTTCTTTACCGTATATTTCTGACTCCAGTAAGATAAAACATTTGCGAATGCTGCTTCAGCAAAACCAGTATCTAATATTGATATTTAGGGTGTTATGTGTTGAAATACTGCACAGCTCTGCAAAGAATACTGTTTCACAGAACAGTACTGAAAGTACGACAACTTCATTTTTACCCTAAAGCCATTACTTTAGTTCTGTAATTACTTAAAAGAAGTTGGAACTTTTAGCAGTTACTCTTTATACTAGAAATGTAGAAATCTTAAAAATTTATTTCTGTGGCTCATAAAGAATTTGTATATTATATGGTTTTCTAGTTACTATTTCACCTTGGAGCATATTAATGCATATTCAATGTTTGTTTGCAGTGGTTAGCTACATGTTTCACATATTTCAATAGTTTCATTGCTAAAATGAAAATGTTAGTTGCACAAAAATGTAGATGTACTGCTTACATGGTTTAGAACTGAAAATGTCATTTATATAGTGGAAAAACGTGTTATACTTGACCTAGATGTAATAAAGAGCGCAGGGATGCTAATAGAAGTAACGATCTTGTGATATTTTTCCCTTCTCCCATCAGAACAGCTGATGAAAGTATGATGTGACACCTCCATTCTGGGGGTCTTCCAGTGAAAGCTTTGAGGGGAAACTGGCACAGAGTTACCTTTTTTTGGCTTCAGTTCAGCTTATCAGTTCTAGATCTTCCGTAAGGGGTCTTGTCCTGACCCTAATGGGTTGCATTTAGCAGATGTTTAGCACCTAAGAGAAGAGGAAAGAAAGCTTTACTTTTTTGTGCCTCATCTGAATGAGTAGCATTTGCAAAAACTCTTTAATTTCTATTTAATTTCAATTTAATTTAATTTAATTTAATTTCAATTTAATTTCAAGCAGCAAACATATGCCAATCAAAGAACTACCAGAGGAGCAGAACAAAACCCCCACCCTTACCAGCACTGGCAAGGCAGGCCACTATATAAAGAGAGAGCAAACCCCATCCCATTTTAGCACTGAAGATGTGACCTAGCTGGGTAATGAAACATTTGCAAGAAAAGAACCAAGCTCAGAGAACCCCAAGGACTCCACAATTTCTATTGAAAATTGCAGGAAAAACATTGTGTGTATTTCTCTTTATCAGAACGTGTGATTATTGTGGCTTTTTTGTTAGTTGGAGACAAGGGTTGTCTTAGACTGCAATAATGAAGCCCCCCAAATAATAACCGAAGTTGTGTGAGCCCCTAACTAACCTAATTGAAGTTAGGTTTGCAAGAAATAAACATGCCACATCTAATAATTTTAATCTCACAGGGGTGCTGTATTTAAACTTTGTGATACTGCAGCTGTTCATTGTGGCTTTGCAGAGATAGAATGAAGTTTAACAGTGTTCCCCTTTTGCACTGTAATCCTGATTAAGCTTTAAAAAAGTTGTGACATCCCCCCCTTCCCCCCCAGGTGCTTATAACTTTGCAGAGTATCCTATCCTGGTTTAGGGGGTTAAGATAAAAAAAAAAGGCTTCTCTAAGATTATCCACTATTCCAAGGCTTCAAGTTGATCTTGGTTAAAAAAGGGTGAATATTCATGTCACCACTCTGCTCCATAAAAAAGGCAGAAACCAGGCTATCATGATTTGGTGTTTTGATTCCATGCAGTAAAATAACATCTAGTGAAATGTAGTTATACAAGTTGTATTCATTGCTTTACCCATTTGAAACAGGAGTAGAGCTATACTTCAGCACTGTCTCAATAACATCCATTTTTGGCCATCCATGTGTTAAAGATCCCTGTCTAGAAAGGACTAGTATACTTCTAGTGGTTCATCCGTTGTAACTGAGGTGTCTGATTGCAGAAATATTCCAATCACAGGAAGCTCGGACATGTGAGAAATTACATGTTGCAATTTTGTTGCAAAGAACTGTGGTCAAAATGCAGATGTCAGAAAGGCGATAGTATAGTATAGAAAAGCTAAGACATTATGAAGGAATCCCAGCGGCTGCTAGGTATCAAATGCAAGCTTATTTATAAGGAAAGCAAGGTTCAAACTCTTGTGCCTCTTTCTTTCAGCTGCATGCTATATTAGGCTAGAAGCCCTCTCCTTTGACCATTTCTTCCTCTCTTGTTTAGCAATGAACTAGTCTGGTATCAGGCTCTTTACTTGCGGTTATATGAGAACTGGCTGTCACAACAAGCTCCATTTGAAAACTTAGAGAGCTATATAAATGGAAAGAATTCAATGTTATATAAGAAATTGCAACATATTGAGGAGACAGCTGCGAACCTTATCCTTCCTAAATAACAGTGGCCTCCTTTTCTTGTGATTGATTGATTATGGTCCCTGGCCCATAATGATCTATTTAACAATTTGTGCCTTAGCATAAAATTGCAGGGTTCACGCCTTAAGGATGTTTGTAGTTTTTCTTAAGTTACTTATTATCAATGTTTTCAGTTCCAGAGTACCCCATGGTGGCTTTGCCCATATAATGGGTGGTAGTGGATTGCAAAATTTCACAATTGCTGCTGTGCCATATACCCCAAATCTGCTACCCACATCAAGTACATGGTAGGTTATTGAAATCCGTTAAGAACGGAATGTTTTTCTTCTTTTCTTTTGGGGTCCCAGGCAAGAGTTTATTTGCCTAGGCACACCCTTGCATAACTTAAATGAAAGACATGCTTCTGGTTGTTTTCAATGTAGAATTGATTCTCGTTGTCAAAAATTATAGGTATTTAAATGATCTCTTCCATTTTGTTGGGAAAAATATGTAACTCTAGTAGTAAAGTGTTAATGGACAGCAGTATAGAATCACTAAAGGATCCTTCATTTAAAATTGTTCTATTGCGTTTTCATTTCATAGAAGATTTTTTTGTTTTTGCTAGATAACATTGGAATACTAAAGCGGACTGCAATGCAGTGCATTCCTTCTGATATGCCTTATTTCAGGCAGTTGGGGATTTGAATGCCAATTTGAAAGTGTGGTGTCACATTAATTACCTCGTGCAAAGCAAATTTCTACTTTCAGAAGCCATGTTTTGATGGTGATTCTTTTTTTTTTTTTCCCTATTTCAGTATCAATATGCTGAAGTTGCCTGAATATCCTAAGAAAGAAATCCTTAAGGACAGACTTCTTGTGGCATTACATTGTGGAAGCTATGGGTATACAATGGCATAATGAAGCAGGACAACGTCGCTGATTACTCATGTGCAATTCCTTATGGCAAAAAGAATTTAGCAACCTGTCAACAGGAGGGAGGTGGTGGTAGTTAGGCGACGGTCTTGATTTGCAGCCCACAGGTAGCATTGACTTTCACAAGTTGTAAAAGATCCAGTCTGTCTCCTTCCTCTATGCCATCTAAGCCTGGGATACTTTTTTAGAGGTAATTCTGAAACTCAGTTTTTAAATGGTGTTTCTCCATTAAATCTCCATCCCAGTCCATCTCTCTAATTTGTTTTTTTCAGATCATTCTGAAGCTGTTCTAGCTGTAACAGATGAGAAACATGGTCCCATTAGTAAGGATTGTGGTCCAGCACTATAACACTAGTTGACAGTGTTATACAGGCAGGGCTATACTAGTCTGCTCCATTGATTAGTCAGAGATCTGCACTTTGAGAATCACTGTCTTTAACTTCCAAGGGCTTGTTCATTCCTATAAGATGACATAAATACTAAGCATGGTAGAAATGTTGTATTCCTCTGACCATGTATCTTTGTGCATGCAAAAGGAAAAAAAAAAAAGTGATGTATTTATTTTTTTCTCCAGGGGATACTGAACAAAATTAGTGTGCAAAATAGCAAATGTGATTTATTTTTCCTGCTTAGTTTAAATAAATACTTTTTTTTTATTTTTCTAGTTATTTAATAGCTAAACATTTAAAAGGTTTATTGGCAAAAAAATTTCTGGAAATAAAAAAGTACTGTATTATACATTTCAAATGTACAACCCAGTCACAGCTGAAGTATTTACAATTTCATGACCTTGAAAACATGTATATTTATTTTAGTGGAATATTTCCCTTTATTGGGGAGGGAATCATTTTCTGGTGCCTGAACCTTGAGAAAAATATTCATTAAAGTGAAATATTTTGTTGTAATTTACCATTGGTCAGTTGTGTTTATCAGTATTAGTGTTTATCAGTGTCTTCTGCACTTGTTCTAAAACTATAAGATTATAAACATTTACTTAATTAACTAAGCAGATTGATATGAATGGGTTATAGGGTAGAACAGGTTTAATACATTTTCCCTATATTATTTACTTATTTATTCAGTTCATTCAATTTTACAATATTTTTAGCTCAACACAATCCAAATGGACTGTGGGTGGGGTACAACTGTCCAAAGAAGTGCATCCGAAGTATATATGCATAATAAAAATCAATAAGAAAAAGCTAATGCTTCAGAGGCCCTGCTCAGTTAATGTAAGGGCCAATACCCACTGAAACATGATTGCTTTGGTGTGTTTTGGAATACTTGTAGATTAGGAACCATCCATACCTCCAGGAGGAGAGTGTTCCATAACATTGGGGCCACAACTGAAGGCCTATCTCCTTTTTAAACCCCTTGCACCTGTCTAAATAGCTAAGATTTAACATTGGAGCTCTTGACAGCATTATGCTAATCAACTTTTTGCTTAGTGACTGCCATGCTACTTGCTCCTGTTAATTTTAATATCTAGATTAATTATTTATTGTAATCCTGGCATGTTGCAAAATGAACTTCCAGCTTCCAAAGTCTCTGTGCGGTTCCCAAATGTATCTTTAGAAAATAAACAGTGTGAATTGTTTAGATGGGTGAAATTCAGCAATTTATTTTGGGTGTGCCCTTTCATTTTGAACATGAGGAATCAGTATATTTAAGTGGTAACTAGGGGGCTAAAATGGGTGGTGTGAGCACCCTACATCAGGCAGTTAGAGGTGGTGGTAAACAGTAATAAAGGAATTTAGGCTATTGTGTGTTGGTGTATAGATAGCTTATTTTCTGAGGTGTCTTTCCTGTTTCTTGGAGGGAGGGATGGGTGCTTGTGCTTCACCATTTATCCTTTGTGAAAGGAATATTTACTTGTGCTTAGCATTTAAAGACCAGACCCTACTTAGATGGTTGGGCAAGTTACCTTTTATTTTTTAAAGCTCTTCCAGCTTGTCTGCTGGGAAATGTTTATTTTGTGCAACCATTTTACAAGAGCATCTCTCTCTCTCTCCCTCTCTCCCTCTCTCAAAACGAGTGAGACCTTTCATCTAACCACTCTCCAAGAATTTTTACTTTCTTCTGATTTTAACTCTTATTTTCCAGGAGGTGTTTCAGTGGAATTTCCTTTCCACTCAATGATGGGTCTAAGGGAAGGGCAGACAAGCTTTTTGTGGTTCAGGGCCACCCATTCATTTCATTGTGTCTTATTTATTTTGCTTCCAAAGGAAGCAGAGGACGTATCTGGTGATATAATGACATTCCTTGGAGTGGATGGCCCAGGGGAAAAGGGAGGGAGGGTTTAAAGATCAAATGCTCCATAATTTATCAAAAACTGGGGTAAATTGTACTACCTTAAATCAATGTGATGTGATCTGGGGGCCACAAGTTGCTCACTTCTAGACTAGGATATCTTATCACACTCTTAACAGTAAATCATTTTACATTCTCTAACCTCTGTTACTAACCTGCGGTGATAGAAGCTGTCTGTGTAGAAAGGGTCTTGTTAGGATGGCGGTGGATAATTGAAGAAATATTGACTGCTCCTCTGGCACAGCACAGCACAGATAATGAGAATAGTAAATTTAGCGGACTTCTGGATGAGGAAAATGGTGAACTATATGTCTCTGAAAAAGTGGAGATGCTGCCGCGGCAATGACTAACAGATCAGTGGTAAGCTCAATGCAACAGAACCTCTCCAGATAAGGAAAGGATAGATAATCGCCCACTTGTGCACTGGAAAGTTGCTCCTCACAAGGAAACCACAGGATAGTGGTCATCCCACAGGTCTGAGCACCGGGAGATGAGGGAAGCCATCAAGCTCTCAACCACAGTGGAGCCTTTAAGGATACTGGGTTCATCCAATCTCATTTCCTTATCACCTTTGGATTTACAATTATTTTACAGTTAAAAGAGGTCTTCCAAACAGCAAGTTTGAAAAACTACCTGGTGAGTAAAATTTCATCCCAAAATAGAAGAAAAATTAATTAGCAATTTAAAGAACTTAAAGAATATAAAACAAATGGCAAAAAGCTGAATAAGAATTTAAGAAAGTTTTAAACTGATTAAGGGACCAGACAAATTTGGAATATTAGGACTTTTGCTATGATTGTTGAAAAATTGAGTAAACAAAACATTTCCATGGGAATAGAAATTGTTTAGTCTATCAGGAAAGAGATCATTGGTTGAAAGTTGAAGACAATAATGAAACCTGAGACATTATGAATATAGAAATAGGCCACTAGAGGGGATTAAAGTTCCAAGCAGGAAAAGGAAAAATAAAATCTGCAAAATGATGTATGACACTTGAGACATTTCAAAGGATTTTTGAAGAACTCTGCATCTGTAAAAGTATTTTTTGAAGAAGATTATAAAAAAGTGACAGATGTGGTAGGCAAAAACATGGAAGAATTTATGGATAAACAGGATGAAGAAGGGATACAGATCCTAGCTGATGGAGAAATTTTATTTATTTGTTTGTTTGTTTGTTTGTTTGTTTGTTTGTTTGACTTGTCCACGCCCATCTCCCCACAACGGGGGACTCTGGACGGCTTACAGCTAAAATCGAAAATACATAATTAAAGTTATAAAAAGTTTAAAAGTTATAAAAGTTATAAAAACCAGAATTTACAAAAATAAAGATAAAGATAAAAGGCTAAAAGATCCAAGAGGCTGATAGAGGCCACACCAGGCCGCTAAGGGGCCAGCCAACCCCATTTCTGGTATCCTCCCTCCCCGCCCCAGGCCAGATGGCAGAGCCAGGTCTTCAAATCCCTCCGAAAGGCCTGGAGTGAGGGGGCCTGTCTCACCCCTGGAGGCAAGATGTTCCAAAGGGCGGGGGCTACAGCAGAGAAGGCCCACCTTTTGGACCCCGCTAGTCGAAGTTCTTTTACTGCAGGGATCTGGAGCATGCCCTCTCTGTGAGATTGGGTGGGACGGGTTGAAATCGTGGGGGCGAGGCAGTCCTTCAGGTAACCTGGCCCCATGCCATGTAGGGCTTTAAAGGTGATAACCAACACCTTGAATTGGACCCGGAAGCAAACCGGTACCCAATGCAGCTCACGGAGCAAAGGTGTTATATGGGTCCTTCGGGCCCCAAAAATTGCTCGCGCAGCCGCATTCTGGACCAGCTGAAGCTTCTGGATACTCTTCAAGGGTAGCCCCATGTAGAGCGCATTGCAGTAGTCTATCTGGGAGATAACAAGGGCATGAGTGACTGTTCGCAGGGCATCCTGATCCAGGAAAGGGCATAACTGGTGCACAACCCGAAGCTGTGCAAAAGCCCTCCTGGCCGTGGCTGCCACCTGCTCTTTGAGCAGGAGCTGTGAGTCCAGGAGGACCCCCAAATTACGCACTGGGTCTGTCTGGGGCAGTGCTACCCCATCCAGAACCAACAATGACACCGTCTCGGATACAGAGGAGCCATTAACCCACAGCCACTCCGTCTTGGAGTGTTCCAAATATTGGAACATAAACTGAGGATTATAGGCTGTAATTTGTAGAAATAAAGGGAATCTGCCATATAAGCTGCCTTGAGTTCTCAGAGGCAAGAAGGACCACAGATGCAATAATAAAAAGGTTGAGTACAAAAAAAAATATGGATTAGGTATAATGATTTTTGTGTTTGTACAAGCAGGAGGTTTCTGCATGTTTCCTTTGAATATGCTATAGAAGTGTCCTGAACTCATGCCATGCTGAGAGAGCTTTTCACCAAAGTGGGCAGCACTGACTCTCAGGCAGGTGAAGCTGGGGGACTCTCTGCTATGAGAATCCTTAATAAGGCTCAGTAATACTAAGGAGGTTTCTCTGGGAAAAAGAAATTACTTGTAAGGTCAGTCCAAGCAGGCAATGTATCAGCAGAAGGGATATTCCAGTCATTCTGTACTTATATGGGATAACCTTGTGAACTAATAATTTTGGCTAACATGCTGGTTGAGGAAAGGCTGGGTATAAACACAATCATAATGGATGATTGCATTCAAATTCATGTCCCAGAAAATCTTACAGCATGCTTCAGTTCTTTGATGTGGAAACATGCAGAGATTCCTCAGGTGCAGATGCTCCTGGAAAACAAAGTTCGCACATCACTGTTCTTAAAATGGGAAATGTTCACACAGTTAGTTTTGCTGTTGCTGCTCCCTCAATTAAATACCCACTGCTGCATTCAGTTTTTTTCTTGAAAGCTCTTAAGGTCCCATTTTCTTTTATTTGTAGGCTAAAGGTATTAAGTAAATACATCCCAGGAGATGGAAGATATTAAGGGGCAACTAAGATTTCTTTCATAGTATTTAGAATTTCAAATATACTTCTAATACTTTTTTGTAGGGATAGTGAAATAAAAGCCATGGAAGAACAGTACTGCTTGAAACCTTGACTGAATTAGAATGTATTGGTATCAAAAAGGCTATTTTAGAACATCTGCATCCTATTAGCAACTAAGATAACAAGCCCACTGAGAGAATATAGCTTGGGATATACCACATTATTTGGAATGATAGATAATATGTTATTCTTTTTATTGCTTAATTTTTCTTTGTGTTGGACATTGTCTGCCTTGTCAAATATTAAAAGATCTCACAGCATAAATCATGGGGACATATTGACTTTTATTTTGTCTAAGGTCCAGAAATATTATGCAGTTAATGAGATGAAGTCATTAAAGCCTACTGGTTTGGACTTGGATTCTGTGTCATATCCCTAATCAAAGCTCAGATGATTTTTCCTAATATCTTTTTTTCAACTCTCTTTAGCTCTCAAACACCCTATCTTTATGACACCTGTTGGTTGATACTTTGGTTGGAGAAATATAGTAAAAACAAGAATGGAAAAAATGAAGTGATTAACTGAATAACATGTTGCGTAATCATAAATACCGTTCAGTAATTATCTAATTGCATGGTTTGGGGAATATGTACAACTCCCTTTAAATTAGACTACATGTATTTCTGGGTACTAGAAATGTGTTAAAGGGTCCCCTCATATGAGCTTTTTGGCTCAAGAGGAACCCTGATGCACCAGTGTGCATCTCTGAGGATAGGATCTGACATTGTGGCTGCATGAAATTAACCTAACGACACTAGGTTTCTTTCTCATTATTGTGATCGAGTTCTCCAGATAATAGATGTTAGTTCTAAAGTGTGTTCTTTCCACATGGCCCAGTTTTTTTTGCCATCACCTGTGCAGTATAGGAAAAGATGTTATGGAAACTCCCATAACATGGCATAGAAGAATGAGCCAACAGCTCTGCACCTTCAGTTCACAAAATAGTATATTTTGACAAGAATGCTCCGAACAAGTTAATGTTGGATTAGTGTAGAACTCTAGCACATCTCTATACTTTTTAAATATATAGTGTGTCTTGCAGATTATGGGTATGAGTCCTGTGCTGCTCTACCTATCACAACTGTAAGTACTTGTGACATTTGATGTCAAGAGTTCAGTGGATGAGTTTTCTAGAGAACACAGCTATTCATCAAGATTATTAGGATTCTCTGGAGATAGCTGCGGTATTCTGATTGCCTTTGACACATCAGTTTGCTTAGATTAAAAGAAAATTGCTACTGTCTAGTTGAATTTTAAACACTTCAGGGAAAGGAAAAAGACCCCTAAAAGGCTTAGTTTATAACATACTCTACAAAATTATTTTGAGATGCAAAGAAAACATTGAACAGTAACATCCAATAATTAATTAGTGTGTGTGTGTGTTTTAAAAATGCATTTGATAATTGGTTACTTACCCTTGAATAACTGTGTTATTTTTCTTATACAATTTCTACCATTCTTCTACCACTGTGAGACAGTAACATATATCAAGATTTTTTTCTAGGTGTAGAAGGCTTTTTCATTTAGTGAAGCAACTATGAACAATCAAAAAGCTGGAGAGGCAATTTACCTAAATAACAGCTTCTAAAAACATTAGTTCTCATCAGAAATTAACAATTCAAATATTCTTTTCTTAAACTTGCTGAAATAAGCTAAAATTAAGATGGCAAATTTCCAATTGGTTTCTACCTTCAAGAAAAGCCAAATAAAACATTAGCCATGTTGCTGTACAATGACATCATAGAGTTCTACCATTGACACCTGGCTAATGAGTATAGAACTTTCTTATAATAATAAGCCCCAAACAGCCACAATTTTGCAAAATTCACAAGATTCCAGTGGTATATAGAATACAATGTAGAGTGCAATGTAGAATGCAATGTAAAGTGCATTACACTTCTAGTCCTGAAATAATGAATAAGTCTTTCTGCAGCTTTTTTCCATGCAATTTTAGCCCTTGAATGACATCCTTTCAACCAGTGTTTACTTCTTTATGTGGTACAGTGGATCTTGGAATTCACTGCAGAATCTATGAATGTAAATATACACAGATGCATCTGTGATTAGCCCAAATGGAGTAAGACTGGTTAAACCATCTGGTGGGGGCTAAGTTTGAAAGCCTACATACCCAAGTGCAAAAGGTTCTTATCAATCTGTTACAGGTAGTCCTCGTTTAGCAACTGCCTCATTTAGTGACTGTTTGCAGTTATGAAGGTGATAAAAAAGTAACTTTGTGACCAATCCTCACATTTACGACCTTCACAGGTCTGTAAAGCAAAGGAAAGCTGAAGTAAGATCGTAAGCATAGTTGTAGTTTCTCTTAGTGACCACTTTGCTTAACTGAGTTGCCAGTCCCAATTGTGGTCACTAAATGAGGACTACCTGTATTTGTCTTCAAAATCTGTACCAGGCTGCTCTGCAGGGCTGTAGGTGGTAAGAGAAGGGAGGAAAGCCTTCCTCTTACTCCATAAGTTCAACTTCCAGCTTCTATCTAGAGAAATTCACTGTAGGGCAAAATTAGGATGCCTAATCTATTTGAGACTTTCCACTACGGCATAAAGCTGGAGTTTGGAGAAGAAAGCAAGGATGATAGGAAACAGCAACAAGATTGAAAATGCTTATAACAGTGCACCCAAAAACCAAAGAGAAGCAATTACAAGTAGTCCTTGTATAGCGATCACTATTGGGACTGGCAACTCACTAAGTAAAGTGGTCGCAAAGCGGGAAATCATGTGACTGTGACTCTGCTTTGTTGTAGATTACTCTAGATGACAATGTAAGGACTGTAACAGCTACTATGTAGGACAGCCAGGCAGAAGACTAGCAGGGCGCATCCATGAACACCAACTAGTGGTCAGAAGACTCAATGAAAACTCGTTAATCTCACAACACATGGACAGACTCTACCATAGTTTCAACTGGGAAACTATGAGCATCCAAGACCAAGCTAAATCCAAAAATGCTAGGGAATTCCTGGAAGCTTGGCATTCAGACAAATCAGCCATCAGTAGACACATAGAAATAAACCATATTTACACACCATTCAAAAGAGACAATAAAAAAGCTAAGAAGGAAGCAAAAAGACTAGAACACACCCAGCCAACACCCAGATAAGCAGGGATTAACAATCAAGCAGAAAATCAAGGAACTACCAAGGAGAAAACTACATCCCCACCAAAACGGGCAGGGCAAGCTACCATATATAAACAGAGCAAACCCCACACTCACTAGCACTGATGATATCTAGTTGGATAATGAAATGTCTGCAAGCAAACAACCAAGTTCAGAGGTCACCACAGTTCAACTCTGAACTACATATATTCTCTTTTATTGGCATGATAGAATTGGAAGGGACTATTTGGGCCAGCAACCACCTTGCCCAGTGCAGGAATTGAAATTAAAACATCTCTGACATCTCTAGCCTCCTCCTGAACACATTCGGTAAAGGGGAATCCACCCTTTTTTCTGGATAATTGGTTCTACTGTTGAACTGCTCTTACTGTTAGGAAGTTGTTCATAATATTCAAACACAACCTGTTTTTCTGTGCTTAAATCCATCATTCTCCATCCAGCATTTTGGAGTTATACGGAACAGGACTTGACCTCTTTTTCTGTGATGTTCTTTCAGGCATTTGAAGAGTACCATTATAGCACCTCAGTCACTTTTTAAGGCTAAAGTTACCCATCTCTTTTCAATTCCTTTTCATAGGATTTATTTTCTAGTCCCCTGATCATTCTTGTTGCCTTTCTCCAAAGCTGTTCTTGTTCCTCTGCATCCTTCTTAAAGGATTCTTAAGATGTGGCACTGAGACTATGACACAATTCTAGAAGTGGGACCTCATCAAAGCAGAATCAAATCAAATAATTACTCCCTGTGATTTGGAAACTCTACTTCATTGATGCAGACTGAAATTGATTTTTTTTTTTTTTTTTTTGCAGCCATATCACACTGCTGCCTCATATTCAGTTTGTAATCCAATTCTACTTCAAGACCTTTTTGAAAGTCCTATCTGCCAAGCAGGTCATTCCCTATTCTGTATCAGGGCATTTGATTTATATTTCCAAGTGAATAACTTCCCATTTTTCTCTTAAATTTCATTCTGTTTCTTAGGATCTAACCTACTGAGGTCCTTCTGAATTTTACTCTTCCTGCAGAAGCAGACTGAAAGGGAGTGTCTAAAAGTCTTCCAGTTAGGAAAGGCATAGTAGAAACAAAGAGGAAAACAGCAGAATCCCTTGCCTGCTCTCTTTTCTCCTAATGCCCCTAACGGTCAGTTCAAAGATGCAAAGGGTGATGCTTCTGGAGCTGCACCTCCACCCAAACCATGTTTTCCCCTCCATCATGGATCCAAAAGAGAATTAGTCACTAAGCAATGGGTCTCCCCAGATCTGTATTGTGTTACTTAATGACCACTCCTGGGCTGGGAAAAGCATGAGGCAAATCTGGCACAAATGTGTGCCCAATGATCACTGATTTCTTAATACCACACAGGTAATACTGATAGGTGTCAGGGAGACTCCATTGAAAAGAGAAAGTACCACCATTAGAACTCCAGTTGCTTCCTTTCACTTCAAACGTGCAGATCATGTTTTCTGCTGCAGTTTGCAGTTGTTCCGCAGATACATGTGGATCAGCCCATCCAGTCACAAGGAACTCAGTGGGTCATTTAATCTTATATGCAATAGGATCTCTTGCACATAGAGTAATCTTGGGAAAGGATTCAATATTTTTCCCCTGAGAAAAACATGAGATTTCATAGACACCCACTAACATTTTAGTCTCGTTATTCCTGTTGTTTGCCTTTCTATTGTTTAAACTGCAGATGGGAAGTCATACAAATGCTTTCTTCTCAGCTGCAAGGCTGAATCCCTCAATAGCAAGCATAACCTATCTATATGAAATAAATTTAAACTCTTATTATTTTGCTATTTAGCTCTCTAAACTTGTGACACAGTTGAAAGAGTATATTCAGGACTCTGGGGACTTGCTCAGTACCACTGTAGCCTTCCCAGTACTGGATAGGCATAAATGACATAAGATTGACACAGAGATCAGATGTGAATAATAGGAATTAATGAATTATGTGTTCTGTATATAAGTAAGTTAGGCAAAAAGGCCTCTGAGGACTATACAGTTCATAGTATACAACAGTGAAAAATAAGTGTGCTGGGTGAATATATAATCACTAATGCCTCCTACTGGAAATAAAAAAAAATTATGAGCCAGTATAAAAAAATTATCCTTTTTGGCCACTCATGGCTCCTTACCCCACCTGGCTTTTTGAGAGAATGATAAAAAGAACCCTAAGCTCAGTGTGAAACAGAGCACGCAACTCCAGTTCCATCTTTATTTCTGATAATGTTTTCTGAACTCTCTGCTTGTGTGAGACAGATTTGATTCACTGCAATGATGAGGCTTTGTGTACAACCCATGATGAGATGCTTTATTTCACTTTGCAGACTATTGTTATCGTCTTCTGGCACTTTGTCAAAATGTTTTCCAGATCTGGCAAATGCTAGAGAAGTCTGGGGAAGCCCCTGAAAGAGTGCAGCAAAGCACAGTGGGTGCTTCCACTGTCTCTCCCTACTCAAAAGTGGTGGGTTTGGAATCTGGCTGCCTGTTGATGCACTGAGGTTTTGACTTTGTAAAAATGCGACTGGGTTGTTCCTGCCAGACACATGCTTCCTTCCTTGCCACACTACAAGTCCAGTTAAGTTGCAGCGGTAAGTTGTTAAACAAGTACTGGGAAATCCCATTCAGCCATGGAGCTCACAGGTGACTTTGGGCCAGTCACTGTTGTTCATCCACAACTACCTTACATGGGTGGTGTATGTTTAGGATAGATTGAAGAAGACCTACATGTTTGCCACACTAAGCTCCCAAAGGAAAGATGAGGTCACCATGGTTCACTGAAGGGCCTCTCCCCACATTTTAAGAATATGCTTATGTGCACAGAAAATGCTGGGTTACTGTCAACATTCATAGTCTTGGAGTAGCCATGCTAAGGCTTTGAAAGAATGCAGTGCCTTGACCTTTTGTGCAGAAGGTTTGGAGTGGTGCTTCATTCACTTCATGAAATGCAACTCTGAATGATTTGCACAGCACTAAAGAAGACCTAGACAGGCAAAATCATGAAGGTTATTACCTGAGTCAGGAAGGCCACACTTGATTGATGGACTTATGCTGAGGTTGGTGAATCAAGAGTTTTCCAAGTCTACTTTAGGGTCCTGGCAGGGCCCATCTGGAGTGTTTAAGAGTTGTGTGATAAATAGCAATTTAAGAGGTGAACCTTTCACTATAATTGCCTTCCTCTGTTGAGAAAAATCTGTACTTTTCTGTATTTCTATTGTCAAATAGTTATAAAGGGGTGTGGGAGAACTATATCAGAAGAAATAGTTGACAGCTGCTAAACAACAAAGAAAAAATTATCTAAAAGCAGTATGTGATGTTTATTAACATTGCTACTAACAGCTGAAATCTGTCTACTGTTAAGCAACTTTTAAAGTTTAAATTCACTCTTTTATTTGATGTGTTACTTAGATCAAAAGTAGTATTGTATATGCATGTGCATAAAGTAAATAATCCATATTTGAGGCTTTTTTGGAAGGCTGAAAGGGGGGATATTACTATTCTAGACTAATTTGTAGTTTTAACTGTAAGCTGCCCAGAGGTGTTGGAAGATGGGCAGCCTATAAATTGTATAAATGAAATATAAACAAACAAACATTTGCCTAAAGGAGGATTTGAAATGGGGGTGGGAGGAGGTCTCTTACGGCAGTGGGATGTTGTTTGCTAAATATTTTAATATAAATATATTTATATTTATCTATCAAACAACAATTATTATTTGAGACAGATTTTGGTTTCTTCAGCTCACAAATAGAATAACCCTGAGGATTTTTTTTCATATGATGTATTTTGTCTTAGTAATAAATATCTGTCTTAACACTGACAGAAATGCAGAAGGCTTTGTTGCTGTAATAAAGTAAGTTTGTCATAGTGATAGGAAGGCTAATAACATAATCAAACAAGAGACTATTGTCAGGATGAAAAGTGAAAACCAAAAAGAATCCAATATTTTTAATTTTTAAGGAGTGGTGTATCAGTTATTATTAATATAGGAAATTCAGTGTTGGGAGAGCAGTAGAAATAATTTGCATATAATATAATTTGTTAGCTTTCCGAAATCTGAAAGCTAATTTTTTTCAAAGGTTCACATATAAAAAAACCCATATACCTCTGTGATACAAAGTAAGTTGGCAGCATTACTGTGAAAACATCATGGAAAAAAACATTTTTCTCCCTTAGGAAAAAGGTCAAATATATGAATACCTTCTTCCCCTATTTTTATAACCTAATATGGTGCTATCCAAGTGAATGTCCACATTTTTTATTGCTTATCGCATTTCTCAAGATCTTCCAGAATTTGGTGGTTCAATGTTTCTCTGTTTCTGCATAATTTTGATATTTAAGTCAAGGCCAAATCTATAATTTCTCCATTCCCTTAATGTACATCTACCAGTTACAGATTTTAGCAAGCAGTTCTGTGATTTTTACCTGGAATTAACTCACTAGGCTTTTCTTCAGAATAAGTATCCAGATCAGTGATGGCGAACCTATGACACGCGTGTCAAAGGTGACACGCCACAACAGTTTGGGTGACACACCAATGTTCACCAACACTCAACAACTATTCTCTCTGCCTGAGTTACCAAAGAAACTGAGTTTGTTTTACTCATATTTCATTTTTGTAATTATTTGACGTTTCTTAATATAATACATAGCACCACACATGACTGGACTGTATTTTTTAAAATAAATGAATAAGTAAAGAATTGTTTCTCTTTTGTTCATGTGTGACATGCCAGCAGAGTCAAGTTAGGCATTTTCTGAATTTTTGACACACTGAACCCAAAAGGTTCACCATCACTGATCCAGATGATGATAGTTGCTGACCTTTGGTTGATAGTGGTTGATGAGCTTTGTCAGAAGCTGGGTGGGGAAAGTATGTCCCTCCTTGTCTATTTAGATCTCTCAGCAGCATTTCATACCAAGAACAATGGTATCCTCTGGACTGCCTGCAAGTGTTGGGAGCTGTGCTTTGGGGTTATGCTCCTTCCTGAGTAGGTGGTACCTGTCAATGGCAGTGGGACAGCATAGGTTGGCCCAGGTGTCTTTACTTGGAGAGGACCTATAGAAAACAATTGGATATACATTTCCATTCTGATATTATGATTGGGGTCTGCTGCAATGCCATTTCTGTTAGGATCTTTACATAATAGGTTATTAAGCAGGCTTATGAAGTCCGAAAATAAAAATTAGCAACCAATCAAAATAATTTATTAACTAATATTTGAGACCAACAGTATAAAGACAATCTAATAATAAGCAGCTGGCAATTTGGGAGGAACATAGCATAAATAACATTAGTTTTCAATATGATTTATGCTATATTTTCCCCAAACTGTCAAGTTACAAATCAATTATACAAAAAGTATTAATAATCTTTGAGAATTAAGTACACTGTTCAATTCAATGAAACAAAGGCAAGTACAGAGCAGAAACTTTGTTTCAATGAGAGAAAAGCAGAAGGTTCAGAGAGTACTAGAGGAAACAGGAGCAATTTAAAGATTCACTTTGTACAGTGTTAAGCCAAAAGAGAAAGCAGAAAGAAAAACTAGAAATTATTCTGCAGTTAAGAAAGCCAGAATCTTGGAGGTTTCTTGCCATTGCAAAGGAGAGAAAAGTTTATGAGATGCAGCATTCATACACATGTGTTCAGGGGGACCCCCTTTGCACCAGTATCATTTAATCGAGAAACAACTAGATTGTTTGAGGGTTGGAAAAGAAAGAGGGGTAGGGAGGGAAACCACCTTTCCTTTGCAGCTTTCATGAAGAATTCTGATCCCAGAAGGCCAGTGCTAGATGGATTCTCCAACATTGGGAAGAAAGGAAGATCTGCATTTCTTTTGACCTATGAGCTGAGATGAAAAGAGGAGCACAGCAGTGCAGAACAGAGCAAGAGCAAATTCAAGCTCAAGTTCCTTTTACAAGAGATTTCTGCTCTGAAGCAGAAGTATTACTAGGCCAGGTAATTCCATTCTGGAAAAACTTGGGGACACAAGTAAGTGGTTGATCAAGACTATTTTCAGATTCCTTTTCTGGTTAACAAAGATGCTTCAAGAAAGAGTAGATGCATCATTGACAAGCCCATGGGTCTGATTAGCAAAAGGAAGGGCCCAGAAAGAGTTCTGAGCTCTGACAACACTACCTTAGGCAAGTCCTCTTTTGCTACATCGGCCAATCTATCAACAGTGCAAATGGGAAGAGTTAATTTGGAAAGTTCATTCTTAGGTCCTTTTTAGCATCACTTTTGTTTTCTGTAGCTACTAGAACTGCTGTAAACAGTTGTCATTGAAGGGAGTATTGAAGGCAGCCCACTGTTCTTCTAACTGGGGTTCTTTTCCCAATTAGATATGCCTGCCAGACTCCTAGTGCATAAGGGAAAAAGGGGATTGTTTTGTGCAAACAGTGCTTTTTTTAACCGCTTAGCTTGACCCATAGTGTTAAATGGGTGCAAATTTGCGCCAAAGGAAGGGTGCTGTTGGGAGGAGAACATCATATAACACTGGGCTGAGCCAGAGATTCTGCAGAAGTCTTGATCCAATGTTTGGAGGCTGTTGAGATTTGGATGGGAGATGGGTGGAGGAGTGGGGAAAAGGCTGAAGCTGAGCCAAACAAGATGGAATTACTGTTAGAGGAGGGAGGTCCACCTGGACCCATGGCTTCCACTAGACAGGCAGCTACAGGTCTTGGATGGTGAGAGGTTTTTGCCTACTTCTGGCTGGTGCACTAGTTGTGGGCTTACCTGGAGTGGGAAGTCATAGCTATGGTGACTCATGCAGCTATTACTATCTGTTTGGAATAATGCAATGCACTCCACAGGGGGTTGCCTTTGAAGGCCATTCAGAAAGCGTGGTTGCTGTAAAAGAGAGAGGTGGTTCTGTTGGTGATTCTGAATCCCCAGATCTATACCACAGCTGTTCTATTCTCACTGCATTGGTTACTAATAGGTTTCTGGGTACAACTGGGTGCTGGTTTTAACCTATAAAGCCCTACATGGCCGGGCACCTAGATACACTTTCTCTGCATAGAAGCAGCCTGCTTGATCAATCTAGCATGTTTACCCTACCAGTATCTTTTGATTGTCTCTCAGGCCCATGAGTTGAAGAAGACGGGTCCACAAGCGAAGTTTTTCATTTGCAAGTCCCATATTATGAAACAGCCTCCCTCTTGGTTAGACCAGCATCTTCATTGGTGACTTTCAGGAAGTTGCTGACTGAGCTGCTCTGAGGCAGAGTGAAGGCCCATAAACCCACCCTATTACAAATGAAAACCCCCCTCCCCTTAAAAAGCTTTGGTCCAAATTTGAGGTTTTCTAGTGTGCTACAAATCATATTATAACTGCAACTTCAACAAGGATAGGGTGAGCTATTCTAGGGCCTTGAAGCAGGCCAGCTAGTTTCTGCACTGCTCTATTATTAACTTGCTATTTTCTTTGATTAATTAGACATAACTTTGCTTGTCATCGACTGTGCTGTTTACAAGTTTTAGCAAGTAACAAGGTTTGCAAGTAACACCACATCTAAAATAAAGATGAGATTAATCTTAAATATCTGACAGCATATATCTTGGTAAACTTTAAATACAAGGAAAGAAGAAACTTTGGATTATAGGAAAAATAATTAGACTATATGATTAAAAATGGAGAAAACTATAAATATATATGGAAAGAATGTCATTGTATATTGTGTAAATCAGAGATGCTTAAGAAATCCATTCCACATTAATTTTGGTATGAATCTATATTATCTTCATATTTTGGGCTAGTGATCAGATTTTACACTTTGCTGAAAACTGTGATAGCAGTTCCTGAGTTAAAAAAAAAAGCCAATGTTTTAAAAAAATTATTTTGAAACAAAATATATTTAGAAATGTACATCAATGAGATGAAATATTTTAAAAAATACATGTAAGAGAAATACTCTAATGCATTCAAAATATTTAAATGCATTTTTTAAAAAAATGCAAAGTGAAGGTGATCGATACTGATCAATTATAGACACATATATTAGGGATTTAATAACAGATTCACACACAAAATGGAAATTTTGTTTTGAGTGTCAGACTCAGATGGAACCACGCATTTGAAATGGTCTGAAACAGCTGGATTCTAATGGAGCAAACCTTGAAATTGCAAGTATTCTTATTCCACTGGAAAAAAGCAAAAAATATTTCAGCCATAGGAAATAATGAGAATTCAGGGGGAACCTGTTGCTCCTTTGTTTCTCACCCTGATGCTGCAAGAGTAGGTAGGTATGATAGTTCATGCTAGCTGCCACCTACCTCCATGTATTGGAAGTTAAAGCCTCCCAGGTAAGAATGTTGTTTATTTCAACAGCCAAGTAATACTTAGCACCAAGCCTGAGAAATACAAGGCAAAGGATAGGTTATGCGATAGGAAAGGCAGGTGAAAGAACCACTGGATTTATACTGCAGAGGCTGTAAGACATCACCACACCCACAGGTTGACAGAGGGCAATCAACTGATTTAAGTGACTTCATGGTAGCATGCAGTGAAGATTTTGTGCCATGTTGAGTGTCTGGGTAGATTTTATTAAATTTGAGCCAGGGACCCTGCTAGATGATTGCTATCTCTTCACTCCCACAACAACAGGAAGAGAGCCATCACATGCCCAAACGATGGTCAGGACAATGCCTACTGAATCCCACTATCTATTAGTTAGCCAATGCCTTGCTCCAGTATTAACTCCAGGTGACTACCCAGATAGACCAGCTAGCCAAGACCATGAATCAGTCCAGCAGGTGGGACAGAACTATCTACTTGGCAGATCCCCCTTCCTCCATCAGCATCCCAGAAACCCCAGCAGTTTACCATTGGATGCCTGCTTCCTTGCCAGAGAAACATGTTAGAAATCCAAGCAATTTTACTGTTTTCCTTGATCAAACTGAATTGCATACCTCTCTGAGATTTGCTTGAACCATGGTAGAGTTTTGATTGAGGAGGCTGGAAAGTATTCAAAACACACCTGAGAACCAACCTGAAGAATGCTGTTAGCAAGTGACAGCCAACTATGTGATTTGCTGCCTCCAGCAGGGCAAGCATTCAGTGTGAGAAAATGAAACTTTTAGCTGCTAGAACAAGATGTGGGCTGGAATGGGAAAAGACTTAATTGATCAACTCAAAGAGGTCATATTTTTTTAAACATATCAGACATGATTGCATTAATCCAAGTGTGCTTGGGCATAGATGAAAGGCTCAAAGAACTGTGGATAAGTGCAGATGAGAAGAGAAGACATCACTACTGTCTTTCAAGCCTTTCCTACCCCCTCCCTCCCCCCTCCCCCTCCCCCTGCCCCCACACACTGGAGACCTCTGAAGTTGAACCAACGCAGCTGGGAGCCAGTAGAACTCCACTCATGGCCCAGGAAAGTTGTGCCATTGCATTTAAAGATTATATTTATACTGTGGAAAATCTGGTCATTTTGCATGAGGGCACCCTGCTGAGCCAACCTTCCTGTAGCTTCAACAAAGTACCATAATTGTGCAGAGACGGAGATCATCATAGCAAATGCCCTCCTCCTCTTCCCTCAGGCATGTTGGGGAATAATGCAGTCTCAAAGGGCTGGCATGAAGTTATTCCAGCTACCCTGTGAAACTTTTTAATTGTTTTTTTTATTATATAAATAAAAATTTAAATTGTCTAAATAGAATGCAAGCTTTTGTCAGCAGAACCAAAAGGATAACATCCCCCAACATCCCCTCGAAATTGTAAGAGTAGGATTTTCTTGACTGACGGTATTTAAGTTAAGACTGTCAGGGATGATGATGATGATAATTTATTAATTAAACTGGCATGCCACCCAGCTCTCAATGACTCTGGGTGGTTCACAACAACCAAAGAAATTGCAATAAAAGCAATAAAACATATTGATCATGTTGTTGTATATAACAATAATTTATTAATTAACCCCTCCATGGATACCCCCTTGTCAAGGGGGATGGGCTTATGATGCTCTGATGAGGTTGAGAGCTATGCTGCTGCTAGTGTATTCTACCAAAAGGATCACTCAAGCAGAAGAGCCAGACTAAGTGTATCCATTAACCCATTAACTATGGTGAGAAAACAGAAAAAGAATTCTATACCAGATTTATTTATTTATTTATTTATTTATTTATACATACATACATACATACATACATACATTACATACATAGACTTATCCCCGCCCATCTCCCTGCAATGGGGGACTCTGGGTGGTTGGTTGTCACCTGTGTCAACAAGGACTGTGTCAGATGTTAGAGATCCTGGGCATCTGTCAACAAGTGGTCAACAGGGCTCAGAAGCTATGGCTGGGCAACCAGGGTTTAGCCCTGTAGGATTACTGGAAGAACAACAATCACAGAAAAGACAAAACTATACTGTGTTTGAAAACTGCACCATTATGGCCTGCTGTTATAAATCGGAATCAACAAAGCAGGGCTATGCAAAGGAAATGTTTGAACTGTGGAAAAGAATTTATCCAGACTCAGATATCACTGAATAACAATTACCAGATCAAAGGAGGTTCATTACCAGAAATAAAATATTCAGGGATGCAGACCTGGAAAAAATTCAGAAGAATGGTGAAAATGGAAGACCCAGAAATAATAGTAGAATAGTAGAAGAAACTCAAATAACAATAACAACAAACTGCAGAAATGATAACTTAGAAGAAGTAATAACAATAGAATCAGTACAGGTCAGCATTGAAACAACCAATGAACTGACTCTCCAACAAGAAGAATTAAAAGAGAAAATTATGGCATATGCACAATTGCCAGTAGAAGGACAAAGATTTCCAGCACTGAAAGTAGTTTTTAGGCAGTCGTTTTCCTTTCCTTTTCTTTTTTAAAGACCTGGCACCTATAATGAAGGGCGTGAATAAGGTGCTTGCAAGGATTAAAATAACATCTGTTGAACAGACCAATCATCTTGCCTACAGTACAGCAATGGCGGTTACAGAAGAACTGAGTATTGAAATTAAAAAACCAAAAGTAAAATCATAGTCAATCCCAAAGTGGAAGCTCAGACTGGAGGCAAAGATAAAGAAATTAAGATCAGATGTGAGTAATTTAAAGAACATGAGAGAACAAAAATTGAAGAATGTAAGGATCAAGACAAGCCTAATAAAAAAGTATTGGCTGAGCACCAGAAAAATGGAAAAAAACTGGAAATCATAAAGCAACAAATAACAGCAATAGCTGGGAAAATTGAATGCTATGAGCCATGAATCATCCAATTTAAGCAAAATCAGCTATTCCAATCAGACCAGAGATGATTCTACCACAGTTTTAATGGCAATAGAAATTCTGAAAATGGAAAACCAAACAAAAATGAAATAATCCAGTTTTGGAAAGGTCTATGGAATACTCAAAAAGATTATAATAATATCAATTATAATTATGTAATAATTAAATTGCCAGTAGAAGGACAAAAATTGGCTCTCTCATGTTCTTTTAATTATATAATAAAAATGCTGGATGGATAAAAGAATTAGAAGATGAATTTAATAAAAATCAGATGGAAGAATGAATAATAATAGGAGAAATGGTTAAAAATCAAGTGAAAAGGATTAAAAACTGGACATCTGGAAATGATTAATTGCATGGCTTTTGACTCAAATATCTGACTAGCTTACATCCAATTATAGCTAAATAACTTAATGAACTATTGTGTAAAGGAGACAGCAGTGACTGGTTAGTAACTGGCAAAACTTATCTAATTCAAAAAGACCCAGCAAAAGGGACAACACCAGGAAACTATAGGCTAGTAACATGCTTATCTACAATGTTTAAATTACTCACCAGCATAATAGCGGACATTATCCAAGATTATTTGGAAGAAAATAAGATCCTTCTAGTAGAACAGAAAGGAAATAAAAGGAAAAGCAAAGATACAAAAAATCAACTTCTGAATGATTTTGGAGAATTGGAAAAGCCAAAAAACCAATTTACATATGGTCTGAATTGATTATAAAAAGGCATTTGATTCATTACCACACAGTTGGATCATCAAATGTTTGGAAACAACTGGTGTCAGTAAAAACATTAGAATCTTTATAGAAGAAAAATAATGAAGCAGTGGAAGACAGAATTGGTAGTTGGAAATGAAAAATATGGGCTTGTCAACATCAGGACAAGACAATGAGTCTTCCAGGGTGACTCATTATTACCCTTATTATTTGTCATTGCTGTGGTCCCACTTTCAGTGATTTTGAAGAAAACAAATCTTGACTACCAAACAGAAAAAAAAAATACTGATAAAATCTCACATTTGCTTTATATGGATAATCTGAAGCTTTATGGAAAATCAGAAATCGAAATCCAGTCATTGACAAACACTGTAAGAATTTTTAGCACAGATACAGCAATGGAATTTGGCCTAGAGAAATGTGCTACAGTAGCAATAAATTGGGATAAAAATCATGAACAGTAATGGAATTGAAGTGTTGAATGGCCAAACCATCAGTAGCCATCAGGATGAAGCCTACAAGTATCTGGGCGTTTTACAGTTAGATAACATCAAGCATGGACAAGTTAAAAATGTGATTAATAAAGAATACATCCAAAGAGTGAGAAAATCGTTAAAGATAAAATTGAATGGTGGAAACACCATCAAAGCCATAAATATCTGGGCCATACCTGTTATACAATACACTGCTGGAATTATTAACTGGACACAAGTTGAACTGGACAGTTTGGACCAAAAAACAAGAAAACTCATGACTATTCACTATGTATTCCATGTCCATTGAGATATGGTTAGATTATACCTGCCCCACAGAAATGGAGGCAGAGGTTTACTTCAAGTTAAACAGTCAAAGAAGAAAAGCATGCGTTGGCTGATTATGTAAAAGACAGTCAAGAACAAGCACTGATGCAAGTTAAAAATGGGAACTTACTGAATGTACAGGAAACAAAACATGAATATTGAAATAATGTAATAAAAACATGAATAGAATGCTGGCAAGGAAAAGCATTACATGGTCAATTTCTGCAAAAAATTGAGGTGAAAATGGATAAAGATAAAACCTGGCAAAGGGTTACAACTGGAAATTAAAAAAAGAAACTGAGGGCTGATTTTGGCTGCTCAAGAGCAAGCTATCTGAACTAATGCAATCAAGGTCAGAACTGGAAAATCATCAAATGATTCAAAGTGCAGATTGTGCAAATTAAGCAGAAGAAACAGTAGATCATATACTTAAAAAAAGATCGCACAAAAGATCATATACTTAAAAAAAGATTGCAAAAAGATCGCACAAACTGAGTGTAAACAACGACATAACAGTCACCAAACTGTTTCACTGAAACATCTGTAAAAATTATCATTTGCCAGTAATGAAAAATTGGTGGGAACATATAGTTGAAAAAGTAGCTAAAATTGAGCAGGTTAAAATATTGTGGGATTTCTGAATACAAACTGGTAAAGTCCTGGTGCATAACACACCAGATTTAACTGTGGTTGAAAAGAAGAAAGTGTGGATAATGATGTGGCAATACCAGGGGATAGTAGAATAGAAGACAAAGAATTGGAGAAGATCGCAAAGCATCAAGATCTGAAAACTGAAGTTCAAAGATTATGGCATAAACCGGAAGTGGTGGTCCCAATGGTTATTGGCACACGGGGTGTCATACCAAAAAACCTTGGATAGCACTTAGAAAATCTGTGCATTGACAAAATTTCCATCTGTCAATTACAAAAAACCACACTGCTTGGATCTGCACATCTACTACACCAATATATTACAACATCCTAGGTTCTTGGGAAGAACTCAATGCGAATGGAGGCCAACACCGGCTAAAGAACTGGCAGCTGTGATTTCACGTTGTATATAATGATGATGATGATGATGATGATGATGATGAATTAATTAAACTTGTATGCCACCCGACTCTCAATGACTCTGGGTGGTTCACAGCAATCAAAGAAACTGCAATAAAATTAATAAAACATAATGTTATAGTTGTAATCAGCATTACAAATCTTAAGCTGGTTGGATGGCTTCCACAGTCTCTTCTGGTATGTATTTAACAATAAAACATAATCATCTCAACATAGGTGTCCTATTGACTCCTTTTCAGTCATAGTCTTCATATCCTGAGGATAAGTGGTGGAAGAAATGGCTCTAGAATTGCTGTCCTTTTTCTTGATCTCCTTGGGACCCACAGGCCCTGTACCTTTTGCCTTCTCAGATTGGCTGTAAGGCTAAGGCCTGAAACGACTGACTGGCTGACTGCACACATACATGCACACACACATACATAAATACTTTTTATTCTCATGACTAATGTATAGATTTATGGTGGAGAAGGGATCTATTAGGAAGCATCAGAATTAGGGAACCAGTCTGGAGTGAAACTAAAATCAGCTCGTAACACTGTGTAGCATATGTGTATGGCTCAGAGATGCTGCAAGAAAATGAGAATCAGACCTCAAACTTGTACCATAGATTATGCCCTTTAATTGTGCAATCCTAACTTTAGGATTTCAAAGCAACTGCCCTCCCCACCCACATTTCATGTTGTGTCTGTAAAAACATATATATGAAAAAGTTACAGAGAATAATTCTATTTTTTCATGGAGCGTCTCCAGTTGGCATATCTTTCTAAGACTAAAGGATGTCTTTGGATTTCAACAAGATGTTAATAACACCTGTTCAGAGTTTGTCAACGGTCAACTAAATCTTCCACCGGCTTAGGATATGTTTTATGTTAAAACCTGCTCCCTAAAATGCCATGAAGGGGGAAGCTGTTAAGGATTCACAAAATGATTTATTATAATTATTGTTGGTCATGCAGTCAGCCAGATGTTTAGACTGGATTTGGCATTTTTATCCACCTATCAAGTTGTTGTTGTTGTTGTTGTTGTTATTATTATTATTATTATTATTATTTAGAAAAAGCTATGTTACAATGATGCTTAATAATATGAGAGTGTTGACCAATTCTTGGCTGTAGCTACTTGGGGTCAAGTCTGTATGGAAAACTATTTAATTTAATAGTACTCTCTCTGGAATGTACATTAAAGCAGTCATGCTTGAAATAGATTAGGGTGATTTGTGACCTTTTGAAATATGAGAATATGCATCCCTATACTTATAATGTTAAATTCCAGGAATATTACAGAAAGCTTCATTTTAACAGCAAGTGGTGACAGGTTTCTTTCCTGCACATTTAGGTATACTGACAGGTCCAGTGATTTACTGATATTTAAAATAGACCATAATTATAGAAGAGAAATGCAAGAAGTATCCTTTGAGCTTATCAGGCAAATGCCTGCCTGCTGTTTATTCATTTTCTCCCTTTTAGAGCCCATCCACTGCAACGCCTACGCTAAGCCAGCTGACAAAGCATTTATATCATTACGTTGACTTGTTCTAACCACAATGGCTAACAATATGTGGCTCCTTCCTGAACAAACTTTCAATTTTCATTTTTTAAAAATGTAATGTGACAGCATCACTGACCACATTTGCCTAATTTGAAGATCTTTTGGTGACTGAATGTGAGACCCTTATTAGAAATAAGATGGTGTATTCAATTCTGAAAGGTCAGTGATTCAGAAATATAAGTTCTGTTATTTTTGCATTCCTTTCCTACTCATTCCTATTTCAGTGCTTATTTTTTTTTAAGGTTACACTGCATGAATTCATATTGTCTAATGACTTTCATTATGACACCAAAGTTATGTAGGATAAGGACATTGGGGAAAAATCCAACCTAAGCTCTGTATTTGCAGAAATCCTTTGAAATATTTGTTGTTAGCCTAGGCTCTGTGAAATCTGTGGTCAGCTATCATATAGTTCTAACTACGCAGTGAGGAATAATCAAGAAAGACACAGGACTTTAAAGACCAAGGTGTCAGTCAGAGATGTAGGGTAATGGTGCATGGTGATCATTGAAGAATGCATGTCAGACACATTTTGAGAGGTATTGTATATAAAGTTTAAGGGCAATGCTATAAAGATTTGAATCTAATAGATTTGGAGCACTTAATGATAGAAGAAAATATAGATTTTATTTATTTATTTAATTGTTTGTTTATTTATAGATTTGTTTATTTGATGTCTATTTTACCTTTCATTCAGGAGTTCAAGGTGTACATAACACTTCCTCTTCCTGCTCCCTGTGCCCCCCCCCCCACGCAACTACAACCCTTTGAGGTAGCCTGTGCAGAGAGAGTGGCTGGGCCAAAGTCATCCAGCTGCTTCTGTAGCTGAAAGTGGACTAGAAGCTGAGGTTCCCCACTCCTAGTCCAACATCTTAACCATTATACCAGACTGAGTTTCTAGATAGCCCAAGCATAACAGACATCTGGTCTAAGAGAAATACCCAGTTAGTACTATTATACTAGATACAATTTTTCCAGGGAGAGAGAAATAGGTTTGGGGCATAAAGTTGCCTTCTATTTCATAGAGTTCATAGAGCCAAACAATCTGAGACTTTCAGAAGGGAAAAAGTCCTTCACAGTCAATACCTCCAAAAAGAAATCTAACATTCTGGATATACTATGACCTTCTTGACCGTGATGCTTGGGATGAATTTAAATGGAAAAGAGATACATGAAAGCATCTGTATAGTAATAGATAACTATAATCATAAATGCCTAGTCTTATTACAGAGACACAATCTGTAGATACCATAAATAATCATGACCTAGAATGGAACCATTGACTTAATCTTGTCCAAGATATAACAACAACAACAACAACAACTCCTTCTCTCCCTTCCCTTTCTTTAACTGGCAGCGGCAATGCTGTGCAACACAGAAGGCTAGAACAGAGAGCCCATGGATTGATCCTGCCAGACCAAAATAATACATGGATATTTGGCACTGGGAGCAGTATTGTTCCAGAGGCCCCTTCACCAAAGATTCTAAGTGCTTCATTCATGCTTGAAGGGAGCTTTATGTCATTCAGATTGTTTCAATCACTTGGCTGTTGTTAGATAGCCACATTTTACATTTGGTAATGGCATTACCCAGTAATGTCATGAAAGTGAGAAAGGCTTAGGGCAAAATTCTCATCATGAGTAGAGAATTTAGACTTTTAAAATGCATTTCAGAGGAACTACTTTTCTATTCGGAAGCCAGTTGTCAAGCATAGGAATGTTCAAGCACCATGTATATCTGTATATATGTGTGTGTGAGTTCATTTACGTTCCTAATGTTGGATATGGAATGGATGATGTGTTTGAGTGTAATTAAATTAAGAGAATGTGTAGTTTTCTAATAACTAGTTAATCTGTTAACTTTAAAATACATGTGACCAGACCTTTTCAGGCTAAAGACAGAATTCAGTCTTCCTTATTTAAAAACTGTTTGTGACTAGAAAAAACAGGACGATCTCAAAAGGAAAAAGAGGTCTGGACAGAGCAAACACTATATCATCTATCTATCTATCTATCTATCTATCTATCTATCTATCTATCTATCTATCTATCTGTCATCTACCAGATCATTTTGTCATTAAGAGTAACATTTGAAAACACAAAAAGAACACAAGTTGGAAGGTAAGCAGATCAATTCCAAAAAGTTTCTTGCATTTAATTTGATATAAAGTTCATCCATAAAATGAATGTCATATCATCCTAGGTATTTTTCACTTGTCCATGTCATTTCCCTTTTCCTAATCTTAAGCATTGAAGGTTGGTTCTTCCCAAGCACTGAAATGCAGTGGAAATTGCATTTTCACTTCTGGAGGATAGAAAATAAGGTTGGGCAGGATTGGTTTTTAAAAATGTGTCTGTGTGTGTGTGTGAATGCACCACTGGTATTGGAGCCTCCCCAATACCCACAAGGCCCAACTAACACAGTGGCAAGATTCCTGCAACTAAGTTTATTCAAACTTAACCTTTGGCGAGGGACTCAAAAGTCAAAAGCTTTTTGAGAGTCTGAATATACATCCTGGATGACCTCAATTTACATACCTGTTCACACATCCAAGCAATGCCCATTCTCCCCTGCCCTCCTCTCTCTCCCTCTGTCGCTGTTAATCTGTGCGTCAACCCTTAATTTAAAATTTGCAGGATGGATTCCAAAGAACAGGAACACTAAGGGAGACTCCAGTATGGTAATAAATCTTGAAAAAGGTTTATTAAGAAATTGTCCTTGAATATACTTACAGCCTCGGAAGGATATGACGGCAAACAGCTAAGAGAGCCCAAACAGTGGGGAAGGTTTCCAGAACTCAACTCACGAGGAAGTCTGGTAAAAGGGCAAATCTTATAGGCCTTTTTCTCCACTCCCCAGCCCTTTGGAATGCTCACCCCAGCACTAGGATAATTAGCAAAAAAAGAATTAATGTTTGTATTTACATTCAGTGGAAAGGACGGGATTACAAGAGAGTATGCAGGCACACAATGGGGAATACCCTTTGAAAGGGATGCACTAGCACCAGCTGTTTGCCTAGCATGCTCACCATGGCCCCTTAGGAATGTCTTTTGTGTGAAACTGATTAGGGTCTTGTCAGTTTCAGGCAGCAGCATTCAAAAGGGTTCTAAACAACTAATTATGGTCACAGAGCTGAGCTTGTTGACTTGCAATTAGCACTTTTTAGGGACAGGCTGCACTGCGGAGAAAAGCAGCTCAGGAAGAGAAAGTTTGTTTAAGCAATCTCTCCACTCTGTGAAGGTGGGGGGGGGGAATAAAACCAGGTCAGGCACGGGACACCCTCTCCAAGCATGACAGGCAGCAGATCAATTGGGAGGTGGGCACTGCTTAGTCAGCTGCTGCAGGGCTGGCTTGTTGCAATCCCCCCTCATCCCAGGGAATGGTAGTGGATTCAGATGGTAGGGGAGCCCAGTACACTCCTCACAACCTATTCCAATAAGTGGGAGGGAAGAAAAGGGCCTTAGCATTGGGGTAGTGGCTGGGGTAGCAGTATAGATGGGTGTGGCTCTCCTGGGGACAGCCACAGGTCCTTGGGCTGCAGGCAGTGGTGGACAAGCAGGCAGGCCGGACAACAGGCTTCCTCTGTGTCCTTCAGTGATGGCAGCCAGGGAGCAGTGGGCTTTTCTCTCACCACTTCCTGTCTCAACTGTCATTATACCTGCCACGTCCTGCATAGCTCTGCCTCCAGATGCTGCCAGGAAGGAGGCAGGAGCTTAAACAATTGCTGGTCCAGTCAGGAATGGAAGCACAAGTGTCAGGAGTGGCACAAGTGCCAGCCCAACAAGGTAGACCAGACTGAGAAACCAGTGCTGTATAGGTCTAGAAATACTTTTACTGGAACAGCTTGAGTAGCAGAATCTTGCAAGGCTGAATGTGCTTTCTCCTCCCTTGCTTTATCTTCGTGTGAGTTAGGAAGGGGCTTGTCCAAGATGTTTGCTCAAGTTAGTTTCTTGGCCAGTGGCTCCTCCTCCTGTCCTTTAAGCCCTTCCCCATTCACAAGGGATTGGCAGTGGCAGCAGGCGGGGACCATTGTGGCAGGCCGAGTGCAGGAGGGACATGCAGGGAGTAGGGAAGCACCTTCTTAGGGCCCTTTTTTTCCTGGCCCCTGCTGTTGCTGCATATATTGCAACCCCCTTAAGCCCATCCTTGGGTGCAGGCTTCTGTTTGCCTAACACAGGGTTGAAAATAAGGATTGATTCAGAAAATGTGATGAAGCACAACTGGGGACTTTGTCATAGGAAGTACAGCTGCCCTATTTAAATGAAGCGGGGTGGGGGGAAACCTACCGCCTAACCTCTTAGGGAAGCAAACGCGAATGCTAACTTTGGTAATCATAATTGTTTGTAATTTGGTTGTCTTGATGATGCATATTCCCACTTATCTCTATTAGCCTCGTGATTAAATGTCAGAAGAGTATTCATATCTGCTCCTGGCTATGAAATCTACTTGTCAGTTTTCACAAAGCACAAGTAATTAACTTCCAGAGACACCTCTACCCTTATGGAGAAGGAATACGTTTTTAAAATTTATGCTATGTCATAGCACAGGATTATGGTACATCTATTGTATAGATTTACAACAAGGCTGGTAGAAATAAGTTTTCATCTTTTTGACAAGGGTTAGCAGCTTGGATCTAAAATGTACAGAGTTTCAATTCTTTTTTATAGGCATAGTTCAACTTATGGGTAATACATAGAAGCAACTCAATAAGCTTATAGAGCTTCCAGGTCTTGCTGTCTTGGGAGAAGATGATATCTATATAAGCTTTTGTTGTGTTTGGATTATCGTAGAGCTGAAGATGTATTAGAGAGATCCAGGCACTTTCTAATAATTGGAATTAATTTATTCTGGAAGGAAGAAGGATTGTTAAACTTGTTTATAAATGTCCTGGGCCCCAACATATATCTGCAGACACTTCCCTTGACCAAATCATTAGCTCCAAGCAAGCCTCAAGAGCATTCTTTGGAGAGAAAATGATGACTGGCTATATTTCAGTGCTTTGTTGAAAGTGAGATCATTTGCCCAGAAACAAGAGGAAGACAATGGAGAATATCCTGATAGGCTAGAAAGAGTAGAGGGAATAATGTCACCAGCTTGCCTTTGTAAATGGATGTTTGGTAATTGGCTGGGTCTACCTTGGCATCTAATAATATGCTCTCAAAATTCCAGATGTATCCATGATGTGAACTTCTTGTAAACTTTTTAATCCATGCCCATCTAATGCCTCCTTGAGTTTCCAAGAAAGATGCTTCTGGATGTGCTGAGTTACCATCTGAACAACTGAATGTGGCTGTCCACAACTCATACCTGTGCTCTGTGGATAAAGTGATGGTCTAGATGAGAGCAAATAACCTGAACTTGAATATTAGTAAAACTGGGACATTATAGGCAGGAAGTTCCCACTCTGGGATTTATCTGTCCTAGATAGGGTTTCATTCCCCCTGCAGGAAGAGATGTGCAGTAGATTCATCTTAGTCACTGGAGGCCCAAATCACCTCAGGAGAAAGAATATTTACTATCAGCTTTGGCTGGTATGACAGCCATGAACTTTCTCCACCAAGGAGAGATTGGCACAGTGGTCCATGTACTGTTAATCTTAAGAACAGACTTCTATAATGTAGTTTGTGCCAGCTGCCCTTGACTGGTTTAGAAGCTGCAGATAGTGCAGAACATGACCATTGAAAGCTCTGCATTGGTGGAAAATTAACTGTTGAAGGAGTTTGAAATTGATATGGCTAGCTAACACAGGATGTGATTATCTGGAAAAAGAGGACCCCCCCCCCCCCCCCCCCCATATTCTTCTCAGGCTTTCTATTTTGCAGAAGATGCCTGCTGGTGGCATGAAAGAGGGTATTTTGTGTGATGGTCCCAATATAAAAATATTTTCCCCCACTGATATCAAACGGGCCTCTAGAGAGCCACTGACAATTGAAGATACAACTCTGCAAACTTTATCTGGTCGATCAGTATGGTCTTAGAGCTATCAAATAATGTAACTTTATTGTTTTAATTTTTTATGGCTGGGTTTTATTGCATTTTATTATGACTTTATTGTGAGCTGCTTTGAAATTTTCTCTGAAAATCCTAATATATAAATTAATTCTTTTATTAAAAAAAGAAAACCAGCAGCCCCTTTATATGAAGGGATCAGAGACATCATGAGCTGGGACCCAAGAGAGTCCAGAAGACCAAGATTCACAGCAAGCATTTAAAACCCATGAATATATTTAAGATTAAAGTGCAAGATGAGCCATGAGTGTGCTAAGATTTTTTGTAGCCAATTTTCTGTATGTCATAACAATGGTATGATAATCAAGACAGGTGAAATATATTTTGTTTGTTTCAAAAATATATATCTTCTTACCCTATAACAGCTATGTATGTGTTTTTCCTTTTTCTTTTTTTAAAGTCTCGACTTCCTTTGTGTAACTTATTTGCTAATCATGTTTTGGTGACTGACTTTCGTGCATATTTCTTAAGACGTTTAGGGCAGGTTTAATCAACACGAATAAGTCTGCATACAAAACGGGGTGATTATTATTCTTGGGTGGGATTATGCAGAATTAAACTTTCCCAAACTGAAGCTAACGTATTCTGCAAGACAAGAAAGTAAGCTGAATTTCCATTTGGTTTGCTTCTAGCTGAGCCTTCAAATTATGAAGTGACGCAAAGCCAAAAGATTAATACAATGAAAACAAAGATTGGGAAATTAAATGACACGATGCAATTTTCTGCCTCATTGGGCTGGCACCAATAATATGCAAAGGAAAACCTACTAGGTATTGGTTAGCTGCTGAATAAAAAGCAGAACCATCCATCTCTTTCTCAAGGCAAGCTATTCCTTTGAGTGATACAGCCATTGACCCCTCCAATTACCTGCCTCTCGCTGCTGCCCCCCGTCCTGCCCCCCGCAGTAGGAGGCCAGAATCTCTTCTCTACATGGACCACAACACTGCCATTCTGGTTTAAACAGGTACATAGTTCACCACCACTGTTGGGAGTTTAGTCTTAGCTTGAGGGCATGTCTAGAAAAGCAAAGTTGGTGTGAAGAGATACGGGTTTTGGCATCCAGGCTAATCTACCTTCCCAGGGTCATTTCTGATACTGCATGATTTTGATGCACATTTTGTGTGATTGGCTGTGTGTCCTGTGTTTGGGGTAAGAAGCCCGTGTTTCCAGGGCTCATGTTTTTCTCTTTGACTTGCACTCTTTTGTCTGCCCAAAGATAGGGTGTGCGGCCATGTAGATTTAGAGAGAATTTCATTTTCACAAAGGACTTGTGGCTGCTTTCCCATCATATCACATACCTGCCAAATCAGATTGCAAGCTCCAGGTCTGCTTGACATGGGCAGGGATGTCATGGTTTGGACCCAAGGCTGCAATACCAGGGCTATTGACTCAGCAAGCATATTGCAATTTCACAAAGCCATCCTTTCTGATGAGAAGAAATAGAAGAGATCCTGTAGGTTGCTTATTATTGGCTCTGCAAATTAGCTAACAATCAAGAGTGTTGTAATCTGTTTTCATGCAACCTTCTACCAGGCACCTCCCAAAGTTTAGCAAGATTTCTTGCTTCTTTTTTCTATGTTCTTTTCCTTTTCTCCATGTATTTGTTTTCTTCAGAGAGGTCAGGATTCAAGGTGAGACCAGTATTCCAGATGCTTTCTTTTCCAAACTCTATTCTGAACTGTATTTCATTTACTAAATTTGCTTATTGTTGTGGGAGATAGTGGGGGATCTGGTAAGGGAATAAAAGACAACACAGATATAAATAATCAAGAGACACTGGGCAAGACAGTTGACAGCTTATTGCATAAATAGCAATGTAGCCCAGATGGAGAAAAATCTGGGAAGAAAAAATTCATATAACTCAAAGAGATTTCTACCTTTTAATTGCCAGAAAGGCAGCCCAGCGTGTGAGACCTGATTTCACACATACACTGGGGCTAGAGGGAGGATGCCAGGCAAGACTGCTCCAACTTCCTGGAAGGAAGGTGGTGGCCGCAGGAGGTGGGTCCAAGGTGTGAATATCCTGGGGACTTCAGGGAAAGATCATTTGAGACCTCCAGCCAGTCCAACCAGTCTGCCACACCCCTGCAGTCAGCCAGGACTTCTGGCTGTTAACAACAATAACACAATGATGCATTAATCATGAAATCAAACATCCACAATACAAATTACTTTAGAATTGTTTTTTTTTTTAAACAACAAAACAGTAGACAAAAATAGCATCATTCCAATGTACTCCACAGTGGCTCAAGATTTCAAGCTCCCCTCCTCAAACAACAACAAAAACCCAACCACTAGCAGCTGGCCTCACCCATCATCACCTTTGCAACATCAGCTTTGGATAAATGAACCTCTGAGTGGGTGATAGTACATTGCGCTCTTTGGTCCTCTCCTGATCAAGGTCACAGCTATTACTTGCTGAGAATTTGCCCCCAGGGATGGGGAATTCCTTTGCATTCTGTTCCATTTATCTTTCCTCTTTCTCTTAGTAATAGATCTAAATCAAGGATGGGTGTTTTTTTGTCAGGAAGGACTGCCCTATGTTCTCAAAATATTGTCCTGAATTCATGGTGAAGCAAGCAAAATGCAAACAAAAACTGAAAGGCTATTATTGTTGCTTTGGGGGTGGGTTCCTTTGGAGGTCTTTTGTGCACAAAATTGATGTGCTAAGCCTTGTGGAACATCAGGTGAACATATTTTACACCAGGTTATTTATTTTTATATATATATATATATATATAAAGATAGAAATTGTATATGTGGAAATCAGCGGTTTTGTCGCTGAATGCTGGAGGTACAATTGAAGGGTGCTTTGTGAGTCACAGAATGGAATCAGGTAGGAACTAGACAAGATTTGCAGGCCACGTGCTCCAAATCCCACTCTGCTTTTCCCAATTCTCCTCACTCTTTCAATCCAACCATTCATTATTTCACAATCATAATCTTCTCTTCTGTCAGTTAGCAAGAATTTTATATTAGATTTAGCATTGTCAGTCTTAATCTTGGTCAGTGAACAAATTTCAATGTCAGGGCAATGCAGAGTTCCTGGAGATTACATCAGTGCTATCATTAAAAAGGCTTTGCTTATGGCAGACCTCCACCAAATCTATCACTTGTAGGGAAGACAATAGATATTTTGAAGTAGTCCAGGAAGAAAATCAGAATGAATTTGCTTTATGTCTAAAGTATGAATAATTGTGTCTAGGTCTCACTTCTCCAAAAAAAGAAAGCAGCCTGGCTGACGCTGGTAAATGCAGTCTTCATACTGTCAATACAGTCAGCCATGTTTTTTTAAAAATAAATACATGTGTTTGTTTCTGTCAGTACTTTTGGCAACTGCCTTAACATTAATTTCTTAAAAGTTTCTCTGATAATATGTGAGAAGAATATTTGCTAAATTATTTTTAATCAAAACATTTTTTATCCTGATGTACATGATGGTTGATTCCCAGATTAATATAGATTCAAGCCATCACTATGTGAACAGAGAGCTGGAAACTTCTCCATTATCAGCAGAAAGACCTACCTCCTTGCTACATAGAATCATAGAGTTAGAATGGCCTCAGAGGTCATCTAATTCAAACCTCTGCTCAATGCAGGGTCCATTAACAATGACCATTTATTCTCTGTTTGAAGACTTCCAGCAAAGGAGAATTCACCATTTCATCTGGCAACCTGTTCCACTGGCTGTCAGCTGGTACATCTGACCTAATTTTCATTCCTTGTTCCTTTTAATCCATTGGTTCTGGCCCAGAGTTTACTCCCTCTTCTGTGTGACAACCTTTCAGATATTTGAAGACTACGATCATATCTCCTCTCAGTTGTCTGTTCTGTAGACTGAACATACCCAGATCTTTTAACTGTTTCTGATAGGGCTTGGTTTCCAGACCCTTTACTATCTTGGCAGCCTCCTCTGAACTTACTGCTACTTGTCACCTTTTTTTAGTTTGGTGGCCAGAACTGAACATAATATTGCAAATGGGGTCTGAGCTGGACAAAGTAAAATGGAAGAATACTTCCTCTGAACTGGGCTCTATGTTCCTGTTAATGCATCCCAAGATAGCATTTGCCTTTTTAGCAGCTGTATTACACTGCTGCCTCATATTTGACATATGCTGAAGAAGGATATCCAGATCCCTTGCACATGCAGTAGTCTCTCCCATCCTATACTTGGGCTTTTCATTTTTCCTACCCAGATGAAGAAGTTCACATTTCTCCCATTCTGTTCATTTCAGCACATTGCTCATACCTGTTTAGATCTTTTCCAATCTTTTTTTCTTTCCTTTAAAGTATTAGCCACACCTCCCAGTTTTGTGTCACCTGAGAACTTTGTAAGCATCTCCTCAACTCCCTCATCCAAGTCCCTGAAAAGTATAGGGGTGAGGACAGAGCCCTGTAGCACTCCACTTGATCCTCTCCTCCAAGATGAAGTGAAGCCATTAATGAACATTCTTTGGGTGTGGTCATTCAGCCAAGTGGGAGTCCACCTAACTGTTGTATCCTCTAATTCATATTTTACCATGACATACTTTACTGAAGCTTTGCTCTAGTTCAGCTATAGTATCTCCATGGTATTCCACAGATCTGCTAAGCCAGTAACTCTATCAATGTCATAAGAAGATTGTTAGAATGAACGTTAGAAAATCTCTACCCTAATGTACACAGAGATATATTGGTTCTAAATGGAAGATAGTTTGGTTGGTAGAAGTTTTCTAATCCCATTTCTTTCATCTCAAAACATCTTGCTGAAGAGAACTCCATGAGAATTGTGCTTAGAAAAGAATCACATTTGGTTTTTGGGAGCTGCCAAGGAGTCTGCCATTGTGTGAAACTGGTGAGGGATATAGTTCAGTTCTCTCCCTCACTGAATGTACTGTCCTATAGTGATTTCTCCTGCTCCATATCAGTCCCTAAGATTGCAGTCCTATGTTCATTTAGCTGGAATTAAGCTCAGTTGAACTCCATGGGAATTAACTGCAATTTAATTCTGTAGAGCCAGTTTGGTGTAGTGGTCAAGGCCTTAGCTACAAAGCCAGCTGGGGGATCTTGGGCCAGTCACTCTCCTTCAGCCCTAGGAAAAAGGCAAGGGCAACCACTTCTGAAAAACCTTGCCAAGAAAACTGCAGGGACTCATCCAGGCAGCTGTCAGGAGCCAATGCTGACTCATAGGCACAAAAACAAAACAAAACATCCCATCCAACTCTAGAACTTTAAAAAAAGTAATTGAGGTCAGACGGGAATTCAAATACAGTGATAGATTTAAGGTTAGGGCAAGTACCTCTTTGATGAATTGTCTTTTTCATTAGATAGGAAATGTTACAAACATTATTTAGATCCTGACAAAAAGGTTGTCCCTCCAGGGTTTTACTTTATTTTTTATTGTTATGCTTCACCCTGACAGAGAACACCAATTAGGCTTTAATTAACCTAGATAATTTATATGGGAAAGCATGGGAAGGACTAGAGCTTAATCACTGAGTACATGTTTTGTTTGCAAAAGGTTCCTATTTTACAAATGGGCATCCCAGGGTGGGGGTGGGGAGTGAAGACTACTTCCCAAGGCCCAAGAGAGGTGCTGCAAGTCAGAATAGAAAATGGTGACCTAGGGACCTGACTGGGTTTAGAGCGTTTTCTATGTTTCCATGTTCCATTGTTTCTGAGGTAGGACACATCCCAATTTCCATTAACAATGGGCTGATTTACATGAATGCTTAAATGGATCATGAGAGGGGTCAGCATGTTGTGCAGGCAGAAAAAATAGGCCAGCAATTGATGCTAAATAATTACACATGTCTCTCCCCAAAACGTCATCAGTTTAGAGTTGAACTAAATGCCAGCATCTTGCTCTGTCCGTGTCATCCAAATGGTTTATTTATTACACTTTAACATGTTTGTTAAAATGTAATAAATATGTATGTTTGTTAAAATATAATAAACTGCATCAAAGACTGTGTTTAGTTTAATTTTTAACCCAAACAATAATATGCCTTATATAAATAGCAGAAAAATATATAACCATATAACCATCATCAATCAAATTAAAAACTCTAAAATAGGCCGCCCAAGTTATGTGTCATCCAGTGCTCTGAAGTCTCTGTAGAAAAGAATAACCTTGATGGGCTTGCTAAATATTACCAGGGAGAGAACTATCTGGATTTTGGGGAGTAAGGTATTCCACAGTGAGGGGGCTGTGACCAAGAAGGCCTGCTTGTATACCCTATTCCTTTAAACTATCCCCCACCTCCTGAACCCAGTGTCTCATTCCTATCCTGATAGCTTGGATGAGCTAGGAGGGGCAAGGATCCAACCCACCTGAGGTAGATATTGTCCTATAGAGAACCCGGTTACCTCATTTGGCTCTCTCCAGCTGCCATTTAACTCCAAGTGCATACGAGCAAAGTGCCTAGAAAAATGATCACAGAGATCTGAAGGTCTCTGACTCATAGTGATCAGAAAGTCATATCACAATAACAAAAGAAAGTGATCTGACTGTGACAAAGAATGGATGGCAATGTCCTTCACCCTTGGATCATGTTCTAATTGCTTTGAAATAAAGACTGATGAAATGCATGGCCACCCTTGTAGGACAGGCCCATGATGACATGAAATTTTTACAGTTTTTTATTGGTAATTGCTTTTATGTATTTATTCTTTTTAATTGTTGTATGCTGCCCAGAATCACTTTGTGATATGATAGATAGATAAATAGATAAATAAATAAATAAATAAATGAGTGAGTTGTCATGGAGGCCATAAAATCCCCAGCTAACCCCAATCTTACCTTAAGCATTTAAAAAAAACAAACAAACAAGTATTTTTATACCTATCCCAAACAGCTCCTGGTGGTTAACAATAAAAATAAAAGCATAATCACTAACTGATCAGAAACAATACAAATTAAGAAATAAATGTGGCTGCCTGGTGATAACAGCATCCTACAGCACTGAGCTGCCAAACACCTGTTCAAAAAGTGCCTTATGGAAGACCTTTTTTGGGGGTCAATTCTGAGATGTTCTCAGTGAGTTCTTGCCAGGGCACAAAGAGCAAATATTTTGTTAATGGGCCTATGGGAAGGGTTTGCAGTGAATTCTGTGGGAACACTCTGAAATTCTCAGCAGGTTACTTAATGGAGCTTCAGCTACTGTACACTTTTAAGCAAATCTGCAGCCACTTCATTTCACATAATTAGGTGATAAACAGAATTAGTTCTGGCAGTTAAAAAGGCAAGCTTGAATTTTTCAGAAGGAGAACTTCTGGAGAGCTCTGTTTGGTGCCATTAGATTTCCTATGGCCACAATGAGTAACTACTCTGCCATGTGTTTTTCATTTAGTGACAATGAAGATTTTGGCTGGCAGAAGCTACTTGGTATTCTCTCTGTCCTCCTTCTCTATTCCTCCTTCTTAATCTCCTTGGCATTTTGAACAATATCTGAGCAGGAGGTACATCTTGGAGAAATGAACTGGGACTTATGATGGACAGTCATGCTTCATCTTATTAAACCAAACTATGCACATAGCTTTTTTCTCACACAGGCAGCCTCTTTTCTCCATGTGAAATGTGATTAAATTAGGATGCTTTTAATTAATAGTTTCCAGTTTGGGCAATAATGATAACTTCAGAATAAACCTGGTGAGGGAGTTTATTTATTTAAGGATTTATATGGCTGCTCATCTAAAAAAAATGCAACTATGGGTGGCATGCAGCATTAAAAAAAAATTACAATATCCCCCATGAATAAAATGACCAAAAATAAACAATGACAACAAAACACACAGTTGGGCACCCCAACATTTACTACACCTCCCCAGACGAGCTCATCTAATTTCCTGGCCCCAATGCCTGAGGGAACATCAGGTTTTCAAAGCCTTCCTGAAGCTAACAAGGTCAGGGCCAGTCAAATTTCAGGGGTGAGAGCATTCCACAGGACAGGCACTACAACAGAAGAGACTCAATAGTTGTCGTGTTCTAGATTAAGCAATCAAACAGTAACAAGTTGCTACTAGTTTAATGATGGAACTGGAATTCAGACAAATAAGAAGGCTGGTAGAACACTTAGTTTAGCAGTTGCACACCAGCTCCAGGAGAAATGAGATCTTGCTTGCCAGCCAGGCCACAGTGCTGATGGTGCCAAAGTGGATTAAAGCCAAGGATTTAGCAATCCAGAGCCAGAGGCACACAGAGCCCAGTCCAGAGTCATAGGCATAAGAGACAAAAGACAAGGCTAGAAGGCAGACAGCCAATGACACGTAGGTTTTGGAAAATGAGGCAAGGCAGTGTTGGAGAAACAAGAGTGGTCTTGTTGGACTGGGGTCAGGGTAGGAGCTGGTATAGACACACACACACACACACAGAGCCAGTACTTAAATTAAAGATGGATTTCATTCTGGACACTATGATACTTATGCTAATGAAATAGTGTGATCTAATATTATATACAGGTGAAAATATTTACAAAAACCATATATGTTTCTGTGTATGTACAGAATAGTATACGAAACATAAGAAATCAAGTCTTAACCTACTTAATTTTCCTCCCTCTCAAGTCTTTCCCTCACTTCCTGCTTGTACTTTATTACACTTCTTCTCCCCCTCCTTTTCTCCATAACTTGTAGTAGAAAGTCTGTGAGCTTTTCTCCTGGCTGTCTGGCTGCCACAGAAAGCTTTTAACTCACAAAGTCCCACTGTCCAGCATCTGAACCTCCATATACCCAGCACAGTCAGTCCTCCTGGTCTGTCCACATTTTCACAAGCTGCTCCATGTTTATCCTCCTGGGTCTTCCTCCTTGTCCCAGGGCAAAAATCTCTAGACTGAGCAGGCTGGGTCATCCCTCCACTCCACTCCATGTTAACCAGGTGATGTCCTCTCCAGCACATCTCCATGCGGCATCTGAAATATAAGCTCCCCACCATATTATCTGCTTTTCCTTACTATTTTTATATTCAGTATCTAAGGCATTCTAGCATTTCCCCCTTTTCTGCTCACATGCCCTTGATCTTGTACTGAGTCATCTGCTTTCCCTAAAAATATCTATGACCTTGACCCTGAGCCAACCACTTTTCTCCAGCCAGGCATTTCATCCTGCCACAGGTCTGTAACATTCTAGGATTCAGTCACCAGAGAATTCCACAGGCTGGTCTGAGTTGTAAAGCCTAGATCTGAAAGTAGAGCAAGGATATAGGAGTGCAGATTGGATGTTGGAGGGTTGTTTCCAACAGATGAGAAGGTCCTGGTGGCTGCCTCTAAATAGCCCCAGCTGTAGGCATGGCACACAGTTAGGGGTGTTGTCTTTTTATTTCCTAAGCATCTGAGCAGGTCGACTTTGCTCTGTTCCAAAATTGTTGGCTCATTCTGGGGCTAGGAACCCTGCCAGGATCTAGGCCCTCATCCAAATCTGCCCTTACCTATTCCTGCTCATTTTCTACCAGGTCTGTTTCAAGCAATTGATTGCTTTCTGGGTCCTGAGGATGACAACTCATGTGAAGAGGTCTTTCAGCCTCTAATTGAGAAGTTCTTTTGAAGAGTGCATGGTCCCTAGCAGCTGGAGAAGAATGTTGTAGATCCTAAGTCTAAAATTAGCAGCAGTCTATAAAAATCCAGTTAGTTTTATTTCCTTTTCTTGGATTTGGAGTGATACTTCATCAAATTGTTCATTGTGTTGTAGTAGTAAGGCTGTTGACCTACAGCTGAAGAGATCCAAGTTCGAGTCTACCTTCAGCCACTAGAAACTCATCAGCTAACTTTGGGCCAATCACTTTTTCTCAGCACAACCTATTTCATAGGGTTGCTGTTATGGGAAAAGATTAGAGGAGGGGATGCTATGTATGCTGCCTTGAAGTTCTGAACAGAAGGCAGAATATAAATCTAACAAAATAAATAAATTTGTTGCTGACTTTCTGTCTGGGTTTTTTTTTAAACAAATATCTTGTAAATTGCCTGAGAACATCTTATCATAATACAACCTACACATATAGCAACCAACAACCCACAGTACATATATAATTGAAGAATTATGCAGCTAGTGGGCCTAAGGGGCTATACACTTAATAAATGAATAAATAAATAAATCAAACAAATTGCAGTCTTATGTCAGAAAGTAAGTTTATTTTTGTAGCTGAGGGGAGTTTCTAAAGCAGTTTATTATAAGATGCAAAGGACATTGCCTGTTTATGTAAAAAAAGGAAAAAAATTCCCAAGTTAGCTCAAGTGCTTTAGGTGAGCTTCAATAGACCTTTTCAAATCCCCAGAGAAGTGGGGAAAGACAAGAAGGTTGTAAATGGAAGAGGAGGAAGATGTGACTAAGAGCAGGGGAATGCAGAGTTAAAGCCATTCTGTGAGTGCCCCAAAGCCCAGTAGCAAGTATTTTATGTTCATCTGCATGGGCCTGCTTAGGTTGAGGGCTGGGGTCTCAGATAACTGGGAGAAGGTTGATATTATAGTCCAGGTTTAGAAACACTGAGAAACAGTGGTAGCAGATTTGTGGAGGAAGTTCTCCTGGTGGGACTCCTTCTTGGAACCTGCAGTGCAATTTGTAAATCCCCAAGAACATCTTCTGATTCCAAGGGCTTGCATACATATTCATCACCAATCCTACCAAAATGTCAATTCTGATCATCACCCCTTACTCAGAGTAGTTAGAGAAATAGCAAAAGCAGTCTCTGAAACAAACAAAACAGAACAGCAACATCCCCCTCCCACTCCCCAGATTAGGAGCCAAGTAACCAGAATCATATTTTACGTGTCAAGTATAAAGCCCTGCCAGTTGCTATAGGTCTGTGGGAGGAACTGCTTTATATGCTATTTAACAAAATGGACGATGACTCTGAATTTCATACATCCCACATTATCATATCCTCAGCAAATGTACTATAACTGTCCCATTTTAAAGATAAATTATTTAGGAAAAAGATAGGTTTCTTATGCTCTGAATTTTTATAGCCGAGTTTTTAAATTTTTCATGTTTTTATATACATGAATGAAAAGGGAAACAACACGAAAGAAAGGCTACAACAAAATGCAAAACAAAAGGTATAAACAAAGAAAAAAAAGCAAAAAATTATACTCACACACATACATATATATATTGTATTACAATCAATATGTAAAAGCAACTTTTTAAAAAATTAAATCTTGCCCATACAGTCTCACATTGATTAGTCTTATGTTTGTCTAGAATTGGCTAATTCAAAGGCTGAGAATAAACACATTTTTTCAATCCAGGATTTTAAATTTGGAGGGGTAATTTCTTTCCAACTGTACAAAATTGTCTTTCTAGTTACACTTCAAGCTTGATAAATGCAAAGTTCTGCTGATAAATTCTAAACTTTTGGTATATAGATCAATATCACAACATCATTTTTAAACTTTTTTCCTTTTCAAAATCATATTAACAATAACGTGACTATTAAACCAAAATGGGACAATGATAGAGCAAGCCCAAATCATGTATGCTGTAGTTCCTGAAATACATGTATAACATCTTTGACTTGAAAAGGTTGACACTCAACTGTTCTTAAATATATGCTGAGGTGTCCAATAAATATAAAAATAATCTGTTGATAATCTAATTTTAAAATAATCAGAAATGCATTTCGTATTCCTTAAAGTACAAAATTTGATGCAATCCTTGCAAATTACCAGAAGCCGTCTTCATAACACTCTTTCATCTTTCTGTAGAAATAAACTGTAGACTTAAACTCTCCCAAGACCCATTCCAACACAAGTATATTTGGAAGTTTCAGTAGCTGCCAAATTGGTAAATCAAAAGAGGTTTTCATTGAACAAGGGGCCGTTCTGCAATTCTTGTGGTTGAACATCAAATGTTTTAAAGGAATTATTAACAATAAGATGGTCTAGAGTGTTAATATCTTTTTCTGCCGAAGTACTCCCTCAGAAAACATTTACTTGCATTACTTAGATTGGGATTATGCCTGCGGGGCTATTTCTCATGCAGTAATCAAACTTAATTTTTGTCCCCAGAAGCTTCCAAATATATCTTGCAGCTTTCAATGCTGGAAAAAAAGTTGATTTTTGCCTTCAAGAAGAATGAAGCCTCTGCCACAGTACTGGGGAATCAGATTGGGCTTTCTAGTTGTGCTTATAACCATTTCTGAAGTGAATCATTTGGATTCTGGAAACAAACAAAAACAAACACAAAAAATCCAGAGGTCAAAATAGCCTAAGTATGTTCTTCCAGCTGTTCTCTGTCACCTCGTCTCATCTGAGCTGTCACATTTGAGTTATGTATATTTTAATGGAGTAGATCAGTTTACAGGTAGTCCTTGCCTTTTGACCATTTGTTTAGTGACAGTTTGAAGTTATGTCAGGGCTGAGAAAAGTGACTTATGACCGGTCCTCATACTTACAACCATTGCAATGTCCCTGCAGTCATGTGATCAAAATTCAGAGCTTGGCAGCCAGCATGTATTTAAGGCTGTTGCAGTGTCCCAGGATCACATGATTGCCATTTGCGACCTTCCCATACCAGCTTCCGACAAGCAAAATCAATGGGGAACTGTGTGATTCCCTTAATGACTGCCGCAAAAAATGTCATAAAATAAGATGCAGTCATGTGATGCCTTGCTTAATGACTGCACCACTTAGCAACAAATTTTCTGGTCCCTATTGTGGTTGTAAGTCGAGGACTACCTTTACAGGGCATCTCCCTTAAATGCCTATGTGCAGATATGTGGTAAAAGCAATACTGTATATTACTTTTCCTATGTTATAAAAAGGAATGATAATGATAGTTGGAAGAATATGCCAGTTACAAAATACACTTCTCTAATAATGTCCGAACACATTATATTGCTGCTAAATAATTATCAGTAAATTTCAAGATTTTGAAATTAGTAAATTTCAAGATAATTTGGAATTAAACAATCATATTAAATGGAAATAACTTTTTTTCCTGTAGAAATATGTAGAGACTCATGAGCTGCAGAAAAACTCTTATGGATTATTGGCAAAGCTATTCTCTAGTGATTAAAGCATAGTGTCATGTTTCAACTGATGATGACATTGGAAGTGCATCTTCTGTTCTTGCACTTGTAACAATAGCAGCAGCAATATGAACAGGCCAGCTCTGTCCAGAATCCTAATGGCTTTCTGATGAAATAAACAATGACTTTTAATTAGAAGTTAAACATTTTTAATTAAGATGATTCTGCAGTAATTATCTCAGTCGTCTGCTTCACCAGATTTTAATGAAAAAGATTGATTAGTGACATAATTAAGCATTTCAAGGGGCTAGTTTGTTTTCTGAGATAAAAGGAATGTGATTAATTGTGAAAGTGTATTTATCAGCTGAAGTCAGAAACCAAACTCTTCCCATGGTATTAGGGGTCACAGCCCAAAAAAGTATAGTAATTATAACTAATACTCCATTTCATTGCCTTCAGTGCAAATTCTTGGTCATGGCTACCTTAAAAAGGATTGGTCCAAGGTCTTTTTGGTGTTTAAATCTCTGTTTGCTTTAATATGTGAACATACCACATGATATCTTATGGCATTCTCATAGTAATGGACTGGATTTGTAGGTCTTTACTATGATTCAACAAGACAGTTCCCAGATGCGTGAGGGTTCTTTGTTTTCCAAGGACTAGAAACATCACAGCATAGCAAATCGGTACAAAACACTTTAATGCAGCACACACCTTCCCTAGCAACAGACTACTACTCTCCACCCAGCTAGGACTTGCAAGGTGATGTTGCCATGTAAATGTGTGTTTAATACTCAGTCCTTTAATACTTAGTTCAACCAAAAGTCTGTAAATCTGTAAAGTGGCGTACAATCTTTGCCTTTTCCCAACCGTTCTCACTCTAGTTGGGATGAGATGGTGTCTCAGTGTGGTTCTTCCTCTTCTAGTTGCTACCAAGCTCCCGGCAAAGCTCCAGGCAGGACTCCCACCAGGATATGCTGCTCACCATAACTTGTGGTGCTGGCAGTTGAATGATAGTCCTCTTGCCTGCTTGTAATAGCTGCCAATCTTCAGACGTCACCTCTGCTTCCCCATCTGTATGCTGTTTACTTATCACCTTTCTTCCTACACACACCTTCCCCACTCTGTCTTAACGTTTGCCTTTGTAAGCTAAGGGCTTGGGTGGGGTGAGGCTGCCTCTGGATGTCAGCACATCCTTGAAAATGCCAGGGTGAGGCTGAATTATTACAGGCAGCTGGAACACCAGCTTGGATGCTTGTGAGTAAAGTTTGAGTTAAGGAATGAGTGTATGAGGGAAATGGGGTAAGAAATGTTTCTGCCTGGCTGCAGCTACTTTTCCCAAGTGCAGACAGCAATCCCAACTTTACTCCCTCACAAGATGCAAGTGAATAATTCTCAGTGAAACCAATGGAAAATCAGAAAGGTTTTGCAAACTTTTGAGCAAATTCATGAGTGAAACAAAACAAAACAACAACAACAACAGAATTGGGTAAAAGGTCCTTCTGAAATTCTTGACTAACTTTGTGGGCAGAGAAATTGGATGGAAAATTCCCCTCAATTTCTGCAGGGGAATGAGACGTTCTCCAATAATTTTTCAGGGACAGGACTCCCAGTTCATGGTGACAACCACACCACTACTGAAAAAGCTCCATGGGAGGAATTCCTTCACAGTGTCTTCTGTCGGGGTTTATCTGAAATAATAAACACCTTATTCATCTAATTGAACAAGTACTGGTATGGAATTGAACAAGTACTAGTACAGAAAAAAGCATATGCAGATGAACTTTTCTGCCCAATCCTAGAAAATGTATGCACTCATGAGAAAAGCCATTAAGTGCAAATTGAAAGAGTGCCATATTCATTGCTATTTCAACCCTGCATATCCAAACACATAATGATTATATTGTGTGGTGCTTACTAGCAGATATACCAACAGCATGCATTGTCCAAATTGGAAGTGAACAATGAAAGATATTCTGGGACTCTCAGGATGGACAAACTCTTTCCCTATATCTACCTTGGAAATGATTTATCTGAGACTTCTGGGGAAGAAATGGCAAACCAAAGATGGCTCTGCAAAAAGCGAGCCGACGATTGCAGCGGAATTAAGAGCCGGCGAATGGACCGGCTCTTTGTAATTCCTTTCTGGACAAGGAGGGAACTTCAGATCACCCAGAAGTGCTCCAGTTACTCCTCATGAGGAGACTGCAACATAGAAGTCTCTGACAGGTTCAGAGCTCTGGGAGATAAGAGAATAGTCATTTTGCTCAAAACATGGTTGGCGCCTTTAAAAGGACTCTGGGTTCACATACTTTCCTTTTCTTTTGGAAATTGCTTGTTAACTACTTTTCAGCTTTGAAAAGGAACCTTTGGATCAACAAGTTTTACACCATGGGGTGAGTTTCCTTCAATCCTTAGTAAAATAAGTTTTAAATATAAGTTTAAGGAGTTAATTTTTTTTCCTGGAATAAATAGCAAAAGGATGATTTTAGAAAGTTACAAATGGACTAAGAGTCCAGAAAAATTTGAAATAAGATTTTGGAATTAATTATAAGGAATCTTTCCTGTGGGAAAATGCTTTTATTTTGAATTCTTAAAAAAAAAAAAAAAGCTTTGTGAGAGGGGACAAAGAAAAAATGAAAAGAAATCAAGTTCTAGGACATTATTTGAAGGGACTAAAGATCAAGATTGTTAAAAATAAAAGGAAGGAATATAAATTTGGTTTATTTGATCAAGGTTAAAATAGATGTGTTATCTCTGGTAACCCTTAGTGGACTTTTGATGACATCAGGATTGAAATGATGAGGTTTTATGGATTTATTTATAGATAAGAGATAGGATATGGGAAGAAGATATCATTTGTTGTATTTTAAGAGAAGTTGATAAGTTACTAAAATTGTTTATACTTGTAATTAAGGGGGAAATCACCTTTTTATATATTTTTCTTTTTCTTTAGTATAAGAATATAGTAAATTTCTATTTTTCTCTTTTTTCTCTTATTTTCTTTTCTGCATCTTCTCTTTTTTCTTTTCTTTTTTAGTTTGTATTAGTTTTTATTGTTGTAAATCATAATCTTTAATAAAATTACTATAAAAAAAAGGAAACGACTTAGCTCAAAAAACAAAAACAAAACACTTCTGATGTATAGTTGGAATATTTTAAAAATCTTACAGAATGACTTTTCCATTTCCTCTGGTGAAGGTTATCCCTACCAGCAGAAGGACTGGGAAATCCTAGTGGCCTTGGGCATATATGACCACAATGCTTTTGGGTGCTATTCAACAACTTGGGATTCAAACAAAAAATAGTAGGGTTTGAGCAAAGTAATACGGCAACAACAACAACAGAGGGAGAAAGTCACAACTTCTGCTTGGATGGTTTGGATTTAACTTCCACTGTTTAACAGAAAACACACCTTGGACTACTTCATTTCTTCTTTTATTTTCCATGTTAGAAAACTATATTTTGCTAAGTTAATTATCAAAGAAATGAAAAGGTTCAATTTCACACGTATCCCAGTTACTTTGTCCAGTATTCACTGAAAGTTTCTGACAAACTATTTTGATTATTGTGACAGTAGTAGCGAGCAGACCATAATTTTAGTGAAAGGAATGATTCCTCTTTGCAATGTTTGTTGCAACTGACTTTTAGATGCTGAAGGGGGGGGGGGGGGAATTGATTCAGCTGGTTTATAAACTGTCTGCAATGATATTCAAGTATTTAATTATATTAAATGTTTTAATATAATTTGGATGGATGAGTTAGTCATGATAAATTAAAGTCCCATGGATTTCTATAACTATTCTGTACTTAGTCTGAATCTAAGCACTCTCTCTATACCTTACAGTTTATCCCAGACAAATGTGGGCAGAGAACTGAAATTTGCCAGAGCACATTTGTGTATCTGCAGAAGAGACTGCAGACAAGATCCCACTCTGGGCAATGTGATTTCTATGGGTGGGTAGACTTGCTGGATATAATCCCCTGTCAATATCCTACAGATAGAGATTCAGAATCTGTTCCTTATATTATTAAGCCAGAAGCATAAGCAAGGAGTGCTGTTTGAATATGAGAAGGCAGGGTTAACTCTCCATCTTTCTGGAAGACAGGTGATTTTTTTCCCCTAAAAGGATGTCCACAAGAAAAGCTGAGAAAAAGTTCTTCAAAACAGCAAGGGGTGGACTACTATGAGGTAGCCTTTGTCACTTGTGTTCATATTGTCTGAGTGTACATTTGAGACATGGTAAGACACATCAATGAATGTTGCCATTCACAAATTGATCCTCTGCTATATTAACATGATTCTTCCAATGAAGAAGTAAAAGGCATTGTGTCTTGTTCATTAAAAATGTAACTCTGTATCCTTCACTAACTTGATCTAATAATACACATTCTTTGATGCATTGCCTGTAGGTCTCCAGGAGTATTATGTATGAGTTGTGTGAAATTTATTTTGAGACACAGCTGGTTATGTTTTCAAAAATACAGATAATTTTAAAGTATATTCCAATATTTTGTTATACCAGGATCACATTTTGCTTTCATTCCATCTTTTATTTTTTGAGGTAACAGTTTTTATTACAATGTTATTATTGAGATTTGTTTCATCCTGCTTAATTTCCTCAAGTAGGAGTTGCTATTCTAAGGAAGTTCCTATAAATTGTCAGCTTATGAGTTTGGATAGGCCATCTTCATTCTTTATTTGGAGCTGGCTACTCAAGTTCCTTGAAGTAATGTTCTTTCTCTGCCAGAAGAATAGAATGAATTGCTTTAGTTCCTTATACAGTCCTTGATTCTTAAATTCTTGGTGATACCATATTCAATAAATAAATAATTTCCCCAATCCATTATACTGCCTAAGGTAAATTTAAAGGTCATGAATTAAAAATGATGGGGTGAAATTCAACATACTGTATATTTGCAAATATATATCCTCAGTGGAATTTCTCATGATTCTCCATTCTCATAAAAGGTCCATCCCCTCCCCCCATTCATTTTATGTAAGGTTGAAGACCCCCAGAGAAGATTTTAAGGAGCTACAGAAGGAACTGCTCCTTCCCATTCCATGGGAAGGAACTGTTTCTGCTTATGGAAATACACCTCTGGATCCTATCAAATTCATTATCTGTTTGCATAGTTAATGTACTTTCCATAACACACATTCACATGCACTTAACGTCATACTTTCAAAAATACATATGCATACATATTCATGGGGCTTTCCAAAATGAATAGGTGCAAACTTTTCCAGTGATGAATGATAGCTAATTGATCCATGTCATCCATGCTACAGTAACATCTGCTTGTGTTCATCAGAGTATTTTTGTGTAAAAAGAAATGAAAAGCAGATTCCTTTCACAATGAATCTTACCAAAGACAGAAGAAAATAAATGTATATAATTTATTATAATCACACTAAGAAAGGGACGGATATCACTCCAGTTAGAATTACCATTGTTTCTCTCTACAGCATCTATTAATTCCTTCAAATTTATATTGACTTAGCTGTTTTATAGATCAATCAGCAGGGCAAATTAGATCAACAATGTATTAAATTGCCATCCATGACTGCAAAGAACTTTAAATGCCTATGGAAAAGTATTTGTTAAACGTGTGATCTATTTGATTATTGAACTTAATCAAGCCTAAGAAAAGATTTGCTACAATCAATGAAATAAATAATTCCATTTCTTAAGAGGAGTAGGCACATTTTCAATTCATTATTATTTCAAATCCAGGCTGGTAATTATGTTTATAAACATAATTGTTAGCTTTTGTGGCTTATTCTATATATATTTTTCTCCTCAGTAAAGTGCAGACAACTAAACAAAACTGCACTATGCATACAACAACAATATTTTCAAAGCACACAGCCATGCTATATGCTTTGATGTTGTAATCAGTTCTGATTACAAAACATTTCAAATAATGTCTGTGACTTATTAAGACAGGGAGCAATCCCCCCCCCCCCCCCCATGACTGTTCAATAAACAGATTTGGCCATTATGGGTTAATTTCCCCCTAGTTGCTTGTGGACTAGGATCCACAAGCAGAATGAACTGCTTTACTACAAATCTGCCCTGGGTTGATGGGGATATGTGGAAAAGTACAGAAGGCAGGAAAACAAGAGAATAGTGGATGTCCATTCACGTAGTACTTGACTTGGCCCTCACGTTCTATTCCAAATTTTATGAAACATTTCTGAAACAGAATGGTGACAATTTTCTTTTTACTATAGAACACATTGTATTTTCTGTGATCATAAGATTCCTAAGTAGTTCAAATTATGATTTTTTTTCTTTCAAAAAATGAATTGGATGATTAAAAAAAGAATCTGGAAAATATAATCTAATAGAAGGTTTAATGAGTCAGCTGAAGTTTTATATCCCAGTGAACTTAAATATAATGTAGAAATATGGAAAGTACTGAATAAATAATAAATATCGTTATAAATTTTTGACTAATTTGTCAACATAATCATAATTCATTTATAATTTAAGCTAAAACTATGGGGACTGGGTGGTATTACTTCCAATAATTTCTTATAATTAGTATCTACCATCCTATCCAAGGAATCATAGGCTTGTACCCCTAAACATATCAGTTCCAGTCCCTTGTATTTTGCATTCTAAACGAGGGTGTTCTTCAGAGTGTAGTCTTGAATTTAATGTCTGATGATCTGCTTTAGATTTGATTGATAGCCTGAGTCTGAAAGACGAATGGATGCCAACCGTGTCTAACATTCATATTTCTAGCTATGAAAGTCCTTGTTGTGATTTACTTTACAATAATTTGGTCAAGTGACCATCTCTAGGGTTGCCATGTACATACCTATGCTGAAAGCAGAACACAGATTAGCAAACACAGATTATTAAGAAGATGTGGGAAAGGTTGTCTACTAACATGCAATTGTAATAAACTTTAATGCCCTACTGGAAGGGTGACTGAAGAAGGAACGCTTGATAAAATCTTCAAAGTGCTATTGGCTATTCTGTTACTGCCAGTGTCTGCTAACACAATACAGTTGTATTTAATATCTCTATCTATTGAAAGATGCATATCGTGTGTTGGGTTTTTCTATATTTCAATACAAATTAAGAGTGGCAAGACATAGAACAATATTGCCTCTCAGTGAACATTTGCAGCTCCTCAAATTGAAATTGTATAACTCATTGCATTACTTCTGTAATAAGTATAATATTCCTGGGGGAATCTCTGAAAAGTCATGAGAAATACCTAGCTATAAATTTTGGCATGTAGTCCATAGTTTATAAGACTTCTTCAAATGCCTGTTGTCAAATGAATGACACACTGAATCTTTTGGTGTCATTGTTATGTTATGTTGTGCTATTGTTTAGTGTTAGTGGAGAAACAATTTTTCTTTAGCATTTTTAGAAAGGTCAAAGGTAGTGAGTAAACTTTTTGAAGGCTTAATTACTATGAAAAGATATACTGTATCAGCAAGATTCAAGTATGGTTCTCTTTTAAATCTTAGGGATCAGTAAGAGTAAACTACATTAATAACTTTTCAAGTATTGTAGATATATTGCTACTAGTATAAACATTGAAATAAAACTATATAAAAGCTAATAAGGAATATGGTTAAATTATAAATTTCTAAAAAGTTTCATTGCTTCCTGAAAATAACTGGAGTGTCCCACTTATATTGCCTTCTTCTTTTTTTCAGATTTCCCCAACCTAATGCTCTCCAGATGCATTGAGGTATATTCAGGGACATACAACCCCAATATATGTATACGTTTTTACCATCTATATTTATTTGAACTGATATGTGCTTCTATGGATAATGTAACATAACCTGTCATCATGGAGTAGATAAGTTCTCAAAGTTCACAACAATTATATAATTTTCTATGGCATTCTCACAAGTATAATCAAATCAGTACTTGTCAGGAGGACCTGCAGATTGTATGCAGTAGACAGAAAACAAACCCATTTGTTTATCATATTCAAACAAGCTGATTAAAATATTGTTCCAGTCACAGAAATACATGAGGTCCAGAGTCTATATGCAAAATGGTGATAGTAATATTTCACTTATTAGAAGGATTACTAATGGCCAAACTAACATGGTTATTCATTCCATGACAGCACAGAACAAGTTTGTTTTGAAAACAGCAGTACAGTGCATGATGAAACGTCAGTCAGATCATAATCATAGTGCATAGAAAGGTTTTTTTAAGCACTTTCCTGATACCGGCATCCATGGGAGGAGAGAGGATGCCAAAAAAAAAAAAAAAGCAAGATGGCCATTGTGGCAGCCCAGCCCCTTTGTACATGCATGTAATGTGGATGCATATATAAAAAGATGGTGGTGCCATGATCTCCATCTTCCCTCTTGTGACCTCACCACTGGACACCACTTTTTCTTGGTCATAATCCTGCTGAATATCACCCTTCTCTCAACTATTATACACACTAGGAAAAGAAAATCCAATTGGAGCCAATGGAAGATCCTTTTGTCCCCCCCCCCCCCTTCAATAACTTATGAGATGATTATTTCTGCAGCATATTCATGTTGCAGTTAACTACCTCTCTCCGAATCCCATGGCTCCAATCCTATTTGGCCATTGTAGAAGAGGCTGCCATAGTTAATTATAATCATGCTTCCAGTTTGACCATAATATAACCTAAGGAGTGCTAAAGTCATGCTGTATGCATGCTTCTCCTTCTTCCTAACATGTTCTCCTGCCTAGTTGCTGGGTCTGCTTATTTGAACTGCACGTACCCAGTTAACATGGCAAAGCCATCAGTTCTATTCTATTATGCTTTATCTTGTATTGTTGCGGAAATTTTCTACCCACCTTTAAGGAACCAAAGCAATCAGAGATCTGCAACGAAGATCCTGTACTGGCATGCAAATAATGCAATGGTCACTGGGCTCCCAGCCAAGAAAATGGTGCCCAAAGCCCTGGACATTCTACATACAGAATTATGTAAGGATGGGGGTTCATAGATGTCCCATAGATGCCATGAATAATTAATTTATGGTCACTAGAAGGAAGAGCGTCCTTTAGATAAGGTGGGCAGGTGGCCCTTAACGTGGAGATAATGATGGTTTGAAGTCACCATGAAATGATTCCGTCCACCCAGAATATCAGTTAGCATATCAGTAACACAAAGAGCATAAACCATCTACATCTGACTACTTTTTATTATGGAGATGGGATATCTCCACACTTCACTCCCAGAAAATGTCAAGTCTGGGGCTGGTCATCTGTCTCCTTAACGTAAGTGGCTTGTTCATCTACTATAAGAATACATTCTTTGCAAGTAGAAGGGTACTATTACAAAGGCATGCAAGTCTAACAAAGAAAGGCTGTATGTAGTGATACATGACCCCATGGGGAGGGAGAACTGCATTAGGACATACTGTACATGTCACAATATTCCTTAATACAAATTGCACATTTCAAAATATCCCTACAATATTTACTTTTGAAACATTTGTTCTATGTTTTTTCCTACCATTTCAAACTACGTAGGTGCTTGTGGCATGCCACAGGGTGACCCACTGATTTCTCCATACAAACAGAAGTGGGCCTGACAATGACAAGAATTCTAATAGTTTGCTCGTACTAAGGAGTCTGACATTTTACCCCCCTTCTTTTTTCACCTTTTCATTTTATTTTCCCTTGCAGCTAAACTATCATTCCAGCGATCTCATTTTCTTTCAATTGCAGGCTTAAATGGCTCACCAGTATTTTGAAAAGAAAGAGATGTGAATTCTGATCTGGTTTTATCCTAAAACAGCTGTGTATCTCCAAGGTGCTGTGTGCCATAAACAGTAGCTGTATTCATTGCTATTTACTTTGTGTTCATATTTGGTATCCAATAAACATCTCCAGTAGGTCATGAATTGGGATCCCATCATGTTTTCTCATCATAATAAAATAGGCAGTTTAAGCACTCTATAAAAAACTGGGTTTACCACAACTTAAAATTCAGACTTTGGAGAAGGCATTCTGATCCTTGGTTTAATTTAACCCTGAGTATCTTGTATAAGTTTTCCCAAACTGATACCTTCCAAGATATGTTAGATTTTAACTTTAATCTCTCAACCAGCATGATTATATTTGGCTGGGGACTATGAGAGGTAAACTCCAGTGCATCTGGCAACACAGGTTTAGGGCAGACTGATCTATTAAGGAGCTTCTTCCAACCCAGAGAAAGCAAGATGAACTACTGGAAAACACCAAGACTGTTTTGTGAATTTATCATAGTTTTTGTGGGTCTTACCCTTGGCAGCATGAGTTTTGTAAGACAACCCCTCTCCCCCAGCAACATAACTTTGGGCTGCCATCATTCAAAATCATTCAGCTGTAATAGAGCTGTGACAAACCATAACTGAATGCTAAAATAAATGAAATACTGTTACTACTTGATGTAGATGCCTTGAATCCTAATTTTCATCTTATGACTGTGATAATGGCCTAGTGTTTTATGATCATTTGTAGTTATCGTGGCACCATGTCTTTAAACTTTGCCGCAAGCCCAAATAAATCTCAGCACTGCAAACTGTATGGTAACAGAATTGCCTTGTTGAGTGAACATCTAAATGTCTTGCTGGGCTAAATAAACTAAAAACATCACTTTAACAGGAACTGGAGCAGTTTAAAAATGGTCTTTCCTACTTCTCAAACACTTTAACCTTACACTGTGTGTTGTCATTTAATTTTTTTCCAGTGATGCAAAACAGCAGAAGGTTAATGTAATTAGACAACTGTTTCTAGCTCTGGGGTCACTTAATTAGACAATCCCTTTTTTAACACAAAGTCATTGATGAGTATTTGTGGGGTAGGTTGTTGAGTTATCAGTTTATTTTGGCTTGCTCATTTCTTTCCCTCCACTGAGCTTGAAGAAGCATTTATAAAACAAATTCATTTTATCTCAGGGATGGGGAGAAAAGTCCACCCAGGGCTAAAATTCATGATGGACAGAACCAGAGCTGAAAGTGGAGAGGTTCTGACATTTTTCAGGACTGCAATTTCGTTCTCTGTGTGCTACCCCATTTCTTCAGGACCACGTATCCCTGTCTCATTATCTCTTCCATGAACACAACATGAAAGTGGAAATGATTCCTGCAGAATAGCCTAGAGAGGAAGCATCGGCTTGTGCATTTACAGAACCAGATGCTGCAGAATGTGGCAGGAAAACAGGATAAAGTTGCATATAAATGGTGGGGTGCCAGCTTCCAAGCCCAGTTTTATTATCAGAGTAGCTCTGCAGAGAAAGATAGAACGAGACATGGTGGTTTAGGTAACTGTTGAGGTTTACAAATTAAAATATAATAGGCACTGTGGAGGTTTACAAATTAAAATATAATCTGCCCAAATAGTTATTATGGATATTCCTTTCTCCCTCCCCTCATCTTCAGTAGATTTTCTTATGCTTATGGGAAAAATACTGTATATGCTGCTACTTAAACTTAAATTTCTGTGTAGCACATAATACCTTGATTGTTAATAAGAAATCTTGTAAGTTTGGGGACATTCCTTCCTATAGCAAAAGGCTCTATGAAATATTTTTTCAGGCTTCAGAGTTTCATACAGCTCTTGTTTTATCAGATGTTGTAGGCCATGTATCAACACTGGCTCCTTCTTGTTCCTTTGTAGTCTTTGTTCCTGAGTAAGTCAAAACTGGTGTGAAAAGTACTTTCCATATAAATTCAAAGTTCTGTAATTATGACAATATTCAAAGGGATCCATTAGCATTTTGGCTTTCAAAAGACTAAGTTATTAGGAACTGTACTTTCAGTTCTGAAAATGTATATTAGATTATTGTTAATTAAATACTTTGGATGATCTTCAGGTTTCATCAGTCTTGCCAAACTGAATCTTTTTCAAGAAATATATAGTTTCTGCAACATTTTCTTTATTGCTTTACTTATTTATTTATCTTACAGTTTTTCTAACCTGCCTAACTCAGAAGACTTTGGGTTACAAGAGGCTAACATAAAAGCAACAATAGAAATAAATCAGCATTATATACCCGCAAACAGTAATAATAAATCAACCCTCCCCCAAGATCGATGGCAATAAAACTTAGCAAGGGTTGATGGCCCCTTGAAATTAAACTGTCTTTAAAGATCTTTTAAAAACTATGCAGGAAGGAACTTTATGGTTATCGCTTTTGACACATAGTCCCCTGTTGTGTGTAATTATATAAAGAATGTTAAAGTTTGTATCCAGCATTGAGAGCATGGAGCAAACCAAATAAAATGTGCTTAGCATTATTGGCCAAAGTCTGTCCTTTTTTTTTGGACCATTATGAAACTTGGCATTTGGTAAAAGAACCCAATTTATTTAAATTACCTTCCTAGGCTTGCTGGTTTTCAAAAAGCAATTCATAATTCAGTATTAGTAAATGGCTTCTTAAACAAGTGGATTTGTTTAATGTTTGGGCTACATAGCACTGCTGAAACCAGCACAATAATTGCAAATGTATTTGGAGCGCAATTGACGCAGACAAGGATAGCATTGAAGGGAGAGCTCAGAGGCCATGAACTCACCGCTTTTCAAAGAAGCTCCATGTTCATCAACGGATGGCTTCTTTTGGAAAGAAAGATGGCTAGAGAATGTCAGTTTTATTTACAACTGTAAGAACATAGCTGGAGGCAATTAAGCATAGAATAAGCCAGAAATTGGCTGCCCTGCATGTGGCTCCTGGAAAAGTATTCCAGCACTGCTTTCCTTCTTCATGCCATTCTCTGCATTTCTAGGTTCCCAGAACAGGTCTGCTTCACACAACTGCCTGAATATCTTAGCTGAAGATGCACCTTAGATGAAATGCCTGACTACCTCTGGGCTCTAACAAGTTTCCAAGTCAGGAAATATTTATACTTAAAATGAATAACTTTCCCCTAAGAACTACCCAGCCCTTTCTGTTGCATCTTAAAAAGCAAATACTTGGGGAATAATCTGCCTGCATAATCACAAGTATCTGAGCAGTGTCACACTGTCCTGTGTCTGGGCCAGTGGCTAGAGCTGGGTGGGTGAGAAGAAATAAGAATGATTAAGCACAGTGCTATCTTGCCATAACGGAGGATAGAAATGAAGTCAAGGCCTTGAAAAACTGGTCGAGGAAACATGAATTTGCTGAGTTTTGCCTAACAGAAAAACTATTCTCCAAAAAGTAAGAAGTGCTGGGAACATCTGGACATTTGAAGGTGCCCTTGAATCATTCTCCTGAATGTATTGATTTAGTAGGGCACTTTTGCTTTTTTTCAGTACAAGAAGAAAATAAGACAGAGAAGCCTTAATCATGACTTAAATCTGGCTGAAGGCTATGCCATAAAGCTGGCATGTAAATCTGAGTTAGTCCCCAAGTGAGTATTAGAATGCAAACTTATGAGGTTCGTCTCCAAGCCGGGAATAAACATGCAGGTGGTTGCTTGAAGGAGAGAGAAGACTTTATTTCTGAGAGCCAGATACACAAGATGATCAGCTGTTGGGGCTGTGGCTTCCCAGGAATCCCCTTTTATAGGGAAGATCCTTAAAAGGTGTGAAGGGAAACCCACCCTCTAGGATTCCTTGGAAAAGGTAATTAGCCTGGATTCCAAGAGAGAACACTGGCCGGTGAAATTGACTAGGGAGCAATTGACTAGGGAAAGTTCTAAGGCCAGGCACCCTACTGAGCTGGGGTTTCCTGTGTTTGCCTTATCTGGTATTGTCTAATTGGAAGGCAGATCTCTTCAGGAAGAAGCCTTTTTAGGATTCGATTTTTTGGGGTTTAAGGAATGTTGGCCCTTCCTTCCAGGTCTTTAGTTGTTTAATTTTGGGCTAGGGTGAGAACTCTTGATTATTTCTGTTAGGTCTTAATCCTTTTAGGTGAGCTCATTCTTACTATAATTTAGCCATATGCTTTGATTGCTGTTTAAGATAGACAATGGTAGGATGAGACAAATGGGAAGCTTTGATTTCCTGCTGGCATGGGGTGGGGGGAGAATTTGATTTCCTTCTCACATGAGTATAATGCAAATAATATATAAAATTTTAAACATTTTTCTTGCAATGAAAATAATTTAATTACATATGAATACCTGTACATGAGAGATCAGATTCACCTTAGACTGCTACTAACCTATTTAGTAGGCCTGTTTTTAATATAGGATTTCTCAAACCGCAGATATCTAGACAATGGCTTTTTTTCAGTACGTTTTTTGTGGCCCCCAAATATATTTAACGGCTTATGAAAAATGGCAGTTTTCCTTTTTGCAGACAGAAAATACATTTTTAAGACTTCAGTCATGACTTCTGGGGAAAAAAATGGCAGACTGAAGATGACTCTGTGAAAAGCAGAGCTGACAACCACGGTGGAATGAAGAGCCAGTGAGTAGAACAGTTCTTTGATAATTCCTCTCTGGCCAAAGAATGAGATTGCCCACAAGTGCTCCAGGCAGATGGTCCTCACAAGGAGACTGCAAGACAGCGGCCTCTAGTGGGTTTAGAGCTCTGGAAGATGAGGGAATAGCCATCTTGCTCAAACTGTGGTCAGTGCCTTTGAAAGGATGCTAAATTCACATATTTCTCTTTCTAATCACTTTTGGAAATTGCTTGTTAACTGCTTTTTAGCTATTAGGAACCTTTGGATCAACACGTTTTACACCACTGGGTGAGTTTCCTTCAATCCTTTGTGAAAGAAGTTTTAATTACAAGTTTTGGAATGAATTATAAAGAATTCTTCCCATGGGAAAATGCTTTTGTTTTGAATTTTTCATTGTGCTGATTCATTATTTTCAGCAAGAAAGTCTTCATGTTTTGAACATAGGAAATGGACCTGAGTTCTAAAACTACCCAACATAGCATGCTACTGATGCACGCTCAAAAGCAGACCACTTCTGAACTTCATTCTCTGGAAACCATCTGCCAAATGTGCGCAGAGGATGTTTATGAATGTAATTAAGCAATTCATATCCACTTGATTATTTTCTTGAGAGCTTATGCCTAAAAGAGCCTTAATTTTGTCAGTCCACAAAACTAAATCACTGAGGTATTGTTCTCTGATTTTGTTCAGTTTACTGTGTGCAAGCTGAAATGCTTTATGAGGTGTCAAGCCATGTTTTAGTATTATTTCAGGCTTTTTAGCTTTTTCTGGAAGGATTTAGAAATTGGGATGTTATATTTATCATGCTCAAAGTATTCCAAAAGAAGACTGTAGCTGCAAATAATTGCTTGAAAGCCAGAATGCCTAGACAGCCAACACATTTCATGGAGAGATTTGATAGCCACTGATTTATATTCAGAAGCATTTACTATTTCTTGAATTTTGCATTTTGGTGGTGGTGGTGGTGGTGGTGAGTGGGTGGGGGGGAGGTTGCAAAAAACACTATCCTCATTAAAATTCCAATATCCTAAATAAACTTGCTCTCTTTCTATACATCATAAATTTCCAAGTCTTCACAGTATGTAATATAACTTTGCTGGACTGGCTGTGGAAGATCATGTTTCAGCTGTGCTGCTGTGCCAGAGAGTCTGTCCAATTTCACAGAGGCATTGCTGGTTGTGAAATCACCATTTTCAGTAGGCAAATCTTGCATATTTTTTTATAAAACTGTACTGCAACAGCATTACAACATTGCAATTGTATTATTCCATCAAATGAGGTTTTATAGTCTGTAGAATGTATGAGTCTAAATTTAGAGTAGAATGTCAAGTGTTTGTAAATGGCTATGTCTGTGCTTTTATCAACAGCTAAAGTATGAAATGTTGCTGGTGTTATTTCATTCATAATATTATTCTGTACACTGCTGTTGATAATTTCATGACATTCAAAATCATAATACTTATGTCTCCAGTTTTCTGGTCTGCAGACATACTTTTTCATGAACCCAATAGTAAACTGAACAAAAACCATTCACATTAATAGCCAAGAATATACTGTCAATAGAACCTTAATTTCTTCTGGGTTTGAATGTGGTGTTCAAGGTTAATTTGCTTCTTTCCGTATTGGTTGGATTTTCAAGCAGTATGACAAGCAATCTTCCTTGTAAAGAATGGGTTTGTTTCTAAGACTTTGTATAATGAGTGTATGAGATTAACTTGACAGATGATGCTTTAAGAAATCCATATCCTCCCACATTTTTCCTGTGGAAAATTCTCCAGGAGCTTTGGCATCTCCACAATACATACAAACAGCTCTGAGGTCTCCTTGTACAGTACGTGAATATTTCACAAAGTTGAATAAAAACCATGCTGGGGATTTTGGTGCAACCATTTCTGTAGTCTCATCCAGCTATTTAGATATAAATGAGGTCATGAGGTCACTATTCACTTGTGTTTCAGACTTCTAGACAGTGACATTTGGGGGATGATTTTTCTATCTTCTGTAAAAATACTTTCAAAAAATTACTCCTGTGATACTAAGATAAGTTTAATGGGTATCTGGCCCTCATCTAAAGGCAGCTCCCCAATCCCCCCACCCCATGCTCTGAGATTTACTAGTAGTGCTGTGGGTCAGTCAGTTTTCTGATGATGTTCCCAGGTCCACCATCCAATCCCATGCAGATCGTGCCCAGGAGACAGAGACTGTTGTTAAGACGATCCAGCCAGTGGAAAGGCAGGGACTGGGATAGAAATATTGAAAAACATGCTACAAATAGGTAGATGTGGATCATTCTGTTTCTGTGTAGTTCTTTTACCACTTATTGTTTCTTTAAACAAAGATACTCATTCAAATCCCCTACTAACGTTTTAGCTTTTGTGCATACTACGTTTAAGTACATATCCTGGGTTCACAACCTGTGCACACACACACAGTGCTTAAAGGAAACCAGTATGACAGAAGCATCACTATTTGTACCACTGTTCAATGATATTTTATTTACATTTTGATAGGCTTAAGCACGGCACCTGAAAGACATTAAAAAAAAGGGAAAGTATGTCGCCTAATCAACAACTGAAAGCTGAGAAAATGTGTTCAGATTAAGATACTCCCAGAAGAGGCTTTAATGGTGTAATCACTCTCTCCTATTCACTGAATTTTGCAAAGGGCCTAGATGATGTCATCCTTCATTTGTAACCCTTCCGTCTCTTTCCTAGCATCTTTCTTTCTACAGAAAAATCTGTTGAAGAAAAGACAAAACTGCTGCACAATGGCTTCTGATTAGTAGTCCTAGAAGCTTAGTTCGATCATAATACTAATTGCAATTAATTATAGTATACAATCCTTCCACACTAAGTCCCTCTCTGCCAAATTGGTTCTGTTCCAATATTTATATTTATTTTAAAAGGACTGGTTTTTCACTATCATTTTGTTTTGTTTTGCTTCGCTATTTCCTTGCCGTTTTAAGGTGGGGGCTGGCGGGGAGAGAAGCAAGAGTTGTTGTTCATTTGAACGTATTGCTTCTTTGCCATGAGTTGGATGACCTCCTTCTATTTCTTTCTGAATGCTGCTGTCTCTGGCAGCTTCTTCCTGCCTAGCCAGTATAGCAGCCAGGGCCAGTAAAGCTGCTGCTGCTGCTGCTGCTATATGGTGAGATGGCCTGATCTGAAAAAGGCTTGCTATGGGGAAGCTAGAGTTCAGGTTGTGTTAAGTCCTTGGGAGCCACTTACAACCCCAAAGCAAACAAAGTCTCCTTTAACCAGATTTATTGAAAGGGAAAGGGGAATGAGGTTGCAGAAATCCTGGCACCTGGATATGTGTGCTTTTGTACCCAATTATCTCTATGTTCTTTAGGATGGCATTCTCTTGACCCTCTTGCTTACCACCCATTGATGCACTGGGGAGGTGGCTACCTATTTTCTTGCCAAAGGATGTGACAATGTTCTTGACTTATAATACATTTTGTAAATGCCAACTTTTTTTTCTCAGGCTCTGAGAAGCCCATTGCAGGCGGCTGGGAATTATGTGTATTATGCTGTCCTTTATTTTCCAGGTAGCAAATGCAAAGATGTGTAGGTGGGCATGCACTACTGTGCTTCACACACCACTGCTGCTATTAAGTTGCTAAGTAATTGCTAATTGAACGAATATTGATGACAGAAATTAGCTCATTTGCGTAAAGGAGTTGGCTGTGCATCTTAGAAAGTTTACTTAGCTGGAAGACTCTCTGGTGAGACCAGAGGTAGGATTTCTTTAGGAACAGACTCCATCCGTCTTAGGAGAAAACATCGCTCTGGAAGCACCAGTGATGAAAATGCATCCATGCATCAGTTTCAGCTTTTAATTAGAAATGCTACATGCAGCTTTTAATTGGAAATCTAAACAATTTTAGAAAAAAATGGTACACTGTAATTTGTGTGAGTGATGTAGAAACATCATGAAAGAAAAGTGAGCATCAACTCCAATTTTCTTGCTTTGTTTATGGTAATTGATTACAAGCGATGTTCAGTGCTGAAAACTTTGTCATCATTCATTAACCACCCCCAGAACTAGGAAAATCTGTCAATGATTTTGGAATTGCAGCAAGAAAGGATTGTGTCAGTCTTTTAGTGAGAGGTCTAGAGTTGTGCTCCACTATATTTTCCTTTTCTTTTCACATTGAGAAGAAAATATCTTCTCCCTTAAATTCCATCGGATTAGGATGATTGTACCCAAATGCTTGTTTTAAAATGAATGTATATAGTTAAAGTCAAAAGGGAAGTGGGTGAGTTGGAGGAGAAGAGACCAGACATTACCTGCAATAAACTAAATTAGTATGGAGGAAATACTTTTGAGCCATAGAACAAATCTGTTCTAACAAGAATCTTATTTAAAGCCATCTTTCATTTGTGAAGTAATGGTGAAGATTAAGTTAGAAGAATGCAATTCCCATTTGGGATGCAATTCCCATTTCCCATAGAAATCTCCCTAGATAGAGATAAAGAGAGGAATCTGGCCTGTTTTTTGGAGAGATTGGTAGTTTTTAAAATCATACATCTCTTTTCCGCAACTTAGAGTTTTTGGAATAATGATTAAACAAGTGTGTTCCAGCATCTGAAATACTTTTTTGGTTCTAGCTGTTTACTTTGTTGCTAATAAGGTTATCTTTTTAATTTTAATTTTTTAAAAATATGTTAATTTTATCTCTTGCTTGTGCTATCCATGTCTGTTCACATTACTACTCAGAAAACAAAGGATAATATCCTTGCCAAGGAAAAACATGGCAGAATATTGTCTCATTAAAAGGAAAAAAAGGAGAACTTATATATGCATGTCAGTGGATCAGAATGGAACTGGAATTCCTTCTTTCATGAGATACTAATGGGATTCTGATTTCTCCCTACATTATAACATCACTCCCTAGTGATGTTATAATGACATCACTAGTAAGAGTAGAAGGAACTAGCATTTTACCTTTATTCATTCTGTAACAATTTACTGTATCTTGTATGTAAATTGCATGCAAACTGACTTCAGTAGGTGGGAGGTTTTCTTTAATTTTAATGTGCCTAGTGTCTCACAGATTTCATTCCTTTTCATGCTTCTGTCATAGCTTATTTCCATATAGTTTACCTGCCCTTCCTTTATTACAGTGTATGAACAAAAGGTTCCTAACAATGATTGAAGATAGTACTCCAGATAGAAGAAAATGGTGGTTATAATCTCAACCATCCTAATCCTATTAAGCAATATATTCTACTGTCTCAGTAGCCAAGAAGACAACACTGTGTAGTATATTCTTGACAATTCAAACAGTAGATAAGATTTCTTCTATTTCTTAATCCAAGAGAGAGATGTCTCTGCCTAGCCACAAATCACAACCCAGTTTATTAAATGCATCCGAAAGAATAATCTTGATTTAGGTACTTTTCAAGCTTTCCATTTCATGCCTTCATTATCATTCTTTAAATCTGACCAATTGAATGATCACCTAGGAAATCATATTCTATTCTACTTTATGTTAATTATGTTCTGCAGCTTTTTTGCAAAGATATTCCACTCTGAATAAAGTAAAGGAAGACCTTGCCCAGTGGGATGCTCTTGAGGCTGAAAGCTTACTAATGCAAAGTAAGCAGGCCTAAGCTTGGCATATAATCAGATTCAAGTTATATATGAGTAAAGCTACCTCTCAGTTTACAAGTGTTAGACTTCCCCATATAACTACTGTATGGCAAGGAGCAAAATGTCATCAAGATTTACTATATGTAACATTCAGTGAATACATATTGCATAATAACAATAATTATTTCAGTGTATATTGTATTTGGTGTATATACTGAGCTACAAACAGTCCAGCATGCTGATCCAAAAATTACCATGATCCTTTCCACAATCATTAGACAATCATTTTTTTTCCTGTTCCCTCAATGAAAATACCCTAAGAAATGATGACATAATGAGGAACAGTTTTTTAGAACTAAATTAATCTCTACTAAACACACACACACACCCTGTAATGATAAAGAATAATATTAAATGTGTACTCACCAAGTGTATAAGATTCTCCTACTGTCTCACACATTCTTTTCTACTAGCAGGTCATGGCAGCATTAGCTATCTTGCTAGTAAACTTGTGGAATTTACAATGGCAAGAGTCAAGAGAAAGAATTTGCAGTTTGGAAGTTAGGCTCAACTATTTATTTTGCCTTGCCCAGTCCTTTCCCACCCAGACTACTTTGTCTCCCCATCCCTAGACTCTGTGGAAACCAACTAAGTCAGACCTGTGCTTGCAAGTGCTCTTAATGCCTTTTAAGTTCCTTGAGAGATTAGCAGGGCCTATGATATTTGGATTGCAAACATCAGGAGGACCACTGGATGGCAGCTAAGAGATACAGAAAACTCTGACTCTTTGCTGCTATCTAGTGTTTGTCCAGGTTTCTGCAGGGTAGAGATGGTGATCCTACAGGGGAAGAGGCTGAAGGAGAATAAGGAGGGGGAAAAAAAAGGTGAACAAAAGATGACAGAGGATAGAGATGAGTGGAAGGTGAACTTTGCAAAACTTGACCTGTCTAGCATAATTCTGGACATCTGGTTACCATATCCCTACCTACAGAAAGAGTAATACTTACTTCGAGCAATTCCAGTGATAACTCCTCTTTTGCCACCCCTGCTATTACACTCAGCAATGGGTGGCATACTTCTCAACACTGTACGATGGCCCTGTAGCTCCCTACAATGAGGAAGATGATTCTACTGCCTTAGATTTACCACCATGGCCTCCGGTGAGCACAGATGAAATCATTGAATTAATTGCCCATCTAAAAATGGGAAAATCGCCTGGCCTGGATGGGCTCGCAGCTGAACTATTTAAAAAATATGTTGATTGGTGGGCCCAGCCGTTGGCTTCCTTATTTACACTCATTGATCATTATGGCAAAATTCCGAACACTTGGCTCAATTCAATAATAATTCCAATTTACAAGAAAGGTGGGTTTGACCAGCCCGGTAATTTTTGTCCAATCAGCCTTTTATCTATTTTAGGCAAGCTTTATGCTAAACATCTTGAACGCCACCTACTAGATTGGATGTATACAAATGATGTAATTGGGCCTGAACAGATAGGCTTCTGCAAAGGAAATTCTGCGATTGATCACTGTCTCACACTGAATTTCCTAATTGAAAAATACATGATTTTAGGAAAGAAAAAGCTTTTTGTAGCATTTATAGATCTTAAAAACGCTTTTGACTTAATTCCGAGGGATGTACTATGGTCTAAACTGAAGAAACAAGGAATAGACCTGAGGTTGCTGTTCCTATTAAAGAAACTGCATACAGACACCTCTTGCCAAGTTAAATATTCAACTAAGGGTTATTTAACAGAAAGAATACCCACGCAGAAGGGAGTTAAGCAGGGCTGTGTCCTTGCTCCTCACCTTTTTAATCTTTTCTTGAATGATTTGGCCCACTCCCTTAGTTCAGTTAATGGTCATCCCCCCAGTCTTGGCGGCCTTCCTACTCTTTTGTTACTCTATGCCGATGATACCACAGTTCCTTCCTGCTCGAGGGTGGGCTTACGAAGATATTTGGAGGCATTTTATAGTTATTGTCAAAGTAACTCACTTACTATCAATTTTTCCAAATCAAAGGTAATAATATTTGCTAAAAGATGGCATCCGGCGAGATGGTCTATGGGGAGTATAGAAATCGAACAAGTCAAAACTTTTAAATACCCTGGCATTACTTTTAGCTATAATCTTTCTTGGGTAACTCATCGTAATACGTCAATTCACCTAGCCAATTGTTCCGCCGCCCAGATCAAACGGTTCTATTTTATAAGAGGCAACCAATTTGTACCAGCAGCAATTAGGTTATTTAAAGCCAAAACTCTCTCTCAAATACTTTATGACATCCCTCTTTGGTTGAGAGCTTTTAACGCTAAAGTGGAAGGTATACAGGCCTCCTTTCTGAGGCAACTCTTAGGGGGTCCTAATTGCATCTCTTATCCCATAATCTGCCTAGAAACGGGTCAAAATTTAATCGAAACTAAAGCCTGGATCTTAACAATTAAATATTGGCTCAGAATCTTATATAGAGCAGCTCCTCGAAGTCTGTTATCATATCTCAAAGGAGACAAATGTATCTCGCTGTGGTCGCGACATATTACATCCAAGCTTAAGCAGATTGGGATTGCAATTGAGGACCTATACCTCTCAGATGAAAGCTATGCATTTAGCATTATTAAACAGAGACTTTTGGACTTAGAATACCACAAATTCAGACCAGCCCAACCTCGTGTATGCTCCCCTGCCATGCTTGGTATAGAAAATCAATTGGGCAAGTTGGCGCATTATTTCAACGATCTTGTGTTACCTTCCCAGCGACAGGCCTTTTTCTTGGCTAGAGTGAATGCTTTTCCTTCTAAGGTGCTCCTTGGAAGGTATAAATGCATTCCCATCCATGACAGGCTCTGTCTTTGTGGCAGCCCAGATACAATCTATCATATCATTTTTGATTGTTATTTATTTGTGTCTCTTCGGCATGATTTGCTTCTAAGACCTTTGCAGGGCAAATATCCTCTGAATGATGTGAATCCTGTGTCATCCTGCTGGTATTTGCTTTCTGATGTTATACCTGAGATTACCCAAATTGTTGCTAAGTTCCTGGAGGAAGTGTTCAAAAGGAAATGTAACCAAACTCTTTTTTGAGTATTGTTTTCCTGCTGTCATCCTTATGATATGCTAATGCCTTGTATTTTAATGTGTGCAATGCCAATAAAGGTTTGAATTGAATTGAGTAATACGTCTAGGATGGAAGAAGCTTTTTTTCAGTAGCATATTTTTCAGATGTAGAATTAAATATCTTTGGCTTTTTATGTATGCTCCATTGCCTTCTTTAATCACATGGATTTCTGCTTTTTTTGCAAACTTTGTGAAGATCAATCTGCATATTTCAGTCAATGAAAAGTAATCAAGACTGGAGGAAGTTTTACTCCCAATCAAATTTATCTTTATGGGGAGAAAAACTATTTAGGAATTTTAAATAGAAAATTTGACTGTAATGTTTGTTGCTTACTCAGGTATGAAAGAAGTCCCAAAATCTAGACAGAAAACATTTATTTTCAGGATCTGAAGGATACAAGCAAACAGAAACAATCAAACAGTAAACACACTAATTGACAATTATGACTAATTTATACTTTCACAGTTTTTGAATTAAGATTACTCATAATTCTCTTAAAAGGACATTTCACCACAGGCATGATAGACAAAGTGTTCAAGAGTAGCTCTTCTTCCATAAACTCCTGAAGCTTTTACAAGCTGAGCCAAAATTAGGAGTAGACATTAGGTTCAGCTCCTAAGGGTTGAGAGCTGGGGCATATTTTGCTCAATTTCTTCTCCCTAACGTTTCCAGAATTGCCAGTAACATAACAGAAGATGCTTTGATAGCTCCAGATAGACAATATATATTTGCCAAGGGTGAAACATTAACATCTGGACTAAAAATGCTTTGGGTTTTTAAGATTTGTACTAAAAGCAAGGGAATTAAAAATGAACAATCAAGAAAAACACAAATGAACAAAATGTAAAACACATTAAAAAAGAGGTGGATGTTAATCTATAAGCAAATTAATGGCTACAAAAAGAGCTGAGAAAGTAAACTCAGCCAGATATACTGTAGATAGACCACTTGCTTAGATCTGGAGTCTTACTTAGTTCCTTAATTCAGCAATGTCTTTGAGCAATGAGTTTGAGCAGCCACTTGCCTTATACATGGTCCTTATAAATCAGATCAGCATTCATGTGGCTTCCCAAACTGAGCAGTTTATAGTGCTGATATTATGGACTTGCCACATAAGGAAAGGCAAAAGCTTTCTTAATCTACAAATCTACCTATACCCAATGCTCATCTTTACTGTTTTCTTTCCTTTTAATGTGATGAAGTTTTTGTCTTTTTCCATAATTATGAAACTGGATATTAAAACTGACTTGAAATATTACATCATTGGTAAAATGCTTTTGAGAAAGCCCTTACAAAAATCCCAGAATTTGTACTAGACCAGAGGTAGCAATCTGCTGCCTTCTATGTACTTTCTATTGATAATGCCCATCAATTCTCAGCCTTCATGGAGAACTGTCATGGGTTATGAAAACTGAGGTTCAGAGCATATGGGAGAACACATGTTGCCTACTCCTGCATGAAACTTTAAGCTTATGTTTCTCTTCAGAACTTCTCAAACTACTTCACCTCCTCCAGCCATTATTTTTGTCTTGAATCACATGCTTTCCCCCATGCCTGCTTATATTACTCCTGAATACTGTGAGTTTCCTAGACTTGGTTGCTGTGTATACAGTATAAAGGTTAAAAAATGCCATCACCATGATTGTTGATATTGGGTAGCCACTTTTGTTTGCATAGTTTGATTCATAAAATTGCATGATAGCCCGGTAGCTGTGGGCTAATGGAAAACAGATAGGACCAGACCATAGACAATATATTTTCTGCATCCTGCCAAGGCTCATTTACTATAACATTCTCTTTTCAAAAGCAGTCTAGTTGGTTGTTTCTAAAAGGAAATAAGAAAGGCTTGGATATCCTGGTGTCCTTTTGTTGTCTGATCCCAGCACTAGATAGTCAAACAGATATTGCTTCTGAATGCAGAAGTCCCAGTTGGCTTTTAGGACAAGAATAATGAACTGTGCAATCCTATGCATATTGTAGGAACTTACTCTCATATGCCTGTCGAATGTAGCTATCCGTTCATTGGTTTCTTTGTACTGAAAAAACACAAAATGAGTGCCCAATATTACTAGCCAGCTAGGACATTTTTGCTTATACTTCGCCTAGAATGAGGACTGGCTGTTATTAATATTGTTGTTACCCTATTTCTATGAGCTAAGTTAAAGGATGGTTTTTGGTTTTACACAAGAATACAAATCCTCAATCTCATTAACTATAGGTAATCACTGTATTTTATTTAGATTGACAATCTCAGCTTTCTGATAGCCCTATAACTCACATGGCTGTCTGTTAGCAAAGAATAAGGAGTGAAATAATAATGATAGAGTATAGAATTAACAGCTCACCAAGGCTGTGCATAGTCTGTCACAGGATCTATAATAAGAGGGTGGTTTAGTTACTTTTTTTTTGGGTCTGACTCTGTTCATAGAGTGGCAGGAAGCTGATAAAATGCTCAATGGAATTTACCGTTCATTTATCTGTCCTTCTTTGGCCTTCAGAGTTTACTAAAAACAAATTGGCTTTGGAGACTATAATTATATATGAAAAAAGGCTTCTAGTGCTGCATACACTCACATTATTGCCTATTAGGAAAAGAAAAAGATTTCATTATATGGTTTTGATTGTTATTCACTGAAGCATTCCCTCCACAGTAGCAACTTGGCCTTCTGTGCATATTCTTAAGCTCCAGCGTTTATCTCTCAGAGCCGCATCCACTCGCCAGTGTTAATTAGGGAGAAAAGAATCATTTTTATTCCTGTCATTCTAAATGAAGATGGGTGAGCTCCAGAATGCCCTGATCCTTATCGGCTCACTAAGAGAATCTTTGGCTTTGCTTTGTGAAAAGGTCTGCCTGTGGCTGGGCAAGTAAGCCTTTGTCCAATGACTGCTACCAGCTTGGTACCAGAAAACACAACAGAGCATGGTAAAGCTTTAAACTACACCCCATGTTGTTTATAGAGGACAATGTAAACTGTTCAATTTTATCAAATGTTGGTAGTGGTCTTTTTAAAAATAAAATTACAGTTAAAATAAATTTAAAATGCATTTAAACACAATAATTACAATGTATATATAGTGATTAACAAATTGTACATATAGCAATGAATAGGAAGGAAAGAAGGGAGGAAGAGAGGGAGCATGTGGCATCCTTGGTGCTCTCTGAGCTTGGTTGTTTGCTTGCAGACATTTCATTACCCGACTAGGTAACATCATCAGTGCTAGTGAGTGTGAGGTTTGCTTCCTGTTTATATACAATAACTTGCCCTGCCCATTTTGGTGTGGTTTTCTCCTTGATATTTCCTTGATTAGGGTATTTGATAAAGTTGAGTGTGTATCCATTTTGTTGGAAAATGTTGTATAGGTGGTGTGTTTCCTTTTTCTGGTGTTCTGGGTTGCTGCAGTGCATTTCTGCTCGTCTGAATAATGTTCTTACACAGCTCCTCTTTGGGAGGTTGGGTTGTTACTTTGGTAATGGAGCACTCGGTTAGTGTGGGTTGTTTTTCGATAGACTTGTGTTTCTAATTTGCTGTCGTTTCCTCTGCAGATGAGGATATTCAGTAAGGAGAGTGTGTTGTTGTTTTCTTCTTCCCTTGTGAATTTTATTCCTTTGAAGATGTTGATGGTTTCACGTGTCTTCTCTAGCTGTTCTTTTTTTGTTATGATGAAGGTGTCATCTATATACTGGATCCATACTTTTGGTTGTATGTGTGGGAGTGCTATAGTTTCTAGACACTGCATTACAGTCTCTGCTGTGAGTCCTGAGAATGGTGATCTCTCATATATTCTCTTCTGATGGAAGAGAGGGGCCAGCCAGAAGATAGAAATTGCACATACACGTGGGGAGGTTTGGAACTTAGGAAATACATAAAAATACATCTGTAATTTAATCTTGCAATTTGTAATATTAAGGAGAGATTTGATTGATAGATTGATTATGTGCCATCACATTGGTGTCAACTCTTCGCAACCATATAGATAGACTATTTTCATGATGATCTGTCTCTAACCTGGTCCTTCAGGTCTTCCACTGGTGAACCCATTGCTGCTGTAACTGAGTCCTTTCACCTTGCTGTTGGTCATCCTCTTCTCTTTCCTTCCACTTTTCCCACCATTAGAGCCTTCTCCAGAAACCTATGTCTTTGCATAATGTGTCTGAAGTAGAATAATTTGAACCTGGTCTTTTGTGCTTCAAGTGAGAACTCGGGGTTGATTTGTTTGCTGATCCAATGGTTTGTTTTCTTTGCTGTCCATGGTATTCTCAGGCATTTTCTCCAACACAAATTTCAAATGTGTCAATACTGTTTCTATCCTGCTTCTTCAGAATCCAGCTTTCTCTTCCATAGAATGTCACAGGGAATATCCTTGCTTGCACTATTCTGACCTTCATAGGTATAGACACATCATGGCATCTGAAAATTTTTTCCAAGGCCTTAATGGAAGCTCTATCAAGTGTTAGTCTATGATGTATTTCATGACTGCTGTTTCCTTGACCATTAATGATTGATCCCAAAAGGCAAAAGCTATCCACAACTTTAATATCTTCATTATCATTTGTAAGGCTGGTTGTTGTACCTGCTGCCTTTAGTTTGTTTTCTTTATATTTAATTTTAGTCCCGTTTTTTCACTTTTTTAAAATTAATTTTTATTAAAGAGGTTTTTATAAAGTAAAAACAACATAAATTTAAAGAAAAAAGAAAGTAAAGTAAAAGAAAAGTGATAAGTAAATAGAAAAGAAATGAAAGAAAAAAGACAAAGAAAAAGAAAAAAAAAGATATATATAATGGCTTCTGAGCTATAAGTGCATTCATATTTTATCCTCTCTCACTAAGGTTACATCATAGCTCCCTTCTTTCCATATTCTACCCTTTCTAATCATCAAACCCATAAATTACAAGGAGGAGGAGCCTGCAACTGAGTAATGGGCAGAGATAGAAACTTAGAAAGGATCTGCCCTAAATAATCAGGCAGTAAAAAGGGACAGTGGGAGATTTGTCCTTTCAGACTTGCAAGATCCTGTTAATGTAGCCTATCAATAAAGGATAATTGGTTCATCTGATCGTGTTTCCTGTCTGGTCTACTTGGGAGGCTGATATGACAAAAGTGCTGATCTAACTTCACCTTTTAGTACTAGAGGTTCCTGTAAATATGGGATTCTTCTAAGGTCTCTTGGATGTTGACATCTCTACTGTATGGTATTTCAGTGTACTCCTTCCATCTTTGTCTGATCTTTGAATCAGTTATTATCTATCTACTGGTGTCCTTTAGCATACCAATTTGAGGGTGGAAACTCCTTCTGAGTTTAGAGATCTTTTGGAAGACTTTCCTTGTTTTTCTACATCTGTTTCCATCTTCACTGTCTTTACAGATGTTGTTGTAATACTGCTTCTTGTCTCTTCTAATAGCTGTCTGCAAATCTTTGTTAAGTTCCTTTCTGAGATTTTTCTCTTTCTTTGACGTCTCTTTTCTTCTTGGAAATTTTCACCATTTGTTCTGACATCCAGTTTGCTTTCTTCTGTTTCTTCATCTTTGGCAGTCTATATTCACATTTAACTTTAACAATTCCTTTAAGTTCATTCCATCATTCCTCTTGTTCTCTATCAATGAAGTTCAGGACTTCAAAGCAAATCATGATGTTCTTCTTGAAAATGGTGGGTATATCCTCAAGATCAAATTGTAGAAACTGGTTGCCTTTCTTTAGCTTAAGTTGGAACTTACACATGAGCGGGATCTGAGGTGGAGATATAACATGCTAAACTTCTACATGCAATATTTCTTCCAAATATACATTAGTTTAGATGGAGGAAATCTTTCAGGATATTTTTTTTTTTTGATATACAGTAACTAAAAAATTGAGACCAAATCTGAATAAAACAATATTTAATTAAAGGTAACAGCAAGACTTTTTGCTGCTGTGTAAATTTTTCAGCCATTTGTATTTCCCTTATATTTAAATACTATTGATCTAAAGAAGAATGTATTTTAGTTTTCCAATGTTTTGGTATAATAAATCTGACAGCTAGTGACAACAATTTAATTGATTTCTTGGGTGGCACCATTTTGTCCTGAGAAAAATGGACAATAAGCGACACTAGCATCCATATTTAAGGCCACTGAGTACTTTTTTCTGATTCCCTCCAAAACATTTTACTAAAGTAAGTCACTAAATGAGCATTGCCACCAGAATTCTACCCACCTAATTACCAAAACACAGTCTAGAAAGTCTTTGATGAATACAGTGCATTTTTATGGGAACATAGAATCAGCTATGAATTATTTTTATAGTTTTATTATTTTGATAACATGGCAAAATAGATTTAAAGAATTTTATATCATAAAGAACTCAGCTGACTCATCAAATTCAAATCCCACACTTGAAAAAAGTTTCCTTCGGATTAGCAGTTAGGTATGCCAGTAGTGCAAACTTTTTCATTTCATTCAGCTAGATGCACGGCCGTTTAATTTGACACTGTGCCTCTGTAAGAAGACATTCTCAATTTTACAGCTAGGAATAATGGTAAAAATATGATCAATCACTGTAAAAATACTTGACTGAAATAAATATATTCCTATGAGTTCACATTAAGTCTTGAATGAGTGCCAGTTCAATTTAGTTGGTGGGAAGGGTGCTACTATGTTGGCTTGCAAAGTAACCTCTAATTAGAGATTCTAACTTGCATAGAATACAATGAGTATGTATGAGCTTTGGATGGGCTCCTGGCGTACTTGTCAAAATGTATTCAAACTGACCAGTTTTGTCTTTACCATTAGCAGAGAATGCTGCATGCTGCATGAATACATCTAAGGCTGATAACAGCCTAAACCTTGTCTGCTTCTTAAAATGTTATGTGAGTGCCAAACATATTTTATTATAAACCTGTTGATTTAGATTTAGTTTGATTTAGGCCTTTGGAGAGGATGACTGATGCTCCTTTCTTCCTTTCTGTTCCCCTCTGGGTTTATTTTCTTTGCCATCGTTGTTCTGTCTTGTGTTGTTTTTGTGGGTTTTTTTTCTACTGTTATTTGTTTTTAAATGTTTTAACAATTGTGAACTGCCCAGAGTTGCTGGGAGTTGGGTGGCATATAAATTTAACAGATGATGATGATGATGATGATGATGATGATGATGATGATGATGATGATGGTTGGTCACACAGTCAGCCAGATGTTTAGATGGATTTGGCATTTTTATCCACCTATTGAGTCCTTCCCAAGGACCTAGGATAGGCAGTTGTTGTTTGATGGCGTTAAAGGTATTGCCGCAGGATATAAGCTGTTCCAAGTAACACTGCCTTTTGCAACTGGCTGACGGTGATTTTGTCAGTGCCAAGGATCTTCAAGTGGTGCTCCACATGTTTTGGGGTTGCACCCAAGGTGCCTATTACTATCTTTGCTTTCTTTTCCATAGTCATTCTATTTGCAGTTCTTTATATTTTGTGATTTTTTTCCCAGTTCTTTCTCTTCTATTCTGCTGTCTCCAGGTATTGCAATGCACTATCCAGACTTTTTTGTCTTTCTTATCAACAATTGTTAAGTCTGGGGTGTTGTGTGGCAGGTGCTTGTCCCAGAGTACTTTAGCTTCTTCATTTTCTTTTACTTTGTCTGTTTTGTGGACTCACCAGTTCTTGCTTGCAGGCAAAAGGTATTTCTTGCAGATATTCCAATGCACCATTGTTGCTACTTTGTCATGCTGTTGTTTGTAGTCAGTCTGTGCAATCTTCTTGCAGCAGCTAACTAGGTGGTCCACTATTTCTACAGCTTCTTTGCAGAGGTGGCATTTGCTGTCTGTTGCTATCTTCTCAAGTCTGGCTTTATATGCATTTGTTCTTGAGGCTTGGTCTTGTACAGCCAGAATTAGCCCCTTCTGTCTCTTTCCTCAACTTTCCTGTTCTTAGCCATTGCCAGGACTTGTTATCTGCTTTGCCTGTTAGTTTTTTTATGTACTGGCCATGTAATATTTTGCCTCGCCATTTCTCTTTTCCGTTCTTCATTTAGTCTTTCTTATAGGCCAGTTTGGTTTCTTTGGTGTTCAGTAAGCCTTCATGGTGTCCTAGCTTCAGTGCATCTTCTTCACTGTCCTTCAGATATTCTTCCAATGCCCTTTTTTCTTCTTCAATTGTCTGGTGTACTTCCAACATTCCACGCCCACCTATGCTTCTTGGTAAGTAGAGTCTGTCAATGTCACTGAGTGGATGAAGGACATGATTCATTGTCATTATTTTTCTGGTCTTCCTATCTAGGGCTTTTAGTTCAGCTTGAATCCAGTCCACTATTCCAGCTATATATCTAATGACTGGAATTGCCCAGGTGTTAATTGCCTTGATGGTATTTCTGCCACTGAGTTTGGACTTTAAGATCTTATTCACTCTACTGATATATTCACTACGAATCTTATTCTTGACTTCAGTGCTTGACATTGTCAACCTGAAGGATGCCCAGATATTTGTAGTGATCTTCTTCATCCAGACTCTTTATGTTATTTCCATTGGGCATCTGGATTCCTTCAGTTTTCACTATTTTTCTCCTGTTGATGGTAAGGGTGGCTCATCTGTCCAGTCCAAACTCCATTGCAATATCTTGTCTGTATATTTGGACAGTGTTGAGCAGCAATTCCATTTCAGATGGTGTTTTTCCATACAGCTTCAGACTGTCCATGTAAAGGAGGTGGGATAATCTGGCAGATATTTTTGATGTTTGTTAGCCATGTCCTGACTTGTTTAGTATTATTGACAGAGGAATCAATGCAATGACAAACAGTAGTGGTGATAGTGAGTCTCCTTGAAAGATTCCTCTCTTGATGTTTACCTCTCCCAATCTATCACCATTGACCAGCAACTGTGTCTTCCACTGTGTAATTGTTCTTTGCACAAAGCTTTTGATGTTTCTACTGACTCCTGTTATTTCTAGGCACTTGATTATCCAATCATGTGGCATGGAGTCAAATGCCTTCTTGTAATCAATCCAAGCTACATTCAAGTTGATCTTCCTTCTCTTACAGTTTTCCAAAATAATTTTGTCAATTAGGACCTGATCTTTTGTCCCTCTGCTGTTTGGGCGGATTCCTTTCTGCTCAGATGGAAAGATCTTGTTTTCAACTAGATGCTGTTGGACTGCATCAGCTACCACACCAATTAGTAATTTGAAAGTTGTTGGCAAGCAGGTAATTGGCCTGTAGTTGCCTGGTGCTGCCCCTTTTGTTGGATCTTTCATTATCAGGTAGGTTTTGCCAGATATTAACCAATCTTCAATTTCACCCCCTTGGAGTATGTTGTTAAACTGCTTGGCAGTGACTGGGTGCAGACCAGTCAGATGTTTAACCAAAACCATGCAGTTCATCTTCACCTGGTGCTGATCTTCCTTGTCCTTTTCTCCACCATTTCTGCTGTTATTACAAGTTCTTTCATTTCAGCTTCTTTTTTTATTCTTATCTACCTCCTTTATCCAAGCTGCATTCTTGTTGTATTTCTTTGGGTTGTCCCATAGCTGCTCCCAGAACTCACTGTTTCTTCTTTGCCAGGTGTTGACTGGTTCATTGCAGTCTCTCCATTGATGGATTGGTAGAAACATTTCTGATTTGACTGAAATTGGAGATTCCGCCTGTAGTGTGCAATTCGAGCTTCACATTTGCTGATCTTGTTGGCTATGGCTGTTATTTGCTGCTTTATTATTTCCAGTGCTTCCTTGATCTTCCTTGTTTCTAGGTGATATTTCTTGATCAGGTATTCTTTGGTCTTTCTGTTTTTCAGCTTCTTTTCTTTCATCTGTTCTAGCTTGCTTGTATCTGATCTTAGCATGCTGATCTTATTTTCCAATCTGATTTTCCATTTTGGTGGTGCACTGTTTGGCTTTTTTTCTTATTTGTTGATTTTACATCCAAGGTATTCAGTTATAACTGCAGCCGTGCTGTACATCAGTTGGTTTGTTTCCTGCAGTGAGCTGTTGCTTATATTTGATAGTACAGTATTGGCATCGTTTAATACTTGTGCTAGCTGTTTCTTTGTAACAAGCTTCATTGCAGGCAACCTTATTCTGTTATTTTTGTGTTGTTCTAGTTGCTCAGTTATTCTTTGTTTCAATTCCTCATTTTTTTTTTTTTTTGTTAAAGGGCTTTGTTCTTTCTGAGAAGGCTCTATTGTCTGAGCTACTTCTGGCAAGGCTTTGATTTCTTTGCCCTGGGTAGACCTTTGCGGTTCTTTCAATTCTACTTCTGTGAATACTTTATTTTGTGTTATAAATTGATGTTGATCTGCTAGCCTCTGTTCTGTTACTTCTGATTCTAAGTGTTGTTCTTTCCAGAACTGGTGCATTCTTTTCAGGTATCCCCTTCTCATTGGACTTGATTTGTAATAGCAGATCATTATTTCTTTGTTTTTTGTCTTTGTATATTTGTGGTGGATAAACAACTTTTCTTTCAGTAGTTCTGCAGCTGCTGGCCCTGGTTGCTCAGCCAACAGTCCTGAGTCCTGTAGCCCACTTGTCACCAGATGTCCAGGAACTAGAACACCTAGTGCAGTCCTTGTTGACCTGGGCAATGACTGATCCAGTATGGGTTTCTGTAAATTATGTCTCACCATATTGTTTATGGGAGAGGCACTCATTGCCTGGCCCCTCTGATGAGACCTGTCCAGTATGATTGAACCTCTGGCATAGCTCTCTTCCTCCTCAGAGCATGCAAGCCCCACAACTACATCAAGGTAGTACCCCACTGGGGTATTATTATTATTAACAAATGAATAGGCTTGAACTACCAAATATTTATATCAAATTGAAAGTTGGTTGCTGAATGTGTTAAGAGTAGCATATGACAGAAGTAAAGCATGCATGAGACAAAATAGACTGTTTAGTGAATGGTTCAACACTGAGCTGGAGTACAACAAGGATCTGTGGTGTTCCTTAGTTGTTTAATGTATTTATGGATAAATGTATAAGGAAGCCTTCTCATATTAGAAGTATGTTGGTTGGGCAGTTGATGCTGTGTTACTTGCTGAGAAGCTGAATTCTTTGAAGCATATGTTAGATATACTGTATGATACAAGGAGTGTGAATCTGAAACTGAATGCATCAGAGACCAGGATAGCCATGTTTAACAGTGAAAATGGAGTGAATGATACCAATTATATATACATGGGTAAAAACTAGATTATGTAGATAAACTTCCGTCCCTTAGTCAACATAGACAAATTGTAAGATAAATAAATGCTGATAGACAGGGAATGGGTAATGTGTGGCTTGTTGCAAGGAATGAATGTTTGTTGAAAGAAATGAAAATTTCTGTATATAAATACAGGCTTCAACCTACTTCATTATGTGGAAGAGAGAGCTGGGTATGTCAAGAAAAACATGAAAATAAAAAAAAAGAAGCATAAAAGTATAGTGGAAATGGGTCTTTAAGAAGCACGTATGGTAAAAAAAGAAGCAATTAAGTTAGGGTGGCTGATTCTACAGCAGCTGGAAAAGATTCGGCTTAGGAAACCTGTGTAGGGAAGCAGCTTTCACACTCAGGGCCAGGGACTACCACAGTAAGAATCATTTAATTGAGTAAAAATGAATGAAAGGTGATCCAGGGCCATGTCCTCTCCCACCATCCCAAGCTGCTTCTTTTTTTTAACTACAGAAATATTTTTTTTAACCTTCCTCCCCTTGGATAATACGCTGGGATTGTATTTGCCATTGCAGAGAAACATTTTAATTACTGTCAGAATATATTTATGTCAGCAAAGGCTTCGCTCAGGCACAAACAATTCTCTTTAAACTGTGCTTGGCATGCCTATATATCAAAGGATCGAGATGATTTAGGTAGTGACTGGTTTTATAGCATATATACGGTGATTTGTTAATTCATCGTTTATTTGTAATTTAGATAACCATCATTTACATTTATTCATGTTAATCGGTTCCAGCTCCAAACTTCAGAATCTATTAAGCAGCCAATGAGTGGCCTGCAAATTATACCAAGCATGTCATTCCATTACTGCATAAAGAAAAGCAACCCTCTAGCTGGTGAGCCAGCCCAGATTATAGCTAGGAAGAAGTCAGGTTTATTTGTTCCTTGTATATATTTGTATCTTACTTTTCCATCAACAGATAACTATAGGCACAGCAGGCTTGACTACCTTATCTGGATCCCATTTTATTGTGCAAATCTGTTTCATTCCAGTTTTGTAATATATTTATAAGGAACTCCACAGTCCACCAATGTGCACTAACAGTTTAACACATGCTCACGGTTTTGCACACTTTAAGATAAAAAGTATCTTTCAGAATCAAAGGCTTATCTAGCCTAGCCTTTTAAAAAAATCCAAGAATTTATAGGTAGTCTTTCTTTTCCACAGACTCAAAGAGGAGAGGAAACAAAGTAGTTGAACGGGCTGAGATCAAAAGCACTATAATCAGTCCTACAGAAAGAGCCTTAAATGGAGGAGTATCACATATCCAATCTGTAAGCAAGATGCAAAGGTTTACTACTGTATCTGAAGTAGTTGGGCAAAAGGTATGGTTGATGCAGATAAAGGCTGAAAAGTCCAGACAGAGCAAAGCTGAAGCTGCTGGGCCCAAGAGGACAAGGCTGGCTGTCAGAAACATTGCTTCTGATGAGGTATCTGGCTTGCTCTGGGTGTACCTTTATGCACTGGCAGGTGAGTCCTACTTGGATTCAGCTGGTGTTAGTGGCCATTTCTTTACTCCGATGGAGTCCTTCTTCAGAACTTCTTGTGATATTTAGTTTGGTGCTCCACCACACTGTGGTTTGGTTGGACTGTGGTTAGGAGTTGGGATAATGGAGTTTGAAGCAGTTGAAGGGATAAGACCCAGTTCAGGCTCCATACCAGGGGCTGGATCTCTGGAGAATTATTTGCCTCAGTTTATGAGCTCCACATATCTATTCCTCTAATTTTGGAGCCAAACCTGGACTCATAGTAATGAGCAGGTCTTAAATTGCATGTAGTTTTCAAGTCCTCCCCACTTTTTTTTTTTGCAGCTCCTGGAGTCCTTTGGAATTTCTCTGCTGAAATTTGGTAGCAAACCACCAAAGAACAAAACTGGGTTTATGTGTGTAAGCCATTAAAAGAATTAAGAGAGAGAAAACAAGAAACCTTTTCTCACAAAAGACAAAAAGCTCCAGGAATCTTGGCTACAGCCTGTATCATATCTTTGCAGTACTGTATTCCTTTTGACCAAATGCCAAATACTAAAAAGTGCAGTCCCAGGTCACTGAAATATTGTCCTCAATTCAGCTTAGTCTTAAAAGGATCTGACCAGAATGAGCAATGTGTGGCCGTGGTCAGCCTATTTGTAGAAACCTGTAGTTTTTTTCAGGAACCCTTGCATAGTACAAGTGGTCTCTGGATTAAGAACGTCTGATTTACAGATGACCCATAGTTAAGAACGGGGCCTATTGTAGCACAATTCAAGTTAAATTCACAATGGTTCAAGTTAATTACACAATACCACTTATACAGTATTATAAGATAATACTGGTCTGGCTTACATACAAATTCGACTTAAGGACAGACCCTGGGAATGGAACTTGTTCTTAAACTGGGGACTGCCTATATACCTGCTTTAGTTACCTTTACCTTGTCTTTTGTTAGAGAATTATGCCTTTGTTATTGTTTTGTCATTCCTCCTTATACCATTCTGAGGCGATGTCTTGTGAACATTCCTGGAAGCTTTTGTTCACCCATGATGGTTATTTTTCCTTGTCTCATCACTGCTCTTGCTGTATATTTCTTTTCCTTTCCCAGCCTTGTTTCAGTCCCTTTAAATGTTTTCACTTGTTTACATTTAGCTATAATGTACAAATATCAGTCACAAAGTATATTCCAATTGTTTTTTTCCCCCTTTTTATTATGTTGTCATAAATCTTAATACATTGTGTTGTTTCAGTACATTGATGTTTGTATAATATGATTCAAGATTATTAGCATTTGATTATTTAAGTAGCTTAGAGTATTGGGAATAGAGAAGAGAAGGAAAAAATATTCTGTCAATGTTAATTACAGTGTAGGATATCGATATTATAAGCATAAAATGATTTGGCTTTTTCATCCAAAGTTGAGTATAACATTGAAAAAGAACCACTACAACTGACATCAAAATATTTGTTATATACTAGAGGTTTTGATCTTATCTGATTACTTAATATTAAAGTCTCCCTTTTATTGTTATTTAGTGTGTTTGTGTGTGTGTATGCGTATACACACGCACACATGCATGTTAATAAAAGAAAACAAGCAGAACAAATTGAACATGAATTATATTAATCTGCTAATTTGCAATATTTGTAGACATTTAGGCCCCCTTAGAAGCCACACTAGAAGTGATTATATTTGCCATGCTGAATGTTGTATGGTATGTATGGGAACCAATTCTTGCTTAAATTTAAACTTCTATTGTGTATATATGCTGTTAGTTTTGCCACTGCTGCATATTCTCCAAGTTTAAGTTCCAACCAGATATTGTTGGAATTGTGTCTTTCTTCCAATGTTGAGCAAAATTTGTTCTTGTTTCTGTAAGCATATATCTCATTAGATTATGATGTTTCTTGTTAATTTCTTTTTGAGAATATACTGAGGAAACAATCAAGAAATATGTCAAAATAACTATGTCAAATTATGGCAAGAGATTAAATGAGATATGACACAGAGACAGAACGAACAAAAAACTATATGATAAAATGGATGCAAAATATCAAAGAAACAGTTACAAAACAACAGTGGGAAGAATTATGGACTAAATCCGTAAAATTTACACTAAGTTATAGCTTAAAGGAAAACTGGTACAAAATGTTTTTACAAATGGTACACAACTCCATCAATAATAGTTAAGATAGACAAATCATACAGCAACAAATGTTGGAAATGCAATGAAGCAGAAGAAATGTTTTATCACATGTGGTGAACATGTAAAAAAACCCAAAAGTACTGGAAAGACATGCATAGTATAATACAGAAAATCTTGGAATTTAAATGTGAAATGAAATCACAACTTTTCCTACAAAGCATACACTAATTGTGATACTTGCCCAATAAGCACTAGCAAACATGGTTCTTGGGAAAATGTATTGTGCAATCCAACAGTACCTGCAAGACTATGTGTTACTTTCTTGGTCTAGACAGATCCTTATTCTGGGTCACCTTTATGCACTTTTGCAACCACAATCAACGAGAGAGGTATTTCAAGCCATCTAGAAAGGTGTGTCTGCTCTAGAAGGATCATACAGTGATAGGATCTTGGCCATTGGTTAAGACCATATCCACATTTATGAATAATGCTAATAATTCTGAAAGGCTTAACTTTCAGATTAAAGCTGTAAAAAAGAAAGAAACTAATGGAGGATTACAGATAAATAGCTAGAGAGAAATTGGCCTGGGAAGACAATGAAAATAGAATTAAGATTTTTGCCTGATCTTATCGCTCCCAAGATAGTTCTACATTTGCTTTAACTAGACAGTACTTAACATCAAACAAAACAATGATTGTGTGGATCACAACAAACTGTGGCAAATTCTTAAAGAGATGGGGATACCAGACCACCTTACCTGTCTCCTGAGAAATCTGTATGCGTGCCAAGAAGCAACAGTTAGAACCGGTCATGGAACAACCGATTGGTTCAAAATAGGGAAAGGAGTACGACAAGGCTGTATACTGTCACCCTGCTTATTTAACCTATATGCAGAGTACATCATGAGAAATGCCAGGCTGGAAGAATCACAAGCCGGAATTAAGATTGCAGGGAGAAACATCAATAACCTCAGATATGCAGACGATACCACCCTAATGGCAGAAAGTGAAGAAGAACTAAAGAGCCTCTTGATGAGGGTGAAAGAGGAGAGTGCGAAAGCTGGCTTGAAACTCAACATTAAAAAAACTAAGATCATGGCATCTGGACCCATCAATCCCTGGCAAATAGAAGGGGTAGAAATGGAAGCAGTAACAGACTTCATTTATTTGGGCTCCAAGATCACTGCAGACGGAGACTGCAGCCATGAAATTAAAAGACGCTTGCTCCTTGGGAGGAAAGCTATGGCAAACCTAGATAGCATATTAAAAAGCAGAGACGTCACCTTGCCGACAAAGATCCGCATAGTCAAAGCTATGGTTTTTCCAGTAGTAATGTATGGCTGTGAGAGCTGGACCATAAAGAAGGCTGAACGCCGAAGAATTGATGCCTTTGAACTGTGGTGCTGGAGAAGACTCGTAAGAGTCCCCTGGACTACTAGGAGGTCAAACCAGTCAATCTTAAAGGAAATCAACTCTGATTGCTCATTGGAAGGATTGATAATGAAGCTCAAGCTCAGATACTTTGGTCACCTAATGCGAAGAGAGGACTCTTTGGAAAAGACACTGATGCTGGGAAAGATGGAAGGCAAAAGGAGAAGAGGATGGCAGAGAATGAGATGGCTAGATAGCATCGCTGAAGCAATGAGCATGAAATTGAGCAAACTCAGGGAGGCAGTGAAAAATATGAAGGCCTGGCGCAATATGGTTCATGGGGTCATGAAGAGTCGGACTAAACAACAACAACAACAACAACAACAACAACAACGACAACAACAACTTAACATCAACATTTTTATTCAAAAAGATGTCTAACTGGGCATAGTTCATGAGCTATTCCATTCGTACTTTAAAAATATTCTATGATATCTAAGTAATTTGTTTTTAATTACAAACTACTGTGTGAATGAATAAATCTGCTCAGAAAATCAGCAGTTTCCTCAAAGCTACCAATTTCTCACCAGCAAGCCTATATAGTGGAATGTGCATGAGACACTGAATTGTTAAGGCTGATTCTTCTTCTTTTTTAAATGATTGCATTGCAGTTCTGAAGAAAACTATATTTCCTAACAATTTAAATAAAAGCAAAGTGGAAATTCTGCTAAATATTTCAGCCAATCTATTTCTGAAGTGTCTTTTAATCAATTGGGTTACCCCGAAATTTTTTGTTTTATTTTTGCACTTAATTTTTATTGCTGAATCTTAGTTACTGAAAAGATAGAAAACTCTTTGCTTTTAAGTGAAGTGCTAAATGTATAGCATATACAGAAAATCTGAATGAAATACCCATAGTTTGTTGGGGTGACTGTACTGTTCCTACCACAAGGCCCAGATACACTGTTAGCCAAGCAGTAGAAGCTGGGAGGCTGGCATGAGATGATCCAGAGACCTCTGCATTACTCCTGGAGGCACAAGCTGACCCCGTCAGGAGTGGTAAAGAATTCTGTCTTAGGCAACCACAGCAAATTGAGATATTGTCAAAATGATGTCATACATACAGCGATGTCATGACACAACCCCCACCTTTATGTACTTGTGGCTAGTGTTTGACACAGGATTATGAGGAGCTTTCTTTTGCATCATGACGGTATAAAGAACATTAATCACCTGCCTCATCATGGATGCCTAGAAATACTGTTCATTTATCAGTGTTGAAGAAGGTTCCATTGCTGCTTCAGTCAACTTATGTATATGAGATAGTATTCTTTTCCTTAGGTCAGTGTTGTCCAAACTTGGCCACTTTAAGATGAGTGGACTTCATGCTGGCTAGGGAATTCTGGGAGTTGAAGTCCACTCATCTTAAAGTGGCCACATTTGGACAACACTGCCTTAGGTAGTAAAATGTTCTGAGCATACCCTGTAAAGGAGGGGGACAACATTCTTTTTTTTAGCTATTATTTGCAGTGGATGGTTTCTTTTGCATGTTACTTGGCTTGGATTATTTTTGAAATTATGCTTTCTTAATCTTTTTGATTATCTCTACTAATCCTAATGAGACATGTTGCTGCTAGTGTAGAGATCGGTAATAGAATGATTATGATCTACTTGCATAGCTGTCATTTTGATAGATACCATCAAGGATCTGTATAAATGCAAAAGAGTGTTGTTCATAAGGACCTCCATGGTTGCTAAGAGACATGCATTGCTGAAGTGGAACTCCACATTGCAGCTGACAGGCCCAAACGGGTGAACAGGCCCTGTAGGTTCAGCTGAGAGAAGTGGTGTGCTTGTAAAGCTGTCCAAATCAATGTGATGCAGCAAAGAGAGCCCAATTCTCCCCAGGACTTTTCATTTGCCCCCCTCACAGTTTATGTATAATTCTCAACTATGATTTCAATGTTATTGAAGTGGGAAGGCATGTTAGAATGACGGTCTGTGGTTTTAAGATATTGGATACTGTTTTAGTATAATCTCAGCTCCTTTTTGCCTTGGGTTTTCCTAATAAAACTCAGTTAAATACCTACATGGATAAAGGATACATTATGGAATAACTTGCCAAAGAGATTCACTGCATTGCTCAAAATGAAACACCAAGGTTTATCTCCCCAGAGGATACAGCATTTGTTCCTAGGGAAATCTCAAGAAGGTCCAATAATCCCCAATTCATCCTTCCACTATGTCCAGATATAATAAACCTGTGCATGTCTCCCCTAATATTAGTGAAAGTCGGTTCCAATATTTATACTTTGGACTGGGTTATTAATAACTAAGAAAGGAATGCATCAGGCTGACTTAGCCTACTGGTTTGTGATAAGTAGATATTTGACTAAACCCTTCATATTCAACCTAATACCTTCCAGGAATGCTGGGAATACAACTCCTAACATTTCCAGCCAGGAGTATAGGAGCTGTAGTCCCAATATATTTGGAGAGCACCAACTTGAGGAGTGACATAAGCCTATCAACATTTGTTACAGTTTTTCCTCCCCACTATTCCTATGAGAGTTGTGATTTCAGGTAAAAGTAAAGAAAAATGCATGCACGATTCTGGAAAAAAACCACATTGATAAAAACAAGTGGCAAGGATGAAAATCAAAAGCAAGGTGTCAGGTTCAGCCCAAAGAACTCCATGAGACAGTGCAAATACAGTTCTGTTGCATTTATTAGCTTCTACCTCAAGACAGAAATCTCTCCAGACTGAACCTAAGTTCCCAAGCCAGCAAGCCACAACACTGTGAATTCCTTAGGGTGGTGCCAGTCTCATCTTCTTAAACTTCCCACACTCCTGTTGGGGGCTAAGGAAATGCTTATCTCCCTGAGCATGGCCTTCATAACACCATTCCATCACACAAGGAATGTAATCTAAAATTATTTCCTATGTCAACTACTTTTATGAGTCCCTCCCCCCCCTCAGTATATCCCATTGGTTCACATTCTCCAATACTCTAAGATCTGGGATGATCTGTGGCACCTTAACAAGAGATTTCTTCTGAAGATAGAGTACATGAGGTGTACTGTAGAGTATATCTCATTAGCTTGAGAAACAAGTAAAACCATCCCAAAGCCTTTAGCTTCCAGCAGTGAAGGACAAAATGGTACCTCTCTCTGAATGACACATGCATTCAGATATCAATTGAGCTCAGATCATGCCCTGAGGGAATCTTTTGAATCTTCTGGCAATTTTTTGCCTTGACAGATTACACACTAAATTATACAGTATGTGCCCACCCAACAGTTGCTTTAGAAGTAAATTAATTTATTCCAGATCCATCAACATAAAACTATACTAACTACTTTGTAGGGAATCTTTTTAAATGAACTCTGATATCAAGCTTTACAGGAAAGGTGTAATAAGAATGCAAAAATCCTACTGTACACATAATTGCCTAACTTATTGAAAGCTTAGGGTGTGGTATATTATGTTGCTAGACTGGAGAAAAAACTAAATAGATTTATAGATACCTGGAATGGAAAATGACTTTTTACTTATCCTGTGCACCAGTGAGTAAGTAGAAGAGGAGGGAAGTTACTCCATAAGCCAATTTGGAACCACCAAAAATAGAGATTTTGTACACAGATTCTATAGGCTATAACTGATACAATTAAAACCAAGGCAATGCCAATCAAAATCCTGAGTCACTCTGAATTTGCAGCATGTTGCTGCTGCAGGAAGAAATGTTAACTTGGTTTAGGTCCAAGACCCATTACCTCTCATTGGGGAGGGCTATGGAAGAAAAAAATGAAAAACAAATGAGGCACACCTTTGTCCTTGCCAACTTACAGAGTAATATCTTCTAGACTGAATTATTCTATACCTTAGAGCATTTTACCTGCCAATTTCTTATAAGAATGGTACATGCCAATTACATGCCAAGTTGACTTTGCCACTGAATCCTTGTCCAGTATTCCTCTGCTGTATCAGAACAAAAAAACTTAAGAAAACCATCTTGGTTTCTAAAGCTTGACCTTGTGTGGCTCATTCCAAACCTATTTTGAGCTCAACACTAAAAATGGTTTCAAATGGGAAAATCTGAGTATGTGCAAAGTGTTATACTGAGGGCAACGTAAGAGTTTAGATGACCAGAACAAGCTGTGAGACAGATCTATTTCTACCCTCCAAGAGAAGCGTGAGGTTGGTATGGGAGAGAGGAAGGCTAGTGTTGTCTGAGCAAATTACCTAAGGGAAAAGCTGACCTTGGGCACACAGAGAGGGCATGCCCATCTATTACCAATAGAAATCAAATGCCCAGAATGGGGAGGGAGAGGGAGAATGAATCCACTTTCCCCAGTTTCCGTCAAAGAATGTCTTTGTAACCTTCTAAAAACAGAAAAATGAAGGGACTATCATCAAAGATAAATGAGTTGTCCTATGAAGCAGGAGTACAAGAAATTCAAGTGCAAGAATTTATCTGTGGATGAAGAGACATTCAAGCTGAAACAAAAAAAATGCTCCTTTTCTGCAGATTTATTTGCTTCCCCCAGTTTGTATACGGGTAGGACATTTCAAGCTTGTTGCTAGACAAAAGTTAGCTCTGAAATCTCGTTTTGGTTCAGAAGAGACTACAGGGGAGGGATCCCTGGCATAACATGGGGTAGGCCAGAAATGGATGACAAAGAAATCAGAAATACTTTGGATGTCAGCGCTCTGGTCTAAAGTTCTTGACTTCATCATATACTGCAAACAAATATCTCAGCCTCTTCCCCTAAAGCAAACACTCACACATATTAAAGAACTCATTAAGTAGAAATGTTTGTGCCTGCTTCTGATTTCTTGCCCCTATAAAGCAGGCAGAAATGGAGATTGAGTGAAGAGACCATAAACCTAATGATGCGTTTAATGAAAACATACATTTTATGGACAAATTGTGTCTTAAAAAATCACTTGAAGCAATTGCACACCAGCTAATGAAATTAAATGACCCTAAAATGTTACTAATATGACCTCAAGTTGCTTCAAGGAACTTGTTTTTGATCAGGTTCTTCAATTAATTAATTTTTACACACTGTAGATTTTTTTCATGCTCCAACACTGTATCTGTTTATTTTGCATTGGTTATTTTTGCTAAGGAAGACACTAATAATATTGTGGACAATCATAGTAATAGCATGAAGAAAAAGCGTTGTCAAAATTAATCCAGGTCTTAAGCAGCCATTGCTTTTGTAGATTCGTTTTGATATTTCTATTTTTCTATTCCCCAATTAAGCTACTATGAAATTAAGAGGTTCTTTGAATATATATATATATATAGTGTGTGTGTGTATCTATCTATCTATCTATCTATCTATCTATCTATCTATCTATCATCTATCTATCTATCTATCATCTATCTATCTATCTCTCTCTGAAATGAGTAAAGTGAACTCCAAAGTAAATCTGCAAGTCCTGTTGAAAATATTCTCAAACTTCCAGTACAGGTATGACTACTGGAAAATGCAAAATGAATGAATGATTTTTAATTCTGATAATGATTCATTGTGCATTTATTATTTGCATTTCAGAAAACACTATAAATACTCAAGAGCTCCGCTGTCTATATTCTGGAGACGGGTCAAGGCAAAATGAATTCTTCAGTTAAAACCAACTTTTAAATTGTGCATGATTGAGGCAGATTTAAGTCTTTCAGCATTTGGTAAATCGGTGACAGGGTAAATCCTATAAGTATTAGATTAAGCATTTACTATTTTAAGAATAGAATGGCAAAGCGAGGAATGCCAGCTGTTTGGCGTCAGCTTCTTTCTCTGTGGCATTGTATCTTATGGTGCCAACCTGCTTTTGCTAATTAATGAACAGTATTGCTTGCAAGCCTCACTCCTGGCACAATCAAGCCCTGCCAAGGATGGGGGGGGGGGGCTTCTGAGCTTGCCAATCTTCTATGGCACCTTCCTGGCACCTTAGACAATCAAAGGATCAGAGATAGCAAAGCACACCATTCTAACAGGGGAAGTTAATAATCATTCTTCAGTTTTATGCCAAGCCCAGTATTTCAGAAATGCAAATGGGAAAGTAAGACCTTACCTTTTAAACAGTTTTGGAAAGTTTTAATTTTTAAATTGGTATAAGATACTTGTTACATTAATTCACTCAGTACAACTAAATTCTTTGCAAAACAATTTGAAGGTGGCCATACTGTTTTTTTTCCTTATCCCTGCAATGCCTGCTTTAAAAGAACTGCAGGAAGGAGAGTTTGAAAGAAAACCCTTGAAAAGATGTAGCTGAAACTAGGAGGGTTAATGGCTTCTACAGAGTCTGCCACCCTAGATATTTTTATCCCATTCTGCCAAAAATGAAGCAGCTGCAGTCACTTTCAAGCTCCCCCGCTACGGCCTACGGAAGAATCTTTTTTCAAAGTGAATTCAAAGTGGCTCAAATCATATTGGTTTGCCCTTGAATCTCAAATTGCATGCCTAAATCAAAGCATGCCCTTTTCAAACCTCAGCTCTCCAATTCAAATCGAATCGGGGCTAATTTTCTCAGGACTAGAAAATGGATGACTATTCCTTTTGATAATGAGGCTGAATATCTGCCCTCCCTTCTTCCCCTGAAAAGTTCATTTTGGAAACACAGATTCAAGGTCTTCTGCTTTTAAACAATAATACTTTCAGAAACAAAGCCTCTTGGGATACCTTACAAACTATAGTTATTAACCTTCATGGGCTAGAGTCTTCTTTTTCAGATGCAGGAAGTGTTTGTCTCAAAAAGCATTATTCATAGGAGACTAAAGTTGGAAGGCCCTGAAATGTTTGTCGCCATTCACTTTACTTGTATGCAAAATAAACCTAGGGGCCATTCATAACTGTGAGATTGGGGGCACACATTTCCATTTTAGCCTCTTTGGGTCAAATGACTCCTGTGTTGGGACAGGGAAGTATTGTCTTGTGTTTTTCAGAATTAAGGAAATTTATTATTAATCCGAATTCAGTAGTTATAGGCTTGACTTCCTTTAAAATCCCTCTGTTGGCAACTCTATCTTCAGTAACAGAGTGCCACAGAAGAGTAAACCATTTTCCTATTGATTTCTGACGGTTGTCATTTCTGTTGTTAGGTTTGTGACCATTTATTCTTGTAGGTAGCGACTGACCTGTTGCTGTTTTTTTCCAGGTAGCATGATGGTACCATTGTAAGATACAGACAATAGCCTTAAATGATTTTGGAGGATAAGCAGTTGAACAAACTCATATGCTACCTGAGATTATTAGGTGCTGGGTTGGTGTGGGGCACAAAGTTGGCAAAATCCGGTTCCTGTGTTTGCACTGCTGATAAAAGGTTAGCACACTGTGTTACTGTCTAAGGGTAGTGGATTTATTGTAAGGAAGGACAGACATAGCCAGTACCTGGCAAATATCCCTGCCTAGGATGTAAACTATCCAAGATGATTGTAGATTGTCCAGGATGTTCCACTTAAGTAGTTCTAATCAGAAGACAGAAGTGACAAGTGATGTTCTGTTTCTTCCTTTTGGGACTGATTCATAGCTATCTGCTTTCTCACTCTGGGGGTGGACAAGAAATTCTGATATAAATCATTCAGTTGTGAGTCATTGTTGGATGACTCAGAATGGATGTGGTTGTACTGTAGAGCTTAAATATAGGACCAGGGAGCCTAATCAGACCCTCTGCCTTACCACATTTTGTTTCTACAAGAATGCAAAAATTTTATATATCTATCTCTATGTCAGGTTCAGCCCAAAGAACTCCACGAGACAGTACAGATACAGTTCTGTTGCATTTATTAGCTTCAACCTCTCAGACAGAAATCTCTCCAGACTGAATCTACACTTCCCAAGCCAGCCAGCCAAAACACCGTGAATTCCTTAGGGTGGTGCCAGCCTCATCTTCTTAACCTTCCCACACTCCTGCTGGGGGCTAAAGAAATGCTTATCTCCCCGAGTGCGGCCTTCATCAAACCATTCCATCACACTCTACCTCTACCTCTATTTTGACCTCCACCTCTCTCTTTCTCAGCTTCCAGAATGAACTTGATTTTCAGGGATACCTCTATATTCCTGCTGGACAGCTTTAGTTTAGTACAATACCAGTATTTAATTCATTCATCTATTAATTAATTAATTAAAATGTATATAGCTGCCCATCTCACATTTGTGACTCTGAGAGTCTCACACAATTAAAACAACAAGAAACAGTAAACAAAATACAAATAAAAACATATAAAACCATTAAAAACCAGATTAAAACCATAAAAAATTATCAGCAGGAGAGTACAATTCATGCATCATAATCAATACAGCCATCTAAGAGGCTCCACACCAGTACCGAAATTTCCATAAGTAAGAGGGCAAAATAGGGAGCATCAGGGTTGGGGGGTAGAAAGGTAACCTTCTAGTAAATTAACCTTTTAAATGACTGTATTAGAATGGCAGTTTTATGGCATATCTTTGTGAATTGTCAAGTCCCTCTAGCAACCGTTTTTGGAAAGTATCCGCTAAATGTTCTCAAAATTCCAAAGGTACCCATCGGTCCCAAAAAATTGCACAGTAGACTCCCACAGTAGATAATAGATCCTGGATTGTATAGAAATGGAAGCAGAAAACATGTACTTAGATTAATGGTCATTAGATTCACAACATAGAATTGTACTTAAATATCACATTTGTAGTTATATAGTACAACTGTCCAACAATATGGTCCTGTTGTTTTTAATTTATGAGCTAGGTAAAAGCCAGAACTTTTAAGCTCCATTTATTGCAATGGGACAGAATGGTGGTTGCCTAATTCTCTCCCGCTACATCAATAGAGTGTAAAAGTAATGGGTGATTGGGTTCAATTTGCTTTTAATGGGACAGGACTGTGCTCTTGATTTCCAGGAAAACACATGTCTTTTATCTCTTACAGAAACTGCAGAGTTCTCAGTTATTTTGTTAATCTCATTCTTGAAACTTAGAATACAGACAGCCTCCTGGGATGAAAAGTATAGAACATTTATTTATTTTATGCCTTCAAGTCAGTGTTGACTCCTGGTGTCTGTTGGACAAGTCCCTGCTGTTTTCCTGGCAACGTTTTTGGAAGTGGTTTGCCATTGTTTGCTTCCTACGGCTGAGAGAGAGTGACTGGCCCAAAGTCACCCAGCTGGCTTCATGCCTAAGGTGGGGCTAGAACTCAGAGTCTCCTGGTTTATAGCCTGATGTCTAGTGGTTAAGGCACCCGGCTAGAAACTGGGAGACCATCACTTCTAGTACATGCCTTCCTCATGAATAGCTTCAGAGAGCTAATGATCTTCTTAACTGTATCTAGAGATCTATATATGTATTTGTGCACATGCATGCACAGAGTCTTTATTTTATATTTGATACCTATTTCCTGTTTTTCCATGCTTTCATTTATATATATACACAGATAATGGTGGTTAAATGCCAGAACTGTTCAAAATTCTTCTGTACTCTACAGCATCAAGCATGACCTATGAGTGATTGATCACTAGAAGGGCTAGGCTGTTGTTCTGCCACAGAAATGTTGAGCCTAAATTCTTCTGCTTGGGTGGAGTTGATGCTATTGATTTCAGCTGAAGCAGGATCAAGTTCAATCTCTCTCAATTCTGCAGTCCTGCACTAAATGTTTATCATTCTTTCCTGCCTTGCTCCAGCTCTCCCTACTGACGTACGTCCGAGGTCTCCAAGGTCTCCAAATCTCTCCTGGCAATATTTCTGTCAATTGTGTATATGTGAGTCCTGCTCCTTCATTGCAAGGATTCCCAAAATGCCTTAAGGTGAACTGAGAGCTTCAGCTATTCATGATCAGTAAATCTCTTCAGACAAACAAAATAATAAATCCAGAGTGTTTTGGAAAGGCTGGCATATTTCAGGATGGAACTGCTTCTGTTTCGGTGGTACCTGTCACAGCAATTTGGTGTTTGCACTTTCCTAACTCTTTCATCTTCTAATATTGAACTATGGACCTGGAATATATTTTATTGCAACACCCTTAGAATTTACTACAGCAACTTTAAACTGGGCTTTTTCAATGTTCCTGGTGTGAAGATACACACATACACACATACACACACACACATGCATGGATATACACTAAAAGAATAAAAGTATACACTGCTTAGGCAATGCATTGTTCTTGACATGCCTAAATATTGATATATTATATGATACCATATATAATGTCACTATTCTTTTAGGAAATTAATTATTTCAAGGAGAGTAACTTGTTTTAAAACCTTCTGGTAACATAGTGAAAGTGCTACATTTATTTTCTTCCCATAAAATTTTTTGGAGTGCACAGGTTTTGAGCAAGAACATGTCCCTGAAAACAAACAATATTTTTGTATTTCCCCCCTTCATGTTGTCTCCTTTTTGTAACGAGCTGCCACCTGTTGATCCCAAATCCAGTAACTTTCCTTGCAACCAATATTGATTCAAAAGAAAGTTCATTTATTTAGAATAAGTGTACAGATCCAAAGCATTGCTAAGACTGAGCAAAAGCATGCTAAAAGCTGTTTTCTTACTTTTTCCCCCCCTACATCGCCCTTAGTTTCTCCCCCCCTTCATCGCCCTTAGTTCTTGGTCTTCTGATTCCCTTGCTGGTATGTCCTTGAGCATGCCAGAGCCTGTGATAAGGAGCCATCTGCTTTAAACGGTTTCTCATTCCTACTCCCCCCCCTCCTTTTACAATGGCAGAACCGCAGCATGTAAAAAGCCATTTTTTTAAACTAGCCATACAATGGTCTATTATGAAATCTTGCAAGGATTCTGACATGCTGCCCCTCCACAAAAGAGGATGTCAGTCAGATGATTCCTCTTCTTCACTCTAAAAAAGAAAAAGCAAAGAAAAACATAATACAATAACCATTCTAATTGTTAAGGCTTTGTAGGATAAACATCATAAAATTTTTTAACTAAATGTGGAGCCTTTATATGTTTCTTGTCAACCCATTCAGCCATTGATTTGGGAAAATGTTTCCACTTAATTAAAAATTGAACCCCCCCCCCCCCCCAATGCTTTCTACTGTCCAGTATCTCTTTAACTTCAAAATGTTGTTCTCCTTCAACCATCATTGGTTTAGGAGGTACTGGGGAGGGATGCCATTGAGATGACTCTTTATAGGGTTTAAGCAGGTCGCAGTGGAACACTGGATGGATTCTTTTAAAGGTAGCAGGCATCTGTAATCGTAGTGAAACTGGATTAATTACTTTATCTATAACAAAAGGCCCTACGAATCTTGGAGTGAGCTTTCTGGAAGGTTATAATGATTTAAGATGCTTGGTAGATAAAAGAACCTTATCTCCTACTTTCCAGTCTTTTTCTGGGGTTCTCTTAGCATCTGCAAATTTCTTGTACATTGCTCTGGCCTCCTTCAACGACACAGCAATCTGAGGCCACACTTGTGTCATTTGTTGGACCCATTCATCCACTGAAGTGACTTGAGTGGATTGTTTAGGTAGTTCTGGGATGGGTACAAAGTCTTGTCCTGTAGCTATTTTAAAAGGGGTGAGGCCAGTGCTTTGGTGCACTGCATTATTATAAGCTACTTCAGCAAATGGTAACAGTTCATCCCAATTGTCTTGTTGGTAGTTAATGAAGCATCTCAAATATTGTTCTAACACTGAGTTCAGATGTTCACATGATCCCGCCATCTGGGGGTGGTACCCCGAACTCAAGCCTTGTGATGCTCCCAGTAGTTTTAGGAACGCCCTCCAGAACTTGGCAGTAAACTGGACCCCGCGATCTGAAATTATTCGTTCTGGGACACCATGAGTTCGGTAGACGTGTTGTATAAATAACTTAGCCAGTTTGGGGGCTGATGGAAGGGATTGGCATGCCGCAAAATGTGCTTGTTTGGAAAAAAGATCTGTAAGTACCCAAATAACTGTCTTTTTGTTGCTTTCAGGCAGGTCTACAATAAAGTCCATGGAAATTTGCTTCCAAGGAGCCCCAGGGTTTGCTACTATCTGTAGAAGCCCCATTGGTTTGCCCCCTCTCCTTTTGGCCATTGCACACGTGGGGCATGTAGCTACATATTCCCCTACATCTTTTCTCATTGTTGGCCACCAAAATTGACGCCTGAGTAGATGTAATGTTTTCACAAAACCAAAGTGCCCAGCTGTTCTGCTGTCGTGACTTCTTTGCAAGACCCACTTTCTAGCGTCTGCAGGGACATACAGCTTATCTTGCCACCACCATGCCCCTTGTTTGTTCACTAGCAATTGGCTGTTGCTTTTAAACCAATCATCCTGAGCAATCTGGGCATTTAATTTTTTCAACAACTCTCCTTCTGGTTGTTCTTCACCCCTTTTTTTCTGAGCTCTAGTGACCACTCTTAGGGCTGCTTGGGTACATGGAATTACAGGAGCGACTACTTCCTCCTGCTTGCTGTTGTGTTGAGGCAATCGAGACAGGGCATCTGCCAAAAAATTTTTTCCCCCAGGAATGTACTTCAGGGAGAAGTTAAAAAGATGAAAATATTGTGCCCATCTCATTTGCTTGGGTGACAGTTTCCTCGGTGCAGTCAAAGCTTCTAGATTTTTGTGATCAGTCCAAATTTCAAAGGGATGGGGTGATCCCTCTAATAAGTGTCTCCAGCAAACTAACACCCAGCGCACTGCGAACGCTTCCTTTTCCCACACCAACCAGCATCTCTCAGCTTCTGAAAATTTCCGGGATATGTACGCACATGGAAATAGCTCCCCCCCTGCCCCCTTCTGTAACAACACAGCTCCCACTGCCACATATGAAGCGTCTGCTTGTATGACAAATGGCTGTTCTGGATCAGGGTGCTTTAAGATCGGTTCAGCCGTAAACAGACGCTTTAAACTTAGAAAAGCTTCCTGGCACTCCTTAGTCCAGGCCAAGGGGGCTCCAGGTTTTGATGCCTTCGCTTTGTCCTTGTCCTTGGTTTTCAACAAATCAGTGAGTGGGAGTGCTACTTGGGCAAAGTTAGGTATGAATTGCCGATAGAAGTTAGCAAAGCCCAGGAAACTTTGAAGCTGACGCCTGGTTTTGGGAGCCTCCCAACCCAGGACATCCCTCACCTTGACCGGGTCCATTTCAATTCCCTGATGCGAAATTCTATACCCCAAATAGTCAATTTGCTGTTTATGAAATTCACATTTGGAGAGCTTGGCATACAATTGAGCCTCCAGTAGCTTTTTTAGTACCTTCCTGACCAATTGTACATGTTGCTCCATGGTCTCAGTGTAAATCAGGATATCGTCCAGATAAACCAACACCCCCTGGTATAAATGCTCATTTATAAGTTGCATAAACACCCCCACCACTCCTTTTAATCCGAATGGCATTATTTCATAACGGAAGCACCCCAGGGGTGTGTTAAAGGCGGATTTCCATTGATCTCCTTCCCGGATTCGCACCCTGAAGTACGCCTCCCTTAAATCCAGCTTCGTGAAAATTTTCCCTTTGGATAAATGGGCCAACAGGTCTTTCATCAAGGGGAGTGGGTATTGGTTGTCAGCAGAAATGGCATTTAGCCCTCTATAATCTGTGCACAAATGTAGGGAGCCATCCTTCTTTTCTCTGAAAAGCACTGGTGCAGCAATTTGAGAATGCGTAGGTACAATAAAGCCCCTCTTTAGATACTTATCAATGAACTCCCACAATGCTTCCAACTCTTTGGGTGTCATTGGATACATTTTCTTCCTTGGAAATTTAGCCCCAGGCTCAATCTGTATGGCACAGTCGCTGGCACGATGGGGGGGGGGGGGGTAGCTGATCTGACTCCCTTTCGCTAAACACCTCCTGCAGGTCGCGGTATTGCTTGGGAATCTGAGTTGCAGCCTCCACTGCCTTTTCCCCACTCACAGCGCCCATCTCTCCATCTGACAACGTTTCGGTAATTCCTTCAACTTCCACTCCCCCCTCCTTTGGGAAACGCAAGATCTTTTCCTCCCAGTTCACTTCTGGGTTCTTCCTTTTTAACCAGTTCATGCCCAGAAGCACTGGGTTGCATGCCATGGGACTCACTAGGAATTTAATAGTCTCTCTATGGTCCCCCATAGTTAGCTCAAGCTCTTCAGTACGATATTCCACCGGCCCTCCCCCCGCTGGGGATCCGTCCAGCTGGGTAAAAATCACAGGGGGTTTGAGTCTCTTTAAGCGCAGTCCCAAACCCTGGGCAAGGGCGGGGTTAATCAGATTTCGGGAGCAGCCAGAGTCTATCAGTGCCCGTATCTCTGCCCTCTGATTAGTCCTTACCACCCTTAGTTCCACCCAAATTTTAATGGGACTCACCCCCATCTCTTTGCTCTCCAAGTCCTCCCGTGAGCTGCTTTCTTTCTCTGGAAGAGCAGCCGCCTGTTGGAGAGAGAGCGAAGCTAACAACTTCTGGGTTTTGCCGCCACCGCGTATTGCCACTTTAGCCCCCGTCTCGCTGCCTACTGCCGCTGACTCCTTCTTGCTGGGCTTCGAAGACTTTGGCCCCTTCCGCTCCGCCTTCTTGCCTCCTTGCTCCGTCTTCGCTTTAGGGCACGCAGCAGCAAAGTGCCCCGGCTCCCTGCAGTTGAAACAGACACGCCGGCTCCGGCTACTTTCCGGCGCACTGGTCTTCGCCTTGGGTGCTGCCTTCTTTGTGCCGGGTAAGAGTGGAAGTCGGGTTCTTGCTTCTATGGTGTGCCATTGCTCCTCCACTTCGCCGGCCATAGTGACCCATCCATTAAAGGTTTTGGGGAAACCCCGGCACACCATGCGCTGCAACAATTCGGGTTGCAAGCCTCTCTGGAAGAACCCGATCAGGAGCTCTTCAGGCACGTGAGGCAGCCTTTGAGCCAACTCCCGAAATTCGTAGGCGTACTCTGATACCAACTTGGACCTCTGCTTCAGCCTTTCCAGTTCGCGTCATGCTTTAAGCGCCATGCATGGGTCTTCAAAGCACGCGCAGAGAGCCGCCATGAAATCCTCTAATCTCCTTAAAGCCTGGTCCTTCGCCCTATGCAGGCCAACCACCCATTCAGCAGCCGTACCTTCAAAAGAACTGGACACATAGGAGACCTTCTCCTCCTTGCTGCGAAACAGACCCCCATAGCCCTCCATGTAGATCCGAACCTGGGTGATAAAGCAAGCAAGCTGCTCAGCATCTCCCCCGAATTTCATGGATATGCCCCGCTGCTGCATCGGGCTCTTCTTGGCTCTGCTAGGTGTGAGATCCTCCTCCTCCTCCTCGCTGGAGGTCTCACCTTCGGCTGACTGCTCTGCCACCTCCGTACCTCCCGGTGTGGCCGCTGACTCTCGTGTGGGAGGCATAAATCCCCCTCCAAGCAGTTGATCCACCGCTGCCCTTAACGCTCGCATATCATCGGATAGGGACCCCATCTGCCCTTCCAATTTCCCCATGCGATCTCTCATCGAAGGGCGCCGTCCCTTCGCAGCCGTTGCCTTCAGCCCCACTTGGGCTTGGCGTGATGATTGCACCGGCTCCTCCTGGGTTATCACCTTCACTTCCGATGGAGGAGGGACCTGTCTCTCTTCTTCTTCCTCAATTACATTGTCAGCCATCCCGCTGCTCGGTTGGTCCCGGTCAATGTGAGGCTTTGGACTCCCCATAGGGCAATCTCCCTGGTGGAAGTCTGCACTGGGAGTCTTAGCAAAATGTAACGAGCTGCCACCTGTTGATCCCAAATCCAGTAACTTTCCTTGCAACCAATATTATTCAAAAGAAAGTTCATTTATTGAGAATAAGTGTACAGATCCAAAGCATTGCTAAGACTGAGCAAAAGCACGCCAAAAGCTGTTTTTCTTACTTTCCCCCCGCCCTTACATCGCCCTTAGTTCTTGGTCTTCTGATTCCCTTGCTGGCATGGCCTTGAGCATGCCAGAGCCTGTGATAAGGAGCCATCTGCTTTAAATGGTTTCTCATTCCTTCTCTCCCCCCCCCCCCCCGCTTTTACAATGGCAGAACCGCAGCATGTAAAAAGCCATTTTTTAAAATAGCCATATAATAATCTATTTTTAAAATAGCCATATAATAATCTATTATGAAATCTTGCGAGGATTCTGACACTTTTTCTTCTCTAAGGAAGAACATAGTGAGAGATAGTATAGAGAGATAGCATAGTGAGAGGAAAGCAGGCACCTCCATAGAAGGAAGACTTCCCTCCCCCTCCCCCTCCCTCCCCTCCCCTTCCCTTCAAACACTGATTCAGGCAGCATTATTCAAGAGGTCCATCCTTGCCTTCTTGGTTATTTTTCCAATTTCCCAGAACTGGACTTCCCCATCTGAATATTCACCAGATGCAATCCTACTTAGCTTCCAAGATCAGCTGAACCTGGCTATGCACTGCCATTTGCTGACACATCTGAGAGTTGACTTCACTACATTCAGTGGATTTTTTTCTGAAGAGACATATATGGATTAGGCTGAATAGCTGCAAAGCTACACATATGTATAGACAAAGGCACGTTAAACTGAGAACTGACTTTAGAGTAATGTGTTTAGGACCCTCCTATTGACATAATTTCAGGACAAAGTTTACCTAACCAGGCGCTAAAAAGCAGAGAGATGAAATAGCTAAAAAAAAAAAAAAAAAAGATTGCTCCCCAGTGCAGAAGTGGCTGCAGTGTTCCCTGTTGATTTGCTGCTTGTAACAGAAAAATGTTTTTTTAAAATCAGAAGTACGTGGCTGACGTGAAATTAATTGCCATCATTTAAACATGGACCTAACTAGCCTTCTGTGCTGTTTAGCATAAAATGTTAGGGAGGAAAAAGAGTTGAGTTGCCATGGTAGCATGATTCTTTTCCTACTTCTCTTTTTTCTCACCTCAACACAAGTTATGTTTGTTGCAAATATTTAGGAACAACGAGAAAATTAGCTGACTCTAAAAAAGAGGAGAAACTTGTGTTATTTTCCTCTAAACAACCTTCTCCTTCCCCATTTTCAAGTATACCCCTTAGCTCTCACCATTTCAAGGTCAGCAGATTTGTAGTCTTGAAAGTATGACATCAAAAAGTTCAGTTTCTGGGAAGTCGCAGAATCTAACATATTTTAAAAGAAGTCAGATAGGGCATCTGAAAAACAAATATATGGTAAGCTTTAAAAGATGTTTCTTGTCACATGTTCCTTTGCTACATATCAATTATTTTCAATGGTTTTCTTAGATTGATTGTGTTGGAGAAGTAGGAGCACGGGGATGAAGATTTACCATCTTTAGTCCCCTTCAAAATCAGGATTCCTTGATAGCATATACTTGACATAGCATATATATTCCCTGGAAATCTCAGCAGTGTAAACTACATGGAGAAGTTAAAAAATCATTCCCAAAGAAGGAACTGGCAACCCACTTCCAAAGGGCTACCAATAAAACTGCATGGATGTGTCCATTAGTCACTGGGCACGGAATGAGGGAGACTTTTCCTTTCAGCACAGTACTAATCATACTAGAGAAAGGGAGAATGTGATATATGTCACAAATTCTTCCTTTCATCCTAGTAGCCTTCGGTATTCCCTGGAGCTATTTTTGGAGCAGCATAAGAGGCAGCTTTGAGAGAAGCAGAGTAAAGATGTAATCCCCTCCCTTTCCTTCTTTGGATGCTGGTTCCCTCCGCAAATGAAAGGAGCCTTTCAGTTCCAGAGGGACAAACCAGGAATCAATGGACAATTTGTCTTATCAGCTGAACATATCAGATATTCCTTCTGCTTTTTTTTTTCATTTGTTCATTAGTTATATCATTGGCCTTTCCTCTAGAAAGGTACTATTCTGCGTATAGAAAAAGTCACTCAGCCCAATTTTTTTAAACTACAATTAAACCTTGACTGCAGTGAATAATATTCATCAGCCTTTGAATTACACTGATAGCCAGTTCATAGACAGAAAGTGAATATGTATTATTGATCCAAGATTGAAATCCCAGGATTGCCCGGTCTTTCCAACATTGACGAAAATATTTGTACCTCTATCTGTATCATCTGTCTTGCTGCATTCTATTGTTGTAAACCCAGTTTTCATAAATTCCAAATTTTTGGTATATAGTTCAAATGAACATTCATGGTAATAAACCAGAATGAGGCATTAGTGGAGTCACTTACTTATATGAGTAAGTGACTCTTCACCATTTTATATTTCCACTTTAATTAGACTAATAGCCAACTCTTTTAAAATATTATCTGAGGTGTCCCGTAAACATGAAGGACAATCATGTGTTGAACTGATCTCATCGTAAGGTCATAATAAACATGTCCAATATTCTTAAAAAGCCTTAAAGACTGATTTGTTAATATAACATAATACAACTCTTTATTCTGGAGTTCTTGCAATATGGTACTCTTTAAACTTTTAATAATCTGAAACACATATCAATATTGATTAAAAATGAGTTTTGATTCTGCTGTTGCACTGGGACCAGATATATTGCTCTTGAAACATGTATCTTTCATCATAAACTCAGCTGGATTTTTAATCATCTACTTATATTGATTTTGATTTGAATATATAATTTGATATATTTGTATCCACAACTGAAGACATTTTGGGGAGAACAATTATTGTGAAACATTTAAAGGATTTAAAAGAAGCGAACTACCAATTTTTACAAATTTCCAGAGAAACATTAATGCTTATAAGAAATGTATGGAATTTTCTCTAATTAACTGAGCAACTTGATAATATACCATAACTGTTGCGTTATGTGTATGTACTACACCACAGTTGTAGTATAGAACATAAGTAATTATCATTAAAACATAATATATCATCAGGATCAGCAGTTCCTATTCAACTCCAGCTGTTCCTCGGTTACATATGACTCAATTACAGAATCAGGAAAAAGGTTAAAAAGTTATCATAGTCATTGTACACTTTTATCTTGAGCATCCTTGATAGTAGAAATAATATTATTTTGCTATAACTGTTTTAATTAATAAGCCAGTAATTTACCTTGTCTTTCATCTTGTTCCCAACATCTTTACCATGCATGATTCAATCTCCTTTATAAAAAATGGATCTTTTAATTGTGATGTGTTTAAGTACAATGTTGGAAACATTTGATATGTCTTAGTTGTAATAATGAGTAGTATTATTGGGGCATCATCAGATATAATAGTACAGCTTATATTACAAAGGACTGACTACTAAAAATAATATTGTTGAGAACAAATAGGATGTGGAATTGAAGTAAAAGTATTATCTTGACATGAAGGATTTAAAAGTCACTACTTCTCTACCATATTAGACTCTAACATAAGCAATATTTTGCAAGTTCAAGAATTTAGTGTAGTACTGCTGATCAAACAAGTAATCTAAAAGTTAAAATCTCAGCCATAATTATCTGATCTATAGCCAAAGTAAAAACATATTCAGAACAGCTGTGTAATATATCTGGATAAGACTTAGTAGGACCATATTAATTAATATGTGCAGTATATTTTTAAAAATACCCCTCTGGATACCCTTCTTTTTCATTCCCTCACAAAGTTTGAGCATTTATTATTTGCCTGGAAGTTCACATAGGATCTACTATCAGTCAATTTGCATGGGATTTTGCTTAAGATGAATGCGGTGGCAACAGAAATTTAGTAGAAATGAATATATGGCACTGGAGAGAATTGAACAGTTATCTCAAATTTTAAACCATAGGAATTATGCAATCCCTACATATTGGGAGAGTAAGGATTTTCCATTTCCATTTTCATCCTTACCAGAGTAAGGATACTCCATTTTCTGATACATAATTGGACAATTGGGCAGAAAAATATAAATTGTCAATATAAAGGTATTTTTGATTCCAAAAAGCACAGTGCCAGCACAGGAAGGATCTTTACTGGGTTTTAATTGATTATTATATTGGTCAGAGTGAGTCTTGAATGGTTTTCTTACATGTGGGCACCATCATGTTTGTTTGCTTTTTTTTTTAAAAAACCCTGATATCCACCATTTGTTAATGAAATGGTTTGTATATTTGGTAACATGATGGTGTGGGATCAGTATTCTGAAAGGCAGCCTGAAGCTTTATTAAGCAAATTAACAACCTAGAGATCTGTTTTGCTCTTCCTTCTCTTCTTGGGGAAGAAGAAAGGAATCCATCTAACACATCCACAATTCAGTCTTTACTTTTCAGTTACTTGATTTCTAGTTTGTGGGGAGCTGTGTTAGTAACGCATGCAGAAATGTCCTATCCATGAATTGTTTTGATGCAGAGTCTACATTATGGATCCTTCATGGATCCACAAGGAAGAAGAGAAAGAGAGGTCTGTTAAGGCAAGGTTTTATAATTTTGAGTGTGGATGGATCTAAGAACTAACAGAGAAAAGTCAATTTCTGAATCCTGAAACAATGATCAATATCAGGCAATAGAAACAAAATCTGGGAGAAAAACACAAGGTGACTTATGGGAAATCATCATCTTCTGCCCCTCTGAAAACAGAGACTCCATAGCAGATATAACCTTAACATTGCTAACTGCAATGCTATAACTTTATAGCAACATTATAGCTTTTTAAAAATTTGCCTGGGGAGCACAGTCTATTAAAATGATTGGCTTTTCACATTATAAAATGGCTCAGCCTTGGATAGTTTTGATGTAAAAAACACTCCTTTATTGTTACATACATTTAAAACAATGGTCTGTCAATAGAAGAATGTGCCTTTGCCTGTTCTATTTAATCTTATCTTGGAGGGTGGGAGGGATAAAACCTCCTTCTCATATTCTAGGTTTAATGGACATAATGAGCATTTAAAATGTTGCAGGTGGTCCATTATAGATCCCTAGGACTTCAATCAACAGTAAAATTGACATTTTTCTTTTTCTTACTGGGAAGCAAAGTGCACAAGAGAAACTGGAATTATTTCTAATAACATTAGAATAGTTTTGGACCAAAGTGGGAGGATAAACAAGGACAAGTGACCTGTAGACCCACTAGTCACACTGCAGTGTTGGAGAGGGGAACTTCATATGCCTATTGCATATATTATTCTTATTATTTGGAAAATGTCAAATAATTAATAAACAAAATGTGACAGCCTTAAAAGTCGAATCAGAACAGTTAAAATGGCCTGATCTTTGCTTTCTTATTGTGAAATTGTAATCTCCAATGGTCTGACTACCATTACCACCTAAACACAATTGCACATTTAGTAGCAGGAGTCACTTTTCCTTTTCTTTTTAAGCCATCAGAATCAGATGCACATCCAAATATAGACTTTCATTTAAAAATGGTAAGCAGGCTGATGAAAAGGGACTGCTAGGAGTCTAGTATAATATTTCATTAATTTGTCAGTGACCGAATAAAAATAGAACAGCAGTGCAATGCACATAGTAAAACAGCCAGATAGATTAACAACAGCATTCTAAAGCTGCTGTGAGTAACTCCTCTGCTAAATCATGATTAGGTCCAATGCCTCCTGATGGCAGTGGTGATTGAGCAGAACTTTGCTATGTTCCTGGAGATTTCTGGTGAGAGTTCTGCAAGAATGAAGCACATCATTTCCATATCTGAGCAACCCATGTATTATGAGGGAAATGGAAGTGTAAGCTCTATGCTCCAAGTATTACAGAGGAGACAGCACAGTAAGACATGTGCTCCTGATTCATCAGCAGCATCAGCGCAGATGCAAAAGTGCTCCACATATGTGATTTCATTAAATCTTCTCTCCATCAGCCTTAAAGCCTTGATCAAATTAAATATTGTGAGCGTGAGTGTTCTTCTATGAGTAGCAGATGTCATGGTTTGAAGAAACTTGGGGAGATTGAAAGGGCTATGGAAAAAGCCCTTGAGACAATCAAGATGTAATGGTATGTGAGAAAGACCTTGAGAAATGGGGTGAGGAGATGCTGCCTAGGGAATGGTCAGATAAGAGAGGCTAACTTCTCAGGCTGTAAAGGAGACAGTGGAAGATTTGTACTTTCAGATTTGCAAGATTGATGTCAGCCATCCCAGGTAGATCAGACAAGAAACACAACCAGATGAACTAATTCTACTTTATTGTAAGGCTACATTAAAAGAATCTTGCAAATCTGAAAGTACAAATTTCCTGCCATTTCCTTTACAGCCTAAGAAGTTAGGGAGGGTCCCTTCTGAGCCTCTTTCTCCATCCATTATGCAGTTGCGGGCTATGCCCTCTCTTATCTGACTGTTCCCTAGGCAGCATCTCTTCACCCCATTTCTCAAGGTTTTTCTCACATACCATTACAGAAGGGGAATTTTAGGTCTATCACTCTGTATATCCGAATCAAGGACACTCTATTTAACTTGGTCACAGCTCTGTCAAGGGCAAAAATGATATTAAAAATCAAGCACAAAGATCACAAAAGGAAATATCTTTAGCAACAGTTCTTTTCTAAGCAGAAATAAATTTATTATGAAAAGTCAGCTGAGTCAATGACTCACCCCAAAAGCATTATCTCAGCCAATATTTTAGGCAGCAGATTCTCATTCAGGTTCTACTTGAAAGGCATCCTAATTCTATCTGGAAGAGAGTATTTGTGAAGGACTTACAATAGAATTTTAATAAATTTGGGCTTGATAGTTTCAAAATGTAAGCACAAAGATGAATGTTTAATAAGAAAAGACTCAAAACTTTTGAATTATATAATTTGATTGCAACAGGAATCATTTGCAAGTAAATGATTCTTATTGCAATCGGCAGGTCTAATAATTGTGTTTGCAGTATTTTGGACCCAGGTGTGACTTTATGAATTTGATTTGTTCAGGAAGTAGCAAACTGGAAGAAAATACCTAAGCATTTGAACATAATTGCCTGCCTGATTTGAAAGTCATTGATTGTCCACTGATATTGCCAACATTTCTTAGTGAAAAGGAGCACCTTCATTTTGGAGCAATTTATTTCCAACTCCTTGGCCTGACAAAATTTAGTTAATGTCCATAAGGAACACTGAAGACCAGTTTTGGTCAAGGAAAGAATTGCCATGTCATCAATGTAAAGAAATGTAGACCTTAATCTGTGATTTAGGGGAGGAGTGTGAAATTCAACTTATAAAGGGCCTGTATAATACCATTAACATAAACATTAAATAGCTGGCGAATAAAGATACAACCAGTAGAGATACATAATTTGAGGAAAGGGTTCCTTGAGGAAAAGCAGCAACAAATCAGTCACACCTGGGTCAGTAGAGATTGTTTCTGCCATAGACACTCATGAGAGATTGAATAGGAAGTTGCCTATAAAGCAATTTGGGAGTGGCTAGAATATTTTTATGCCAGATGTTGAAAGGTGATGCCTTGATCAAAAACTGAAAAATCTGATGTAAAGCAAGCTTCCTCCACAGCTAAACACTAATCTTGAGCTTGCAGTTACCCATCTACATAATTGTGAACTTGTGCACATGGAGGAGGATTAAAATAAAGTGCCTTGAGTTGTGGGAAATGCTCACTGTCAGGGTAAAAGGCCATTTCAAGGTCAATACCATCAGTGGCTATTGTATTAGATACTAACATACTGTAAATGTTATTAGCACTTTTGGGGCCTCAGAAGGTGAATTTGCTTTCTGGGTCTTCAGGTGTCAAGCAACTTAGAATTCTCACGTCAAATTTATTGGACAGAGAAGCTAGCCTCCACCATTCAAAGTTTAGGATCTTTAGAATGGTGAGGGCCAAATTGTAGAGGCTCATAAGGATAAAAGCTTGAGGCATTAAAATGCAAAAGGAAAGATTTATCATCATGGCCCAGCCTGGTATTAAATTCTCCAGCTAAAGTCAGAGACAGATTTGGAAACTGTGCATGTGTGTTTGAAATCTAATACAAACTTCTCTAATAGCTCCCAGGAGGAGTTTGTCTATGGGGAAGAACATATACATTAACCGGGAGAAGTTTTAACCTCTGGTTTTCAAAGTTTAGAACAATAGTCAGTAAAGGGCTACTGGATACTGAAGTAGAAACAGATCCTTGGTGTTTGGAAGCAGTCAAGATGGTTAAACCTCCAGATGTACTACCACTCTTCTGGCTAAGAGCTGCATGCAATGAATAGGGTGTAAAAACATCCCCGGCTTGTACTGCCATGTTTTCGGTAAAAAAGCAATGTCCTACTTTAGTAGCAAGGTAGTAAAAGTAAGGTCACCCTGTTTAAAAGGCCATGCAGCTATATTCTAGGAAATCAACCATGGGAATAGGGAAAACTGCATGTTATTTGGTCAGGATGTGATATGACCTAAGGCTTGAAGTTGAAGTTGGTAGCAGATAACTCATGCAAAGGAATGGAGCTACATTTACAACAAATGCCTGGGAAAGAATTTTAAGGGAACAACTCAGCCTTCCAATAGCAGGAAACAGTTCAAGTCATCAGATGAACATCAGGCTGGACAAAATTGTCCTCAGCCATGATTTGGCTATTCCCAGCTGATTGGCCAAATCAGCTTCCATGTGAAGGAGTATGGTTGATGGATGGAGTTGAAGCAGAGAACAATGAGATGGAGCTGACATGGATGAGATACTAGCAGCAGTAACTTTAAAGGGGACAGAGATCAACAGCTGAGTAGTGGGCCCTAGGTTACTTGCTGAAGAATTAGGGGAGCTGTGGGATCTGGGGTATGAGTGTCATCATATAAATCATAAAGGGCTTGCTTTAAATCCTCTAATCTCTGGAGGACAATGGATTGTTTTGATCTTGGCAGTTGGTTAAATGAGTTTTTAGCCAGAGTTTCTTTTGAGATAGCCTCTGGGGAGGATTAAGGTTAAGGAGTCTCTAAGAGGATCTTAGCTGGTATTTTTCAGAGTTACCTGTTGGATTGCAATTAGCTATAGTTGGGTTTTTTTTTTTTGGAAGGGGGTTAATGAGACAGCAGAAGTGCTGTGATTATTAGTAGGCAGTAATGGTTTGATATGTGATCACAAAAACCCATGACATGGACAGATTAAAATGGATCGGTAACTTTTTCATTTTAAATAGCCTAAGAAGGATAGTTGGAATTTTGAATCTGAATAGGATCTTGTGTCCTACGAAGGTTTTGGACACCCAACTTGTCTTGTTCAGATCAACTTGAATATGAAGTAGCTGACTCAAAGATATAGTAGGTGCCTTTCATGGGGCCCACCACTGGTTATTTAAAATGCTATTTCTGATAAGTGTTTTTAGCCTGTGCAGGGAAGCTGGAACCAGTGCTGGACCCAATCGGTGGAAAGAACAAATGCCGGATGCTGGATGTGACTAATGCGATGGGCGAAAAGATCATCGGTGGAAGAAAGCCTGGATGAGCTGACTCCCTTGTGACCGCTGCTGGCCATGATAGAATAGGGTTGCACTGTAGTTGTATTAGAATAGGTGTAATTGTAATTGTAATGATTAAGGTTTACTTTATGAGCCACCCAGAGTTCCCCATTGGGGAGCTAGGTGGAGATAAATCCAAAATGTAAATGTAAATAATTTGAGAAGCAAGAAATATGTAGGCAATGAAAGTGACAGATGCAGAGATCAAGGTGAGAGCAATGGAAGTATAGGTTGGGAGTAGCTTGGTGATTTTACCAGAAACCACCATATGACGCTTCTCCCTCTCTGCAGAGTGGTAACATTCAGCATGCAAGAGGATAGGGAGATATCTTAAGAGCTGAATCAAATGATCCACCTTTGTATTAATAGCAATTTGTTCCTGAATGACTGAAGAGACTTTGTTCAAAGCAAGAAAGCACTGTGGTCAGCAAGTCTGACTGGAGGTGCTCTGGTGGTTGATTTGTATGCAGGACATAAAAAACACTGCCTGGACTGTTTAATTGTGTAGATCAGAAGATGCAATTTGAGAAGGGGGCAATGATTAACTGTCAATTGTTCTTTTAAACTACTTATTTAAAGAGTCTGTTCAGCATGACAAATCCATCTTTTTGGCTCAAGAATTGATGAATTTTTGCATTTTATAAGCCATTGCCCTGAAGCCCATCAGGGAACAGGTTCACAACTTGGGAGTTCTTCTGGACTCATGGCTCCTGCTGGATCAGCAAGTGAAACAGTGGCCAGAGAGGCCTATGCCCAACTCTGGTTGGTGTGCCAGTTGTGGCCTTACCTGAGGCAGGAGGACTTGGCAACAATAACCTTTATCACCATTTGTCTAGACTACAGTAATGCATTCTACTTAAGGCTGCCCTTAAAGAAAATTCAGAAACTGTAGTTGGTCCAAAGTGCAGAGACCTACATACTTTTATACTCCCAGTGTTGAGAGAACATAACACTGTTTTTGTAAACACTGCATTGGTTGCCAATTGGTTTCCAGGTCCAATTTAAGGTGCTGTTTTTGACCTATAAAAGCCTTTAATGGCTTGGCACTTTAGATCTTTCAGGGTGCTGCAAATATCACCCTTTCTGGAGATTCAGAAGGCTGAGATGAGGAGGCAATTCTATTGCATCACCAATGTTGTGGAATGGCCTCCCTGTGGAGATTAGGCTAGCTCCCTCTTTGCTGCTCTTTTGAAAGCTCTTGAAGACCAAGTTATTTTGGAGAACCTTCCCCCTGATTTGACTTGATGCTGCCATCTCTTTTATTCCACCTTTTTTGTATTATTGTAGTGCCACTGTGATTTTTTTTAGTTTTTGTTTTATATTACATATTTTTCTATGTAAGCCACTGAGAGCCATTTTGATTGCAATAGCATAAAAATATGTCTAATAAACAATGAATTGTGAATTAAATAGATGGTTTTCAGATCTTTAGCTTTTATTATTCTCATTTAGCAGGGATTTAATAAATGGAAAACAATAATCATTTGGGGGTGGAAATGATTAAGTAGCATTGGCTGGCAGCAGAAATAAGCTGAGGGTTTCATTGGTGAAGAAGCTGCCCAGTGAATTGGAAAGGAGAAGGTCTCAGCGTGGGGAACTGAGAGGAGAAATGATCTGGACTGAGATGGGCCAGGAGGGAATAGATTCTGTTCAGAAAGAGAGATTAAGCCACTGCAAAGAAGAGGATGAAGAGAACTATTACATGAAGCCTTGCAGGCACAGTTGGTGTTGCTGGCATTGTCACAAGGGCAGGGGGAAGTTGGCTGGGTTAAGTATGGATAGTGCTTTTAAAATGCACTGCAACTTTAAGGAGATGCTCTACAGTGTGTGAGAGAGGATGAATTGCTATATCCGAGCAGGAGTCTCAGGACACAGGAAAAATTCATCCCACAGAGCTGAATAGTTTCCTGTTTACAGTTATTTTTGTATCTCTATAATATTGTGTTCTTGTATACAGAGATACTGACTATATAGTTCTATGGCTGTTGTTTTTCTGATGCAAGTAGTAATTTTTTTGGGGGGGGGGCGTCATACCTAAAAATTGGATTTTTTTCCCCTTATTGGATGCCCCAGGAAGGAGGGAGGAGAATGCCCTTTAGAGCCCCATCCTGCTGGTTGGGGATTTGGCAACAGGCTTGTTTAAAATAACTTGGATAGGAGGAGAGGGATCCTGTGTGCAAGTTCCCTGGGGTCTTACAGCATCTTGGAGGACCAGCTACTCTGTTAAAACCAGAGATACTTAGATAATTTTTCAAAGTATGCCTGAGATTTAAGGCCTATTATACTCTGCCCAGGCAGGAACAGTGATAAAAGTGATAATACAGCAGAACAAATTCAACCCTTGTGAAAACAATTATAAACAAGGGAAAGAATGGTATAAATGCCAACCTTACTCTGTCTCATTTTTAAGATTACAATCTAGTAGTTTTACTCAGGCACCATGTGATTATACTACAATTTTGCCCTTTGGATACGTTATAGAAAGAGGTGAAACGATTGTGATATAACACCTGACGAGAAGACTTTCAAATACAATTCCCAATTTTTATAGAAGTTAGACTCTGTTGAGATATAATGAAAGCCTCCTGAAAAAAAATGTCAAGTCCAGTAATTGAAGTCCTAAATATACATAGTCTCTTTACCCATTTACATTCTGGTATATCTAAGCATAGATCTAAATAGGGAACGTTCTTTTGGAAATCCTTTACCTCAGTCAAAAAACAAAGTTTGCAGTGACATACCAGTCTGAAGACACACAGCTCTTTTATTGTTATTAATTCCAGATCAAATCAGGGCTCCAGGACTGACATGATTCTTCATTTCCTGTAAAAGAGGTAGTGCTTTTTTGGCTTCATTTACAGAAAGAAAAAGAATTCCACAGGAAACTCAGAGGAGCTGGAAGTCACTAGCTTTGAAAGTCTCCCTCCTCCTCCTCCTTCAGAAGCTCAGAAGGACAGCTGCTGAAAGCTTTCAGCTTATGAAAGAGAAGAAAATGGAGAGCAGAAGGTTTCAATGCATGCATCCTATTTAAAAAAAAAAGAAAAGAATTCCAAGTGGAATTCTGGTTCCTTTCCTTTAATATTTGTTCTACTTCTGCTTCACTCATTTCCCTTCCCATAAATGGATAAAAGTCAAAGTGAAATGAGAGTTGGCTATTAGTTGTTTTTTTTTTTTTAAATTTCTATGTGGTTTTAGTAATGACAGTTGCCTTTATCTCACAGAAAGTCTGAGTGCCAATATCAGTGTTTCTCAACATTAGCAACTTTAAGATATTGGATTTCAACTCCCAGAATCCCCCATCCAGCGCAGGGAATCATACATTTATCCTCCCTTAGGACCCAATTTGTTTCAGGTGTGAGACCATTTAAGAGTCATATGTTTAATCCAGTCAGTTAACCTAGGGAATAATACCAAATGAGTTACCACTTTGGGAATACTGTAGCTCAGTTCACTTTCTCCAGGAAATACCTGGTATCCCTGATACCTTGTACAAGGCTTCATGACATTACCCATCCTTTTGCTCTTGGCAAGCTCTTTTAGACAGAAATTCATAGTTCCTACTCATTTTATTGATCCCCTTTGTTCCTTTTAGCAAACCATCAAATTAAGTTCTCTTAAAATAACGGAGTAATTAGACCTTGAAAAGCTAACTTTTTGTTTGTTTTGGCTTGTATGAATTCCAGTCTGCTTCACACATCATGCTAATCCATGGCTGCTTAACCATGGTTTCTTGATCAAACCACAGTTGACTGGGTTTACAGAACATGCTAAACCCAAATCAGATAAAGCCATCTTATATCTGAGCACAATACGTGACCCCATCCTTTAAGTTTGTACTGCAGCCCAACTAGATTTGACTTGAAGGCCTATCTCGGTGCAAGAATTTTGCTCATTCTACTCTTTTTTATCTGCAAGTAAATAGATGGTTTTCAGATCACGTGGGCATCAAAGTAGGCAGGATTCATTTCCTTTTAGGTAGAACTACCTCATTTTTCTTCAGATAGAATTATTCAGTTTTAATCCTCCCAATGTTCTTGTTTCTCCCCTTCTGATACTTTTTATTGTCATTAAACCATCTTCCATTTTGACATTGGTAAAGACAACACTGACTTGATGGCACATAATCAAATTAATTTAATCTATCAAAGACTGCACATAACTGGCTGGAAATAAAATAATAATAATATATTAAATGTATATGCCACCCACCGTGTTACTCTGGGAGCATAAACTCTTGAGCAAAGATAGGTTTAAAAGTGAAAATTCATTAGAAAATGGTTGTTTGAAACAGCTGCCTTTCCTTGTTCATTCATTGCATCAATAAATGCTGCAAGCACTAGGCCTCCCTTTCACAACCAGGTATTTGCCAGACATATTGAACTAGTTGTATCTCTCACCATCCTCAGCCCATATGGCCCCCTAGAGAACACCAGTTCGGGGAAGACTATTCTAGGCTAAAAGATAGTCTTAGCAGACTTCTGAATGTTTCCTTTCATTTTATAGACCCACATTGTAAATTATAAAAGAAAAGAGGTATATGGTTAAAGCAGTAGCAATAGTAGTAGTAGTACCAATAGCATTAATGACCACAAGCAGTTCACTTATTCGAACGAACCAATAGCTAGAATAATTCGCCATATCTTCTTCTCTGCTTGAGACAGCTCTGTTTGTTTGCAGAGGTCAGTACTGTCTGCAGATGAAATAACATATACCACTAGATGTTGCTCTAAGACAGCTCTAGGAATTATAAAGCTCCCCCCCAAATCACTGCATACCTTCACTAATGTCTGAAACTTCATTTCTAAGTGAACTTGAGCTTTGAGAAGCTACACAAAAACAGCGTCCAGCTTTTTGATATGTATGTACACATTATACATGGAACACCTGATTTCCAATAATTTGAGACAAATACGGACGTGCAGATTGCAGCTTTGTATATGCATGTTTAAATAAGATCTCTCTGTTTTATTGGTCCATGCTTCTAAGGACAGCAGCACTTGATTGGCTGTTTATTTAAACTTGTTTCTTTTGGCTATCTATGCTAGTGATATCCATTAAAAAATGTCACAGGGTATCCTGGCTGTCTTTTATAAGAATGGAGACTTCATAGTCAGGCACAGGGTATCTCTGAAGTCTGGAGATGCTAAGCAGACAGCCTATAAAACTGGGCTACACATTCTGTTTCTAAATTTCTAAACACAGTATTTGGTTTCTGCTACTAAAAATGGAGGGCTCTCTTGAACTGATACGGAGTTACCTTAGCTGCCTTTTAAAGGCCAGAATTCTACATACACAAGCTTGGAAACAACTGTCTGTCACTTAGTGAAATTCAGCTTCTAAGAGGGATTATAGAAGGATCTGGCTGCCCATCTTTCTACTTGACTGGCTGCTTTGATTTCCATTTTTCTATTTCTATCATCCATATGACACTAGAAATACCTTCTCTAAAATGGTGATTTTTAGATTACAATTCCCACAATCCTCAACACATCTGTATTGGGATGGAGGTCATAATCCATTCGAATGACAAAACTGGGGATCACCAGGCTGTTTTAGAAGCTACTTACCTTCAAAACTAGGGACACTAGTATTTTGACATGTCTGGTGGCCATGCTGATAAGTTCTTATAGAAAGTGTCCTCAAATATCTCAAGGGCATCTAGAGCTGCCATTATCTAGATAGTAAATAAAATAAAATAGAAATAACTCCAAAGACCCAACTAGGTGATATATAACATTTGTTTCATTCTGCCCTATTAGAAATTTATTTTCCTTGTAATATTTGGGTAGAGTCTGTTGTTCTGTGCAGTCAATCCAGTAGGCCATATTCCTTATCCCATCTCCTTGGGAAGTTAAGGGATGAGAGCTAGGAGGTGGATGTACTCAGTGGCCATACTAGTCCTTTGAAATAGCCTACCATTGAATGTTAAGAGATTTGAGATGAGGACAATCTTCCACAGGCCTTGAATGTAGAATGTTATTCCATGGCTGAGTTTCTGGGCTAAAGCCAGACACAATTTTCTCTTTTCCTATCCCAAATACACAACACTCTATACTACATCATGCAAACATAGTTAATGCTATTGTGAAAAATGCCTAATTGCAAAAACACTACCACATCATTTTTAAAGCAGCAGAGACTTTTTAAGAGAAACTGAAAGAATAATGTCTTTATACAGGATAACTTGTGGTAGTTCATGAGGTAGGACACTACTTGAATCCTTTTTTTTTTTTAAAAAAAAAAACCTCTGTTATTGGTCAGCTGGAGGAGAACTGTTGGTGTTATCTGCCTGTCTGAGACCCACAGAAATGAAGACTGTCAAAAATTGTCTTCAGACTTGATTGTAAGGGATTCTGGGGTGAAATGATGAGAAAATTGTGCCAAGTGGAAGTGGCCCAATTCTAAGTGTCGACAGTTAAATGTCTAAGGTAAGGAATCCTTGTTGCTTCTATATTAAAATAATATCATGAGCATGATTTATGGCAGTAAACTGTAATAAAATTTGCCTTTTTCCAATCTGTGTGCACTGCTCTGTGCCAAATGCCAGTCTAACCTGTGGTTACAAGGAGACATCAGGTGTTGTGTCATCAAATGTGTCAAACAAGTTCTCTCAGCTCCACATTTTCAAGGAGCCACCAAGATCACTTGTATTTTGTATTATATTTCTACTCTAAAGTTAGAGCTGCCAGATGGGGGCTGTAATAGTCTGGAAAACTGCTAGATGGCACTAGTGAATTTTCTATATCTCTTGGCTGTCATAAAGTGGTTGTCTGGATTTCTGCAGGTAAGATATGGTAGCCCTAACTTACCCTTCCCTTAAACTACCCCTTCTAGTCTTAGCTCCCTAAATTTATGTCTGTATGTATCAAATTTATGAAGCTGCCCATCTATCCAGAGAAACTCTAGGTGGCAGATGAAAATAGAAAACATCAACAATCATTCAACACAAAAAACTCAAGTTGACCCCAGCTGTCCTCCATTAAGAATCTCAAAAGACCTTTGTGACATACATCCAGGCCAGAGCTCCAATAACTAACAGCGGTCCCAATGGCTGATGGAAGAACTAGGTCTTCACAGCCTTCAGAAAGGCCAGCATCACTGGGGCTCAGTGGGGAGGCTGTTCCATAGGGTGGGTGCCATGACAGAGAAGGCACACTTTCTAGGACCCACCAGGTGACACTGCCTCACTGAGGGAACCCACAGCTCACTCTGCCAAATCTGGTGGGATAGGCAGAAACGACTGGGGAGAGACCGTCCCACAAGTAACCTGGCACTGTGTTGTACTGCAGTTCTCCTCTTCCCCAAACACCATGGCTTATTGGCAGGAACTCTGGGATTTGTAGTCTGGCAACATCCAAAGAAAGAAAGCAATAAAAAGAACTTTGCATAAAATAGAACCAATATCCAAGTTATTCAGGCAGCCACCACTTTTTGCTTAATTTGTGAAAGGTTGGCGATAGAAGCCTAAATTGGCCCTGTACACCAAATCTTATAATTGACTCCCTGTTGCTGTTGAAATGCTTTTGTACTTCCTCTTCCATACAACAAAGATGAATGAATAAAGCCTAGTGCAGTGTAGGAATCTCCCCTTCTTTTCCTAACACTGCTACTTTCCTCTCTGCCAGCTATACTTCTTTTCACATGCTTTATTTGAGTTTGCCTTTATCAGCCCACGGAGGCTTGCCCTCAAAGGTGTTTTACAGAGAGGGAGAACATTCTCATTTCCCAGCTATGTTCAATGCACACATTCTTGGGTTGCAGCCATAAATCAAGATCTAAAAATTAACTCTTCCAAATCACCCAAATGTGCTACCATTTTGAAACTGGGCCTGCTTTTTTTCTCCATGCCTTCACTGAAATGGCACTGTTCCCACACATGGGTACAAGAATCAGTCATTTGGCAATACAGATACAACTGTGCAAAAAAAGTGGCCTGGCTACTAGCGGCAATAATTATCAGTTATAGTTTACAAATGGGAGAATGTTCCATATCAGCACCTTGTGACAAAGCATGTGCCCCCACAGACAGGGACGTCCGTACCACCAGGCTCTTTCAATTCATGCTAGCAAAAGGGAAGTGGCTTCAAAGACCAACGTCCTGAAGAACAAGCAAAGGCAGCTGATAGGGTGACAGAAATGCTCTTAGCATCTACAAAAGAACAAAAGATCTCCTTTTCTGCCTGGGGAAGGTAGCAAACTTAATTCTATGTGACAATGCCTAGGAGTCCTCAGACTAGCAAGAAGCTGCATTTGCCATTTCAGTATTTTGAAGCTTGAGCTGTCATTTTATTTCTTTTGGAAACAGGAGCCATCTTTAATTCTTCTCCATGAACAGATCAAAGAGCCTGCCTGCCTGCCTGCCTGCCTGCCTGCCTCCCTCCCTTGTTTTTTTGCATGTGAAATAATTTACTGTCACTGTTGATGAACTGAAAGGTCAGAAGAAATGTAAAATGACTCAGGATATTTTAATAACAGCACATGCTCTGCAAAGGACTATTCATTGCCCTCTGGGATTCAGCAGCCAGGTGAACAAAGCTTTTATTGACATTTTTATTCCAAAAGGTTTCAAAGCTAAAATTCTGTCATTCATTGCTCCATGGCTTTGCAGGTTGCAGCTGGACTATGGTGCTCCTCATACAATGGCTATGAACATACAATGTGTCATGTGGTTTGGATATTTTAAGTTCATATTTCCCAAGTGTGGTATGACAAATCAGTTATAATAAATTTTAAGATTGTTAATAAACCTGTAGAGAGTAAGGAAGATGACCTTGATGGAGATTCACAAGAATCTGTTACCAGGGTGATGAGGGTCTGAAACATATTTTAAATCCACAACAGACAGATAATATTTGAAAGCTGCTTAGATATACACTCCCAAATTCACAGGAGTATAAGAAGGGGGAGGAGGTACAGGACAATCAGACTTGCACGATTCTGTTGTTACAGCCAATCTCAATCAAAGTAGTTTTAGCCTTCCTGTGGAATTGATTTCCTGGTCTGCTCTACCTAGTGGGGTTGACATCAATCTTGCAAGTCTGATTGTGCTGACTTAAAATACAGGTGAAACTTGAAAAATTAGAATATCGTGCAAATGTTCATTTATGTCAGTATGGCAGCTCAAAAGGTGAAACCAATATATGAGATAGACGCATTACATGCAAAGCGAGATATGTCAAGCCTTACTTTGGTATAATTGTGATGATTATGGCGTTACAGCTTATGAAAACCCCAAATTCACAATCTCAGAAAATTAGAATAGTGTGAAAAGGTTCAGTATTCTAGGCTCAAAGTGTCCCACTCTAAGCAGCTAATGAATCCATAACACCTGCAAAGGGTTCCTGAGCCTTTAAATGGTCTGTCAGGCTGGTTCAGTAGGAATCACAAGCATGGGAAAGACTGCTGACCTGACAGTTGTGCAGAAAACCATCATTGACACCCTCCATAAGGAGGGAAAGCCTCAAAAGGTAATTGCAAAAGAAGTTGGATGTTCCCAAAGTGCTGTATCAAAGCACATCAATAGAAGATTATGTGGAAGGGAAAAGTGTGGGAGAAAAAGGTGCACAAGCAGCAGGGATGACCGCAGCCTGGAGACGATTGTCAGGAAAAGGCCATTCCAAAGTGTTGGGGACTTTCACAAGGAGTGGACTGAGGCTGGAGTTAGTGCATCAAGAGCCACCACACACAGATGGATCCTGGACATGGGCTTCAAATGTTGTATTCCTCGTCAAGCTGCTCCTGAACAACAAACAACGTCAGAAGCGTCTTACCTGGGCTACAGAAAAAAAAAAAAGAACTGGTCTGTTGCCCAGTGGTCCAAAGTCCTCTTTTCTGATGAGAGCAACTTTTGCATCTCATTTGGGAACCAAGGACCCAGAGTCTGGAGGAAGAATGGAGAGGCACACAATGCATGATGCTTGAAGTCCAGTGTGAAGTTTCCACAGTCTGTGTTGATTTGGGGAGCCATGTCATCTGCTGGTGTTGGTCCACTGTGCTTCATTAAGTCCAGGGTCAACACAGCTGTCTACCAGGAGATTTTGGAGCACTTCATGCTTCCTTCCGCAGACGAGCTTTATGGGGATGCTGACTTCATTTTCCAGCAGGACTTGGCACCTGCCCACACTGCCAAAAGTACCAAAACGTGGTTCAATGACCATGGGATTACTGTGCTTGATTGGCCAGCAAACTCGCCTGACCTGAACCCCATAAAGAATCTATGGGGCATTGCCAAGAGAAAGATGAGGGACATGAGACCGAACAATGCAGTGGAGCTGAAGGCCGCTATTGAAGCATCCTGGTCTTCCATAACACCTCAGCAGCGCCACAGGCTGATAGCATCCATGCCACGCCGCATTGCGGCAGTCATTGCTGCAAAAGGGGCCCAAACCAAGTACTGAGTACATATGCATGCTTATACTTTGCAGAGGTCCGATATTGTTCTATTTCCAATCCTTGTGTTATTGATGTCATGTAATATTCTAATTTTCTGAGATTGTGAATTTGGGGTTTTCATAAGCTGTACACTATAATCATCACAATTATACCAAAGTAAGGCTTGACATATCTCGCTTTGCATGTAATGCGTCTATCTCATATATTGGTTTCACCTTTTGAGTTGCCATACTGACATAAATGAACATTTGCACGATATTCTAATTTTTCGAGTTTCACCTGTATGTTTCAGGTCCTGTCGCCCTGGTAATGGGTCTTGCATATCTCTGTTAAGACCTGTGTAAAGAAGTGCCCCTTTGTGGATCAAAGGATCTACTTGATTTGAAGGGGCACTTGCTTCAAAAAAAGTGAGATATTCTGCCTGAAGTGTCAATTCCTTTTTGGCAGGCCACTTTGCTTCAGTGGAAGTACCACAGACATGCATATTCAGAAGACCCTTGGAGACTTCAAAATGTCTCCTTCAATATGGCTTGGCCAAATGTCAGGCCTTTAGGAAGGATTGGGTGTCTCAGTGGTTTGGGAAGCTGCCTTCAAAACTGAGGTTTTGAAGGAGGCAAGGAGCCCCATTTCAGGCTTTTATAGTCTTTGTACTTAATAGCTACCTTATTAGCCATTCACTTGCTCCTATTCACATTAACTGAGTCTACACTTTATGCTAAGTCATGGTCTATTGAATAAACCACAATTGCTTGGATTTTCACAACACCTTAAACCATGAATTATGTTGTAAAAATCTCAAAGACTGGATTCATACTACATGTTAAATCAAAACCAAACACATATGTCTTACTACAATAGACCTGATTATTCTGTTGTGGCCACAAGATTGCTGATGTAGGTACTTTCCCTCATGTGTACCACTGTAGTATTCCCCCCAAACATACAACTTTTCTATTAAACTACCTGGGAAAATACTTGTGAGTGGAAAATTTAGGGCAGCTTTGCTAACATGTATGTTCTCAATGTGTGGACTTCATCTTCTGATATTCCCTAGGCAGCAACACTGAACATTCTTGGAGTTGGTCACACATGATTTTATTTGTTTTTTAAGATTTGTATCCTGTTTTTCATACAGGAGCTCAAGGTGGCATACATAGGATTTCCTCCTCCTATTTCTTCTCATAACACCAATCCTTTGAGTAAGTTGGTTAGGGAGAGTGATTGCCCCCAAATTTCCTAGTGGCTGAGGATGGATTACAACCTGGGTTTCCCAAGCATCAGCTCAACAACTTAACCACTACCCTACATTGGCCCTCTCATGCCTGGATAGCACTCAAGTCTGGGAAGGCTGACATCAGATTATATTTCAGATGTCAGCCCAAATGAGTCTCCAGGTTGAGATAAACACCTCCTATTTCTTGATCCTAAACTCATTTATTTTATAAAGGTATCAGTCCCACACACTGTGACTTGAAGGGAATCCCATTGAACTTACTGAAACTGATCTTTGCATAGATACACACAGACTTTTATCATAAGATTGCTGTGAGTAGGGAAAACTTACCTCCCTTGATTTAAATGAACTATATGTTCTCAAAAAGTAGTCTCACTGATTCAGGCAAAGATCCTCTATGTCCTTACCTGATGGCAGTTTCCACTGAGCACACCGAGTTTTATGTTTGCATAAACATGAAATATTGGGTGATAGGTCCATTATGTTCAGCTATCAAAATACAGTATAATTTTAACAAGCTCTAAAATTAAGCCTCTCTCTCTACTGGCCTATGAACAAGCGTTCTGATGCTTGGATTCACCCAATATGCGGTGCTATACTGCAGTGTAAGTTAATAATGATGTCAACCTTACACTTGTTTATGAACCATGGCACACAAAGGAAAACTCCAGGCCTGTTCCTGATACTGTCATTTAACTGAAAGTGCTAACTCTTCTCAGTTGTACATTTGATGCATTAACAAAAGCACCAAGAAATCAATTAACTGGCTACCCCTTTTAGAACACAATGGAAGGAGGGGCTCAATGGCCTCTGCTCATCCCCTGCTCTCGAGCAACTCAGCAGGGGGCTTAGCCTGCCCTTTTCTTAAAAGCATAATCACCCAGTCGATATGACTGGCATCATTGATGGGGAGGGTAGTATTGTTGAAGGCTTCCTGGAATGCTTGAACCAAATATTACCTGGTTAACATGCCTATTTGCAGTGGTGACAGTTTAAGCTTACTGGAACATTATGGTGTTTGGGCTGTGATTAGATCTCATAAGCTCAGCCATTGTCTCCAATACAAATTCTATGGAGAAGGGCTGAATGAATCAATTTGCCTACTTCCAAAGAGAATAGATGGCTTTGCAACTTCTGCAATCTGACAGCAAGCCTCATTAGTTAAACAGAGTGTGCTTGCTTTGTAACCAGTGGTTGCATCACAATATTTTATGTAAAGTTTGAAAATGGGATGAAGTGGCATCTCTGTTCACCCAACTGGAGTAATTGCATTCTCTAAGAGGGACTTTTACCCCATACAGAGAGTTTGAAAACATGAATGCCATATTTTTCATGAAGCAGTTCTGAACTCCTGCTTTAAGTTTAATGCTTGCTTGTTCACTCCTGAGCCGTAAGTGTATGATATTTTTCAAGATTCATAAATAATTAGATATAAATACTAGTAGATGTTGTGGAACTGTTTCCCATTGATTTTGGTGTTGTTTCAGCAGCAACAGAACCTAGCTACCAGAATCAAGGAGTAAATAAATACAAACTAGCTGGGTTAAGCCAGGAATTTTTAAATCATGGTTGGTTGAACAAGTCATAGAGGCTAGTATTTGGACCATACATGGACTATTCTAACTCAGAAATGGAAGGACATAGAGTTTGGCCAAACCTAAGAGCATTTATGTCTGAACAGAGAGTAAACAGGTTCAATGATTGTTTACTACATGACTAATGATCAGTGTCATGAAAAGTCATGCCAGAATGATCCAATCATTTGCAAAAATGACTGGTGAAAAAACTCATGCGAGAATGAACAGGAAGACATTCCCTTCCAAACCTGCACTATTATATTAAAGGTGGACACAGAGTGGCTGTAAGGACATGAAAAATGACACCCACTGATAAATGACACCCAGGGATCAATAGCCAAAGTGCTCATTCTGATGTATGGAAGACTAATATCTGAAGATAATATGTTGGAGATCACAAGAAAACAATGTCTCAATGTACCTTTTTCAAAAATGGAATAATTTGTAATAATGTCCAGATATGGACTAACTGAAAATTGTTGGTCAGGGTTGAACACAGTCTTGCTGGTTAGCATGAGAAGTGAGTTGTTGGGAGTCAGGCATATCATCATCATCATCATCATCATCATCATCATCATCATCGAAGTAGACTTAGTTAATGCATCTTTTGTTCAGTTCAACTTAATTCAGTTCTGTCTGGCTTAATGTCTTTTGCTTTCTCTTCTTCTCTGTTGATCTAACTATATGAACACCTTTGGGACTGAGAAGTAACAGGATATCTTTCTGGTAACTGTATAACTAAGAGGACCTTTCTATTTGCCTTAGTGAGAAGGCCGTGTTGATCAACCGTGAACATCTCTAAGCAGTTTGAGCTGGAACTGAGAAGTATATTAAAGGAGCAATTGTACTGAAATTTTGAATCAATAAGCCTATATACAATTGTTGAGATGAATCCTCTTTTCTTTAGTGGTTGGTGTGCTCTCTGGGGATAAAGATTCTAAATTGGCTGAAGTTTAGCCAGGTCAAGGGCCTGGTTTGCACATAACATTAAGGCATAATAAGTGAGCTCAGACACCATGCTATGCCAAGTCAGGTTATGACTCAGCCCTTTTTGGTCCGAAGTCACACATTATGCTGTATATGTCAGTCAGATTCTTCCTCTCATCCCATAAATCTAAAGCATACTCACTGAAGCTGAGACAGTGTATATGTCTGTCTGCTTTTCTTCCATAGCACTGGATGCTGCTAATATTGCACAGCAGATTATGTCATGGCACAGGCAATTGTTGAACATTTTCTCTAGGAAATAGAAAATGGGTTTTGCTTAGAATCTGAGACAAACCATCACATGTGGAAGATCTGCCACACTGTTCCAGATTGTCCGTAGTTCAGCAGCAACAAACCTTGGAATATTTTGTTGTTGTGGGTTTTGGCTGCAACAAAACCTGGAGGGATCCCGGAGTGCTTTTATGGGCTGAATAGGGCAAGGCTTGTGTGCCAACCCACCCCCACCTTCCCAGTGCCTTGTCCTCCTTCTCTCTCCTCAGTCATTGTCCTCTTTACAAAAAAGAGGAGGATGGGCTCTCTGTGGCATACCTTGGTAGCATGCAGAGCCTCCCTGATGTCACAATGGCCATGTGAAAGGCTAGCTCCTCCCCCTTTCATCTTTTATTATTTTTCTACCACCATTAAGGTCATAGGCACACATCATCACCAAAGAAACTCCTAAGCCTTGACTTCTTCCTTCTTGTCAAGACACTTCTGCTCAGAACAATCACTTTTCAATCTGTATGCAGAACAAAAGAGCTCCATTTCATTCTGTATATGGAGCAAAACAGGCAAAATATAAGTGTTTCCATTTGGGTATGGACCACTCAAAACTAACTGTTGGGTTCATGGAACATTCATTGTGCATGAAACATTCTGTATATCCCTACAGTGAACCTAATCTCCTAGGCAGAAACAGCTGGTTTTGTCAGTTTTCAGGAATGTAATGAAATGATGCCCTGTGAAGTGGTAGAGACTAAATTAACATACTGCTCTAAGCCACATGTGGTTTGGTTTTGGCTTAACATGATATGTAAGCCCAATATAGCTTAGGGTTCTGTTCAAACCAAGCCATTATGATTTGTTCAACAAACCAAAGTTCAAACATTCTAGCTTAGTGCTATGTGGGAATGTAGTTGTAGTACAAGATGTGACAACCACTTATGCATGATTATCCTTAGGACAGGGAGACATCCTCCCAACATACCTGGTGAGCATAAGGTTGGGGAGAAACCAGGTATGGCTCTTTAAATCTTTTGATAAAGTGCTTCCCTCTACCAAAGCATTTCCATTTATTAAGATCACTTCCTCATGAGATGGGCAGTGTCTAAATTTGAAATATAAATAAATAAATAAAAATAAAGATGTGCAACCACTCATTAAAGGTACAGCCCCAAGACACGTTCTCTGAGTAGCTACTTTGTACCTTCAATGAGTGTCTCATCAAATGATCTGCACAGACTTAGGGTTAGGCTGAGGTGGGGAGGCTTAACTATTAGACTTAGTGAGGAAGCAAGTAATGGAATACCAATCCTTGATTGTGTTTATGGCTATTCATAAATAAATATTGGCCCATTTGGTATTCAGATGTATGCTTCCACGTTTTTTCCCCCCCTTCAGTTAGCAGATTGTCAAGACTTGTTTGTGGCATTGTCTGTCACTGCTCTAGGATAAATCCACCTTGTGAAAGAAACCACAACTCAGGATTCCCACTCTACTCTTACTTCAAAGTAAATAATAAAGTCAGGCTTTTAGATTAAATCATATATATTTTAGAAAAGTCTAGAGCAGTGTTTCTCAACCTCAGCAACTTTAAGTTGTGTGAACTTCAACTTCCAGAATTCCCCCAGCCAGCACGCTGACTGGGGGAATTCTAGAACCTGAAGTTCACATATCTTGAAGTTCCTGAGGTTGAGAAGCACTGGTCTAAAGTGTCAGTACAGTGTAGTAGTTATGGTGCTGGACTAGGAGCAGGGAGATCCAGGTTCTAGTTTTCCCTTAGGCATGGACCTTGGGCTGGTTACCCTCTTTCAACCTCAAAATGTCAGGCTGTAGAATAACCAGCTGAAGGACAAACCCCTCACTGCATGATGCATTGATAGCTTCGCCATGCCAACTTTAAGGGGCTGCCCTTAAAGTCTGTTCGGAAGCTATAACTGGTCTAGAATACAGTGGCAAGAGCAGTGATGGGCAAGCTGTGCGTCATGTCGACATTTTGTGAGCTGTGCTGGTTACCAGTTGGCTTCCAGGTGCAATTCAAGGTGCTGGTCATCATCTTTAAAGCCCTAAACGGCATAGGATCTAATTATTTGAAGGACCTCTAACTCCTGTGGTTTCTGCCTGTTTTGTAAGATTTGATGGAGTTAGCTCACTCCAGGTCCTATTGATTAAGCAATGCCATCTAGCAGGACTCAGGAAGCAGGCCTATCCTATCATTGTACCTGCCCATTGATACAGCATCCCCACAGAAATCTGTATGACCCCCCCAAGCTTACCAGCCTTTAAAAGAGCATTTAAAACATGGCTCTTTCCCCAGGCCCTTTTTGTAGTAAGGTAATCTGTCTGTTTTTGTCTCTGCTAGTGGGAAAGAGAATTTGGCTGCTGTTCCCTCTGGGTGACACTATCTATCGAGTTCTATGGTTCATACTGTCATAGTTCTTGTACATGTCAAACTGCTAAGAATGATTTGGAGTTGGGCAGCCTAGAAATGTGATTACTAAATAAATAAACACTCCTTCCTTGGCCCCCAGTTCTATCATTTTCCAGTTCTTAAGTATGTGAAGATCATAATGTGGCATTCATTGTTCATATTGTTTTTAATATGTTGCTAGTAAAATCTATTAATAAAACTAATCTCAATCGTAATTTTCTCTTCTTGGTAAAAATTAATAACCAAAATCAATATTATATTTATCTAAGGAATATAACTTTTCAGTTATGACTACCTGATCTATGATATTATTATTACTATTATTAGCTTTACACTACAAATGTTTGCAGTTATTTTTGAAATTGCTCACTCAGAATTCTGTTGTGCTTCCTGTTAAGTAAGTATGGATAAGATTGATCTGGTAAAGGTGTAATATTTTTAGAAGCAGAAAGCTGGTAATATTTAATGTGTCTTATCATGAAGAACATAAGGATGTACAATACCTAAGGATATTACAATAGAATGAATTAAAACAAAGGTTTATTAATCTTGTATGCAGGTATTCCAAAACAGATTACAGGCTGGCACATGGCATAATTTTCTATTGGAATATGTACAAAAGAGAAAATTAGTTTCTATTGCAAAGGCAAGCTGTAGTGTTGTCCTGTATTGTTGTTATGACATTGAAGTCATTAGCATGCAGGAGTGCTCCCTTCATTTCATGCAGTAACTGTCTTTTGTTGGCTTTACAGATAATCCAGCAACTTTGCAGACCAAATACCTTTCTGAAAAATCCACAAAACATTGAATCAGAAAGTATACTGCTCAGGGGACTCTAGTACAGAGCCATCACAGGGTGTATATTAATTAACACTAAACCAAACTGGAGAAGAAGAAGAGTTTCATGAATATTTTATGCCCCCCAGAAAATATATTAGTATATTGCTAATGTAATGTACCCTCCGTGGTGATTTTTCAGAAAACATCCTAGACAGCTTGCAAATGTTTCTAGGGATAGCGAAGAATTTGGGTTTGTGATGGATGCAAACTCTCCTCCCGACTTGCTATAAAATTCCTCTTAAAAAGAAAGAAGAAAGAAAGGGGGGGGGGGGAAATACCCTGATATGTCCAGATGGCTTAGGCATGGCCTAGCAAAAATCTACCTGAATCCTTACTCCATGATTTCCCTATGGCTCAACCTTTTACTGAATAGATACTATGGGAATCATATGTAAGATACCTGATCAGATCATTCAAGAAACCAATTGTCAATCTGAATTTTCCTTCTTGGAAGCTTTTCCCATCCTCTTAGAATTTATCCTCTGCTGAACTATTATTCTTCTGGGGGCTGACTGAGTGTTAAAGCCTAGAGCAACCAGATTTTTGGACTTCTGGAGAAGAAATGACAAACTGAAGATGGCTCCACTGAGACCGGAGCTGATGGCGGAACGAAGAGCGGGCAAGCGGACTGGCTCTTTGGGATTCTTCTCCAGACAGGAAGAGGACTTGGGATTGTCCACAAGTGCCCCAGACAGTTGGTCCTCATGAGGAAACCACAAGGCAGCAGTCTCTGGTGGGTTTAGAGCTCTGGGAGATGAGCGAATAGCATCTTTGCCCAAACCACGGTCAGTGCCTTTATGGACACAGGGTTCACATACTTCCTTTTCTAATCACTTTTGGAAATTGCTTATTAACTGCTATTCAGCTATTAGGAACCTTTGGAATGACAAGTTTTTTACAGCACTAGGTGAGTTTCCTTCAATCCTTAGTGAAAGAAATTTTAAATACAACTTTAAGGACTTAAAAAAAAAACTTTTTTTTTGGAATAAACAGCAAAATGGTAATTAGAATTTTGGAAAGTTACAAATGGACTAAAGACCCAGATGGATTTCAGATAAGATTTTGAAATTAATTATAAGAATTCTTCCCATGGGAAAATGCTTTGAATTCTTTTTAAAAAATGATAGGATGGGGCTTTGAAGATTGAACACTGGAGGGAACCAGAAGGAACTAAAGATTACAATTAAAGGAGAAGAACACTTAACTTTGATTCACTAATACAGAATGAAGGAAAATACTTTGACACTGGATGTGTTGAGGGATATTTGTGAACAATGGACCCAGGAGTTAATTTTAAGAGTGTCTGCCATTATAGACTGACTATATTTAAAAGGTGTTATGGAAGAGGAGCAAGCTTTACTGGATGAGGCTGAGACTGATCTGAAAATGGATTTAAAAATGACAGGCTACAAAAATGATATGGAAAAATATGTTACACTGGATATACAAATGAAATCTGCTAATGTCTTAATAATTAAAATGGACATACAAATAAATCAAAAGAGCAACCTGGATATTTTTCCTATATGGATTTATGAAAGAGACTTGCTAAAGTTTTGAAGAATTTTGTGAGAAGAGACAAAGAAAAAATGAAAAGAAATCAAGTTCTAGGACATTATTTGAAGGGACCAAAGAATGATGAGGCTTTGCTTATAGATAAGAGACGAGATGTGAGCAGATAACTTCTTGTATTTTAAAAGAAGATGATACGTTACTAAAATTGTGTATACTTGTTGTGATGAAGGGGGAAGTAATTTTTTAATATATTTCTTTTCTTTTTCTTTACTATATTCTTATTTTTTCTTCTCTATTTTTCATTTTTTTTTCTTTTCTGCACCTTCTATTTTTTCTTTTTCTTAGTTTATATTAGTTTTTATCTTTTAAATTGTATGTTTAATAAAATCACTATTAAAAAAAAAAGCCTAGAGTGACTGGAATGCCAAGAGTAAAAACCAAGGCATATTAACTTATGTACATACACATATTTCTTAATCTTACATCATACCCTTGAGCCCTTGCACAGGCATCATCAGGGCTGCAAAACTGCAAACAACCACTAGAAGGCACAAAGAGGTACTGAAAACTCTAACACTTTGCTGTCATCTAGTGCTCGTCTAGAACGTGACAGACCAGATGTTGGAATTTATTTCTAGCACTGTGTTTTGTGCCCATTTCCTGCTGCTGTCAAAAGCCTTTTGCTGCTCACACTGCAGCTGCAAACCAGTTAAGATGGACTCTTGAAAACCAAGACCTTTTTCTGGTTTGGGGAGTGTGTGTTTAGCGTTCAGGGCATCTTCCTCAAAACTGGGACTGCACCCAGCAAAACTGAGATGTCTGATCGCACTCTAAAAGCAAGAGCCTAATGTGGACCTCCAGGTAGTTGAGTCTATGATGTGTGTTTGTCAAAACAAGGAAGATGGTGGATGCAGCCCTGCCCCTTTTGTATATTATCTGTTTTTATGTTTTTTCTAGTTTTGTACATCACCCAGAGCCCATTGGAGTTGGGCGGCTACTAAACTCAAATTAATCAAGAGATTAATTAATTAATTAATTAATTAAATAAATAAATAAATAAATAAATAAGTGTGTGCAATGGTGCACATACAAAAGGGGCAGGGCTGCATCACAACACTGTGTCCATCACTTGCCTCTTTGAACCCTGTCCCCCTGGGAATTGCTTTGGAAGGACAATCACATTTTAAGGCTTGTGATAAGCTTTGGTAACTAAGCCTGATACATGTTAGCTGGTAAAATATACATTTTACTATTTCTCACTCTTCCATGCTTGATTTCTTTTAATAAATGCACAAAAGTGGAGTTGATTATACTGTAGCCTTTCTGCAGACTGATGAATATTCATATTTCTCTGGCTCTTTAAGGGCGAGAGAAAAAAAAGCAAATTTCTGAATAAGAGGCCTGCCCTTTCTTGTCAGAGGATGGCCATGGTGACAAGAATTCCCATGTGGTTTCCTCTCACATCCCTAGTTTCAAGAGCCCACTCTTCCATTTTTGGAGATCCAGCTCTTTAAAAAAGGGGTTTGGCTGAAGAAGGAAGAAGAGGGGCTGAATAAGTACAAAAAAAAAGAAGGAAGAACAGAAAATAAAAGAAGAAAGCAAAAGGCAGAAGACTGGACAAAACAGCCGAAGATCTCAGAGAGTGATGGGGGCCGCAAATTTAGCAGCAAAGCACACTTGCATCAATGGGACAGCCAAGAAGATGTCAGCTGGATTCCTTCACATAGATCAGCTGTTGGCAAGTTTTGGAATGCTCCCTGGTGCTGGAACTCATGCTCAGAAGTGTTGGCATTCATCCAGAGGAGGGCTCAAGAGGGCTGGCTGTCATCTGATGGAGGCCCTGGGAATGCTGGCAATTAGCTGAGGAGGGTCCAGGATGTGAGCAGAAGAGACAGGTGCCAGAAAACCCAGTGTCAGGCCAGGAGAGGCAAACTGGACCAGCCCAAGAGGCTACTGAGTCCCCAGATTACCACATCAATCACCCAGCAGCCACTTAAGCCACACCAACAGTCCAGGAGAATAGCTGACATTAATGAGTGGATATATCACACATATTCTGTTTGATTATAAACTGTATTCTGTAGCAAGGGCTGATTGTTTAGATTCTTTCTTAAAATTTAAGAAATACTGGGATGCTCAAAATAAATTGTTATACTTTTTGCAGGAAACAAACTTGCATATTATTAGGAGGACCATGCCTTTTACATCAAAGACCATCCTGAAGAGGATGGACCACTTAGAACAGATTATGCTTAACTGCAGGGGCAATGATAAATTACGAATGTGTTCTACTTTTTGGTTTGTATCATTTTTGTAGCTTCTTGACATGGTCAAATGACTAATCAATAAACTAACTGATATCTATGAATCTTTTTGTGAGTGGCTACAAAAGAACAGCAATTCTGCTCCTGAAAGCAGTACCTCCAAGTGACTTTGGTACAGGCTGATCAGGGAAGTGCAAGAGTGGAAGAGACTAGTTTTATAACAAGAATCAGGGGAAGGGAGTAGAAAGAAAAAGACGTCAGTTAGGAGTAAAGTTTATAATGAATTGGTAGGCTGAGAATATAGAAAGCAAAGCTATAGCTATAGATTAGAGTTAAGAACATAAGCAGTAAAGTAAAGCTACCAAACTGAGATAATAGAAAAAGTAAACCCAGGAATCAAGAACGAGAGTCAAAGGGCTGCAAGGCCACATAAGCTGAGCACGCTGGGGACAGCGGGCTTGAGTGGGCTGGAACGGATACTGGGTCGAGCGAGAAAAAGACAGGATAAATGAATATGGGGAAATAGAGTAGTCTGAATCCTAGTACAAGTTAGACCTATAGGCATAAAAGAACAGAGATAAGAATATAAAACACAGTATAGAATCATAGAGTGAACGCAAAAGTTGAAATATAGGAATAAGAAGTATAGAGGCTAACAGAAATGAAGAGGCCACACCATTATTTAATATAGAAGAAAGTTCATTTTTGTATTTATCACATTTGTAGCAAATTCTGTTTCCCCAGGGAGAGGAGAACTGTGTCATCCCTGAATCTGTACCATCCCTGTACCAACTATGACACTACTCTAGAAGTATAACCCTTAGTCCTGGACTCTCATTGGCATCAGTACACAGACAAATACAACTGGCTTTGTGGTGTGATCAGATTCACTGATTGGTTGGTATCAAATAGTAATAATAATAAATCTTCTCCATTAAACAAAGAACAGAGAAGCTGAAGGTCAAAAGAAAAATGCAGGAGCTATGAGCAGCGTGAGACAAAACAGGTGAAATCACTAGTTCAACCCAAATCAGGCTAAATTTAATGATTTAATATTAATGGTATCTCTAAAAACAGAAAAAAACACGACATTCTTATTAGTATTCCTTAAATATTAGGCCAAAGACTACTGTAGATTTATCAGGATTATAAAAAGTACAGTACTTGAGTTCATAAAGTGAGCTATAAATTAGGTGTTACACAACACGCACCTGCTTTTTAAACTGATTCTATTGCTTGCTTACATGCCTCAAGAATGTCACTTGACTGTCTTTTATTATTCTTCATTTTATTTATGTCCCGTTCTTCCACTAGAAGAGAGTACACATGTTATCACACCTAAGCAACAGCTGTGCAGACTAAGCAACATCTGTTAAATCCCAAGATTCTGGGTGGTCCCGAAAGCTGTAGGTAGATCTCTGGAATTGTTCTAGGAGTTCTTCTGAACTCTAATGTGATAGAAAGGGAAACGTTTTAAATACATATTGACAGCAATCATATTAACTGTTTTTAATGAAATTTAATTTTAAAATTTACCTTAGATTAAATCAATTTTACTTTTTGTCCAGGAACATTTTGTAGCCCTGTGCTAGCATGCCATTATGAGTAGGGAATGTTGCAAGATGTCAATGGGTTGGAGATAGTAAAGGAAAGAAAGACATCCATTGATGATGGATGTACAAAGCCTCTAAAACCGTGGGGGAGGGAGAGAGGTTCATTTGTGTTTTGTTACTGTTGTTATTCCTGTTTGTGTTGAGTTGACTATCTTGAAAGGAATCTAACAAATGAAAGATTACAGCTTCCCCAAACACAGTTCATTGCCTTCAGCTCCCTCTTAGCTTTGTGACAGCCCCTCTTCTGTCAGCGCCAGTGAACTGAAACAAAGAGGCAAACAGATTGATGAATTCGAAAACATCTGGAACAGCACTATAGAAGCCTGTTTCCTTGTAGGAATTTCCAGGATAGTTCTTCCAGCATTGTGAAAATTTTGTTTTTCCTATGAATTGGGAAATTCCCCAGATCTTTGCAGGTTAAAAAAAAAAAATTCACAATCAGAGATGATAGGGCTTACTAGTAAAAAGGCGAAGAAACCCTTTTTCTAGTTACATATAGATTTATGCTCAGGACAACATACTTATTATACTGTAAACTGAAATTCTTAGCTAGTAGTGCAGATTGTTCTTTTCTGAATACAACCCCTCATAAAGATTAACTGCCCATTAAGGGGTGGGATTTCTTCTCATTTAAACTTCCTACTACATGTTCCCCATTCTTCTTTAAGAGTTAGTCCATGATAAGATTATCTATATTTTTATTTGTCAAGTAATTACTTCTGGAAAGGTTATCATCAGCACAGTTATTATATAAAAGATAATCTCTTTTCAAAATGTATTACATATGAGAGTCAGATTCTGCCAGTCTGAGAGCCTTAATAGGTGGTAGTACCTGCCCAAAATTGTCTGGGCTCAAAAGTTAAGCAGGATCAGATTTGGTCAGTACAGGGATAGACTAGCCTGAAAAATATAAAAACAACTTTTTTTCGCTATAATAGAAAAACAAACAAAAATAAATCCAGAAGTAGACAGTGACAAACCGTTTCTATACTGTTGCCAAGCAAATTGTATGGTTGAGTCCATGAAGTCACCAGGAGTAGGGCTCAGCTTGAAGAGATATTACATTTTAGGAGATGGCTGTAGCCATCTGCAAGTAGCAGGTGATCCTTTGTTCCCTACTAACGCTATCACTGATTGAGACAAGGTCCTCAAACAGTAGGAATCCTATCCTTGCCAATGTTCCTTCTACTAGCACAGCAGCCCTTGCAGCGTGGTGTCTTATTGCAGTACCAGTACAAAATAGCTCACATTCCAGTTTCTCCCCCTGGTTTTATAAACCTAGTTTAATACTTATGAAGGAAAGTCTACAGTACTTTGAGTATTCAAGAGCTTGTTTTCTTAGTTTTGTCTTGTCTTTGCTGCTATGATCAGTGCCTCAGTGCTGACTTTATTCCAGCCTTTCCAGCCACTGGTAAGATTTCCCAATGTCAGCCACCTCAGGTATCTGTCGATAGTACATCCCACACAGGGGCTTGTCTTGCCTCACTTGAACTTCTTCCACTAGAACTTCCTCCCACATCTGCTGCTGCCTCAGGCATTCTCTTAGCAGCTCATCTTTGGGTGCTGATAGAATGGCGTGGGGCAGGGTGGGCTGCCCTGATGGACTTCGGATGATGGCATGGCCTCGAGGTTACCTGACCAAAAGCAGGTTGAATGTCATGTTGACACTGAGAAACTTCATGTCTAATTAGAACTCTTGCTTTATAGCTGTAAGTATCTAAAAGGGCAAAAGCATTAAGCAATGGAGGAGATGCTTGATGGGCATTCCTGGATTGTTTTATCTGCAGCTTGGACTGGCAATACTCTGTGCATCAAGGAGGAGGAATCTGCAGTTGAAGACCCTGAAGGAACAAACAGGATGTGCAAGAGAGTTCTTCTGAGTACATTGATGGTGGAAAAACAAACACAGCATAGGTCAGCAAAGACAGCTTGACAGAGATGCTGGAATGAGGAAGGCCAAAAAAAAGAGTTATTTTTCTCCCTAGGATAGAATGAGGCCAAAAGCACAGAAAGAAGCTGTTTGAGAGAGGATGGGAGAAAATGAAACAGATAAGGCACTGTAAAAAGCTCTACTTGAAATTGTATAGAACTGTACATGTATAGTTTGTTAAGCTAAGACATATATACACATATACACATATACACATATACACATATACACATATACACACACACACACACACACACACACACACACACACACACACATATATATATATATATATATATATATATATATATATATATATATATATAAAATTTCCCTCTCACCCTATGGGTGGTATGTGTCTTCCTCAATCTCGGGTCCTCTACCAGAGGCCTGGGAGTTTGAGGGTTCTGCGCAGTATCTTAGCTGTTCCTAGCACTGCACTCTTCCGGACAGAGAGCTCTGATGTTGTTCCTGGGATCTGTTGGAGCCACTCTCCCAGCTTAGGAGTCACGGCCCTGAGTGCTCCTACCACCACTGGGACCACTTTGGCCTTGACTTTCCAAATCCATGTATGGTTTGTTCCAGTAGCCCACTTAACATCAGATTGTCCTGGTTCCCCAACATCTGACGTGGACCTTGTTAATCCGGGCGACGTCCGAGCTGGCATGACTCTCTTAGTTTGTGTCACTCTCATATTTGAGGTAGGCAGGTGAAGCATTAGGGGGTCTTTGCCCAAGGACCCCTACTGGTAAGGTAGGTGCCAGCCGGGATTTGAACCCCGGTCTCCTGCATCAAAGGCGGTGTTCTAACCACTACGCTATCCAGCCACCACACACACACACACACACACACACACACACACACACACCCATACAAAATCCCCTCTCACCCCTATGGGTAGTATGTGTCTTCCTCAATCTCAGGTCCTCTACCAGAGGCCTGGGAGTTTGAGGGTTCTGCGCAGTATCTTAGCTGTTCCTAGCACTGCACTCTTCTGGACAGAGAGCTCTGATCTTGTTCCTGGGATCTGTTGGAGCCACTCTCCCAGCTTAGGAGTCACGGCCCCGAGTGCTCCTACCACCACTGGGACCACTTTGGCCTTGACTTTCCAAATCCATGTATGGTTTGTTCCAGTAGCCCACTTAACATCAGATTGTCCTGGTTCCCCAACATCTGACGTGGACCTTGTTAATCCGGGCGACGTCCGAGCCGGCATGACTCTCTTAGTTTGTGTCACTCTCATATTTGAGGTAGGCAGGTGAAGCATTAGGGGGTCTTTGCCCAAGGACCCCTACTGGTAAGGTAGGTGCCAGCCGGGATTTGAACCCCGGTCTCCTGCATCAAAGGTGGTGTTCTAACCACTACGCTATCCAGCCACCACACACACACACACACACACACACACACACACACACACACACATATATACAGTGTGTGTGTGTGTGTGTGTGTGTACACACACACACCCATACAAAATCCCCTCTCACCCCTATGGGTAGTATGTGTCTTCCTCAATCTCAGGTCCTCTACCAGAGGCCTGGGAGTTTGAGGGTTCTGCGCAGTATCTTAGCTGTTCCTAGCACTGCACTCTTCTGGACAGAGAGCTCTGATCTTGTTCCTGGGATCTGTTGGAGCCACTCTCCCAGCTTAGGAGTCACGGCCCCGAGTGCTCCTACCACCACTGGGACCACTTTGGCCTTTACTTTCCACATCCTCTGTTTCCTCCTTCAGGCCCTGGTACTTCTCCAGCTTGTCATACTCCTTCTTCCTGAGGTTGCTGTCACTTGGCACTGCTACATCTATCACCACCACTGTCTTCTGGTCCTTGTCTACTACCACGATGTCTGGTTGATGGGTCAGTACCTACCTGTCTACCTGGATCTGGAAGTCCTACAGGATCTTAGCCCTGTTATTCTCCATGACCTTCTGTGGAATCTCCCATTTGGATTTGGGAGGGTCTAGCCCATACACTGTGCAGATGTTCCTGTGCACAATGCCAGCTACTTGGTTGTGCTGTTTAGTGTATGCTGTTCCTGCCTGCATCTTACACCCTGCCACTATGTGCTGGACTGTCTCTGAGGCCTTTCTGCACAATCTGCACCTTGGGTCCTGTCTAGTGTGGTAGACCCCTGCTTCTATGAATCTGGTGCTTAGTGCCTGTTCTTGTGCTGCTGTGGTAAGTGCCTCAGTGCTGTCTCTTAGTCCAGCCCCTTCCAGCCACTGGCAGGACTTCCCAATGTCAGCCACCTCAGCTATCTGTCGATGGTACATCCCATGCAGGGGCTTCTCTTGCCATGGCCCTTCCTCTGCTTGAACTTCCTCCCATATCTGCTGCCGCCTCAGGCATTCTCTTAGTAGCTCATCTTTGGGTGCCATCTTACTGATGTACTCCTGGTTGCTCTGGGTTTCATCCAGGACAGTGGCTTTGACATACAACAGACTGTATAAAATATCACTGTAAATACAGAAAAGCTCTTTGTGTGTGTCTGGAAAATTCCCGTTCCTTTTCCCCACCTTCCAACATGGCAACCACTTTTCCGCCCAAAATTCTATGCCATTTGTTAGATATCATCATCATCATCATCATCACCATCACCACCAGCATGGTTTTCATTACAATGACAATAATTATTATAGTCAGCTTACTACCAGCTTATAACAAAAATAAAACATAGTTCTAATGCACCCTCCCCCAAACCTCAAATGATTAAACTTTACAATAATATTTTGCAGCCCAAGGAGCAGAAAATGGCACACACAGAGACACAAAATTTAGTACCTCTACAGGTGATATTGGAATAGCTATCAGTTAATAGATAATATAGATAGTAAGTGGGTTCCCTGCCTGGAATTTTCCAAAGAGTAGAATAAACCAGCAGGACCTGCCAATATCCATAAAGGGAACAGCCAAGCATCATATGAGTGGGCTTCCACAGTGCCTGACCCACAATGGCACAGGTGCTGTGAAATTGGTATGTTATGAAATCTATGAAATAACCTTGCCAAGGGAAGAATGTCCAATCTTGCCAAAATGAAAGCCCTGAGATGTTTAAAAGAAGCTGTATTAACAAGATAGGCAGTAGACCTGTTTTCCTTTTTCTAAACAAATCCTGTAGCGCAAGAGGCCAGGGGCTGTTTGGAATAAGCGTGCTTCTTATGGAAGCTAGATGTTTCCTTTTTACTGTGTATGCATTTTTTCCTTCTGAGTAAAACCTTTCCTACACTGAATTCATAAACAGTATCTCACTGCATTATAATTTGATACTAATTGAGCATTTATTTGCTCTGCAAGCATCTTCTCCATTTGTGGCATGCAGAGTTATGTACTCTGTAAATAGGTCTGGAAAGTTAAGTGAGCAGATGATGATTTCTTAAATGAAAGACTTGGACTAGTTGAACTTTCTGCATCTTGTGATCTGTGTGAGGCTTTAATTATGGTTTGGCTTCAGACTAGGGATCAAAAGAACTAACAGAATAGAGTCACCTCCTCTCCCAGCAAGAAGGCAGGGCAAAACTAGAATGTCCTTCTTGCCTTCAGATAGACACCCTCCTCCCCCATCTCCTTCACTCTTGAGGAGAGTAGTAGTATTCTGGAGCCAATTTAAAAAAAGAAGGGAAAAAAGAAATAAAGTTGAAGTCAGGCTGTAGAAGAGTGGCAGATTTACTGAACCTATTGGAGAAGAAATAATATTGAGCTGTCCTCAGCCACTATTGTGGCCAGATACTAAATAAGAGACTAAGTGAGCATCGGAAAGAGAACTTTGGGAAGATGAAGGTATTCAGTGGCATCAGTGCTCCCTAATGCTCAGTCCCTGGTAGGTTACTGACTGCAGATATTCTAGGACATGCCTAATTCTAACTATCTCCTTCTTCCATTGGAAGGAAGCTCCTCGGAAAGATGGGAGAGGGAGATGGTTAGATTTAGGGATGCCCTAGAGTTCTCAGAGAAACCAGGAAGTGAGCTTCTCCCATCATCAGTCTCCAAGAACAAACAACAACTTCAGTAACAAAGAGGTCTGTGAGCTGTCACCCATCTACTGGAAATAGGTGCCATAGTGAGTTTGCCTGCAGAAGAGCTTTCCCCCAGAATGCTGTCTATCTTGTTCACTGTTCTTAAAAAAGCAGAGAACTGGAGAAACTGATCAGAAATAACTATTAGATGGTTGTCTTCTTAAGATCAGCAACTGAAAGCATCTTCTCCCCCAGATGACCAGCCCACATAAAGATGTACCAGATGACTTTTCAGACCTCCCAAAAAAGGTGGAGGAGGATGCATGTGGAGTCCAAATCAGCTTAAGTTCCAGAACTCTTAGGTTTCCTTCAAGACAACCTAGAAAGGAGTTGGCAGCAAATATACAGCAAACAAATGGCTGCCTTGGAAGACTACGTCCTCTTAAATAGTCAGGCAGTAGCTCATCAAACTACATGCAAGTACGCTGTTTTCTCCACCTGACATCTCTGCCTTCATAGCAGCCATTTTGTTGTCCAGATTCTTATGGTAGCTATTTTAAGATGGTGCCCAAATACTTTCTCAGGTTTCAGAATGTGCCTTTACATTAAAAAGGCTACGATGGGAGAGTTTTGACCTCTTTATTCACAGTTCTGTGTCTTGACCCTGCCTATCACACATGACTCATCTACAATACCTTTAGTGGATTTTTCCAATTTGGATCTTCTCTAGATCTCTGGCATTAATTTTCCCCGAGAACCTTGGGTAGTCAAAGAATGAGACAGATGACCTGTCAAGCAAGACATTATATACCTAAATACTTTTATGGTTGATGCCTTATTTCTATGTAGATGCTGGTGGTAAATAAACTGCAGAGTTACATTTGCAAAAGTGTCATCTTTGACAGAAGGAGGAAGAGAAGTAAAAGAAAAGAAAGTGGTTGAACAGCTATTCATTGATTTCATGGGTAATTTGGTTGGTTATCAAAAATTTTGACAGGTATATTGAATGTTTGCTGACATCAGATTTAAGGTAAACAAGGATATGTCTCCTTCTCCTTGAAATATAACAAGTATACATAAACTTTTGGCAGCATTGTGAAGTTTTTAAAAACTGCTATGCTATACTTGGAAATGAACAGCTTGTGTTAACTTAGTAATGTACCACTTTGGTGGCCTGTTTTGGGGGAGATGTGAATTGTAAAGAAAAACTTCAAAAGATAAAGAAAACCAACCACTGACAGAAATTGCTCAGAGCTGCAGTAAATTGCAGAGAGAAAGGATGAAGAATATTAAAGTTTGGTTCCATGATTCAGGAGAGGAAACTGCAACTCCTTGATTATTACTTTCAGAGTTCATATCCTGAGGAGTGATCTATTTCACTCCCAAATAAGAAAGTTTGTCTAGAAAGTATTAACAAAATCCTCTAGAGATAATTTTAGAAGATGTATTCATTAAGAGTCTTTTAAAATCTGTTTTTTACTCACTGGGGTCTCAAAGTGAAATACATAATTTTTAAAAGAAGTCAACAATAACAATGATAAGGCAAAAGCAAGTAAGACAAAGTATTATGAACATCTCCTATTTTCATATATTTACCACATCAAATAAAAATGCATCTATAATTCTTAGTCTTGTCAATGACTTATCATTATACTCTGCTTCTTTTGATTAGGTTTAGTATTGTAAAATACAATCAATGAACACAGTCTACTGTTTTTGTTGTCCTCAGCTCTTTAGTTGCTGCAGAACATAAAGTACTATAACTACTAAGCATTATGCAAACACAAGAGAAAATGTTTGCTTCAAAATCTCTACAGAAACATAGATGATGTATGCAACAGGCTAATTCTGAGAGAATGTGTGTTTTAATGGAAGTCAACATCCATCAACATCTGCTGAAATACATTATCTCATAAAGCTAAATTTGTGGGAAATATTTAGAAATATTATATTGGATATACTTTCTATAACATCATTAAAAAAAAAAAAAAGAAACAGATGGTATATTTCCAACATGATTACAGTGAAAGCTCTTTGAAACTATTTGTATATTTCACGGTCCTGGGATACCCGAAATTAAATTTTATATCTGAATATTCATGAAAATATTCCATTAAAATTATATATATGACTGCAGCCTAATGATGAATAGCAATAGTACAAATATTACTCGTACTGTTCTACAGTTGTATGTTTGGTAAGCAGATTAAAACAGAAACAATTCTAAAGGCCAAACTAGGGGGCTATGTAAAATGTGTATTGTCCTGCCCTACGAGCAGTTTATTTTGCTTGATTTTAGCGCATGATCAGGGCAATCAGACACGAAGTTCTTCCTTCGGGGCCACCTTCTCCAGCCAGCTTTGACCCAGCTGATAGATCTAGCATGGAGAAACTGCTGGAGATCTCACACTTTCGGAAAGTTGGAGGGGAGGGGGCCGAGGCAAGGAGGCACTGCTTTTCTGTTGCAGCAGAAATATTGTGGAAAAGCCTCCCTGTGAAGATCAGGCTGGGTCTCTGTTTCCTGGTTTTCTTTGAGCTTTTTCAGAGAGCTTCTCTGATATGAGTTGTGGTGGCCATCTTTTATTCTTTTCTTGTCATGCTGTTGTGTTTTTATTTTTGTATGGGGTTTGCTTTCTATTGTATTTTTCTATGTGAGCTGTCAGGAGTTGTTTCTGACTGTAGTGCCATTCAAATATATTAAATAAATAAATAAATGGTGGAAGTCTAACCTAATGCAATCATGATATAGTGTCAGTAAACAGTAATAAAATCTGTGTCTTGTCATTTTCCATCCGGTATGCACTGCTTTAATCCTTTGTTCTGCCAAGGTTCATTCTAACCTGAAGTTACAAGAAGGCAGCAAATGTTAATTAATACATCAAACACATTTGTTGGCTACATGTTTCCAAGGCGTTATGGAGATCACTTGCATTTTTATTCTAAAGTTTGGGCTACCAGATCTGAACAACCAGTAGATGATAGCAAAAGGTTAGCATTTCCTGTATTTCTTTGCAGCCATATAATCTGGAGTTTTGCAGCATGGATTCAGCATCCTTACTAAAACTCTTCCTTCCTTCCTTCCTTCCTTCCTTCCTTCCTTCCTTCCTTCCTTCCTTCCTTCCTTCCTTCCTTCCTTCCTTCCTTCCTTCCTTCCTTCCTTCCTTCCTTCCTTCCTTCCTGTTTCCTGAATGGACAAAATTGCAGTAGCCCATCTTTTTTCAATCTGGGGCCCTTCAGATGTTTTGATCTCATAAACATCGAGAGGACATATTTTGGAAACACTGTTGGAACTAACTCCTCTCAATTAATCTACAAATGTGATTTCCATTCCAGGAGCTATCATTTTAATATGAACAAAAGTTTAAAAATGTATTCATTCCAGTTCTCAGAGTTATGTCAGTTTGCTGTAATTTCTGTATCTATGGAACGCAGCTTTAATTTGCTTGGATGAGGTATTTATGCCATGCAGGTGATATGATTCACCTTACGGAGGTTACATGATTGGCCTTGATGTGATGCTTTGCATTGCCTTTAGTCTCTTGGCCTCCTCTGACAGTTGCAAAAGATGGAAGAAACTGAGCAGAAGTATTTCTGGCTTTTGCAAATGATGGAGGAAACTGCAGAGAAAAGTGAAGTTATGTCATCTCTTCGTTCTTACAATTAAGGTGGCTTTGTTGCTTCATGAAATAGCTTCAAGAAGGTGAGCTTGAATCGGCACAATTGATTCAATTTACTAACAAGGTGATAAAATGAAAATAATATCTGACTGGCAAATACAGTTAGCTTTTGTGATAATGGAACTGTGGAACATAGGAGTCTGTCTAAAAAGGTTTTTATGATATTACAAGTAGTTCTTCTTTAGTGGCTGCCTTGTACAGTGACCATTCACAGTTATGACAGTGATGAAAAAGTAACTTTGTAACCAATCCTTGCATTTATGACCTCTGCAGGTCTGTAAAGCAAAGGAAATCTGAAGTAAGATCATAAGCACAGTCATGGTTTTATTCCTTACTTAACAACCAGGTTGTGGTCCTAATTGTGGTCACTAAATGAGAACCACCTGTACTTCCTATAGCTGAGGCAGCATCTTAAAAACAACATGTCCATGAGTAAATCAGCATTAGAAAAGAGGTGATATGACTGAGAAAATGTTTTTAAAAAGTAAAAAGTATATAATTAACTACATCCTAGGGACATAATACCTTAACATCTTTAGTTTAGTCAACAACTAAAAATTTAGATGCATAGATATAATTGCTGTTTCTCATGGACAAAATTGATTATCTTCGCAAATAACATATGACAGAATCACAAACCTCAGCAGTACTCAGATGTACAAGGTATCATTGATGGATATTCAAAGAACTTTAAAAAAAATCTTGAAGGATGTATTCTATGAAGGCATCCAATGTGGCTTTGATAGTATTGAATCTATCAAGACAATTTAGCTTCTTCATAAAAATTAATCAGATCCATGTACAGTGGTACCTCAGGTCATGAACTTAATTCATTCCGCGACTCTGGTCACGACCCGAATTGGTTGCGACCCAAATCAAATTTTCCCATAACGTTCAATGTAAATATGGTTAATCCATTCTGACCCCTACAAATTTGGTCACCAACCGATTTTGGTTGCGACCTGAATCAAATTTTCCCATAAGGTTCAATGTAAATACGGTTAATCTGTTCTGAACCATATGTATATTTTTTTTTAACCACAAAAATATGACACAAAGTACAGTACAGTACAGTATGAAGAGAGAGAACGCTAACCTTGCTTGAGGTGACTTCTGGCGTGGAGGACAGGAAGGCGGGTGGGGAGGTGGTTATTGTTTGGAGGGAGAGTCCCCCTCCCTACAGGAAGCCATGACCATGTGTCACAGCAGGGAAAATGGCCGCAGGTCATGTTTGTCACCTGATGCGGAGTTCGTGAACAGAAGCAAAATTTTGCGAACGGTGCTGTTTGTGAACCAAATTGTTCATGAACAGAAGTGTTCGTGACCCGAGGTACCACTGTATCTAGAACATACCTACTTACAGAACGGTATAGAATAGAAACTTTATTGATTTAGTCATCTGACCATATCAAAAGTATAAAACTGATACAAGTATACAAGTAAATACAAAGAAAACAGTAGGACATATTCATAATAAGTCATCACCCCTACAATTAACTCCAATCTGATCTAGATAGTTTGTCCTCTTCAAAATAGCCTTTGATATAAAGAGTGCTGTCTTACTAGTGATATGCAGGTTTGTTCCTTGCAAAAAGTAAGACAGTTTCTCCTGGGTCCCCCAGTATTTTTTAGTTTTTAAATAAGAATCTAGGTAAACAGTCCTTTCTGCAGAATATAATTTGCAATCAAAGAGGATATGTGCCATATCTTCAACAGCTGGTGCACCACAGATACGCAATCTTTCTTCCAATGGAACTCCATGAAACCTCCCATATCTTACCATGGAATCTAATTGTTCAAAATGAGCTCTAGAAAAATTTCTTCTAAGATGTTGAGGCGTATAAGTTGTTAAATACTCTTCTAACTGGGAGGCTGATTTGTGCTGAACCAGCCACTTCAAGGATTTAATATGTTCAAGGGCTGCAATATCATCTTGGGCAGCCACATCCTACCCACCTACAAATATTCTGGCCAGAAAATAGGTATCACCATAGCAGTCTATTATGTTTCACCATGGGAATCTCTTCAGAAAGGACTTTTTCAAGAAATGTATCAAAGTAAATGTTGGAAAAATGTATCCTTTTTAAAATATTTCCAGACAGTCTTAAAATAAAGCTTGGAAGCTAAAGGTGTCTGTTTGAGGTGTTCCAAGAAAGTAATTGTTTTGATACTTTCTGTCAAAATATTTGTTCCCAGTTTTAGTGAGTGCAAATTACACACACATTTTTGGGCCATGGTTAATATCCTACTTATTTCTTTCAATAGATTTTTGGTGTGGCTTTTTCTGTTTGACAGTTATAATGACAAAACTTCCTTAACATCTTCCTTATTATTCTGTGCATGCTTAAAAGGTAGGCTTCATGCAAATTCCTGTTCACCACGTGTGAGTATAACTTAAGCAGCAGAGCTGTGGCATCCACCAACATTGTAAGGGGAAGTTTGAAATGCTGTCACCATCTAATCAAAATTCACAGCTGTTGAAGTAAGGTAAATGTGGGCAGATGCTCTGGATGATCGGTATGTGTGGAACTGTGTAAATACTAATCTCTATCCATAATTACTTTTTCAAAACTGACAATGAAGCATCAGAACAACAGCAACTGCATCCTAACATAAGACAAGATATAAGCTATAGACCACAACATCTTCCAACAAAATGGATATCCATAGAACTTTATTTTAAGTGCCTGACCACACAATCCACTACAGCACAGCCAGTACAACTAATTAAAAGGATAATGCTCCCATACATCCAAAACATCTCAGAAATAACCAAGAGACTCCTACAACTACACAGCATCACCGTAGCACAGCAAACCAGCTAAAGCCCTCCAAAACACCTTAAGGAAACCAAAGACACAGTAGCCGAAGAAGAAAAAACAGGAGTCATCTACAGCATACAGTGCAAGAACTGCAACAGCCACTATGTAGGACATGCAGGCAGAAGACTAGCAGAACGCATCTACAAACATCAACTAGTAGTCAGAAGACACAATGGAAACTCCTTAATCTCACAACACATGGACAGACTCAACCACAGTTTCAACTGGGAAACTGGTAGCTTGGCATTCAGACAAATCAGCCCCAATAGACATATAGAAATAAATCACATTTATGCACCATTCAAAAGAGACATTTAAAAAACTAGGAAGGTAACAAAAAGATTAGAACACATCCCCTCCAGCAGTCAACACTCAGATAAGCAGGGTCAACACCAGACAAACAATCAGGTAGAGAACAATCCCCTAATCAAAGAACCTCCAAGGAGGAAACCATACTCCCACTAAAATTGGCAGGGCAAGCGTGGGAACCTGCTGAATCTCCAGGGGAGGGTATTCCATGAGGTAGGAGCAGCCACAGAAAAGGTACACTTCCTAGGCCCCACTAGATGGCAACATTTCAGGGAAAGCAGCTGGGACATGCCTACCCTATCCAATCTAGTGGGACGGGCAGATACCCACAGGGAAAGGTAGTCCTGTAAATAACCTGGTCCCGTGTCATGTAGGGATTTAAAGGTAATACAGTCCCAGTCCTCAAAGCCAGCTCAGAAGGATAGCATTGTTGATGGTATTGAAAGCTGCTGAGAAATCCAGGAGGGTCAGGACAGTTGCACCACCCCTGTCCCGAGCCCGCCAGAGGTCATCTGCAAGCGTGACCACTGCTGTCCCAGTGCTGTACTTTGGTCTGAACCCAGACTGAAAAGGATCTAAATCACTGGGATGGCCAGTGCTTTTGTCAAAATGGTGGAACTAGTGTTGCACTATTACAACGTAAACTCCACCCCCTTTGTACATGCATACAGCATCATGACACACATGCAAAAGGGGCACAATTGCTTCATGATGGCACAATGCTTGTTTGTCATTTGTCACCCCCTCCCTCATTCCCCTGCAGACCAATTGGCTCATACTTCCCCCAACAGATTCATGCGTTTGGTAGAAAATACATTAATAATTAATAATATATTCTTCCAAAGGATGGGTGTGGATCACAGTTGGAACTTATAGGCTGTGCATTAATCTTCCTTATATTCTTGTAGGTGTAGTGATTTTAGCTCAATGGCTTCCCCTTCCTTATTAGTGTCACAAATCAGGACATTTCTATCACTTAATTATTACTTCCTTATGGGGAACATCTTAATTTCCCCTAGCCATTTTAAGTAGTATAGATTGGTGTTTAAAAACATCTCCCCCCAAATCAAATGTGTATTATAGCAGTATGACACAATTTAAAAAAATGTGCTACCAATGTTTTTGGAGTTTGTTTAACTCCCTCCCTTCTGATTGTTACTGAATGGGAAGTCAGTTTAAGCTAAGGAGATAATATTTTAAAATATGAGGCATTCAAATGAATGCAACACACTGCTCTGTTTGGACCTTGCTGCTCAGTCTAATAAGGTTAGGGACAGGGAGAATTACCACGGAGACGTTAGAAGTAGGCCCAATATATTCAGTAACACACCTGTTACACACATTTATATGAAGTGTACATTTCCTTCATATCAAAGCAACTAGCTATTGTCTTTGTACCGCTCACATGTATTAAAAACCTGCTTATATCTAGAAAGCAATATTGCCTCTTGTATTTGTTAGAAGCTTCTTCGGAGCATAGCTGTGTGCCTGGAAGTAAGCCTACTACAGTTAAGTGTGCAAAGTCAGTCACAAGCTGTAATGAATTTGACCTTCAAGAGCATTATGGAGAGGCTGCAGATAACCATCTGAACTGACTTCAGAGGTTTGTGGCCTCAATATCGAGAAGAAAAGAGATTGACTAAATACATGGGCGTGTATGCATCAGAACCACAAGAAGGAACATGCAATATTTTCAAGGCTCATACGTTCTATTATTGTCGTGAGCTCAATGCTCATAGAACAAGGGGAGGCATTAACTGGCTTGATTACAGCTAGTAGCAAAACTGAAATAGCATTAGTTCATGCAATCCCAGGAAAACATTTAGTTGCTTTGAAGAGTTGCAAAGAGATGCTCTGCCCATGTCCTCATACTCTCCAAGACACCTTTATGGAATAGAATCTCAAGTGCTGTATAGGTCTTGGGTACACTACTGTAATACTGTAGATTTATTGCAGGTGGTAAATGGAATAAGATCCAAAATGGAACAGCACTTCAGAACTAGCATGGATGTGCTTACTGTAAAAATCAGTGGCTCTTTAAAGAAGCCACACTTTTTCTGAGCCTCATACAGCCTGGGTCCTGGGAAAATAGGCATTTGCATGAAGGAGGTGTTAGAGAGACAGCCCAGTTGTACTTTTTCCATGTTGGATTCAAATGTCTCCTTAAATCAGAATATATTTTAGGAGAAATATTAAGACCCAATTTCAAGGATCTATTCTGAGCTCATACCCAAGAATGAGAGTAGCCTGGGATGGCTGTGTTTTCCCAAGTAATTATGATCAATCAAAATTTCCATGTTTGTTTCCTTTATTTTAGAAGAATGAATTATAACTGTTATGATTTACATTTTCTTCTTTCTTTTCTAAAACTGTAATTGCTGGTTTATCAGCAGTTTACCATATTCACCAGAATTCTGCCTTCCTGATACAAGTAGTCCTCATTTAGTGACCACAATTGGAACCAGCAACTTAGTTGTTAAGCAAAGCAGTCGGTAAGTGAAACCACAACTGTGGTTATGATCTTATTTCAGTTTTCCTTTGCTTTACAGACCTGTGAAGGATTGGCTGCAAAGTTACTTTTTTATCACTGTCATAATTGCAAATAGTTGCTAAATGAGGACTACCTGTATATATTATTGGATACAGTATATTAACTCCTGCCTATTTCTGTAGTGTCTCCTACTCTTCCTTATTTGGAAGACAATAATGCCCTGGGGTTACTATTTCTCTGTTATAAATCCTGTTCTGATCTATGCTTAAGGGCAGAGGTGGCCAATCTGAAGTCTCAGGACTGCAAGGGACTCTCTAGCTGACTTTTTGCAGTCCTTTGTGCCACCTTTGGCCATGGTTACTAAAAACTGGTGGCATATTTTTCTTCCATTTTGAGGCAGAAACCTAAAAAAAATATGACTAAGCTCTCAAATAGACTTTCTTAGGTTTGGTATAAACTCATCTCTAAATCCCAAGGAAAAACTCCTTAAATCCATTTTTCCATCATCAAACCTCCGATGTGAAATGTAGGTTTCAGTTGTCCACCGTTGTGCGCTGTGGTTTATAAGAAAGTTTCTATTTAACAAGCATGTATATAATGGTAAATTTAAAACACCAGCTTACTAATTTCCCCAACACTGGAAGCAGTTATTTCTCACTTTGTTATAGTGCATTGCATTACTTTAAGATCAAAATAGTGCAGGCAGTGGTATTCCCTGCAACACTTTATGAAAGCGAATGTTGGACGAAAGTTTCTTCCTATCCCGAAGAAACAGGATAGGAAGAATATTGATGTTTTTGAACTTTGGTGTTGGAGAAGACTCCTGAGTATTCCATGGACAGCCAAGAAAACAATCCAATGGATCATCAAACAAATCAACCCAGAGTTCTCACTCAAGGCACAAATGACCAGGCTCAAATTATCCTACTTTGGACACATTATGCAATGACCCAGCTCTCTGGAGAAGGCTTTAATGCTGGGAAAGGTGGAAGGAACTAGGAGAAGAGGATGACCAGCAGCAAGGTGGATGGACTCAGTCACAGTGATGATGAGTGCACTGTTGGAAGACCTGAAAGAACAGGTTAGGGACAGATTGTCACCGAGAAAATCTATCTTTGTGGTCACTAAGAGTTGACACCAACTTGATGTCCCATAATCAATCAATGAAACAACACATCACTTTGCTGTGTGCTAGCCCTGTCTTTGAAAAAGGCCTTTTATATCTCTGTGTTTCAACAGGTCTCTCTCTCTCCCTCTTTTTCTCCCTCAGTGCACATTTAAAGGCCTTCTTACAAGGGTGTACAGAGGACACATGGCAACAACTGCAAACTAACTATGGCAAATTATATATTTAAATATCTGATGGTCACAAAGTGAGCTAATTGGATGTCCATTACACATATTATTCTTGACGGTTCAGAAGAGACACACAACTCCACGGTTAAAACCAGCATAGGCCAGAGGAGAAAACAAAATCTGTCATCTCACTGGTGTAGTCTGTAGAGCATAAAAGTACACAGAAAACCATCAGGCAATTATCCTTGACTGGAATAATTATCTTGCAGTAAAGAAGAATATCAGGTCTTATCATCCAAACACTTACTCAGGTGAGTGAAATTTATGAAAATGAACTCACAGAAATGAAATGAAAACTTATTAGTATGCATACAAGACAACTTAAGTACAGAACCATGGAAAAAAATATATCAAGCTATATGTTTTGACACTGCTTTAACATGACTACCCTATTTAAAAACACACACACACACACAATATATATAGTATTTAGCTTACTATATATTATTTCTCATGTGAAAGAGATTTCAAAATGATGATTAAGATTGTACAAGATTTTTTGACTTTTGGTTTTTTAGGGGCTGGTGAGGAAGAGAAACAGGGCTGTACACAGGAAACAACATTGATATTTCTCTCTTTTTCTTTATCCATGTTTCTTTTCCCTGATCCTACAAAGGGGGTCAAGGTACAAAAGCCAAAATGGTCAGATTGGGCTATACAACAAATCTGAAATCAACAGGTCATTTCCTCTACAACTAGAATAGCTGCTAGCAGCCTTGTTAATGTTTTATGGACTTTGGATAAAACACTGTATTTGTAGAATAGAAATCCTGGCACATCAGTAGGATTTACAGTGTAAAATGAAGTTAATCTGTTTACCCTTACAAATACGCAACAGCGAAGCATTTGTGTACAAAATCCAGTCCCCATATAGACAAATCTATATAGCAATGTTGCTTTTATAATGAATACTATTTATTATTCCACATTTTTGAGGATTCTACATGCCTTTCAGCATTTAAAATATTGATTTCAATATTTTTTACTCCAGGTTATATTATCTCTGGTTATTATTCCAGTCGTTGTATGATAAAATGGGGAAATGTTCTTCCCTGCAGGAATTTCACTGTTAAATATGATGACCATTAGTGTTATGAGTATGAACCATGAAGAAATTATAGTTTAAAATGTTTTAGGGACAAGCAAGCTTTCATTCATTCTATTTGCTCTAACTCAGAGAGATGTGATTAGACATGATGTTCAACTGACTGTGAAGAAGGTGACATGTATCAGTTTTCAAGTTGTCATAATAAATGGCACATTATTAATTATACTTTGCATTGTTGCATTAGATCAATTCTATAATTAATCTGCCTGCGTTCTGCATTTGCTTTCTTTCCTGCTGTGATACATATACTGACACTACCATAGACTATCAGTGCTTAATTTAATTTTAGTAATTTCCTTTGCATAGATTCCTTGGCAAAGGATACATTTTGCAAATATACATACTTGGCTTGAATTAAATGAACATGAGATCTTTTCACCTAATCCGAGCTCAGTGTTCAAATGTCCTTTCCTAGGCAGCATTTTCAATCTTTTGTATTTCTTAAAAAGCTGCTGCTTTGGTACGGTGGCACTATCTTGTTGGACCAGAGGATAAAAGTCAAGAATCTCTCAGCCCAGAATGTTCCAAATGACAACATTAAGGAAACATCAAGTGATGGGGCTGTGGCAAACATCTGTCTGGCATCAACATGGATATCGCCGGGCTACGCTTCACATTCTTGGGCTGACTTTTCCATTGCATCCTTAGTTTCTTCTTATTTTTAAAAAAATATATAATCAGGGAATGGCTAGCGAGGTATGCACATGATCACATGTATTTAGAATATTATTTTTCCTTTAAAAATACACCATTTTTACAACAAAATGATCTCTGTGTATTTATGTATGAATGTTCCTACAACAAAGCATAGTCATAAATAAATGGGCTTAAGAACAGGACAGCAGTAGATTCCCTTTACTCCTCTAGGCAATATTTAAGTGAGTTGAAAATACAAAATTACCCATTTTCAAAGTATTTCTTTGTTATCTGGACTGGATCATAATTGTTTGGGCTTGTAATTTGTTTGCCTTTGATTTAACATTGTTTAGAATGTAGCTTTTGTAAAGCACAGAAACATGTGTGTTAACTTGTCAATTTCATGGAGCAGAGGAGACAGGCTGGCTGCAGTTCAGTAGTAGATATCCTCAAGAACCTTCATATAGGCAAGTGAAAACACAAAAGAATACAAATTGAGTTTCAGTCATTTTTAGTGGTGCATGGCGAGTTGTAGAACAGAGCACTGAAATGAAGCCTCGGGGTCTCAACCACAATAAATATGTTTTGTTGCATTGATGCTCTCTGGATGAATGCATTGACTATAACATTGAGATTATGCTGCCACAAGACTTGTTTATGTAGAAGACCAGGAGAGCCACATGACTGGTCTAGTCTGTCCTGTGCTTGACTGTAGAAAGGTCTTTGTTTTACAAAGGTGTGAGAATGAACTTTTTGAGGATGCTATGGGAATGCTCAGACTTATTTTTTATCAGCTTTGCCAGTTCTGCCCACAAGTGGCATAGGTGGCTTTCTTTTTCACCACTCAGAAGATCAAACCCATCCTGAAGAGTCTAATCTTAACCCAACAATATGAACAACAAGCAAAATACAAATAATACACTGGTTTAAAAACTCACTAAAGGTACTCCTGTCACCATTAGTGTCTAGATTCCCTAGGAAATGAAAAGGTGTTAAGAGGCTTCTTGAAGGCCAGAGGATTAGGGAGTCCTTGTATTTCATGAGGCAAGTACAAGAAGAACAGTCAGTCACCTGACCCCTTCACCTCATGTGCATTGGGGACCCTCAGCATCTCCTTTGAAAGAGTATATGAGACAGGTTGAAATTTGTTGGTGGTTTGGTTTTCAGTGCCCTTCCCAATGATTCCAAGCATGGATTTTTACTTTTTAAGTTTTGTTCTAATAGTTATCACCCTCTTCTTAACACTTTAAAAACAACAATAATTTTTTTTATTCTAAAGCTAGCTCTTCAAAGATCATGACCCCAAATGCTACTCAGCAAATCTAACAATACAGCAATGAACAAAAGTTAAGAGTTTGTGTTATCTGCTCTCAGTGAAGTTACAAATAGATCAAACAGAGCTTGGTCATCTTGAAAATATTTTCTTCTTCATCATCATCATCATCATCATCATCATCATCACCACCACCACCACCACCATAATCATCATCCCATCTTAATGCTTGGGTTTTATTGAATGTACTATGTTGTAGCAGTTCTAAAAATATTTAAAGGATCAAACCATTTTTAATGGAGTTTTGTATGTGTGTGTTATTACCTCAGCCTGCATTCCAGGTCCTCTGACATTTAGAAAAGTAATTCTGGTAGCAGTATTGAGGATCACCCACTAGGACTGTAACCTTAATCAGATATTTATCTCCTTATTTTTTGGATTTGTAATTCATCTTTTCTCCAGAAGCATACACTCTTTCATTTTTTTAATCCATAGCAATAATCTCCCAGGAGGATACGTTTGATTAAGAAAGAACAACTGGACTAAAGCCACACTAAGAACTCCAGTGGTTCAGGGTGGACCTGATTCTGCATTTCCCAGCCCCTAGTCCAATCCTTAATTACTACCACACACCATCTGTCAGTATGTACATAGATCTAATCTTGTATCTTTGCCAGAAGATAATGGAAGTTGCTGCACCAATTCATTCTCACTTAGGTGAGTGATGGTAATGAGTATATGTTGATGACATTGTCTAGCATGGATATAATGGGGAAAGACCCAATTATTGGCCATACGCTCTGCCACCAGACATGAATTACTGACTCTGTTTAGTAGGGAGAATCTAGGTGGATCCCAAAAGGTAGAAGATTCAGCCCTGGGCTAGATACTAGAGGCCAGAGGACAAAAGAAGGATTTCTTTCAGTGGAGAACAGAACCAACACCTTAAAACTATTAGCCTTCTCTGGGTGAGAGCAGTGGCTGAACCAACTTGGGTGTACCATCTGCAGGGCGGTGTGTGTGTGTGTGTTATTATTGTTGTTGTTGTTGGTAAGAAGTTACTGCAAGTCAGCGTGAACTAATTTAAAGCTTACTATACTCTTGATTGCCTGATGTTAGATCATTAGGTAAGTTACTTTTCCATGTCTCACATCAGTCTAGATTGGGCATGTCATGCAAATGTGCCTATCATCTGCATTGTCAATGCAACAGGACAATTTCTTCTTTTGACCAACTTGTTTTCTATCTCAGCATTCAATCAGCAGAGACTTTGATCACATTGTTGGAGCCCTCTGAGCTATCATTATGTCAGTGTGGTTCTCCTCTAACCTAATCTGGAGATAGAATGCTCTCAAACTGTTTGGGATTGTGATTCCTGCACCTCCTTGTCATTGATGATGAGGTGGCTAGAGCTGTGACACAGGGCCCCTGATGCATAATACTGTAGCAATGGCCAGAATTGTCTGCAGAACTGAAGAATTTCATGGGGCGGAGCTTTAACTGCATTGGCACAATGCTGCTTTCGTCATTTTCTCCCCCTTGCCCCTCCTCTGCAAATGCCTCTGGCTGTGGCACCGATGCAGATAATCTTGGAGTTGGCCATTCTTTCTTGATTTCCCTGGGTTTACATTTGTATTCCATTCCAGTTTTATATTGAGATTTCTGTGGAAGCTGTTCCATCAGACCAAGAGTAAATGAACCTTGTAAGAAATCTCTCTCTTTCTCTCTTTCATCACAGTCAGACAAAGGTTTATTATCAAGATGGGCTTCATGCAAATAAGAAAGCTGTTTTGCTAAAAGTGCACTTAATATTATCCCTGTGGCAATGATAACATTCCACTCTACAGCCAAACACTTTGTGTAGTTTGCAGAAACTTTTCTGTTATTTGCAAGATGTGGTGCTGAATAAATGGAGGTGAATGGGGTTTTATTTTGTTTTGCTTCTTTGTCATAAAATATGAATACAACAGAATTTAGATATTCTATTTATTATTTTAAGCTGAAATCCTGACTTGACTTGAAGAAGTAAGCTTTTCATTGTAGACTTTTTCCATGAGATGGCTACTTTTCTGTGTAGAATCTGTTTGTTTATTATATTTATTTATTCATCTGGATTGCATTACAGCTCTCAGTGGCTTTCTGCCGAGACACTTTCTGTCTCCCAAAGTATGCATTCTGAATAATTAAAGGTTAACTCATTTCTGCTACTAGGAAAAACTTGCTGTGGCTTCACTCCATGGTACCTATCAATGTGTCTGGCTGGAACCTTCTTTTTTTATTTATTTATGCAATTTATCAATTGCCTCAATCCTCATTTTGTTTGTTCGTGAGGGAACTGGTTCAGGAAGGACAGCTTGGCCTAGCAAAGTAACCAAGGGAGAAAGAGTTAAACAAGTTCTTCCGGCTGCTTGGTTCCCAATTGCCCTTCTCTGACATAGGAACAGATATTGACTGGATATCAGGAAGCATTTCTTGATGATCAGAACCATGGAACTAATTGCCTCCATAATGGAACTGATGGCCTCAGAAGGTGGCATTACTGATTGCATCAGTAATACAACTGATTGCCACAGAAGGTGGCAAATTCTCCTTCACAGGAAGAGAACAGCGTCAGGGATAGTGTGGTACTAGATTTCTGGACTGAGCAGGGATTCAGGCTGGTGATTCCTAGGTTCCCTTCCAACACTTGCATTCTATGATCTAACGCAGCATGAAACTCAATTCTGAGTTGGGAAAGAAGGTGCAAATGGCCGCTGCCGATTAGAACTATCATTCCAACAATCTCCAAACAAATGGCTTTGGACAACTAGCGCAGCAATGGAGAAAGATTATTGTTTCCTCTCAGTATCTGGTAATTGAAGCCATATTGTTAATAGGGATTCTGTTTTCAAATGTCTCCATTACCCAAACTCTCCACAGAGTGAACTTTTCCTAACCTCTTCGTATTCACCTGGTGCAGACAGGTGGCATGTGGATCCCTCATTTTACTCTCTCATTTTGGAAGTTTCATTTCAGGGAACCTTTAAACCAATACAGCTCTGACCACCCCTGAAATCTGAACTTCCATGCCTTGCTGCCAAGGAAGATGTAGAGGCGTTGGAAGAAAAAGAAACAATTATATTTAAATAGATTCTGAATTTGTTCAGGTCTTAGTGCAAAATTAATGATACTTAATTTTCCATTACAGATACAAAGAATCCTGTCAATCTGCATTTCTTGCTTTTTATAGCTTAAATTGTCATAATCATATGCATTAACTCAGCATTTGGGTGGAGGATTGCCACTGACTGACTTGAATGTGAAAGAAATGCATTTTATTTCATTGGTGTTTAAGAAAAAAACATTAAAGGTAATGTTTATTTTTAACATGAACTGAAGCTTTTATAGTGAGATTTTGGTAACACATACATGTTTTTAAATGTAAATCAGTAATGAACTGATTATGGGGTTGGAAGTCAGATGTTTCATCAATAAAATGGTTTTCAATTTCTTGATTTCTTTGATAGACTTTTTCTGGAGTCCTATGGGACCTGCAGGGCTGAGGCACAGCTAATATTGCTCTTTCTTTCTTCTTTTTGAACACTCTGTTGTTGCTGGAGCTTGCTCTGCTATCATATTCAGGAGGTGGTTTGGTCTGGTTGCAGTCTGATATGACCTTCCCTGGAAGCTCAATGGGACCTGCTCCTAAGTAGACATGCATTGGATTTCAGCATTGTTTTACCATGAAACTAACAACAAAAAACTCATGGTGAATTTTGGAATGATAAATAAACATATGTGTAGCAATCTCAGTGAAGGGCAGAACAATTAAAACATGTTTATAAAAATCTAATTAACATTTTAACTGGGACAGCTTACTGCTTTGATGCCACAAGGGAATCATGGTGGCAGATAATAGATAAAATTAAATATTCCCAAGTGGTTTTTATAAGAAACAGTGCTATCAATATTTAATGGATGGTGGCAGAATTTAGTCTAATTTGGAAGCACACTAATAAAGGTTATAATAGACATCACCTTGAGAGAATCTTTTGCAAAATTCCAGTACATAGACACTGTCCATCCATCCTGTGCACTCAGATCATGCACCAGGGAGGGAAATCTCATGTAAAAGTTTATATTATGTGTGTGCAGACTTTCCAAGAATTGGCATTCTCAGAGGTGAAAATGACAACGCATTCCAGGCAACCTTCTTTTTCCACTTTAATCTTTCTGGATCAGGGTTATTGTCTCTTAATTGTCCTCAGTTGGAACATGATTTCTGTCTGTTGCACCTATATTTATTAATCAAATTAATGAAACGTATACGCCGCCCATCTCACTGTATAAGAGATTCTAGGTATATATACAGAGTTGATAAACGAAGATACAGAATGCACATATTTTTAAAGATGAGTAATGTATATATGTGCACATGCACAAAGGCTCACAACTTTGTATCAAATTATTGCATGGAATTCTTTGTATAGAATTTACACTCCAAGAGTACAGTAATGCTTTTCACCCATATTTTTAATTCAGATGCCTGTCAAAAGGCCCTAGCAATTGTTCTGTAATTCATTTACATTTGAATCTGAATGAGTTTAGCAAATTTTGATGAATTTTGGCAGCTGCCAAATTGTGTTATCTTTCAGGAAATCCCTACCTAAGAAGGGATAGGAATTTCTGTTGGAAAATTATTAATAAGTTGTGTTATAAAGGATTATGCAAATTAATTATTTTAAAAAGTAGATAGGGATTTGGAAGTTGCAAAGAAGACACAAGCAGATTTGCAAAATATCTTTGGAGGTCATGGCAAAAACCAGCATTTGCAATGACAGAGAAACTTCTAATGATCTTTGGTCGAAGGCAACAACACCAGAATGCTATCTGGTTGGTTTATTCTGGTTTGTGATAATGGGCTGATCAATTATTGCATATATTATAGCTCAGTCAAAACCTCACATTTTTCTGTTTGTCCTGGCAGAACAGGAAAGAAAACACAGAGTATGTCTAACAGAGATCAGGCTTTGAATGCCCAGGCAAAGCTGGAGCTTTAATAGGACTGTGCTCTGAGCTTTCCAGACATCTGGCTTGTCCAGGCAGACCAGGAAAAATGTGAGTTTATAGAGTTTTAGCTCTAATTATATAGATGATACTAGGACTTAAGCATTCATGAATAATTTAACTTTCATGGATTCCTTTTTAACAGAACACAGTGGGTTCTGCTATATAGCAGTTAATAAAGGATACATTCAGTAGCCTTGAAATGGCAGTTTACTTAGTAAAAATCTGACTTAGGCACAACAAACTTGGTGAAAAGGCAGGGTTCAAAACACACGTACAGGCAAGCAGACTGGAGGAGTGGAATTACAGAAAACCATAAAAACGGTTTCATCCTCTCTCTCTCTATTTCTGTTTCTACATACATGTTAACAGTGCCATCTAGTATTATGGGATGTTTCACCATAATTGTTACATATCCCAACAGATAAAGTGCTTTGCAGCCCCCACAGCTATTACTGAGAAATCAATGGATTAACACACAGAAAATGAAATGAAAATGGGAACTGAATACAGGACATTGTTTGATCATTCAGTTGGAGACAGGCCTGTCTTATGGCATTCTCAGCATTTTGACAGTCAGCAGAAGTCAGGGTCAAACATCTTTGGAGGAACTGGGGAGTAAAAATGGTGAAAGTGTGAATGTGTTCACTCTCTGTGTCCAATGAGTTCTTTCTAAAGCCTGAGTAGGGAGGCATTCAGCAAGCCAGTTTTCAGATTCTTTGGGCTTTATCTATTTTGAAATACCCTCATATGAGGCAGCAATGAACTCCTTGGAACAAAAAAAATCAATTTAAAAAAAATCTAGAGTCTTTGGGCTGCTATTTTCCCTCATCCTTATCACTGTGTAAGATAGGCAGCTATGTATGTTCTTTAAATCAATCAATCAATCCCCTGAATTCAGACTTTCAGGAAATTGCTTCTGGGAATTCAAGGAGGACATTGAAGCCTATAACATTTCATGCTTAAGCTGTGAATTTTGACCGGAAGGATCATCTTCATGGCTACCTACAGCCATGGAAGCTGCCTGGGTGACTATGAGACACCAATCTCTCAGCCTGACCTACTGCACAAATTGTTGTTGTGGGGAAAAATTGGAGGAAGGAATGCTATGCAAATCACCTGGAGGTCCCAGAGAAAGGTGGGATATAAATTCAACTAATACAATAAAATAATGATAGCTCTCTCCAATTGTGGTCAGCCATGTTTGATATTCAAGACAGGAAACTGATGATTGTCAAAATAAAGAGAAGAATATGAACAAGACCATACATTTTGTGTTTCTAGCGCACACACACACACACACAGAGGAAAACAATCTATTTACTAGGAAACTAATGTCCCCTGATCTGAGTTAAAAGCTTTAAAAGTTTTCAACTTGTCCTCAGTCCTGGCCAGGAAATATATTCTCTGCTTCTGTAGAATCCTGTAAGACTTCTACAATAATTCCATGTTAAGAGCAGCTTTGACAGGAAACTACTTGGTGAGACTGTGGTAACATGACAGGATTCTGTTACATTAAATAACACAATTTCAGAAGTAACCTATGTGGAACATATTGCCTCTGCTTGCACCCATCAGGCAGTGGACTTTGATCGATGTTGTGGCAATAGAAAACCACATAGTAAAACTTTTTAATTATGATGACAGTGTAAAAAAGAAGGTGCACACTGGCAGTGTTTAGTCCGTCTTTGTAATTAACAAATGGACAATGCAGCTTAATTTTGCATGCTGTTCATGTTTCATAGTTCTTTTTACTTGCTGCCATCAGCATCTCTGTAAGCAATAAGGCATGACAGGGGGCCTAGTTATCACCTCTAGGGTGTTAAGAAGCATTCTCTAGGGGTGTGATTATTTCATTATAACCATACCACCTGGAGATACCATATTGCTGCTATAAAAACCTCATTAATATGAGAAGAAGGAGGAAAAAAAAACCCTTGCATAGTTTTGCTAAAGGATGAAGTCTGGAAGTTTGGAATGTTAAGTAGCAGTCCAAGGAGGCTTAGTGCTGATCTCTTCATCCTTAGGCCATTTTGCAGAATGATCCTCACCAACATCTCAACAAAGCTTTATAACTAAGACCTAGTTCATAAGGAGGTAATAAAGCTGTGCCTAGATTGGGCCATTTTTGAATAGAATCCTCCAGTGTGCATGCATGCAAAAGGTCTCAACATGTAAAACCAGCTTTAAATGGGGATTAAGGAAATTCATGGAGGATAAGGTTATCAGTGGTTACTAGTCTTGATCATGGGCATCCCCAGTAGAAGCCACCTTGATGTCACTTGTATCATCATGGCATCATGAAAATGATGTGAATTGTGTCATTTGCATAAGGATGTCATGACACGGGACATCACTTCTCTCCCCTTGCCCCTGCAGTGGCCCTTATGCTGATGGCGGCTATAACCAGTATGGGACACAGTAAGTTACTACCCGAGGAAGTTACTACCAGGGGAAGGCATGAATGAATTTTGGACCAGATTAACCTGACCGATCAATAGGGACAGGTTTTTATGTTATATGCAAAGACTGTCATCCCATTGGTTTCTACAGAAGGAAAAAAACTGGCATATTTTGGAGTTTTTTAAGGAATCCCAGTTCTTTGACCAAACTTATGGAATAGCTGTCTCAATTGGTTAACACCCATTTAATGTCCAAATCTTCTGTCTCAGTTAATAGACGTGGAAGATCAGAAAGCATTGGCAATTGTTTAAAAAGGTACATTGTACCAGTCTTACTCAGAGTAGCATATAGGAAGTATTAATTTGAAAAGTATGATATTCAGTGAAGGGAAACGTAATAGTTCGTTCTCTCTTATTTGGATAAGAGTTTGGACATATATGCTAATGTGGCAAAGTGCTATTTTATATTCTAATGACTCTTATGTTAATGGACTGTTTGCTCAATGACCTTTGCAGAACTAGATCTCTAAGTGCTTTTTCTGCCTTTCAGTCTCTTCTGCACTTTTCTCCACCTTCTCAGCACTCTGCATGTCTTGGATTAGTTTCTCTTCCTTTATGCCTCTTTCTTTGCATTTAATTTCCTTCTCAGCAGGTGGGAAATAACAAACGAGGAATATATTTGGGCTAAAAGCTTTAGATATATGCCTCTAAGGTGGAGTAATTCTTACCAGTAGAAACTAAATAACTACAAAATTTGACTGTTTAGTCAGGCAGCTGTTTTCAGTGTGACATTCTGAACTCTGTTCCCTTTCTAGAAGGGACAGGCAAACAATTTGAGTAGTGGGCAAATTTTGGAATTCTGACAGCATGATATGTGTGTTCTCACCAACTGGCGGGCATGGCCAATCACAATGCATTTATTTACCAGAAGAAAACAGGAGAAGTTGCTCCTGACCCATCAGGATGTTGCTCCTGACCCATCAGAATGTTGACCAGCACAGAATAATTGCCCTTTCTTTTTCTTGAAAAATGGGCACAGTTCCAAAGAAAGCATGGCAGGAAAGTTGTGTGAAGTTTCAAAGGAATCTTTCCCTTCAATGAGCCTTTCAACAAAGTATCCCCTCCAAGCTGCTTTAGGAAACAATAGAGGTCCCCTCACTTCTAAGGGTGAAGTAGTTGGGTTGCTTCATTTTAGTCTCTTCTTGGTCTTCTCTCCTAGTTGCTTGTACTACAGGGGAAGGCTGAGAGGAGCTTCATCATATGGCACAGGCCAAACTTCTTCCAGCTGGGCAGCTTCAGCAAATGTTCCTGGAACACTTCAGCCACACTGAGATGTTCCAAGCTTGGGTGGCTTTGGCAAAGGCCATAGACAATCACAAAGCTACCAGTCTGGATGTGCTTTGGTCGGTTCTGGGGGAGAAGGGGCCAGATTCATTGTTTTGATAAGGCAAATCAGGTGGCCTCTTGTTCTGGTGAAGCAAATTAAGTTGTCTCCATAGCCTGAATATCTTCATCCAAGTGAACCTATGTTACTGAATGTGGATCTACTGGGCAGCCAACCACCATTCTTTTCTGAAAGCCCATAGGGGTTCTAGGGAATTCAAATGCCAGAGGCTTATACTTTGCTTTTCAGCATGCTGGATTCTCATTTTATTTCTGTTTATTAAAAGGATTTTTTAAAAAATTGAAGTCAGTTTGGTCAGACCCAATGATGCCCGCAGGAGCCAGCTGCCTACCTTCATCCCTAATGGAACAGCATCTCTGGATATTTTATGGACCTGGCTTAGAAGTCAAATTGCCAGGTGAGGTGACTTAGCTCCTTGATCCCATTCAGATAAGCAATTCCCTCCCAGAAAGCTCTGTGCTGACTGTCAGAACCAAGACCTGATTGTACTGATAGTACTGTGTGCAGGTGCTAGCACCACAAAGGAATAAATCTTGGTGTTTGTGTGAGCTTGGTCTGCAGGCAGAAGAATCAGCATGTATAAAACAAAAATGTTTGAAATCGTAATACTTCTATCCTTTTTTTTTTTAGTTGGAAGAACATGGGAAATCAGGGATGTTGCAAAAGTGTTATATAAATGTATTTTTTTTTTGTTTATCATTTATTTATCTGTCTATCATGTTTATCAAGGGACTACTCCTGGTCTTTTTCCAACAATTCAGACCAGGAAGATGCTGGTGCAGTCATCACTCACTACATCATTAGTGTCCTAATGTTTGGGTATGTACTATTTAAAATGAATCTCCCTAAACTGCTCCTACTGAGAGTGTCTGGTGGGGGGGGGAGGAATTAGAAAAAGTCAGAAAGGCATCTATCACTGTGAGATTGAAGCCCCACCTGACACTGTTGCAGATGCCATCTTGACTTTTTATGAAAACACCCCTCCGCCCCCCGGAGGATGCTCCTGGCTCCCATTGATTTAGTAAAATGTATCTATTGTTTTTATTGATTTAAAGAATTTATATGGCTGCCAACTTGAACATTGTGACTCCAGGTGGCATTCAATAAATAAAAACCACACAAGAGAAACAATGTCAGTTAAAATCCAAAATTTTAATAGGCAATCAGGAAATCACATTCATATTTCTCTCCAGATGGGAAACTCCAATAAACTTGGCCCCAAAGCATGAGGAAAAAGCCAAGATGTACTGTTTTTCTGAAGGCCAGCAGGGGTAGGGCCAACTATATCTTGGTGGGGGTGGGGGAGAAATTATTTCAGAGGACTGTAGTGGAAAAGGTATGCTTCCTGGGTCCCCTTAGCTGGCATTGTTTCAGGGAAGGGACCTGAAATGTCACCACCCTATTGGAGCATGTAGGACAGATAGATATCACTATGGAGAGGGGGTCCTGCGAATAACCCGGTCTTGTATCATGTAGGTCTTTATAGGTGATAACTAGCACCTAAAATTGTACCCAGAAGCCTCTAGGAAGCCAGTACAGCTTACAAAGTAGTGTGTTACTTGGGAGTACTGAGGTAAGCCCATAATTACCCATGATACTGCATTCTGGACCACACTAACCCCAGCTGTTCAGAGAAGTTCCTTTCCTCAGGCTTTTGAGCTTTATGAATGCAGGTTAGTTGCCTCGCCAACCACCTATACACTTGGAAAAGCATGTTGAATGCATGCATTTATATTTTTCACAATCAAACTTTCCCTCCAGTCCCCCATAAGCTCTTCAGAAGGGATATTTTTGCAAACCACCAGGCAAGTGTACATAAACAGACATATACATGGATCATGGGAAGAAGGAACTGTTAGCAATCTCTTTTCTTTTTATGGTGGGGTTGAAGCTTCCACCTTCTACTTGATTCGTAGGCATTTGGCAGCAAGAAACCCAAAGAATAGCTTAAAATTATGACATTTATGATTGAGTATCAACATGATCTTTATTTAGTTATTGATGTATATAGATTTAAATGTATTCCATCTTTCCATGAAAAATTGTAAAAAATAAGAAACAGACTTGACTGATTGATTATGTGCCATCAGGTCAGCATTGACTCTTAGTGATCTCAGGTTTTTCCAGGAAGATCTGTACCCAGCCTGGTTCTCCAGATCTTCCAGTGATGCATCCATTACTGCTGTAATTGACTCCATCCATCTGGCTGCTGGTCATCCTCTTCCTTACCTTTCCCAGCATTAGAGCCTTTTCCAAAGAGCTAGTTTTTTTGCATAATATGTCCGAAGTTGGATAATTTGAGTCTGGTCATTTAATCAGATAAGAACAGATTATTAAAGAAAACAGAAAAATAAATCCATTAAAAGGTATCAGTTAAAATTCCTTCATAAAAAATATTATATTACTGTATTTTTCTTACCCTTCACTCATATTAGATCACAGTCAGAACTGCTGTTTGGAAGAGTCCCTAACCAGCCACCAAAATAATAAATGTAGAAAATACTGGCCTTGGACTTGTTGTTTACATCTTGTCCTCTGTGGTAACTCTAATTACAAATAGTGGAAACTCTTTAATATGAAAATGAATAAAACTAATTGTACCCCATTCTATTTCACTTCATCATTAAATTCTTATCAACTGACTTTGTTCCCTTGCCTGAAATATGTCTGGAAAAATGTTACTTTATTCAGAAAATGGTCTTTTTCAGCTTTTGTGTGGAAAATTGCATGGTTCATGATTTCTGCTTAGTGAGATTTTCCTTCTTCATGCTGAAGCTCATAGTGAGCTTCACAGGCTTTGAGCGTCCCTACCTTTTTGATTGATGTTACTATCAATCTATGGTTACTATGATGTCTATATAACTGTCTGGCTCCAAAGATAGCAGCAAATGTATCCATCCATGTATCTGAAGGGGATCATACCAAAAAATAAGAAAATATTCTCAGTGTATGGCCAAGCAATGTATCTTTGCTTGCTTTTCTGTAGCATTTTAAAGGAAGCAAGGAGAAATCTACATATCAGTTCAGGAAGTACAAGTATGAATTCTTAGCAAAATGCAAAATGGGGCAAAGTTTTGCTATTTTTACATCACCCTTCAACTTTTAACTTTTTGAACAGGAGGGGCATCACAAATAAAGGAGGACAAAAGGGGACATCTTTCACTAATTTGTATGCATAGATGCTGACTTACAAAAACAATTACTGTGATCTAAATGAAAATGCAGGAGATCTCAGTATAATAATGAACCCGGAGACTAGATGACCAGTTGGCCTTTTCAGACTAGTGTTGATGCATAATTTTAGGTATCTGATTCTACTCTATAATGGGTTCTCTGTCTTTAAACTAGACTTAGATGAAGCAAGCTTTGGGAAGAACAGAGGTGGTCAAAGGCTTTGTTTTGTTCTGTTTTTTTTTAAGCTCCTGAGAACATATGAAATTCTGAGTGCATGTCTGGGTCCCCTTATAAAGTGGCTGCCACTAGTGAGGTGGCTAGTCATAAAGCCCTCCTTTATCAGAATGAAAATGGATGAGACTATTTTTTGTTGCCCTTTACAGACTGTACCCTTGATGTTCCTTATCAACCCCACTTACCTTTGACTTTTTTCTTAGAAAGCAGACACACATCCAGAGCAAGTATTGGGTGACAGCTGCTGGTGACTGTTGTTATTTTTAAGGATGCCTTATGTTGTTATTTTAAAGAATCTTATGTAGAGCCCAGAGGCATTCATTGTGGATGGTATATGCCTTGCAAAATTGTGGCCCTTTTTCTAAATAAAAAGAAAATATACATCTAATTTGAGCGATGTTGGGCTGGAAACCTGGTGAGTGCTATAGGATGTGTTTGCAGGCACACTGATGCCCTTTGGCACATTGTTGCCCTTTTGAGAAACAGGGTGCTTTCAATGATTCAGATCCACTACAAGATCTAGTTTCCTTCATATTAACTTAGGAGATCAATAAGCAAGTTAGGGAACAATAATTATATTGTGCCGTAAGTCCAGTGAAGGCCAGTAAACATTGCTTCAGGGATCATCCAGTGCTCAGCTTCTCACCTTCTTTCTTCTGTAGCTCTCTAGCTCTGTCAGTAGAGATTGTAAAGAATTTGTTCATTTTGCATTTTGCTAAGAATTCATACTTCCACTTCCGGAACTGACATGTGAGCTGGAATGCAGTTCTCCTTCAGTATTCATAATTCTCATTCATAGGATGACTGTCCTAGTTTGCACACCTGCAAACATTTATGTGCATAGCACTCCTGAATTAAATGGATTTCCATCTATCTTGGATGATATATAATACCAGTTTTAGAAAAACACTTCAGACTCATTTTCTCTTTCAATTTCTAATATGATAATCTGGTACTAAGATTTCAAAGAGTTTAATTGGTGATCCATCTATTCACTAGTGGTACTGATGGCTTTACAAAATTCCACTCCCAGATCTGACCGAAACCCCAGGCTTTTTATTCTGTTCTGTGAGTAAATATCTTATTTGCACAGCTCAAACTGTTCATGATCCTTATCCATCATAAGGAGGGTGCGTTGAACTATGATACCTACAGTTTGAGATAAAACTTCATGCAGAAGATACTTTTACAACATATAATCCTGGGAGATTTATACAGAGGCTTTTACATAAGTAAGAGAAAAAGAGATTAATGATGCTGCTGCTTCAGATGCCTTATCTTTCCTATCTACATGCTGTTCCCTTTTCCCCAACTAGAAATGATTACCCAGAATATTTTCTAGGGCTGAAGGCTGCCAAATGTTGCTTTATAAGTTACTAGCCTTGATACACGAGGTAGGATAATCCTCATCCTCATTATTGTGAATGGGTGCAAAATGAATGCTTCAATGTCATGGAAAAAAAAAAAAAAAAGGAAAAGGAAAAGGAAAGGAAAGGAAGAGGCAGCAGACTAGTGGTAGGAACTTTTCAAAAGCCAAAAACAAATCTACTAATGAAATAAATCAGCAGTAATCATGTAACCTATGTGACTTGATGAATGCTATTTACACACACTCTCACTCTCTCTTAAATATGAATCTTTATGTTATTATTACTCTGTTGTATGCTGTCCAGAATCTACAGATTGGGTAGATTTCAAACACTGTAAATAGATAATTCCAAATGCAGTATTATATAAGATAGCTGCCGCAAGTACTACATCCACTATTCCAGAGCTAGAAAATTTACAGACTCATTGCCATTACTGAACATCCCTTATTATTGGCCCTGATGGTTTAGGCTTGGGGGTGAGGGGGTGGGTTGAAGTTCAACAACAGATTCTCCCTTCCTCTTATTTCTTTAAAGGGGTAACTGCATTGTAAACCCCACCCTCATCCCTACCCCATGTTGGTAGCTTTCAAACTTCCTCCCCTCCCCTCCCTCCCTCCCTCCCTCCCTCCCTCCCTCCCTCCCTCCCTCCCTCCCTTTTCTTCATACTAATACTGGGCTTAGTATTCATGCTTTTCAAATAAAGCATTAAAGGTTTTAGGAAGGACTATATCCAACATTCTTATCATATCAGCTATCACATTACTTTAGCTCTGGAGTCAGTGTGCACACAGGTATAGCATCTAACATAAAATGCAAGATGGAAATCATTAGCAATAATTATGAATCCACATAGAACAACAGATGACAGCAGGCCACTTCCCCAGCTAAAGATGGGAATGTGTCTAGAAAAGGATTGGAGCTTTGTCCTCAGGGCTTCCTAGTGTGGAACACCTTCCACCTTTGTTTTCACTGAAAGCACCACCAACATTAAGACTGAGAATTAGCCATCAGAGTGAGTCAGGAGGGACAAGGGAAGAAATTAAATGCAGAACCCTAACCCTGACATTGACTATTAGGCAATTAAGGTCACTTGGATTCCAACTTCAGAGAAAACTCCAGCTCAGAGAACACCAAGAACCCCACAATCAAACCTTGAGCCATGTCTATTCTCCATTACGGGTAGTCCTCACTTACTGACCATCCATTTAGTGACCATTCAAAGTTATGATGGTGCTGGAAAAAAGTTATTGCCCATTTACAACCGTTTATTACTTTCACAGCATCCCTCAGTCACACGATTGCCATTACAATCACTACGTGTTGTCCTGTGCCTGACCTATGGTTTTTTTCTTCCCCCGCCTTGCGGAGCAGATTGATTGGAGAGAAAGGGCTTGTAAGAAAGTAAGCTGTTTGCTCTTCTACACATCGAAAGCAATGTGATAGCACTGGCAGCCCAGGGCTGGGAGCCACGGGTGCACTACACAAACAGCTTACAGTACTGTCTTGAAATCTCTTTCTCTCCAATCTCTCTGCTCTGTGAAGCGGGGGAGAGAAAGAAAAGCAAGTGATTTCTTTAGGCAATCTCTCCTTTGCCTGACCCTTTCCCACTGTCAGCATGATCACATTGCTCTCAATGCGTAGAAGGGCAAGCAGCTTATTCTCTTGAAATCCCTTTCTCACCAATCTCTCTGCTCTGAGGGGAGGGGGAAAGGGTCAGGCAAAGGAGAGATTGCCTACAGAAATTGCTTGCTTTTTCTCTCTCTCCCCCTCCCCTGCTTTTGCAGACTGAAGAGAAAGAGATTTCAAGAGAGTACTGTAAACTGTTTGCATGGCGGGCCCACAGCTCCCAGCCCTGGGCTACCAGTGTGATCGCATTGCTTTTGATGTGTAGAAGACAGTAAGTAGGCACCCGAGCATTCCAAAGGATGGGGGAGTGGTTAGGAGGCAAACAAAAGCCAAAGGTGTGAAACTGAGTAGTCTTGTCTCTTTCCAACTGGAACGCACAGTCGCGATCATGTGATTTCCCACTTAGTGACTGCTTCACTTAGTGGCAGAGTTGCTGGTCACAATTAGGATCATTAAGTGAGGACTACCTGTATTGCAACAAAGATAGCATTTCAGAAAAGGTATGTGTCTGTAACTGATGAGTGAATTTTCAGTGGATTTTATTTGATTCATAGAAAGAGTGTCATCCCCACTCACAGGAAAATGTATGATTTGGGGAATCCATTCTGAATGCTGATTTTAATATAATGCTATGAAAACTTAATGCCTAGATAAACATTTGTTATTCTGAGCTTGAACTATTTCTTTTGATGCCTGCACCCCACCAGAAATGAAGAGATCTTAACTGTGATTAATAACTCCTACTGGGAAATGTATCATAACTGAAATACTGAAGCAGAAACTGGAGTGGGGAGAGACGGTTGAATGGAGGAAAAATGCCTCATGTTTCAGCAGTAGAGTTCTCAAAGGAAACTCAGCCCAAGCTCAAACCATGTTTGCTTGCTAGAATCCTATGCTTCCATAATACTTGCTGTCAGGTTTCTGGAGAAGTCAAAAGGCTGTATCAGACAGTGGAAATGGCTGTAATCAGTGAAGCTAGATTCCAAAACAGTAGAATAGGAAAATGGTCCTTTGTGTGCCACAGGCAAGGAAAACTAATAAATCCATGCCTGACAGCTCGATATACTGTTCAGTGTGTACAGTGTACAAATTACATGCTTTTATCCATGGAGATTTTCTTGAGCAAGATTAAGGTTTTAATGCGAGCACCTCAGGACAGTTATCAGATGGATGGAACTGCATTCTATAGAGGAGCAAAGGAGCTGGAAGCTAAGGTCATTGAAGGTATTTTTTTTTTTTTTTTTTGCCCTCTCTATATTTGAGTTACTTTCCTGACAAAATTGCACACTTTAGTTTTAAGAGGAGCAAAGCAGAGGTGGTGTGAAAAATAAACACAGCCCTGGCAAACCTCTCATGGCTTTAGATCTGCATCAAATGGCACATTGAAGGGAAAATAACTAACTGCACAAAATAAAAATGACACATCCTATTAACATTTATTTAGGTGCTTTTGAAATATAATTACATTTTGTTCTCAGGTGACTGTTAAAAAAGCAAGGATTTCTAAATAATCTTTTCAAATTTCAAAATAAAAATAAATATAGAATATCAGAAACATGATCCTCCTTCCCCCAAGTACTTCTCTTCTGGGTTGCCATGATTAAAGTGCTTTCAACGCTTTGATGTTTGAAATTCTAATTCCCTCTGTTGTGATTTTTATGGTGGCTTTTGAAGGTTTCTTTGCAGTTCCGTCCTGTGTGTTTCCTTAATAGTTTTATGAGGACATACTTCTATTAGAGCTGGGGTGGCTTCAATGAAATACATTCTTTAAATAGGAAATGAAAAAGAAGATAATGCAAAGCTAGAGTCTCTTCTTGCCTTTGTCGTTTGGAGGATTGTAAGATGACTTTCCAGAAATAATGAGAAAAAAAGCGTGTGAAGAAAATACATGTCAAAAATCCACCAACTTAAGCTTATTTTAGTTGTATTTTCTGGTAGCCTGAAAACTAGCAGGGAAGATCTTGCCTTGTTGTTTTTTCTTCAATGCTGTCGATGGCTTAATTTTCATATCCCAAGATCCACCACTCAGGGAAGGTACACCACAAAAAGCCTGAACTGTAGCAAATTCAGACATCATGTCTGGAGGATCTTAGTTATGAATCAGGCTCTCTCTGCAGGCACATAATATATAATACTATCCCCTTTTTAAAGTGCTTACAATCTTGACACAATGACAGAAAATGAGAGCTGAGAAAAAAACAGGCAATTGTGGAGAGTAATAAAGGGCCTATTATCTGTAAGGTTAATATGTGGTGTAAAGAAAGAGGCACCTCAACATGCCAACTGTTGAACTATTTTCAGCAACGCTACACAATCCAAAGAAGCAGCTTCCACTGCATTTTCTACACCGCCCAGACCTTAACATCTGGCCAAGCAAATGTGCATAGAAAACTTTTTTTACAACAACCTTGTAGAGAGACTGTATGTATATTTAAGGGAGGAAGATAGAGAGCTAAGTGGATGCTTTCTCTCTTCTAGGGCTACCCTATTTGCAGCCTTAGATGTAGATGACCACTGAGGGGCAACAAAGGTTTAAGAGTTATCTGTACCTCTTGGCTGGATTTCTGCATGGTGTCCATGGGGAGGGCGGTCAAAATCTGCACGAAGGCTATGGTTTTCTCAGTGCATAGCCACCCCTTTTATACATGTGTATAACATTACTGCATGTCCAAAGAACTGGGGGCTTGGATCAAGACACCCCCTCCCAACCCCATGGAAACCATTGCCCTACCTTACGTCACCCTTTCTGGATTGCAATATGCTCAGGAGGCCCTCCTGAGTATCTTAGGCACCCAGCAGGCTGTGTTAGGTACGTACATCTTTTCCTTTTCCCCACCATTTGCCACATGTTTGAGCCAGCCCTGCAAAGTCGACTGGCACAACTTTTCTATTGCCAGTGACTGCTACAGCAAGAGAGACTGAATCCAGAAAACTGTTCAAAGCAAAACATTTGTGTTTCATAAAAAAGGCTGGTAATGCTATCTACAATCAAAGGAGTGCCTTTGATTTCAGTTGTGGGGTGAGGAAAGATCTTTTTCTTAAGAAAATCCTTAGCATGGTTGAAGGCCCACATTTACATTATAAAGAAAACTCTCTGTGTTGTAAGAACAATTCTGGGGAGGGGGGAATACTTAAAAACACTTGTAATTAATTATCAACACAGGTTGAAGGTTCACATTTTGTTTTGTTTTTATGCAAGCAGATTTTGTAGGTATCTGTAGCTCCTGAGTAGCTAGTGCTGAGTTTGAGAAGCAGATCCCCCAGGGATCTACCAAAGCAGGGTCCCTTCAGCATCTATGCCAATCACTTTAATCATGCCAGCTGCCAAACCATCCACCAGCAGAAGGCTCTAAGGGGCAGTTTCCCCACTTCCTCCACAGATCTAATTAAAAACAACTCTAAGCTCTAATTATGAACATATAAGAACAGTTTTATCTCTTGAATTCAGAACCAATTACTAGCCAGAGAGACAGATAGTGTTATACAAGTAACATATTCAGGTATTGTAGACAGATATGGAGATAACCACGAAGAAGGAATGCAAGAATTATTAAGTAAATAGCAACTCAGTCCTGGGAAAGAAGAAAGTGTGAGAAAGAAATGCAAATACCCCACCTTGACTTTGTTTGATGTAAGAGGGGCAGAGGAATAGTCTGGCAGGCTTGCAAGATTCTGTTATTACCCTATAATAATAAAGTTGAGTTCCAGTAGTCTTTGTGTGGTCTGTTCCTGTAATGGTATGTGGGAAAGACCTTGAGAGATGGGGTAAAGAGATGCTGCCTAGGGAACTGTCAAATAAGAGACAGCAGCTGGATAGTGGGCATGGCAAGAGGCTCAGAAGGGACCCTCCCTAGTTTCTCAGGCTGTAAAGGAGATGGCGGGAGCCAGGTAGACCAGACAGGAAACATGACCAGATAAGCTAATTCTACTTTATTGTAAAGCTACATTAACTGAATCTTGCAAGTCTGAAAGTACAATTCTCCCACCATCTCCTTTACAGCCTGAGAAACTTGGGGGGGGGGGTCCCTTCTGAGCTTCTTGCCCCACCCACTATCCAGCTGCAGGGCAAGAGGCTCAGAAGAGACCCTCCCTGATCTCTCTTATCTGACCATTCCCTAGGCAGATGTGATGGAATGGAATTATGAAGGCCAGGCTCAGGGAGAAAAACATTTTCTTAGCTCGCCGGAAGAGCATGGGAGATACAAGAGGGTGAGACTGGCACCTCCCTGAGGAATTCACAATGTTGTGGCTGGCTTGGGGTTTCAATCTGGGAAGATTCTTGGTAGAGGTTGGGAAGATTGACGTCAGGCCTAGATCAAGGAACTCCAAGAGACAATGCAAATTCAGTTCAGCTATGTTTATTAGCTACAACCTCTAGCAAGAATCCTCCCAGACTGAAACCCCATCTCCCAAGTAAGCTCATTATTTGTGCAAAAGATCATTGTGAGTAGAAAGGAGTTTCAAGGACATGCATTGTGGCTTATACTTTGAGAGTAAATGCTTGAGTAAAGGAGTGTGAACACTGACTTCCAAAATCCTACAACAATGGCCAGATTGATTGGGAATGCTGTGAACTGAAAACTGAACATCTGGGGGACATGCAGGTTGGTGAAGGCCATCCCCTCTGATTCATGAAGTCATATGGTTTTGGTTACTAGGTGGCACTGAATTCAATTGCAACCAGGGGGAGTGAATTTTATGAGTTTATCCAATCCCCTTTTAAAGCTATATGACCACTAGATGGCAGCACGTTATCCAGCCCTCTCTTTTAAATCTACACCATTAGATGGCAGCATGGAGTTAGAGGTTTCTGTATGTGCTGGCCACCAACTAGTGGTTACCTAGATTTGCGCATTCAGATTTCATATGCCTTAGAAGAAATGCTTTGTCTGTTTAAATCTTCTTCCAATCAATTGCATTAGATGACCCCCAGTCCTAGTGTTTTAGGAGAGGGAGTTTTTCCCTGTTCGTTTTCTCCATGCCATGCACTATTAATTTACACTGTGACCTCAGTGCCTTTTTTCTAAGCTAAGGGGTCCCAAACATTCTGATTCTTCCTTCCTTGTAAGGAAAATTCTTAAGCCTCCTGATCATTTCAGTTGCTCTTGTCTGTCCTTTCTCCAGTCCTATTAGATCCTTCCTTGAATGTGGTAACTAGAGCTAAATGTTGTCTCCTGATGTAGAAATTATTGTTGATTTGTATAAAGGCATTACAGCATCAGCAGTTTTCTTTTCAGTCTTTTTCTTAATAATCCAGGCATGCAATTTGCCTTTTTCACAGTTGCTGTAGACTGAGTGGATAGCTTCACTGAGTTGCCCACTGTATTTTTCCTTGTGAGTTACAGACAGCTCAGAGCCCAGTGGTATCTGGGGGCGGGGGGCGGGGAGGGTGCAGGATAATAAAAACAGCACTGAAGCATCACGGTGCAAGCCCTGCCTCTTTTGTAGGGATGTTGTGTTGAAAAGGGCAGAGTTGCGTTGTGACCCTGCAGTGCTGCTTTTGTTGTTTTGATAAAAGCAGCAAGCTTCTGCCACGTCAGACGCCCATCAATGTATATAAGAAGTTAGGGTTTATTTGTTTATTTATTTATTTAATTTTATTTAAATAGATTTGTATGGCTGCCCATCTCACTAATGCAACTCTGGATAGCTAACAAAGATTTAAAAATACATTAGAGATATATGCAAAAAAATCATATCAAGAACAACTAAAACACAAGTGGCTGCTGAAGATACCATATTCCAGCAATGTGGGCTCAATTATACTCCCAACCCCCATGCTTGGGAATGATTTTGCTCCAATGTGTGTTACTTTACACTCAAGTTGTATCACATTTGTTGCTTTATTCACCACTCATCCAGTTTAAAGGGATATATGTGGTTCAGTTACCTCACTGGACCAGGTCCAGTGAGATTTTATTTATTTATTCACAGCACTTATATGGCAGCCTATCTCACACAATGACTCTAGACAACTCACAACAATCCATAAAAACATGGTTAAAAACAAAAGTACTCTCCCCTCCAGGCGCCAGACCAAACACCTTAGCAGCTCAGAGATGTGCCCATGGTTTTCAAGATGGCCATGAACTCCTGAGTTGCCTTTGAACCTGTGAGAGGGAAAACTAAAATTCTCCAGGACCAGCCTGGGAACCTTCACTGCAACTGAGCCACAGCATCCAGCAGCTTGGGCAGGGAGATGGCTACCCAGCAGGGAAGCTGGTACAGTTGCAACAGTCTCATCTGATCCCTAGAGCTGAACTTCACCAGCAGAGCTTCACAACTTTTGATCTTGGCCAGGACCAGACTGCATGGCCAGCTGGATCAGGTGGTGGGCATTCCCAGGTCACCATCACTACTATTACCCAAGAGGTGGAGAAGAAGTTGATCCAGCCAAATGTGTTGCTGCCACTGGGAAGAAGAATGAAACCAGCTCCATCCGTGCAAAACTGTAAATCTTCAGCCAAGTGGCAATGCTCCAGTCCAATTCTTTGGGCCATAAAACAGCTGATCAGCAGAGACCTTCCACTTCTTACGGCAACCTCCTTATATTCACAGACCACCTTCAATGTACTTCTTTGCAAAACCATGTTCTTTCCCCAACACACATATTTTACAATTATGGACAGATATTGCCATCCATAACAATTCTGTGGAGGAATCTGGTGTTCCAATGTGGTAGATTTTATATCCTTCTTGATATAAAGACCAACACTTTTGCAGCTATGCTTTCCCCTGTGTCATCCCTTCGAGATAGACCAGGTCAAGAAACTGATACTACAAGGATTGCAGGAATGCTATTTTACGTTGTAGGGCATATCAACAGAATCTTGAAAGCCTGTCCAAGTTTCTTTCTGTACCATCTTAAATTGAACCAAATCAAGGCAGGGCTATTTTGAGTTTCTTTCTCAGTTTCCGTCTATATCTGTCTGAAACCCTCCTTAATGACCCATTTCTTCCTTCCCCTCTTAATGGCTCTTTATACTTTCCCCAAAGTGGGCTTTAAGTTCCTTTATACCCTGTCCTTTCTATGAAGTTTGTATCTAGGAATGAAACAGGTTTCATAGGTTTCTGTTGTAGTACTCTGTTTTTGTTCGCAGCCAAACATTTTAGCTTCTTTATCTTGGCTTGGAGTTTGATAGCACTGGCATGGGAACATTTACAGTATGCATCATGCCATTTAAATAATTTTGTTGACATGAACATTTTTCATGGCCCTTTTCCCTCCTGATTCTTATATCCATCCAGTAAACCACTTCCAGTAGTTGTCCTATCAGTATTTTCTGAAACATCAACATCCTTCCAAACCAGATGCTGCTCATCCCTGTTGGATTTTTTTCAGGGATCCCTTTAAAAGTTGATCTATCACCTTTTCAATGAATCAGTCGCCTTATTCTTCTTTGGTTCAGATCCATCCATCCATCCATCCTTTTTTTTTTTTTAAAGTACTATTTATTCCTCTTATATTCCAAGGTACAATCTTTCATGGGCCATGGTTGTCACCAGATAGACCCATAGACATTGACTTGGTCATCATGGCTTTAGTCAAGCAACACTTTCACATGTTTGTTTTGTAATATAGAGAATGTGTAGACTAAGTTACCAGCAACATTCTCTGCTTAACAATAAAGGCATGTGGTTAGTTTGGTACATTTGGCAAGGTGTAGAGATCTATAGGGATGACCTTGGAGAAGGATTGCGATACTTTGCAAAACATGATGTAAGCCCAGGAGAAGAAGAGAACATTAGAAGGTGTTAAAGAGAACATTAAAGTGACTCTGCCTTAAGTCCCTTTGGTATAAGAGAGAGGGAGGGAAAATGCTGTCAGGTTTTCAAGATTCAGTTACTAAAGTCTACAAAAAGAGAATTCTAGTATTTCTTGTGGAGTCTGTTTCCTGACCTGACCTGCTTTGAAGAGCTGACACAAATATGCTTCAAACCCAACCAAAGCCCAGTTTTACTCTAAGCATGCTCATGTTATTCTATGCAAGCCAGGATCTATAATCTAGAAACTATCTTGCAAGATAATAAGAAACACAAACCATCTACTTCCATTTGTACTCTATGTTTGGCTCCAAACAAAAACATAGAGTACTACAACAGAAACCTATGAAACCTGTTTCATTCCTTGATACAAACTTCATAGAAAGGACAGGGTATAAAGAATTTAAAGCTCACTTTGGGGAAAGTATAAAGGGGAAGGAAGAAATGAGTCATTAAGGAGGGTTTCAGACAGATATAGATGGAAGTAGGTATGTACAATATACTGACACATTCAGGATTTGTATATGTGTAAATATTTTATTTTTAAGAAATAATTTGGAATGTATTTATTGGTGATCATTTTCTTTGAAAATGGATCCAGCCAGGCGATTTTTGTATTATGTGTGAAAGTCACAGTATTAACATTAAGGTTATTTTTAGGCTATGTGTATATTAGCTTGACATTATTATCTACCATCCTATTCAGGTTAGATTAATACCAGCATATCTTCATTCTGTGAGTAAAATCATTTGCAATTCACAGTGTGCAAGGCTGTATAATGGCAGACATGGTTATAATAATGTTTGGAAATTTCAAAAGAAACCTGCAACAAATAAGAGCAAAATACACTATAGAGAAAGTGAATGAGATAAATATTGGTGAATTATTTTGCACATAAACTCATGTCTTCTGATCTGGAGCTTCAATTTGCATGGCCTCACATTCACTTCAATAGAGACATAATTCCATTCATCTATAAGAATGCAAATGCAGAACAGCAGCTTCCTACCAAGGTTAAACATCTGAAGTAAGAGAAGAAACATTTTATACAGGCTTATGACTGCAAATACAAACTCACAATTCAGTTTCATTGCTCTCTGCAAAATCCAAGTCATAAATGGGCTACCTGAGTATCCTGAAGCCCCATTTTTCTGGCCTCTAGAGCCCTACTCATTATGATGGTTGAAAATTGACGTCACACTTTCTTCCCATTATGCGAAACACACTAAAATAAGCATAGGGCAGTTCAAGTCTTCAAACTTTCCCCTTGAATCTAGACAGAATGGGACAATCCCTGCTCCTAAAATCTGGCCCCAGTCATTTGCATCATTGCTTGACCCACCTCAGCCTTCAGTCCCCTGCAATGCTAACACCATCTGTGATCTTGGTAGCAAAGAAAGCAATTTAGTCTCCCCAAAAAGTCTTTGAGAATCTAAAGCTCAAGGAGAAAAATAGTTTGAAGGTGCCCTCAAGATCCAGCTGGTGAGTAATTAATACTGCAAATGTAGCCAAGTGATTTCACAGTCTGACTACAAGTGGATGTGCTGTGGCAGTGCAGAAATGAATTCAAGATAGCACAGAAGGTCTGATTTCAAGCAGTGTCTGGGCATGTTGAGAACTATCTGATTGGATTCCTTTCTTCCTATGGCAAATGTTGTGTGGGTTTCAGGGAAAGGTGGCAACATTTGCTAAGCAGTGTGAGCCATAAAAAAAAGTGTGTGGGGGGAGGCACTGTCATTAGTTTGTTTATTATTAAGCAAGTTATATGGCTGCCCATCTTGAGCAAATAACTCTGGGCAGCTAACAACAACAACAAAATATAATAACCACAGTACAAAATAAAAAAAAAATTGAGAGACCCCTAAAATTTTCATTAAAACATAAAGACATTGCTTCACAGAGGGGACCTGGAGCACACCCACCTTGCCAGATCTGATTGGATGGGCTAAAAGCACTGGAGACAGGCAGTCCTGCAAGTAACCTGGTGTAAAGGGAAGAGGAAATGGCCTTGAAGGACAGGAGGAAGAGTCACTACCAAGGTCACGGTCAGATAAGAGGGTCCTGAGCCTGGACCAAGAAAGAAAACATCTCAGACAAGCCCCTCCCTTGTTCACATGGAGGAAAGAGGAAGTACATTCAGATTTGCAAGATTCTGTTAACTATAGCTGTTACAATAAAAGTAGTACTGAATATATGGCATTGTTTTTTTAATCTGGTCTACCTTGTAGGCCTGACACCTGGCTCCATGTCATGTAAGGCTTTAAAGGTAACAAGAGTGAAAAGAATACTCTTTCTCCTCCTTACCTACCTAAAAAAGATGGGTGTGTTAGCAATCAAAATGGCTGCTGTCCTGTGTGGTTAGTCACACGGTAGCTGCAAGATGCAGGTTGGTTCTCTCACAGGATCACCAATCTGCTCCCACTCCTGCTGCCATCTCAGACCTAGTGTCATAAAATCTCCAGCACACTGGGGGATAGGCATCCCTGATCACCTCTGCCAATGATACCTGCTAAAATAGGCCAAACAGGATCACCTGCCATCCTAGTGCTCCTCACCAGCTCTGATCAGCAGAACTATTAGAACTCCTATGCCATTGCTGACTCCATAACAAGTTTTTTGGCTCTGTGTTCTGATCCCAATCTAAGGCTGATCCACAATCCTCCACCAGTGACCTGACCACTCTCCAGCTGCCTAGCAGTTTGCTCCTGGAGCTCCGCTCTTATCAGGTTCCCAAGCTGCCACCACTGCTTTTTCACGTGCCACACTGGACTGAGAATGTCTCCAAGGCATTCCAGTCTCTCCAAACCAACTCTGAACCACCACCTCTCTCCTACCATCCTTGGCAAACTAATACCACCCAGCATCTGAAGCTCTGACAAAAGACATCTGATGCCAGGTTAAAAAAATTAAAAGGTTTTGGTCAAGAAAATGGGAGTTTACCCAGAAGGGATAAAACATGCAAGTACATAATTTCTTTATCTCAGTCTGTTAGAGGTCCACACTGAGGGGATAGATTTAATTAATAAGCCAAATGACGAAGGAATGAATTTTTTGTATAAAAGTGAATAAATGTCTAAGTCAAAATAATTGACTCTTGACTTTTTATTACTGAGCCCGAATATAAAATAGGAAATGAAGGGAAGTTTCATATTATAAATAGCAGATCAAAATTAAATCATTTCCCCATTTTGGATATAAATGAAAATATGTTTAAACAAGCCATGACTGAAATATTGAAGCTGCCACACCATGGGAAAGGATATGTGTATAACAGTCCATTTGAGCTTAATAAACTATGATTTATTAAGCAAGAATTAGTATTCCTGACTGGGTTCATTATCTAGATAATGTTAAGCACTTCTAAGACTTATCAAGCTCTTTCCTAATATTAGAGCACCAGGATTGTTCTTCATTTTTTTAAGTAGAGAGGGTATTTTTTTCTCTGTTTCAAATTGTTTTGAAGCTCAAACTCTCTAATTCTGCACAGTGAAAAATTAAGAAGCCATTCTTTCATGTTTTTGTTTGGTTTTCAAAGCATTTGAACCTTGATTTTGAAGTTAACAATTAACGAGTTAATTAATTAATAGTTAATCATTAACTATCCTTGAGTGCCTCCTGGTTTACATCACATGAGCTCTTAGATTTGAAGATGAAATTAGACTTTCAAATGTATTTTAAGGTTGTCCCACACTCTAGCTAGTAAGCCACAGGGTTTTGGAAAGAGAGAGAGGGAGAAAAGAAAAAAAAGAAAAAAAACCTGAAAATGCATTAGGCTGACAATAGCATTAAAACAGGGATCCCCCTTAGAGGTCTCTAAGAGTTTTGTTTTCAAAAATAATTAGAAAAAAGTCAATTATAGAAGATGTCAAAATTTCCAATTATTATTTTATGTAGAAAAAATCATTCTATTCATAAATAGAGAAATTAGGTAACAAAAAACAAAAACAAAACAAAATAGGGAGAAAATGGAATTATGTCTATCTGCTCACAATGTTCTTGGTTTCACAGAAATGGGAGTCCATGGAACATTAAGCCATGGTTGGAGGTTAGAGATATATAGTGATTGAATGAAGGTGCTGGGGAGTGTTGTAGTAATGAAGGCAGTAATGCTGGCAAATCTCTCCAAGCACAGATGTGAATGTTCAATACTGACAGGTTGGGTTACTGGTACCCAACAGTATCCATCAACACATCTGAAGTACTTTTAAAATATTATTCATATTATAAGAAAGGAGGAGGAGGAGGGGGAATCTAAGCTGCATTAGTGGGTTAGTCATCAAGTCCAACATTTCAGCTGTAAAACCAGTCTAGGTAAACTATCACAAAAGGACACACTAGGTCCTCCCTTACAAGGATCCCTTACCAATTACACAACCACTACTGCAAGTCAGTGTTGATATGCTGCAAGTAGAAAATAATCAAATCAAATCAATTCTGGCTTTCCCAGCTTCCTTTCCAGATTGATCAGAGGCTCAAGAAAGTAAAGTTAGTTCTCTTCTTTTCCTAGACCTGATATCCAACTTCTCCCCATGTTCTACAGAGTTCAAAACTTTCTTTCTCCACAGAGTGGGAGGGGCTGGGGAAAATCTGACTTTGTACATGATCCAGAACATGCACCTCTCCTTTGCAAGACATAGATTCTGTGTCTAAGGTGAGTGAATGTATATTCTGTATCTGGCGTGAAGGACTGACAGTTTGGAGTATGTGAATCAAAACTGGTTTCACAACCAGGAGCTATCACATAACAGTTCTAAATGTTCACCCTGGTCAGACTTCATTCTTTGATACTTATTAAGAGTTCCATAGGTATACTAGTTCTGATCTTGGCCTATCATCCCAGAGGTACTTTCCAATCACCATCCTAGTCCACATCAGTTGGCTTCTACCAGGGGTTTAGTTCCCATTCCCTTGCAGTTACTTGAAGTAGCTGAAGTTACTTATCTCTAATGGGATAAATCCAGACATAGCTTGTTGTATTATTCCTAACAATACACTGTACATCAGAGCTTGCCCTTGTGTGTCAACAAAGGCATATGTTATGACCTGTTATTATTATTGCTAACCGAGTCAATGGGTTTTAGTTAAACATTTCTGTGATGGTAGCCAGAATGTGGATTATGACTAGTCTTTATGGGTGATATCTTTAAAGTACTAGTTTGTTGGAATTCTTAGTTATTTGGCTAGAAAGAGTATAGTAGATAAATTTGTTAATTCTTTGATATTAGCAGCATTGGCCAATTTCTAGTGGATTAAACTGTCCAGCTTTGTTTTCTCCTGTGTTTAGTTGTAGGCAAATTTGAATCAATCCAGTCTGATTGGGAACTAGATAATGAGTATATCTAGTTGGGGGAAATCTGGAAAATGTTCAGTTGTTATAGTCACACACATTCTACCATGATGCCCTCTCCCCTTTGATTTTAAAATCCTTACAATAATTAAGGGTTCTTTATATTATGGGGCCTTCTCCCTTAGAATATTTCCTTTTCTTAACAAGCCACCTTTCCAATTTCATGGCATTACTGGGTAGCTAGAGTGCTTACTATTATCATCTTGCATTTTTTTGAAGGACCAACAAACCAAAAATACGTTTACTCAAAGAGATATATGTGTGCACATTGATTTTACTGAGATTAGATTCCTTCAACATGGACTTGTGTATAAAAACTAGTGTTTTTTATTTCAGAAGTTCTCAACTTCTTTACTTTAAGCTAAAGAAAACAAAATTAGCTACAAAGATAGGTCTTGTTACTTGTATCAGCTGATACATGAGGTTTAGAAATCCTGCATTTAGAGATCCTGTATAGCGATAAGTCAGTTCAAATTATACACTCTGACACATAGTAATGGTTTATAGTCCTGCAGGGAGCTACTGAAAGAGAATTATTGTTGTTGCTTAGATTTGGACTACTAGCTCTGCAACCTATAGGGCCCCTAAATGTGTAGTTGCTACGCATGTCCATGTCTCTTTGCTCATTCACATTTCTTCTTTTCCTATCTATTTTTTCTCCTTACCAGATAGCGGCATCTGGTAGCAGACACCATCTTTCTGTTTTTGTGTTGTGAGAAGACTTTGGATGTGTTTCAGGAAGAAGGAATGGTTGTATCCAACAGCATTTCCCAGATTGCTTCTGAGACCCTGAAGAGGGTAGGGATACTAGGATACCTTGCTAAGGTATCTCAACTACAGCCTCGCACTTGGAGACAATGACCTAGAGTCTAAGCACTGGGTTTGCAGTGAAACAGCTATCCCCAGCCTTGCATGGAAATATGAGAGAAGTGAATATACAGGCAGGGGACTGGTTTTTGTGGAAGATGTTCTGATTAGATGGGCCTGATTATATGGGCTACAGTCCCTTCAGTGTCTGTAGCACCCTCTTGTGAGGAAACTTTGCAGCAATAGAAATAGGACCAGAGGGGCCTTAGCTTTATGCTATCTAAAAAGCTTTCAAAATGACAAATAAACTATTGCTGCATAGCTGTGCCTCATGTATAAACTTCACAATATGGGAAAAACAGGATCCCAAAAATGCTTGTACTTATGCCTTTAGGGCATCTTTCAAAGCTGCTTCATAAAACAGCACAATCCCTTTGCTTCTACAAAAGAAGCAAAGTGGCCATATTGCTTCACTTTGTGCTGTTTTAACCATATTGAGTGACATTTATAATAAGGAGAAGTTGTTTCTGGACATGCAGTGTACAAATGCAAATGCTTCTCCTGGTTACTGCAAATTCTGGTTGAGGCTGGAAGGTGACATGGAACAACCTCTTGAGGAAAATTGTGGTGCCTTTTTGAAGAAAATTGCTTTCTCTGTGTCATGGTAAATGCTTCACGGAGGAAAACCCAAAACCATCTCATACAGGCCTAATGATTATCAAGGAAACGCAGGGAACAGGGGCGAACCCATGACAACAGTTTTCAAATATTCTAAGTGCTGCCATAAGTGAAGAACAAGATTATGCATCCTATCTCTGAGGGCTGAGTTTTTCAAGCAGCTGTTACATGCTTTTGGTACCAAACATGGAGTCAGTGCCATTTGTAAAGAGATGAAGTGGTCACAAGAGTGGTATACAGACTTCCCTCATAATTCAATGGGATTAACTGAATTGGATTACTTTTGAGTAGACATGCAGATGACAAAGCTGATGAAGACTGACTTGAGTTTATATGTGTATGTGTGCCTTCAAGTCAGTGTTGACTCCTGGCCACTGCCTGGACTATTCCCTGCAGTTTTCTTGGCAAGATTTCAGAAGTGGTTTGCCATTGCCTCTCCTAGGGCTGAAAAAGAGTGTCTGGTCCAAGGTCACCCAGCTGGCTTTGTGCCTAAGGTGGGACTAGAATTCATTGCCTCCTGTGGAGGCTGTAACCACTACATCAAACTGGGTCTCTGAGTTCGTTAGTCTCATCTAAAAGAGAAACGGAGGAAGGCTAGGTGAGGTTTGCGTGCATCCACTATTTTTATTCAGTCTCTGTAGCCTGTTCAGGCCTTACTTCTGTGTGTTCTGTCAAACATAAGAAGGGTGTGAGCAACCCCTCCTCTCCTCGCACTGGAGAGATATATATATATAAAGACGACCTCCATGCTTATGGCAGAATTTCCCTGCAGCATGGAGCCTTAATGTACAGGCAGGTGTTTTTTTCTGATCTGTGATCCTCTGCTATCAAGTTTCAGGCTTCTGGAAAGCAACAACATGTAAAGCTAGACATGCCACAGCAGTCAATCATCTCTTCATTTACACCATCAATGTAATGAGGAAAGAGGAGGTGTTTCCTGTGAAGGCAAGGCCTACACTTCACAGTTCTACATTATATCTTCTGCTAGATCCTCAATTCCTTACTGCTGTATTCTCTTTTTTAAACTGGGGTTGCTGTGGGGGAGGGGGGAAGCAGGGTTTTTTTTGGAAACTATTTAAAGAAACCACTTTCAAAGCCATTTAACATGGCCTTAGCTGAAATTGCTTTCTGGGAATATGTGTGTGGGTTGAAACATAGCTTCTAGAGTTTTCTCCCATTTTGTGTCAGAAATTCTATACTTTTAGCTTATAAGTTCAAAATCCTATTAGAGTCCCTATTGTCAGAATACAGAATACTATATTTTGGTGTTGTCTTAGATGAATGTCTCAAATTATTGGGATATACAGGCTGATGTATATAAAAAAGAGCTCAGTATTACTTAACTATTAATGCAGGTCACTTTCTTAAACTGAGAAGTACAGACTGAGGCATTAAGAAGCACTCTGTTTAAGGGCCTAAAAACAGTCCATTGGTTGTATTAACTAGAGAAAGAAGAGAATTTTGTTTTGCTTATGTTTAAATGTGAATCTACTCAGTTCATAGTTTCCAAACCTGCACCTCCAGGACGGGCAATGTGTAGGCTATGGCTGTGCTTTCACATAATTTGCTCTCTTGGTGGGAGGCAGGTTACAAGCCCCTTAAACAAGTAACAATCGTAATATGTTAAAAACTCATTGTGTTTGTTCAGGCCTTCTGAGATAGCCTGCTATCTCTTAATGTACGTAAGTCCAGGAGTCTCACACTCAGTTGTGCTGGCAAAGTTTCTTTGTTCCAAAACTGCTATTTGGAGATCTCTAATGGGCTGTCAATAATGAAATTCCCACAGTGGAGGAATGGATTGTGAAAATGTTAGAATTTGCAGAAATGGTGAAACTGACTTGTTTGTCAGAGAACAAGTGACAATTTTTTTTTTTGAAAGGCTGGAAACCTTACACAGACTTTTTGCTGAAAGAAGAAACAAAACAAGTTGATGATTTATGGATTTGAAGATTAAAAAAGATGCAGACTAAATGGGGGGTGAGGGGATTTGTAAAATATTTAAAAGAGTGGAGGGATAATAAGATTGTAATTATCTGTTGAAAAGAAGGTTGAAAGTCATTTCTATATTTCTTAATTTTAGTTTTCTTTTTCTTGTCTTGCACCTTTTTGTTTTTCTTTGTTTTCTTTTTTTCTTTGGATTCGTCTTTTATTATATGAAAATTCTTAATAAAAATAAATAAACAAACAGAGATCTATCATGGACTGTTCTGGAAGGTTGGAACGCTCTACTATTACTTCATCCTTGTTTTGAGTCCTGATGTTAAAATTGTGTCCATTGATTCTTTTGCACAAAATCTGGCCTGTTTCAAAATCTGCAGAATCCATACAGGAATTTCTGGTAGATAATTGTATATATCACATTAGAGGATGAGTATGTGAAGTTGCCTCTAACCTTGTATGTGAAGTTGTTGTAAATTGATAAAGTGTTGTAAGTTGTCTCCCATGGAACCTTCATCTGTATTACTACCCTGTCTTCCCCTGCCCCATCCCTGTGTATTTAAATCCCACATCAGTCAAACCAATTTACTCACCTGATAAAGTGAGCTATCCAACTCTTTTTGATTTTTGGCTGCTTTAGACTAACACAGCAATTTTCCCATAATGTTTTATGTATGGTTTTTAATCAATGTGTGTTTGGACAAATCTAAATTTAAATCAATATGTGTATGAACAAATCCAAATCAATGTGGGATGTACAGATCCAAATCCTTTGGGACAAATCTAAATTATTTCAAAAGAAATGGAATTTTGATTGACTGAATACCTGCAGCATCCTTCCATCAATTAAAAAAGCACTCAAGCTGAATTAAATACTGATATAAGACATTCCTATATAATGTACTGTAATTTTTTCAACCCCTTTAACATATAACAATGTTGAACTGACAAAAAGCATGTATTTCCCCAGTAATATATGCATTTACTCTTCTTTTTTAATAGTACTTTTATTAAAAGTTACAGTTACAAAGATAAAAACTAATGCAAACTAAAAAATAAAAGAATAGAAAGAAAAAATAGGAAGTGCAGAAAAGAAAAAATAGAAAGTAAAATAGAAAAGAAAGAAATAAAAATATAGTAAAGAAAAAGAAAAATATATAAATGACTTGCTCCTTTATCACAAGAAGTAAAAACAATTTTAGTAACTTATCACCTTCTCTTAAATACAACAAATGATCTTCTTCCCAAATCCCATCTCTTATCTATAAACAAATCCTTAAAGCCTTGTCATTTCAGTCCTGATGTCAGCAAAAGTCCACTAAGGGTTACCAGAGATAGCTACATAGCTATTTTAACTTTGATCAAATAAACCAACTTTACATTCCTTCCTTTTACTTTTAACAATCTTGATCTTTAGTCTCTTCAAATAATGTTCTAGAACTTGATTTCTTTTCATTTTTTCTTTGTCCCTTCTCACAAAATTCTTCAAAGCTTTAACAAGCCTTTTTTGTAAATCCAATATAGGAAAATTATCCGGGTCACTCTCTTGGTTTGTTATTTGTATATCCCTTTTAATTATTAAGACATCAGCTGGTATCTTTTGTACGTCCAGTGTAACATCTTTTTTCCATATCATTCTTGTAACCTGTCATTTGTAAATCCACTTTCAGATCAGTCTCAATCCTGTCAGGTAAAACAAGTTTTTTTTTTGTTAGTTTTACCTGACAAGATTGAGACTGATCTGAAAGTGGATTTAGACACAATCTATCTATAGAGGCAGATACTCTTTAACTTCTGGGCCCGTTGTTCAAAAGTCCTTCAATATGTCCAATGTTAAAATACTTTGTTTCATTCTGTATTGGTGAGTCAAATTTAAGTGTTCTTCTTCTTTAATTGTAATCTTTAGTTCCTTTTGGTTCCCTTTAGTGTCCCTTCAAAGTCTTGTCCTATCATGCTTTTTGTTTTTTTAAGAGAATTCAAAACAAAAGCATTTTACCATGGGAAGGATTTTTTATAATTAATTCCAAAATCTTACTTCCAATCCATCTGGACCCATAGTCCATTTGTAACTGTCCAAAATCAAAGTTCTAATCACCCTTGCTGTTTATTCCAAAATATTTTTTTAAGTCCTTAAACTTGTATTTAAAACTTCTTTCACTAAGGATTGAAGGAAACATACCTGGTGCTGTAAAACTTGTTGATCCAAAGGTTCCTAATAGCTGAAAAGCAGTTAGCAAGCAATTTCTGAAAGTGATTAGAACAAGAAGTATGTGAACCCAGTGTCCTTTGGAAGGCACTGACTGTGGTTTGAGCACGATGGCTATTCCCTCATCTCCCAGAGCTCTAAACCTGCTGAAGACCGCTGTCTTGCAGTCTCCTTGCAAGAAGCAACTGTCTGGAGCACTTGTGTGTGATCTCAAGTCCTCTCCTTGTCTGGAGAGGAATTACAAAGAGCTGGTCTACTTGCTAGCTCTTCATACCACTGCAGTCATCAGCTCTGCCATTTCTTCCATGGAAGTTTCCATTTACTCTATTTTCAAGTTTTTGCAAAAATAGCCACCTGAATCTTTATTAGAATAGGACTTTCCCCTGATGAGGCATTCCCCTGATGAGCTTCTGGTTCAGTTTCCCAAGAAAACAAAATATAAAATTGCAGCAATGAGATGGGTGGGCATATAAATTGTTTAAATAAGCAAATAATGAAAAATTATCAGCTTCAGTGCATTATTACTTGATAAAAACATTCTGCATTCTCTGTGACCAAACAAGAATATTAGAGGCAATGCAACAGATTTGCTAGAAGGTTATCACCAATAAAGAGCTACCACTTTTTCAAATGAGAAGTGAATCATTTTCAGTTTAATTTATTCTGTATTGATAGTTGGAGTTATGTGGGGGAAAAAGGATGAAATGTGGACAGAGATACTTTGAAAAGAAAGAAGACTAGATAAGACAACACAACACAAGGCAACACAGCGGTTCTTAAGCAGTTATGGCTGCAGAATGCTGGGTGTTCACTGATCAGATTTAGCACATTTGCAAAATAGCCCAGTTTGAACAGGATCAAATCAGAGGCTGCTCTGTTCAGTTTAAAACTTTAGTCTAAAGCAGGGGTAGCTTATTCAGTCCAATTTGCAAAACCCAGTTTTTAGGGTTTCTTCTGTTCTTCCTGGGTTTCTTCCTGAGAGGTCTCCGGCTGAGTTTTGGCACTGGACCTGCACCCATCCTCTAGGCAGCCTGAGCACTGTGCCTCTCCTACTTCTTGCAGGAAGATGATACCTTGCAATGGGGAGGCTGGTCTCCTGTGCAGCTTGGAGAAATTACCTGTTTATTAGTTTGCAAAAAACCTTTCAGTCCCTTTACATTAAATTTGGAGGAGGTGTGGGAAGATGGGAGTGGAGGAAATAAACACTGGAGCTAATCTTCTGTTCTTGGAGGTGAGGGGAAGAGAAAGAACAGCAGTGGCAGAAGGGTATCTGCAAGTTGCGGTCAAAAAAGTAAAAATGCAGCCACAACAGTGTGATAAAAGCCCTGCCTGTTTTTCATATGAGATGTACCATTGTGGCTGCCATTCTTGACTTTTTTGACCTACAGACACCCTGTCTGAGTGTCCTGGGCAGTGGACTGAATTTTCTTCAGTAAGGTGTATTTGTGCATGCTTAGGTGAAGTATTGGGGTTTCATTGCAAATAATGAAGGGAAGGGAAGAAGGGAAGCTCAGTCATGCCTAATTGAGATACCCCCACTCTAAATAAGCATTCCTCTCTTCCATTCAGCTTCACCCAGGTTGGCAAACCAGAATGCTTGCAGTCAGAGATTCAGGGTCACAGCTCTGATAAGATACTTTTACTGGAGATACTTGAAATGCTAGTAATAGTAATAATAATAATCCCAGCTATAGCGAATTCTAAGATTCAAGTCCCATCTATAGCAGTTGAAACCCTACATCTGTGTCTCCTGGCTCATATTGTAATGAGTTGAGAGCTGCTTATTTCTCAGAGTTGGCACCTAGGCATTGTTCCTGCGATTGGCCTGTCTCTTTGCTTCTGATCTTTCAGCTTTTGCCTTCATACTTTCTGCTCTGAGGGTGAGTAAAACAAAACTGCATACAGGCCAGTTTCCTTGTGTTCCCTTGTTTTGTTTTTTAATGACATGTTAATGTTGCTGTCTCTGTTTGCCCTGTATGGTACATACCTCTCAGAAACAGTGGGGAGGGGCAAATGCTATGCATTTGATGACATAATCACCCAAATGCCGTTGTATTTGCATCAGATCTCCTGGTGCAAGGACTTTGTTGCAGCAATTGATTGATCACATCATTACATGCATGTCATCATTTTGACAACATCCTAGTTTGCTGTGAATGTGGTTGCTTTCTACTTTCCAACATCAGCCTTGTTACCTTGATATGCTTTTAGCTGAAGATGAGAAGTGTTGCACTGGGTACAGTAGTAGTACATAAAAACATGTGTCCTACTACTGGATTTTGGGCCAAAAATAATCTGCCTAACCATAGGCCTATGTTCTCTGTAGATCAACATAGCTACTATTGTTATCAGCAACTCTTAAGTAGAGTCCTTCGCAGTCTAGCTTCCCAAGCGTCTGGAAGTGTAAATGATGAAACTGCAACATCAGAGAGATAAAACTTATACGCTACAGAGAGGTACAATCCTGCTTTTTGGCTGTAGTAGTTCACTAGATCAAAGCATCCTCGGGAGATCAAGTAAGCAACAGCACACAGAAAAGGGCGACATTGCTCTGTGTTTTGGTTTTGGTTTGGCTTCTTTTTTATCACAGCGGCATTGCATATGCTTTTAGATGTGGTAATTTCTTCGTTTCATTCCTTGACAAAGAATAATTTTGCTATTTTTTGATCTAATGGTATAAGAGCTGGGCATGCCACTTTGAAATCTGACTGACAGAGCCAACAAATATGCAAAAGATAAATCAAATGTCATCACATTTATCTCTCTTGCCTAGGAAATATACAAACCATTTGTATTTCGAGGAGTCTGAATCAATGGGTGGGTAATGCAGAAAGGGTTATGTTGACATGGCTTTTACAAAGGCACATGTATTTCAGATTTTTTTTTCCAAAAAGAAGGAAAAAAGCAGCAGAAATTTGACAATTGCTTTGAATTCTCATAGGATTCAAAACTTTTGGAAAAACTATCCTATTGCACTGAGGGCTGAATATATTTGTGACTAAAGAATAAAGAAATATACAGTTACTTTAAGGAGATTAAGAAATGTGTCAAAAGCAATGAAACGTTAGGTATTCATTTATTTGCTAGATGTACATGCCACTCCATTCACTAAACTAACCCTGGTATAGCCCTGAATACAGTAATAAGTTTAAAAACATAAATTAATGAAACAGTGGAAGAAATGCACAAATGCAACAAACAGCCCAATTACCTACAACATTCTGCTGCAAGAAGGACAAATTCAATACTTCAGACCCCAAAAGCTTACTGAAAAAAAAAAGAGGTCAATTGCTTTATGAAACTAGAAGACTTACCTAATCTCTGAGGGGAATTGAGCTCTAAAGACACAACTCTGCCTACAGATAGCATTACCTAGAGGAAGGGACCTGGAGGGAGCCATCTCTTCTAGCACTTAATGGCTGGGTAGAAGCCACTGGGAGCAGGTGGTCCCAAAGATAATTCCTGAGCTGCATAGGACTTTAAAGGTGATGTCAGCCCTTCCAGGTAGGCCATGTCAAGAAACAGGCACAGCAGGGATTTTAGGAATGCTTTTTATTGTTGTGGGGTAGAACAACAGGATCTTGAAAGCCTATCCACATTTCTCTCTAGTCCCTTTTATATCAAGGCATGGCTATTTTGAGTTTCTTTCTCACCCTATGCTCTTTCTCAGGACTGAGCAATCTTTAATAACGTTACTCCTCAATGGTTTGCTCATTTCTTCCCCATCCCCAAGGGCAAGGTCTATATTCCTTCAAAGGTGACAACAAGCACTTCGAATTGCATGTGGAAGTAAACTGATAGTCAGCTCTTGTAGCAGGGGTATTACACGGGGGAACCATATTTTACCCATAACTACTCAAGTCACAACATTCTGTATCTGATCAGATCACATCATCTGAATGATGAAGCTTTTGGATGCAATTCAAGAGATCTTTGCAGTAGTCTAGATGAGAGGTGGCCAAAGGATGACTGACAGTGAATAGGGTCTCCTGATCTGAATAAGGCCATTGCTTTCATTCTTGTGGTGCAGTTTTATATATCAAAAGTAGATAGCATGTAGCTGTAAAATCCTTTTGAACTGCAATCCACATCACATCTCACTATGCTAGTTAGGGCTGACGGAATTTGGAGGGTGTGAGCACCAGAAATATCACACATTGCCTAATCCTAATATGGAAGCAAGTTTCGCTATGGCCAGTATTGCTTCACAATAAATGCGCATGAGGTGGATTTAAGGTTGTTTTTTTAATGTTTAAGTTGATTATCATATGCCAGTTTTCCAGGACATGTCTTATTTTTAAATCTACTTTGCCTGTCTGGGAATTCCAAAAAATCATCCCATGTTCAGGAAACTGCAGTATGACTGGATCCATAGAGAGAAGGTGTGAGGTCAGAGCTCTTGCAGCTAGATTCCCCCAACCCATTGTAGAAGCCAGCCAGCCAGCCAGCCAGGCTAATTTAGGCACTGAGAGACCAGAAGCTCCAGTGTGAGATTGAAGCTCAAGTCTAGAGTGTCTAGAGTTATAGTGGTAGCATTTGTAGGAGGCATGGAAGGTCACCTTATCTCAGCTTTCATAGCAAGCTGTTGACTTTGGCAACTCAACGCCCTTTTTCCTTCCTTCTTGAAAATATAAACAAATACCCCTTCCCCCTCCCCAAAGTATTCATCCTATCAGAGAAGTTTTTCTGGCTACTTCACAAGATAAGATCTAGGTGCCTGAGACTAAAATTACAGTTCTTTCCTCCCTTCTTTTTTTGGCAACAAAGCTGGCATGGAAATGCTGTTATTCAGATGAATTGGATAAACTAAAGTGATCATAATAGGGTAGCTTTAATTTCCGTATTGTAGTTCCTGTAGTGGTTCAGTCATACTTTCTTCAGGAGGCCACAGCAACTTTGGAAAGAGCAACAGAACCAATGGCGTCACAGCAGACACAGGGGGTCACACCCATCCTGCTCCCTAATGGGCAAGCACCGGAAAGGGGATGAGACTTTGGAGGGATCAGTCAGCATAAGTTTAGAAGTGCTGCTGGCCAAGAGATACTAGAAGGAGTGATTCAGGTTTGGGTGGTCATTATAATGGGAGTGCTGTAGAGCAGTGTTCTCAACCTTGGCAACTTGAAGATGTGTGGAGTTCAACTCCCAGAATTCCCCAGCCAGCATGCTGGCTGGGGAATTCTGGGAGTTGAACTCCACACATCTTCAAGCTGCCAAGATTAAGAAACATTGCTGTAAAGATTTCATTTCAGCTGAAAACAAACACTGATTTATAACAAAGAGGTTTATTTTATTGTGATGAGAAACTGGTTTAAAAAAAAAAAGCTACAGGGCTACTGTAGAGATTTCATTTTGACTGGAAACAGAAATTGGTTTCATTTTTATTGGGAACAACCACAGGTTTGTAATAGGGGGATTCTCTTAACTCTGAGTAGAAAGAGGTACAGAGATACAGAGCTGCGTTAGAGATTTTCTTGGACTGAAAATACTAAGATTGTTATTTGAAACACTGCCTCAGCCCCAGTTAATCTGTTTATTATTTGGATGGGTTTCTTTATTTGGACTTAGGAGAAGAAGAAATAAAATAATAGTAATAATACCACTCATTATTTTGAAGTATTTCTTAGATTGTTCTATTTCAACCTCAGTACTACTGTATTGTTCTGTTGGATTTATCCCTTTAGGAATTAAGAAGCAGAAAATGTGCAAGCAAGCAAGATATTATATAATATATACACACATGAATACCGACACACTCATGGCTCACAGCATCATGGCTCATTAAATAAATCAACTTTACATAGTGCTCTTTTTTCTTTGTCAGATAGCTCAAACATCATAACAGTCATTTAAGGGATTCCATACCATGTTTAGCTAATAAATTATTTGTGCGTGCGTGTGTGTGTGTTTGTATGGGAGTTCAGCTTAGATAGGCAGGACCTCCCTAGAACAGCCTTGGTGGAATTATGAGCTTTGGAACTAGGGTTGGCAGGTCCTCGTGTGATTAGAACATGGCTAGATCTTCTGATGCTGCAAGAGATAAAGGTCAGGATTCTCAATGTTTTATCCTTGAGCCTCTTGCCTCCTGACTTTCTTCACTGGTTTTGTGGACAAGTCTTCCAAACTGATACAGAATGTACTTCAATTGATTGAGGAAATGGCAGGAACAGAACTGGGAATTAGCTGGAAGAGCCACAGCTTCCTTGACCCAGAAGCATCAGGACTGCAAACATCTGTTGAACATTTGGATGTAAAGTCAGACCTTTTTCACCACCAACAACAGAAAAAGGAAATACAGTATGTAGCTTTCTTTAAAGCAACAAGAATAATTTCTCTTCCAAATTAGGTGTCTTCCACTTTGGGGCTGAAACTTACTATATTGATTACGATTAAAGATAGATGGGTAAACCTGGATCCATAACCTTAGCTAATGTAAAGGTGTGACTGGTGAGTCCTAAAAGGGCGTCCTCCATGTGCCTATTTCTGGCGTTGTTACAGTTGTGTAGAAGAGGGCACTGCTAGAGATGGTTTTTTTCTGACTTCTGTATTAGATCCTGCACTGATTAAAAATAATCCTTCTCATTTGCTAAACAAAATGTAAGAGCCTTGTTTTTTCCTACCTCAGATGGGGCCTCATTTGGGGCAGGGAAATGACTTCTGCCCTATACCCCCTTGCTGCATAGTCTTATAGTGCTGGAATAATCCTATTTTACTCAGCGGCAGCAATTAATTGAAGAGACAAAATCTGGATATCCAAAGCAAAGTCATTGTTTGTCTGCCACCAGGCATTCCCTAAGGGTCTTTGAAGAATGCTTTTAATTAGATAAAGAAGGAGCACAAGAAAGCAACGTATGAAGTTTCCTGCTCCCATCCATCTAAGTCTCAAAAAACTGTTTTTCTTTCTTCAACCACTGTCTGGTTTATCACGTTGGAGTTTTTTTTAAAGAATCCCCCTGAAGCAGAAAAGGAAATCCTTGTCACTGAGGCTCAGTATTAAAAAGATTCTCAAGGGGACTTTCTTACTTAATTATTTTATTCTATGAGTGGTATTGTGTGCCTGCAAGCATAATGAGCATGCATATTGTTCAGGTTTATGCAGTCAAGTGTGTGCGGGCGTGTGTGTGTATACACACACACACACACACACACAAAGCTGAATTGTGTATGTATGCGTGCTTAATAACCAAATGCCTGTCTTCTCATCTGTATTGTTATCTGATACATATTCAATATTGAATTATATTTGCAACCTGTAAATTCTGGAGGCACATTACTATCTGGTTACATAGGAAAAGAGTGTGATTATTTTTCTAGTACTGACAGCATCTGGAAACTCATGAGTGTTCCGTATTTGGAGAGAGAGTTGCTAGTCTCTTACTAGCTCAATGTATTTTGGGTGGAATATGTCCATGGACTTTGGGAGTCTAGATTCTTCCTCATAATTATAATAATTACAGCAATATAATAATCTCAGTAAGAGCTGGGTTGTATATATTCAGCAATTCCACCCAAGACTGACCACTGGGCAGGGGGTTCTATATTTCTGGAGTTACAGTTTGCCTATCTTTATGCTTCAAAATGTTTGAGGAAGGCCTGATGGCACCTTAGAGTTGGAGGTGGGGTATATGGCAAGGAAATCTTTGGGAACCAACCCCTTGAGGTCCAAATTCTGTTTCCTGCGTAATGCTGCCTCTTAATTCCTAAACAAGCATTGTTCAATTTTAAATTATAAACCCCCTCCCCATCACACTCCAAAACCAGATCTAAGACTGAATGAGGGTAAAGCAGCATGTGAAGAGGAATTGCCAGGTGAAGAATTGCTAGGCAAAGTTGTTGCGCAGAGTGCAGCAAAAAATCCCATAAATCCTGCTCTCAGGAAAATAACACATCAGCATGAGAGCTTGCAAAATGCAATGTCCATATTTTGTTCCTCAAAGAAAATCCAGTCAGAAAATATAAACTAACTGGTCTTTATTGATAAAAATGCAAAACTTCACAAAATACAAGTTGCATACAAAATATAGAATATAACAAAGACTTCTTCTCATATTAGCTTCTAAGACTTATCACTGCAAAGCCTCTAGCTAAAAAAACACTTCCAGAGAAGAGGTTCACTACTTGGTTACTAGTTAGAACTACATAACCTATAAAAACCTACATGGTTAACTGTACAAAGAAAAACACACTGAACAGACTGGGCATTTTAGTCCTTCCCTTATATTGCCAACATGACACCCCCACTGAATAACTAACATACACACATACAGTAGGTGGCAGTAAAAATCATAACAGAATCACAAGATACTTTGTAATCTCAACACCTGTTTTTGTATAGCCAACGGGATGACCTTCTTCCCATGAGAAAATCCTGATACCCCTCTCAGCCCGTTTGCGACACAACAACACGTGTTACGGGATAGTATAAACAACTGATTACAGCAATACAATAACAATTTACATTTGTTCTAATCCAAGGTTTGCTAACATTGCTTCATGTTGTACAATAGGCAATGGTTTTGTAAATACATCAGCAAGATTTGCTTCAGTTGCACAATACACAAGATCAATGAAATTTTCTAACATAGCTTGTCTCACATTTTTATACTTTACATCAACATACTTTGTATGAGCTCTAATGTTTTCTGTTTTAGCTAACGCTATAAAGTCTTGGGAATCTTCATACACTGTATAAGGCAATGACACTTGAATGTTTAAATCAATGAATAATTGATGAAACCATCTTAATTCACAGATTGCTTCTGATAAAGCTGCAAATTCAGCTTCTGCAGTAGACAAGGCAATGGAGGTTTGCTTCCTTGCTTTCCATGCAATTGTAGATTCACCAAATTTACAAACAAACCCAGTTATGGACTTTCTGTCACTTTCTTTTGCAAATGAACTATCAACAAAAATTACAGGCTTTTCTAACCCATTAGCTGACATTTTAAGACAAAGGTCTATTGTACCTTTTAAATATCTCATTAATCTTTTCAATCCTAGCCAGTCATGTTCTGTAGGATTAGCTACCTTACGGCTCAAAATCCCAACAACATAAGATATATCTGGATGTGTCCATTGTGCTAGGTGCAGTACAGAACCAATCACAGAATGATACATTGCAGGTGTTTCACACAACTTTTCACATGTTTCATTTTTCAAAAAATCACAAGTCATTGGAGTTTTTACAGGTTTTGCATCTAACATTCCCATGTTTGCTAACAACTATTCTATCTTTTTCTTTTGACTTAGATAGATTTCTCCATTTTCAGCTCTCTGCACTTCAATTCCAAGGTAGTATTTTAACATACCTAGATCTTTCAATTTAAAATATTGTTCTGTTTGCTTGGCAAATTCTTTTACCATGTTTAAAGAACTGGTAGCAAGACAGAAATCATCAGCATAAGTGAGAAGTACTGTATAATCTTTTCCAGTTCCTTTGGTATACACACATTGATCAGCTATTGATTTCTTGAAACCAATTTCCAACAAAGCTTTATCTAAGCATTGATGCCAACATCTCCCAGCTTGTTTCAATCCATACAGTGCTTTATGCAATCTGTATACTTTCTGGGAATCCTCACATGTGTAACCTGGAGGTTGCTTCATATACACAGTTTCATGAAGCTCAGCATTTAAATAAGCTGTATCTACATCAAAATGATGAACAACCATGTTTCTTTGTACAGCTAAGGCCAACATTACACGCAATGATTCAGGCCTAACTGTAGGTGCAAATGTAAGATTATAATTCACAAACTGTTCTTGTGAATAACCTTGTGCAACCAATCTAGCTTTATACTGAACACTATTATCAGGTAAAAGCTTTTTTCTAAACACCCATCTGGAACCTATGGCTTTTTCTGATGCAGGTAAATCAACAATTTCAAAAACATTCTTGTTTACTAATGCATTGAACTCAGTATCCATAGCTTCATTCCATTTATCTTGTTCATCAATTGGCAAAGATAACATTTCCTGAAAATTTTGTGGCTCACAAGTTATTTGACACACTCTGACTTGTTGAATAACAAATCTTTCTGGTGGAACACCTTTTGTTATTCGTGTTGACCTACGAGGAATCTCAAAACTTTCCTGTATTTCCTCTTTCTCCTCCTTCATTTCTACTTCAGCTAAAGACTCTGCTTCTTGCTTTATCTGTGGAGCAGAGGGTACAACAAGTGGTGTTTGCTCTCTAGCTAAATCTGTCTGTGACTCCAAAAAAACCTCTGAATTTGCATGCAGCCTTTGCCAATCAGAAGGCTCTTCAAAATACGCATTTCTAGAGATAACAACTCTGCTTCAGCTCAGATAAAACCGATAACCCTTTGACTCCTGAGGATAACCAATAAATCTCAGACGCTGTGTTTTTGGTTGGTTTCTCCTTCTTTGAGACTTAGGAATTTGTACATAAGCAAAAGTTCCAAATGTACACAGATACTTTAAGCATGGATGTTTACCATACAGCAAAAAATAAGGAACTTCATTCACAGCTGAATTCCAGTGTCTGTTAGTAAGAAAAACTGCTGTCAGCATCGCTTCACCCCAAAATCTGGCTGGTAATTGATTATCAATCAACAAACTATTCTTAATTACTTTCAAAACACCAATCTTGCGCTCAGCAATCCCATTCTCAGCAGACATGCCCACATTTGTTAATCTGTGGAAAATTCCTTTCTTACGTAGCCAATTTTTAAACTCAAGACTCATAAATTCTCCCCCTCTGTCAGTCTGCAAACTCCCTACTTGATATCCATGTCTTTTTTCAACCATAGACACAAATTCTTTGAAACGAGAGAATGCTTCAGACTTCTGTTTCAACAAATAACAAAATGTGAAACGTGTTTTATCATCCACTAAAACAAACATGAATCTTGCTCCCCCCTCTCTTGGAGGAAACAGACCAGCTAAGTCAGCATGCACAAGAGCAAATGGTCTTGTAGAAATCCTGCTGCTTTTTCTGGCGACAGGGGCAGATTTTATCTTAGATTGTTTACACACAGTACAATCAAGGAACTTAGAACACTTCTTGAATCTCAGTTCTGGATACACTTTGGCCATTTTTGACAAACACTTCCATCCAGGATGACCTAATACTCTATGATAATAATGAATGCATTTATCATGTACAGGCACATTACCAGCACAACTTCCAATTAACACATCTTATTTAGGATGCATTTCATACAATTGATTAACCATTTTCCCTCTAGCACACTCAGCCCCCTCTTTTGTAACATAGCATTCAGAACCTTGGAACATAACAGAATAACCAATGCTAGTTAATACAGGGACACTGAGAAGAGAAAAATCAAGTGTAGGAACACAGAGTACATCAGAAACCACTTCTCCCAAACAAGGTATGAACACTTCACCTTGCATGGTTACTTTAGCTACAGAACCATCAGCCAAATTAACCTGTTGAATTTTAGGTTTACATTTAGTTAACAATAACTGCTCATTGTTTACAATGATTTCACTACAACCAGAGTCCAGTAACCACTTATCAGCATTACATTTGTCTCTGTTAGAAATCAAGGCAGACACCAGTCTAGTACTCCCTTGTTTCTTAACTGTTGCTTTTCCACAACGGACAAACCTTCTGGAACTCTCAGCAGGCTGATTTTTCATAGGACAGTCTTTTATAAGATGCTTGGTAGAATTACAACGAAAACACTTTCTCACCAAATACGCACATTCCGTGCCAGCTGGAGAAGGTTGCTGCTTTACATTATCAAGTCTTTTCTTAGGATTAGTCTGCAAGTCATGTGCACTTTGAATTTCTTGCAATCTATTTGTTAAATATTCCACCGTTAGATCGGCGATTTGAAGCGATTGTACGGCTTCTACTAATATGTTAAACGACTCATCTAGACCTGAAAGAATTATACATGCTCTTTGTTGCTCAGGAATGACCAGATTATGATCTGCCAACTCAGCAAACAAAGTTTTCATCTTATTCAGGTGCTCAATTACATTGGCTCCTGGCTCCAACTTAAGGTTATACGACTGCTTTGTCAAACTTACGATAGCAGATGAAGTTTGCCTTGCATAGATTCCACGCAACGCCACCCAACATGCATTAGCAGTTTCCAAATCACGAACATGCACCAATTCTGAAGACTCAAGTCCCAAAATCAAATTACCATATGCACGGTCCATCAAAGCTTGCTCTGCATCCATGGGTGCCGCCGGGGGTGCGTTGTCTACATAACATCAAAGCCCCTCTCTCATGAAAAAAGATTTTATCTTTATATTCCATGCTTGGTAGTTCTTTGAATTCAACCTTTCAAACGGAAGGCTCACTGCTGCAGGTGGAGCTGCTGCCATATTTCACTTAAAACAAGCACGCAACCACAGAGAAAAAATCCAAACCTCAAACGAAACAGTTACAGCCAGGGTAATAAATCCATAAATCACCCGTCACTCAGGAATTTAAGTCCTTGCTTCCAGCACGTCTGGATTCATGCCTTGGACATCATTCCTGGAACCTCATGCCTGGAATCCTGTTCCTGAACCACCAACCTCAGTCCTCAGTCTTGGGCACTTGGTCCTGAGTGCTCTGTGGGATCTGAGCCCTGGTATCTGGGCCCATAACCTGTTGCGTAGAGTGCAGCAAAAAATCCCATAAATCCTGCTCTCAGGAAAATAACACATCAGCATGAGAGCTTGCAAAATGCAATGTCCATATTTTGTTCCTCAAAGAAAATCCAGTCAGAAAATATAAACTAACTGATCTTTATTGATAAAAATGCAAAACTTCACAAAATACAAGTTGCATACAAAATATAGAATATAACAAAGACTTCTTCTCATATTAGCTTCTAAGACTTATCACTGCAAAGCCTCTAGCTAAAAAAACACTTCCAGAGAAGAGGTTCACTACTTGGTTACTAGTTAGAACTACATAACCTATAAAAACCTACATGGTTAACTGTACAAAGAAAAACACACTGAACAGACTGGGCATTTTAGTCCTTCCCTTATATTGCCAACATGACACCCCCACTGAATAACTAACATACACACATACAGTAGGTGGCAGTAAAAATCATAACAGAATCACAAGATACTTTGTAATCTCAACACCTGTTTTTGTATAGCCAACGGGATGACCTTCTTCCCATGAGAAAATCCTGATAAAAGTACTTTTTAATCATCCCTTTATGTTCAACTTGCATAAAGATGACTGGCAAGTTTGGGGATGCAGCATTTCTTTTCCATCATGTAGCATGAACAAGACCTAAGAAAAGAATATTCTCCCTAACCAAGCTAACAAGTAAGTAGACCAAGCATGCTCTGGGTACAGCATGGTGTTCCCCCGACCTTCTTACCAGAGGACAGGAAAATGAGCAAGGGAGTGTGCACAATTTTATTTGAAACAATCATGCTATTCATAGTCAAATACATTTTGCTAAAAGTAGGTTACTAGGATTCATAAATCAGAGATACCATTTCAAAGGTCAGGAGAAAGGTAACCAGATTGCTTTATGTGAGAGTGCAGAAAAGTTAAGATTCACAATCAGTTTCAGGGCTGCTTTCAGGTTTGTGGGAGACAAAGGGCAAGTTTTTTTCTGGAGAGGTTCAAACTCCACTTAGCTATGATGCTCACTGGGTGATTTTGAACCAGGCACTTCACTATCTCTCAGCCCAGGCTATTTCACAGGCTTGTTTTAAAGTTAACAAACACAGGCTGCTTAAAGCTCATGGAAGAAAGAGGGAATATGGATATATGTATGCATGTATGACTATATTTTTATACCACTTCACTTTGCAAGATCTTATCATTAACAAGCATGTAGTTCTACTCTCTCTCTCTCCCCTCCTTTACAACATCTTTTTCAATATCCCCTCTTTTTCAACATCTTAATTGCTGGGTAAGGCCAGCTGCAGGTTTGGGGTTTGGTATCATCAGTATGCTAATGATACCCAATTATATCTTTTGAACATATAATTGGGTATCATCCAATATATAAAAACCTAGGCCAGCCAAATAAGGCTGTCAAAATTCTGTCCCAGTGCTTGGAGGCTGTGTAGGTTTGGATGGACAGGAATTGTCTCTGACTCAATCCTACCAAGACTGAGTGGCTGTTTGAGCCACCCAGATCTGGAGATATTCGATCTTTGACCTTGGATGGGGTAGCACTTCCCCCTTCAGTGTTATTATGCAATCCAGGGCTCACAACTCTTGCTTGAAGAGCAAAAGTCAGGTGGGGCCAGGAAAGCCTTTGCGCAACTCAATCTGGTGTGCCAGTTGTACCCTTTTTTAGATCAGGTAGCCCTTCAGACAGTCACTCATGCCCTAGTCACCTCGCGGCTTGACTACTGCAACACACTCTACATGAGGCTGCCCTTGAAGACTACCCAGAAGCTTCAACTGGTCCAGAATGTGGTGGTACAAGCGGTAGTGGGCATGCTTCAGTATCTCATATAACACCTCTGCTTTGTAAGCTGCACTTGTTGCTGGTTTGCTTCTGGGTGTGATTCAAGGTGCTGGTCATTACCTATAAAGCTCTACATAGCATAGGGCCTGGTTACTTGAGGGACTGCCTCTCTCCCATAACATCTGCCTGGCAAATTCAATCCTGCAGGGCTGGCATGCTCTGGGTTCCTTCGATTAAACAGTATCATCAATTGAGATCCTGGATGTGTGCCTTCTCTGTAGCAGCACCTGCCCTCTGGAACGAGGTTCCCCTGAGATCTGGATGGCCCCCACTCTGCTATTGTTTAGAAGAGCCATGAAGACCTGGCTCTTCACCCAGGCCTTTGACGGGGGAGAGTGAAACCCCTTGTTTCATCACACTTGCTATCTTTATCTTTTACTGATTTTATTGTAATTTGTTTGATTGTTGTGAGCTGCCCAGAGTCATTGAGAGTTGGGCAGCATACAAGTTTAAATGATAATGATAATGATAATAATTTCTTTCTCTGCTTTGCACAACATTGCATGCCCCCCCCCATGGTATAGACTCTTGGGTAAGTATGCATGTAACAAAAACATATGTAATTGTTTCAAAGAGCACAGTTTGCATGCGCATGCTCACTTTCCTCAACCTGAGTGAGATCAAGTTCTGTGCAAAGACTAACTTGTAAATAAACTCCAATGTTTTACACTGTACTAAAATGATCTTTAAACTCCTTGGTTCATAAAAATTTCATGCTTTGTCTAAGAGTTGGGATGCAGTTGGAATTTGTTTTGAAAAACCTACACAAAAGCCAAGCATTTTCCTCCCTGTAGTGAACAAAGATGGATGGTATTTTTAGCAAAATCATTTTTGGAATCACCACAGTTGTGCCTATCGGACTAGTGTTTCCACAGATCTTTCTTACGGTGTCTATCAGACTCTGCTCCTGACTCTACTTTATGGCTTTTCAAAAATTAGTTTAATATTACCTAAAATGAAAAGAAACTGGCAAACTGAAAATCAAACTATCAGCATTCAGAATTGCCTGGATTTCTCAAAATGCCCTTGGAGGCCCCATAGGCCCCACAGGCATTTTTTGAAAATGAAAACAGTGAACATTTCAGCTCAGTGCTTTGACTGTAGAGATGTCCACATTGCTAGAGACACTAAAGCTGGGGTGATAGAGACCATTTAGGGGGGTCCAAAAAAGCTGTCAAGAAAGCAGTTTTACCAGATTGCCATTGAACAAGTAAATTTTTTTCTTGACTGCTCCCACTGACAATAATTCACAGGCAAGATCCACCTAGAAGCCATTTTATTTGAGTGCCCATAGCGTGTTTTCAAAAGGTGCCTTTTGATTCAGAAAGTGGCCTAGTTAGTCATTTTAGAGAATTTATGTCCTGACTTTTTACCGTGGCTTAATACTCAAGAAGTCTTATAGAAGTTTAAAATAGGCTGAGCAACACATAATCCAAGGACTGAAACTCCTTTTTAATGGTTTAGAGCTTCCCAATAGCCATTCCTCAACTCACATGGATTTCAGAGAGAGAGAGAGAGAGAGAGAGAGAGAGAGAGAGAGAGAGAGAGAGATTTAATTATCCCAGTGAAATAATGGGATTTAAAGAGGTCATCTTTCTCTGATTGTACCTACTCTTTCCTCCTTTCGGTTTCATCTTAATTATGCACAAAAACTTTACTGAGTTGGACTTTTCTGAAAAGGGAAATAAAACAACACTAAAAAAAAAAAAGTAAGTTACTACCCATAAATCATTGGCAAGAATTTGCAACCTTAACACTGTTTTAATACAATATTGTCTGGAAATTAACAGCAATGAGAAGAGGTATCCGGAGTTGCTTGTACTGTTATTTATCAAAAGCAGGAGAGAGAGCCCAGACTACAAATTAGTTTTGAGCCTTTTAAGTTGACAGGCATTGTCTATAATGAGGATGACACTTTCCAAAGGTCGAAAAGTTTCTCTCTGGCAGAGGGCTAGCTTTAGTTCCCATAGAGCCTGTTTGATGACCCATTAAAAAGAACTCCAAATGTCAGTTTGTGAACATAAAAGGCAGCAGTTTAACAGTACCCTAGAAGAAGATCTTTTGGGGCCATGCCTCCCTTTCCTTCCTGATATGCCTTGCCAAAGGAACTGTGTGTGATGCCAGCAGTACTGGAGATGCTGAAATAGCACATGTTCCTCTGTTGCAGCATTCCTGTTCCATCAAGCCAGCTTAATTTTACTGTGAAATGATAGATGCATGGGCAATATGATGATGCAATTTGGGTTGTCCCAAATTGTCTTGATTCCAAAAAGGGAGATTTAGGGTGACTACAGATTATCATGCACACAGCTAATATGACTGCAGGTGCATCGGATATGACTCCACATTACACCCAACCTATTTTCATTGAGCTGATTAGATGTACCTTTTGATATAGATGGAAATGCATAGAAACATAGAATGGAAGGGTTGGAAGGGCAAAACTAGGCCAAACCCCTTGCAGAAATCCACTACAACAGCATCTCTGACAGATGGCCATATCCTACATGGCCTCTATTTAAACAAAATCAGCATTTAGCAGCACTCAGGAAACAGCCAGAAGCAACCAGTTAGCAATTTCTCCACCTCTTTGGCTAGGCTTTGCCCTCTCATAAGCTTACATTGAGCTACTTATTGCCAAAGGTATCAAGTTGCCTGTGACTTAGAATTGGATTGGATTCTTTGTTTGCTGAGCCCTCTTCATAGGTTCAGATAATCTTATGACTCACATGAAATTCCACCAATGTGGAAAAGAGAATGAAAGCAGAAGTTCAGTGGAAGCTTAAATAATGCTCCAAAAGAAGGGATAGAATCACATTGGTTTCCTCCATTTTTTAAAAAGTTGCACGAATACTTTCCAATACATTGACAACTTTTTTTAACCAAATTTTGTGAAAGAAGAACATGTCAGTCTTACAAATGGTGCTCGTGATATCAGTAACAAGAGTAAAAATATTATATAGCAAACTCACATAACTCTTCCAAAAGCATAACCACGTTCCACATTTCTTAGTGACTACAATAGCTTGGAAGGAGGGGAAACACACACAAGTTTGTGGAGTCCTTGGTGCTCTCTCAGCTTGGTTGTTTGCTTGCAGATGTATCATTACCCAAGTAGGTAATATCATCAGTGCTAGTGAGTGTGGGTTTTGCTCCCAAGTAGCTTGCCCTGCCCAATTTGGTGGAGGTGTGGTTTTCTCCTTGGTAGTTCCTTGATTAGGGTATTCTTTTCTTCTTGACTGTTTGTCTGGTATTGATCCCTGCTTATCTGGGTGTTGGCTGCTGGAGAGGATGTGTTCTGGTCTTTTTGCTTCCTCCTTAGCTTTTTTATTGTCTCTTTTGAATGGTGTGTAAATGTGGTTTATTTCTATGTGTCTATTGATGGCTGATTTGACTGAATGCCAAGCTTCCAGGAATTCCCTAGCATTTTTGGATTTAGCTTGGTCTAGGACACTCACAGTTTCTCAGTTGAAACTATGGCTGAGTTTGTCCATGTGTTGTGAGAGTAAGAAGTTTTCATTGTGTCTTCTGACTGCTAATTGGTGTTCATGGATGCACTCTACTAGTCTTCTGCCTGTCTGTCCTACACAGTGGATGTTACAGTCCTTACACTGTATGTTGTAGATGACTCCTGTTTTTTCTTCTTGGGTTACTGGGTCTTTTGGTTTACTTAAGATGTTTCAGAGGGCTTGGGTTGGTTTGTGTGCTATGGTGATGCCATATGGTTGCAATAGTTTGGTGGATGTTTCTGAGATGTTTTTGATGTATGTTAGTGCTATTCTTTTCATAGCTTGTGTTGGTTGTACTGTAGTGGTTTGAGTGGTCAGGCACTTTTTGATAAAGTTGCATGAGTATCCTGAATTTCTGGGCCAAATTCTTATAGGCTCCCTTCACAATCCCCTGCAATATTGGAAGACTAATTTCTCATAGTATGACAAACATATGGGTGGATCTAATCAAATAGTCTTTCCTTCTTTATAATTTTCTCTCTTCACTGGGAAATATGACTGAAAGGGAAAAAAGTCCACATCATTTCCTGCTCTATATGTTAGTCTGACATTAGCTTCATGTCGATGTTCAGCTTCCTCATAGGACAGCTAAATAGTAGGGAGAGGAACAGGTGGAACCTGTACCACTAATATTTTCATTCCCCTCTCCCCCTACTTGATTACCAATCTTCTCTTTTCAAGGAGGTAAACATTTTTCTGTGGTCAGAAATGCTGCTTTCCTGATTGTGTTATGTAAACAGAAGACCACCCTCAAACCTTGCTTTCAGCGTGCCAAGTATGGAGGAATATGGATAGAGGACCAGGATGAGCAACTCTTTGTAAACACCAAAAGATTAAAAAAACAGTCTAAAATATGGCTGTCTGGTATTCAAGTGGAATCACACCATGGGGAAATGATTCTGATGCTCCTAAAGCTGTATGAAATACAAACCCTTGCTGTTGTTGTATGGGGAAAATGCAATCCAGATATGGATATTATGATAAAATATGTGCAGTAAGCTTACAGTTGTACGTTCCTGATCTAACATTTAGCACTAATATTTATTCTACTAGTACTTTAAAGAATACTAAAGACTTTCTATCAGTCGTTAGCCTTTTGTGGATTTAGTATGTAAAAAAGCAAATAATGAAATAATGAAAATATCTTAAAATATCTTCAACCTGCAAGGGGTATAATAGTACTGAAGATTAACACAAGAAGTCAGAAAAATTGTTTATCTTCTATCTCTATATTCAAATGCTATTTAACATTTCTGTCACATCTGTGACTTAATTTTCCCATAATGGTTTCCATTAGAAAACAACATTGTTCAGATGATTTGTGTACCTGTATTTTTTCCTTAAATATATGCCAGCAGGTCTTGCATACATAGCAGCATTATTTGATAAGTAATTTTTTTATTAAAATTGCTAAATGATTTTTTTCACAGAGATATTGAAAAATTAATTTAATATGTTTTATCATAAGGTATTTTTGTCTTGCAGTTTAAGATTTTTATTTCCTATTAACATGAGGGGGCAAATATATATATTTCATGAGGGGGCAAATATATATATTTCATACAAATCCAATTTATATCCTTGAGATTCTCCATGACTTAAAACATTACTTCTCTTGACAGAGTGAAAAAGTGGTCTTTCTTTAGCGTATTCCTCTCACAGACGTTTGAGGAGAAAAGAAACTCATTGGCTCACTTCCTTCAAATGTTATTGCTAAAAGCTAATGAGCTACATCGAGGGACAATGAAGAGTTCTGATAGGGGTTCTTTGATTGAATAGGAACTCATTAGGAAATCAAATCATTTTTGTATCATAATGTGTTTTGACACTGAGCATGAATTCCATTGTATCAGGAAGATATAGCTCTTCCATCTTTTAAATTTTTCAAATCCTGCTGACTTTGGAAGGCCAATGTCCTAATTGGAAACTATACTTTTTTTGGGGAAAAAACCCTTTGTTTCCTGTTCTGTTTCTATTTTAAATGACAGGTCTGTATGACACTAGTAATCTTCTACTTTGATTATCTAAAAAACTTTGAAACACATTGCTAGGTTTCAAACCAATGGAACATGTGCTCTACTGCAGCCCTGGAGGCAGAGATCAGCTTGAATTATTAGGTTGCTTCATAGGAAAGGCCATTCTGCAGAGCAGCCCTTTACTCTGTTCTGTATCTTGTCGATGGAAGAATGAAGATGCCAGATAAAACGTCAAATAAACCTTCTCTTCCCTTCCTTTTTATTCACTGGCAATGGTTTACAATTTGGTATTTCAACAGATGCCAAGGAAACCTTGATGTCTCATTGGACTGGGAATAGTGGCTGCTGTAGGGAAGCTGTAGGGAAGCATGACAACTACATCTCAAAGTGTCTCCTTTGGGGGAAGTGTGAGATTAACAAGACCTCCAGACAGCACACTGTTACAAAGAAGTCAGCCGTAACTTTGGAACATAGGTTCTGTGCCTTATGTTTTCATTCCCATCATACCAGCTTCTTGGCTAAATGTATCCATTTTGTTCATTATGGACAAAATAATGGGAATGGCTGCAAGAACAGAGGCTTGAAGGCTGCCAGCAATGAAAGTATTCTGAGATTGCCTAACTGATTTATATAAAGCAAATAAAGCCACACCAGCTACGAGGGACAATTCCCTATAGTAGTATCTTTATTAAGCCACGTTTAAGTCACAAGCCTCTATTTAGTGAAGTCTTTATGGAATGTGAGAGCAGGCTGAAGACATTCAAAGTAGGTTTTATCAGGTGCTGAGTGCATCACCACCAGGTAATCTGCAATGATATCTTTATATTGGATAATTATGAAGTCCCTATATTCTAAAACACATCAACAAATTCCAATAGAAGAAAATATATGTAGGTCAGGGTTGAACTGTGGAGTCCTTGTACTCTTTGAACTTGGTTGTTTGCTTGGAAATGTTTCATACCTGACTAGGTAATATCATCAGTGCATTGACTAGGTAAAATCATCTGAGCACTGATGATGTTGCCTAGTTGGGGAATGAAATGTCTGCAAGGAAACAACCACGCTCAGAGAGCACCAAGGACTTCACAGATCAACAAATTGAAATAGTACCCTTGCACACTTTCTGTGACACATTTATTCTGTGCACTGCTACATGAATCTTGAAAGAATAGTGTTTATAATGTTTATTTGGCAAGCTTGAATTCAGCCTGATAGCCAAGAAATCCTAGAATATGGAGCTATCTTGAGTTTAGTCCAGAGCTTTTGAACCTTTTGAACCTTTTGTATTCTTTGTTTTTAAGTCTACTTCCGACTCTTTGGAGATGTAGCTGCTGCATCTGTAGTCATGGAAATTATTATGGAAAGACTTGCTTTTGCATGGCTCAGAAATCAGTCCCAGGTTTCTTTGCCTCTGGAGCTTCTTCCAGCACTCTCTGGGCAGACTTACCACTGACACTTCTCCTATTCTCGGCTCATGCTGGCTTGACTCCAAGCCAATTTAAGAAAATCCTCACTAGACTGAGACGCTTTGGCAGCAGCTTGCAAGGGATTCAATCCAGACTGCAGGATACCATGTCCTCCCATTGAACAATTCCTCTGCTGTTGTTTCCTCCCAGTTTTCCATTCTGAGAAAGTAATAGCCAGTTGTGTACAATTGAGCAGCCATAGAAGAAATAATAATAACAAGAGCAACAGCAACAATCTCTTTCCTGTGGGAATGTTTTACTGGACTTATTTTTATGTGTGTGTGTATGTGTGCGTGCGTGCGTGTATGGCTAAAGCATCGAAATGCACATATACATAGGCAAAACAAGTAGCTTTACAATAAAAATTCCCTTCTTTCCACCCTGTTCCATTCAAATACAGTAGATTCTATACTTCCATTTATCTCAGCAAACCTGAAGTTGTACTTAGCCTAGAAAAGGTTGCCAGTTCAAAACCCAGCAGGTGATTTTAAAATATGAATTTTCTTTTGCTGAGTATCTGATTTTCTCCTGAGATGGGATATCTGGAAGCTAGGAGTGGAACCCCTCTATATTAGGTCACTGGAAAAATGGTAAAAGGACCATTAAAAAAAAAAGCCCAGGGGAAAGCTTTAGCATGTCTGGTGTCTAAAATGTTGGTTTAATACCTCTACTCATACCTTAGACCCTTAAATTCAGTGTGATTCCAGAAGAGGTGTCACATGGGTAAACAAAGTCTTTAACTATGGACTGCTAGCTTTGGGTGCCCTTTTCTGTGAACCTTTATCTAATTATCAGTATCTTTACCTCATTTCTCTACTCTAATGCCCAGTGGTCTCTACCCTATAATGACCTGCCGGGACTGAGGGAAGCCTGCTTTTCCAACCTTCTCTTTGGATTTATATTGAGGATTTCTGCTCCATTCCCTGAAATCTTACTGAACATAAAGATGCAAACATGTAGTTTAATTCTCTTTCCTGTCAACTGTTCTAACATTGCATTTATCATTCACATCCTCTTTTCATTCGAGTACTGTCTATCCCTCTGACCCTCCTTTCTGTGGGAAACCATTCAATGGCTAACCTGAACATTGTATTTTCCTTTGTCAATAAAACACTTTGTATTTAGGGAAAGGTCTGTTTTTACCACAACTACAACTTAAGCTTCTTTGGGGGCATTCTGCTGCCTAAGGCAATGTCCATAAAAAAGCATCCTCTGTTATTATTTTGGAAAATCTGCTGGCTTCCGATTCAGGTCTACTAGACTGGTAACAGCTAATCAGTTGGCAAGATAAAGCTGCAGACTGCAGGCTGCAGAAAGAATAGACATCCCTAGCAATAGAACTGAATTTCCTTCCAGTTGTTTGTATTCCCAAAGGTTTATTGTCTAAAACAGAAAATAGTGCAGCAGCTTTTCTCACCACTATATAAAAATAGAGATAAGAGCAAGTCTCTCCATTAATGTGTTTGTCTATCGGTTCATATATTTTCATAGTATTTTTATGTTACCTTTCCGAATAAATCTTCCCCAGGCTGCACACCTACATAGAATATAGGGTACATGCAAGAATCACCCCATCTGGATTGTGAATAAGGAAAAAAACAAAACAAAAACAGAATTTTGCTCTTTATCTATCATGGTAAAAATACAAACACTTAACAGCTTTTGTAGCTATTTACTTTTTATCAGAAAAGGACAACATTTGCAAGAAGGTTAAACCATTTAAGGGGATGAGGCATTTCAAATTTCCTTGAAATTGGTACAAGGATTTTTGAGTTGCCCTTAGAAATGTAACATCCCCATCCTTTGGTGTCTCTTGGGACATTGGCTGATCTACTCTCATAGTATCCCTTGTGCCAAAATGGAGCTGGGAAGGATGCTGCTTACAAAGCCAAAGGCAGAAGAAGGATGGACATGTACAAGTTTGTTATTTCCATGTTTACACATGGAAAAATAGAATATAAATAATGAATTATTTGTGGGAGAAATGAACAAAAGAGGAAGAATAAATAAACAATAATGTGCTTGAGAACTTATGGGCCTTAGAGTAAAAGATTGGAATATCAGAATAGGTAAGGAAAGAAGGGGGAAATGAAACAGATGGAAATTGAGTGGAATGGAAAAGTGGAAAAAAATAGCTGAAAGAGGATGAAATTTAAATCCACTGAAGAGAAAGAGAAAGCCATCATATCCATGACTGCAGTGGTAGCAGGTGTGTGTGTAAGTGAGTGTACAGCATGATCTCATAATCTTGCCATTCATCCAAAAGTTTTTATTAGGGATAACCAATCCTCAGTAGCCCTCTGATTTCAGGATGGACATGCCAGTCCTTGAATCCAATATTTCCCACCCTCTTCCCTTCCTCATGCCCCCACCAAAGTATTACATGACCAAGGGACTCTCCCCCCCCCCAAACTTTTGGAACCTGTCACCAATTGTTTCACTATGCTGAGCTCCTGGACTCCTAGTAAAGGTTTCCTGGAGATTGAGTAAAAGATGGGATGAGTTAGAAATGCTCATTCCACTTCGAGTTAAAAATCCACTCACATTGCCCTGTTTCATGCTGGATTTGGGCTTTCTGTAATAAACCACAGTCTATAGAAACGTACAACAAATCACTTGAAATAGGCAAATTTTTAAAAAGTGATGTTAACTTAAATAATAATTAAAATACTCCACCCATCCCAAGATTGAAATAATAAGATTTTAAAGGCAGAACTATCTCACTTAGGAAGGACTTACTCAAGCATGGAAGTTATACAAATATCAGTGTTGCCAATGAAACAGTTTAATGAGATTCAGTATTTCATAATCTAGGTTAAGATAGATTCACTGGCGCTTAAAAAATAGTTTTACCAAAACAGAGTATTTGAAACTAAATACCCAGTGTGATGTAAAACAAAATAATCAATATTGAAACCAACAATAATATTTTGACATCTAAAAGTGTAGTATTTGTTGGAAGAATCTGGGAAGCTTTGTCTGTTCAAAATTGACCCCAACCCCCCCCCCCCCAAAAGAAAACCTGACTCAAGGTTTTGCTCCATTTGGCATATTTTTTAAATTTCCAGAGACACCTTGGGACCTGAGGTTGCTTGGAGAGAACTGCAAATGGAAAACTTGCCAGGAAAAGGGTTACATTTCTTCTTTGTCCTCTCAGTATTTTTTAGTTCAAAATCTTTCAACTGTTGGGGCTGTCTTATCTATGCTATGCATAGTATATAATTAGCTTCTAATTTAAACTCTTGATTGATCTGCGTTATCAATATTGCAGATGAATTATAGTCAATTCTTTTTACAATATAATTTGGCTCTTAATATCAATAAGACCAAGGAGCTTATAGTGGAGGAATAGATTAGATGTCTAGCCCCTGGTTATCAATGGAGACCGAGTGGAGCGGGTGGCCAGTTTTAAGTTTCTGGGTGTTACCATAAAGGAGGACCTGACCTGGGGCGCTCATATTGCAGCCTTGGCTAAGAGGGCCCAGCAGACTTCTCAGGAAACAACTACTGAATGAAAAACTGCTGGTGACCTTCTACCATTGTACTGTAGAGAGCATTTTAACCTACTGCACCTGTGTATGGTTTGCTAACTGCACAGTGGCAGATAGGAAAGCACTCCAGAGGGTTACCACCACTGCCCAGAGGATCATCGGTTGCCCTCTCCCCTCTTTGGAAGAACTTTATAGTTCCCGCTGCCTTAAGAAAGCTCAAAACATTCTTAAGGATCCATCCCACCCGGGACATTCTTTTTTTGAACTATTACCATCTGGCAGACGGTACAGGATAATGAAAACAAGGACGAATAGGCTGAAGAATAGCTTCTATCTTAGAGCTGTAACTATACTGAATTCTATCGTATAGTGCAGTATTAATGCAGCATCAGGGGTTGTGCAATATGGAATGTGAAGGTTGTGTTTTATGTGTTTTATGTGTGTTATGTGTTTTATGTGTTCTATGGTTTTTATATTTTTAAAGCTGCACTGGGGTGGCATTTAATTTCATTGTACAAGTAGTACAATGACAAGGTTTCTATGTATTATTGTATCAGGATTTTCTCATGGGAAGAAGGTCATCCCGTTCCCTATACAAAAACAGGTGTCGAGATTATTCTATGAAGGTAATGTAAACAAAGAATCTTGTGATTCTGTTATGCTTTTTACTGCCACCTACTGTAATGTGTATGTTAGTTATTCAGTGGGGGTGTACATGTATAATGGGAGGGCTAAATGCCCAGCCTGTTCGGTCTGTTTGTCTTGTAAAGTTAACCATGTAGGTTTTTATTGGTTATGTAGTCTTAACTAGTAACCAAGTAGTGTACCTCTTCTCTGAGAGTGTTTTTTAGCTAGAGACTTTGTTGTGGTTAAGTCTTGGAAGCTAAAGTGAGAAGAAGTCTTTGTTATATCCTATATTTTGTATGCAACTTGTATTTTATGAAGTTTTGCAGTTTTATCAATAAAGACCAGTTAGTTTATATTTTCTGACTGGATTTTCTTTGGAAAGCAAACTATGGATATTGCATTTTGCAAGCTCTCATGCTGATGTGTAATTTTCCTGAGAGCAGGATTTTTGGACCTTTTACTGCACTCTGCACAACATATCGAAGGCTTTCTATTCATTATTTTTCCCCCTCTCCTCCTGAATTCCAGTACTCTGATTATATTGAAACATTTTTTAATAATTTTTATTAAAGAAATTTTTAACGAAGTAAAAACCATGAGAAAATAAAGATAATAAATTCAAATAGTAAATAGTGAAAAAAAGATAATAGAAAAAGAAAGAAAGAAAAAGAAAAGAAAGATTATAAAGAAGCAGTTTATTTGATCTTCTTGACAGCAATTATAGATACATTTTTACTTTGCCCTCTTTCTCTAAGGTTACATCACAATTTCCTTCTTTCCATAAGCTAAACTTTCTAATCTTCAAACCCATAAATCACAAGTTCATTTTTCTCTTTTTTCAGCAAAAAATCCGTAAGAGGTTTCCAGTCACTAATAAATGTAGTTGTTATTTCTCTAGTCAAGCAGGTTAATTTTACCATCTCTGCTAGTTCTGTCATCTTCACCAACCATTCCTCCATTATGGGTTTTCAGAGTCTTTCCATTTTTGCACATATAATAGTCCTGCAGCAATAATCATATATAAAAATAATCTTCCATGGCTCTTTTCCAATTGTCCATTAATCCCAGCAAGAAAAATTCTGGTTTTAGTTCAATGTTGATCTTTAAAATTCTTTGTATCATTATATGTATTTGAACCCAGAAATTTCTGGCTTTTTTACATGTCCACCAGGCATGATAAAATGACTCTTCATGTTGTCCACATTTCCAACATAAATTTGAAATACCTTTATACATTTTAGACATTCTGGAGTCATATACCAGCAGTACATCATTTTATAAAAAATCTCTTTGAAGTTACACATAATATAAATTTCAATCCTTTTAACCACATATTTTCCCACTGTTCCATCAGTATGTTGTGTCCAAAGTTCTTAGCCCATTTCATCATAGTCTTTCACTTATTCTTCTTCCATTTCAAATTTCAATAAAAGTTTATACATTTTAGCAATTACATACTCATCATTTGTACACAGTTCAACTTCAAATTCTGTCTTCTGCTGATAAATTCCAATTTTCCTGTTATCTACCTTAAATCTTTCTCTTAACTGTGCATATGAAAACCACTGAAAACTAAATCCCTCTGTAGCCAGTTGTTCTCTTGATTTCATCTTATATTCTCCATGTTCCTGCTCTAACAACTCTCAATAAGTTAACCATTTTTCTTTACCTACTGTTTCTTTCCTGTAAAATGCTTCTTGGACTGAGACCCATAAAGGCATTTTCAGGCAGTCTGTGTTTATATCTGTTCCATATTCTCAATATGGCACTTCTAATATAATGATTTTTTAAATCTACATTAACTTTATTGTATCATAGAAAACCATGCCATCCAAACGTCAGATTGTGCTCTTCTAATTCTAAAATTCTCCTGTTTCTCAGCAGAACCCATTCTTTCATCCAGACTAAGTAGCAGGCTGTAAAATACAATTTCAAATCAGGCAGTCCCAATAATCCTTGTTTCTTTGCATCTTAAAGTATTTTGTATTTAATTCTTGGTTTTTTCCCTTGCCATACAAATTTAGATATATCTTTTTGCCATTGTTTAAATAGTACATCAGGTGTAATAACAGGTATTGTTTGAAATAAAAAGGTCATTCTTGGCAAAACATTCATTTTTATCACAGAAATTCTCCTCAACAATAAGAATTGTAATTTCTGTCATCTTAACATGTTCTTGATTTCATTCCATGTCTTAACATAATTATTGTGGTATAACATGCAATTTATGTTAGTCATAGTGATACCCAAGTATTTCACTTTTTTTCTCAATCTTAAAACCAGTTTTTCCCAGCAATTCCATTTATTTTTCCATTTTAATGTTCTTTGTTAACATGTTCATATTTTGTTTGTTAATTTTAGAACCAGCTAACACCCCAAAATCCTTTTGTTTTTCCATTAATATTTCTATTCCTTCCAGAGGACCTTCCAAAATTATCAACAGGTCATCAGCAAACGCCTGTAATTTATATCCTTCTCTTTTAATCTTCACTCCAAAAATTCTCTCATCTTGCCTTATATCTCTATTCAGTACTTCCAAAGGAAAATAGATAGCAATGGTGACAAGGGGTATCCTTGTCTAGTCTCTTTCTGTATTTCACAGGGTTTTGTTAATTCCCAATTCACAATTATCTGTGCCTTTTGTGAGGTATAAATCTATTTTACCCATTTAATAAAATTCCTGCCAAAGTCCATTATCTTCCTAAATTTTAAACAAAAAGTCCAATTCAAATTATCAAAGGCTTTTTCTGCATCAAGAAAAATCAATGCTGCTTGCTTTTCATTATGTTATAAATATTCCAAAATATCCAATACATTTCTAATATTGTCCCTCAACTGTGTTTTAGGTAAAAACCCACACTGACTTTCATGAATAAAGTCCTGTAAAACTACCTTCATTCTCTCAGATAAAATCATTGTGAATAACTTATAATCATTATTCAGTAATAATATCAGGTGATAATTTTTTGGTGAAGTCAAATCTTGACCTTCTTTGATTATACTGAAACATTGTGGAAGTATCCCCCCCTCTCCCCACTGTTATCTGAGGTATATCCAATGGATATAGTTTACAGAAACTACTGGGTTTTGAAAACTTCAGACTAAATGTGATAAAAATACTGTCAAATTAACATATTGTTGTTATTGCTGTTGCTGTTATTATTTTGACTCTTGAAATAATTCTCTATCAAGCTAAACCAATAGTTGGATCTATTTCCATAATGTAATTTCCAGATGACTAATTGACCTGGATCATTCTTTCATTCAGCCAATTTCATATTAGTCATGCATACTGCATGAATAAAAGATGAGGTCAGTAACTGTCAATGACCATTTGTAGGTATATCCTAAATAAAATTAAGGGTCACTTTTTCAATTTGTCCATCTGACCTTCCATTCATAAAATTTATTGTTTTATTGCAGAAGGATATTTGAATGTTGATATATTGAAAGACTTTGAACTGCTGGAATATTTATGCCTGGCAGTCTCACTCAAGTTATTTGGCATTTGCTTCAGTCTAAATCTCCAGAGGCCTAAAGTCATTTTACTGTCCTCTTGTGCTTGCACATCACTCCCCCCCTCCCCAATGGCAATTTTGGCAGTGGTACCATGTCTGTAGAGCCAAACAGGCTACAACCCTTCATCCTGATGTCTAAGTATATGGGAGAAATCATAATTACTGCTTGTGAGACTTTACCTCCTTTCAGATATGACTGCAGACACAATTTTATAAACTCAGCAGGAACTAGGTAAGAGAAACAACACTTTTTGATAGCCTTTTCCTGTATTCTTTTGATATCCTGATTGAATTTTGAAGAATAGAATATACAAATCCAATCTATTTCCTGTTAGAAGAAGAATATTTGACAGAGGAATGAGAAAACCAAATAAATAGAAAGCAGAGGAGGTCAAAAAGTGTAATATTAATTGAAAACAGACCTTCATAGAATTTTGTCTTTGTTCAAACTAGAGTAAAAAGACACTGGGTGGGTGGGTGGGGGGGAACATAACTGAATTCAGTCCATGAGTCCAGAAACTTTTCCCATGTATCAAAATGAAACCTAGCCTTCAACTTATGTGTCACAACTGTGAGTTGATCATTAGGTTAAATGTTCTGGAAATCAACAGATGCCTAGGATTCCTTTAGGAGCTAATCAAAACAGAATTACTTTTTCATTGTTTTGGATAGTCCTCCAGAACCTCTTGCCTCCATGCAGATTTTGGGGTGTCATAGAAGCCAAAGAGAAATGAAGACACAAACTAATAATGTCCTTGGCCTGCATGGATACCTAACATTTTCTTCCTAGGCCTCCCAAGGTGCTCAAATCCCTCACAATTTCTGGTAAGACTTTAGTTTTGAACAGAACTCAGACTTCAAGAAATTCTATGGAAATTTGCTCCCTAAATTTGGTCAGGCAAGTTCATGCTCTTATGAGATGTATATTGAACGGTAGGTTTATTCAGGACCTTTTGATACTGCTGGCAAGAAGAGCAAAGGCTGGCTTGATTCCATCCTTCTTCTCTAGATCTCTGAAAGCCAATAACTACTGGAAAGTTGACCAGTTATTTTGAGTAGTACATATGTATATATATACCAGAAGTGGAGAATCAAGTAAGTGTAGCCCCACATTCATGCATGGCTTCTTTGAAGCAAGACAGGGCTATTGATTCATAAAGGTGGCTCCGGTTCTTTGCTCAGTTTCTGCAACATATGTTACACATTCTAGATCTCACTGAATTGAAGTCTCACTGAGCAGCTATTGCATCTTGTAGCATGGAATATACTTTAGCACCCAAGTTGTATAACATGATAGGGCTTTATAAGGTCAGATAACGAACGTTGTCAAGATTAGAATTTTGCCATTTATAAAGGAGCCTCTCTATTCACTCTTTTTGTTAGTAGGACAATATTCCTGTGGGTTTAAAGAAATAATAGAAAATTTTGTAACCATTTACATCTGTAAGATTTTTTTTAAATTGCAAATTACACTGCTTTTGTTTACTGGCATGTAAATTTTCCTGAGGCAGGCCTTTAAAATGCAAATTATCCTTAATGTAAACAGCCTTTTTAATGTAACTATTATGGTGTGCACATAATTTTCATTTATACACCTTTTTGTTCCAGAAGATTTCTTTCTTTCTTTTTTCCAGATTTTTGATTGAGGAAAGATGAATGCTAACAGACTTGGTTAGATTCTAATGTCTGTACCACTATAACATATGATGGGAAAGGAATACCAAAATTAATTTCTAATGAAATCCACAATGAAATTATTTTCCTTCCTTTGCCAGCATTTAAATTACCTTTACAATAAAGGCAAACGACTATGGCAGCATACAATTTGGTCATTAGAGAAATGCATTGGCACTGAATATTAGAGAAGGCAACCAATTATTATTGATAGATACTTCTTTGATGAGGAAATACTGCTTTCAGCTCTGATGTAGGGGAAAGAGGAAACAATGGTTTGGAACCCTAACTAATTATTCCTTGGAAGGGTCAGGTCAATCCAAGCAGTTCTCAGATTGCATGAACAGAAATGAAAGTCATGAACTTCATTTTTTGTTTTGTTCTTGTTTTTAATGCTGTAGCCACCCTTAGCCTATATTCAAAATTAGTGTATCTGTAGAGGAATTTTAGCAGGGTTTTTCTAGCAGGAGTAGGCAAAAACTGCCTTTAGGGTTTTTTGTTTGTTGGTTTGGTTTTGGGATACATAAGCCCCTTCCAGCATGGACCCAAATATCTGAAGGAAATCAGATTGCTTATTCTAGAGCTACCAAAGTAAACATATAGCCAGAAACACCAATAGGTTATATTGATTTTCAAGCACAGGGAATAGAAAAGGAGAATTCTAGTGATATGACCCTTTCTTCTTCATTTTGGAGTTTTCAGTTTTCATAAAGACCTCCAAATAAGGTTGATTGTTTTTAAAGGACTTTTCTAAATTTTTCTTTTAAACCAGGTATTTTCAGAATTTGGTGGTATCAGTAGTCATTGTAACAATGACATGAATTTGAGCTGCTTAACTTCTAAAGTTAGGCTAGTGATTGGATACTCAACAGGAAACAGTAGGAATAAAGCAGCACTCCCAAACCGTGGTATTTGTCATCTCAGTACAAAATAAACTGAAGCAACAAATCACTTCTGAATATGCTGTACTTTTCTCTCTGGAGTCCCAAAAGATTACAGTTCAAAGAAAACAGTAGCATCCCACTCACTGAAAGTATTTCAAGGACAGAGAAATAAACTCGGTTCAACTGGAAACTTAAGGTCAACGTATGAAAGGAAATATAGATAAAAAAATTTTTGGCACAATAACTTTTAAATATTAATATTGACTTCCCAGCTGAATGCAATATTTTTATTTGATGACATTTTACAGGATTATGCAGTAGGTGACCTCTCTGTATTCTAATGTATCTCTCTGGAGAAATTGGAGTTTTTTCCTTTGGGTAAGATGTCACCCACTGATATGCATTATTAGCTTATGATATTTTAGTTGCTTCAATAAAAGCACACCTGCTTGGCTGATGGAGCCTTATAACCTGCATCGAACCTGAAAACAAAATGGTGATACTATGTATTGAAAAGTAAGTGGCAGCTGCTGACATCTTTGTAGACTGTGGCTGAAGAAATCGGAAACAAATCAAAACTCAGAACAACTCCATCTATTTAGCCACCAAATAATTCCCTTGAAATGCTGACCTCGCTTTCATGAATGTCCTCTTCATTATCAAATAGAACATTATTACCCAACACTGAAAGGATGGCATCAGCCAAGATTGGATTAAAAGTTCACAGGTTTTATTAGATAAAACCATACATAACCTGCAATATGCAATAGGATCTGAATTCAGGTTAGTTATCTTATGGAATGTGGATAGCCTCACCAGTGCTTGGAAATATGTTGATTAAGTTGGCTGGCTATTTTATTTAATTGTTTCTCTGCATGAAAGGTAGGCAAAGGATCTTGCGTGCTTGATCCAAACTTACTGGTCATTTTTTTGGGGGGTGGCATTTGAAGGATCCAAGGATAGGCTTTGCCCCATCCCTTCAACTTGTTGGCATGAGATGTAGCCAGCCCTCATTCTCTGAAGTCTCCTGATGTATACCAAATCAATTAAATAATAGGATGCCTAAAACTTTTGGATATGTGACCAAAAGCCAAATAAACCAAATGGAACAAAGTGCAATGCAACTCAAATGAAAGTGTATGGAACCGATGGGGGCGGGGGGGGGGGGAGTCAGATCCCACCAATGACCATCAGAACTTTCTGCCCTTTCAATTTCTATTCATCTCCTAATAAGGGAACCAGCTTACTATCCTTACTACAACAAAAGGAAGATGGGGAAGGGGTGGGGGTGGGGAAGTTGTGCCAAAAGAGGTTGGAGAAATAAGCATCATCAGATTTCTTGAACTGAAGAAAGAACAGATTTCTTGTACCAGGAGGAACACCCTTGGATGAGCACACCTATGAATTCAGTGAGGGCTCTCATGTGTTCTCTCTGAAAGAGGGGAGAGCAAAATCATTCCACCTTAACATGGGAATCAGTTCAAGAAATCTGATGATGCTTATTTAAACCTTCCCACCCAAACAAGAAACATGACCTCCAGTTTGTCTTTTAGAATTCAACATTGCAGCAGCCATGTATAATTCTTCCCCAGAAAGTTTTCTGTTGTCTGTAAGGTCCTGTGAATCCCTTTTCTGACACTTACGATCTTCTGTCCTGACCTGGGCAAAGAGATGTGAAGGTTGCTGTTTCTATTCACTTAAACCTGAACAGAAACTTCCATGTAGCCATACATTTTGCTTTATGCTTGCATAGTTTCCATGAAGTGAATGTTGCTGTAATAAAAGTGAATGAAGACCAACTTTGATTCGCATGGTACAAAACACTACATTTAAAAGCATATGAAATGAGGTGTAGTCTGATGGGCAAAATATCATCTCCACTTTAGATGTTCCTCAGCACTTTGATTGCCCCCCCCCCCCCCACCCAAAACAATCTATTTTGGCCTGAAAAATGGGGGTTAGCTTAAGCTACTCTGAAGGTGCAGTAAATATATTGGAATATATATTTTGTGTGAGGTTAGGTTTAACACAGTGAATCCATCCTAAAAGTCCTGCACTTGCTGTCTATTCACTTCCAGGCCCAAACAAGACTTAGTGTCAAATATTTAGGATGTAAATGTTCCAAATAGCAGCTGTTTGACACCATCTTGTTTCCATAGCAAGCTTTCTCTTGAAGCTCCTTTCCAAGTGGCTTCCTGGTTGCTAACCATATTTTGGAGCAGGAAGGAAGGAGTGTCCTCCAACAATCTCCTTCCTCCTGTATCAATAAGCAGCAGAGAGAATGTGGCTGGGAGGCAATGCAGAATCATCAGTGATTAACAATCAGTTCATTGTTGCTCATTGAACAGCCCTCTGCCTCCTTGTCTATCATATTCCTCTTCTATTAGCTACTTTCTTCTTTTTCCTTTCTCTTTCCCTTTCTCCATGTTAATTCTTCTATTCTTAGGATTCTAGGATGCCAGTAGCCATCATACAGATGTACTTTTCATGTAATAGCAAAGGAGAACTTTGTATTTTTGCAGGTATTATGTCCAGTTATCGAATTATGTAATGTTCTTCTTTTTCAACCTGGTACTCATGTTACATACTTTTCAGCACTAGCAAATTTTGTTTTTATATTTCCTTCCTTCCTTCCTTCCTTCCTTCCTTCCTTCCTTCCTTCCTTCCTTCCTTCCTTCCTTCCTTCCTTCCTTCCTTCCTCCCTCCCTCCCTCCCTCCCTCCCTCCCTCCCTCCTTCCTTCCCTCCCTCCCTCCCTCCCTCCCTCCCTCCCTCCCTCCCTCCCTCCCTCCTTCCTTCCTTCCTTCCTTCCTTCCTTCCTTCCTTCCTTCCTTCCTTCCTTCCTTCCTTCCTTTGTCCCTCCCTCCCTCCCTCCCTCTTACACTGCAGCATATATTGCTGTGGTTGTAGCAGCTGTCTGTTTTTTCTTTTATGGGTCACTGTGCATTTGTCACTCATTTTCTTTGCCAAGTGTCAGCTGATACAGAAGTTGTGGCCCTTTGGGAAGCAGAAAACTCTTACAATAATAATTTGTGCCCCTAGCAACTCACAATTGTGCAAGGCTGCCTTTGGACAGTTCAGAAACTTCATTTGAACCCAGTTGCAGCAACCCAGCTAGTGATGGGAACTAGCCATTTCAGCCATACAAGTCCTGTGCTGAGCTCCTGACACAGACTGTCAGTAGGTTTCTGGGTCTATTCCGAAGAGCTTTCATGGCTTGGCTCCTGCCTATCTGCAGGAGTCTGTCTCCCACCTTGAATCAGCCTGCCTTGTGTAGTCTTCCCAAGAGGGTATGCTTAGAGTCCCCTACCTTCATGAAGTCAAGAGGGTCAGGGTCCCTAGGCCATCCTTCTTAGAAGTGGTAGTGGCATTATGTAATATCCTTCCTCTGGTGTTCAGTTAGCAACCCTTCTTATTGGCTTTGCAGAAGGCATTCAAGACTGTTCTAAGGAGCATTGGGGCATTAACAGAAGCATAAAGTTGCCTTTGGGGATAGTATTTATTTGTTTAAAATTGGAAAGGCTCTGCTCATCTTCAAAATTAATCAAGCAATTTCTTTTAAGGCTAGCAGTTCAAAGAAATAAATATTTTGATTCTTTTCAGCTTACGAAATATAAAACTTATTTTTTTTTACTGCTCTTTGTTTCCTATTGCCAAGAGTTTATTTTCATTCAAAATCTGCATGTAAGAGACAACATTAAAATAGCAATAATAAAAACAGATGTTTTGCTTAGAGTTAGCCCTTAGATTACCTTCTTTCATGAAGAAATATAAATGCATACTGATCATTTTAAATATTAAGAAAACTGCTTTCCTGTTAACAAATTCATAAAATATCCCAGTAGCCTGTAGCTTAAGGTTTGTACTGTTTCATGCAAAGACTTCAGTTAATGGAAGTATATTCTTTACCATTTATTCTATATTGGGTTAGTAAAACATCTAGTTTTGTGCGAATGGAAGCAAAGGGGAGTCTCTCCTAATTCAAAAGTAGAGAACTTAAGTTATAACTCCCAGCAGTTCTAGCAGCAGGTCCAATGAGGAAAATTGCTGGCAATTGTAGTTTGGAAGGACACCTTCCTCCACTTCTGCCCCAACCTTTCAATATTTCACCTCTGGAGTATTATTTGGTTATCAATAAGATCTACATGTTATATTAATTTTGCCCATCAAGTTCCCTTCTTTGTTCAAATATGCCTTAAGGTAGGAAGGAGAATCAGTAGTGTAAAGGGATGGCTTAGAACTAGCCAGTCTAAGTTCTGAATTTTTCTTCTGGTTTTCTCTCTCCCAAAATCCAAAGAATATCTTACTGATGTAAACATGACTCCATGGCACTCACCAGGAAGAGGGACGTAAAATAGCTAAGAGTGTGTTCTGAAAATAGATATTTGGGGATACTGGGGACGCTGCAGATTATTTTAGGGACAGAGGCAGAGAACAACAGAGTTCAGCCTACACTGGTTCCTTTGATACTTGTACCGCATGAAGCCCTCTTCACCTTGGCCGTGAAATCCCTGCTTCCATATTCTTTCTCCTGCAAATTAATCTCTCTTTCTCTCTCTCTCATCAGGGTGCATGCATATCTTATGTATACATAATATATTTCTTCTCTAGGTGCCTTATTCCTTTTGCTCACAGTAGGGCCCATATATGGAATCTGGTTCATCTGTTTATGACAAGGAAAGATTGAGTGTGTAGCTCTCTTCCAGGAATGAAAGTAATACATTATATTGTAGAATTACAGCTGAACAGAAGATGCTGTTCTCAAGAGCTTACGTATGAACAGTCCCTAAAGGGATTTTGCTTTCAAATGCTGTGTTACTGTGACTGTTTACTGACCGGAAACAAGATATGCAAAATATAAGCAGCTGTTGTTATAAAGAGCAAAAAGCAAGCTTTAGTGTGACTGGTTTTGTTCAAAGTGTAAATTGCAAGCACCACATATCTCAGCTATGTGCACTTATGCTTGCTAACAGGGCTTATAATCTACATGCAAATTAGGGCAAAGTTATATAACAAGGAAAGAAAGATGTAACTGATATGAAAATGTGCGCTGTTAGCACAGTAAGGTACAAAACCAGCCGTACTCCAATTTCTGCAAGATTTGTTTCTCAGCATAATTTTCCGGTTCCTCATTTTCTGAACTTCCTTCATAAAAGCCATTATACTGAAATCAGTGCCACTATTTTGAATGTGCGTTGATGTCCACACAAATATAGGCAGAAAAATATGCAAGATAATTTCATACATTTCCTTTTTATTTACTTTCTTTTCTGTTAATGTGCTTTTTGCCTGCTTTTTACATAGATTATTTTGTTGCTGTTCACACTAAAATCCTACTCTGTCCATGATCTTTTTCTCTTAGTTCTTCTATTAATATATTAAAAAATTCAGAATTTTAGTAGATTCGTTCATAAAGTTGTGCCTTTAAGTATAACATTTTTGGAGTAAGGCCTTATGCCTGAATTTATGATGGAATATATTTTCTAGTCAATTTATGTATTTTTTTATTTCTGCCTTGTTTAGGGGTATATGCACATGTGTTGTGAGATAATATATCACTGATTTATATTTATGTGAAAAATTTACACACCACTTAGGCTGGGGATAACAGCAGTTAAAGCCAATACAAATGCTTTAAATAATAAGTTACAAATAAGCATTCTGTACTAAAAGTGGGCAGATGTAGGAGGTAACATAAATTATGAATAGCATTTGTATTCCTTGTGGACTAAATGCTTTCTGAATTTAGAAGGATTTAACTGAAGGCCAAAAGGCCATCACAAGAGTTACTAGTCTAGCCTGCTGGATCCCACAATTTGGGGCTGGCTTCTTCTTTTGTTTTGTTCCCATTACTTGTGCCCCCATTATAGTTGGAACCTAGAAAACAACTTCTCTGTCCATTCTTTCACTGCAAGCAGGCTGGTATGTCCTTTAGGTTCAGCTCTATCACCTTGGATTGTACCCAGAAACATGCTGGTCAACAGTCCAACCTTTGCAGAATCAGTGGAATATTTTTCTGCCAGTGAGCAGACCTGTTGCCTTCTAGACCAACATTTCTAGGTACACTGCAGAGGCAATTCCAGACAAAGTGCATTGCAGTAATCAAATCAAGATATAAGTACGGCATAGTCTTTATACCAATATTGTAAATTTTACATATGCTACTTGAGCCTTCAGCCGTATCCTGAATCTAGGAGCATCCTAACTATTAACATTATTCTTTATAAGAAATGTTATCCATCCAAAATTGATTGAATTTCTATTCCAGAGTCCATCGGCTTCCTAACCAGGAGTACCTTGTCTAGATTAGGTCTCAATTTATTAGCCTTCATACAGTCTATTACTGCTGCCAATCACTGATTCAAAATGTCAACTACCTCCCTAACAATAAGTGAAAAAGAGAAATCAGAAGAATATGAAGTGGATTGTCAAACTGAGAGATCCAGTAGAACCAACAGGGATGCACTGCCTCAGTGTAGGTCCTAGCATAGACCATTTACCAGGGTAACAAAGTTGTTTCAGTCTCACATTTAGGCATAGAGCAGTACTGAAATTGATCTAGACAGTCTGATTATTTAATTAGACAATTATAAATTAATAGAACCATTATAAGCCTAAGAAACAAGGAATATAAAAGTACCTGATACTTCATATGCAGAATTGTTACAGTGTAATTTGTTACTTCACCTCTCCCAAAAGTTAAATACTCTTAACTGTGTTTTGATCCTTAGTTTATAGAATTCTCCCTTCCCTTCCCTTCTCTGCAATAACTTCTGAACCATTAGGCAGCTTTGATTAAATATTACCATTCAACTTTTTATGGATCAGTGACAGAAACTTGTTCTGGTTCTTGGTATACACATTGGCTGATTGCTATTAACAGATGAATTGTTGCTTTATCTGTACTTTTAGCCTACAAACTCATAGCTTTCATTCTTTGTTCTTTCTTTTTTCTTTAGATAGATTTTAAATCCAAATTGGAGAAATCTGAGATGGTTAATAAGATACGAATCATTACTTTCAGGCTGCTATTGATCACCTCCCTTACCTTTTGCTCCTATTGATATTTACATCTCTTTGTATTGGTCTGACTGTAATATATGGACAATCTTTGTATTCTCCCTTTCACAATTCCACTTCTTGATTGCTTATTTCATGACCTTTCCATCAGCATTACAAAAACTGCAAGGTCTCTCCATTACAACAACACACAAAATATTTTGTATTATTTAATACCTGATAGCAAGCAAATGGTTTTAGTAAAAGGCGAACACAAAAACACTACATCAAACTGCCACTTCTATGACACTTATACACTTAAAATTAATGAAACTTTCAGATAAATAAACCAATAAATGTGTGTGTGTTTATGTATGTATGTGTATGTATGTGTGTGTGTGTGTGTGTGTGTGTGTGTATAAATTTAAAATGATTCATCCCCTTTATAGTACATTACCACAGCTGCCATTACTCTATCTCTGATCTTCCTTGCTGTCACTGCATATCTTGCCCCTTGCTGGGTTACCTTGTGATCCAAGTCTGTCAACAAAAAGCAGATTATTGCATTACAACAATCCCAGGAATGTCAACACAGCAGTGGATAAATAAATAAGGTTCTAGGAGCCTTGTATAATTTACAGTTCTGCACATAATGAATTAGATTTTCAACCTGTGGTGCTCCACAAATACAGAGACTTTCCAGCACTCCTCTCTGTATCCAAATATGCTGAAGGCATTGTTTCAAAGAAAAGCTCAGTCAAAGCTTGTCTCAAAGACAGGTGCATCAGAACCTGTAAATACGCCAACATTCCTTGATGCAGTTTAATCACAAAGAACCATTCTGAATATCTCGTGCTATAAAATTATACTTTGAAAAGAGTCCTTTGCAAATAGCTGGTCCTTTGATTTAACCTTAAACCCTGGCTTGTATGCTTGTTCTACTGAAAAGGAATAACTTCAGAATACTATAAACAATCTGGAAGCCAGCTACCCCTTTTAGTTGTTCTTTCAAACATGTTTAGCTAAGCACAAATCAGAGATATCAATTGTTTTTAAGAGGAGGATTGTCTTTACTGCTTTAATAATAATGGAGGGAAGACTCATTTTCATTCTCAGCAAGGCAACGAGGATGCTTAGTGGGACAGCTGGGGTGGTTCTAATAAATGTAACTGCAATCAGTTCCAACTTATTCATTTTACCCTGTCCTCCACAGTACGTAGTAATTGTGAGACCATTTGTCTTCTGAAGATCTTTATTGTAGATAGCACCAGAAGTCCTCCTCTGGAGAAAAAGAAAGAACAGCAAGCTTTGGTGGATCTTGTAGCTGTTATCTTTCATTTGATAAATGAACTTCCCAGGATAGGAACTATAAGAAACCCAGGCATTCACATGAACACTTCTTCTATTTTATTGCTATCCAAAGTCCATTTATGTTTAGGGAGGAGGTGGCTTTTTGGTGAATACATTTTTTTTTTTTGTCTTGGAATAGTTGATTTTAAGTAACTCAGTGCTGCAATATTAGCTCACTGAGGAGGCTTCACATACCAGTATGTGTCATGGAGAGTAGTGCTATATCATCTGCATGTAGCATTACTGAAATCTCCTATTTACCAATGAATGTAGAGAAAAAAGATGAAAGCTCTGTTACAATATTGTTGTTTAAACACAGACAGACACAGCCAGAATAGGAAGGGAACCAGTGGTTAAGGTGCTGAGTTAGGAATCTGGGAGACCATGAGGTCTAGCCCTCCCTTAGGCATCAAAGCCATTTGGGTGACTTTGAGTCACCCACCTTCTTTTAGCTCAACCTACCATACAATAGGAGGTAGGAGCATTAGGTATCTATGCTGCCTTGAGTTGACCAAAAATAAAGTGAGATAAAAATCGAATAAATAAATATATAAATAAATAATTGCCTCTGTTCGTCTCACTGCTATCAGGTAGTGTTCCCATTAAATGTAGTGCTGCTGATTAGATTCCTAAAAGTTGTTTTGGAAGGTATGGGAATGGCAATATTGTACCTGTTGGCCACTCATTCTACATAGCCAGATCCTGGAAACACACATGGCTGCTTTACTGAATTGCTAACAGGTGCTACATTTGTACTCCCAGGTGCTCTGAAGTAACTTTTTGAAACTGAATATGAAGCATTGCACAGCCTTAATCCATAATATTATCCATGGAAGATATCTTTTAAAGATGAAGAAATATGCTATCATCAGAAGAGCAATCCAACTGCTATTCATTTGGTGATATGATTAACTCCATGAAGTTCTAGGTGTGGTTTGTGAGCACTGTTGGATTTGAGGTCCTAAAGGAAAACTTGTCATAGCTGCCCTTCCATAAAATATGTTTGATAAGCAAAGGGAAGAGCTTAAAAGTCCTCAGAGACTATCAGCTTCTTTGTTAATACTCACAGGAAAGCCCTAAACCAAACAAGCCATTGATGTGACCATTGAACTTATACTTCTCATTTATCTTTTTGGGGGGCAAAGAGGGGGTTTAAATTTAACTTCATAATTATGATATATCTTTTTTTAAAAAAATTAGTGTGATAACCCTTTCCTATCTCTTTGATATACTCCATTTATTTATTTATACAAAAAATAAATTTCTACAACTAGCCACTCACACAAGACTCTGGGCAAGCGTAGTTCTCTTAGATTTGATTTTTTGTTCTTTCTGCCCTGAAAAATCTCACTCACACTTCCTTATAGAAAGAGTTACTTCAACTAGAAGAATTAGGAATGGAGGCTCTATTATAAGTTAATAATGCTGATCAATTTATTTTTAGTAGTAATTTTATTAAATGTTATAATTACAATAGTAAAAACTAATACAAACTAAAAGAAAGAAGAATAGAAAGAGTAGAAAATGCAGAAGGAAAAAAAGGAAAAAATAGAAAGATAAATAGAAAGAAAAGTAAGAATATAGTAAAGAAAAAGAAAATTATATAAAGAAGTGACTTCTAATCTTTATCACAAGTATAAACAATTTTAGTAACTTATCACCTCCTCTTAAAATACAACAAATGATCTCTTCTTCCCACATCCCATCTCTTATCTATAAACAAATCCATAAAGCATTGTCATTTCAGTCCCGGTGTTAGCAAAAGTCCATTAAGGGTTACCAGAAAAAACAACACATCTATGTTAACCTTGATCAAGTAAACCAACTTTATATTCCTTCCTTTTACTTCTAACAATCTTAATCTTTAGTCCATTCAAATAATGTCGTAGAACTTGACTTCCTTTCATTTTTTCTTTGTCCCTTCTCACAAAATTCTTCAAAAATTTAACAAGCCTTTTTTATAAATCCAATAGAGGAAAATTATCCAGGTCACTCTATTGGTTTGTTGTTTATATATCCCTTTTAATTATTAAGACATCATCTGGTTTCTTTTGTATATCCAGTGTAACATCTTTTTCCATGTCATTCTTGTAGTCTGTCATTTGTAAATCCACTTTCAACTCAGTTTTCATCTTGTTAGGTAAAACTTGTTCCTCTTCCATAATATCTTTTATACATAGTCTCTCCATAGAGGCAGATGCTTCTGTTGACACTATTAACTTCTGAGTCCATTTTTTCAAAATTATCCTTCAATATGTCTAATGTTAGAATATTTTGCTCTGTTCTGTAATTGTAAGTCAAGTTTATGTATGCTTCTCCTTTAATTGTATTATTTAGTTCCCTTTAGCATCCAATTTTTAAAATCTTATCTAATTATGTTTTTTTTTAATTAGAAACAAAAGCATTTTCCAACATGAAATTCTTTATAATTAATTCAAAAATCTTATTTCAAATTTATCTGGACCCTTAGTCCATTTGTAACTTTCTAAAATCAAAGTTTTAATCATCCTTTTGCTGTTTATTCCAAAAGAGATTTATTTAAATCCTTAAACTTATAGTTAAAGCTTTCTTTTGCTAAGAATTAAAGGGAAACCAACCCGCTGCTATCAAACTTGTTGATCCAAAGGTTCCTAACAGCTGAAAAGCAGTTAACAAGCAATTTCTGAAATTACATACATACACTCAGGGATAATGTCTACACTCTTATTTGGATGTTGAATGTGAAAGAAATACACTAATTTTGAAATATTGGAATAATTTACAGTTCCAATATTCAAGTTTATCAGGTCCTACTGACCATTTAAGTAAACCTTTCGATTAGGATAATTGTTGAGAAATCCTGTTTATTTCTGACCATTATGCTAAAAAATCTCCTTATTCATCTATACTTCCTCTATCCCAATTTTTTCCTTTTCTTATTTCTGTCTGATACCATACCAATGATTTCCCAAATCCTGAATTCTATTTTCTTTTAATTTGCTAAATTCCCCAAGGACAGGATACAAACGTCCCTCAAGGAGAGAAGAACAAGGAATCCTGCTCATCCCAGTAACTGCCTTCGCTGTCTTTCTCTTTCTTTCATTTTTATCCAAATGGAGGCTGCGTCACCTTCCATCATACCCAAGCCAGCAACACAAGCTAAGATAGTCCAACACTGCCAGAAAACGTGATTCATTCTCTTTCTGCTTTCTCTCCTTCAACCAGAAATGCCTTTTCTTTTACTTCTTCCAAATGCAGCCTTCTCTTTATTTATTCCTTATTCCTCAAAACTGTCTCTGTGCAAAGTGTCCCTTTTTAGCAGGTGTGTGTGTATTCTACATCTATAAATCTCCTGCCTTCTTTGCTGTGCAAGAAGCCTTAGTGCTAAATCTTTAAGCCTCTTGCCTTATTTGTGTGATGAAAAGACATATGCTTTTCCAGCTTTACTCAGAACCCTCAAAATCTTGCAGTGTAAGGAGTCTCTATGATTTTTCTGCTTTTTCTTTTTCTCTCTCTATATGCTCAATTAAAAAGAATAACTTCATGAAATCCCCTCCCCCCCCCCCCCCCCACTTTTTGTCATTCTGTCATTGAATCAGATATGCTAAATACTCCATGGACTTTAATTTCTTAAGAACTATGCATTAGCTTGTAGATGGTTGATTAAAGTGACTGAATATTAAGGGATTATATGACTGTCTTGTATGCCATTAGCCTCAAATCTTCTTTGAAAAATTGTATTGCTTGGATATTAATTATAATCTCATTTTTAGACTTCCAGAATGCATAAGCCTATTTTTTTTATCCCACCTTTTTTATATAACACTCAAGGTGGCGAAACGTATCTAATACTCCTGCCTCTTATTTTCCCCACAAGAACAACCCTGTGAGGTGAGTCGGGCTGAGAGAGAGTGACTGGACCAATGTCACCCAGCTGTCTTTCATACCTAAAGGATGCTAGAACTCACACTCTTCTGGTTTCTAGGCCAGCACCTTCACCACTACACCAAACTGTCTCTCTCTATTTAATAACCTTTAGTGTCCAGTCCTAACAGAATTGGTACTGAGTATGTAGGGCAGTTTATTACAAGGTGGTATTCTACAACTGGTTTTGTGATTTGTTTGGAATTGCAGAAATACTAGTGGAACAGCTTGCACAATCAGCAGAAGCAATAACTAGCATAATGAAATTATAATGTGTTGTGTAATGCACTTATGGAACAGATATACAAAGGCTTACGCAACTGATTTTACAATCAAAATCAAAGTATTGGACCTGATGCATGCACAGGTGTGAAACCAGGTTTCCACAAGTGAGAGAAACATGTGTGAGCAAAGTGACACAACTAGATACTACCTCTTTTTATATGTATTTCTGTAAAATAGAAAATAAATTGTGCATGGCCTATGATTAAAACATCTGAAGGTATGTAATAAAATGGGGCACACTTATCATGATAGCCTTATAAAATAGCTGTATTTGCAGAGACTCATAGGTCATTTAATCTAACTCTTGTACTGAGGCAGGATCCTCAATCAACACTGTAATCTTATTGTGTCACGCCCACATGGCCACACCACTTAGAAACAAGGTTATGATTAATGGCTGTAGTTGTCATTATTAAAGGAGAATTAAAATTACCAAACACTCATATTCACTACTACTACTACTACTACTACTACTACTACTACTGCTAGAATTGCAAATATCACCTTAAGTATGTGTACATGTGTGCATACATGAACATGCATGCGTTTGTGTGTGTGTGTGTGTGAAACAGAGACTGGATAAAAATGGATAACCTTCTATATGAAGATTGCAATTTAATCTTAAATATTTTCTATAGTTGCTAGTTTAATAGGAGTAACCATCATTGTAATTCATTACACAGAGGGTTCAGAAACAAAGGAAACTCCTCTGTCAGTGCTAAAACTAATAAAATTTATATCTTTGGGAAAGTAAAAACTTATTGCAGTGCAAATATTATGCAAATGCCCCAGCAATGCAAATAGGATTAGAGGTACTCCTGAGAGGAATGAAAGCTGAACACCATTTCTAATAGAATTTAATTTATTAGAGCATTAGAGGCAGAGCCAGTGGATAAAATAAACATGAACTAGTGAATATTTTTGCTAGTATTGGGGATTCTTTATTTATTTATCCCCCTAAAATAGCTTCATGCTCCAGGCTTACTGAAGTACCTCTCCTCTATATAACGGAAGGAGATAAAAGCAACGTGCCAGCATGTCATGAAATCCTGAACAAATGGAAAAGGCCAACATTGTTCTTTGATGATTAATCTTTTCAGCCCTCTGACCCACTAGGACTGATGACTGACTTTGAACGTGTTCCCTGCCTCGCATTGTTTACAAGTAAATCACACTCCAGTCTGGATTGCCCCTCCTCCTCTGCGTGTTTCCGTTCCTTCAAAGAAGAACTGGTTGATTATGATATTCCATGCCTTGGTCACGTGCAAGCAGCTAGCACTGGTTCCTACTGAGACTTGTTCGCGTACTTCCATTTAGTTCATGCTGGCGTCTTGGTGGTGGGTGGGTTCCATCAGCTTCAAAGTATATATTTTCAGCAGTTCCTTGGCAAATGTAGGATAGAATTTGATCATCCCTTTACTTGTATCATTAGTGGAGAGTATGAAACATAGAATGAGATTTAGGTTGGGTAGAAAACTTGCAACAGCTCTTTCATTAGTATCAAAATAAGCCAAAACTGTGCTAGTTTTTAGTAACATTTCCAGAATGGCTTCTTAGTGGGGACAATCAAACAGGCTCATGTGTATACTTATATGGGATGTACTGATTACACCTGGATCCCTAATTCCTGTATTTAGGTGCTTACATCTGTGTTGAAGAAAGCATGCTTCCATCCACACCATTCACATTCACACCACTCACATCCACCCAGATGTGGAACAACCCACAGAGACCTAACTTGGGTGATTTCAAACAGTTATGTGGTCCTTGGTAGCTGTTTAAAAATGGTTCCAGCAATATGGAGGGCAGACATCTGAGGAACTGAAGCAAGAATTGCTGAACCATGACAAGAATTGAAATATTAAACCTTCTTAGTAATGGGAATTGCAGATTGGGGCAGCATTAGGGGACGGTATGAAACTACTCTCCCCCTGTACCTACCAGTTAAGTTCTATTTTGTTTGTTTGTTTGTTTGCTTGTTTAAAGGGCAAGTGTCCAAATATGTATGGCTGGTGACTTGAACCCTGGGACCAAAATCCAAATAATTCTAATACTGATTTTATGTTTTAACTTTTTGTATTTTGTTTTTAAAAACTGTTATGACCTGGAGTGTTTTCAGTTTTTCAGCCTTGAGTAGATGAAGAAGACAGTGTTGTAGATGAGGGTAGCATACAGGTTTCTTTATCAACTTCCTCCTACATGTTTCATTCTTTTGCTCTTTATTGCCTCCTTCCTACATGTTCTATGAGAGCCTACATGGCTACACATTCTCACAATAAAGTCCCCTCAGCTTTTTCTTCTTCAGTCTAAAAGGGTCCACATCACAGCATCAGGAAGAAACATGTTGTCCATGGTTTCTATGTTGTCCATCTATTTTCTACAACCAGCCAAATGGATGATTGAAGTGCCTCATCTTATTGTTTCTATTTATATATTCAATATACTTATAGATTGTCTTTCCTCAAGGAGCTCAAGGTTGATATGTGATTCTGAAACTACATTTTATCCTCAGAATAAGTCATGTTATAAGTTACACTTATGGGTAGTTTTGAATTTGGATCTCCTCAAATATTAGTCCAGTATTTTGCCACTATAACTCTAGGGCTATGCAAATCATCCAAGATCTGATTGAAATCTTAGACTGAAAATCTAAAGATAGCATGAATTGATCTGAATTGGAGATTCAAGAGCCCAAAGCACTAAGACCCAATTGGACCTCATTGAAGCTTGAACCTCAGTTGGACCTCACTGAATCCATACAAGCTTGGATTCAATAAAAAAATTGACCATTGATTATAATGGGGAACTATAAAAAATGTCTTAAGCTGTTTCATTTTTGAGCAAAATGAGATGGAAATAGGAGCAGTGGTATACTTTTTAGAAGAGATGAACCCTACCAAGTTTCAGCAGGGTACTTCAAAGGTTTTACTGCGGTACAAAAATGAAATATTTTCCCTTTTAAGGTATTATGGATAAGGATTGACTCAAACTGACAGCAAAGGGCCTATAGGGCCATTGTGCTAAATAAATAAAGCAAGTCCTTACCTTAACTTTCAGATAAAAACATTCATAAACTATTTAAAAATTAAGCTGTTACTAAATATTAAAGAATCTATCACCCACTAAGCACTTGCTTTTCTGGGCCAGCAGTCTTGTTAACATGCCTCATTGGCAACGTTAGCCTCTGTTGGGAATTAGACTTGACTGTGCAGATACTTGTTCACCTATTTTTTAAAATAAAGTCTGCAAAGTTATATGTGTCTATAATGTGAAATAAAATTAGCCTGGATTACATATGCAATAACCTAACAGCAAGCACACCAGTGCAGTCCAACTATGGAGAATACTCAGGGCTGATATCCTGCTTGCTCTTATACAAGGGTGGTCTACTATTCTCAGGGACGGGAATGCACAATGTCATCCTTGGCCCACTGCAAAGGCAACTGCCACCTGTCCATCTTTTGCTTCATATCAAAACCAGAGTTTTGAACGTCTGCTGGCTGAACTCGTGCTGTATAGTCTGCCTGCTTCAATTCCTGTAATTATAGCAAATGCCTCCATTCTTACTGACTACTGTGAACTGTAATAGGAGTTCTGTCTCTGCTGTCTAGTCATTGGTCACTGTCTTTCATGACCATTTCATCCTATGCTGCTGGGCTCTCCTTTCTGAAGAGCCTTCCCACAGTAGACCAGTGTAATTTTACAGGTTCATTGATGAAAGGCTGTTTTTTTTTTTTTAATAAGTGCACCAATAGACCTGCTGAAATAGTAAATATTTCTTTCCTTTTCTTTTTTTTTAAAAGAAGGTGAAATCTTGGGTCTTTTTCTCTTTTTAGCCCAAGTGACTGAAATAAAGGAATACTTATGTTGCTTTTCCTTTAGTTTTTTTCACAGGCCCACTATTGGAGGTGCTGGCCAGAAAATGTGAAGTTCAAGAGGGTGTCAAAGGAGAGGGCCCATAGAAAAGGTCTATCAGTTGAAATCACAGATTCTCAGAGTGATGGCTTTCCTGCATGGTAGGAGAAGAAGAGAATCAGGGGAACCCTTTAAAAAATTTTACACACACACACACACACACACACACACACACATATACATACATACATACATATATATGTGTGTGTATATACATACACATACATACCTACATACATAAACTAATACAAAACTTAAAAACCTACAAACAAGAAGAAAAGAAAGAAAGAAAGAAAGAAAGAAAGAAAGAAAAAGAGAAAGAAAAAGAGAAAGAGAAAGAAAAAGAGAAATAAATATAAAAGATGACTTCCCTCTCCTTCCAAACAAGTATATGTATTAACAGTAATTTAATACCTTCTCTAATATTACTAAAAAAAAAAGTCCTCTTCATCCCTTTTCTCATCCCTAAACAATAACTGAATTATGAAAAATATTCAACAATCAATCTAATCAGCAAAACCATTAAGAGTGCCAGAAGCTTAAACAAAGAGGTCTATTTTGCATTTCAGCTTCTAGATTTTTTCTGAGAAATGAAACCTAAAGGATCTCTCCCCTTAAGTGTACAAAAGACCAATAATAATCACATATGTGTTTTAAACTAAACCAAATAAATCACTTTTACAGGTATAAATCATTGTCTTACAGTCCTGGTCAGAAAAAGAAAATTCAATATTAACAATCTAAGATCAAAACATGGACAATTTAATCTTGATCTGATAAATCCACTTTGAATTCCTTTCTCTTCTTTTTGAAAGCTCAGTCTTCAATCTCTTCTCCGAATAAAATCCCAAATAACAATCTTCCTATTTATTTTCAGAAAAGATTTCAGAGATTTGGTATTTCCCTTCTATAGGTTCAAAATAGGATAATTCTCAAAGTCACTCTTCGGGTCCATTACAGCTTCTTTCTCCATATCATTCTCATAACCACTTTGAGTCCATCTTCAGATCCACAATAACTTTTTCCATATTTTCCATGTCTCTCCTATAATCTGGCATTTCTTTAAAGTCCATTTTAGGATCCTTATTCAAGTTGTCCTCCACTGCTATTTTATCCAGTAATTTTTTTTCTTCTTCTACAACCCCTGTTAGTCCCAATTTTAAAAATAGTTCCTGGACATACTGATTCCAAACAGCTAAAAATTTTACTTTGAAAGAAGGATACTCGTCCATTATGTTAAAAGAGATATATTCCTTTAGTCTCTGTTCCCTCTGACCTTGAAAGCTCAGTCTTATCTTGTGTTTATTTTCAGAAGCAAAACTTTCCAGAGCAGATTTTCTTGCAGTTCAATCCAAATTCACTTATTATATTTTCTTAAACATTTAAAACAGTCCTTTAAAAAGCTGTTTCAAATCCATCTAGCCTCCTAATTGTCCCCAATCAATATTCTTAATTCCCTTTGGCTGGTGCCAAACATTAAAATATTTCTTTTTGACCTTTAAACTTACTTTGGTCTTCTTTCTCCCAGGATAGTAGGAAATACTCCTGGTGTACAGCAACTTGTCTTTCAGGAGGCTTTTAATTGCCAAATAAATCACAAATAAGCAGTTTATGATGTTAGTTAAAAGAGGAAGTAAAGCAAATCAAAATAGGGAAAGGAGTACGACAAGGCTGTATACTGTCACCCCACTTATTTAACTTATATGCAGAGTATATCATGAGAAATGCCAGGCTGGAAGAATCACAAGCCGGAATTAAGATTGCAGGGAGAAACATCAATAACCTCAGATATGCAGACGATACCACCCTAATGGCAGAAAGTGAAGAAGAACTAAAGAGCCTCTTGATGAGGGTGAAAGGGGAGAGTACAAAAGCTGCCTTGAAACTCAACATTAAAAAAACTAAGATCATGGCATCTGGACCCATCAATTCCTGACAAATAGAAGGGGTAGAAATGGAAGCAGTAACAGACTTCATTTATTTGGGCTCCAAGATCACCACAGATGGAGACTGCAGCCATGAAATTAAAAGATGCTTGCTCCTTAGGAGGAAAGCTATGGCAAACCTAGATAGCATATTAAAAAGCAGAGACATCACCTTGCTGACAAAGATCCGCATAATCAAAGCTATGGTTTTTCCAGTAGTAATGTATGGCTGTGAAAGCTGGACCATAAAGAAGGCTGAGCGCTGAAGAATTGATGCCTTTGAACTGTGATGCTGGAGAAGACTCTTAAGAGTCCCCTGGACTGCTAGGAGGTCAAACCAGTCAGTCTTAAAGGAAAGACTGCTAACTGCTCATTGGAAGGATTGATAATGAAGCTCAAGGTCAGATACTTTGGTCACCTAATGCGAAGAGAGGACTCTTTGGAAAAGACCCTGATGCTGGGAAAGATTGAAGGCAAAAGGAGAAGGGGCCGGCAGAGGATGAGATGGTTAGATAGCATCACTGAAGCAATGAGCATGAAACTGAGCAAACTCAGGGAGGCAGTGAAGGACAGGAAGACCTGGCGCGATATGGTTCATGGGGTCACGAACAGTTGGACACGACTTAACAACTGAACAACAACAACAACAAAGCAAATCTAGGTCCTTTTGAAGGCTCTGCACCATGGCTTGGGCTCAGTGTTTTTCCTTCGACTCCCAGAGCACTCCTCCTATTAGAGATTGCTAGATTGCAATCTCACAGGAAATCTAAGGAGTACCTGTGGGTGATCCTGTCAATCTCCTTTATCTGAAGATGATTCTGAAGAGCTGAACTGATGCCAGATCTTCTAATTGCTGTGTTCAATGGGCCATTTCTTCCCCGGAAGGCCTACCACACAGAACATTTGACCAGTGATATGGTCTAAACTGAAAAACAGATTGGAATCCAGAGTGCTATTTCTTCAGCAGGCTTCATTTCCAGCATGGGAGACAAGCCATTTAAGATTGCCTTGGGAACAGCCCTCACTCTCTCAGAGCAAGATAGAGATAGATAAGTAAACAGTAATCATACAATAGTACTGCACAATGCTATAAGGACTATGTCATTTCAAGCCACCTTCTTCATGCACTCTAGATTATCTATGTGGAATGTCTTGTGCCACCATAACATGGAAAATACCATTTCCATACCAGAGCACCTAAAGCCATCTTCAGGCTGCCTTAGCAGTAGAAGGATGATGGAACAGAGGAATAAAGTTGTGCAGACGTGTCTTCTGTAAATGGTAAATGGAGCATCTTCATGCCAAAGCAAGGGATCTACAGGTGAAACTCGAAAAATTAGAATATCGCGCAAATGTTCATTTATGTCAGTATGGCAACTCAAAAGGTGAAACCAATATATGAGATAGACGCATTACATGCAAAGCGAGATATGTCAAGCCTTACTTTAGTATAATTGTGATGATTATGGCGTACAGCTTATGAAAACCCCAAATTCACAATCTCAGAAAATTAGAATAGTGTGAAAAGGTTCAATATTCTAGGCTCAAAGTGTCCCACTCTAATCAGCTAATGAATCCATCACACCTGCAAAGGGTTCCTGAGCCTTTAAATGGTCTCTCAGGCTGGTTCAGTAGGAATCACAAGCATGGGAAAGACTGCTGACCTGACAGTTGTGCAGAAAACCATCATTGACACCCTCCATAAGGAGGGAAAGCCCCAAAAGGTAATTGCAAAAGAAGTTGGATGTTCCCAAAGTGCTGTATCAAAGCACATCAATAGAAGGTTATGTGGAAGGGAAAAGTGTGGTAGAAAAAGGTGCACAAGCAGCAGGGATGACCGCAGCCTGGAGAGGATTGTCAGGAAAAGGCCATTCCAAAGTGTTGGGGACTTTCACAAGGAGTGGACTGAGGCTGGAGTTAGTGCATGAAGAGCCACCGCACACAAACGGATCCTGGACATGGGCTTCAAATGTCGTATTCCTCTTGTCAAGCCGCTCCTGAACAACAAACAACGTCAGAAGCGTCTTACCTGGGCCACAGAAAAAAAGAACTGGTCTGTTGCCCAGTGGTCCAAAGTCCTCTTTTCTGATGAGAGCAACTTTTGCATCTCATTTGGGAACCAAGGACCCAGAGTCTGGAGGAAGAATGGAGAGGCACACAATGCACGATGCTTGAAGTCCAGTGTGAAGTTTCCACAGTCTGTGTTGATTTGGGGAGCCATGTCATCTGCTGGTGTTGGTCCACTGTGCTTCATTAAGTCCAGGGTCAACGCAGCTGTCTACCAGGAGATTTTGGAGCACTTCATGCTTCCTTCCGCAGACGAGCTTTATGGGGATGCTGACTTCATTTTCCAGCAGGACTTGGCACCTGCCCACACTGCCAAAAGTACCAAAACCTGGTTCAGTGACCATGGGATTACTGTGCTTGATTGGCCAGCAAACTCGCCTGACCTGAACCCCATAGAGAATCTATAGGGCATTGCCAAGAGAAAGATGAGGGACATGAGAACGAACAATGCAGCGGAGCTGAAGGCCGCTATTGAAGCATCCTGGTCTTCCATAACACCTCAGCAGTGCCACAGGCTGATAGCATCCATGCCACGCTGCATTGCGGCAGTCATTGCTGCAAAAGGGGCCCAAACCAAGTACTGAGTACATATGCATGCTTATACTTTGCAGAGGTCCGATATTGTTCTATTTCCAATCCTTGTGTTATTGATGTCATGTAATATTCTAATTTTCTGAGATTGTGAATTTGGGGTTTTCATAAGCTGTACGCCATAATCATCACAATTATACCAAAGTAAGGCTTGACATATCTTGCTTTGCATGTAATGCGTCTATCTCATATATTGGTTTCACCTTTTGAGTTGCCATACTGTTACGGGTGGGAGCAACGCAACATTTAGAGATGACGAGACTCTCACTGGGTCATTCAGAGAGGAGCTTTATTTCCGCAAAGGTTCAGTTAGGACTCGCAGGTCCCTGCAAAGAACTGAACCCCGAAAAGGAGTTCAGCAAGCCTTTTTGTCATTACAAGAGTTGTTTCTCCCCAATCCCTCCCTCAGTGCCCTCCCCATGTCTTCCGTTCTCCAAATTAAGACAATGGTTGGTAGCTTGTAGCTAAACCACAAGTCCCTGTTTTCGCCGTTCGTCTCCCCTTGTTTTGGGTATGTTTCAGCCTTGCTGTCTAGAATGAAGGAGGGAGGGAGATAACAGCACTCAGCATCAGCAGAAGGAAAAAGAAAAAAAAAATTACAGAGAGTCACATTTAAAATGTAGTGTAAAGATCAAAACGAAGTTAGAAAGAACTGAGTTAACTGAGTTAAGTTACATTATGTAGAAAGCTACAGAAATATTTTCCCTGCCACCTCAATACTGACATAAATGAACATTTGCACGATATTCTAATTTTTCGAGTTTCACCTGTATGTAGATGGGTTCATAGGAGACAAGCTTCTTCATTAATGAAAATTGTCTTGCACTGCAGTGATAGCTTTAAATTCATCACTGAAAGATATGTCTTGATATTTTAATAAAGAACATTTAAATTGTAACCTTTGTATTAATTAATTGCTCAGTTAGTAATGGTGATTTTAGCTGATTAAGATGTTCATAATTCATCTGATCCTTGCATTCAAGGTTTTGTTCCTAGGACATGTAGAACTGCACTGCTGCATTTGTTGCAGACCCCAACAGTGAACTCAAATCTCTGTAAGATAAAATGAGAGGGTAGTGTCAGTTACTCTTATCCACACATCATGAACCAGAGAGAAAAGCAACATGAGAGGTGCTGAACAGAAAGCAGAATCACACACAGTAGCAATTTCTGTTACTGAACCATGTCTAACTTCCAAGCATTCTTGTTTTTATTAGCAGAAAATCGTATTAAATGCTTGTTGCTTGGCTTTGTTTTCATTTTTTTTCTTTTGGAAAATAGAAGTAAAAGTGCTTGGCGATACCACTGGACTGCTGCTATGACGTGCCCCAAGGGAACGCAATCCTGCTGCCAATGGGTGAATGAGCCAAAATGCTTTAAAAATGACAGCTCAGATTTACCATTGTGGATGAAAGCGCATGTCAACTTATAAAACTATTAGCAATAGCCAGAGGAAGAACTGTTTCTACCATTGTCCATGGCAGTTAGTAAAACAAAACAGGGAAAAAGTTGCTCTTTTCCTGTCTCATCAGTTAAAAGTGCATTCACGTGATGCTTCTACAGCAGTGCTTCTCAACCTTGGCGACTTTCCTGGCTGGGGATTCTGGGAGTTGAAGTCATCTTAGAGTCGCCAAGGTTGAGAAACACTGTTCTACAGCATATCTAGTCTGTTAGAGTGGGTTTTTTCATGGAAAGATATAAGAATAACTCCTACCCAGCAAGCTTCATAAGTGAATGAAGCTTTGAACCTGGTCCAGTGCCTTAAGGTATATAATTCACAGTAATATTCCCTAATGTTCTACAGCAATTGTTAGTGTGCCTGTCTTATTTTACTGAACTAGTTTGATGATTCAGGATGAGATGAAGTTTGTATCTGCATATATTGTCTATTATCTAATATTTATTGTCCTGTGTAGGATTTTCTGAAATGGTCCTTGATTGTCAATCATAGCTAGCTTGATATAGCTAGACATACCTAACTATCATCTCCTGTCACACCTAGCTAGCATAGTCAGCTCTCTGCATTCCCAACAAACAGATGGGGAGAGATCATGGACTCTATTGTCTAACACAACTGAAGGCACCAGATTGAAGAAGGCCAGTTCAATTCAGTTGCATTTATATTCTTATTTGGACATCTTAATAGAACACTAAACACGAGGAGTGTCTGCAGGGTGACACACGTAAAAAAGAAGTGGGACTTCCATTGCATAGTTGTGTCTGCCATCTTGACTTTTTTGACCCCCTACTTGCAGACACCCCTGCTAACACATTTAAATGAAAGGAAGGAATCAGCCAACCAGTTCAATAGAATGGATATAAATGAACAGTAAGCTGACATTTAAATCTTACTCAGATCTCTTTTCCCCTTAATATATGGGTGGAATGACAATGGTTTGCCTACAAGGCTGGCAAACAGTGAGGCCAATTTAAAGATCTAGAGGGCAGAATTTCTGCACCACTGAAAAAGCCCTGTTCCTACTCGATGCAAATCTTGCAGCCCTGAGAGGGATTTCATTAGTTTCTGGAGCCTAACAACTCATAAAAATATATCTGAAAAACCCCACAGAAAGACAAGCGGCTGTGGGAGACGGGGAATAGGGGAACTCAGAGTTTTATATGACACAAGAAGATGAAAAAGGTTGAACATTCATTTTCAATTGCAGCTGTCTTTTTGTTCATTGTCACATTCCCCTGGAACAGTTTTTCAATTAAAAGGGCTTGGTTAGCATCCTTTTAGTTAAGAAGAGTTGCCAAAAAAAAAAAAAAAGTTTCTATCATTATGAATTTATCCTGCTTAAAAATTTGACATTTTGTGAGCTAATAATTTTAAGGCATCTATGTTCTATTAAATGAGCTCCAGAACTGGGTCAGACATCAAGCTGGTATAATAAAAAATACTAGGAGAAACATCAGAAAGGGCTAAAAATGGATGGATTGTCTTGTTTTACTGCATTTTTGGACAGAGCAATCATATTTCTGGTAAAACATTTTGATATATTTTATTCAGGCTTTTAAAAAAGGCAAATCTTTGATTAGTCTGGAGATGTTCTGAACAGGAGTTTGAACGTTAAGAGTTATTAAAACATATGGCATCAGCAGCTGACAAAGTTACGTGAGACATCCTCTGTTTCATTTTGAAACTAGATTGCCACCATAACTTCAGTTCTGATTATTCTTGTTGCTAATGGAGGATCAAACTTCTTGGTGTACTTTAAAAAGGGACCCTAATATTAAGGCTAGGAAGGCATGAAACCTCAGCTAGGAATGTGTGCATTGGAACTCAAATTTTTCACTGCCCTGCATGTCCGTGAATGACTGTGAAAGTGCCACAAGTATTGATTTTGCAGTTACAAATAAATTTTAGTGGGCAAGCAAATTCGCAAATACAGAATCCACAAATAACAAGAATCAACTGTATTTTAATAATCCCGCCCCCCTAAACTATGGTATGTTTCCAAATATTTGTAAAGCTGTGGAGGAAAAAATTAATCAATACCAATATTAAAAAATGATAGAACATTACATTATTCTCATAAGACTTCATCTAATACATCCAATCTACAGTGAATGATGTTAGAAGGTTTATTGTCAAATGGATTGATATTTCCAGCTTTGGTGAATGTTTTTAGAAAGATAAATTCAGATGCCATGCATGATAGAAAATATGCTAGATCCTTGGCAGTTGGATTTCAGACCTGAGCATGGAATGGAAACAGCACTGTTTGCTCTTTAGATGACCTGTGCCAGGATACTAAAAGTGGGAGTGCGCCACTCTTGGTCCTGTTAAATCTTTCAGGGATTTTTTGATGCCATATCTTACTGGACCATCTATGAGGTTGGGAACAGAGGCATTGTGTTATAGAAGTTCCACTCCTACCTTATAGGGGCAGTACCAGTCAGTGGGGGAAGGAGGGACGAGCAGTCAAGCTGGTGGATGCTCAAATACTTCATTCTTGGCACTCTTCTCACTGCTTTTCAAAATCTCTATGAAGAGATGAGATAATCTGTCAAACTGGGTTGAGATATCATCAGTATGCTGTGCTGCAGATGCTATGGAAGTCCTAACCCAGTGTCTTGAGGCTGTGAGGATCTGAACATGCAGAAATGAGATCAGACTGAGTCCTAGCAAGATGGAATGAATATTGTTTCAGAGATGTCCTGGTTCCATGACAGTTCCTTTGTTAGCTTTTAACGGTGTCTCCCTCTCTTTAAAGAAGCTGGTCCATAACTTGGGATCCTCCTGGAAGAGTAGCTGAAGATTATGGCCAGAGAAGCCTTTGCTCAGCTGAGGCTGGTGCATCATTTTCAGCCATATTCATGCTGGAATGGCTTTGTTATGGTGGCCCATGCCCATCACTATGAGTATAAAGCAGCACATTTTAAGTCAATACATCCCACCTCCTCTTAAGTTTTCCTATAGACAGAGGTGTCCACAGGATGAGAGAGATGAAGGTGGGTGGAAGACAAGTGATGAAACCTGTGCTATGTTGCCCCTTACATATTTCATGTGACATTGGGAGGGCAAGTGTGAAAGGTCAGAGCTTGGTGATGTCACATCACATGTTTGGCCATTTGGGCAGCAACATGTACTGCAATCCTTGTGAAGAAGGAATACTACTACTACTACTACTACTAAGTACTACTAATAAGTACTAATAAGTACTAATAAGTACTACTAATAAGTAGTAGTAGTAGTAGTAGTGGTAGTAATAGCAGCAGCAGCTGTTCCTGGTTGGAATGCAAACTTTCAAATAACTCCAGTAAAAAATGCGATCTTTTTGTTTGTCCTTCGTACTGGTTCTTTGAGGAGTAAACGTGGTATGATATCAAATGTTGCTTGCATCAAAATTAATCCATCCTGTAATGAAATTGTCATTAATAATTTATCTTAGAAAAGAAAAAAGCTTGCAGTGTATCCTTTGTGATCCTCAACCTGAACCACTTGTACAGTATCTATTCCTACCCACAGTGATGCCAAAATACAATGTCACATGCAGGTACCTAAGTGGAGTTTGCGTTGCAACATTAAAAAACAGGTTTTTTCGCTTGTTCCCTGCCCCCCAACCCTTGCCCCTTTCCTGTGGATGCCTCTATTGATAAGAAAAGTTTTCTGAGTATGGCTTTTAGGCACTTAATCATATTTTTAATCCCCCTGGGAAGTAGTTTATAAAGAGCATAAAACTATACCATGATCATCAAAGTTTTTTTCCAGGTGTAATTAAAAGACCAAACCCTTTAAGCATTGCCTTGTTTACTAAGCATAATGATAGTGCTACTGTTTCAGCCTCAGGGAACTGAAGATAATTGCATGGTCAACACAGTTTTGATCTAGGATAAGCTGTTAATTTATTATCATAAGTTAATTTATTAAACATTTTAGCACTTGCTTAATAACCTGCTTTAGGAAAAGGGATGTATGCAGCTTACACCACAACACTAATATATTCTGTGTAAAGGAAGAATTTTGCTTTCATGTTGTGCATTCGGTGAGCAGTTAGGCTAATTCTGGCTTTGTTTTTTCTGGTGTCTATATACTGTACTTATCATATGCCAGCAACAAAAATAAAAGCTTTGTAGTAGATTTGCTATGTTTAGGCGATGATACTTGTACCTGCACATCAGGGGTCAGAATTGCTTGGTATCAGGGTAAGTAGATCACACTAGATTTAAAATGAGATGCCCCTTGTTTCTGATTCTGTTGGTGTTTTTGGCCAAAATGTTTGCATCACTTTGACTCTGAACATCATTTTTATTCTCTTCATGCCATTGTAGTCCTCAGGTTCATTTGTTCATGCTGACATTTCATCTGATTGACTAATAAGAATGATGTGATTTCCCCCCCCAAATCCACGAGTTCATAATATCATGCATAAGATGATGACTTCATAGGTATATTGGCCATTCATTCCCATGGATTCAGAGACAGTGATGGCAGGAAGTGTCATAAAAAGCAGGAACTAGGAAGTGACAAATAACACCGAAGCATTTCAGATGACCAACATTTATTCAACTGTTAAGGGGGAGGCAATTTTTTTCAGCTAGTGAGTACAATTGCAATTTTGAGAATGAGTTGTGTCACAGAAGGTGTGGCCAGTTACCATAAGCAGTCATCTTTCTGCTTATTCATGAGGTTGTTCCTTGGTTCTCCAGACCTTAGAGGCAAGTTTTCCTCTCTCAGTCTCTTGCTTTCTTTTTTAAATGTTACACCTACTGCTCCAAACTTTCTGCAATGCCAACGGGACTCAAAGGGGCACCTCTTATGAGCAGGAGCAGAAAGAGTTATTGCTTGTTCTATTAAGTTACACATCCTGACTTTTTCCCCATCTTTCCCTATAATTTTGCAAAAGAAATAATGCTCATCAATGAAAATATATTAAAAACATTCTTACCCATTGACATCTGCAGTATAGAAGTCTTAGGCTGAGAAACTCATTGTTCAGATATGTTCATATGTGTTCCGCAAAGCAGGCTAAGCAGGATGAGGATGGAGAAGGAATAAGAAGGAAAGAAAAGGAGATCTAAGGTAGGTCCCTACCAGTTGGCTGACAGCAGGCATTTTGTGCAGCAGAATTGAAATGGTCATAAAAATAAGACAGGACTGCAAGCACGTGCTTTGTTCCCAACTACAACTACTTTATGGGGGGAAAAAAATAGCCCTGAGACTTTATTTCTAGTGATGTATCAGTGAGTGGAATATTAAATGGGCTTATATTCTTGATAGTATAAATAAATGGCTGCTGCAGATCTTTAAGGAACGTAGCCACTTAGGAAATTTATCCTTAGTCATAAATATTTTCATGCCAGGCTGTCTGTAGATCGTAAAAAGTGCATCCTAGTTTACATTTTCTTCATACTTGATCCATATACTTCTGTTACACATATCCTCATAAAGAACCTGCAGTGGGGGAAGGGATGGAGTAGACTCTATAAATGTTCCTGGAATGTTTAATTGACTGGAAAACAGGGGAACAATTTTAGACCTCATACTGAGTAAACTCTTCTAATAGTATTCAGGAAAATATGCCTATCATCGATTCTCTGTGTGATTTTAGCTCTGGAGAGTCAATGAGTGCAAAAATAAATGAAACTTTTGCTCAGGCAAGCCTAAATATGGTGAACCACTGCACATTTTGGCAAATCTGATTCCTATTACAATCTCTCCTCTCCTTTCATATAAGTAAGTCTCTCCCTCAGCCCATCCCTCTGTCATGTACTAATACGCCCAGACACACTTGCATACACAAGAGAAGGAACCTGCTGTAAAACAGACCACCCAAATCTCAGCAACACCACTAGATGGAAGCCAAGAGATGCAGAAAGCATTTCTACCATCTAGTGTTCCTCCACACTTTTGTAGGCTGGATCTCATAGCCTTACTTTAAAGTCAATCTGGCAGTTGTATAATGCAGGATTGACAATATAATGTAATATTTCCTCATTCAGGCATTTTCATTTCTTAGTTGAAATCTTTTGTGCCCAGCGCAGCCCAAACTGTGACCTAGGGTTCCAAGCCTGTGTGAGTTGAGAATGGCTGTGTGTTTTATCTGTTGGAACCGAAGGAGAATTTAGAGGATTGTAGGGTGGGCAGATACTGTCTATTTGAAGGGTCTATGGGCCAAGTTCAAAGACCTGCAATAGATACAGCTGTGCAGAACCAATATCTGTGGATTCAGCAGGAACAGTAGGTTGATATAAATATTGTTACATGCTCTTATTTCCCTAACAAAGAGATGTTCCAGTGACCATACGAAAGAGTTTACCTTACTTTGGTTGAGAGAACAATGCATGTAATATAATGTCTATTTAAATAGTTTACCCAAACATCAGCAGGTACAGTAGAATGTCCTTCTTTTTGAAGTTAGTGCAACAATCTCATTGGTTTTAATGAGACTGGATTGCCCCAGTGCCAATGTGCAACTGGATGATATCGTCAAAAGATAAACACTCAATCTGGCCCTCAGTTAAGTTACATATATAAATCGGGTTATGCTTTCCTGCTGTATCCTTGATGCCTTATATTTATTTTAGTAATAGGGACATGATTTGGGAATTGCACGGTGATTGAAGTAAACCATTTAACATATGAGCATCTGCAAATTGAACTATTATAATAGATCAAATCTTATATAACATCATAACTTCTTGGCATTCTTTGAGAAAACACACTACAGGTAGAGATCTGGTTCCAGTTTTTCAGTTTTTTATGCAAGAACAGCTGGAATTGAAAGTCTGCTTGTCTCTAATCCACTTGCTTGTTGAGTTGATGTATTTGAAGAATGAAATGGCTGATGCATACAAAAGCTTCATTTAGTAATAATATCAGATATTGATGATATAGAACAGGAGGATTACTATCCCGAATAAAAAAACTAAGCAAGTCTATATCAGTTCCTCTTTTTTAAAAACACAAAATCCAGATGGAAATTTTTCTGAAATGCTATGTCCATTAATGAATGCATATAACCTAAGATGACATCTCAGAGAGTTCTCTTGAAGGTTCCAGTATTTAGGTGCTTTATTTTGAAACAGATTCATTGGTATGAAGTCCAAAAGAACTGCACAACTCCTATTACAAGGCCTGTTTAATTAAGAAGCAATCCTATACATATTTATTTGAAAGTAAATCTCACTGAATTGTGTATGGCTTACTGAGCATACAAATACTGTTAGGGCGCTGAAGGTGAAAATCCATGTTCCCTGAGACAGTGTTTCAAGAGCCATGGGACAGAATGGAAATCCTCCTTGTCCTTCATTGTCAGGCTTTTAATTAGAAATGCATTTTGGTATTAATTGTAATTTATGGGTTTTGAGGGGGGATTTAATTTAATTTTAACATTCTAAGTACTTTGAGGATTTGATAGCTCCATCAGTCAAACCAACAAATAAATAAATAAACCAGAGAAAGCACTTCTGCCTTGGAGGAACAGATTTGATTGCAAGTCCCTTTCTCTTCCCCCTGGAAAGTTCTATTCACTGACATTGAGAGAAATGAAAAGGGAACAGATTGCACTGCATATGCAAATCAGAGGAGGCTCTGGAGCTATAGCGTCAAAAGCCCTCCTAATACTCAGTCATGTCTTCTGTCTATGGGATAATTTAGACTAGATCCAAGTCTAAATTGGTCACAGTGGGAGGGAAATTGTTTTGTTCAATGGCAGGAATGGTAGCAAATACTAGTCTGCTCTGACTTAGGCTGGTTGCTGAAGGTTTTGAAGCCTCTTATGCCAGAGCATCCAAAGCTTTTGCCATCATTTATTTCACTTTCCTGTGTTTATATTACAGTTGAAGAACTTATACTGGGGCATGATTATCACATAACCTTTGGCAACTTTTCTATATAATCTCCCTCACAGAATCTTATAGCAAAATATAAAATAAGAAGATAAAAATCAGGTAAAATATTGGGACCACTGCTTAAAATATAACTGCACTAGCTCCAAATTTCTTTCTGCATCCAATTCACCACGATAACGATCCCTTTTCGACCCATAATAATTGGGATCACCACCTTATCTGACATTATCTTGCTTAAGCATTTTGGATCCCACCCCCCTCCATTTGTAAAGATGAGATATAATTGTCCAGCCCACACAAATGACCAAAAGAGCAAGCAGGTTCAGCAGTTTAAACTGTATTTAGCAAAAACAAAAACAAAAACCACCACCCTGGGAGTTACTGCAAATAGAACAAAACTGGAATGACATGGTCTGAATAATAAGTGCTCTTCAAAATTGTTGGCTTTGCACCATTTTTTTCAGTAGTATGTTCCTATAAAGCTTTTTTGCAGTGCTTGGTGTGATCACAGGATGAAGGTTAGGGTTCATCTGCCTTCCTCAAAGACAAGTGGGATAGTTGTGCAAATCAAGATTGGAGCCTGACTATGTGGAGGAGCAGGAAGGAATCCAAAGAAAGATATAAGCTGTTCTTCAAGGAAGGGAAAACTCAGTATGAGAGTTTCTTCAAGAAATGTGTAGACCAGTCTGAAGGATTCTTCAAGAAACCTTTACCAAAAGAGATGGTATACAGAGCTTTATTTCTGATTAAAACCCACCTTCCTAGCATAGAAAGGAGGGTTCTATAGGAATGGGCCTCATTACATAATAAGCATAGATTCACTTCCTCTTCCAAGATGAGGCTAGTGCTATTTTATATTATCTCTGTCAGAAATCTGAAGAATGTCAGTTATCACAGTGGCTTGTTATTGTTGTTAAGGCATTTCAAGACAGGTCCATGCAGTTATCTTGGTAACGTTTTCAGAAGAGTTTGCCAGGTCCTTCTTTCTTGGGCTGAGAGAGAATGAGAGTCTAAGGTCATCCAGCTGGCTTTTGTGTAAGGCAGGACTAGAACTCATGGTCTCCTAGTTTCTAATGCAGTACCTTTAATCCCTATACCAAGCAGGCTGTCAGGCATTTTGGGGAGAAATCAGGAATACATGTTTGTGTACAGGTAGTCCCCGCTTAACGTCCATTCGTTCAGCAACTGTTTGAAGTTACAACAGTGTTGAATGAAGGGACTTACAACTGGTCCTCGAGGTTCTGGCTGTTGCAGTGCCCCTGTGGTTGTGTGAACATAATTTGGGCCCACCTGCATTTATGACAGCCTTTTGAGTGCCCACCTACCTGCTGCTGCCCGCTGCCCCCACTGCTGCACCTGCCACACCACCAGCTGAGGCCTTCTTTTGCACTGCCTTCTTTCATGCCTTGCCTACGACTTCCATTCATGCACCAGCCAGGGCCTCTGTTTGTGCCCTGAGCCAGGTCCTTCTTTCACATTGATGCAGTTGGGGCCTTCTTTCATGCATTGGGCTTCTTTTGCAAAAGATGGCCCTGGGTGGGGCATGAGAGAAGCCCCGGATGCACTGGCTGAAAAGAAGGTGGCACGAAAGAAAGCCCTGGCTTGGTGCAGCTGATGTAGATGTGGTGGGCAGGGCTGGGTGGCAGGGGCAGCTGGCAGTAGTGACTAGTGGGCACCCAAAAAGCAGACATGTGGAGGGGTTAGGCAGGTAGGGGGAGTTCAGAAGGAGGCAGAGGAGGCAGTCCCTTACCTTACCGAAGCTCAGGGCTGGGAGGGACCAAGCCAGGAATAGCTTGGACTGGAGTGGGTCCTTGCCTAACATTTGGTTACCACATTGCACTTTACAACCACATTGCTTAGTGATGGAAATTCTGGTCCCAATTACCGTCATTAACCAAGGACCACCTATGTAAGAATTTCACTCTGCTCTAATGCTTATTGAAGGAACTTAGCATGGTCACAGAAACATGACCTTCATGTTAGTAAATCTTCCTAGGGAAGGTTTAGTTGTGAGTAATTCTGCAAATGAATGAACAATTCAGGCTCTTAGTGCTGTCACTCTGAGCATCTTTGACCCATCCACAAAACCATGTGCCTTGGATTGGCCTTAGAGTTGAAGCTGACATTGTTGTCAGTGCTTGGCCTGAGCAATATTCATTCTGTCCCCTTGCAGTATAGGGTACAATTATGTGGATTCTTTCCATTGAAGGTTGTCTAACCATCATGGACCATGGCCTTGATAACTCCATCTTTTATGGATTTTTTTAATAATAAAGATATCTGGAGCAACATCAAGTGCACATTATCAAGGCAGAAAATTGCTCACTTAAAAGAAAAAACAGCAGTAAAATATAAATAGTATTTCACAATGTTCTGTTGGATATAATCAGTCCTATGCTTGGACAAATAAATTGTACATGAATTATTATGGCAGATCAGGATATTTTATGATGTACTACTTCCCTTCAATAAGAGATACTATGGAAGTATTTAGAAGTTTATTTTTCAGAGAAAGTAAAAATGTTAACGCTTGCAGCTTAGCTTTTTTAGGTATACCAATTCTTCTGAAAATACAAGTAAGGATTATTGAGTCAGGGTTCCTCAATTTAAGACACAACATCAAGATTTGGCTAGTGGAACAGGGACTGAGCTGAAATTAACATCCCTTTTAAAGTTTTATTTCAAGATTGGTTTAATATATAATTATAATTTTATTATTTATCACATTTATTATGGGCACATACTCCAACAGACTCCGGGCAGCTTACAAAATGTAAATACATAACTAAAAGAGTTAAAAACATAAAACCCAGACTAAAACCAACCATAAAAATAAAAACATGCCAGGGGGCCCACAAACACATTAAGCCAAGGTATCATTATCAGTTAGTAGACAGTGTGAAAGGAAGGATGCACAGAGGCAAGAATGCCCCTCCTTCCCTAGAACTCCTTTAAGCACCCCACCTTCCCAGATGAACAAACAGCCCTTCAGAAAAGGTTTAGTTGTAGTGGAGGTGCTGGGAGAGAAGAGCAAAGCAAGAAGAAAGATGAACGAAGAAGCTAGAAGAAGAAAAGAGCAACCCAGTTGAAAGTGGAGTTGAATGCTGGCTGGGAAATTCTGGGAGTTGAAATCCACCCATCTTAAAATTGCTGAGGTTGAGGAACCCTGCCCAGCAGGTGAGCCGTGCTGGTAGCTGAACTGGGGCAGAATTGGCAGCATGAAGTGTTGGCTGCAAAACTCCCACATTACCTATGCCAGGTACTTGCAAGTCAGAATAATCCAGGTGACGGCAATTGCAAGCTGTCCATGTGGTGGCTAAGATTTCCAAGTGGCCCAGACCACTGACATCTGAAGGGTCTCAGAGGCTATCAACTTGGAGTTCAGGCACTGGCAAGCAAGGCCCAAGACACTGGCCACTACTTGGAAGGAGAACTGGTGGTCCTTAAGAGGTGGGCCAAGTCCTGACAGCAGCAAGACTATGATTATTCTGGTAGTAGTGTCCAAAGGACACTATGAATCCTACTGGTAGAACTATATCATTATGCTGGGATATCCAATGTGGCAATGATGGGTGGCCATGTCTCTAGGGTCACCATCAGGCCTCCTGCCCCATTCTCTCTTTTGATCTTTTTAAAAGCATGATTTTAATTTAAACAAAAATAAAAAGCAAACTACTGTATTGTAAAGCAAAGCACCAACTTTCTGAATCATTGGATTTCACAAGTCTCATAGATGTTCTTAGAAATTAAAAATGGTGAGTGGATGTAGCTCAGAGCTAGATTAATCAATGTCTCCACCTACTCAGACATAAACAAACAAACAGAGACAGTGTTAATCTGTGTCTGGAGTATATGGAGAATTGCAGAGAGTATCATGGAACCACCTCACTATTTTGACTTCTGATAAATAGGGATTTTCTGATTGACTGTAATAGGGTTACCAGATTTCTGCTGCAAAAAATTTGGTTACCTCAGGATGGTAGGCAAGAGTTAGTTTCTCTATAGTTTGGCAGCCCAGATATGGTAGCCTGGTTGTCTAAACAGTGACCACCATCCTGTGAATGGACAAACCACTCCTGGTAGCTATTTTTGTAAAGTATCCACAACATCCTATCAATGTGTTCCCTGGCGTGAAATGGTTGGGGACTCCTTTATTATCTGACACCTTGGCTAATCTCAACAGCTAAACAGAGTTGGCTCTGGTTAGTCCTGGATGGGAATCCCTCAGTGAATTCCAACGCTAAGATTTAGACTGAAAAGTGGAAAAAATATCCTGGGAGAAGACCACAGTCTCAAACTACTCCTGTGACTCTGCCAGGAATCCTGCATGGATGGATCAGGTAGCCATCAGTAGTCAAGCTTGACTTGAGGTCATCTTAACTCTCTAAAGTGCCTTCGGCTCCACTGCAGAGCACTAAGTCGATTCTTATTATGGAGCAGTTGCTCTCTGTCTTATACAAACATCCGTGCATGTACAGTCATACAAACTATCCTTTGGCTTTTTGACTTCTTTTATAATTGGAAGAAGGAAGTTTTTTTTTAAAAAAAAAATTATAACAATGCATTTATATGATGAAAAATAAATGACTGCACACACACACACACACGCAAAATGGTGCTTAGTTTTTATATTGATTGTTTCCTGAAAATCACATTGTAAGAGTTTTGTTTTTCTTTTCCCATTTTTTCCCCACAGAAGGAACTCTTGACTAACTACAGAAATATATTGGCTTAAACATTTCAAAGTTGACCTAAGCACCTTGGGTGCTCTGTGTTTGAAATAACAGCCTTTATGAGGCCGTGGCGAAAGTTTACTTTTTCTATTTTCAGATATTATATATGGGCATTTCTCTTCTTTGTGTCTCCTAGCAGCTTTCTCTTTTAACTAGAAGTTTGAAAGGTCAGCTTCCAACCCAGATGAGGTCAGTGAGATCAGGCACATCTCTTTAAAGGGAGTTTGTCCTTCCATTTCCTTGAATTTCCCTCTCAGTGAAAGCTGAATAGGAAACTTGGACAAACTTAACTTCTTCGCAGATGTGCTCTGCTTTTCTTTTGGAGGTTGCAAGTGTAGCATTATCCATCACAAATACTAGACATCCATCAGCTCTCATCTACAGAAAAAAATCTAAAACATATCAGGTCTGAGCCAAAAACAGAAATTACCTAGCTAATGCACTGTGGCATACAGAGAATTTTACTCAACTTTTCCAATTACAGTTGTGTCAATTTTATCTGCTGTGTTGCTTGGGTTTAAAAATTATCATCGTCCCTGTTTAATGTTTTAGGTCATGCTAATGTATCCAGACGATATCAGGCATCAAATGTGTTTTTCTTCCATTCAAAATTTAATTACAAAAAATACTTATTGACGCAACCTTAGGCAAATCAGCTTGATGGAAACCGTAGCAACAGTTAATTTCATTACAACGTGTTTCCACACCTACCTTTTTTCCTCTGATATTGACAGAATTCACACACATCATTATTTGCAAAACACTCCAGGATTTTAAAATACTTTCCTCCTCCTCTTCTACCTTATTAAAGAGAATATTTCTGTGCTGGCTCCAGGGCTTATAGCATTGCTGGCTGGGGAATTCTGGAAGTTGAAGTCCACCCATCTTAAAGTTGCCAAGGTTGAGAAACACTGGTTTATTTATTTTATTTATTTATTTATTGGATTTCTCCCCCTGCCCCTCTCCCCCACAATAGGGGACTCTGGGCGGCTTAGTTTATAGAAAAGATGCCAGTTTGGTAGGAAGGGTGCAATGGATTGGGAAAGCTTTGGATTCAGCACACGCACTGTCAATTTCCCTATATAACTTATTTTAATTCTTCCAAGCATAGCAAAAACTGGCCTTGAAGCTTGCAAGAGAACCATAGTGCAGAGGGGAAATCAAATATTGTACCTCCCAGGACGACTTCAAAGGATTCTATGGCTCCTTTGAATGTGATCCCTTCCAGGGCACCCTATGATTGCAGCCTTGATTTCCTAAACAATAGCTACAAACAGACACTTAGACACTTCCTTTGTCTGATGAGTCACGATAATCCAAATACGTCTAATATCTGACATATTTTGTACATTTTCAATAAAGCAAATATTTTTGTATGCACTCTTGCTGAATACATGTAGTATTTTATAGCTTATTTCTTTAATGTAGTACTATCTTTTTCCTAACATATGCACTTTTTTGTGTGCATGTCCATTCTTTCTTTCTCTCGCTATATTCGTACACACAAACATACACAGCTACAGCTTGTTTATGGTTAGTTATCTTTGTTCCAGTTCATACTGATTTAGGATTTGAAAATCTGGAAATTCTTACTGAAATTCCCTTCACCCTACAGTAAATCACTCTGGGTAAGAAGATGCTGGATTAAGTGGACCCTTTGTCTCCTCCAGCTGAACTCTTATGTTTTCATGCTCAGATCACACTGTTGGCCCTTTTGTTCTGCTAAAGTTCTTTCTGTTTGTCCACTACTGCCAGAGTGAGAAGGAGTTACTTTGCCCCTTGGATTAATGAACACTAGACCCTTGGTGAGATTCATGCTGGTGGAATAGAAGAAAGTCACACTTTCAAAGGAACGCTTGGGCCAGGATACCTCCTGGCTGAATCCAGTCAGATGTTATAAATATTGTAATGTAGCAATATGGTAAAAATGTCAAAATGGCACTTGCAATGGTGCAATCAAAGCTTTGCCAATTTTCTATGTGCATTGCATGTGCAACATCCATAAAATATGGATGGAGCTTTGATTGCACTGTTGCAGCTGCCATCTTGACTTTTTGGATGATATCCTTTGGATACCTCTGCCATAATGCATTCTTCTTAAATGTGATGTCCTCCAGATATGCTGGGATATAATTTCCATCATTCCTGTTAGCAAAGTTAAATTCTTGCAAGAAGATTACTGCCAGAGTCCATGCTGGCTGGCAGAGAAAGAGGAAAGAAGCATAAAAGTATTTCCCTTCCACTTTTACGGAGCCACACTTTTATTGAGATGGGTGGAAAAGAAAACATTATCATTATACATTTTTGTAAGGAAAGAGATGGAGATGTAACCTAATAGGATAGTTTTTAAGTTGCTTCTGTAGGTTGGAAACTGTAGCCTCCAGGAGAGAAGTGAAACTTATGCCTTTTTTAAAAATTAAAACTACAGTCTATAGCAATATAAATATTGTCCCAAAACTTTATGGAACAGAAAAATGTTGAATGGTGTAGGCCCTGGAAGAAATTCAGATGGGAGAAAAGCCATGAAAACCAAAGATTACATTCAGAAAGCATGGAAGAAGTTTAACATTTACTGCATTGTTTTAAATATCTCTAACCTTGCGTCCTAAAATGCTTAAGTTGGTCACGTAGAATAGCAAAATCTCCCAGTCAACTAAACTTTATTTTGCATCACCTAAGAGAGTCATGTCCATGTTGCATCTTCTAGAACTCCTGAACTGCAATTGCCATTAACTCCAGCTAGCATCAGATGGTTGGTCTAAGTCATTGTGCAGACCCCTAATTGCAAATAAAGTAATACACATAGACATCAAGTAGGCATAACATACATTTAACAGGAACAATTATATACATTAACTATGGACCAAACACAAGAACATCAATCTCTTTTAATTATCTTAATTCTATTATTCTCAGTATGTATTTCATGCCCTTCCTTCCTTCCTTCCTTCCTTCCTTCCTTCCTTCCTTCCTTCCTTCCTTCCTTCCTTCCTTCCTTCTTTCTTTCTTTCTTTCTTTCTTTCTTTCTTTCTTTCTTTCTTTCTTTCTTCTGGGAAAAAGCCTTTTTGAGATCCTTAATAGATTTAATACAGCTTTTTACAAAGAGAGCAATGGCACTGATAATGTACCAGATCTGCTTCTTCATTTCCTCTTCTAATGTGGAAATACTCTTTTGGCAGGGACTTCTGCCAGGCTTCCCTGATTTCTAGCAAATATCAATGATATATTAGTGATTTATTTTTATATTGCAACAATGGTACATCTGTCAAAGAAGCTGAAATGTTCACAATTTATGTTATTCAAATGTTCTCATATCATGGTAATGTGAAAATGTGCTTTTAAAATAATTACATTGTACTGATGAGTAAATATTTGATTCAGTAAAGACATTTGTATTTCTGGAAACAAATGTAAACTGGAAAACAGCTTATATTTAGGTTTCCTGAAAAAATGGCTTTATCAAGGAAATGCTTAATGCTGACCTGGAGCCAATGACATTTAATGGACATCTCTGAGATTTAGAAAATTCTCCCTTCGGAAATGTGGAGATTAACAATGTTATTGCCTTAATATCATACATTTTAAAACAAGGGATGTTTGATTACGTGGAAGATTATTTTTTTCTGGTTTGGTTAGGGGCTTTGTTTGGCTGTATTTTTCATGTATGTTGTGGAGACCTTTTGTTCTGGGGGCTTATAAATGTTTAAATAGAAACAAATAGCAAGCACACAAATGGAGGGGTTGTTTTTAGTAGCCAATAAAAAAGCTGATAGATTTGTTGAGCCTTACTGCTACTTTTGTGCCTTGTGATATTATTTCCTCCTGTTGCCAAGTTATCCCTTAACTGAATGTATTCATGCAACATGTTGGATTTGGTTGCTGTTTGATAGATACCAGAAAGCAACCTAGATAAAATAGCTAGCTCACAATACTGTTGAAGATCAGGAGCAAAGGACAAGATAAGTACACCCTACTATTACACTGAAGGAGGTGGGATTAGAGATCATCATCTTGAATACAGATCTTCAGTTAAGATCAAAACCCTTTTCCTCTTCAGTTATATATTTTTGCATTTTTAAAATTAAGGGAAAAGGTTCAGACTTTAATGTTCATTTGGTATTTCTTTTTTTAAATCCATCAACCTGCTTTACACTTTACTGGGTATCAGTTAAATCACTGGAAAATTAAAACTTTAAGAGCTTCCTCAACTACTGATAAAATAAAAATTATTCCCTTTATACAGCAAGGACCTCACTGGGAAAAGAATGTGCAGGGCGAGGAAAAACTAAGCTTTTTTTTTTTTTACTGTGTTCATTTTAACTAGTGATAATTTTTCTCCAGAGAATGTAAGAGTGGCAGATGTATTTATTTATTTAGTTAGTTTGTCAAATTTCTATGGCTGCCTGACTCCATGAAGACTCTGATATTAAATGATCCATATATACATATTTGATAAACTTTCAGCTTGTCAAAATTAATTAATAGCAAAGCAAATTTCTAAGGTGGAATCCTTGAGATTGTCGGTGGGCAAGGGAAGCTGTGGGCTGCGGTGGGTCATGAGGTTTTCTACTTTGTCTCAGAAAACTTCATATGCTGAATTAAACTGTCAAAAATGCGACATTGCAGAAATCAGCGGTTAGCTTAAAATCAGTGTAAAATTAGCAAAGTTCCAGGTTTCAGTATAACCATAATTCTCATTAAAGACAATACAGGGTATACTTTAGGCAACACCATTGCCAAGCAAAATGAAGCAAGGAATGTGTAGATTTGAGGTTACTGTGATGACAGTTTGGCATCACTTAAACCTGCAGAATGGAATATCACTTTCTAATTATGGATGATACCTCTAGAATTGTACATATGAATTGTACAAAGTGTCCATTCAGATATTTTATTTCAAGTCAAGTTGATCAAATCTCTGAATCAAACTGACTTTCTGAACTGAATCAGAAAGTTGGACTGAATCATTGAATGAAATTGGATGCTTCCAAATTGATTGGACAATTTGGAAAGCTTTTATGTGCAGTCAAAAGTCATTTCAAATTTGATTGGCAACATCAAATTCAATGACCCAATATGATGCCCTAAATCTAAGCAGCAGATACAATCAGCTCAGGTTTCCAAATTGATTCAAACCTCCAAATCAAATTGGTTTAACAATTCAAATTGGATTGGAAGTGATCTACCACTCCTAATTCACATTAATGACTATTTTCTAAATGTCTATGCTACAAGTATTATTTAAGGATGAGATAACAGCTCAACAAGACTATCAGAGGTTAGATCAATGCAGAGTTAGATCTTTTCTAAAAATGTATCACCATTGCCAAGCAAAATGGAGCAAGGAAAATGTAGATTTGAGGTTACTCTGATGACAGTTTGGTATCACTTAAACCTGCAGAATGGAACATCACTTTCTAATTATGGATGATACCTCTAGAATTGTACATATGAGCATAAAAGAATGTGGAAGACATGTCTAACTCCCTCCCGTAGCTGTCATGCTGTTTGCTAATTGGAAGTTGATTGCAAGGGAACCCTCAGCCCACAAGGGCCTTTTTAGTAGTTCTAGGACACTCTAAGAAAACAATATTTACCATTACAAAATAATGATGAACACCATGTCATTTTAGCTGAGTTCATGTCTTCCCCTTTCTCCATCACAATGTTTTGGAAAGATTCGACTTCACTGGCACTGGAGACAAATCAAGTGCTCTTTTATACACTTTGAATTTTCTTTTTAATTTTTAAAAATAAAATAAAACAGAGTTCTAAGGTCAAGGATGGACACCATGAGGGCAGTTAAACCAGGTCATTTGCTCAAGAATATCTCATGGTGGTACTGGACCAAGGTAAATCCAGATTATGGTTAAGAAATTAGATCTGTTTTATCGCATGTACTAGAAAAGTAAGTGGCTTAGTCACCAATGCAACACAGTGGTATTTCCCAATACACTGCTTTTCTGATGCCATTAGAATAATTGACCACGCTAGTTGGAAATTCTGGGACTTGTACTACAACTTCTGCAAAACATTGTGTAGAAAAGACTGTTGTATACATAATTTCTAATTGTCAAGCAAAACAATGTATGTGTATTACCCATCCAATCTTTATAGTTTTGACACCCTGAAAATTTCAGTATTAATATTTAGAATTTTGACTGGTGGTCTTTTTTTTTTAATGATTTGTATAGTTTAGCAAGTTTCTAGAATCATTATTTCCAAACTGAGACAGCCTGTTTATGTTTTTTTAAATTGCTACCCTATTGCTTACATTTTCCCTTTTTCTTTCATTGCTGTAAGATGCACTCTTCTCATAATCTCTTCAATGGAGGCCATTATGAATGCATTGTAAAACGTGTACCTTGATTATAAACACACACATTTTCCACATTGCTAATATAAAATAAATGTCATGTGTTTTTTCACTTTCATCTTTTGCCAAAGTAGTTGATATTAAGGAGCCATTAAGAAAACCTGAGTCCCAGATCATTATTCATTCAATAGTTAAAAAAAAAAAAACGCATCTGTGCATTAGATGCTATTAACACATGCAGAATGCCAAATATAATGATCCCATTAAATCAGACATGATTAATAGTTCATGAGAACTGAACTGATGTTATTTCTGGAAGTGTTCATTATATTATTATTCACTCAAATTATTTTTGAAATTGTCCAGTTGAGAATAGCCTGAAGGTCCTCCAGTGGACAGTGTGCACTATTCCATTCACTTCAGATTCTGGTGGTTCAATCAAAATAATGAGATGTAAAAGCTCATAACACAGAGACAACTACCTAGACAACAAGGAATACATTACATCTCCCATTTTGTGCTAGCTTTTAATTCATGCTCTTAAAATGTCACTCAAGATGAATCCCCTGCTCTTCCAAGGAGTTTCCAAGTTTCCAAGGAAACAGGCTGAATCCTGACCCTATCCTCTTAAAAGCTCCCTAGTAATATATATATATATATATATATATATATATATATATTACACTTTGGTGTAATATATATATATATATATATATATATGTGTGTGTGTGTGTGTGTGTGTGTGTGTGTGTGTGTGTGTGTTCTTAATGCAGTATAGTAAGAGATATTCAGACATCAAAAACATGTTGGCCCTCTTTCCACTTAAATGATGACTATTTATAGAGTGCATCATGATATTAATTATAGATTTTAAATCTTTTGTGTGGCTCATAATGTTAAAAATGTATCCAGTTATAACTTCAGCAACTACCAAGCTTAATATTTTAGTAACATACAGTGAATTTTTATTGCAAATACCAGAAAAGATGGATTGGTAACCTTAGAGCTGCAGTGGCATTCAGCTGTCCAGTCCACAGCTAAATATGGAGAAGGGACATGGGCATGATGAAGCCCTACCCTCACTGTTCCCATCCAGTGTTCCTCCAGTTCTTGAGCTTCCTGCACTGACTTTTCTTTCAAATCTTTCCCCTCAACATGCAAAGGTCAGGGACTGCATGTTGCCTAGTCCCCTTTTCCAATTTTAGTTCCCATGGGAACAGCTGAATGACTGCAGGAGATTTACTTAATTAGTGCAATCTACACATAGCTTTGTGCGTGTGGTGAGGCCAACTACTGTAATATCCAGCTCAGAGAACTTTTAATCTAAGATTTCAGTTTCAGGAACATTTAAATTGGACAGTCTTTTCCACTTTGTTTCCACTATAGGTACACTTTGGCTAATTATTTTTTAAAACATTTTACTCAGGTATGATACTGATGAAATGCCATAAAACCTTTGCTATTCTGCTGTCAGCTCCAGAATTAGTTGCCATCAATCTAGATTTGACTCCTAGACCCATTTTGTGTTTTCTTTAATGATTTCATAGATTTTGTAAGGACTAAAATTGCACATTATTCTCTGTGATCCCCATCTATAAACCTTATTTGTTATCTTCTCATTCTCCTACTTGGTGTCAGAGTTTCTTAATAGCTAGAATTTCCCAGGACAGGAATGCATAGAATGTAAACAAGAAGCAGTCACTTAAGCAAATATAGTTAATGCAAATCCAGTCTTCACATTCCCAAAATATGGGAAGAGAAGGTGCTGAATATGAATCTAAAGAGGATGTAAGTTTGAGCATCAGGTTTAATGGTCAGAAAGTGTCAACTGTACCATTTCTGAGTTATTTTAATCCTATCTGTGTTGTATCACACCTCTGGAAAGATTTAGTGAAAGGGAAACCTGCTGAGGGGAACCCAGAAAAAAAAAAAAATTCTAGATCATAATTTCTTGGACCACATGCCCAAACTGTATGCGTTTCTGCTTGTTCATTATCATCTCAAGGAAGCAATCAGCTTTCATTTGCTCTAAAACTGTATGATTACTTCTTCCTTCAATCCATGGTACTCCTAGTAACTGTCATGAGGGTAGCCCCCTCCCAGCCTTTCATCCCAAATAGCCAACACATGCTGCTTTTATCCCAAAGCAGGAACTTTCCAAGTATGCAGGAAAGTGTGAGTTCTAGTCCCTTTTTAGGCATGAAAGCTGGCTGGGTGACTTTGGGCCAGTCACTCTCTCTCAGCCCAAGTCACCTCACAGGGCTGTTATTGTGGGGAAAGTTGGAGGAGGAAGGAGTATTAGGTATGTTCGCTGCCTTGAGTTATTTATAAAAATAATAAAGGTGGGATAAAGAAAAACTAAAAAAAAAAGTATGACATGTTCCTGCTTATATAGGAAATAATTGATTTTCCCCAAACGCTCCTTGTCTAGGTAAATAAGAAAGTTTTTGTTTTTGTTTTAAATAAAGGATGATCTCCTTTGAAAGGGAAGCAACCCAGTGTATGCTGGGATGGAGAGCAAATGAAAGCTGAAACTAACCATCTTCTGGCCCAGACTTAAGGCTGGAAAACCAAGAAAGCAACTGCTGGTCAAATTGATTTAGAAAGGAACTTCTGTTTCAAAGGAATTGGTACTGACTTAGACACAAGTAGATGTCTAGGTAGTACTGAATTATAATTATTTATTTTCTGTGTGCTAGTTAAGTTTTTTTTTTAATTGTCTCTAGACTTTATTTTAATCGTACAAACTTAGTTATTGCATCCTTGATGCATTTTGGGATCTCTGTTCAGCAGAACCTCCTATATTGTTAACAGCTCCCTCTCATACTGTGATGCCCTTTCAACTTATATTCCCCTTTGTAACACTGTATGGGAGATCTTTTTAAGATGCAGTTTGTGATTTTAGTAGCACTATAGGGCTGTTTTCCTCAACGTTGACAGTTGCATGTGATTACTTAAAGTTTTTTTTTTTATTTTGCCTTAATTTTTTTTTAAAATTTATTGTTTATCAGATAGATCTCTCTCCAAAGGAAAGGGGGCTGATTTTTCCTAGTCACGTGCTTCAATTATAAGCCTAGGAATTTATTTCATTTTTATCCTTGTTTTTCCTTTGAGAGCCAGTTTGGTCTAGTGGTTAAGGCTCCAGGCTAGAAAGCAGGAGACTGTGACTTCTAGTCCTGCCTTAGGCATGAAAGTCGACTGGGTGACTTTGGACCAGTCACTCTCTCTCAGCCCACAATGTCAGGCTCGAGTGACAAGCTGGTCGGTCAATTTCTGTTGCAACCAATGGATCAACATTGATCTGGGGAGGGGGGGAAGCAGACCTTGCACCTGTGGGAAAAATGCTAGGAAGAAAGAAATCCTTGTTTTTCCTTCTATTTGCCAATAAGGTAAAGAGGCTGTGAGGGTCACATGCCAGGGTTAGGAGGAAGGACAACAGTTAAAGGCACTTCCCTGGAAGATAGATGGTGGCAGCAGTAATTACCCAACAGTTCCACCCAAGCAAGAAGGTAGTGAGAGTATGTAAAGCCAAACAGATTCTGGGAGAGGTGGTTTGAGACATGTAACCTTTGGAGTCAACTTTATTGCTAAAGTCTATTGCTCCTTCTCCATAATTTTGTCTTCTTTCTCGTCTTCTTTCTTAGATGCTGGGAAAACGGCAATAGTATTTTGGTTTGTAAGGTCATCTCTAGAAGAAAGATTCTAGCTTATATGGAATATTGTGAGCATGCCTGGGGTAAAACTGAGCTTTGATTGCGCTTGTGGCATACCGGTCAAAATTGACCAACACTGTCCTTTTCATTAGCAGAATTAACATGCAACCAAGGTCTTCCAGGCTGGCCATCTTTGGCACATTCTGTAGGCAGTCTTGCAGTGTGTGCTGAAGCCTCCTAGACTGCATGACCTTTCACCAGCCCTGAAAAAGAAGGCGAGGCAAACTGTCTTTATCAAGGTAACATTAATTGCTTCATTGAGGTGAGTTGTGTCAACTCTGGGACATGAATGACAGCTAAAAATAAGCAAAGCAGAATTGATTGTTTAGTGATAGAGCATGAAACTCAATAAGAGTTAGCTTCTCCAAAGAAAAAGAAAGCAACTTAACTCTTTTGTACTGTTGAGAGACAATAAGCGTCACCATATGTTCTTCCATTGCAGAATATAAGTCTTTACTGAACTTGTATACATCCCTTTGCTTTGATACCAGATTTTGGTCTGGTCACCAAATCACCTCAGCAGATGGCAGCATCTAGGTAGTCTCAGCTGATCTAGAATGCTAAGCAGGGCCAAGTTAATAGCTAGATGAGGAATCAGCTGGGAATCCTAGAACTATAAACCAGACAAGAAAGTCAAAACAACACCCCAGAAGAAGATAATGGCAAACTCTTTCAATATAATGCCAAGAAAATTGTGTGGATCTATCCATGGAAGTCAATATCACTGATTTCAAGGATTTAATCATGATTTCCAAAGAATTCTATTTATTAACCCAGGCATATCAGCTTTAAGCATCTAATAGAGCAATCCTAGGCCCACTAATCTGCAAGTAAACTCTACTGCACATACTTTTCAGTAGCCATGCATGGAATTGTTTACTACAATCTTATGCACTTGTAATTAAGGGAAAGTCCAGTTGTATGAGGCTTATATCGGAACAGACATACAGAACTTTAAGATGTTCATTGGCTACCTAGTTCATTTGGCATCAGTTTTTCTCTTCTCCCACACTGCCCAGCAGTAGCGCCACCACCTATAAAAATTAGCACCACTAATTTTTTTCCCTTCTATTTGTCAATAAAGCAAAGAGGCTGTGAGGGTCACATGCCAGGGTTAGGAGAATAATACAGTAAATCATTATCCATTTGTCATAACATGCAACCAAGAAATGGTGAAAGCTTCTTCCCTTCCAGAATGTATGCAGGGTGACTGCTAGAAAGGATTAAACTGAATATTAGGGAAGGATCAATAGGATAAATTATACTGGTTGCTTGGCAACTATATAAATCTTTATGCTGTTCCCATTACTCTAAAAATAATAGGGGAAACAAGTATAGCTTTCTAACAATGGCAGGTGATTTTTGCTTTTTCTTCTTTTCCCAACTTCTCAGATCAAATAAGTTTACTGGCCAGATTTAACGAATAAAGTTGGAGATGGAAGTGGTTCTGTAGCAGGTTTTATATGGCAGAGAAAGAAGAAGCAGTATTCCCACCATTCTCTCATGCAAAATGTTACTTTGAAGACTGCATGATTTCTCTCCATAGGTTGGATCCTGCCTTTGAGCAGCCAATTGCCAATTCCTACCAAGACTGGATCTACCATTAGGATGACTGAAGTCATTGGATTACAGAACTCATTGTGTGTGTCATAACAGGAGAATAAATGAGAGGGGAAGAGGTGTAATATCTTGCAAAAGAGCTTTTGCTACATAACTGTTACTGGTGTTTTTAGACTGGGCATAGATAGGGAAGGGATGCAACTTTACTCCAATAATGCAGTATTTTAAAACACAATATATAAGAATGAAAGCTGAACCAAGACATTTGGCTACATAAGACACCTGTGTTATCTTGGCCAAAATCAGGTAGCACAAAACCCAAGAAAAACCAGCTGATTTTAACAGCTGGGAAAGAAAATCCAGGTACCTCTTTCTCCACTACACCTATCCTAAAAACAGGCAATTTCTTTTTTGTATCAATTGCCATTCTTTCATCTCACCTTTGACAAATCCATCAACTGGTTATCTCTGAAGTGGAAAGCAAAATTTATCCTTGTTTATCAAATCGAATTTTCAGCATGTGGTAGAGTACAGTCTTTCATATTAATATTTTAATTAAACTTGACAAAACATAATCTGGATTTTTTGTGTACCAATTCTCATTCAATTTCACGAAGAGAATTTGCTTAGAAATTCTTCTGAAGGAGAACATCATTTTTGAGAAGCACCATGGAGTGTGGGGTTCTGGTGCCTATTTCATTATGAGATGGTCAAATAGGGCATGTGAATGTCTGGTTTTTCAGTTTACAATTCTTTCTCCAGAAGTATTTATTTCTATTTATTTTAATGTATTTATATCCTTTATGAACTGCTGTATTTCAAATATGACTCCCAATCATTTACACATAATAAAAAACAAACAATTAATGGAGGCAAATTAGACAAGTTAAAAACCACACAGGCTGGAACCTAATCCCACCAGTTACAAATACATAGCAAAATCTCTGTTGCAAAATATTATTCTGCCACGCTCCTAAATGACATTAAAGTGGGTGCCAACTGATATTTTTGGGGGGGTATTCAAAACAGAGGGGGCTACAGTGGAGAAATACTGCTACCACTTCCCCACCCTCTCAAATGGAACTTCCCAAGATGAGTGTATGAGACATCCTAGTTCTACTTGAAGAAGACAATCCTGAAGATATCTGGAGCCAAGCCAGGGAAATGAAAACCAACTCTTTCAGTTAGGTTTCACAGGGGCCTTATGGACAAAATAAATTTTAAAAAATGTGGTTGAAGAAAGGAAACATGGTTTTAGTTTTGTACACTTTTCTATGGCTCTAAAGCTTTTAATAGGAGCTTGGGGAATTTGCACTCTAAGAAGTAGATCAGTGAAATGATAATTTGTCTTTGAATGGAGTACATTTATCCCATTAATTTCTGCCATTATAGCGTTAGATAAAAGGTAAGCATATGACGAGCTGAAAATTAAGCTCTTCCCCACCAAGGCAGTGAAACAAAAGAACAGCTTATGCTCTGTTGCATCAAATATATGCTGAAATTAATTTTTACTCAAACTTCAGTTGGAGATAATGTTCACTCTGTGGCTTGTGCATTTAATCATTCCTGTTTGGGGTCATTACAATATATTACATGTCTTCACTGAATATTTCTTTTGTAGTCTGTATACATCAGATATCAATTTGCAATAATGTTAAGGGTAAGCATCCCAAAGAACAACACAGAGGTGAAAGCATGCAGGTGAAAGTACAGCTGCTAAAGATAATTGCAGAAGCACAGAAGAAATGGCTTTCTTTTAGATGCAATCTTATAAAATATTAATTTAATAACACAAGGCATTGGTATCACTATCTGCTTCATAGAAATATAGTCAAGGTCCATTCTGAATACATTTGTTCATTATGAGATAGTGAAGAAGACAATAAACTATGGCTTATTTTAGAAACCTAAGATTCTGATTATGAGGTATCAATTTGTCTACTGCCAGGTTAGTATATAAACTGTTTTTCTGCCAGCTTATACAAACATTTCCTTCAGGCTATGTTGAAATCAAAACTCTCTGAATTCCCAACCGCGCAAGTAGCAGTCCCAGTATCTTTTCAAGACTACTACCTGATTTAGAGCAATGTGACTAGGCAGGTCATATCTGGAAAAATTACATGCTTCCAGGCCACCAAAAGAAATTATTTTCCAGAGAAATAAAGCAAGCAACAGCAACAAAGCTGGGAACCTACTGCTGCTACCAGAGTTCAGGAGGCTGCCAAAATCATGTTTATTTTCACTTTAGCATTTCTGTTCTCTTTGTATGTGTTTATGTGTACATGCATGTACTAGCATGCAGTAGATATGTAACATACCAATGTAGATCCAAAAGTTCAGATTATGCAAGAAGGAATAGTAGTTGTGGTGCTGACAAAAAGAAGCATAGAATCCAAGAATAAAAGACGCAGGGCTGCTTCCATAATTCCTGGTTTGTGAACTTCCTATAGACTTGTCAACTATTGATGAATGCTGATGAACTTTTTAACCTGCTCCAACAGGGCAATTCCTATGTTCGTCTTGTTCAATATTATAAAATGAGTTTGCCCCCCCCCCCCAATGTAACATTCTGAGCATCATTTAGGAATTATGTAGAACATTTCTGTTTTTAAGTAGAGTCTAGCTGGTCAGGATTTATGAAAGAGAAAGGGAAAATAGGAGGGAACCTCCTTAAATAAAATGCCAAGTACTTAGAAATGTTGTAGATAGCTCATAATGTCAATACACCCAGAGAGTGGTATCATTCACTAGTTTTTAATCATCATGTAAAAGCTGTAGTCCAAATAAATCTCTTGTGCTTTCTGCAGAAAAAGGTGAGGTAGTTCATTGATTTAAGATGGAAAAAAAAGATGAAAATTGTGCATTACTCAGGGGAACTGATAATGGCAAAGTGCACATTTCATTTTGGAAATGTGGCACAAAATTTGCCATAACAGAACATTTCTTTGTTTGGGAAATTTAGTCTCCAGTTATCATTAGGAAAATGGTAATGATTCCAGAAATGCTCCCTTTCCAAATGGAAAGGGAATTCAGTTATAAAATACCTTGCCAGATTTTCTCAAGCTCATAACATCAGGAAAATGAAAGCTAAGGTTGATGCCTTAAGAGCTACAATGAATTGTGCAATGTCATCAATTGTGCCTATTTTGTTGCATTCATGGTGGGTGAGCATATGGTTGTTCTCCAAGCATCCTGTAGAGGGACAACAGGTTCATCCACAGATCTCGGTGCATGTAGACCACATTATACAATAAGCATTCCACACAGGATCCATTAAATTCCCTCGGTTGCATAGAAGTCTTTTCCAAGCACAGCATGCACCATATAACTTAGCCTGCAGTTGTTGTCACAGCATGAAAACCTTAGTAACTTTGGACCATCACCAGTTAATGAAGGATGGCCTTCCTCAGAAATCCAGAATGCAGTTTTCACCAAAAGGATACAGCAACAGAACCCAACATTAAATGTCTGTCAATAAATTAGAGTTAATGGGATAGTTCATTTTTAGCTTTTTTAAACTTCTTGGACCTGTGGACCTTTTTGATCATATTGGCTTGGAAGCTGGTGTAATTGTAGAGCTCATGAAATGGGGCACGGATGTATAGATTCAAATTATTAACTCAGTGGTGTCGTTTGTATAAGCTTGTTAAGGTGCAAGAGAATATGAGCTACTAACTGCTGCACTGAAGTTCTTAACTGGCTTAAGCTAAAGCTCCAGTTGTATGCACTTTCCAATGAGTAAGCACCACTAAATCCAGTGAAGCTTAGTTTTTAGTGAGTAGGCATAGGGCAGCACCACCTAGCCTTTTTAACCCATTATTTTCCATGGTGTCTGGCAAGAAATAGTTTTGTTCTTCCAGATGCTCCAGAAGGAAAGGGCACATATCAAACAGGTAAACAGTTAAATGAGATGATAAATGCAGTGCTATTTGTTCGTAGGACCATCACTAAAGAGAGTGTTATGGGAAAAATGTTCACCCTGGTTTCTGGGTCCGACAGCTTTTCAATTTACGTTGAGTAAAATGCATTTGGAATCTAAATGAAATACCTCTTTTTAAATGGTTGATAAAGAAATCTGTTTCAGCCCTTGCCTGGATACTTCCAGGAGGCAGTCATGACTCTAAAATATTTGGGCAAAGCTACAAAGAAAATGTGTAGTAATGGGTGTCCTAAAGCAAAAAGATTGCTTCTGCTAAATAAAAAATGTTTATCTAATATTTCCATCTGCTTGTTTTCCTACTTGTACTGGGATACCCCACAACCATCCATTATTCATAATCCTGTCATCTCTCTTGGCATGGGTTAGTCCTATCTAAAATCATTGATTCAATCCTGAGCATCTTATCTCCACTGAATGAGAATCTCCCCATTGTAAGCAGTGATCATGTCAAAAACATGTCAAACGAAAGCCCTGAAATACCTGTATTGACTAATCCTGTAACAGTTTCATGCTCCTCTTTAGCCAAAATCCTGCCACTGTAGGTAATACCAGTGAAGTTTGTAATTATCTGGATTTGCTCAGTTCATGATGTTTTGCCAGATCGAAACCAGCACTGTTTTCCTCAGGAAACATTTCACATGCTCCACGCATGCTTTATCATTCTAAAAGAGAATAACGGCCAGAGTTAGCTACCCTGAAAGTTCGTGCACAAAAGCTTTTTCATATAATTCAGCATTAAACAAAAGATAATGGGAAGACAGCAGAAAAACAAGTAGAGGCCAGAGGTGAAGTCATTGATTTAAAATGAGAAAACTTATTAGCTCATGGAATGCAAATAGTACTTGAGACTAGGTTAGATTGTTGGATTTTAACTCATCATTCAGCCAGCATAGCCAGCAATCAGAGATTATAGTGCAGCAGTATGGGAGGTGGGGAGACAGTGACTCAACACCAGTCTAAAGAAATACCAGTGTTTTACTTTGGGTGTTAAATTTTTAAACAGCTTTCAGATGATGAAACCTGAATTTTGATATTAAAAATTGCTAACAGTCTGAGTGCCCAGAATTAATTTTGCTGTGCAATGATAGTTAACAGGTGTTACCTTAAATATAGGATATCCATTTCCTTCCCAACTTTCCAGTTAAAATATATTTGTAGTTAATGAGTATATAAAAAAAAAAATCCTTTCATGCTGAAACAAGGTTTTCAACTCGGTCAGGTTCTCTTCAAGTGAATTTTTTAAAAAAATATACATTGTAAAAGGTCAGGTTATACTATCAAATCTGACCTGTAATATAACAAACTGAGTCACATATCAAATAGGTAAACTTGTCACTGAGCATGTGGCCAATTCGATAATGTGAAACAGCTCAGAAGAAAACTTGAAATCCTTGAGTTGCATCAAATTGTATAAAATTTTACTTTTTAAACTCATTAGGAACTGGGATGGTGATGATGCCCATTGTACAATATAAATAACTTTAGCAATGATAATTATTGTTGTGTGTTATATACATCTAGCTTGTGAATAGAATAAATAATTCCCCACATTTCCTACCTGTATATTCCACACCAGATTATTTGGGCTGTAATCCTGTATTTCCTGGGAAGAAACCACCCTGATTCAATTCTCCTTATTCTTTAGTAGAAGGCATGGGATGGTCCTGTCAGCTTCTTAAGGAAACGTTTCCTGTTGATCACGGAGGACCAAATTGTTTTTTAGTACTGACTCATTAAGTTGCTGCTGCAGATTGTTTCAACTAAATTGCCTTCTCTATATTCTCTGAAGAGATGGACTGCTTTTTGGTGAAATTTCATGGCAACATTTTAAACATCCTTGTTTGAGTGGTATTGCAACTATTGTTAAAACACACCCTCTTTCAACAAGGACTTATTTTGCTACCAAATCAGGGACTAAGAAGCCTTCAGTCTGAACCCTGAAAAATTATTCAAGCTGGGAACAATATGTTTGTTTCTTTATGTTTCCACATGGAAACAGATTCTACTACATTCTTAGGTATCATACAAAAGCTTTCCACACGTGGGACAAGACAGTAATGTTAATCAGCTTCTATCAAGAGGATTGAACCTTCAGGGCTTGGCTAATCAGAAGGATAGAAGAAATGGAGTACTGGTACAAGTCCCAATTCCCAAACCATGTTTGATTTTGCACTTTTGATTCTCAGAAGGAGAACTGGGAAGACCAAGACCAGTAATTTGTCCAGTTCATTCTCATGCATGAACAACCTCATTGGGGTGATGAGAGACAGTCCATCTCTTCAGTGACCTATCCATCCCCCCCACCCCCACACACACCTTGGTACTTTCTCTCATCCATTTCCTCTATCCTTGCTGACTTTCTAAGGCTGCAATCCCATGAATATTTTACATTAGATTCCATTGAATGCAGTCAGATTTACTACCGAATAGTCCACCAGAGTATTCCTGTGTATCCCATTCTAGGCGCTACCAGTTCTGGGCTACAACTAGAGTTCTTTGCTGCTCTTCAGTTGTCATCTGGGTTTTTGCAGCCACATCTGGTAGCCCTACCCATCCATCTCTACCTTTACCACCAACATCAAATTCCCTCATTTCAGATCAACAGAAGAAGAAAAACCAAACTTTTAAATGGATTGATAACTTCAGCAAAGCATAACTGAAGATTAAAGTAAAAGAAATCTGGGGCCGGGACACACACACACACACAAATTCATACTTCAATTTTTTTTTCATTTCCTTTGAAATATTAAGGGTTCCAGGAACAAGCATGCTAATTATGCTATCTTATGCTAATTATGACTTAATTATGACATATTTAAGGCATTGGTGATATTCAGATCTAACGCAAAATGTGGGTTAGCATTATGAGGACATTATATGGCATGCCTCACAGTTGTCTGCTTTTGCAAGTAGCAAGAGAATAATTGGATTTAACAGCCCAATTTCCCATTTTGTCTCAATAGGAGAAACAGTGGTTTGAATAAAGGATCTCATTCTCTATCATCAGCGTGGGGTTATGATTTCATATTCTGATTTGTTAATTAACTGTGACTTTTAAAAATGGCATATTCGGAATCATTGTCAAAACAGTTTCTAATAAACTTTTTTAAAAGATTCTAATTCCTAATAAATTCAAATAAATAAAAAACCAAAATATTTCAATATGAAGGGGAAAAATCACAAGCCTTCCATGGCTTATTCTCAAATACTTAGCAATATTGGTTTGTAATCCAAACAAATCAGACATTGCTAATGTGGTATTATGTTTTGAATGTCAAGACTGGGATGGTAAGATCCAGGTTCAAATTAGACTAGTAAGTAACCTTGGGACAGTCACTATTTCTCAGCCAAGCTTTGCACAGAAATGTGAAACCTTTGTCTACTTGAGGGCCATACCCAATTTTGTGAGAATTGTCAAAGACCATACTCCCAAAATGAGTGGGGTTGGGATCCACTGGGGGAACTTTAAGGATTGAAAAGGACCTGTTGTCCCTCCTTAGCTCCCAATTTCATTTTTTTTAAAGGCTGAAAATGTTGTTCCTGCCTACTGCCAGGGGTTTTGGAGACACAGGGGAGATGCTAATGGGTCACTGCATCCAATCTTACTCTGTTGCTTGGACCATACTTTTTGTACCCCTATCCCAACCTAACCTGCTTCAGAGGGTAAAATGGATGGAGATCTCATGTGTACCACTTTGCACTCACAGAAATCAGGACATAGGTAGTATAATCAATCAATCATACAGTCAGAATAAGAAGGGTCCAGAGTGGGACCTAGATATGTAGTGGCAGTGAGTGACACCCAGCTGCTGCTCACAGGCCATGTTTAGATTCTCTTTTACTAGAACTGAATGTTTGTCTTTGGTTAAGTCAAGTGAAACACAGCCCTTGAAATGTAGTTGTGGTATTGCCATGACTGCTCCAACCCAAACTCATTCTCTGTATCTTTGTGGACTGATCCAGCCTCTCTAATGACACATTTTTTAAAGAAGGTCTAATTACTATACTATTGATGGCTGCACAGTCAGCCAGGTGTTCAGACTGGATTTGGCATTTTTGTCCACCTATCCAGTCCTTCCCAAGGACCTGGGATAGGCAGATGTTGTTGTTTGATGGTGTTAAAGGTATTGTTGCAGGATATAAGCTGTTCCAAGTAAAGCTGCCTTTTGTAATTGACTGACGGTGATTTTGTCAATGCCGATGGTCTTCAAATGGTGCTCCAGATGTTTTGGGATGCACCTATAACTATTGGTATTATCTTTGCTTTCTTTTGCCATAGCTGTTCTACTTCTATTTGCAGGTCTTTATATTTTGTGATTTTCTCCAGTTCTTTCTCTTCTATTCTGCCATCTCCAGGTATTGCAATGTCCACTATCCAGACTTTTTTGTCTTTCTTATCAACAATTGTTAAGTTTGGGGTGTTGTGTGGCAGATGCTTGTCTGTTTGAATTCTAAAGTCCCAGAGCACTTTAGATCTTCTTCTTGTTGGATTTGATTTGTAATAGCAAATTTACAATAGTTATTTCTTTGTTTTCAGTCTTCGTATATTTGCACCTGGTAAAGAACTTTTCTTCCATAGTTCTGCAGCGGCTGGCCCTGGTTGCTTACCCAACGGTCCTGAGGCCTGTAGCCCACTTGTCACCAGATGTCCAGGAACTAGAACACCTAGCACAGTCCTTGTTGACCTGGGTGACGACCAATCCAGTACGGGTTTCTGTAAATTACTTCTTATCATATTGTTTATGGGAGAGACACTATTATTAGTGCACCATCACACCAAACTGGCTCTCAGTCAACAATATGAACTCACTAAGTATATGCACTAAGATGAGAATTTAACAGACAAGATGGTGACATGATTTCCATGAAGGCAAGTAACATGCAAAACATGCCAGTTCATACAATAGAGATGACAAAATGGGTTGAACTTATAAAGTGTCAACACTGTTGAATTGCTAGGATATAGAATGGCCTGGACACAAGATATTGAAGAGAAGAGAAGAGAAGAGATTTATCTTTGGCTAGAAAGTTTCATCTCAACAAGAAAGAAAAAGATTAAGACATGGCTGCAAAAAGGAGTGGAAAGAAGTTAGATGGAGTGGGGGACAAGTTACGATACTTTGAAGTACATGCTGCAGACTGCTTTATCTCTTATCGGATGCTAAACTAGGGGACCTAAGATTTCCGCAGCCCTTGGAAATGCATAGCAAGGCTGAGAATGTTTAGGAGGGCCTTGATTTTATCTTTTGCAAAGATAGCTTGGGGGAAAAACATGAATCAATCAGTTCTGGGTTTTTAAAAATTTGGAGCTGATTCAGTAGACTCATAGAGGTTCCTTCTGTGGCATAGCCATGGAAAGGGCAATATCAACCAAAGCCTGGGAAGGATTGCACTTGGTTTTTAACTATGGTTAAAGAAGAGGCTATAGCTAATTTATCCAAGAGGGAGAAGGAGAACTCCTTCCAAAAAATCTGAAAGGTGAACCTTAAACTCCATTTGGCACTTTGGCAAGCAGATGAGGGTTTGAAGAAAGAGAATGGGACACTTCTCCCACTAAACTGAAGTTTAAAAGTAATTTCTATCCCTTCCCCTACTACATTTTCCATGACCATGAAAACTGAAAGACCTCTATATTTCAGGAGTTGTGCTGAACATGCCTTCTGCATGTTTCTTAACCAGTCTTGCTTAGTCTGATTGAAAAAAAATTGCTTTGGATTTTTTTTTTTTCAAAGGAGAAGAAAATTTTGGATTTTCCTTGATAGGGTATGGACAGCTACAACTGGAGAGGGCCAAACAATCAAGATGGCACCCATGACTTTGTAACTGAAGCCCCACCCAATGCCTGTTAAAAAAGGGATGAGGCTTCAGTTGTGCAATCACAGCCACCAACTTGATATCTTGGAGTAGGCATTGTCATTTAGATGTCTGAAACTGGAACTTTGATTTTGGCTCAGTATTACTTTCAGACCTTATCCAGTGACCTCTCCCCTTACTCATTCAATATGATTATATATTCCATTAGACAAGAGCCATGATTTCTGAAGAGGAATCAGAAAATGTTTCCCAACCATACTTCTTTTGACTGCTTCATTTGACTATCATAACGAATTTCTTCCACAGTAGGTAATATTTACTCCAAAAGAGCCTTCCATTCTTATGTGTTTGGTCCCCTCTTTGTCCTTTATCTAAATATGCAAATTTAATTTCTTCCACAGAGGGGAATCACAGTTTTTTTTTTTTTTAAATGCCATCTGTTTATCTCCTGGCAATATTCACACTTTGTTTTTCAGTTAACCACTAGTCAGCTAAAATTAAGTGGGTTCTGAGCGGAGGTGTGCAGAAATAAAATTTGAGAGGGTGATGGTGGGGAGAATCCTTCTCTCCATGGCATTTTTTTTTTGTTTTTTGTTTTGATAGGTTGCCCAATATCTAAATTGGAAACTGTGGGTATCTGATCTGAAAATAAATTATTCCTATCTCCCCTCTGCTTGCATTGTAGCATTGCTGGCTGATTTGGCTTTAAAGCCTCCATCTATTTTTAGACAAATTTATCAAGATTCTGGCACAAAGTTGGAAGCGCTGAGCTACTATTCAGACAATTTCTCTCTAAATAGGTGTTCTTAAAAGCAACACCGCAAAAGTAATTTAAAAAAAAAAAAATCATCCCCAAAAGATAATGATCTTGAATGTTCTAATGTCCAACCTGATAGAGAAGTTTGCCCTGTTGTAAGTAAGATTTTAGCTGGCTTTTCTACATAGCAGTGGCATCCTCAGGGAGGTAGAAAAAGTTAAGATTGCAGTCATAATAATGCAATCAAAGCCCTGACCCTTAATAGATCTTGGCTTTTTTGACACCGCCCCCCCCCCCCATGCCTCTGCTACATGGAAAAGAGAAGATCAAAGACATTACTTTCTCCTTTGTTGCAGATAACACAATGTCTTGGGCCCACCATATGTAAAGGAATTTAGAGCTGACTTCGGGGCAGGAAGGAGTGAGCTGTTAAAAAGGGACTTGGACAAGAGATGACATAGTCCAGAGATTTTCAACCTCCATGTGCTGTTGGGGAAGTGGCATTGATATCACTGCTGTTGGTGGAACTGAAATTCTTGGCTTATTTTTGAAGAACCTGTTGGAAGGAGGGCTGGGGTCAGATTGAAGAGACTGTTGCAATACATGCTGTTGCGTTGAGAGGGAGAAAAGTTGGAGGCCTCTAAGCAGTGTGGGAGATCGAATACTGGATAGCAGATAGCTTTGGAAGTGGAAAGAATGTGTGGAGAGAGAAACCGTAAACTCAGGAGTATATTCCTTTTATAAGGAAACATTCTTCAGTCTGGTGTTTGTGTGGAAAAAATAATAAAGATAAGCTTCATTTAGAAAATAAAATGGTGTTAGGAAACCCTAAGCTATTTTAAGTCATTCCCACTCTAAGAACCTGCAGTATTGTCTCCTCCATTATGGTGAAAGAGTCAATCAGGTAAGTACCTGTTCTGCTCAGCTCAGAACCAGAATAGGAAAGGAAAGGAAGAGATGAATGCCCTGAAAATATCAATCTAACCCAGTGTTTCTCAACCTTGGAACTTTAAGATGTGTGGACTTCAACTCCTAGAATTCCTGGCAGGGGAATTCTGGGAGTTGGAGTCCACACATCTTAAAAGTTCCCAAGGTTGAGAAACACTGGTCTAACCCATAGGAGGCATATTACACAAAAACTTATGGTAGTAGTAGTTGCTGTTTTTGTTTAGGATAAGAAAATGAGATTAAAAGTGCAGAATCCTTTTACTAAGTGTCTTTACATCTATTACCCCTAATAGTCAATAGGTTAATAGATGTAGAAAGCAGGTGCACAGAAATTTGAATTGCAACACTGAAGCAGGCTATGGGAGAGTGCAGGTGTGAAAGTGAAGCTACTACAGCTGCTTGCTTGTATTGTTCCACCTCCAAGAGAGGACCTGGTGTTCACTGCAGGTTGGCAGGGTTTCAGGGAAACAGCTCTACCCATAAACTAACAGAACTCTGTGTTAGCCAATTGTTGGTTCAGGCAAAGAGTGTTTTTGAACAAGCCAGGCTACCACTGGCTAGCACAGTTTTGTGTTAGCCAATAGGCATATCAGGTTGCAAGTTTTCAGTGGGCTGCATTACTGGTTAGCCAGTAGAGCTCTGTGTTAGCCAAATATAGAAGGGATTTTCTGGAGGGCCATCCATTCATAAGCAACACAGCTGTGTGTTATCCAATTGGGCCAATGGGATCATTCTCCTAAACAGGATTTTACCACAAAGTGACTTTCGTGTCCACTATGTTTCTTTGGGGTATATCATACTTTCCCCCCCCTTTAAATGTATTACATTTTGAATACATAATTTAGCATCATGTTTGGCAGGAAATTACCTGAAATGTCAGGCTAGGAGGGAGTTTCAAGCCCCCCAGTTCCTTAAACTGGCCCCAGAAGTGATTAAATTTAGTAGGTTAAAACTACTGAAGTGTTACCATACCTATTTTTAAAAAAGAAATGACAAAAAGTAATACTCACAGACCCAGGTAATTTAGGATCGGCAATTTGCAGTATGATTTTGTGGGCAGGAACATAAACTTATGACTCTGGGAGGGGTATATATAATCCCAGGCTTGTGCACATTAGCACTGATTCAGTTTGTACTGGAGGTTTGAGATTTGAAAAGGGCATCATTTGATTCACATTTGCAATTAGGGATTCAAGGGCAAACTACTCCTGAGCCTGTTTGTGATTTGATTGGGAAAAAAAATCCTTTTTAACAGGAATGCACTGAAATGCCTCCACCGTTTTTGTTTTTTGGGAGACTGGAATTAAAATTGTAGGGATGATAAACTCTTCAATTAATCCTGTCAAGTTTGAATAGCTTCAAAGATTTCACTGCAATAAATTTTTAATTCTAATTTGTAAATATCAGCTTGGTACCCATTCATTTCTTGTTGAGAGAATGAAATCTGCCTCAGTTGTGCAGAATGTTAAAGTAAGGTTTGATCCAAGACTGCACTGTGGATTGGACAGACCTAAGCTCATATTCAGAGTATTGGTAATTGAGTTGAACTTCCAGTTCTTTTGGCAGTGTCAGGCCCAAAGTGTTTCATTTCAGTAGCATGAAAAAGAGAGCAAAGTTAAGGCTTAGAGCTGGCTCCATTAAAGAAGTTTATAGAATCATGGAGCTGGGAGGGATTATAAAAACCATCTAGTTCAGTCCCCTGACTATCAAGCTTCTGTCTGAAGACCTCTAGCAAAGGAGAAGTCATCATATCATGAGGTAGCCTGTTCTACTAACTGACAGCTCATTTAGTCACAGTTTCTCTTGATATCTAGCCAGGACCTCTTTCATTGTAGTTTAACATTTACTGCTTCTGGTCCTGCCCTCTAGGACGATAGAGAATCAGTCCACATCCTCCTCTGTGGGATAACCCATCTGATATTTGATGACTGCTATTGTATCTCCCTTAGTCAAGGGAGACAAGGATATGAAGGTCTCTTTCACATGTACTACAGGTAGTCCTCATTTAGTGACCACAATTGGGATTGGCAACTTAGTTGTTAAGTGAAACAGTCATTAAATGAAACAATGACTGTCCTTATGAACTTACTTCAGCTTTCCTTTGCTTTACAGACTTGCAAAGGTTGTAAATGTGAAGACTGATTGCAAAATTACTTTTTCATCACAGTGATAACTGTGAATGTCACTAAATGAGGTAGTTCCTAAACCAGGACTACCTGCACTGCCTAGCCAGCTGTCTCACTTTCTATACTTGTGCCTTTCAATTTTCCTACTCAGATGCAGAATTTTATGTTTCTCCCTGTTAAATTCCATCCTATTCATTTCAGCTCACTGTTCAAGCCTGTCTAGATCTTTCTGAACCTTTTGTCTTTCATCTAAAGTGTTAGTCACACCTGCAAACTTTATAAGTGTTCTCTCAACTTCTTTATTCAAGTCATTCAGTAAAATGTTGAATAGCACAGGATCCAGAAAGTCCTATGGCACTCCACTCAATAGTTCCTCCAACCTGAACAGGAGGTATTAATGAGCACTGTGGGCATTCCATTTTGAACACATAGTTTTAACATCACATTTTGTAGGAAGCTATCTGAAGTATATTGTCATTCAGCCAAATGCAAGTTCATCTAACAGTAGTACCATCTAGTCCAGTGGTTCTCAGTGTGGGCCAGATGCCTCCCTCAGAAGGCCATGCCATATTTTAGGTGCCCACAGTAAGTTTCTCAAGGAGCCACCCCAACTTAACTGCCAGGCATATGATCAGTTTGTCATAATCCTCACACCTCATTCTCTGTGCTAATTTCAGCAACACAGCTATTGAAAATTACTACAGTTTACACTGATATCTTAATGAAAATACAGTCTGTAATAAATGATTACCGGGATCACAGAGGTAAATGAGGCTCAGAAGGGGGCCAGCAGCAATAATGGGTTGAGAACCTCTGATCTAGCCTATATTTTACCATTTTATGAAGGAGAATATCATGAGGCATTTGCTGAGCTCCAGGAACACTATGTCTATGCCACTGCCCTGATCTACTAAGCTAATAAGTCTATGAAAGGAGATGACATTAGTAACATGGTTCCTGTTAACTCTAACATAGCTACCCAAGTAATGAGAGTTGAGAGTGAATGATGCCCAGAACATCAGCCTTACCACCCCAAAAGAGGTTTGATAAGCAGAGCATTTAACAAAGTAATGAGTAAGCTCATTAGCTAGCTTCTCATTTCAGTGTCAGATGTGAACATCCTTCATGCAGCAAAGTGAAATTGCAATGCTCTGGGTAGGCAATTTCAGGCAGCTGTTCTGATTTGCTGCAGTGAAGTGGGGCTCAACTTCAGTCTGCAAATCTGCTTCTATAAGGTAATTTGATTGAAGCCCCCCTTTGTAGCTTTGCACAGCCTTCTTTTCAAATTTAGTGCTATATTAAGGACTGCGTATCATCTACATTTTAAGTCTGTGTCAATCTTATTTCCAAAAATAGAAGGCTTGAAAATACTAAAGGACTTCTAAAGTGCTAAAGAGACACAAAGACAACAACAAGATGGTATTCTGATGAGCTATGCAAAACCATTTAGCAAAGATAACAACTTTTAAACACCATTGATTTCATGATGATTTTCTCCAACTGAAAAAAAGTTTGTTTGATCATGGTTTTTGCAGCCACAGCTTAATGGGATATTGGAGGAATGGGAACTTCTTGGGCAGCAAATTGCTAAAGCGTCTTGGTGAGGCTAATGCAAATGTTCACATATAGCTAGTTCACCTGGCATTCATTAATGCAATGTTCCTCATGATAATGGGCATAGGTAGTTGTAATATTATTGGTGAATTTTCACTTTTAAAATTTGTGAAAACTTCAGTCCCATCTTCAGCCTATATTTTTGGCTTGTCTTGTCTTTGTCTATCTGCATTTGACTGCTTTCTAGTGTCTTTGATGTACATGCTAGAAAGAGACTTGGTAAGTAGATACTACTGTTCTATATAAAAGGCACTTAATTTAGATGTCTTTTATATAGTTCAGGTTCAATTGCTTGGTCTTGTCCAATATGCCTTTCATCCAATGCATGTATTTAAATTTAATTGAGTTCAGTCTTACTAGCTTTGAAAGGAATTGTTTCTATCTCACCAATAAAATAAAAATACATCCAGCTCTTTGATATTTCAATTTTGAAAAGTCAGAAATATTTTTAACTTCACTGACTCTTCTGAAACATCAGATTTTACTCTTAAAACATGTTTGCCTGCTGAGATGCTCCCTACCAAGCATATCAATTTTTTTTTAAAATGGGATTAGGGCTTACATTTTATGAAGTCACATTACCTCTCTTGGCATTCCATTTACTAGTGATTCTTGTGTTCTGATTCCTGTAATAAAACAGACTGGCTATTGATGGACAAATTGCAGTCTTAGCCTTAAGGTTATCTGCAAGGGTTGGGAAAATTACTTGTATATTAATTACATATAATTATAAACTCCCAAGCTTTTTTCTTTTTCCATGTGGCTTGTCATATGGCTGCTGGTTCTCATCTTTTTAAAGAGACTTTTGGACTTGTGGGTATGGAAAGTAGAGAGATTTCCATAAAATCCTCACAAAAAGGCCAAAAAGGTTAATGGGGCTGGATGCCTTCTGCCTCTCCTGTAATTATTCCACACTATATATGTCACAGACAAAGCAAGTTCATTTTATAACCTTTTTTCATCACCTGGATATAATATACTTTATGTTCCTGCACTTTTCTAAGCTATCTTCCCTGGTAAGATAAAAGGAATTAAACAAATAAAAATATTTGGAAGACCTGAAATTCTGATCATTGGACTATACTTCTGAATAACGAAAGGACAAATAAGGCTTCTGAGATTGGTGGGATTGCTCTTATGCTTTTAAATATATCTATCATATTTATACCTACCTGTTGAATAATAGCTACATTAAGCTCATGTTGCATGTTACTTTGAAATTTTCTCAAAGTGTGAAACCAGGCCAGAAAGGAATCCCTTTCTCTATTCCTTACACAAAGGGGGGAAAAGTTGTAAATAATGGTTGGTTACCAAGCATAACTAGCATTGAGAGCCAACATTTTTGGATTAATCCAGAGTCCCACAACTCCAGGCACTGGCTCAGGCGTACCTCCTTTAAGCCTTGCTAAGCTACTGAGTTTCCAGCAATAGCCTCTACTAGTGGGATAACTTCCAAGGGGAAGAGGAGAATATTTGAGATGTCCTGAGAAATGATCACCATCCTATTTACGACACCTAAAATGTGGTCTACCTTTAACTGTTATAAGGTTGATTTTCAACTTTAAAAAAAATTGTCTTAGCATTGACACAAACAGTCCTTGACTTAAGGATTCAAGCCCAAGGCTAAAAAAAAAAAAATAGCAGCAGGTAATAGATTTGCACTTCAACTTCTTCACCTCTTTCTTCTTTTTTGTGAGGCTGTCTTAGTTCCTTTGTAAGCCAGTGTTTGTAGCCCCTGAAACCAAGGCCTGCAGCCATCTCAGTGGGATGCTGGAATAGAGCAACAGGAAGGCCAGAGTTTCACTTTATTGGATTTGATTACTTGGTGCTGCTAATGAAGCAACACAGCTTGTGTGGCTCATAAAAAAGTCAGCTGAGGGTCTGACTTGTGCATAGGAAGCACTCAGTGAAACCAAGCTGTTTGCAACAGTTTTAATGGACAAGAGCAACAAATAAAAATGTACACAATAAAATGTGGAGAGAGGGAGAGAGGGCAGAAGAGAGGAACAAGAACCTGTCTTTCCTTAACTGAAATCACTAGAAATCTTCAGGAAACACTACATGCATTCATACTCATCACACAATTTCCTTTTGGAAAGACTAACATTGCCAAACTGCACTTTGTAAGTTTTGCTCATGGTTACTCTCAATCAGGATTCTGTCCAATACTTTCCTGGTGGGGGGGTGGGGGGGGCACTCTTAACAAACCAACACTGTAGTTTTTGGCATTTACCTGTGCCACCTTCTCCAGTATACAGGGGATTAGTGAAGGCATTTTTCTGATTGTCAGGCACAGACGCAGTTTTCACATGCGTATGGTAGCAAAAGCATTTGTACGTGTGCACGAGAACAACCGTCTAATCTGAGCAAGGATTGGTGAAACAGGTTTATAACTTTTAAAGAAAGATTTACTGAAGGAAATAAATGATAAATACAGGCAAAACATAGCACTTAGCTAACTACATCCCCCTAAAAGAATTAGAGACCGAGAGTTATGTGCAAGTGTGCCTGGGGAAAAAAAGACGGAAGAGTGATTCTGTGATGAACAATCACACAGAAAAAGAGCAGGCAGAGTGAGAGGCAAAGAGGGGACATCGAATAAATCCTTAACTCGCCAGCTGCACACAACTATCTTCTGCGGTCAGTAGGTTGTATTAAATTCAGAGGTTATTTTGCAATGCCCGATCAATTACTCAGACCAGATTTGGTCAACCTGAGGGTTTATTTATTGTGATGTACTTCTGACATAATTTGTTACTAGGACAGACAATCCAGTGGACCATTATTGCTCCCTAGGAAATTATGATCTGGCTACTCAGCCATGTAAAGGGAACTAAGTCAGAGATGGGCAATGCTTGAATAGGATTGCTATGAAATGTGCTTAAAACTGAAAATGGCATTTATTTATTTCAATTTGGGCACCACCCAACTCCGTTTTATACTGGGCAGCTCACGGTATAATAAATCACAAAAACACAATGCAAAACAAAACAAGACAGGACCCAGTCACTACACAAAACCATAAACAAACGCATCCGACAAGGGGTTCCGTCCATCTTAACCCAAGGCCTGGGGGAACAACTAGGTCTTCAAGGCCTTACAGAACACCAATAGGGTGGGAGCCACACAGATTTCGGGGGGGATCTCATTCCAGAGGCCAGGCACCATGACAGAGAAGGCATGCTTCCAGGGTCCTGACAGATAGCACTATTTAACTGAAGGAATTAAAGAGTGCGCTAATTCTGCCAGCATGTACTGGCCAGGCATAAACCATGTAGGGCTTTATAGATGACCAGCACTTGAATCACACCCAGAAGCATACTGGCAACCAATACAGCTTGCCAAACAGGGCTTTTGAAAGTACCGTATAGCCCTAGCAACACACCTCGTATCAGCTAAGAACCTGATAGCAACATACCTTGTGTCAGCTAAGAATCTGACACCTTGTATCGGACAAGAACCTGTACATCCAAGAACCTAAGTTGGAGAATGTCTAGTAAGGTACTGTATGAGTATTGGTCACAGATTCTCTGTCTTGGGAATGAGGACTAGCACCTTGTCTGGTATTTTGTATGCTAGGACAGATGCAGACCAAATACTGTACTAACTCAGTATCTTTGGAAAAGGCAGATCTTTGGCCCAAGATGTATATTTTGGCTTGATCACCCAGATTTGTGGTATCATGGTTTTCTGGGGAGATCACTGGGTTGTCTATCCTAGTAATAAGCTACATTATGAACACACAGTAAATAAAGCCTTGGGTTTATTAAGTTTTGACCACTGGAGATTGCCTGAATAAGTGATTGGGCATTGCAAACTCATCCCTTAACTTTACAGTTGTGAGATGATGAAGAGTTAGTGTCACTTAAGTCATGCTTCTAGCATATTCAAGATGTTACACAGTCACTCCATAAACAAAACACTTCCATATTTTAAGATTTCTCCAGTTACACACTCAGCACCAATAACCTTATCATTTTTCAACATCTCATCTTCATTTTCAATATTTTTTTTCTTGGACCCTAGATAGTAAAACATTTATTTCAGTTCCATTCTTCCACATGTCACAGTCATTCCCATACAAATCTCTAAAATACTTCTTCCAGCATTTTCATATTTCATCTTTCATTCCAAAACAGTTAATCAGTTCTATTTTTTAAGTTATTAATTCTTTTAATTCCATTCACCATATGGCAAGCTCCTAATTTAACCCAAACAATATCGATCACTCTAAATTTTCTCTGCCTTTTTAAAATTAAAGTGTCCCTTGCTTTCCTTGACCACATTCTTTGCAACCATCCTTTGTCTGTAAACATTACCACAATTAAGGATGTAATTGGGGGGCTTTAAAGATGCAAAGACAGGGTTCAGGGAAATAAAAAAAAATGTCAGCCATATTATAGCAACAGATGAGGAAGGGTTGGACATTCATATTAGCAGGTGTTGATTCATGGCAGCAGAAACTTATTGCTAGGACAATATAAATGCTTGCAGTCTTCATGCCAGGAACTCAGTGATCCATGGGCTGATCCAACATTTAGAACATGCATAGGATGGCAGAAGATCCTCAGAGCTAGGATCCAGTTGAGAACAAGAGAATCAGCAATATTACAGAGATAATATTGGTATTTTTCTGGTGTCATCCTCATCTTCATAGAACTGGGAACTTCAGGGAAAGAGTTATTGTGCGTTAGGACAGGATTCCCCATCTTTTGGCACAGTTGGCACATTTGAAATGTTGAGAATATGTCATTGGCACTCTTATAAAATGGCTGCCATGGACTTTATCCTCTAACACCTGCTCCAATCCCTCTACTACTTCAAGTTACCTTTTTTGGGGGGGAGGGCAGGTAGCATACTTCCAAATAAAGGACTGGTACCTATCAATGCCACTTTGAGGACCACGTTCTGGAATGACATTCTTCGATGGAAAATATTGGTGCGTACTGTGGAGAGTAGCAGTTGATTCAGATAGGTGGCCTAATTTTCAGGAATTGGCAGTCGTAAAAGAGTCAGAGTCAACCCCTTTATTTTTCACCTTATAAGTCACTTGTTTACAACCACATGTACCTCAAACACAACTGCAGCCCAAAGCTAGTGAAAAGTTGTCCCTCCTCCCCCCCACCCCGCCACTATCCCTAATGTAACTTTTCTATAATGGGATTTTGGAATTACACAAATGTTCTTTCTTAACTGCACTTTTCTTTCTCATGTTTGTGCCTAGGGGTTGCATGTAAAAGTAAAAAAGAGAGAGAGGCTTGTGCAGCATTGCTAAAATAGTTGGTTAAATGATGCCGTGATGGTTTTGTTAATTTTTACGCTTACCAACTGATACGTTGCTGTGTATCATTCCAAATGTGTTCTGCTGTGCAGTATAGTCAGTCAGTCACAGAGCTGAGCCAGAAGCACTTGGCCATGTTCAAATTAGGCTTTTGCTATGTCAGAGAATAATTTGTTTTCAAGATAGGGATACCTTTTTATGCTGGCACTCAGACAATCTCTGTGTAACAGAAAGTTATGCTCAGGCTATCCTTTTATGAGTCCAATGAGCCAATCTGTTATGGTGGCTTATTTTAGCAGAATTACAGAGCTACTTTTCTGCTTTAAAACTAAATATATGAAACAATTAGCCCAACAATACAAACCAGAACTTGGTCTTTGCTTACATGCTACTTATTAAGTTAGAACGGATAGTACTTCATTCATATTACAGGTGAAACTCGAAAAATTAGAATATCGTGCAAATGTTCATTTATGTCAGTATGGCAACTCAAAAGGTGAAACCAATATATGAGATAGACGCATTACATGCAAAGCGAGATATGTCAAGCCTTACTTTGGTATAATTGTGATGATTATGGCGTACAGCTTATAAAAACCCCAAATTCACAATCTCAGAAAATTAGAATAGTGTGAAAAGGTTCAATATTCTAGGCTCAAAGTGTCCCACTCTAAGCAGCTAATGAATCCATAACACCTGCAAAGGGTTCCTGAGCCTTTAAATGGTCTCTCAGGCTGGTTCAGTAGGAATCACAAGCATGGGAAAGACTGCTGACCTGACCTGACAGTTGTGCAGAAAACCATCATTGACACCCTCCATAAGGAGGGAAAGCCCCAAAAGGTAATTGCAAAAGAAGTTGGATGTTCCCAAAGTGCTGTATCAAAGCACATCAATAGAAGCTTATGTGGAAGGGAAAAGTGTGGTAGAAAAAGGTGCACAAGCAGCAGGGATGACCGCAGCCTGGAGACGATTGTCAGGAAAAGGCCATTCCAAAGTGTTGGGGACTTTCACAAGGAGTGGACTGAGGCTGGAGTTAGTGCATCAAGAGCCACCACACACAGACGGATCCTGGACATGGGCTTCAAATGTCGTATTCCTCTTGTCAAGCCGCTCCTGAACAACAAACAACGTCAGAAGCGTCTTACCTGGGCTACAGAACAAAAGAACTGGTCTGTTGCCCAGTGGTCCAAAGTCCTCTTTTCTGATGAGAGCAACTTTTGCATCTCATTTGGGAACCAAGGACCCAGAGTCTGGAGGAAGAATGGAGAGGCACACAATGCACGATGCTTGAAGTCCAGTGTGAAGTTTCCACAGTCTGTGTTGATTTGGGGAGCCATGTCATCTTCTGGTGTTGGTCCACTGTGCTTCATTAAGTCCAGGGTCAACGCAGCTGTCTACCAGGAGATTTTGGAGCACTTCATGCTTCCTTCCGCAGACAAGCTTTATGGGGATGCTGAGTTCATTTTCCAGCAGGACTTGACACCTGCCCACACTGCCAAAAGTACCAAAACCTGGTTCAATGACCATGGGATTACTGTGCTTGATTGGCCAGCAAACTCGCCTGACCTGAACCCCATAGAGAATCTATAGGGCATTGCCAAGAGAAAGATGAGGGACATGAGATTGAACAATGCAGCGGAGCTGAAGGCCGCTACTGAAGCATCCTGGTCTTCCATAACACCTCAGCAGTGCCACAGGCTGATAGCATCCATGCCACGCTGCATTGCGGCAGTCATTGCTGCGAAAGGGGCCCAAACCAAGTACTGAGTACATATGCATGCTTATACTTTGCAGAGGTCCGATATTGTTCTATTTCCAGTCCTTGTGTTATTGATGTCATGTAATATTCTAATTTTCTGAGATTGTGAATTTGGGGTTTTCATAAGCTGTACGCCATAATCATCACAATTATACCAAAGTAAGGCTTGACATATCTCGCTTTGCATGTAATGCATCTATCTCATATATTGGTTTCACCTTTTGAGTTGCCATACTGACATAAATGAACATTTGCATGATATTCTAATTTTCCGGTTTCACCTGTATTTTGAAGCAAGTTTTTAGTTCACATCTTTGAGGCCTTTCATGGCAAAATACCCTCTCCCCTTTCGGTATTCACTTAAATGCACATGACACCAGAGGGATATTTCCAACTTTGTCCCTTACCTACTAGTAGAGTGACAGCAATAAGCATCCAATTTGGATGTCTATATTTTTGATCCGGTTCCTAGACACTTCGGAAATGAATTCTGCCAAACAATTTCCCTTAGAATTACTGTATGATGTCTAGAGAAAACCTTTTTGCAACTATGGGTATAATTAAGGATTTTCTTATTTCTATTTTTCTTCACTCATTTTGATTCAACAATGTATCATTTATGACACATCAAAGAAGTCTTTTCAGACTCTCAGTCAAGTGCATGGACATTTTTGATCATGTCCAAAAGCTAAATAAAATATTCAGGAGCATATATGCTTCCCACACTATTTTCCCTTCCCTTGCACACAAACCACATCTGGGGCAGTGGGGAGGGGGAGGGAAGCAGGAGCAGCAGCAAGGGCTGTAAAAGCAAACACAGTGACCGTCACCCCCATCCCATTAAAAAAGATTCTCTAGCCTATAACTCTTTGCATGTCCAGTGCTGTAGCAATTTCCATACTCAACAAGGTCGTCTTAGAGTCTTTCCCCCAGGCAGAGCTGATGTGAATACTTTTAGATCTCTGTACAACATACCAAGAACTCTAGCCATTGTGCCCTTCCTCACTGAGACTGAAAGGTCTTTTGGGGACCTGGAGCTCTGCAGCAACCTCTTCCATTCCAGCAGGGAAGCCTCTGCAATTTGTGGAGGGCAAGAAAGGAGCAGTAGACACACGGAGGGGAGAATTTAAGGTGCACGTTGTGCAGGCTGAGTTCACTGTCCATTATTTTAAGTTCTCCTAGATAAATATAGCACTTATTTTCTTAGACAAGACTCTCTTTATATTGTTACTGAATAGTATTGAAAGCTATATCAAAAGTCCAAGGGCAGAAGCAGTATGTCACTACAAGTCACACTTTTTTCCTAAGGAATGTTGCATTTGTTTTTGTCATGAGAGTTTTCCAGAAGCAACTTGTTAGCAAGAGGGGAATAAGGTGCTACACTGTATAAACCTGTATCCAATCCAAAAAACCCAAAAGTTTCTTGTGTTCTTCAAGAAATCACAAGTGGTAAACATAGAGCTATGATTTACAGTGCAAATATCTAAAACAACCATATCTTTCAGTTATTTTTTAAAGGACCTGGCTCCTCTGAATGAAGCCTTTTTGACTGGTGTCTAAGAAGACCATGGCTTTCTTTGGAAGACCCAGCCTTCTATTCCAAGTGACAGGAAAAGTGGTGAAACTGTTGATGCTATTTAGCAGCTGTCAGTGGACATTCTAGGTGGGAAGGGGTAAAGTACAAAGGGAAGTCATTGAGGTGATAGTGGTGGCTTATGCAAAAGTTCTATCAGTGGAAATGGCAGGTTCTCAAAATCCAACCACCAAAAGGAAAGTGATTGATGCTTGCTTTCCTGGCATGGCAGAGAGAGGTAAAGAAGCAGGGGAATCCACCAATCAGGGGCTATGCTAAACAAGAACCAGAATGTCAGACCATAACCACGACTAAAGTGGAAGAAGGGGCTGAAATCCAGAAAGGGACTTCTTACACTGATTTTATTTCCGGATGGTTCACACATGGGTGTCCAATAGCTTAAGGCTGCAGAAAAGCCCCATGTTGCATCTGCCTGTCATATAGCTATTAAGCTATTAAATATGAGTCTGCAAGAAAGAAGGGGGGAAAAAAGGCATGAACCCAGTCCAGCATCACATAGATGCACTTTTTTTAAAAACTTGGCCTGTGACTCTTCCTTCAATTTCTCTTAGCTGGTATTGTGCTATATTCTTCTGCATCATTCAAATCTACTCTCACAAACCAGATTTTACCACACCATTGCAAGGGTGTAAATATGAGAATGCTCAGGTTTGTGGCAGAACATCCTGGATATGTTTCCAGAAAGGTTAAAACTCCTGAGCTGTGTCATCAATATTGAGCAGGATCCATGTAGTCCCTGACTCTTTGTTGTGCCTCTTCCACAAAGAGTTCTCAGAAGAGTAGAAAAAGCAGCACAACTGATTTAGCCTTGTACCCACCTTGTACCCAGCAATGCCAGGCTGATTAATGCCTAGCTGTAGCTAGGAACACGAGGGAGGAAACATGACCATTGTAAAAGAGAGGGAGGAAGCATGAGAAAGAGACTTCGATAACTCTGTTTTAATTAGGCTAGGAATAAGTAAGTGTGAGAATTACTGTAGTAAGCTTTCAAGAGCCTGTTTGTTTCCTTACAATGAAGATCTCTCCAGAAATCCAAGTGGTTCTTGTTTTCAGACTTGCCTGCCTTTCAGGGCTGTAATGTAATTTGATAAAAAAACAAACAAAAAAACAAGCTCTAACTTCTGGTTACTAATAGACTAAGCTCTTCCCTTTGGCAAGCAGCACAGGGGTTCAGGTGGCTGAATGTTCAGTAGGCACCTTCAGTCAACAGCATCACAGGAGAAGGCAGTAGGAACACTCTCCCCTTTATCTTCTTATAAGCTGTTTCCCACTGTTGGGGAATGGCAGGGTGGAGAAGAAGCAACAGCAGCTGCTCTATTATCCAATACAGGTTGGATTGATCAACAGCTCTTCAGTGGTCTTTGCTTGTGCTAGGCAAATAGTCACTGTGCTGATTTCCTGTTACTTCATTTATCAGCTCAGTCTACCTGCTACCCCCTTTTACCCAGGTCTTGACATGCGCTGTAAATGCAAAGCAAGAGAGATTATGTTCCATCGCCATCAAGTCCTCTGCAATGTCTTTAGTCAGCTCAAGCCAAATTACTCCCCACAGATGAAAAGAAGGGAGAATGACACTGAAAGGAAAAAAATCAGAATCTAGTTAGTGAAATTTAACCATTTCTGAAATATTAATATTAAATGAATGGATTAATAAACTACATTTATAGCAGCTACATTTATATCTTGTGTGCATGTGTATAAGATCCACTTTAAATGTAATGTTAGTCAGGTTGGCCAAATTTTACTCATGAAAAACTGCTGCTGCACAGCTTTTGTTTGTTTCCTAATGTGGTCTACAGCCACTAGCTATTCAGTGTTAACACATAAGGGAGGAGGATTAAAAAGACATAAACGTATATCAAAGCAATAGCTGCTAAGGCTGGTATTCCCAGGGCATGTCCATGGAATCTTTATCAAGGAAAGTTAGCACAGAAATCCTTCATAAATTCTCTGGGTTAGGTGCTGCTGAGTCAGGCTCAACCCCTGGGGACTATATGGACAAATGCTTACTATCTCAGCCTGTCCCCAGAGATAATTCCTAGACAGATCTCAGTAAATCTGAGGATACTAAAGGTTCATGAATAATGTCAATGATGCTCAGTTTCTGAGATTTATGGAGGCAAGAGAATATGTTCTTTATTATAAGGTATTCACACATCATCATAAGTCTCACAAACTTTACATATTTAATACACCCTTATGAACAAAGAATCCATACTTGAAACTGACAGTCAACATGAGCATGGACAGCCTCTTCTAAATTTAAGTATGATTATGCATAGTTATAATAATGAGTTATGGAGGAGTGCACAGGTATCATATTTGCTGTAGTGCCTTTTATATATGCTTATCCAGTGATAGCACCTGACATTTGCACTAGGTCTAAGCTAAGGTTCTTGGCATGCTAATGGTGCACATCCAACCTGGGTTAAAATGTGGGGACCATTCAAATCTCAGGACTTGATTTGATAGGCAGCATCTGGAGATTTCCTACAGACTACCTTGAGTGCCACAATAGATGAAGAATATGATTCATGAACATTTAGCACTACACAAGTAGACTCTTCTGAACTGAGCATCACATTTGCAGCAGGTTACATTACTCAAATTCATTGTCATAAGTTGCCACATATATGTGGTTGAGAAAATTATGTTGTTGGTGCTTCAGTATTAGACAAAATGCTCCCTAGAGCCAGCCACTTAGCCTCAAACTCAAATGATAGTGCTCCGTAAGTGGTATTACTCTGAGTAATACTGTATTTTATTATTATGCCAGTAAGGACAGTAGGTCAGGAGATATAACTGCAGAAGCTCATGTAAGTACCTCAAATAATTCAGCAACCTTCAAAACTCTATTGCTAACCAGGTTTTCAGGAATTTAAAGTCAACTAGTCCACCCAATTGTATTTTTATTGCCTTTTGATGATATTTTATAAAGGGATCATTGTATTTCATTTTATAGATTTCTAAAACGTGTATATATACTTTGTTCTATCCTAATATCATTTGATGGATGGTTCATAAATATTTAAATAAATGACAATATGACTCAGTCTATAATGCATTCTCTGAAATTTGCAAACCCATATTATCTCATCCTGTCATTTCAACTGAAAATGCTCCTGTAATCATAATTTTGAGACAGATTTGCTAAGATAAGTGATATCATTTTGTCTACCAAAATGAGATTCCATCAAACGAGTGAACTGAAAATTGAATTAATTGAACAAATGCTCTTTTCCATGATCAATAAAACTGTGACCTGGCATAGAAAGAAGATAAATCTGAGATATAAATTAGGTTCTCAATTTATAATATAGGCATATTATACAAAACAAATATGGCAGATGCAGTCTTACATTTCTTCAGTAATATGCGATGAAAGGTTTGACACTTTACTGAACATTTCACATAATCTTCATGTGAACCAATCAAGCCGGAATTTGAATTCAAGATCTGAGATTCAAAAGCAACAAGATTTAATTCAAGCAGATTTGATTCAATAAAAGATTTCATCAGAAGCTATAATGGAGAAACATCCACATGCCTGCAGCTGCTTAATTTCTGGCAGAATGGAATAAAAAAGCAGGACCCCCTTAGTGGATATTAAGCCTGCCAAGTTTCAGCTGGATAGCTTTGAGGGTTTCACTGCAATAACGTTCTGAAAGATTCCCCCTGCATCTCTTTTAAGATAGAGATAACAAGGCAGAGGCAAGGACAACGGAATGGCAGTCTCCATATTGTCCAGGGAAGAACCTGCAGAAAAGTTGTGCTGAGCCAATGCAAAAAGTGTCCTACCCCACCTTGAAAAGAAAAACATTCAGAAATTGAACATTTCAGCTTTCCCCAAATATCAAAGAGCCGACCACCCTCTGACCATTTGCTTTCTTGGCTACCTGGCTTGGCATTTCTTCTTTAGGCTTGGCAAGGTTACCTCCTGATGGAAATTAAGCTGAAGGATGCCCACTGATAATACTCTGATGCTAGGCAGCATTTGTAGAAGTGATAAGATTCATTAACCAGCTACTCCTGATAGCATGAGAGACCCAGTCACACCACTCAGCAACCCCTTGCCCCAGCTACAGAGAAGAAGGAGGAGGCTCTCAGTGTTGGTACGCAGACATATCTGTGGGATTCTGTTTGGGAATAAAAGTCTCAGCTTCTTTTGATTTCTGGAGCAATTGACTGAAGTGAGACTACTGAGGGAATGCATTAGAGTATTCTGGTTGGCAAGTGAAACTCCAGCATCATTGTGTTTTACCCTTTATTTTTCTGACTTGAGAAAGAGGATCTAGGCAGCCATGTAGTGCTCTTGACAGTGACAGTAGTTGGTCTTGGTGGCTGTCCCAGCTAAGCAAAATCCTATTAATACAGCATTTTCAAGTGATGATGAGGCTTCAGTTATGAATAGATCTCAAGAAGTCTAGATTGTAAAACTGCCTTAAAGGCCAGTACTAGCAAGTCTGTCATTAAATCTGAAAGCCCAGGTTCAGTGCAGGACTTACCCAATGTAGGAATTAAGCAGTTTTTCCTACTAACTCTCCAATCAGTGTAATCTTGAACTGAAATCCCAGCACTGGAAATAGATGTGAGTGGTACATACATTAAGTAAATGTTGATTTACCCCCTAAGCACGCTACACACATACAAACACAAATAAACACATTTGAAAAAAAAAACCAGTAGTGATTAACAATTCCATACTGTGGCAGGGAGGAGCTATGGGTTACAACATAATGGCACTTGAAGGCTTGACTAAATTAGAGGTATCCAGATTTAAACATTTTGTTCTACTGTTTCAATTACATAGTTATAAGAATGGATTTTTAATTAAAATCCAGTAATGCAATGGTTAATGGTTAAATGATTGTATTGTCGAAGGCTTTCAATGTATTGTCGAAGGCTTTCATGACCGGCATACGAAGGCTGGTGTGGATCTTCTGGGCTATGTGGCCGTGTTCTGGAAGTTCTGTTTCCTAACGTTTTGCCAGCATCTGTGACTGGCATCTTCAGAGTGCAGGAGCAGTTCTCTCTGTGCCCAGGATGGTGTGACCCTTTTGTGGGTATTTATAGAGATCTGAGGGGGGTGGGGGGCTTGGGGGGTGCTGGTGGGGTGGGTGGGTTAATGAGTGGCTGCTTGTTTTGGTATCAGAATATCTGTGTATCTTCCTGTGGGTTAGGCAGGGTTTTTTCTTCTATTGAGTTGTTAACGAATGGCTGCTGAGGGTGATTAGCATGTTCATTGTGTGAGCTGTTCACATGTCCTGGTGGTTGAGCTGAGTTCGTTGACCTTTTGCAGGCTGTATTTTTCAGGATTGGTAGCCAGGTTTTGTTGATTTTTAGACTCTCCTCTTTTTTATTGAAACTGTGCTGGTTAACCATTAAATGATTAATGGTTAGGAATGAATTTTTAGATAAAAACCCAGTAATGCAATGATTTTAGGATATGTTCATTTGAGGCAATAATAACAACATCACAAAATGAAAGCCTTAATCTCCTTCCCCTTCTGATATGTATACTGTATTCAGGCTTTTGCAAGCTGTTACAGCATTATATTGCTGGGACGGTCAGAGCTATTCCTCATTCTTTCTCTCTGAATTTTTGCTCCCTGTCCCAGACGCTTTGACACTGTGGGAGGAAGGGAAGAGTTAATGCTAGAGATGTGAAGAATGTAAACAAATCATAGTGCATAAATGCTAGGAATATAAAGCATACTAAGAAGGTATGCCTATTGTTCTAGCAAAACATAACTGTCAAACAGTAAGAAGGTCTCTTTTGAAACAATGCTTATGGCTCAGAGGTTGGATGGATGCTTAGAAGGTCCAACCTTGAAAGAGAACTCAAAGCAGAAAAAAAAACCAATTAGAGGATTTGGTTTGAAAGGAGGGACTTTTGGAAAGCAGCATGGACTATTTAAGGCAATAAATAAGTACTGTAAAAAAGCTGCCAGTAGGAGAGAAAGTTGACATGCACTTTGCTTCCCAGACTACAATGCACTCTACTTTCCAACCTGCTTGAATCAATTCTCAGATTATGAAGCTTTCCACATGTATGATGATTTTGATATCTCATTTTATTGGCTGAAGGGCCCTGAGACTTATAGCTTTACTTTAGAATGTCTTTTAGATGGTTCAAGGAAATAGTGTAATAGCAGCACTGTGTTAATTAAACTACCTTTAGTCTCAGTAGTGCCAGGCAAGGGATTTAAGGCCAACTGCTGTGTCAGAAATTTAATTCTCGATATTCACCACTCAGAATTTTTGGAAGCTCAGATATGACTACTCCATTTAAATGAGCCTACATCCATTTATAACCATCCCAGGAACAGAAATGTTCAGTGACCCGGTAGAGATAACCACAACCTGGAATTTGAAGCAAAGCCTGAAACTGATGTATGAATATGGCAGATCTTCAGCAAATTCACTCCTTCCGTGGATGAAGAAGTGTGGAATAATGCCAGTTTTGATATTTCTGCCAGTTCTAATCTTTCAGAAGCTGATCCTCTGTCCAATGTTGCAGTAATGTGAGAGCTAGAGCGGAACGAGTTAAGCGCGTTCTCTTATCCCCGGAACAGAGAGGTAGAGATAAGAGAATGAGACTGGCACCTCCCTGAGGAATGCAGGATGTTTGTGGGGTGACTCTGGGAATGGCTTTCACTCTGAGAAGATTCTGTAACGGGACTGAAGCCAATAAACTCTGCTGAATTGAATCTGTACCGTCTCCTGGAGTTTCCTGGATAAGAGAACGCGCTTAACTCTTTCCGCTCTAGCTCTCACAAGTAACCTGATAGTACAGGGTTCAGACTTGCATGGAAGCTAGTACATATACAGATGTATGTATGTAGAGATTAAGTCATAATTCTGGGGAAATATGCAAGAAGTATAGGTAGGTAGTCCTTTGGGTTTCAGGAAGACACACTATTGTGCAGATCATCTGTGGACATGAAGGTAGCTCTGCAGTCCCAGTCTGGAAGTGCAGAGTCTAGCCAAATGGAGGCACTGGAAGTCCATTGTTGTAATAACTGTTGGTGTTGTTCTGATGCCACTCACGGTTTTCTATCAGTTTTTGGCGGCACCTGTCTTCAAAACCGGTGAAGGTTTCATAGCACAGGGCTCGCCAGTGGGTTCTATCAGCAGCTGTACCTTCTAGTTTCTTGGCTAGATGTCACAGTAGAGTAGGTTTTCCTTCACAGCATCTTTGTAGTGCTTGTGTGTATGACCTCGAGGTCTCTTCCCAGTCTTCACTACACTGTAGAGCAACTTGTGAGGCATTTGGTGGTTGTCCATTCTGATGACATGTCCCACCCACCACATCTGGGCTCTGATAATCAGGGACTCAATGCTGGAGTCCACTTCTTTGTCCAAAGGCCCATCGTTCAAGATGATGCTTCCCAAGTATTTGAAACTGTTTATGTTTGTCAGCTGGGTGTCATCAACAGTGATTTTTGGTTCTTGAAGGTTGGTATTTGGCACAGGCTGATGAAGTATTTCAGTCTTGTTCAGGTTGATAGTCAGGCCAAACAGCATAGCAGCATCTGAGAATTTGTTCAGCATCAACTGTAGATCACTGTCTTTGTGTGCCAGGAGCGTATAGTCATCAGTAAAGAGGGTTTCTTGAATGACTGTGTGGAGGCACTTCATCCCAGAATTCAAGCAGAGAAGGTCAAAGAGAGAGCCATCCAATTGGTATCTGATGTACACTCCCTCCTTTAGACCCTGGACAACATGTGACAACATGTAAGCGAAGAACAGATTGAATAGGACTGGGGCTAGCACATCTGTTTCACCCCATTGGAAATGGCAAATGCAGCTGATATACCACCATTGTAAAGGACCTGTCCTGTCATTCCATCATGGAGTAGCTGAATCAACTTCACAAATTTCCTTGGGCATCCATAACATCTCAGGATGGTCCAGAGAGCCTCCAGTGTCAAATGCCTTTGTCAGGTCAATGAAGACAGAGTAAAGAGGTTTGTTCTGCTCAGTGCACTTTTCCTGGAATTGCCTCATGGCAAATATCATTCCTCTGTTCTCCATTCTGTCTGAAAGCCACCCTGCACCACTGGGAGGTTCCTTTCCAAGACAGTGACAAGTCTGTTCAGGAGAATGTGGGCAAAGATCTTGCCTGAGATGGATAGCAGTGAGATACCCCTGTAGTTTCCTCAGTCTGATTTACTTCCCTTATTTTTATAGAGGGCCACGATGAGGGCATCACAAAGTTGTCAGGCATCTCCTCCATGAACCGGATGTCATTCAAGATGTCTTGGAATACCTGTAAGGCGTTTGGCTCTAGTGCTTTGTAGATCTCAGCAGGAATGCCATCCTGCCCTGTTACTTTTTTTTAGTTCATCTGCAAGATTGCTTTCTTGATCTCATCAATAGAGGGAGGCAGGTCTAGGGCATCCAAGGTTGGCAGCTGAGAAGTCTGCTGTAAGACATCAGGATCAACTGTGGATGGCCTATTGAGTAGGCTGGAAAAATGTTCAACCCAGTGGTTTTTCAGTCTTCCTGGTCTTCGATCAGGCTCAACCCATCAGATGACAGCAGGGGAGAGCATCCTGATTTAGAAGGGTCATAAACTGACTTTATGGCACTAAAGAACTCTCTGGTGGCATACATGTCTGCATAGCGCTCCACCTGCTCAGCCTTTCTCTGCCACCAATAGTCCTGCATTTCTCGCAGTTCTACCTGTACTTTGGACTGCAGGTGCTTAAACTTGTCTTTCTTTGAGACAGGTGATGGACCATTCTGCCAGTCTGCATAGGCCTTGTTCTTGGCCTGGAGGGCTGCTGAAATGGTCTTGTGGTTTTCATCAAACCAGTCTTGATGTGCCCAGGTTTTCAGTCCAAGTACAGTTGTTGCAGTGTGTATGATGACATCTTTAAACTGCGTCCACTTTTCAGAACAGTTTCCTACAAGTGGTAAATTGCCGGAGAGATTTTCATTAAGTACATCTTGAAAATGTTGGACTTGGCCTGGGTCTTGCAGTCTGCTGATGCTGAATGACATTCTGATAGTCCTTGGTTGCTTACGATGTAAAGGAGCTATGTGCAGGTTGAGGACCAACTGGACAGACTGTGATCTGTACAGCAGTCAGCACCTCACATGGCCTGGGTGATGGTGACATCTTTAAGGTCACACTGACATACTATGACATAGTGAAGTAGGTGCCAGTTTTTGGACCTGGGATACATCCGGATTGTTTTGTACTTGTTTGCAAATCTGAACATTATGTTAGTGATGCACAGGTTGTGCTTGGCACACTTGCTCAGAAGCAACAGGCTGTTACTGTTTAGTTTTCTCACCCCATGCCTGCCAAGGACTCCATCCCAGTTGTTGCTGTCTGTCTCCACCCTAGCATTGAAGTCACCGAGGATGACAAGTTTGTTGCTGATGGAGATTGTTCAAATAATCTGGTCCTCATAGAAACCTTCCTTGTCTTCATCTGGACTCATGAGACTTGGTGCATAGATGCTGACAATGGTGATATACCGGGAGAGTAGAGAGAGTAGAGAGTAGAGATATTCTTCAGCAAAGCAGTTTTGATTGCAAAACCTACTTTGTGAGTCCTGTTGTCAGTCTGTGTTTTCCCTTTCCAAAAGAACATGTATCCGCTTGCTGCTTTCTGTAATCAACCCTCGTCTGCCAGCCTGGTCTCATTGAGTACAGCAATGCCAATGTTATAATGGCAAAGTTTGGCTGCTATGAGTGTTGTTCATCTTTCAGGCCTTGATGCCTTGTCTCTATCCATCAAGGTGCAGATGTTCTAGGCTCTGAAGATGAGCTTTCTTTGATTTGTTTTTCTTGATATTCAACCACTAAGGAGATGATCTGCCAGCCACTGTTAGCTGGCCTGATGTTGTGTGGCAGGCAATGTTTAGGGTACCTTTTCTAACCCCCTCCCTCATGCGAGAGTGGGCAGTAGGGGGCTGAAACATTTTTTAAATCCTGAGAAATAAGATAATATTCAGAAGTTGCTCAGGCAGATGCCTCCCTGATTCACTGGAGTATAAGAGGGAAGAGGTACTGTACATCATAGATTATTATAGCCAAACTCAATAAAGATAGTTTTAGCTTTCCTGTGATTTCCTCATCTGCTCTACCTAATGGGTCTGACAATGTATGAAGGCCTCCAAAGTACAGATATTAGCAATAAATGGATGCCTGTTCAGATGTGACATTACTGGGGAGAGAGAGTAGGCTTCTCACCATCCCTCATATAAATCTTTTAATTATATTTGAAATAAGTAAAAAGCATTATTTTCAAAGAATCCTGAGGATGGTAAGTCAGTGATTAGGGACTAGAGGTCTCTCATTACAACAAAAATCTCAGCACCAGTCACCAAAACTATAATTCTTGGCACTCTTTATAGGGAAGAAATTACAGTTAATCACATCATATGGTTCCCAACTAGCAGCTGGTTCCAGATATGCTCAGCTGATTTTTATTGTTTTTCTTCTTGCCATTTTTGAGGTCATTCTATGTATTGTAGGATGCTATGTATTGTCTGCCTATCATTCTGTGAATTCAATTCAGTGATGTAGTTGAGTGATGGACAGCTGGAAGATAAATGGTTACATCAATGATGCACCAACTGTCCCCTCCACTGTTAGCTAGGCCAGGGTTCTTCATGGCATATCAGACACAACTGGCATATGGTAATGGTGCCAAAGCAACACAAGAAAGGCAATAATGACAACAGCTGTTCCTTTCAGTCAGAGAAGCAAGGTTATGGCATAAAACAATTAAGCCTAGTATTTTAACAACTGGCTTATGTCAATGCAAGAAAGCATAGACAATCCCATGACAATGTTGTTGACCTCTTCTGGGGAAGTGATGAATGGAAGCTAAGAAAGTGAGGTATTTATTGACACTTTCCCTCCCTTTCTTTCTGAGGCAAGACATCATTTTCATAATCAAATACATCTTATGCCACAACTATCCATTAGACATTTAGATTATAGCATTCAGCAACAATGAGGATGCTAAGTTACAGTCATAAAAGTCACAAATCGGGTGGTGATTTATTCTTTGGTAAGTGTACCTAAAAGATGGTCAGAGCAGGACATTTGCTGTTTCTTGGCTAAAATGGTTGGGTATTTGTTTCTAAGGCCATTTTCACACCATTTTTTCCATGATCCTGCTAAAAAAGAGGAGAACATTAAAAATATAGTCTCTCTCCACCAGTCCTTGCCTCCAATCATCCTATAGCCATTGACCACAAGCTAGGCATCTGAATACACAATGTCATGGTACAGTTTTATAGAGTTAAAATAAAGGGAAAGCAGGAATCATATCTCCCAAAAAGACAAGCATGCATAGCGATGGAAGGAAATACAAAGACACTGTTTCATAAAACTGCATTCAATGATTTCCTTCACTAGAAAAGTTACTTTATTTTCTTACAAATTCCTAGATATATGTTGCTTACTCTACCCCATGCCTTAAATTTGGTTGCAGGCTATTTCTATGGCAACTCTTCGTTTGTTTTTGTTTTTGTTTAGGGGTGTGTGTTGAATTTATTTCAAACACTCCTGATCCATCTTGATTAGATGGGCATAAGTATACACTAATAATGTGGAAAAGGAAATAACATTTCATTTATATAGTGCTTAGTTGCCATAGGCAACATTTTGAATAAGCAAAGGCATGACCAACCAGATGGTTGGCACTGGATGGTTTGCTGGCCAGTATTAGTAAAGAAGTGTTATTTCTAATTAGAACAGACATTGGTATCTTTCTCATGCAGATGATAACTTCTAACTAGCACTTCCCAAGCCATTCGGATCCCAGTGAAGATGAATTCTCACTGACAGTATGTAGTTGCTAGGCAACACAATTGGTCAGCCCAGTCTTACTTGAATGGTACATTATTTTGAAGCATAATGGTGATCCCTTTCCCTTCCCTTTCCCTTTTCCCTTCCCTTTCCTTTCCTTTCTGATACTGAAAACAATAGGGCATATAGTTCCTGCATAAAAGTCCAACCTTTTCATATCGGGACACCTTTTTCCCCAAAAGCAACTGTAGCATGTCTTAGCATTTAAGATCAATAATTAGCATGTTGTTAGGATGTAAGGGACTTTAATGGTATAACTGGAAGTTGGCCCACGTATCCCTAGAAAATTATAAGCAGAGATTCTCCAGCTCAAATTGATAACCAGATGGATAAGTATGAAGCTAATGTTCTTTCTTCTGGGGCCAGAATGTCAAAGTGAATATCTAATTAGGTTTCTCTTTCTCTAGAGCAGTTTGCTTGAGCCATAGAAAGCAGAAATAAATCAAGTATCAGTTTAAAAAATGCCTCTGGGGGAAAAAAAAACCCAAACAAGCATAAAAGTCATTTAAATTTATATTAGAAAAACAGGGTGAAGAGTGAAGCTCTGCTATTATAAGAGATAAGAGTAAATAAAGTCCCTAGCTCATTTTATGCAGCCTGAAATACAATAAAGCATGATTTACATGGGAAATCAACATGCACGGTAAAGTTCCTATCAATATCCAAACTTTTTGGCTATCTAAGTGAAAATCATTGTGGTTGTTCCTTTTAGTTGTGAAAATAAGCAAATTAATGATGGGAGAATATTTTTTTACCTACCTTGCCATGGACATACTGGCAATCATTGATCAGGTATAAAACTACCAAATTGTATTTTTGTGAGAGTCAGGAGAAGAGGGGTTAAGAACTTACTCTCATCACCAGAACCACAAGGAACAGATAAGAGGATGAGACTGCCCCCCCCCCCCCGAAGAATGCAAGGGAGGTTGGGAGAGTGACCCTGGAAATTACTCTCACTCTGAGAAGATTTCTGTAACGGGACTGAAGCCAATAAACCTTGTTGGATTGAATCTGTGCTGTCTCCTGGAGTTTCCTGGGCTAATCCTGACAATTTTCTTTTGTAAATTCACAATAATATTTTATATTTTTCCATTTGTCTAAAAATAGGCAAGTTTAAGCCCTATTAAAATCAGTAATGTTTCCATATTGTAATCAATGGAAGTTAAGGATAACTAACTTTAACTGCTGTATGAAACCTATCCCTGTTTTTCTGAAAATGAAGATCATTGCTGTCTGAATGCCTATACTGAATCCTTCAAATCATGGTTTGATAATGTATTTATGCCATGATTGCTGCATGCAAGACTACTAGGGACAGCAATGATCTTCATTTTCAGAAAAACTTTCATATCTTAAAAAAGGAGTAGAAGGAAGAAGCTCTAAATGCTGTACTGAAAAATAGCAAAGCTGGTGTGTGTGCGTGTGTGTGTGAGATTCCTTCAGAGATGCTAAATTAAATCCCAAATGGCGGGTCTCTGTTTTGGCCTTCCTATTCACCCACAGTGATAATCCTCTGCAGATCCAATTTTGGGGAAGAAATGGCCAACTGAAGGGAGCTGATGACTTCGGTGGAATGAAGAGCTGGCAAGTAGACTGGCTCTTTGTAATTCCTTTCTGGAAAAGGAGAGGACTCAAAATTGTCCACAAGTGCTCCAGACAGTTGCTCCTCATGAGGAGACTGCAAGACAGCAGTCTCCAGTGAGTTTAGAGCTCTGGGAGATGAGGGAATAGTCATCTTGCTCAAACCACAGTCAGCACCTTTAAGGACACTTGGTTTGCATACTTTCTTTTCTAATCACTTTCAGAAAATGTTTGTTAACTGATTTTCAGCTATTAGGAATTTTTGGATCAACATGTTTTACAAGATCCAGTGAGTTTCCTTTAATCCTTAGCAAAAGAAGTTTTAAATACAAATTTAAGGACTTAATTTTTTTTGTGTGTGTGGAATAAACAGCAAAAGGGTTATTAGAATTTTTGACTAGTTACAAATGAACTAAGGATCCAGATGGATTTGAAAAAAGATTTTAGAATTATTTATAACAATCATTCCCATGGGAAAATGCTTTTGTTTTTAATTCTCTTAAAAAAAACACAACATGATAGGATGAAACTTTGAAGGTTGGACACTAGAGGGAACCAGAAGGAACTAAAGATTACAATTAAAGGAGAACAACACTTAAATTTGACTTACTAATACAGAATGAAGCAAAATATTTTAACACTGGACATATTGAAGGATATTTCTGAAAAATGGACTCAGAATTTAATTTTAAGAGTGTCTGCCTCTATAGATAGACTGTGTTTAAAAGATGTTATGGAAGAGGAACAAGTTTTACCTGACAAGATTGAGATTGATCTGAAAGTGGATTTAAAAATGACAGGCTACAAGAATGATATGGAAAAAGATGCTACACTGGACATACAAAAGAAACCAACTGATGCCTTAATAATTAAAAGGGATATACAAATAACAAACCAAGAAAGTGACCTGGATATTTTTGCTATATTGGATTTACAAAAGAGGCTTGTTAAAGCTTTGAAGAATTTTATGAGATGGGACCAAAAGAAAAAAAAGAAAAAAAAAAAAGAAAGAAAGAAAGAAAGAAAAGAAAAAAGAAAAGAAAAGAAATGAAATCAAATTCTAGGACATTATTTGAAGGGACTAAAACTCAAGATAGTTAAAAGTAAAAGGAAGGAATATAAAGTTGGTTTATTTGATCAAGGCTAAAATAGATATGTTGTTATTTCTGGTAACCCTTAATGGACTTTTGCTGATCAGGGCTGAAATGATGAGGCTTTAAGGATTTGCTTATAGATAAGAGATGGGATAAGGGAAGAAGATATCATTTGTTGTACAGGTGGTTCCTGGCTTAAGAATGCCCAGTTTATGGATGACCCATAGTTAAGACTGGAGCCTATTGTAGCAAAATTTGACTTAAATACACAATTATTTGAGTTAAATACACAATGGTGTGAGTTAATTACACAATACTACTTATACAGCATTATACATTAATACTTTTCTGGCTTACATAAAAAATTGACTTAAGGAGAAACCATGGGAACAGAACCTGTTCTTAAACTGGGGACTACCTGTATTTTAAGAGAAGGTGATAAGTTACTAAAATTGTTTATACTTGTGATGAAGGGGGAAGTCATTTCATATATTTCTTTTTTTCCCCCTTTACTATATTTTTATTTTTTCTTTCTTTTCTATTTTTTATTTTCTGCACCTTCTATTTTTCTTTTTATTCTTTTATTTATGTATTTTTTTTAGTTTGCATCCATTTTTATCTTGCAATTGTAATTTTTAGTAGAATTGTGAGGAAAATATACCTTTGGGTGAAAGAAGCAAGTTTTTAGAAGCCTCAGATGAATGGGATCGCTTTAATAAAATTGAAATATAAAGGAATGTGCAGCACCATTGAAGCTGGTGGGAACTAGGCTGGTTGTAAAAAGCTTTATCACAAACATCCCATATACCAAGGCATCTGTCTTGAAGGAGGATGCGTTCTTTCTGGCATTTGACACCTTGAACTAATTTGTTTCTTCTCTGTGACAATATTGTTTTCCTTGTAGGTAGTAGATAACAGAGGGGCAGAAAGTAACTTGAGAAGTATTGCCTATTTAGGTATGCCTGCATCATCATATGAATGTGTGTGTGTATACATTCTTTTTCCCTTCCCCTTCTTGTAGAAGTGTATAAATATTAGGGTATCCATTTTGCCTGTAGGGGAGTGTCTCCCACTAACCCATGGTGGGTCCCCTCCAGTGCGCACTGTCTAATAAACACTGCAGTGAAGCCTTGATTATTTTACATTTAAGTCCTGCGTTTTGATTCCACAAAATTAACTATTAAAAAACAGATAATTCCCTGCAGATCCCTAACAATTGGGGTAACTTTAGAGTAGTCACTCTTTACAAAAAAGGTGGTAAGACTAGCCTGGCTAATTGCTATTCAATAAGCTTGCTCTGTATCATTATCAAATTTCGCTGATTGGATGAGCCATGAAAAAACATCTTAGCTGTGGAACAAGCCAGTTTTAGACCAGACTTTTCTATAGTGGATCAATGTATCACTTATATCATCTCTCTGTGAAATATGTCCATCTCTCAAGATGCTCTCCCTAAGCCACCTTTATCGGTTTGAAGGCAGCATTTCACACACCTTCATACACATATATAAACATATAAGTTTATGCATGCATATATATTATTATATATATAATAATAAAAAAGAAAAAAGAAAGCCTTCCCTGCCCTGTCGAACAGGTGAGGTTGGCTCCAACCCTCTTGGCCTTCAGGAAGACCCTTGAAACACGGCTTTGTCAACTAGCTTGGGGATCCCATGGTAGAGTGAAGCCTGTTAGATTTTTCCAGGACAGATAACAGAAAGTACCCACTGTATGTTTCCTGCCATTTTGTTTTTTGTTTTGTTTTTATCTTGTTTTTATTTTAATTTAAATTGGTTGTTTAATGGGTTTATATGTTTTTGACTGTTACTATGCATGCCTCCCAGAATCACTACGTGAGATGGGCGGCTATACAAACGTGATTAGATAAATAAGTAAATAAATAATCAGCCTGACTCAATCCACCGCAGGGTGAAGGCCTCTGCATTGAACATTCTTGACCCTAATCTACCATGCTGGTCCAGTTCAGGTTGGTAGATAAATGTTTTTCAGTGTCCTGGTTTAGAAGAGAGAGAGAGAGTGACTGCCCAAAGTTACCCAGGTGGCCACTGTGCCTAAGAAAGACTAGTACCTAGGTTTCTCTGCTCCTAGTTCACCATCTTAATGACTACACCACACTGGCTCTTGCACATCTGAGGATCTTCTCTTTTTCTCTGTCTCTCATAGACACAGACACACATTTGTGTATATTGTCACCTAAAATACACATATGGACAAAACTATTATTTTATGGTATAAACTGCACCACAACATTCTGAAAACTAAGTGTAATTTTTGTTGTAGATGAGTTACAGATCCATTCAGCAATTCTAAAAACAGTTGACTTATCTATACATTCTTATAGGCTAAATTTCTCAAAATCTCTTGACTGAAGACTCTAAAACCAGTTTTTTTTTAAGCTGGTGCCCTTCAGATGTATTGGACTGTAGTAAAAGTGAGCAACGTTTCTGTGGTCAAGGATTAACGTTTGGGGGAGAGTGGAGGTTAAAACGTGGGTGGGGGTACATTCTATGTTCAGGCAAGAATGGATTTGGGGGATGATTCACTCCTGGGCCATAACTTCCGTTGTTCCTAGCTGGCCTAATGGTCTACTGTGGGGGGAAATGCAGAATCCTCCTCCTCTCTCTCCCCGGGTAAATTACACTAGTCTAAAAGGTGATAGCTGCAGGGATCACTCAACTGGCATGGTCTGTATGGCTGTGTGAACAGGAGGCTGTTGGAGTACAATGTCAGAGTTACAGCCTTATCTGCCTTTGAAACACTGCAGTTCATTATTCCCAATGGACTAGTGATAATGTAAACGGTGTATCTGTGTTTGTGCTGCCATTAAATAGTAAAAGAGAAAATTACATATGTACATGCATACCTGAGCATACAATTTCCCACTTTTGCAATTCCATTTAACTGAATGAATCAGGGCTCATCTCAAAATGCATGTAAGAAACAGACCAAGCAGCAAATTCCAGGTTTTGATATTTCTATGAAATTAGACTGGAGTTTTTCACTGAAGGCAGAGACTCAAAGAATCACATATAAACTATTTGGCTTCCACATATTATGGAGGAATGTCATAATCACTCATGCCAATGGATGTACAGATAGTACCCATGTAGCTGGCCCCAGCTGATATAGTTATCAGCAACACATCTCCAGAGCATAATATTAAAGCTCTTTGATTGATAGATAGATGTTGCCAAGGACAATGAAGCTGACACTATTTGAGTACTACTGGGGGGCTTTTAAATTCCATCTGTTTATCTAGAGAAGCAGATGTGGCTAAGCAACAACAGCTTTACTTTAGGCATTAAAGGACAGGAGTGACATCAGTGCAACTTTCCACTTCTGCAACATTTCAATAGTAATACAGTATTCTATGTTACTTAAATAGTTTAATTTAGTAAAATTAAGTTTAGCGCTTAAGAGAAAAAGAAAAGGATGGCCTTAAAAAGGATTACATCTCCATTTGCAAATTCTCACTGCAATTCATAGGCTTCAAATATCTTATTTCTTACTTACAGTAGGAAAACATGTATATTCACCTGTCTGGGCTAGATAAGAAAAACCTAGTAGCTAATGGTATGATTAAATGATGGCAGCAAAAAGGCAGAGTGTTCAGTGCTCTGTGCTGCTCTCTAGTGGTTTTCCAGATGTTTGCAGGTCAGATCTGATAGCCTGAGCTAAGTGTATATTTATAAGCCACCTGCAATGAAAGTCAATTATAAAATCTGTCCTACTGTAAAGCCATTTTTGTTTTTTACAGGTCCTGTTCATCTGTACTTTGTTGTTGTTGTTGTTTACAGGTCCCTGTTTATCTGTACTTCTGTAAGTCTCTGGTACAGCACCCACATAAAGAAGAAATATATAAATACTGGGTAATGAGAGGCTATATCTTGTTGAGTATTAACAAGACATTGGGCTGAGATGAGAACTATCATCTCATTTTCTGCTGTGTAGAAGGAACTGAAGCCAAACTTGCCAATGCTACAGAGAGCACCCCCCGCCCCCGGATTCACAGGTGTTGAGAAAAGACTTTGTAGAACAGAAGGTCTGGCCTACACAACAGCCATAGTTACACAAGGCAGATTTAGAAAATGTTGGGATGGAAGTAAAATTCTTACCCTTATTTTCATTATAATCTGAGATAATCCCTGTTTGAAAACTGCAGGTAAATCTCTCTCTCTCTGTCAGAAGTGATCATTCTTTGGTTCAGCTGATTGCTGGTCAAGTGTTTCAATCTTATGAGTTGTAAGAGGAATTTGTATAGTCTAAAACTGTGGAATGGAAGAGTTTTTCAGTCAAAACCTCTTTCGATTTCACAGTTTGATTGAGATGCCATAACAGCATCTAAAAGTGCTAGGTTACTATGTGCATTGAAATATATTCTAGATGATTCCAAGTCTTTATTTTTATAAGCAAAAAAATATTGTTAAGGTAGATTTACAAGGACTTTGAAATAAAAGTTTGGAATGCCCCATATTAACACATTAGTGGTTCAGAGTCTTAATGAACTAATTCAACAAAACATTTTCTTCATGTTTATTAGATATCACAGAGAATGTTTAATAATGGTTAACTATCAACTTCACTATGGTGGAAATACAAAATGATGGTGGGAATACTTACGTATATGATATCGGCTTATCTTGTTATTGTCCCAGTATGGCTTAATATTCATCAGTTTTAAAATATGTTTTTAGGAAGAGAAATGGGGTTCAAAGATAATGCACATAAAGGTTTGCAATTTATTATTAGTATATGAAGAATGTTAGATTTATCAAGTATAGTTTGTAGCAAACAAGATTCTTTCACAATGGAAAGACAGTATCATCCTGGTTTTACATTCACAGACTGATGCTTACTCTCTGCTTACGAACTAGTCCTCTATCAGTATAATGGAATTATTCTGTGAAGTCAAGGTTCAGTGCTATTTTAGAAAAACTGAACTGTTTTCTATGTGCATTATGATTTTTTTCTTTTTTCTTTCTGTTTTTGGGTGTTTATTTTTGTGTATGAAAGAATAACTGAATAACAGATGAGGAAATCATTGCTCTAAAGCAGCCTTTCTCAGCTGTTTGATACTGGAGGAACCCTTGAAATATTTTTCAGGCCTTGGGGAATCTCTGTACGTTCAGGCTCAAATATAGGCCGGAAGTTACAAAATAATTATATTAGTTTCATGTGTAGGCTTGTATATATGTATTAACAGTAATCTTAAACTAAAAATAAAGAATGAAACTTACCTCTTTAATGCAAAACCTGTGCTTGTTTTTTGCTGCACAAATACTCAATTATGGGCCAAACTTGAGATAAGCACACGCAGATTACATCTTCAGCTGAAATAAAACATTTCTGTCTTTGCTTTTGATGTTTGTTAAATAAGAAAAAGCTTGCTCACATGTGTAAGAAGTTGAAAACTGCAGCAAAATGTTCAGTGCCTTCCTATGAATGGCAGGATACTCTTCTTTTACAGAAATCCAGAACTTGTCCATGGGCAGATCAGCAAATCTCATCTTGAGTGTACGATCAGACTGCAGCTCACACAGTTCTTCTTCTTCCTTCAAAGTGGAGTTCTTAGGCTGAGCAGAAGATGTGGAGAAAGGATCCCTCAGCCAGTCATACATTTGTGTTGAAAGTACTGATCAGTTTTGTTCTGCAGTACTTCCAGGTGGTTTTCAATTAGATTTGAGACCTTCTGGTATCGTTTCTCACTCTCAAGCCCAAGCAGAAGTGGAAACATTTTAATATTTCCTTTTGCAACATGATTTTTCCAAACATTCAGTTTTCTTTTAAATCCAAGAATCTTGTCACTTGAAGTCAAAACATTTTCTCCAGTGCCTTGCAGAGGCTTGTTCAGCTGGTTCATGTGATGAAAGATGTCTGCTAAGTATGCTAGTTTCTTCAATCATTCTCCATCTTCAAAGCACTCAGCAAAATGTGGAATATTATTTTCTTGAAAATACTCTTGCAATTCTGCCTTCAGATTAAACACTCTGTTGAGAACACTTCCTCTGAAGTGGTATGCTGAGCTACCATATTTCTGTGTGTAACAGGAGACTTATGTACTCTTTGTCCAGGGTTTCACACAGTTTTTAAAACATTCTTGAGTGAACTGGTCTTTGTTTAATAAAGTTAACCATCTTTGTAGCATCATTCAGAACTTTTTTTCATTTCACCTCCAAAAGTTTTTGACACCAACACCTCTGTGTGAAAAAAGCAGGATGTTGTGACAACATCAGGATTTTCTTCTCTTATAAGAGAAACAAAACCTCTCATGGAGCCAACCATTGATGGAGCACCATCAGTACAGATGCTAACACAGTTCCTCCAACACAGATTTTTTGTTTCCAGATATGAAGTCGAACTTTAAGTACATTTTGGTCTTTGCATGTTTCATGTAGTTTTTTGCAGCAGAAAAAGTTTTCTTGAATTTCATCATCATTTACATATCTTACAAATGCCATAACATGAAATCTGTTGACTCATCAGCTTGGATAGAAAAGCTGCTGTTCTTCAGTTTATCATACAAAATCTCTTCTGCATCATGTGACATGTTATCAGTACACCGACTTACTGTACTGTCTGACAATGGAACCTTTTCAATTTTTTGACTGCATCTGGTCCTAGCATTTTTCCCATTATTATTTTACATGCTGGCATGATTTCTTTCTCATCCAAAGCATGACTTTTCCTTTGCTGTGTAATAAGTTCTGCTACTAAATAACTTGCTTCTTGGGCTTTTTTATTGACTATCATTTTATTAACAAAAGCTTTACTCTGTTTGTTCTGTGATTCCAATAGCCGTTTAAAATAATCAGAACGTTTTCTTGTCATATGATTTGCAGTTAAGTGTCTTTTTAATTTTGCTGGAGCTATTGCTGCATTTCTAAGTTGTTTGCCACAGATGCAGCACAATGGAATAGGACAACTTGGACCACCACTCCATTGTAAAACCCACTGATAAATAGCTTTCATTGAAAAGATGGACTTTTTTTGAGTCTATTGATGTACCAGTGCAGGGAAATGCCTGAGAAGATTTAAATTCTTCATTATTATTATCATCATTAAACCTATTGGTATTATCTGATATAGAATCCTTCTCTTCTCTCTCACATCTCCTTTTCAAAAATCACCTCAGTGGACCCTCAGACGTGACTGAATAAACATGTATGAAATTTATTTAAAATAATGGGAAAAAAATAAGTACAGGAAAACTCAAGGAAAAGATGCAGGAGGGGGAGACTGACGTCACAGACTAAGTTGAAAGAGTGCATTCATTTCTTGAAAAATGCACTTCTCCCTCCCCTTCCTTTAATATGTTCCTCCTTTCCTGCAATGTAGGAAATATAGACCTGTTATCAATGGTCTCCCCATCTTGTGTCAAAGATTAAGAATGGATTCAACCAAATAAACACGTTCCTACAATGCACTACCAGAGAGTTCAGAAAGAGTTGTAAGTAGATTTTTGTTCAGTCTCTGCTCATCACTGTGAGAGTGCATTGCCTGAATTTGAAATAATTTTTAAAATAAATCATGATCTCCCAGGGAACCCCTAGTGACCTTTTGCAGAACCCTAGGGTTCCATGGAACTCTGGTTGAGAAACCCTGCTCTAAAGAAAGACAGATGGAGAAAGAATGGGGGGGGGGGGGAGAGAGAGAGAGAATGAATGAATGAGAAAAGACTGTCAACATCCCCATTTTGAGAAGAGAAAAGCAACCATGTTCTCCAGAACTAGAGGTAGTGATTTAAAAGGAACATTAACTCCTGGCCAGTTTCTCTTTGGTTTAGTGTGTTCCTTTTTCTCCTTCTAATCTCAATAGATAAACCAAATGTAGTGGGTCCTGACCATCCCTCAGGAATATCTGTACCTTTGGGAGAGCATCTAAGTGATCTAAAGGCAAAGATCTGTTTCCCTCCAGAGCACCAATTGCCCTCCTAATCTGACCTGTGAATGTACTTATTTAACTTGGTGCTCTCCAGATCTATTAGACTTTAAGTCCTGCAAGCTTTAAGAGCATAACATGGGCAATGCTATTAGGGCTTATAGGACTTGGGTTCCTATCTTTCTAGTGGGTACCAGGCAGGGCATAGTCTGAACATTCACACTCAAAGCCAGGCACTAATATATTGTATAGTAATCCCTCTACTGAATTCATTTAGGCACAAATCTCTTAATATACTTATTTCAGTCTGAGCAGTTTTAAGACACCAGTACTTAAAAGTTACCAAGGCTATCATAAAGTATGAATGCTAGTTATCATTGTCATAGTGGCTCCTAATAACGGGAAGTTTTCAAATGTAGTGACTTTCTAGTAAATTTCTCTAGTTTTACATATACTCTCTGCTTGTGTGCAAACATCACACTAAGCTCTAATATTGTTTGATTTTGGCTTAGTAGAATGTAAGAGAGCCTGTTTGGTGTAGTGATTAAGATACCAGGCTAGAAACCAGGAGACTGTGAGTTCTAGTCTTACCTTAGGCATGAAGCCATCTGGGTGACCTTGGGCCAGTCATTCTTTTAGCCCTAGGAAAAAGGCAATGGCAAACTATTTCTGAAATCTTGCCAAGAAAACTGCAAGGACTTGTTCAGGCAGTTGCTATGAGTCAACACTGACTTGAAGGCTAAATAAACTGAAGCTATGATTTATAGCTTAATGTTATCTCTATACCTGCCTGTGGGTTCTTTAACAAAGCATGGTTAAAGAACTATGGCTTGGTGAACTTAGACATTGTAAACAAGAACAACTCCTTCATATCCCTACCTGCTTATTTTTCTGCCTCAAAGCCAACTTACGATTCTCTGTCTGTCTGAATATAGAATCTCTTCAGTGAAGCGGAAATAATTTCAGAGAAGGGAATTATTCTTTTAGGAACATGGCCTGATGGATTGATTGTCCCAAATAGCAGCTCTAGTTCCCAGTTAAGGACCAGGTATGCCATACTTTCCAGAAGCGAATAGAAACTAGAAGTTTTCTTGATAGCATTGATTCAGAATTGTAGATGCACTGTAAGCATATAATAGATTCCAATTAGTATGAAGTGCTTACATATACTGTATATTGTTAAAAACTCTCATAGTTTTTATTAGGCAGAACAAAGAGAAATGAAAACTCATCAGTGTGAAAATGTTTCCTTTTTATATACAGCGTGTTAAGAAAGATAAAAAAATTAGACCTGGCTTGATCTATTGTTGTCCCTTTGTTAAATGAACAGTCTAGGTGAAGAGAGGGGCACATTGTGAAATGTTTCTTTCCCAAGAGACATATCAGTGTGGTAAGGTAATTCTTAGCTCTAGTTTCCAAAGTAGAGCTTTTTGTAGCACATACAATAAAGAATGCAATGGCATTCTAAAGATTATTAAATTATCACCAAAATTCTAATTCACAAAAGAGCGCATCCACGAGCACCAACTAGCAGTCAGAAGACATGATGAAAATTCCTTAATCTCACAACACATGGACAGACTCAACCACAGTTTTAACTGGGAAACTGTCAGCATCTTAGACCAAGCCAAATCCAAATATGCAAGAGAATTCTTGGAAGCCTGGTATTCAGACAAGGCAGCAATTAACAGACACATAGAGATAAATGGCATCTACACACTATTCAAAAGAGACAAAAGACCAGAAGATCGCCTCACCAGCATTCAATCTCCAGCAATCATCTCCAGCAATCATCACCCAGATAAGCAAAGGTCACCACCAGGCACACAATCAAGCAGCAAACAAGTGCCAATCAAAGAACTACCAGAGGAGCCAAACAAAATCCCCACCCCCCACCAGCACTGGCAAGGCAGGCCACAGCACATAAATAGAGAGCAAACCCCATCCCATTTTAGCACTGAAGATGTGACCTAGCCGGGTAATGAAACATTTGCAAGAAAAGAACCAAGCTCAGAGAACCCCAAGGACTCCACAAAAGTTTATGTACATTATTATGTACAAATAATGCCATAAAAACTTGGATAGCCATTTGTGAGCATGTTTCAATTTGTATGTCTTACTTAGCAGGGGGTCGAATGTGATCTAAATTACTATTTCCAATTTTGATTCTATAAGCAGACAAAAATAATCTTTTAGAAAAGTGGAAAAAATGTTTCTGTAGGCAATTTCAGCAGATTTGTGTGCAATGGCTTAGACTGCTCAGATACAGTTTCCTTCCAGATTACAGAAGAGCTGGGCAAGAAATTAGAGAACTGGACTCCCATAAGTAGAAGAAATCTGAGATCTTGGGTAGAACCCTGTAAATGTAATTCATCAATAACACAGCTTCCGTCAAATCCTCCATGCTGCCTCAAAATATGCACATAGATTTGGGGACCCATAGAGCAGAATTTGAGGGGCACAAGACTGCAGAGGAGGAAAAAAGGAGTAATATACTATTGCCTAAGAATGATTGATTGTGCCCCTTATCTTCCAATTAAAGAAAAGCAACATATCTGGCTGGATCTATTATTTACCAAAAATATTAAAGGTTAGTCAATCATGTTTTCATCTATGTAAATAATGATCATTCTCAGTAATTTATTATTGCTTAATATATTTTTGAGCCATTCCCCTCATACTTTGTTGGATATCAAGGTGATATATACTTCCAATATTACAATAATAAGAGAACACTTATAAAAAAATATTTAAATCTCTAGTACCATAAAATGGATATAAAGAATGACCTTTCAATTAGAGAGCAATTAATGTTAAGGGAAAATACTTGCTCCATATCTAAATAAAAAGTATACCATGAAGCATAAGTATATGACTAGAGTTGTTACAAAGCACAACTAGAGTTGGTACAAAGCACAATTCAGCCATTCAGTGTAGTGATATATTCCAGTGCTGTGTCTTATAGGGTACTGGCACTTTTGAACTGGGCCCACAATATTAATGGTAACTAATGCAGGGAACTTAAAATTGGTGTGATGTTGGAGTTGTCCCACCAGCATTCTGGCTGCCACATTAATAGCTTTCAATCCCAAAGCAGTTTCATGGAGAGGGCATTATAGTAGTCCAACTAAGTAGTGATTAGGACTTAAGCAGGAGCAAGGAGTCCACAAGGGCCCCAAGTCATGAACCACTCCCTTTGGGATGGGGGGCATAACCCTGTTCAAAGTAACTAGCAAAGGTTCTAAGAATGAAATTCCCAGAGTGGAGGAATGAGTTGTGAAAATGTCAAAATTTGCAGAAATGGAGAAACTGGCCTGTTTGGTCAGAGAACAAACAACACAAACTTTTTGGAAAGACTAGAAGTCTTATATGGACTTTTTGCTGGAAGAAGAAAAAAAAAATGAATTGATGATTTATGGATTTGAGGACTAATAAATATAAGGACTAAATGAAGAGATGAAGGGACTTGTAAAATACTTAAGAGGGAGGAGGAACATTAAGAATGTAATTATCTGTTGAAAGGAAAGTCAAAAGTCATCTATGTGGTTCTTAGCTTTGGTTTTCTTTTTCTTGCACTTTTTGTTTTTGTTTTCCTTTTGATTTGTTGTTATTATATGAAAATGTTCAATAAATATAATTAAAAAGAAACAAAGTAACTAGCAAGGGTGATATTATTGGATTGCCAGTGTTTTACTGACAAAGAGCAGTTAATTGACCCTTCACTGTTCTTATCATTGTATAGTCTTGAACATGAGCTCTTCCCACTGGTCTCCACTTCTAATTTTCTGCCCTCAGCTTCATTTCCCTTAGCTCCTCAGTAAATCAAGGAGCAACTTAGGATCAGCAATTGAGAAGAGGTCTTGCTAAAAATCTCATCTAGCACTCGGACCACCTCCAGACGGAACTGCCTGCAAAATTGTCAAGAAAATTCTAAGCACTCTCTAGAACTCTGGGTTCATTAGGTGCCAAGAATGGGCCATTCTAAAGGTTCTGTGACTATGATCCACAGTTCTATGTGGAAGTAAACTGATCACAGCAAAGGACAGTTGTGAATATTTCCATCTTCAGATCATGTCTCATTTGATCTGATGTAAAGAGCAGATTTAGCATGTACCCTATTTATTTTGTAGATATATAAAGACTTTCTGACACCTTACACATATATGTTGGTTTTCTTTAGTTTTCTTCCTGGAAAAAAAACCCAGCAGGCAATCTTTCTCCTATTTTTGTCAAACTGCTGCTGAATTTCACCAGCATAATTCCAGGATCTCTTGAACCAAGAGCAGAACACAGGTTGTCCACCCTGCATTAGAGAAACACGCATTCTATGCATATCTCATCCATAGCAGTATACTTTTGCATTAACTTCACATTCATCTTATACTCTTATTATGTACTTGGATTGAATGATCCTGATATGGACACTAGTGATATCCAACTGCACCACTGAACCATTGCACAGATTGAATGTATAAATGAGGATTTGCTAGCAGCTGCAGCAGCAAGATAGATTCTTAATAACCCCTGACCCAATAACAAATCCTGATAGTTGCTCTAGGTAGCTGTGAGATGCTTCAGAACAGATTTTTGGAATATACAGTATATGGGGTTGCTGTGATGGAATTCCTTATTGCATAACTAGAACTATATCCACTTAAAGTTTTGTGTAGTTCGACATACCTTAGGTAAACACACTTTTATTTTGCCGTGTGTAGTGTTTTCTTTGTACTGTTGTGTTAACATGAAGAATCTTCTGATTTCAAACAACTTATTCTGAAAAGAACTAGAATATCTCATGGTGGAAATAAAAGGGATTTGTTGTAATTATAGTACAACACAAATCATAGAATTACAGGATTGCAAGGATCGTGAAGGTCTTGTAGCCCATTCCCTTGTCAAGGCCCGGAATCCTCAAACCATCTGAGATAGATGGCTCTCCAACCTTCATTTGAAAACCTTCATTGATTGAGCACCCATGATCCCAAGAGGCAGGCTATTCCAATGCTTAAGAGCTCTCATGGTCAGGAAATTCCTCCTTATTCTGACTTTGGATCTCTCTTTGTAAAGCTTTCACCCATTGGTTCTTGTCCTGTTCTTTTTCTTTTTGGGCTATTGGGTCTTTTGATTTACTTAAGATGTTTTGGAGGGCTTTAGTTGGTTTGGGTGCTATGGTGATGCCGTGTGGTTGTAATAAAATTATGATTCAGAGTTCTTGTAGCACCTCTTGGGAACACCAACCTGTCTGTCCCCAAGATAGCATAGCAGATAGAGAGGTTGATGGCTGTTTCTGAGATGTTTTTGATGTATGGTACTGTTACCCTTTTCATAGCATGTGTTGGTTGTGATGTAGTGTGTTGAGTGGTCAGGCACTTTTTGATAAAGTTGCAAGGGTATCCATTTTGTCGGATAGGTAGTCTGTTTCTACACACATTATATGCTTCATAGAGGAATTATAGCTCTGCTTACATTAGCCTAACCTCTTGAGGTTAGTTAGACCTTGGTGGCACATCTCAGGAAGTCATATATGCTGAAGAAAGCAACTTCTGTTAGCCAATAACTAATCACCTAGAAGGGCTAGGATATTCAATCATTAGGCTACATATAGCTATACATATACTTATTTCATACAAACACTAATTTTGCTGCAAGTAGATAACTGAAGCAGATGATGGCAAAACTGTTTTGGTGACCCAAAATAACTTCAGAAGTGATTAGTTGAGGGCAACACAATGAGCCAGCATTAATAACCACACACCATATGCTTGAAGCCCAAACAGAGTGTGTGGGGTTTAAGTGCAGTACATTAAAGCAAGATTAAAAATCAGCTAACAGAGAGAAAGCAGCAAAAAGCAGAGCACAATGCTTTAAATCCTTCAGTCTTGGACATTTCGTGTTCCTTCATTTCAGATTCATAAGCAGAATCTCTCTTAAACTGAGTGAGCGTGCAGTAAATCTCAGATTATCTATTATTAATTGGCACTTTGCTATTTGCAATTGTACATGTCAATTAGGGCTGGGTAGAGATCCAGATCTGAAGGGCAAAATATGACTGGGAGAATACCTGAGCATGCACATAGTACCTGTTGGGAACATTTTAAAGTAGTCATGCCTTTTCATTGGATTGAGTTGCTACTCTCTACATCTGCTATGCTATCTTGGGGACAGAAAGGTTGGGTTTAAAGTGTTCCCAAGAGGTGCTATAAGAACTCTGAATCATAACTTTGCCCTTTGAATCTGGATCTCAGCATAGCCCTAATCTTCACAGTTAACTGCATAAATGATTATCTATATTTCTTATGGAAAATTCCATATAGGCATACCCACCCATCCACACACACATACTAGAGAAGACCCAAGGTACAGATTGTGCAGAGAGGCCTCAGAGACAGTTCAATACATAGTGGCAGGGTATAAGATGCAGGCAGGAACAGCATACTCTGAACGGCACAACCAAGTAACTGGCATTGTGTACAGGAACATCTGCACAGTGTATGGGCTAGATTTTCTCAAGTCCAGAAGGGAGATTCCATAGAAGGTCATGGAGAATAACAGGGCTAAGATCCTGTGGGACTTCCAGATCCAGATGGACAGATGGGTACTGTCCAATCAACCAGACATCATGGTAGTAGACAAGGACCAGAAGACAGCAGTGGAGATAGATGTAGTGGTGGCAAGTGCCAGCAATATCAGTAAGGAGTATGAGAAGCTGGAGAAGTAGCAGGGCCTGAAGGACGAACTAGAGAGGATGTGGAAAGTAAAGGCCAAAGTGGTCCCAGTGGTGGTAGGAGCACTTGGAGCTATGACTCCTAATCTGGGAGAGTGACTCCAGTACATCCCAGGAACAACATCAGAACTGTGTGTCCAGAAGAGTGCAGTGCTAGGAACAACTAAGATACTGTGCAGAACCCTCAAACTCTCAGGACTCTGGTAGAGGACCCACTACCACTCACAGGGGTGAGAGGGAATATATATAATTTTTGTCAAGAATGTTGATTATTATGGTAAAATCTAATAAAACTAAATTTAAAGAAAGAAAAGAGAATACAGAAATAAAAAAAAGAGAAGAAAGAGAAGAAAGAGAAAAGTAAGAATATAATAAAGAGGAAAAAAATATATAAAGTGATTTCTAACCTTTATCACAACAAGCATAAACAAATTTAGTATCTCTACAAAAAATACAATTTTGTAACTCTAAAGTTACATTTATCTCTTCATCCCATATCCCATCTCTTATCTATAAATAAATCCATAAAACATAATCTTTTCAGTCCTGATGTCAGCAGAAAGTCCACAAAGAGTAGCCAGAAGTAACAATATATCTTATTTTAACCTTGATCAAATAAACCAACTTTATATCCCTTCCTTTCAGTTCTAATAGTCTTAATCTTTAGTTCATTCAAATATTGTCACTGGATTTGATTTCTCTTCATTTCTTCCTTGTCCCATCACACAGAGTTCTTCATGGCTTAAACAAGCCTCTATTGTCAATCCAATAGGAAAAAAAAAAATACCCAGGTCACTCTCTTGGTTTGTCATTTGTATTTCCCTTTTAAATTTTAAAACTTCAGCCAGTTTCTTTTGTAGGTCCAGTGAAACATCCTTTTCTAAATCATTCTCTTGGCCATTTCTCTTGGAAAATTCCAGTGAAGATGGAACCACATACAATTCTAAGATTCAGTTTTGTGGAAACTGTTCAGATTTCAAAGACAAGCAAATGATAAAACCGAGCCCTTTCAGGAGCCACTTGTCACCTTCCTACAGAGTTCTGTTCTGGGGTCTTTCTCCCATTTTTCTAATAAATAAGGAAAGTAGACTTTTTTCTTTGCACAGATCTCCATAACCTTAACAGTCATCCAGATAGGTTTTTGCATTATTATGTGTGTTTAGTCTAAAATTAAATGAAATAAAATAACATTTCCTGTACGTTTTCCAGTTTTCTCTTTAAAACAGGTGATAGGGTTAGAGTTAAGGTTATCTAAGCAGAGCTCTGCCAAGCACCCACTGCTGCCTGTGCATCATTTGAGGTTAGAGTCACATTTATTTTTCAGTCTCTAAGTTGAGATGCTCAGGCTGCAGTTTGCGTTGAAAACCCCTTGAAAAGCGGAATTGCATTTTATAGCACACCGTCAGAATGATAGCTAAAATAACAAGGCAGAGTTCCAGCAAGACCATTTCCATACAAATAATAAGTACCAGCCGGAATCAGACAGGCAGTTGATCAGTGGGGAATGCAAAACTGTGGATCAAAAAATTTCCCTGAGCTCTTCTATTTCAATTACAGATTATTGCAGTCAATACAAAAACATGACCCTCAAGTCCATTAATCTTGGAATTTCTTTACTTTCCTTACCCACAGCATGCTGGGGAAAACCCTGGGCTCTTTTCCTCCCTACAATACAAAACTAGAGCGGGAAAGTTAATCAAAGCAGAGAGGCCAAAGCCAGTAATGCTGATGTCTGCAGGAGTGGAACAAATGGAAGAGACAAACTAGAGAAAAGTGAGATGGATGCATTTTAAAGTACATCATGTTGGAGACTGTATGGCATGCATTACACAGTTAGGATAATTGATACAATTGCTAAAAAGAAAAGGCATTTTACTGGAGAAGAAGCAGCGGCAGCAGACAAAAAAAAAAAATCTAGTGGATGCTTTTTTGAGAATTGAGTGCTAAGGAAAAAGTGTTTGTACATTATCTTGTAACTCATATTCTCTTGGAAGGCAGCAGCCTTTCTTCAGGCTTTTATAGCCCAGAATATCTAAATATTCATAAGCCAAAATGGAGAAAAACACTCTCAGCTTGGAGCAGCTCTTAGTTAAAAAGCATGACAAATTGAAATGGCATAGTAATATCTAATGAATGTATTTCTTTCCCTTTAGAACAATCCTGAGCTACACTAGAGAAAAGCAAATTAAATGCAAAATTAATTGCTAGGAAGATTACATATTTTAGATAAACTCCTTTGTTTTCCTTGTTTTTCTTGCTGCTAGTGTGGTTTGCAGTCAAACATATCTGCCTTTTGATTCTTTTTTTTTTCCCATTTGGATCATGAAATATCTGGAACACACTAATATACTGAACTCTTAATTCTGACTCAGGATAGACAAAGCGGTCTATTTCAAATCCATGCCATTTGTATATATGCTCACCCAGTCACTTGTTTACTCAAATGTTCAGCCATGATTAGTTCATTCCACTTCTGTATTAATCTCTGCTATATATGTACAAAAATCCACAAGAATTTTCAGACTTACACACTTACCCACAGAAAGAGCTGGAGCTGGAGCTAGAGATAGATGGAGACAGAGACAGAGATGTCAAAACTAAGCCAAAATAAATTTCTTAGCAAATTTTACTTTTTGAAGCTGAAAACTACACAAGGAAGTATGAAAACGGATACCTGACTTTCAGTCCACACATTAGTCCATGAGTTGTAGATCACAAAAATTTGGACAGGAATTCAATGTGATGTAAAGAACGTTGACTTTGGAACTGATGGCGGTAATATCCAACCATAACCGTTTGCCTGTCTATCTGAATGGCTGTTCAAGACTTTGATTAGTTTGCCTTGCCTACCCCCTTACTTAAGTGTCAGAACACTTTCCAGTTGGATGTTCTTTCCTGGTCCCTGAATGGTATGGGGTTTTGTTTGTCCACGCAGAATGAAGAAAACACAGTTTGATCTTAGTGCATGGTATGGAATTCAGTAAGGTTGTCAGATGGTAGCATTAAAGGCTGAGAACTGATAACCTATTGTCCTGTATACTGCATATGAAATAATAAAGATTTACAGGTATTTTCTTGATGAACAGAAGAAAGCTTCATTATATGTTCCATTCCTTGAATTTAATACTGCTTTGTTTCAAAAATGTGGAGTCCTTGGGGCTCTCTGAATGTGGGGTTGGGGTAATTTTTGCTGGATTGGGGGCCACAACTTGTTCCTTTGACTAACTGGAAGGCTGCAGGTAAAGCCATTAGAAACATTGGAGTCTATGTTTTTCTCTATTTTTTCCTTGGAGTGTAATGGTGGGAATGGAGGTAGGATGCCTTTGGGTTTTTTATTTGGCTTACAAACAAAAAACAGGAAATGAAAAGGGCAAGATAGCAATAGAGGCAATATAAAAAGCCGTCAATAAAGATTTAATATTGTCTTTATGAGGCATGCCTGAACCTGGCAATGGAAACTCAAGGCCAATCTTCCATGGGAAATTGTTCCACAAAGGCACTCTAAAATGATGCTGTGATCAACAGCATCTTAAATTGCTTCTATGTCATGTCTGAACGTAGAAAATTAGCTATCTAATGGTAGTACTGCCCTGCTATGAAGAGATGAGAAATCAGGATTTAAACCAAAGGACAGGCAGGACAGAAAGCTAGTTTTGCAATTTCAAGGCTGTGGCCAATCTTCCTTTCTCAGTATTTCATAAATTCCTAATGATAAACCACTCTTTCTTGAATCCCATTCCTCCTCCTACAGGGGTGTAATGGTATGGGGGAAAGCCCTTGGGAGAAGGGGTGAAGAGATGCTGCCTGCGGAATGGTCAGATAAGAAAGGGCATAGCCCACAGCTGCATAGTGGGTGGAGCAAGAGGCTCAGAAGGGACCCTCCTTAAATTCTCAGGCTGTAAAGGGGATGGTGGGAGAATTGTACTTTCAGACTTGCAAGATTCTGTTAATGTAGTTTTACAGTAAAGTAGAATTAGCTTATCTGGTCATGTTTCCTGTCTGGTATACATGGTAAGACTGACATCCCTCCTCTATTTCTTCTTTGTATTTGTTTAAAAATTTTTATATAGCTGCCCATCTTATGCAACATATCCCTTCCTCCTCTTCCTCTTCCATGTTTGTTATTTTTCTTTTATCTCTGTTAATTTTCTGCATGTTATTCTCCTATTTCTTATTATAGAGATTTTTAAAGCTAAGGTGTTTTTGGTTTATTTTGTTGGGCTTTATATTTAGGATCTGCCGATATAACTTTTTTCTCTTTATTTATACCTAGACTGTAATTATAACTGTACTTACCAAGCGGTGAATCCTGCTGAAATCAGCTTCCATGAAATCAATGGGACTTATACTGAATAAATATGCATAGGATCAGCTTGTTAAGTACATCTTCTTTGCTGGAGAGAAAGTAAATGTCTCCATTTCAACTTTAGTAGCCACTTTAATTATGCCATTTGTCTATGATAAAAAAGTTTTATTTTTTAAAAAGTTTATTTTTGTATAGATTCTAGTTTCTGTGGTTACATCAGATAATAGTCTGAACACTCTAAAAATAATGAACAAAAATAAATTTTGTTCCTTTTGGAACCACTGAAAGATAAGATGCTGTTCAAAGGCGGTTATTTGGAGAGGTATACTCTGATAGCTCCTAAAATTGGATATTTTGGATTAAACCTAGCTTGGATTTTTTTAAAAAGAGAAAACTTTAGGCACTTCAATTTCTCTTTTATTATCTGACCCTGAGTGAATGCAGAAGAAAAAGAAACAAATGCAGGAAGGCAAAAAAAGTCAACATTTTGGTGAAATAAAACAAATAAAAATCTTGTACAACACTGATTTCATATTTATCTTTTGGAAATAAGTAAGTTTCAAGTTATTCCAGCCACAGTCATATAAAAATGTTGGGTATTTCTTATAATAAGAAAGATTATAAAATATAAACACAGAGAATTCTATAAACACTGTCTGAATTTGCACAACATGCTAAATCATGTTTTCTTTAGCCAGGGTTAATTAATTAATCATAGTGTGTGCATGCCACAATTGCTAGGTTCACAAACACCAGATAAATCATATTATGGCTTAGCACAATGTATGAACTCAGAAATGATATGTAAGACCAAGGAAATAATAGATGGAATTGACCAAGATTATGATTAACTGTTGAAAAAGTCTTTGATAACGATATGGCAGTAATGTAAAAGGCAGAAATTTAATTTCTGAAGAAGATAGGTGACCCATTTATTTACATGGCACTATCCCCCAGAATGATTCATTTAGCTGTTCAGTGTGACATGTCCAGATGTATGTAGAAAATTAAGGGGAGAAAAACTAGTACTGGGGTGGCAATGACTTCTTGATGCTTCTTCATTTCTTCTGCAACATTTTTTTGTTTTGATTGATGTGGTAAATAGATAATTAAAGTTCTGCTTAGTTCCAGAAGTTCCAATCCAAGACCTCTAAAAGATCTGGTACTCTGTTACATTCCTTTCTTGTCTTCACCAATGGATGAAGACATAAGATAAGGATATGTGTCAGAAATGCAGTTCTGTATTTTATTAATTGCAGAATGCATGAGTTGAATGCCATCTTAGAGTTACATTTTAGATCCTTCTTGTTCTCTCATCCTTTGTATATATGACTGCTTCAGGTGACTGAGAGTAATAGATAAACTGACAATGTCGTATTTTCATGGAGATCTGAGCAAATTAGCAGAAACTAAAGGCAATTGCTGAAGCTAACAATGTAGGTCTGACCATGAGAAAAGGGAGGGAATAACTAAGCTGTTCAGGGGGGACTTTGAGAAAATATTACTGAGTTCTGAGAAAGAGGAAAGTAGGAGAAAGAAATGCAAACAGCCTTGCCTTGGTTTTTTTTAGTATAAGACAGGGCAGAGAGAAACTCAGGCAGTGTTTCAAGGTTCTGTTATCCATGGAATCTCTGCTGTACTTATTTCTTGACCTTGTGTACCTCAAAAGGCTGACAGTAGTCAAGGTTATTTGACATATAAAATCAATTGTTATCCCATTTTGTCTTCATCCTTCCCTAATAGCAAATGCAAAGCTGTGGCAAATAAGCTCTTCTACTTGAAAATCATCATCAGTTGCTACTTAATCTCTCACAAGTTGAGTGCTGTGGGCACAGATCTTTTGCTATAATACATTAGCAATAAGTTACTATCTCCCTTTGAAATCCTTTGCAAAATTAATGAACTTCCAAACACTGATTAAAAAAAATCTGTTTTCACTTACACTTACATTGACATTGTAGCATGTAAGTTCTTAGCTGAAACCAGATGAACTAATCCATGTCTCTACCTTCAAATACAAATTATGAATCATCCATTTGCAAATTAACTTTCTGGATAATGATTTTAAAAATCCCTTATTTAGAGTGTATGCAGCATATTAAATTAAGCAAAAAGCTGCTATTCCCAGATCAGGTAGCAAATTAAAATAGAAGTTACATAAAAGCAATCATTCAGAAATTTTGCTATGCCTGAGGTCCAGAATAAAATGGCTCTACAATTTTATGGCAAATTCTGCATATATGAAACATGCATATAAAAGCTAACTGACAAAAGTGTATAAATACTGTGATCAGTTGAAGGACAAAATGAAAACAAAACATCTAGGCTCTGTGATATTAATGCTTCTGCCAAGCTTAGTTTCTGAATGCGATATTTATGCATTATTCCAATGAACCAAATAATATTTTGAATGCAGTGCAAAGGAGTTAGCATATAATCAGATTTGTACATAAGAGTCCTGAAAGCGGCTAAAGACTATTACCTTATCAAGTACATTTGATGATGGTGCTAAATCTACAGGCAGTTAACATAGCCTCTTGAATAAATATGGATATTATGCAGTTTGAAAAATAATATATAGGGTTTAGATCCACAGAAATATGCAGTGTTGCTGAATATATAATTAGATAAAAGAGTCCTGAGAATATATAATTAGATGAAAGAGTCCTGAAAGAGGTGAAGCAAAACAGATACTGTTTTGTTAGTAGTGGAATATACTGATATCAGTCAAATAATGCTGCTATTATTATTGTTGTTATTGATACTGCTTCCTGTACAAAACAACCTTAAAGCAGATTGACAAATACACATACACTCTCAAACTCTATCTCACCCACAAACTCAGAGTAAAATGGAAATGGAAAGAAAGCAAAAGCAGAACAAAAATTATCCATGCAACATATCTAGGAGAAGTCCTAGATAAAGAGACAGGCCTTCAATGTGTCTGAAGAAAAAATGTCTAGTGTTTAAAGCGAATCTGCTTCCAACAAAATGCAACCTGCGAAAAATCCTTGAATGTAAGTGATAGATTGCTTTCTTAGCACCTTTTAGTTTCAAAGCAATCATAAATGCTTAGAGTACTGCAAATTGGTGGTACACAGGGGGGGGGGGAACCCCTAAGAGGTGTTACAGTAGGTGCTTCATACTTTCCCAGGGAAATAGCTTTATAGGTTCTGACCACACTACAAAGAAAGCCTGCCCTCAAGGAATTGCAAGATGACATTCTACAACTCTGGGCATGCTCAGTAATACCTCCCTCAAGAATATTGGAAATTAACCAGGTAATTAATCAGATCAGAAAAACCTTGAACCTGGCTCTGTAGGCAATTGGCAGCTATCTAATATAGATGTCACATATACATAGCCAGGGGCCCTACTCAGCAACTTGGTCACTACATTTCATACCAGTTGCTATTTCCAGATCAAATACAAGTGTAACCTCTCAGAGACCCCATTACAATAATCTAAGTGTGAGGTTATCTGTGTGTCAACAAAAGAAGTCAGGCTGTGCCTATCCAGGAAAGGATATGACTGCTAGACCAACAAAGCTATTTATATATTTATATAGACAGTCAAAGCCACTGTCCTGGATGAAACCCAGAGCAACCAGGAGTACATCAGTAAGATGGCACCCAAAGATGAGCTGCTGAGAGAATGCCTGAGGCAGGAGCAGACATGGGAGGAAGTTCAAGCAGAGGAAGGGCCATGGCATGACAAGACAAGACCCTGCATGGGATGTACCATTGACAGCTGAGGTGGATGACATTGGGAAGTCCTGCCAGTGGGTGGAAAGGCTGGACTAAAAGACAACACTGATGCACTGATCATAGCAGCACAAGAACAGGCACAAAGCACCAGATCCATAGAAGCAGGGGTCTACCACACTAGACAAGACCCAAGGTGCAGACTGTGCAGAGAGGCCTCAGAGACAGTCCAACACATAGTGGCAGGGTGTAAGATGCAGGCAGGAATAGCATACACTGAATAGCACAACCAAGTACTTGGCATTGTGTACAGGAACAGCTACATAGTGTATGCACTAGATTCTCCCAAGTCCATATGGGAGATTCCACAGATGCTTGTGGAGAATAACAGGGCCAAGATCCTGTGGGACTTCCCTATCCAGACAGACAGGCAGATACTGGCCAATCAACCAGACACTGTGTTAGTAGAGAAGGACCAGAAGACAGACAGACAGATGTAGTGGTGACAAGTGACAGCAACATCAGGAAGAAGGAGTATGAGAAGCCAGAGAAGTAGCAGGGCCTGAAGCACGAACTAGATAGGATGTGGAAAGTCAAGGCCAAAGTGGTCCCAGTGGTGGTAGGAGCACTCGGGGCCGTGACTCCTAAGCTGGGAGAGTGGCTCCAACAGATCCCAGGAACAACATCAGGGCTCTCTGTCCCGAAGAGTGCAGAGCTAGGAACAGCTAAGGTACTGCATAGAACCCTCAGATTCTCAGGCCTCTGGTAGAGGACCTGAGATTGAGGAAGACACATACCACCCATAGGGGTGAGAGGAAATATATATATAGTGGTCTAGCAGTCAGCAAAGCCAGTTTGGTCTAGTGGTTAAGGCACCAGGCTAGAAATCAGGAGACTGTGAGTTCTAGTCCTGCCTTATGCATGAAAGCCAGCTGAGTGACTTTGGCCAGTCAGTCTCTCTCAGCTCACCTCACCTCACAAGGTGGTTGTTGTGGGAAAAATAGGAGGGGGAAGGAGTATTAGGTATGTTCACTGCCTTGAGTTATTTATAAAAATAATAAAGGTGGGATAAAAAAATCTTTTAAAAAAAGCTATGAATGTTTTTTTCTGGTGACCAAGATCACTTAGGAATATAATGACAGTGACTGACCCTATGTTATGTACATACTTTTTCTGAAAAAAATGTATAACAGATCGGAAAACCTGCTCCTACCCAGGAGCCATTCTCCATAAAGCCTCCTCCAATCCACCTTAGCAGAATAAAAGGTCATTTGATTGGCCACACTATCACTGCATCCAAGCACTGATTTAAAACATGGACAGCCTCTTCTGAGTCAGATATTATGCAAAAGTAAAAGCCAGTATATTCCTAATGACAGTCTCCAATGGCTCCATATATAGTAGTTATTTAATAGCCCTGGTGGCTGTTTGTGAAGAAAGAGACAACATCTGTCCCACTCCAATCCTTGGGCACTTCATCAGGTATCCAAAAATGCTCAATGATAATATACAAAAAGTCAACTATGTCAGTAACAAGTCCCTTTAGTATCCCAAGATGCAATTTATCTGGCCTGGAGATTTGACTCCTCTGCTTTTTGCAATTGTTTGGTGAAGAAGATTGAGCCAAAATAGGAGTTAGCATTTTACCATTTTCATGATCAGCTAATTTGATTGGTCGTCGTCTTCTTCTTCTTCTTCTTCTTCTTCTTCTTCTTCTTCTTCTTCTTCTTCTTCTTCTTCCTCTTCCTCTTCCTCTTCCTCTTCCTCTTCCTCTTCCTCTTCCTCTTCCTCCTCTTCCTCCTCTTCCTCTTCCTCCTCTTCTTCTTCTTCTTTTCTGACTATGTTGTAGCCTGGTGAGTAGGGCCACCAGCAAATAAGCACACCTTTGGTAGTAGGAAGCTGCTATCCTAGTAGCAACCACAAATAGAAGCATTTTGTCTAGGACTGCATTTGTAGCATACACAATGTTGGGAATGAAATATGTTCATTAGGCAATGTAATAGCAGTGCAGAAGGCAATAGAAAATCACTGCACTTTATTTCCCCAAGAAAACCATCAGTGCCTGAAAAGAATTATCTAATGACTCTCAGACCTCAACAGACCTTAAATAGTCAGTGGGTTTAAAGAATTTTTGGGTTACCCTGAAGATGGAAACCTGGAGTGATACATCTTTATACAAAGCTGGAAAGCTTGCAACAATGCCAGAGATAGAGGGATAATAAATTGATATCCAGAAATGAGTATAATGTATTGGATGGGATCTGGGCAACATGATTGAATGAATGTAAAATATATTACTCTGGCAGAAGCAACAGTAAACATTAGAGTGGAATAGCAATAATGATCACAATTGGCATAAATAGACAAAAGCGGTATAAACATTTTAACAAAATTGCTCAATATAATCTATGATACAGGAATTATTCCATATGATTGTTTAACATCTACATTTATTACTCAAAGTAAACAATATGCAAAAATGGCAATGAATGATAAGTGTTACGTGTCACATTTTACAAATATTTCCAAAATTAGTAGGTAACAAAATTAATTACAACTGTAAAGCTGTTTTGTGCAACCCTTGTCACTTAGGTGAGAAACAGTACCTTGTAACCAGAAGGAGATTGGTAACTAGCACAGATCTTGACCAAAACATGCCCATAACTAGCTGAGCTGCTGCATTCTAGATCACTGTATCTTCTGAGTGGTTTTTTGCCCAGTGAAACCAAGAAGTTGAGTTGAGCTGTGAAATAGCAGGAAATCTGTGATTTACTGCTGAGTCCTGATCAGGACAGGTAGGGGTGTTAAACCATTCCCTCTGCAGTGAAACTCTCTCTGAACATCTCTATTGTATGAAATTTAGTTTGAAGGGAAGGGATAGAACATCCCACTGCTACCAGTGGAATCTCAAGGCTCAGGGAATCTTGAAAATTTGACCCAGAGAGTCTGTACACTATAGTAAATTAAATCCAGCTCATTTACATTTGCATCCTGTATCAGAATAAAATCAGTTCAATCTATAAGAAAGGAAATTCCTCTGATTATATCTCCACAAGGAAAAAGTGGCTGTACAAATGGAATGTTTGCTAGTATTTATAAACTGCAGTTCTCAAGCTATTGTGAAGCTAATAGTCAGTAGAAAAAGTATAAAAAAGAAAAGATTTTATCAAAACCTGGGAGCATATTGCTTCAGATGACCTTTTTCTGCTCCAGAGAAGGACTATGTCCAAAACTGATCTGCTCTGTTGTGGAACAAAACACCTCATTGTGCCGATCACATCTAATAGAAGGTAATAAGATGTGACCACCTTAATGTGATGATCTTGTGCCAGAGGAAGTTTAATCAGAAGGAGGAGGAGGAGGAAGAGGAGAAGGAGGAGGAGAAGAGGAGAGGACATGTGTTATTTCCCGGAAATAGAATATAAATAAAAAAACATTTTCAATTAAACTTCACATTTGGGCAATGGAGCAAAGCAAAGATTTGGCATTTTAGCAGCTGCTGCTAAAACATCCTGCCAGATGCACAGTTGCATCTAATACATTCTAGCAAAGTGCAGGCATAGAATTTCAAAAGCAAGGACACTTACAAGAAAATAGGGGCAAAAACAAATACTGTGACATCTCATGATTGAGGCCCCGAAATATTTTATGTTGCAGGCAAGCAAATCTTTGCACCTTTGAAACTCAAGCAATCATTAATGACTGGAAACCCCTTATGGACTTTTTGCATAAAAAAGAAAATGATTTTGTGATTTGTGGCTTTGATGATTAGAAAGAATAGATTATAGAAAAAAGGGAATTATGATGTAATGTTAGAGAGAGAGGTTTGATTAAAATTGTACGTATAACTGCCAAGGGAAGATCGGAAGGCTTCTTTACATTTCTTTTCATGTTTTCTGTTTTTTCTGTTCTTTTTCCTTTTTCTATCTCCTTTTTTCTTTCTTTTCTTCTCTTTCACATTTACTATATAGTTTTTTGAATGTACTTATTATATATGTAAAATCTTTTAATAAAAATTATTTTAAAAAAATTCATGCAATCAATGGTCTCCTGGTTGTCTAATATTTGAAGTGGCAAAACTTCTTTGAAAATAATAAAAAAAGGCTCTTACTATACAAACAATTCTGCTACCTACTAATGAATTACCTTGCTAAATTACCTTACTTTTTTGTTGAGAATTATGTTTTCAGCTTAGCAGAAATAGGAGGTCTTTACCAAGAAAATCAGCATTATAAAGCATAAGTTAGGATAGGATGATGTTTATGAATATGTGTAAGAGCTTTGTCCTGTGCACATATTGTATTTGTTTCCTCGATTTCCATTTGCCGTTCCTGGATCTTACACTTACTATTGACTTGAAGGATTTCTGAGTTTCAGAAACAGCATGGTTACTGGGGTGGTGAAACAGATCACAGCAGGAGTCTTTCAAAGCTTGTGCTGCTTGTGGAAATGTTCCATTTTTTTCTTTGAAGTTTTAGAAGTAGCTGTCTCAAGACAACATTCAACAATACTTGAATTCTTGTTTTGCCAGATTCTGTTGCTCTCTGGGCCAGCAGCCCATAACTCCTGCCTTATCACTGAAAAATTCAATTTTTCTCCATCCTCAAAGTATAATCTTTCAACTTGTACATTCTATGATTTTACTAGAATGTTTTCATGGATTTCTACACTGAGCAGGGGATTGGACTACATGACCAACTCATGCATTCTATAATTTTGTGATTTATTTTCTGGAAGGTGCTAAATGTGGAAGCATTATGTGTCCTCACAGATGTAATATCCTGCAACTACTCATGTTATGAAAATAACCTTTTCTGAACAACTGAATAGGGCTACTGATGCATCAGATTGCACAGATGGGTTTCTCTGAGATTAGCTATCTTAAGAAATACTTGCTTAATCCTCCTATGTTCCAATGCAAGACAAATCTCTATCTCTATCTATCTATCTCACACCATCTCACACCCTCTCACATGCACAGATTCACACACATACACACACTTTAGAGGCACCTAACTCCTAACAATTCTGGGGTAGCTTACAATTTAAAAAGTAGGAATAATGCAACAAAAGAAAATTGTTCAATCTGGCAGTAAAAAACAAAACAAAACAGAGTATTGGGGTGGCATGAGAAACCTCAATATGTTCAAAATGGATATTTTTTTGAGATACCAACCTGTTAGCATTAGTGACTGTGGATCAATATCAGAAGACGAAGAAAATGGTGGAAATTTAAGGAACTCATTGGTGATCATGTACAGTGGGAGCAGGTAATATCCGAAGGATAGATAATGGATGAACAATACCTGGATGAAGTAAATAAATATGTCTGCACTGATTAATCTCCTTAACAATTTCTGACAGATCTAACAGTAGTTGTTCTAACATAAAGAGTAGGTTGCTTATCTGTTATAAGTTCAAATCAACAAAAGCAAAGCATATTTTGAGACCTAGAAATCAGAACAACCTTTTCCTAGCAACATTGCCCACTATGCTGAATTCTGCTTTCATGTTCTCATATATTTCCTTCACATAGACACATTTCCAATGTGCAAGAAAGCATAAAGGCTCCATATTTTCTGTTTCCATAATCATTTGTCATATGTTGTCTCCCTGAGAAGAAAAAGAAGTTTGAGCTTCTACAAGTATATCAGAAGAAAAAAAAATCAATCAATCAATCAATCAATCAATCAATCAATCAATAATACAATAAAATAAAGGTGGCTTTGATGTTTTGCTTCCTATTGCTGGAAAAACATCATATAAATACCACTAATATTTTTTCTGTCTCTAGGACTGAAAAGAAAAACAAACAGGGAAACATTGTTTCAATCCTCCTTAAGATCTTCGCACCAAAAAGATGAACAGGCATGCACAACATCAATCAATGCAATCCTGGTTTGAGCATACTAATTATAAAGCTGCCCATGTTTCATTGGCAGATCAAATCATGACTTTAACCTTGATGCCACCGGGGAGTGCACCAAATATATGATTAGAGAAAGTCCTTGCCTCTCTCAAAGCTTTCATATCTCTTTAAAGCAGCCTGACTTCAGTATTACAATTAATGAGAAGTGGGAGTCTGAGAACTCTGCCCTCCCCATCTTGATTTTTTTTATTTCCTTGAAGAACAAAATGATATATAACAGGTTGGTTCTCCACAGTCTTGCTCAGAGCCTAGAAATTAAAATGTTGTCAAATAGATACCAGGGAATGTGTTGCAGAATTATTTTATACTTAAAAACTATTGGGTATCTTCATGGAAGCTTTTACAAGCAGGTAGATACAAACTACTAAGGTAGTTACTAGATACAAACCAACCACAAAGGGAATTTGTCATACACGTTAACTTGAATGAATGATGATTTCTTAGTAGTGTTGCTGCCTTTTTATTTCTGCTTTTATTATTTAATGCATCAGCTCTCTATGAAAAGCAGACATCTATCCTCTGCTTTAAAGCTGATAGGCAATAAATCTATTTAATGTCTTGCTGTGATGTAGGATTCTAGCTGAGAAATTTACCAATACAAATGATGCTTGGGATATATTCTGTGTATACTCTCATGCCCAGGTTCCTCCTAGCTGGCATTTTAGCATCAGCAGCCATCTTTTCTTATACATAACCATGGCAAAAGCAAATTGAACTGCAGCAGAAATACAGAATATCACTTTTTGCAGTCCTATCTGTGTTTTACATCCTTCATTTTGATGATATATACCAAGTTGAGGTTGGGTTTTTTTTTTTTGTATAAACTGCTCTAAGCTGTTTTTTTTTTTAAACTCTTGTTTGTTTGCTTTTCTTACTTTCTTCTCCAATATTCTAAAAGCTATTTTTGTTAAGAACTTTTGTCTTGATTCAGAAGCTCCAAACTTCCAGGTTGGCAAAGGGCCTGACCTCTTCTATTGTGCCCCAATCATCTTACTGTTAAGTTCTTTGTGAACCTGGACATGTTAAACAAAACTACAGCCACAGCTCAATTCTCTTCTTTGATATACCAAGGAAATGGTACTTACTGATTTGATGGGCTACCAAATGTACCTGGAGCCCTATTTTCAGCTTAGGCCAATAAGCTACAATTTATGCAGGACTATCCTATGACCACCGATGAAACAGTCTCTAGCACTGGGGCCTGATCCACCTTTTGCCTGCCATATTTGGGGCCATTAGTTTTCCTGAAGGTCTTGGCCTATGCTTTGAAGGATTAGGTAAGAAAGTCAGATTTAAAGATAAATGACAATTATGCAGGATTCAAAGGCTGGTAGAAGAGTTATGGACTCCCCAGCCCATAGCTCAGCAAGTTTTCTTTAAATATGTTTTTTCATGAAAATTTCTTTCCCTTCAGAATAACTTTTTAGAATACCCAGGAAATGTTATTTTAAATTCATCATGGTAAAGATAACAGGGTAGGACATCTTTTATATATCTCATCCCCATTGTAGATAATGGAAAACAGTGATTCATTCCTCAAGTACCTAAAAAATAGTTGGAGATGGCATTTCACAAGCCCTAATGGTTACATAATTTTGAGCATCAGTCTTTAAAATAGTCATGACAGATGGTTAGTGGAGATAATGTGCTTTCTTATTGGTACTTGAGGTACATAATTTGGGTTTTAACTGTGACTTTCAGATAGTTCTTGTATCTACTGATTTTTAGCATCTTCCCTTTCAAATTCACATTGTTTCTTTTCTATGAGATTTCAATCCTAGTTACAGAGGAAAGTCTGGAATTTTAATCTGAATTTCTACAATTCCTATACATTCCACACTATTAAATTAAAAAAATAAAATAAAATATAGGAATAGATATCATTTGTTGAACCCACAAACTGAAATTCATAGGATCTCTCTCTCTCTCTCTCTTTCTCTCATTAACAAAATCCTGCAGAGTGAACACAGAAAAGGGTAAGAAATTGTTAGAAAGCATCTTGACACTATTATGTTAATGAACATAAAACTCATTTGTCTAGGGGAAAATATAAATAAGGGACTGCTGAAAGATTAAATGGTGGATTCAAAACCATAAGGAATGTATAATTTCTTAAGGTCCTGGGATATGTTTCCAATAAGCCTTCACCATAGTTTGTGCTTATCTCACATTGGAGCTAGAGAGGATCCCAAATTAGTAGAAATGCCACAGTGCACAAAACTGTTAATCAAAGTAATAGATTCCCTATTCCCTGATATAATGACAATGTGCCAAACTCAGATTTTAGGAAGCTTATTGTCAGCAAATCATAAAATATCATTTGCATAATTCATAGAGTATGTAATTTGTAATCAGTGAGCATTTCGAGACTCCAACCCAGTGTTTCTCATCCTTGGCAACTTTAAGATGTGTGGACTTCAGCTCCCAGAATTTTCTAGCCACCCCAGTGAAGGAACCTGCGATCTTATCAAGTAAGATCTGCTAAAGCATTTCAGTGCCTGTTTAAAGAGTTCCAGTGAAGAGGAATATACCACTTCAGGAAATATATTTCACTGGTTACCATTAGGAAATTCCTCATAATATCTAACTTGAACATATTTTCTTACAATTTCAACCCATAGGTTCTGTTTCTGCCCTTCAGGGCAACAGAGTGCAAGTCTACTTCCTCATCTATATGGCATGCTTTAGATATCTGAAAACTGCTATCCTGTCTTCCCTCAGTCTTCTGTTCTGCAGGTTTATATATGTTTCTTTAACTGTTCTTCATAGGACTTGCTTTCCAGATCCCTTAGGGATATTAAGGTTTGAAAAGCCAATGAAATCCAGTTTTCATCAAGCTGTACTTATTACAAAGCAGGATGTTCTCTCTATTAATAACCTATTACTTCATGGGCTTTACTCCATCCCTTGCTCTCAATTCTGTTCTGTCCCATTTCTATTCAGCCAAATTCTTTCTGGCATTGACTTGGTAAAACTCAATTTTATACCTCCACTACAACTGTCATTGGAGTGATCCAAGAATAGCTTGGATTTACAAGAATATGCATTGCATTCCTGTATAAATCATGCTTATTTATTCCCATTTAGTTCAATAGCCCAGTTCTGCTGAACAAGAAAAGATAACAGTAGAAGCTACAATAAATGCATTTCTACTTACATCTAAACTATGGGCTTACTCCCAACCCTGATAAGACAAATAAGTGTCCAGGATTGTGACTTGGACTATAAAATTGTTCCTAGGAACCCTGCCCCTGCAGAGCAACCAGTGCAATCTATTCATACTAATACAATACTATCCAAAGCCCCCCAATCCGTGTTTGCGAGTAAGTGATAATAAATATAAAACTCATCATGAATAAAATAAAACATTAGTGCTTTGGGACTCTGATTTAAAAATTATTTGCTATGCTCATTGGCTGCCTACATATCATCAACACATCCTTCCACCCAACACTTTTCAGAGGCAGATTTCACAGAGTGTGGCATGGATGTGTGAGATTAGTCTGAGCTTATGAAACTGCTCCTACAGGTCAAGGCAATTAAGAGATAACCATGTGAGGCAATATTCCAAAACTATGGCATATGGTGCTATGGCATTAAAACACCTAAGTAAAATATATTGGCAGGGATGATAACTTGAAGTGAGGACATATGTCAAAGGCAGCTGATAATATGTTTGTGGTGAAATTGCTTGCTGTCTCCTAGAATATTATCTTTATGAAGAATTTCTATTTATGGTCATAGAGTATCCTAAGGCCTATAGCTATTACTATTTTGGCTGAGTCCCAATGGTTTAAGGCAAAAAATGTATCTAAAGAAACCAGTGCCTTCACACTTCCTATTACTGGACTCTAATCAGTTGCCAACTTTCAGAAACAGAAGCTCACTGTAATGAACACACGGATGGAAGAAAAGATGTTTGTTTAGTGAGTGTGTGCTATGGTAAAGCGAAAAAATGTGCAAGAAACCCACTGTTTTATTAAATGTACAAGAGCAACTAACATCTTTGTAAAATGAAAGGTACAAGTAGAAAATAAATCAAAAGTAAAAGCATAAGAACATATTCAAAGATTTAATATCATGTACACATAAAATTTGGTTAAGCAAAGTGAAGAGCATAAACAGGTATAAAAGATGTCAATCCAGAAAACCACATTATTTCTCCCTAATGCTAGCAACTCTAGGATTTTAGAGACTAGATGGGATATTGACTTTCTCTGTACTTGTTTGCTCTAAGTTAACTTAGTATCATGAAGGAATATACTGTTTGGTGGCCAGAAACCTGTAAGCACCTGGAATATCTGTAACTTTATTTCAACCTAAAACGATCAGAGAATTTTTACAGAATACTATTTTTATTGTAGAGTTCTACACATTCAGTACACAGACTTTATTCCTGACCTTCTCTAGTGCTTGGGGGTAGTATCCTGATGCTTGGCCAGGTACCAGAATCTGTTTGTCAGATATTTGCCAAGTGGTGCTCAATTTTCTCTTACAGAATTTAAAACAGAACAAAACAACAGATCGCCGATTATTACTGGGCAAATTCTACTGAAAGATGGACATCTCATGATAGGGATGTGATCTATGTTGCTATATTACTTAGGTAGGAGACAGTATATCCTTCTCAAGCTTGAATTAGATAGTTTACTTCAGAGATAGGCAGCACAGTACTCTGGGGCTGCAATGCACTTTTTGACACCATCCTTGGTTCTCCAAGCTGTTTCACAGATGTTTTGCTTTTAATAAAATCTGGTCTTGCAGATGCAGCAGGGCACTGGATTTGGTTAGCCAGATCAGGTGGAACTTGGGATCTGAAGGGAGAAGAAATTTGTGTGACTCCTTTATGTTGGTGGCCAATATAGATCTCTGCAGGGGAAATAGAGCATCTAAAATGGTTGACTCAAATATCTGATGGATCTGGATGGCTTCTACCCAACTTTATACCAAGATATGGCAATACATTTTAGATCCCCAGACATGTAACCTTATTAAGTGATTGGCTTAATTTAGCAGAAGACACACAAGCACCATTCAACTAGATTAGAATCTTTGCAATAATGAACCTTTATACTCAACAGAAAATTTGCCCCCTGCAGTACAAAGAAGTCAAAGCCTTTCTATAGGTCTACATTCCAGAGTTTAAACTCTAAGCTTTTTTCTCCCACTTTTTGGAGGTCACAGATTCTCGGCCATTCTCTTAATAGCTTTGAATAACAGTTCTTTCTAGCCTGGAAAACACTGGTTCCCCTTACTTCTTATCCTTCCTTCCTTATTTACCCTAAATTCACCTGGGAAGTTTTCTGCCTAATCTATTGGTAATACTGTTCCATTCTGGAATATGGAGGTGACCCAGGTGATCAACATTAATGCTTCTAAGTGCTTTCTTCCTTCTTGCAGAGGCAAATCAGCCCCTTGGCTTACTAGGGAGATGAAAGTGATGAAATAGACAGGACGTCTGCTGGAGGAACTTTCAGGATAAATCAGATCAAGGAAGCAGTAAGGCCTAACAGAAAGCTACAATACAGGAGTACTAACTTTTCAGCCTCCACTGCTTCCACATAAAACAAGGTGATGCTCGTTTTATAGATGCCCACTCTGTGAGGCATCTCCTTCACCAGATCAAAGAGAATGCAACTCCATATCAGGAATATTGGAACAAGCTGGCTGTCTTCTTGTGTTACCACATCACTAAACCTAAATATTTATTTTATTTCACCAGCTTTATACCTAGTAACTCTTTGCAAACCATTTTTGTTTGATCTCCAACATTAAATTTCACACTCTTTGTTTTAGACACCATGCTCCATAATCACAACAGCCGATTCCACCACTGGATGTCTCAGTTGAACAATAGATTGTAACTTCTTTATGGATGTGCAGCTGCCTTTTCTGTCACACTTTCCTTATTTAGCCTCATAGCAGTATCTTAATAAAAGTTGGCTTATAGGTTCAGTTTGTGTGTGTGTGTGCTTTTTTAAAAAGAGTTCCTGTCAAGCTCTTCATCAGTTACTAGCTGGCATTGGCATAATCATCCTTCATTGGGTTGTCTTCCTTTACGATATCAATTAGCAAACAATCTGTTTTCCTGGCACATGGTACAATTAGGATGCAAAACACAGGGCTGTGAAGCCATGCATATTTTAGTCGGAATGTCTGTATCCCCCAAGAAAAGGGGAAAATTGATTTCACCTTGCCAAAATTGGTGGGGAAAATGGGGTGGGGAAAATGGGGTGGGGAAAATAAACATCAAAGGAACAACACCAGGTATATTTACAGACCGTCTTCCACGATATAGGGGGTGACCTGATGTTTCAAATAATAATATTAGTAATCATAGTAATAGTACTAATAATAATAATGGTTCCTCAAACTGGGACTGCCTTTTGTTTCTGTTTTCTGCATTAGTACTTCAAAAAGCTGAACTGAGGTCTCCCCACAGACGCTAGAGGGCAGAAGAGGGCTATTTTCTAGTTTCTCAGCATAATTTAAATGTGAAGACCCACTTCAAGAAGGCCTTCCCTACTTGCTTTAATATAGGTGTGAGGGAAATATGCCATTGTTTGGTGTTTATTCATTGTTAAACTGTACTGCCTGTTTAAAATATTTATTGGTTTACTAAATGTGGCTTTATATGCAGTAGCTTTATATCTACTGAGCTTAATACTTGCCACTGCTTCACCAGTGAGCTAAGCTATGGATTCATAAAGGGAAGATTTCAGCAACTGAATACCTTAGATTGTTCTCCCATCTCTCTTCTTGCTTTTAACCAAACTCTTTCTTTGCTTTGGGATGAATTCCCCCTACTGTACTGTAAGCTTGCAAGTTGATTAAAAGTAATAATTAATCATTTGAGCTTCAGTCCATGAATAGTTACAGTATCAATTAAATGTGTTATATGAATAAAACCAGTGTCTCTAATGCATATGTTGTTTATAGAAGGGACACACATTTGTTTTGTCACAGACAAAATCTTAGTAGAAGTATTTCACCTGTGTGTAAGAGAAGGGAAAATGCTTCTTCAGCGTTTTGAGAAAAAACTTCCAAATTCCAAATTGAGGTTATTAGGCCAGCCAAGTTTACCAAATACAAGCAACCTTTCAAGTTTTCCAAAACACTATCAAGCAAGATTAAGAGACCATGGAAATGTGTACTCTTGCAAGTTTGGGGGAAACTTTCTGATGGCAATAAGGAGTTTGCCTCACGGTGTCTTTTGATTTCTTTTCAGATGATGGCTCTTAATTTTCAGTTATTTTATTTGCAATTTTTATAAATTGCCCTTATAACATTTCTTTTTATAAACAATTCTCAATTACTTGGAGGCAACTGTCATTCACTTACTTTTTTTCAACCGTTTAAACCAATGATTTTCCATCTTCTTGGATCTTCCTTTTTTAGTATTGTTTTTAATTCTGGATTTATAGTTTTAATGTTTTTTGTAAGTCGCCCAGAGTCCCCTATTGTGGGGGAGATGGGCGGGGGAGAAATCCAACAAATAAATAAATAAAATAAAATAAATACATTCATATATTAGATGTTGCAGTCTTACTGGCAGGTTGAGCAGGTTGAGCATGAAATGATGAAAAACTGAGTGGGGGTAATATAACACTGCCATTTCTATACTTCTTTCATTTACAATAGTACCTATACCCAGATAAGCTGATCTGAAGCTCCTGTCATCTAGCGGGAGCCAAGGATGTGCTTTCTCTATTGCAGTGACTGCCCTTATAGAACACTCTTACCCCCAGACCTTGGATAGCCCCAACCCTGTTGGCATTCTGAAAAGCTTTAAAAACTTGGGTGTTCATTCAGACATTGAGTTGGGATGTTAGGTGAGCCCAGCTATATGGTTGTATGATTGTACGGCTGTAGGATGAAAGTCTTTTTGGAGACTGCAGTTGTATTGTATTCATCTTATCATGGTATGTTAGCTATCCAGAGTCCAGGAAGTTAGACAAGTGGCCATATAAACAGAATGAATAAATGAATGAATGAATAACTGAATAAGTTTTGGTTTTTGTGCTTTTCTTGAAGTCACATGGATATTTACGTGAAGGACACCTGTTCCAAATCACCTCAAAACTTGATGGCAATCTAAGGATGTACATCAGAGGTGGGAACTGAAACTGATCCAACATTTTGCTTTGTGTATTACATCATGTATTTTGTGTTGCTCTGAAGCCTACTTTGATGTGATATGCTTTGCTAGATAGCTAGATGACTTGCCTTATTTCAGAACCTTGTAAAGCCTTATCAAGGAAAAGTTACTTTATCAAGTTTCCTACCCTCTGCTGACAAAGGACACTTGCTGCTTTACATTTGGGTAAGATGCATTTATTGTTTGAATGGTGGCATTATATGAAGTTAGAACTAGTAGCACTGATCCAGCTGTGAGGTAAAGAAGTCAGCTGCCTCTGGCAGCTAATTTGGGATATCATGAAAACTAGCAGAATATTCTGTCTTTAATTTATTGTTATTGCACTTTATTGCCAATGGGGAGGACGGGCACTTGTGGGAATTTTTTTCTTGGTTGCCAATATAACTTGACCAGCCTTGATTTGTGATGGAGAGGAAACTGCTGCTGTGCCTCAGGCTACACAATAGCTCAGTCAGGACCTGCTTTGTTTGCTGAAAAATGCAGCATAACACCAAACATATACATTTTACTACTCGCCCCCCAACAATGGCTTTTGGTGTATTTTGAGATTGTGGGATCGATAATCTGAATTTGTTAATTGAGGAAACACTTTGGCACTAGCAGCAATCTAGTGTCTTGAGCAAGCAAATGGCCCTCGGGTCGCCCAGTGAAATTGGCTGAGCTGTATGGGAATTGTAGCTCAGTAGAAAGGGGAAAAGCATAATAACACTGCAGCCTTAAGTAATACAGATAATTCCAGTTCCAACAAAGTTAGAAAATTCAAAGTCATGTTTTCTACAAAGACTGTAAATCACCCAGCTTGTAAAAAGAAGAAAAAAGCAAGGCAGATGGAGGCAACAGATTATTTTCCATGGATTCCAAGCTATTCTTCATTTTAAACAGCTTGTTAACCCTAGTGGTGAGCTTTTCCCCTGATACAGAACAATAACTTCAAGTCAGCAGCATACGGTAGTGGGGAAAAAGACAAAGATAAATGCTGAATATAAACTTGCTGAAGAGTTAAGCACAAGCAGGGAGTGAAAAGACACTTCTAACCCTACCAGCAGTAATACGTCAGGTTGAGGAATGCCCCTTACATTTCTGATTAAACATGGCACTGAAGTCAGGAGAAAGTTCAAATAGCTTCAGACCAGCCAAGTTATTTAATACATGGGGTAGTCCTTGTCATATGTAATCTGCACCAGTGTGAACTTCCAGGGGAGGTTGGGGGAGGGGGGATCTTTGTTTACTACATAATATGGTAGTATGCAAATTTCTGTCAAAATACAAAAGTATCCCTCTGGAAGTTCATAAATGGGCATGAAGTCTTCTAGACCTTGGCACCTTTCAGTATGTAGCAGACTCTGGTGAGATGATCTTAAGAAAAGGAGTCAATTCCATACTCAGAACCTCCTTCTACCCAACTTTGCCTCTGTTAGCCTTGCAAGGTAGTCCAGACAAAAAGCACACACAGGAATACTAGCTCTATCTTTATTGTAAGGTTAAGTAACAGAATCTTGCAAGTCTGAAAGGACATCTCTCCCTCCTCACCTTTACAGCCCAAGAAACTAGGGAGGGTCCTTTCTGAGACGTTTGCCAGGCTCCCAGTCCTTCTGTGGATTTAGCTTCCTCTTATCTGACTGTTGTCTAGTCTGCAGCTCTTCCTCCTGTCTCCCAAGGTCATTCCCACATACCATTACAGCCTTTGACTGAAACACTAAGTATTCCTCTGCAAACGTTGAAGCAGATCAGATTATAGGCCATGGGCAGATCCACACTTTCTGCTTGTCCCATCACCAATACAGGCCACTCACCACTTCCTGAGTGCAGGAACAAATGATGTTGCCCTCCTCCCGCTCCCAGTTCACTGCGAATGCAGCCTGCACCAGTGTTTTCCAGCTTTGATTCGAAACTGCAGTTTTCCAACCCAAACCATCTTAAGTTCTTCATAGCATATAGCCTCTAGAACTCCATTCTAGTAGCAGGCCCAGCTCTGACTGGCTGCAGTGGCTATTATACTCCATCCCCTCTGAGGGGTGGTCACTGCCTGGGCACCCATTTCACTCTGGACTTCTGGGCTGCTATGTTCTCTGTTGGTTTACAGTTGCTAATCTTGCAGTTGATCCAACAATGGTCCATTAAGTCAGTGAAGTAACCTCACACCTAGAAACTTAGTCTCCATCCAACCTTTATATTTCCCATAGGGCATCTTTTCAGTTTCTGCCCAGGCTTGGTGAAGCATGCCCCCTTGCTTTCCCAATCTTTGAGGATTGTGGATGACGGACAGCAAAGATGGAAAGAAGTGTCAATATCTTGACCCCAAGCTATGTAGACTTTTGTAAGTCACTTTAATTATAGATTATTACATTTTATACATAGTTTTATGTGATGTCATGGATATAGTACCATTGCTGTGTTTCAGTGACATTAAAATGATAATTTGATCTCTCTTTTGATGCCCCTGTATTTCTGCAAGTAACTAATAGGAGTGCCAGATCTCTGCCTATTTATGGCTGAGATATGTACCTCTTCCATCAACATACAGGCTTCCCTCAATTTCACTGAAAACCTTGCATAAAGCCAGACACTGAACTAATGGGAAAAAAAGGGGTTGTGGGGTATGGTGTCAAATTGTGTAACCCAAATGCATGACAAATGTGCTCATACATATTTAGAGTCTTATTCTTAAGCATTATGTTACTCAAACAGGTTTTCTTCCTTGCCTTGTGTTTTATGTACAATGAAAGCATCTGATCTTTTTAATGCATGTAGTTAGTGTGGCAGACAAAGAGGTGGGATGCATCATGACACTATGAATTTTACGAGCCTCCTTTGTTATGTTGTGCACAGTAGATTTGCCCAGGATAAAAGCTCATCCTAGGGCCAAAGATCCTTCACTAGTTTTGATGCAATGCAATATGTCCAAGTTTTTCTAATGTTAAAGAGGTCCCTTTCCTTTTCCTTGGTAAGGGAGTTGGACAAGATGTTGATGGCTGTTTTGACTCTGTAGCAACATTAGTAGCTACTGCAGGTATGAAGGAAGCAGGAGACAGGATTCACAACTAGGATAATTGCACAGAACGATGGTAAACGCATAAGTAGGAGTTTTGGTGGGGAAATGTTCACGCGGTTTGGGGAGGTAAAAGTTTAGGCATGTTTCCAGACCTTTGGCACAAACAGTCTATGCTGATGCAAATTCTTTTCCACATAAAGTGAATTCTTGGACAATGATATAATAATGAATTCTATAAAATAAATTCATATAAAGGGAATGTGCATGAAAAGGAGGGAAACCTGTACTTTGTCTCATGCCTGTACGTGGGCATTCTTTTCCTTTTAAAATAAAGAAACAAATACATAAGGAATAATTGCAAAATGTTTTAATAAAAAGCTTCTGACTTCAGTAACAAACATTTCCTTTGTGACTGAAAAACAAGTGTTTGTTTGGAAAAAGCCTTCAGCAAGGATTCATTGGGGGTTTATTTTATGTCATAGATTAAATTATCTCTTGTTTATTCTGCTCACTTGAAATGCATAATTAATATTTCACAGCATGCTCAGATTAGTAGTTACATTTGCTTCTTTGCTTAATTTTTAGAAGTCTCTTACGGTGTTCTTACTGAGACTTAGCCTTAGTGCTCTTACACTGCAACCCATGAATCAGGTTAAATATTTGAACAAGTAAGCTCTAAATCTTCTTTTAAATCAAGGACACTTACTACTAAGTTGTTTTCAAAGAGTACATACATCTAGACAGATCTAATCTTGGCATATTGCTTATTTGCTTCTGATGCCCAGCATCTTCTGTAGCATGCCAGTCTTCATAAGTGACCGATGGCTCATTCATTTACACACTCTCATATTCATTCAAATGCATGCATATACACTGATTCTCTCTCTCTCACACACATACACACACAAACATATATACAAACACATGCATGTGTGCGTGTACACAAACACATACTCGTATGACATTGATGGAAAGTCTCAATCTGGTGCTGGGGATGATGATGATGATAATGATCTTCATTCTCCCCAAGGCCCCCAGAACATTATACAAAAATCAATAAAAAACAATAATAAAATCATGAAAATTCAAAAATTATAGACTTCATTTTTTTAAAAAAAAAGCAATCTAAAAGGTTGCCTAATTCTGTGGTGTAATTCATCTGCAATTTCTGCAAATGCCTAGTGAACAACCATGTCTTCAGCTGTTGTTTAAAAGAAGAAAGCATGAGGACCAGGAGTGTTTCCTCCAGGAGAGGGTTCCATAATCAGTTGCTACCACAAAGAAGACCCTAATCCTAACCAGATTCACCAGCCAGTTACTATCACTAATGCTGAAAACAGTTTAGTCTGGGGAAGACCTACAAGAAGACTGAAGAACAAGCTACATGCAAGGGTCCAGATGCATATTTTAGACCCAAATCACCTAGATAAGGTTAGGATTGTGCAAAACTATACACAGAGACACCTCAATCCAAAGGCCTCCCTGCACCATCTGAGCAAGTTCCCTTTCACATAGGTTTGCAGTCTTAACTATAACTTCTCAGAATTAAGACTGTAGAAGCAGCAGAAGAAAGTGTTCTGGAATGATACAAGTTGTAGTTAGGTCTCTGTTTATGTGAAACAATGAAAGAAGTCAAAAAGATTGATTGGATTAAGTCTAAGGCACAGATGAAGAGGCAGCTTTGTACAGAAGACCCTGGGAGAGAATCTGCTTGGTAGCTTGTACAAAAAGCTGAAAACATAGGCCTGTGCTGCAATATCACCCATGTGATACTTTACTTAAATAATAATTAATTGTAGTAAAAAAAGAATGGATCACTGAGAATTGCATGTTAAGAATGGGGATCAGATGGATGGGAAGTTCTTGAAACAAATGAACAATTTATCTCTGATCTTGAAAAGCTTAAGTGGTTTGGAACTGGTTAGTGCTTGGATAGGAGACCACCCAGAAATCCTACAGGAAGAGGAGTTGTGGTGCTGGCCACAGGCAGACCACTTCAAAAGTTAGAATAAGAATCAATGAACTATTGAGAAGGAAACTAATGCTGTTAATCAGAACCATATGGTCTTGACTACTTAAGGCATATTGTGAAAACAATCTGGAACATGCTTGGAATTCCACTGTAGAGTAATTTCTTTACAATCTTAAATCATCTTCTTATCTGGTAGCAAACTGGTAAACAAAATCAGTATGTAAAATGACTCCATTACCTTTAATTTCTTTGCTACATAACTGTTTTCTTAAATGCAATGTAGGTATGGATGTGTGTGTGCACACTCATATCACACACAAAAAATGGGTGTTTTCCTGGCAATGTTTTTATCTGTTCCAATTGACACTTTACCCCCTTTTTATTTTTGTTTCAGGATAAATAGAGGCAAATGAAAACATTTTAGAGTGTACTTGCATACTTAATGTACATTTTTCTAAAGTTGATTTAAAACAGAAGGCTCTTCATATCTAAAATCATATATCAGCTAAGAAATATAATCCCATTAAGATTCTACTACTTAGACATCTGCAGGGTTGTATTTAAAGTCATTATAAAAGTAGCACATTTATACTTGCCTGGTTTGAAATCAGATCATTTTAAATGGCATCAAATTAATCAAAGATGTGTTTTCGTAAAATCCATAAAACCAATGAGTTTCCACAATATTTATCTTCACTGCTAAGAGGATTATAAAGGTTAAGGCGAGAAAAGATAAATGCATCATTTCTCTGAAAAGGCAAAGATGTGAAACAGTTGATGAATGGCTAAATTCAGAAGGCTACAAAAGTTTTGGGCAGTGCACAAATATAGTTAAGCTACTTTTCTTAATCTTTGGTTAGATAAAAATAGGTTTTGCTGCAGTTTCTGGGTTATTCCACTGTGCTTAATGTGAAGCATTTAGCCTGCATAAAGAAATTGTTTCTATATCTTTGATGAGGTAACAGGTGCATTCAAATAACTGCATGCTAAACTAAAGAAGAATGAATTCTTTTGGATGGGCAGACTGTGGCTCCCATAGCCCTTTCTACACTCCTTGAAATCAACTTTTCCTACCTCTTTCCGATATGAAACATAGGGAACTTAGGATGTAAGCCGTATCAAAGGTAGATCAAGATAGAAAACCAAGAAAAACCTGTAACTTCTCACCAAAAATTAGCTCCAAGTAAAGTGTGGCCCTTGGCCACCAAAAGATTGCCCACCTCTGTTCATCAACACTTTGCTTAGCTTATATGAACAAATTCTTTTTTTTAAAAAAGAGCTCTTAGAGCTATGTCTTCATTTTTGTTTTTGTTGTTTTCAAAAGTGCTGTTAATCGTCTTGGCCTCCCTCCTCATAGCATGGCTAAGCTTATGAGTGGTGGAATACTAGGGAATAGATGAGCTTGTTGGATTCTGTCAGCCCCACTAGGTAGGCCAGATGAAGAAATCAACTAAAACTACTTTTATTGAGATTGTCTATAATAATAGAATCTTGCAAGTCTGATTGTGCTGTACCTCCTCCCTCTTATACTGCTATGGATTAGGGAGGTGTCTGTCTTAGTCTCTTCTGAATACTATTCGTGTGTTGCTTTGGTAATGGATCTTGTCTATCTTGTAATCTTCCTTACTCTTTACATCACCTCCCATACTAGCCTCAGTCCCCCCTCCCCCACCCCAGTTGCATGTCCAGAAAACTCTGAGTCAAGGTCATGGGAACAAACTTCATCACTTTGATGAAAAACCACTGATGGTGTCAGCCTCACTATGTAGACCAAACCAAGAAATCAGGTCTATAGGTAGGCTATAACTATTTTTATTAAGGTTGGTACAGTAACAGAATTTTGCAAGTTTGATTGTGCTTTACTCCCCCCACCCGTACCCTATCATACTCATGTGAACTAGGGAGATGTCTGCCTGTGATGGAATGGAATTATGAAGGCCAGACTCAGGGAGGGAAGCATTCTCTTTTGTCTCCTGAGGGGCGAGGAAGAGATAAGAAGATGAGGCTGGCACCTCCCTGAGGAATTCACTCTGACTTTGGGGACTGAGTTTGAGTCTGGGAAGTCTGATGTCAGGCCTAGCCCAAGGAACTCCAGGAGACCGTGCAGATTCAGTTCAGCAATGTTTATTAGCTACAACCTCTAGCAAGAATCTTCCCAGACTCAAACTCAGTTCCCAAAGTCAGCCAGTGAAAACAGAGTGAATTCCTCAGGGAGGTGCCAGCCTCATCCTCTTATCTCTTCCTCGCCCCTCAGGAGACGAAAGAGAATGCTTCCCTCCCTGAGTCTGGCCTTCATAATTCCATTCCATCACACTGCCTGAGCTGCTTTCACATTCCTTCTTTTCATTTTGGACTTAAGCCATGTTTTTCCCATCACCACTTTGGTAATAGATTTGGCCTATATCTGTCAAGGTCGTCTTCCTTACTACTTTTGCAGAGAGCAGCTATAATAACAGAGTCTTGCAAGTCTGATTGTGCTGTATCTCCTCCCCATTATACTCCTGTGAATTAGCGAGGTATCTGTCTAAGTCTCTTCCAAATACTATTTGTCTGTTGTGGACTTAAGATATGTTTCACTCCTTGTTGCTTTGGTAACAGAGCTCGCATATCTCTGTCAAGGTTATCTTCCTTATTCTCTACAGATCTAGTCCCAAGGAATGCACCATTTGGTCCAGGATTTTTGGGATCCTGTGAACTTGAATGACCACTGGGAAAAGGGGCTGTAAATACCTGATCCTTCCAATCTTTGGAAAGGTCATCCTTAGGCCCTTTTAATGTTATTCCACACAATGAACCAAATTGGGGGTATACTTGTGGTGGGGGCAAATCAGGTAACATTCCTATGAAAACTGCAAAATTAAGCCTCTAAGGCTTACTTATGTTATACTACCTGCAAAGCCTAGCCTTCGGTATCATTCCAGTAAACCTCAATCCATTCAGGTTGTCTAATGATAAAAAGAATGAGTTACCAAGGAATTCTGCAAGTAAATAAAATAATTGGAACAGTAATTTGCTTATTTCCCTGAATTGACAAATCACTTTCTATTTATACATGCAATCACTTTTTAGGAACTTGTCCCTTCAATATTCCCCTTTGAATTATTTAACATTTATCTTGCTGAAATGAAAAAAAAAAAACTTAAATCCTTTATAGTATTAGACTGATATGGTGGTGTTCTATTTGTTTTCAATTCTGGGGAGGAAACTAACAAAACAAGCAGTTTGTTATGATTCTTAATCTCTATAATAAACAGATTTAAACTAAAGTCTGAGCAGTTTTACTTCTTGAAGGTATGAGGCAAGATAAAATAAAATGAGATATCCATTAGGGTCTGATACAATGTGGAAATGAATAAAAAGATCAAGTGTCCAGTTCTATCAAAGTATCATGGGTAAAATTACAGAATTGCACTAGTTCTTCAAAAATCATCAGTCTACAGCTGCATTGCAACTACTGGCCCAGTGAAGAACTTGCAATGTAAGTTTTATCACATTCAAGTTCCTAACTAAAGAATCATATGAGACCAGAAGTGAGAGCTCTCTGAATTCTGCAGTGAAAGCACTCTGTGGTCTCTAGGCCTAGAAGAAATCACACAAATAAGTAAAATGGGAGCAAGGAAATACAAGTGGGGCAGGAGAACTTTAATTTTCCCTCCCTAGATATCTCAGCTGTATTGAGATTATTTTGGAGGGGGGGCAAGGGAGGGGAGGGGAGGGGAGAGAGAGTATGAGCACGTGCCTAGGTGTGTGCATAAATAAAAATGTATGTGTGCAGGGGTTTGATCCCTGATTCATCACCTACCACCACATGCAGCCCTTGGGGCCAAAGCAGTTTGCTACTCTCACTCACCAATACACATATCCCTCTAGCAGAAGAAAAATGACAATAGGACATTTGGGGAGGATACTGGCTTGCCTTAGCTGTTATTCTCACACATGGCCCAGATATTATAAATCAGAGAGCACTCATGGCTGAATACCTAGTCTTTTCTATGCTTCTTCTTCTGGTCTTTCGCTTCATAAATGTCTGAAGTTTAAAATTAAGCTGTGCAAGTTCCTGCCTTATGGAACACTGGTAACTCTGAGTTCAGAGAAGGCAGAACTAAAAAAGGTGAACATTTCAGAGCCATAGTACAGAAAAAGTACCTATTATTTATACTTCCTACCTCTCCTGCTGACACTGCTGCACAATATGTTTTCTAACCTTTGGCTCTGCTTTTAAGTCTGGCTTTACTTACACAGCCACAATCCCACACATTGTCTTTGGACCATTTGTCTTGGAGAATGAAGGTTCAATTACCCTCTATCTTAAATCCAAATTCTCAAACCATGTGCTATGCCTTCCTGTCAAGATAGGAACATTTAAAAGAAAAAAGAAAAAATCAAAACATGAACTGTATGAAATCCTCACTTCACTTTATAGAAGTATCTATATACCCAGTTATATCCACAATTTGTTCAAAGTCAACATTCTCATATGTGAGCTGATAATCCTTGATAAATTGTAAGAATATCCAAGAATGGATATGGATATTCATATTCAGGCACGAAAGTGCCAATAATTACATTTCAATGACTGACTACTTCCAACAGTATATTTCTAAGTTCTCAGACAATTCACTGAATTAATCAATGTCTACAGAAAATCCATACATGTAGAGGAGCTGAACTCCACAGAAGGATAATATACAATGCTTACTATTAAAGTAAGGCAATAAAGGAAGTTCTTATTTTTCAGCACATTACCTTAATATGTGCAAATTTATGCATTGTGATTGCTGAAAAATTAAAGAAATGCATTTAAAAATTAAGAAAAGGGCAACAGACAATATATAACTATGTACTGATTCATGTATTTGTCCAAAGTACAAATTATGTATCTCTGCATTAAAACACAAGCCAAATAAATTTATTTCACAAAAGCTTGGAACTTTCTTATTCTTGACCGGGGTTAAATTTTAAGGCATTCCTTGTGTGTGAGACAGAGTAGTGAGGATTAAAGAAAATGAAACAAACAGTAGAATACTTTTTGGAAAAGAAATTATTTTATTTAAGGAGAAGTTAATAATTATGTTTTTATTACATTTTAAGATCAGGTCAATGTGCTATTTCATTGACTAATGAATGGCACTTCAGTCTAAATATGGATAACAGGGGAATGTCTGCTAAACTATAATTACATGACTGTTTTGAACAGCAAAATAAATCACTTTTCTTGATAACACTCTATTCCATGCTGCTAGACTTTTCTTAGTATTTCACATGTGTAAAATGTATTTTTAATTGTGTAATTATATGCTTGCTTACTTCTGCAAAGCTATTTTAAACAGAATAATTTTAGCAGCAATGTAATAAAATAAAATCTGTCAATAGAAATAATTGGTGTGATTTTCATAGCAGGGGACAGATTTTTATGGAGTGCAACAGAGCTAGAAGGAATTGGAAAGAGAAAACAGACTGATCTCTTATTTCTGATATGTATTGGAAGTGATTTCCATTTTCAGTAAGCTACAATCAAACTGCTGTATTGGGAAAATATGACAATAAATCTATCATTAAGCCTGAGGTGATGAGATAGGTTTTTAAAATGCATTTAAAAATACTGAATCCTAAATCTAGCTAAGTTTAAAAAAAAGAAAAGAAAGAAAATAACAACCACTAGAACAAAGTCACAGAAGACCTGATCATAGATTATTTTCATTGTGTGAAAATCAGGTAAGCCAATCTTTGCTGAGATTTCTGAAAGCTACACTGAGAGGCAGAGATCGGTGAAACAAACCTCAGAGTGATTAATAGACTTGCTTTGTTCATTCATTTTTAATAATTTCTACTTAACTTTTCTGCCCTTAGCTGAAATTGTTTCTGGTTTTTCTTCACAGCTCTTTGGGACAAAATAAATGCTGAAGGACACAAATACTGATGTGAACAATAGAGGAAGGTAGCCAGAGGTCTAATATTCATTCTTTCATTGGAAGCTGGCTTACTGGATGCTAACTTTCACTGGGTGATGAGCATCTTGTGTCACTAGGAGATGTGAATATTGTAATCTTAAGTCTTTATCCTCTGATTCAAATTTTCCACCAGATTCCTTGCTTTATTACATCACTAGCAATATTATTCCACTTGCATAGATTGCTGGTTTGTATTCTATATATAAAAAAATAATTTCCATAAAAACTATCAATCAGTTATTTAGGGAAGGAAGTTAATCTGGTTTCTCTTTTCCTGTCCTCTCATCTCCCTTCCTGGCTTTATGGTAAGCAAATATAACAGTATTTGTAGCAATTAAGGTGTTAGTCTAGGACAGGGGAGATCCAAGTTCACTTCTACCTTCAACCATGGAAACTTGCTAGATGACATTGGGCCATCACTCTCTCAGACTAACTTAGTTCATACAGTTGCTGTTGTGGGGATAAAAATGAAGGGACTGTGCAGGTCTCTTTCAGCTTATGGAAGAAAGGTAGGATATACATCTAACACATAAATAAATAAATAGCTTGAGAAAATTGTAGGCACTTGTGCTCCTTCCTTTCCCTCCCATTTGAGCCTTTCCTCAGGTTCCGAGTTTCCAACAGAAGAAGAACCTTGACACAGATGTGGGGGAGGAGGGGAGACACATTGTTTTTGGAGTTCTGCAGCCACCAGTGAATGGAGAAGTCCAGCAGCAAAAAGAAAGAAGATGTTTTTCCTTCAGAGGGAGTGGACGGTCCAGAGGGGAAAAAATATAGAGACCCAGAAAGGAAAGGCACAATTTGGAAGGGTGCAAGAACTCTATCTGCTGGCCATTAAAAGTGACAACAGAAGGAGAAAAGTAGAAGAAATCCCAGAGAGAGAAAAAAGGCAGAACAGGCTCTGTAAGAAAAAAATACAGATGTATAGTAGATAGCATAGTAATAAAGTATAGAGGTAACTGTAATTGTAATAGTATAGAATAATAGTAATAGAATGTAGTATAGAGTAATAGGAAGCAGTTACATATATATTTGCATATATAGTTAAGTTTTACACATCACTTTTATAAAGTACCTTTGTTTTACAAAATAAAACGTCTTCTCATCCATTACAGGGACATATAAAAGAGACCACCTGGTCCAGGGTCCAGTGTTTCTGTGTCTCTCTTGAGTCTGGGAAAATCTAAGTAGGTATGGTTTAAAAAAGTACGTGTTAAAAAAGAGGATACATCCATAATATTAGCTGGAAGTCACAACTATATATCACAACTATATGTTATCTTTAGGATCAGAGGCAGCTTCTGTAGTTCCAATTGCTGTGAAAACAGTAGGTGTGGATTAATACTGTTATATCTCTAAGTGGGCTTCTGAAAGACTGGTCACGATGAAAGTCAAGATATTGGACTTGGTTCTGACTTTCTCACAAATTATTGTTGCTCTTAAGACTGACAGACTAATGTATGTTTATCATTAATGTTTGCACAGCCTACAAGTCATCTTTGAGCCTATGAATGTAAATTATTGGGTCACCTTGATGTTACCTGAACTTCGCAGGTTGTGTTCAGTATGAATATCGAGACCTTCAGAGATACTCTGGACAAAGTAGTACAGTAGTGGACTAAACAATTCATAGAAGTTCCTATCTAGAAAAGCTGGATTTTGAGTAGGAATTTGAACCTAGGTCAGCAACACAATAACAGGTAATAGTGCTAATAATCTTTCTGGATGCAGCAGGTACTCCTAGGCATACATATCTCCAGATGAAGTGAAAGGCTTGTAGTTAGAAGCATTGATTTATAGGGTATGTACAACAATAGGGCACATTTAGAGAGGTGCTTTGCTTGTTTGTGTCCTAATCATTTTATAATAAGCCTGACCTAAAATGCCTGCAGAATGCACTGAGTCTCACCAGGCAAATTGCTACTGAGTAATATAGTCATATTGACATGATGCCAGTTTATATCTGAAACCAGTTCCATCATTCAGAACCAGTAATTTAGGAGTACATTGGTTCAAAACAAGAAACAGAATTCTATATTGGAGTAGAGTACGTTTATCCTTAATTCCTATTTGATTTATTTATTCATGAATGTTCTTATTAAGCACAGATATCTTAAATCTGTACAGTCAGTATTTGGGTGAACTCGGATGATAAGCCAGCAATTGAAGTTATTAAGGAAGAACAGTAAGAGAGAATTGGTTTTCTTTCAGTACATAACAACATATTTACTAATAAAAAATAACATTTGCAGATGGTGAGGTGACCTTACTTGTTTCACCATCTGTACCTTTGGAGATACAAATCTCCACCCAATTAATAAGAATTGCTTTTTTGTTTTTCAAATTTTAATTTTAGAATTTTAATGAAGAACTCAATTAGAACAGCATCAATGAATGGGTGACAAGTTCGGATCATTGTTTACAATAGAAAAATTGACAGTAGATCCAGTAGATCTTACCAGAGATGTCAATGCAAAATATTCTACAGCATGAATTCGGAGCATATACACAAGAAATGAAGGAAAAGAGGGAGGGAGGAAACTAATATGTTATAGAGTCTTTGTATGCATAATCGACAGCTACATATCACATATGGCATTTAAATTGCCTCCCTGTGCTGCCTTTCTAAGCAGATACAAGAAGTTTAGATGAATAGATTAACTACAAAGAATTAAGATTAGAAAGCCATACATACAAAACAGTTTTCCATCTAAGAGCAACTGAGATTCTTGCCCTCTATATATGTTAGCCCCCAGATTTAAATCCTGGTCCTCATCCTTATCACTTTCTGAGTCAATGGCCATATAGCTGCTCATTCCCAATCTTGAAAGTTTCTGCCACCTGTCCTTTCTTTACAAAACATATCTCCCTGGCATGGAAATCAACCCTTATACCCTTGTCCAATCTATCAAACAATTAGAGTCCTCATGATTTAATCTAACTTAATTGTGGATTGATCTTCCACCGCTGTAAGAAATTTACCCATATTTTTCAACTGTTTTGTCTCTGAGCAGAGTGTGACAGTTCCATCACCACTCACAGCTAAAAGAGAGCACTATGCCTCAGGGATAATCCACCAAATTGGTCACTTTGAAAAATGTACAAACAGCTCTCGACTGCTACTGTGTGTCTGGAAAGTATTCACAATGTGCAATGTGTAATTGTTACAATTGGGAGCACTTTGTAATACCCCCTTCTCCCCCCCTCCCCCCAATTTAAGCTGTGCAGAATTTCAGATTGCTTTGAAAAAGGTGAATGTATGCACAAAAATACTGAATGTGAGTTCTTCAATGAACAAGATAAATACTGAAAGGCACCTGCAGTGCTTTTCATAGTACTTGCTAACCAGACTAGGTGAATGTTTTCCATTGATGGTCTCCTTTGATCTCAGATAGGAATATTTATTACACACAAGACACTTTGTCAAGGTGAAGACTTGAAGTGATGTCTATTTTATTTAGCTAGGATATAATGATTTAATCCCTATTCCAGCATATCTGCAGACAGAATAGCTCTTCCTACTAAGACCAAACTCTCCATTTCAACAGATGAAGTCAGTCTGCCTATACAAAGAACATCTATTCACACCAACTATTTTCACTCGTGTAAACAGAACAATTCTTTACAGCTAAGAATACTGTTGCTGCATTGGAGCTTCTGCATACATAAGCAACTGATGAGGGAGGCTTCTAGCTAGAAAAATTGCTATCTAGTTACCCCTTTCAGAGGGATGAAAGAGTTTCTACATTCACACTTGGGTTGTTGGGCTCACTCCTTCCCCATTTTTTTGTTCAGGAAACCTCACAGTTGAGCTTCCATCCTAAGTTCTGGACAGTTTAAAAATGTGCACAAGAGCAAATTGAGACCTCAAGTGCCTACAGGTTTGTCCTTTACGTTCAGTATATAAAGCTCCAATGTGAGCTAACAATGGTGACATTAAATGCTGCTTCATAGCAGTTCTGTACTTCTTTACTTTTTCCTTCCATGAGGGCAGATGTGAAAAACATCCATCATCACAGAATGATATATTGGAGAAGGTACATTCCATGTTTCTTCTGATCTTCTATAGATTCTTCCAGAGGGGGGAAAAAGGCTGGTTAAAAGCATCTAAATCGGCTTGTTGTGGTGTTTACTTAAACACTGCCTGAATTTTCTATCTAGGACAGGGGAAAAATCACTAGAGGTGGAGAAGAAACCACCCCAAAGCTGTGAGAATAGATTATAATGAAATATGATATGCAATATGCATTGTAATCCGTTACGTACCTACTCAGGTAGAGCTAAGCACTGCTGAGATCAATGGGGCGTATTGCCAGATAAATGTATATAGGATTGCAGCCTTAATGGTTGCTCTGCTTGAGACATTACTTTGTTGTGCCGTACCAGTGCATTAATCAAATGGATTTCCTTGCACCAGAGATCTGCCACATGTTTAGTTAATTTCAAGGCACATAAGAGTCATTAATAACTAAATTCCTTTCATTATGCTGGTTTATTATTTTTAATAGTGTCTGTAATGTGTGCTGAATGGAAACATCTCCCCAAATGCAGGCGGCAATTAATATGTTTTTCAAATGATTCTTGCAATAAAAAGAGATTGTACGGGTTGTCTCGGATATCTCTTCCTGCTCGATTTGAGTCAAAACATATGTGAGCTGACACATGCAGTTGCTAACTGAAGTGTGCTTCAGAAGCCAGTGCCTGATATTTGCTGGGTGGAAGTCTATTATTTAAAAATGAACAGGCTTTGTTTGCTCCTTAATTTGTCAGCAAGGGGTGTGCAATTATGCTTAGAAAACCACCACTGAGGAAATGCAATTTTACTCCATGTGGTTTTACCAGAAAAAAAGAAGTGCATGTAAAGGGGGTATTATATTTTTCAGCTTAGCTCTACCGTTTTCTTCAAGTAAAGTGAAATGGTGGAATAACTAGATGATTTACTCTGAAGCTCTGAGATTTGTGATTTAAGACACAGAAGTGCTGCAATAATGTTTAATCTGAAGAGTATGTGCGCACGCCGTATTTTCCATATTTCATTTCTCTTTCTCTATTTTTGCAAATATATTAAAGTCTGTTTTCCCCAATTTCTCATTCATTTGTGGATTCAGATATGAGTTGCTCCACTGGAATCCTCTTGTTCATCCTCTTCTTATCTTCACACTATTCCTTCTTTTGCTGTCTTGCTATGACTCCAGAGCAGCTTAGCCAATGTTTAGGATACCATCTTTTGTATCCCAAAGATGGGGTGATCCTGGGATATATTCTGGGGTGCAGATGACATTAGGGATGAGATTCCTAAAGTTCCATTCCTCATCATGGCCACAGTTCTGTGCCTCTCTTTGTGCAAGAAAAGAATACCAACACAACAGAGTTGAAGGAGGATGCTAGGTTTTCAGGAACATGTCAGCAGGTCAGATGGGGGTCCTTGTGACCCAGTCCTAGTCTGGATGGCAGAGGTTGCTAATTCCTGGGTTACGCTAAGGAGAGTGTAAAGTGGTGATAGTGGTGATGATAGTGGTTCTCTCAGCCCTATTATGTATATCAAAGAGGTAAACAGAGTGAGAAAAACATAAAACATGTATAGAGAATTGGAAGGTTGGGATCAGCTGCACACTGATCAATTCAATTTAACTGCAACAATTTCCAAATAAAGGAATGCTTTCCCCCTTCCTATTCTTTATAGAAGCTCTTCTTGTATTTACACATAAAAAGTATAGTTAGTGAAGGCTTATAGGAAAATGTATATAGTTATAAAATATGGGTAAATAGGAAAAATTCTGGATGATCATTTATGGAGAAAGCTAGTCATTTCCAAGAGCAGAGCTATCTAACATTTGTTTTAACATGGACCCTTTAAAGAGAAAATGGCCAAGGGAAAGCTTAGTCTTCTTAGCCCCAGGGTGAAGTATGACAGTAATTCTTTTAGATGTTCTTAGTACTGTTGATATAGTTCTCCCCCTAAAATAACCATATGGTCACTGCTTTTGATTCATGTGTCCATCCCTAGGGCTCCCAACCAGATGATTTTGGAAGTCACTAGAAGATTGCTTGCTAATCCTGCAAAATGAGTATATCAGTGCAGAAGTTGGTTTAATGGGTAATGTTAATACCATACCAATCGCTGTAATTAGCTTTAACTAATACAGATTGTGGTGGGGGGGTGGGTGGGGGTCAGGAGATAGGTTAGGTAATTGGATCTCAAAGGATCCCAAGAAAACAAATCTGATTGTACTTTATTTATAAAAAAAAAAAAAAAAGCTAAATGTGATTGTTTTAAACAGGAACTTTACCGGTGAGCTGGATGAGGAATTTATATACTTGTGTCTTACAGAATCAACTCACTTAGAGGAAGAAGATCTTCCAGCTGAAGTGGAAGAAAATGCCAGAAAGATAACATAATCTAGTGTCGGTTCTGTTTTTATTTCATAAAACAGAAAAAAGTTATTTCGTAAAAAATAACTCCCACTCGTGGGTGAAACTTTTCTTGATACTCTGGATTACTGCTGAAGTTAAGATCACCTCAGCATTTGAAAGAGTTTCAGGTTTCGGATGCTAAATAATTTCTCATGAAAATGGAAATTAAATAATTCCAGTAGGAAGGTTTGTTTGTTTGTTTATTTACTTACTTACTTACTGTTGCAATGTATATGCTGTTCCGCTCCAAAAGGCTTGGAGACAAATTAAATATGATTTAGCTCCTACATAATGCTAGCCTAATAATCATTCCTGTTTATTTTTTAAACATAAAATAACAGAAAAGTGATACAGTATAAGAGGGAGCTCTTTATTAAAGAATATGGCATATAAGTACAGGAGGCTATATTTTAGTTGATGGTAGCTGTTTCTTAAAGATTCTATTGTTATTACTAGATTCCTTTTATTTAATTTTAACTTTAGATATTTGTAATTAATAATATGTGGCATATTAGCAGTTTTTCCAGATGTTGGATCTAGGTCTAGAATACATAATTGCTTCTTTTTATGCCAACATGAACAAATATACATACAAATTGCATTCAAAGATTGCAGGACCATTTATTGCTCTTAGGTTTATATGCAACCGCTTTGAGATAGGAAACAGTATATTAGTATTTAAAATAACTTTAAATGAAGTGATATTATGGAAAGACCATTTACATTATAAGAGTCAGTGGTCTATTTACAACTCAGTTTTGTCCAAAGTTATCTAGGGGAGCTTTCTGATGTGATCAAAATCATAAAGATTATGTGCCAACAATACACCTGGCATCTCTTATCAATTTATTTATAAAGACTACCATTTGCTGCCATATAGGTGACATAAATTCTTCTATTTGCAGATTAGTTAACAATACTTCCATCTCTGTGAGAGCTAGAGCGAAAGGGGTTAAGCACCTACTCTTATCCCCAGAGCAGAGAGGAAGAGATAAGAGAATGAGACTGGCACCTCCCTAAGGAATGCAGGATGTTTGTGGGGTGACCCTGGGAATTGCTATCACTCTGAGAAGATTTATGTCAGGATTAGCCCATGAAACTCCAGGAGACAGTACAGATTCAATCCAGCAAGGTTTATTGGCTTCACTCCCGTTACAGAAATCTTCTCAGAGTGATAGCAATTCCCAGGGTCACCCCACAAACATCCTGCATTCCTTAGGGAGGTGCCAGTCTCATTCTCTTATCTCTTCCTCTCTGCTCTGGGGATAAGAGTAGGTGCTTAACCCCTTTCGCTCTAGCTCTCACAATCTCTTAGTGAATACTTTCACTAAGTGAAAGTTTCACCATCAAAAGGGCAGCAGTTTAGAAATTAGATGGGAGCAAAATTGAGCAATTGTTTTTGAGTTTTAGACAGACTTATGTGTGTATATATAAAATCCCCTTACCCCTATGGGTGGTACGTGTCTTCTTCAATCTTGGGTCCTCTACCAGAGGCCTGGGAATTTGAGGGTTCTGCATAGCATCTTAGCTATTCCTAGCACTGCACTCTTCTGGACAGAGAGCTCTGATGTTGTTCCTGGGCTCTGTTAGAGCCACTCTCCCAGCTTAGGAGTCACAGCCTTGAGGGCTCCTGGGACCACTTTGTCCTTTACTTTCCACATCCTCTCTAGATCTTCCTTCAGACCCTGGTACTTCTTCAGCTTCTCATACTCCTTCTTCCTGATGTTGCTGTCACTTGGCACTGCTATATCTATCAACGCCACTGTCTTCTGGTCCTTGTCTACTACCACAATGTCTGGTTGATTGGCCAGTATCTGCCTGTCTGTCTGGTTCTGGAAGTCCCACAGGATCTTAGCCCTGTTATTCTCCATAACCTTCTGTGGAATCTCCCATCTGGACTTGGGAGAATCAAGCACATACACAATGCCAACTACTTGGTTGTGCTGTTCAGTATATGCTGTTCCTGCCTGCATCGTACACCCTGCCACTATGTGTTGGACTGTCTCTGAGGCCTCTTTGCACAACCTGCACCTTGGGTTCTGTCTAGTGTGGTAGACCCCTGCTTCTAAAGATCTGGTGCTTAGTGCTTTTTCTTGTGCTGCTATGATTAGTGCCTCATTGCTGTCTTTTAGTCCAGCCCTTTCCAGCCACTGGTAGGATTTCCCAGTGTCAGCCACCTCAGCTATCTGTTGATGGTACATCCCATGCAGGGTCTTGTCTTGCCGTGGCACTTCCTCTCCTTGAACTTCCTCCTATGTCTGCTGCTGCTTCAGGCATTCTCTCAGCAGCTCATCTTTGGATGCCATCTAAATGACGTACTCCTGGATGCTCTGGGTTTCATCCAGGACAGTGGCTTTGACACCCACCAGACCTGACCCACCCTCTTTCTGGCTGCTGTACAGTCGCTGGGTGTTGGCCTTGAGGTGGAAACCTCTGTAGATTGTAAGAAGCTTCTGGATCTTCATATCAGCAGCCTCTATGTCCTTCTTTGTCCAGCTCACTGTACCAACAGGGTATCAGATGATTGGCAGGTTGTATGTGTTGATGGAGTGGATCTTGTCCTTCCCATATACATGTATATATGTATGTATATGTGTGTGTGTGTGTGTGTGTGTGTGTGTGTGTAGAGACAGACAAACATTCAAAAGTAGTCATGTTAGAACTTCCTAATAAGAAATTCAGCTCACAAATTCTGTTTTCAACTCTATAATTTTAATTGCTTGGAAATCAAAATGCATTTCTATAACCATTGTGAGCCTTATGAGTCCTTCTATTATATGCAAAATTAAACTAGTGATAGCAACAATATAATCAGTGGCTTGTAAAATATTGTTGATGTGTTGTTTGGTAATAGTATCCCAAATGAGCCTTAGAGATATGTTTGAATGGCCCTTGAGAAAGTCAACCATCATTTCTGGAAGGATTATCCCACCTCTGGTGATGAAAAATGACTTTTCTGGGATGGATAGATAGATATAAATTAGGAACAGATACAAAGAGATATATAGAATATACCATGTGTCTGAAATAGAACCACATTCTGAGAATATCTGCTACATTCCTCTTGATTCCTCTTGTTCTGACTTCTTATTTAAAGAAACCAGAAGTGGAAAGGTTTTTTATTAAAGTATGAAGTCAATCTGATTACTTCCCTAGTAATATAGAGAAACAGGCCACATTCTCAGTGTCTCATCTGTCTAATCTAATCTGCATTGCTTTATGTTTCTTAATATTAGAACTGTTCTCATCTAGAGTTAAGAAAGGGCTTGCAGTGATGCTGGCCAAAATCCCTCCATCAACCAGACTGGTAGCTCATTCTCTGCTGGCTTTTCTCTGGTAGGTAAACTTTGGATCTTATCTTCTATCATCTTTAGCTCCACAAAGATCTGTCTTTATTGACCAGAAAATTTCCCCAAAGCTTCCTCCTCTTCTGTACATTACTTCAAGTAGTGCCCAAGCAATTCCTTTCACCAATCTTCTCACTTGCTTATGAACTAATACAACTGAGGTTTACCAGGCCACACTGAAGCCAAAAACTGAACTTCAACAGCTAGTTGCTGTTTACCTCCATCTTAGCCACCAGCAATGACCTCTATTTCCAACCTTCTTCTTTTCAAGTCCTCTCTGATGATGCTTAAAACTGCACCTCTCATGCCAGCCTGGTAACTGAAAATGATACCAGCCTACGTGCAGCTCCTCTTTTCCTATTAGAGTTTTCCCAGAAGAATATAAACTAACACCTACTCTCAGCTCCATATCAACCAGGTGAACACAAACTGCTTTGCCTGGGTGTCTGCCTGGAAGTATGGATATATGAGAAGTTAGTAAGAAACTATGGCTGAAAGCAAGCTCATCATAGTCAGATTGTGGAAAATATGTGAGGAAATCATTTCATGGAACTGTAATATCTTGTCTATGTGGGCAATATAAATATTTATTTATCTAAATATCTAATTGTAAAGCTTACATATTTTTATCTAAATGCTTTTAGAAAACACTTCTTAAGGGAGACTGGTCTATCTTCTTCAGGAAATTTAGATGGCTAAGTTCTTAATTGAATGTTATAACATTCATTTTTTCAGATATTATTTGGATTAGCATCAGTTTCATGTATTATTTTTTCATAGAGATAAATATGCTAGTTCCTTCTGTTATTTTTTTCCTTTGTAATGCTTGACAGGATTAGACATAAACAATTATCTAATTAACTGGCAGTCTTATAATATCTACTCAGCAGTAATTCCCATTGAACCCTATTAATTATATATCTGGGTGGACTTGCACGGGATTGTATTGTTAGTGCTTTGCTGTTTTTACAGAAACAGCCAAAGCTCCTGAGAGTGAAAATAACATACCAGTATAGAAGAGTATCTAATGCACACTTTAATCTCTGACTTTTTTTTGTTGTTGTTTTAGTTAGAACTAATCAGAAGCATCTTCTTGTTGTATAAAAAGGAGTGATATCTAACATCAGCCTTATAATTAGCAACAAGCAGCATTAGGTGTTTGCATTCCCAAGTACATCAATTATTGAAATATATAGTTACACTACTTCTGTCACCACAGTTGTAAGAGATGAAAAACTCCAGGGAAAGCATTGACCCACAGGAGACTTAATGCATTTCTGCAATCACCACATTTAATTCAAGTTAAGGATAATTATAGATAAGTATGAGGGAAGACACTTAGGCATCTTGTCACTAAAAAAAAATGTCCTGGGATGAGGGAGGACCTCTGGGGAAACCAGTCAGACTTAAACACTGTAAGGAGAGCTGGAGTAGCAAACTGTCTGGGTCATGCAAGTCAGAGATCCATCAGGACCTTGGAGAGAGTCATCTAATACTAACAGGCTGGCTGTACTCTCATTAGAAGAGCTGCTATCGCAGCAAGCATGAATAGTTTACAGAAGTCTTATGAAGGCTGACAGTCCTCATGATCCAATAGTTCCACAACTGTTTTCAATTCTTGCTGTTGAAAAAGTCCATGACCAGTTCTGAAGTGATAAAACTGAAGGATAAATGAGACTGAAGCTGCTCGTACTAACTAGAAATATCCACTGGATTCCAAATCTTCTTCAAGGCATTGCTGGATACCTGACACTCAATATATAATGAAGCAAGACCACATTTATATTAATTTCCACATTCTAATTTGTATCTATAGATAGAAATACAATATATCTATGTATGGAGAAATGGAAAAGATTTTGATGAAATTATTTGCATGCTTACTCAGGTCTGCCATTCAGATATTAAATGTTGATTAAAAAAACCCTACACAACTATTTTCCATTTCTTATAGTTATTTATCTTTAAACTGGACTTTATAGAGGGCAAGCCTCTATTTAAAGGGTAGCTAGATCAACTTTTAAATAAAAATGAGTGAGAAATCTATGGTACATTTGTGGCTGTTTGCATCCTATTTGTAACCCCTACCTTCCCAAGACTTCACACTCAACATTTAGCAGGAAAATCCTGAATTTCAGCATCACAATAATTTCCACAGTTACCTGCTCCAAACTTGCAAACCATCCTGAAACTACACCATTAAATTCTGGGCATTTTTCTCCTTGAATTTTGTGTTGTATTTCTACTGAACTTAGGAGTTTGACTTTTAATAGTAGAAACAGGAGCAGCTTGCTTCCATTTCTACTCTAACATCCCCAAAATCAGACAGTCGTGGGGGCGGGGGGGGGGGACCTTTCTCGTATCTGTGCTATCATTACCATTCCAGTGACTTCACTTGCAAGCTACCAGTTGTTTGGGATAGAGAATTGCAGCCTTTGATGCTCAGAAATTTGCCCATAACTGAAATAAAACATTTTGTTTCTAAGTAAGCCATATGGCCACCTATTTAAGTAGCATAACTATATTCCAAATTTGCCATTTTTTTAAAGAGAGAGAGAGAGAGAGAGAGAGAGAGAGAGAGAGAGAGAGAGAGAGAGAGGGAGAAATAATAATGAGAAAAAAAATATTCACCTGCTCTGCATAGTCTGTGGAATCTGGATGTCATCATGATACAAGTTCTGCTCCTGTAATTGTATGTGGGAATGACCTTGGGAGACAGGAGGAAGAGCTGCAGAGTAGGCAATGGTCAGACAAGTGGCAGATGAGTCTCCAGAAGGAATGGGGGCATGGAAAATGCTATTCCCCAGTAGCCTCCCATGGAAGCTAAGGAACTTGCTTTACTTCCAAACCCAGACAGATGCTATCATTTGCTATATTTAGAGGGATATTGAGAGGAATAGGACGCTGGGATTTTTTCCCCCCAGAGTAGAAATTGTGCATTTCTGCTGAAATGCCCAGGCATGTAACACCTTCCTTCTTCTGTGGTAAGAGAATAATTTAAAAATTTGATGTTCAGGACTTTTTATGAAGGTTTAGGACAGGTAGGAATTCTCAGGAAGAAACTAATCTAGCAGAAGCTGAAAAATTATTTGATGGAGCTCTTATATCGCAGAAGCAGTTGCAATAGTAACCATGCAAATTATATTTGCATTTTTAATTAAAAGATAGCGGTAGCATTTCACCATTTCTTAAAGACTGTGCATGATACAAGCTGAATCCAAGCAGTTAGAAATAAGCAACATTGAAAACAAGGGTGCTTATCCTAGGAATGGAGCACAGTATTACCAAGATAGTTATTCCAATAAATTGCAAGGTGGGCATATGGATGTGTGGGCATTGACACAGATGTGTTCATGACAGAGTGCTGTACGTCAAAATGTATGGCTACAATGCTACCCACAAAAGCAGCTTTTGAGATCTGGTAAGATTGATTATACATCACATTTGTTAGCAATTGCATATCAGGAACCTGATACAGCAAGAATCAGCTGACAAATAGCTGGGGCTGTACAAGAATTCTATTCATTTATGCGATTAAAAACATCATTTGCTTCATTATTCAATCGTTAAGATTTCATTTGCTTGCATTACTCATGTTTGATTTTGTGTCATTCTTCTTTCTTTCATTACATGTCTGCCACAACTGGATTTTATTTTTGCGCCATTTTATTCATCTTTCACAAGATGCCTCGGTGATGAGTGGTATTTCCTTTCTTCCCTTCCTTTGTAATGATGCAGTTCCCCTGCCATCCGAGACAGGTAAGCCTTTCCTCTCCTGTGAATGATGACTGAGGACAAATGGGATGGAAAAGAAAACCAAAGCCATTCATACCAGTTTGTTCTCTGTGGAATGACTTTAGCAATAAATGAGATCTGGATCAAATAGGCAGGCCCGAACTGAATCAATGCTTTCATTCATTATAAAAGGAATACACAGTCTTCCTGCAGAATAGGGCATTTGTATGCTTAGTTAAGGCGCAGTGCCATTCCCATGGCTGAATATAAATCTTTCCAGGATAATAGAGAATTATCCTATTTGTAGGGGGCCATAACTTTCTAGGAATGCATGGCCATGTATGTCTCTACAGCATGGTGTTTAGGTCTATGCATTTTTGTGAGATCTCAGGTATCATTTCAATGTACAGCCCAGAGAAGGTCTTTTCCTTTTTTTCCTGTTAACTTTGGCTCATTCTTGGAATGATAAATGTCTTGCTTGCTGTTCTTGCTACTGCTTTAGGCTGCAAAACAGTTACCTAAAAGCAAGTCCCACTAAATAAAATAAAATTACTTTTGAGCAAGCTTGCTTAAAATGGCACTGCATGCCTAATTCATAAACGTTAAGTATGCCTATATTTCAAGCTCTCCTCTTAACTGTGTTTAATGTTTTTACATAAATTATATTTCTAATAAAAGTGAAGAATGGGCATAAATGTTATAAATGAGCAACCGGAATATGAAAATAATGCTTGGGTTGAAATAACAGATTATGGGAGCACATTATATTTAATGGAGACATAATTTATAATAATGGATAAGATGCATGAGGGGGATAACGGGTGTGATAGTCTTCAAATCTCACTTTAGTGCTCAGATGGCCTTTGTTGTTTAGATTTTGAAGGCAGAAAGGTAGCACACTATATGTATATGCATAGTTCCAAAGATTTTAATAAGAGAGTTTTGGATTGCAGCTTTACAGTATTTCTGCAATATTTTGAAAGGGATCAATACATTGTTAAACCATCTATGTGCTGTCTCCCCCAGTCCCCATTAACTGGAGTGACTGAAAAAGGTGTTTGTGAATTCCTGAATCTATAACTCATTGCTGTTATTGATTAACTCTGTAATTGTGCTTTGGTATATTTGAATGGAATGGTAACATAAACCATCCATAAGTGTGTCCGTGAAAAGTAATCTTCAGACAAGAAGAGAAATCATGACAAGGGACTCATGGATATGGATACAGAAAGCCAAGACTCAAGTTGTAGTAGAGATGTGGAATCAGGTCCCACTGTCTCTGTCCCACTTGATCGAAATGATAGTCTCCCATTCATATGAAGGCCACCATCTTTACTTGGAGAGACAGAGAACAGGGAAGTAGAGCAGCAGAGAGCTACGTGGAGATGCATCTGGTACAAAATGCATCTGTTTTGGAGTAACCTGGCATTGGGAATCAGGACTGATCAGTAATGGCTATACTCAGGTAGAGGCTGACAGCTTCTTCAATTTAAAAAGCTGTTTGAGTGTAGAATATGCTGTGTTACATCTTGTCCTTCTGTATTTCATGTCCTAACTCTGCTCCTTAGAAACCTTGGAGCTTGGTTATTAGTGGGATCTCTGTCTCTGTTGATTTGTATTTTATGAATATGACCTTGTGATAGAGTTTTTAAAAAGTATAAAATGCTCCTTTTATCAGTTTTCCCCCTTTTCCCCTTGTATTTAATTTTAATGTTTTGCAAAATGAAAAAAAGTAGAAAAATGATTTACAAAGCAATATAAGGTTGAATAAAATTCTTGAAGTAAAATTAGTTAAATCAGAATGTAGAATTACCAGAAATGTCTATGTAATCTAAACATTCTATTGTTATTCAACAATTTTTTTAAAAAGCAAATATATTAAAACACTATGTTAAGAGAAACCGAAACTTCAAGTGTGGCACAAATCCATATATAGAATTATATTGCATGAATATTTCCAAATTCTTTATTGGAATTGTGAGGTGATTTTTGATCTTGATGTATATTCCCACACCTTAGTTTGCCGTTCTTGTAAAGAGGGAGTTATATGTAATTTCCAGTAAAAGCCATAAAGAGTCCTGCAGATGTTATCATATGTAGAGTTAATTTTGTATACTTTGTAAGACTATGTTACCATATGTAGAGTTATCATACATGTAGATGTTATCATATGTAGAGTTAATTTTGTATACTTTGTAAGACTATAAGATTTGACAATGTTTAACAAAAAAAAGCACATAATATTTGTTTAATTCATAAATCTTATCTGTTAAGCGTTTACAGCACTGCTACCAAATATTGAAGAATAAGCTCATTGTATTGTCGAAGGCTTTCACGGCCGGCATACGAAGGCTGGTGTGGGTCTTCCGGGCTGTGTGGCCGTGTTTTGGAAGTTTTGTTTCCTAACATTTCGCCAGCATCTGTGACTGGCATCTTCAGAGTGCAGGAGCACAGACAGGAGCAGTGGACACAGAGAGAACTGCTCCTGTCTGTGCTCCTGCCCTCTGAAGATGCAGGTCACAGATGCTGGCGAAACGTTAGGAAACAAAACTTCCAGAACACGGCCACACAGCCCGGAAGACCCACACCAGCCTTAATAAGCTCATTATTGTATTTCCAATGATTTTTAGAAAATCAGTTATCTATTTTAGCAATCGATATTGCAATAATATGCCAGTGGTAAAGCGAATTATATTTCTCTAAGTGCAATATTCATGGTAAATGTAGTATTTGTCTTCCATCAATATTCCTATTGTTGCATATAAATTGTCCTGATTAAATTCTGCATCGAATAGCAACTAGTAAATAAGCCCCAATGGATGTCCTGAGTTCTGTGTTATAAGTTTTTCAAATTATGTCAGGTCTCTCAGTATTTGTAATTCCTTTTTAACTTTGACTACTTATTTTGAGATATTGAAAACAATGAGGTGATATTGACCATTATGATGAAAAGATCTCAAAAGATTTCATTTTAAGATTTGTTAAGAATTGGGGTGTGTGTGTGTTAGATTATTATTCCGCCTTTTTCTTTCATATACAACTCAAGGTGGCGAACATACCTCCTCCTCTTCCTATTTTCCCCACAACAACAACCCTGAGTTGGGCTGAGAGAAAGTGACTGGCCCGAAGTCACCCTGCTGGTTTTCTGTATGAATTATTATCCTGTACTGGTCAATTTTTAATACATCCATCTTCATGAAAGTAAATATTTAACATTGAAGTAAAGGACAATATTCATATATATGTACCATTATCAATTCCAAAGAATCTCTTGGATGAGTAATTGTAAGTACAGTATCATCTGTATATATAAAGTTAACTTGTGTTCTTCACTTGCCAGTTTAATTCCTGATTTTTTGTTGTAACTTTCTTACCAATGATTCTAATGCCAGTAGAAATAAGTAAGGAGAGAGGGGCAGCCTTGTCTTGTTTCCTTTCTAACAGTATATTTTGGGAATACAAATCCATTTACTTTTCTTTTTAATATATATAATTTTTATATATTAATTTTTATAATTTTTATTAAAGATTTTCTGTAAAGAGATGCCAGAATTTCATAAAAACATGCCTTATTTTAGCTTTGATCAAATAAACCAACTTTATATTCTTTCCTTTTACCTCTGAAAATCTTAATCTTTAGTTCATTCAAATATTGTCATAGGATTTGATCTCTCTTCAATTCTTATTTGCCCCATTGCATTGGCTTCTTAAAGGCTTTAACAAGCTTCTTTTAAAATCCAATAAAAAGATATTGTCTAGGTCATTCTTTTGGTTTATCATTTGCATTTCCCCTTTAATTTTTAAAATTCAGCCAGCTTTATAAATACACTATATCTATGTAATAAAATTCAACTCCAGCTCATCTTCTTCAGAGTCATGAATATGAACAGCCATTCCAAATTATCAAAGACTTTCTCTGCATCAGTAAGAACCATACAGCATTCAAAATGTACCTGATATTGTTCCTCATGTATTTCTTTGGGACAAATCCAGTATGATCAGGATATATTAAATCAGTTAAGAAGCCATTAAATCTCTTTGCAAGTATTGTCATAAAAAACTTGCAATCTACATTCAATTAAAAAATAGACTACAATTATAGGCAAATTGAATCAGTCCCCTTTTTGTAAATGAAAGAAATAAAAGGTTCTTGCTATGAGGAAGGAAGAATGTGACACTGTAGTATATCATACATCACTTGGTTAATGGTTTAATCAACATTTCCTGGAAAATCTTAAATGTATTGCAGAAATACAATATCCCTATGGTCCTGGGGATTTGTTCAGTTTTAATTTTTGGATTGCTTCTTTTGTTTTATCTTCTGTAATTAGTTTATTCAGAGCTTCATTTTGTTGATCTGTAAATCTCATAATCTGTGTTGAATTTAAGTATTCTTCAATCTTTTCTGAGTTTCATATCTATGTACTGTATAATTGAGAATATTATTTAAAAAATTCATAATATACTCTGCCGTTAAAACATTCCTCTTCCTGTCCTAAACAGAGGTGATAATTCTTTGTCTCTTGTTCCTTTCACAGTTGATAAGCCATGATTTGGTTTATTACCTTTTTCAAAATATTTCTGTTTAGCAAGATATTTCTTCTTATAAGTTTCATTTATTTCCATTAGGTTCAATTCATTACAAATCACTTTGATCTTTTGTTCTAAGGTCAAGATCAGATATATTCTGCTTATATCTTAAATTCTAGTTCATTCATCAATATGTCCTTTGTGTGGTTTTTTCTATTTGATGCCAAAGAGGTAAATAATTCTCTCATAAATGTTTTAATTGAATCCCACACTGTAGATAAAAAGACATCAGGAGTTAAACTGGTTTCAAAGAAGATCTTTAATTCATCTTGATAACTGCTTGATGGATTTTTGACTTGACTTCAGCCAGATGGGCCAGAAGAGTAGGCAACTACTTTTGTTTTGGTGATAAATAAATTAAGATTTTTGTAGAAAATACGGCAGCCACTTTCACAGAATGGCTGGCATGGAAGTGAGCTTGCCCATTCACAAAATAGCTGCCAAGGTGGGCATCCAATCATAAAATACTTATTCATCAGAAGAAAAGTTAGTAAGACTATTCCCTTAATCAACACATACACATACACACACACATGCACACATTTTACCACTCTGCATTTTTTTCTGGGGAGGAAAACATATTTCAAACAAAGCATGGGTTTGGAACTATTGACTGTTCTTTTTTAGAGAAACATTGTTGAAAGCCGATGCTTTGCTAAAAGTTTAGCTTTCACATTATTTCAAAGTTATATTTTAATTAAAACAATCTAGAAAATAAAATGTACGTGGGGCCTTGAATTTGTAGAATGCCAAAGGGGTTATAGTAGTCACCATAAAACACTCAGAAATGCAAGTTAATAAATAACATTAAAAAAACATGTTGATTAAACAGATATGTTTATTCTCTTTAGCAGTTCCTGAATTAATGTAGTAAAGAGCTTAATTCAGTTTAAATTGCTCTGATGTAGCTTTAAGTTACATTTACCTTTTGTCTAGCAGGAGGCAGTTTTATGAGTGACAGGCCATCTATTATCATTAAACCCCTCATCCAAGATGCTGACACAACAGGGACAATGTGATTTTACATACTTTGACTTCCTCTGGATTAATGAAGAGGAATTACAACACTCTTATATCCCTCAAGCAATTCTTCAGCAATAGAAAGGCTACAATGGGCAACTGACTTAATAAGAAGAAATTAGAGGGTATCATCAAGAAATGTATCCCATTATCAGCCTTTGCAATGGAGATGAATGAGAGAATACCGGGGGGGGGGGGGGAGGAGGAGGAGGAGGAGGAGGAATGGAAAGAACAAAATCCTCATGTCCTGCTTGGGCTGAAAGTTTGCAGACAAGAAAGCCATTTATTCTAAGATTACTGGGATATCTATATTGTATTTCTTTTGTTTTCTGTTCGCTACATATCTTAATTCTGACTTTGTGTTCTAATGCAAAAAACAAATAGAGAAGAAGTGTCTCTAAATATCTCTAAGCTGCAATGTATCTTTGCAGAGTAAGGAGCTTTATTCTTATCAAGCAATCTTTTCTGAAAGCATAAGCATTCAGATTATAACTCTTCAATGGATAATTTAATTCTGAACAAGCAAGCACAAGTTTTATTCAGGTTTGTTCATGTTGGGAACATAGCATCTACAAGTTTCTTCCTGATGTTAATGGTACATGTAAATGGCACCCAACTGCTTTGTTTTTGTAGGATTATATTTGCTGACCCCTAATAGATTCTTATTGATGTTACAGTACATAGAAACACAGGCAACACACTTCATATCATGAGCTTCTCACCTTCCCTTCCCTTCCCTTCCCTTCCCTTCCCTTCCCTTCCCTTCCCTTCCCTTCCCTTCCCTTCCCTTCCCTTCCCTTCCCTTCCCTCTGGGGGTGGGGGAAGCACTTTAGGAGATGGATAGAAAATCCATTCCCATACATTGCTTTTTTGCTTCATGCCACCTCTTCTCAAACTCTTTCCCCCTGAATATATAGAACTGCATGTAAGATTTTAGTTTTGCCCTTAAAGAAATTCCATAGGATAGAAGCTAAAATAGTGCTTTGGGTTTCTAAATTGTCTCATCAACCATTGCCTTTGATAGCAGTGTTATCTGTAAACAAATAACAAATGATGACATATAAAACAGAAAAAAACTCTTTGATCATTACTTTGTGCTAATTAAATTGCTTTTAACAAATTAGCACACAAAGTTTTAAAAAGAAAAAAGCAGTTTTTGTAGATTTTTTTCTGATCAGCTAACAATCATTACAGTGCATACAGTATACAAAGTATTCAAAGTATGTTAGTTTCCTATAACTATATATTCATTTATCTATGGATTAGGTGATAGCATCCTATATATTTTAATTAACCACATTAATATTTCTGCAGAAATCTCCAGGAGTCAGCTTCCAAGGAGAAAGTTTTTTTTCCGGGGGTGCAGGGGGAGGGAAGACTATAAAGGGAGAGATTGTAGAGAGTTTTAGCAGTGCAGTTGAAGAAAACTAGAGGGGCAAGAAAAAAGGGAGCTTGGATATTGCAAGTAGATCTCAGGCTGCAGAAGTCCATCCTGGTCATAATGCAACAGCAGAGCTCTGGAAGCAGAGAAAGGGGACATGGTGGTTCTCTAATTATAGAGGTCTTACTTTTTTGTTCTTGTGCCTTTAATGAAAGGAACTTGGCTGATCTCCAAAAGCTAGGCAGGGGCAAATCAGGTAGATACTTGGATGGGAGACTGGGAAAATCTCACAAGGCAATAGCAAATCATTTTCACATTGTTTCCAAGGAAATGCAGTGGAAATGTCTACATAGTCACCAAGTGTTAAGCTCAACTTGAAGGAAATGTTACCTTTTCCTTTTAATACGCAAAGAGATGGCTTTTTGTTGAACTATTTATTTATATATAGATTATAACTATATGTATTCTACCTTCTTGAATGACTCTTAGGGGCTTACAACATTTACATTAAAACGTCCATACAAGTCCATAAATATTAAATGTGAAAAAAATCTGCTGCTGTCTTCCATTAAAACTCACTTCTCAAAAGACTTGAGAAGATGATTTTTTAAAACTCGTTTCCTAAAAAAGTGTCAAAGAGTGGAGCTATCTTGACCTCAAGAAGTAAGCACTGGGGGAAAAAATACCATTTAATTCATCCACATTAAAGTGGCAGTCGAAGGGGAACTAGTAACACAAATGTGGACAAAGCTATCGTTAGTTTAAAAAGCATGTAATGAGTTACTGGGAAGAGACCAGAAGTGATCATAGTTCTACTCAGAATCTCAAAATAACGGAACCATTAGATTTGCATTATTAATATTATTTCTTTCCTCCTCTCTCTACTTCTCATCTTCTCTATGAACTCTTCAGGCAAGTTTTACTTTTGCAATGTAGAACTCCTAATTCTGCACTTTTGAAGATGCCTCTGATTGCAAGACTGATCTTGAGCTATGAATTACTGTTTTTCCCCAGTCTCTGTCATAGTGCTTCGTTTTATCCAATGGAAATTAATATCGGCTCCCCAACTTTATTAGTACATCTTCTGGGTTTCTGAGATCATGCGTGTTCAGCATTAAAGTCTTTCAGGTCAGCATTATATGCCAAATAAAAATCCTCATGGTCATGAAAATTAACACTGTTTTCTTTAGCATATCGCATTAAATGTTTATTTTCTAGAGAAGAAGAATTCCAGCTCCCTTGGGTGATTGACATAAGATGAAGAAAATGTAGAAATAAGCAGCGCTGCACCACTGTTTTTCTTCTCTATCTTGCCTTCCTGCCTGGTTTCAATTGGACATCTATCACTGTCTAACAAGCTCTTGATTACTGAAAACACGCGTGACAACCTGCTTGCTGTTATTTCTTAGTTTGGGATACCTTTTGGTTGTCTGTTGGATCAGCAGCCACTGCTGAAATAGCCCAGTGGGTAAGTAATGCCTTCTGGGCATTCGATGTCAGTTATGCAGCTTCAGTTTCTCTACTCCTCTGTTTCTTTCCCCCACCCCCTCCTTCTAGGATGCATATTGGATGTCAGCACTTGTCAGAAGATGAAATGGAAATGGATCCCCTGGAAATAATGACGTGCAGAATCATATCTTGTCATTGCATCTTCTTAGAAGGCACTTCAGATTTCTCAAAAGGATGTAACACTAAACTGCCATCGCTTTAAAGGTAGTTTTCCAGTTAGAAGCACATGCTGCAGATTTCAGCAAATGCAGCCAGCAATATGCAGACAAAGAATGGAGTCATGGACCACTTACACCTGGACATGTTGTGGCCTCTGAGATGCCTATCCCATCATATACCAGCTGTTTCCTGCAGATTTATGAATTCTATTACCAGCACTTTTAAAAATTGTAGAAGCAAAACCACAAAAAAGGTAGCCAATTAATGGGAGGTTCATTTGCCTACTGGCACATTTTTCATATGTTTTGCTTAAAAGGTTTGGCTGGAAGCTTAGTATCCTTGAGAGGTTGCCATTAAGTCACACACCAAGCCTGCCACCACAGTGGCTCTTTTAAGTGTCATTTATTTATCTTATTTTGCCATGTAACAATATGCCAAGGCTTGCATTTCCAAGCTAAATAAAGACATATGCAACTTTTAGCTATGCAAAAGGCTTGTATTTGCTTCATGTGTTAACTCTGGTCTTCCCAAATTGCATACAGTCTTAATATCTCAGGCACTTATGAATTCTATAGCTAAGTAGTGCTAAACTATGTGATAGGACTTAGGATTTCTATGATGATCCAATTATCATAGAATTATCATTTCCAAAATGTTTGGAATCAGTGCTATAGATTCTGTGAATCGTGTCATAGTGTTCCAAAGTCTGCAGAAATTATGCTGAAAACAAGAGTAAAATATGAAAGTCAGCAAGCTATTCTTCAAAAAATAAACTCAGTGAAATTCTCATACATCTCATTACATATACTTAGTACTATGACAGAAAGGAACATATTGTACTTTTCTGCCATATAGCAATTAAAGCACGCGTGATAACAAGGAAAACAACCCTAAATTCTGCAACACACACAGAATGGAGGAAGCTTTGTTTCAAATGCAGATTCTTAAAAGCAAAGCACTCATTTTTTTTTTTTTAATCTGCTTAACAGTCATTGCTGACCCTGCAGTGACCGCCCCCTAGCGGTTTTCAAGGCAATTGCATCTTTCTAGTTTCGGAATTAGACTTTGCCAGAGCCTAATTCCTAGAGCATCAGCCCAGCTGGCAGCACAGGAGGCGGGATTTCCGTTGCTTCGCGCCCCTTTTTCGGACGCCGGCAACTGTCCCGTCTCTCTGTGGAGTCGCTGCCGGCATTTTCCTCCCACCGGAGTGAGAGTGCTCATTATCTACTCACGTACGTTTTCGATCTGCTGAGTTGGCAGAAGCTGCGGGTATAGAAACAAGAGCTCACCTTGTTAACGCGAGGCTGGACTCGAACCGCTGAAGCTTTCAGCCATTTCTGGCCGGCGCTTTCAGCGTCATTAAGCCGCTGCGCCACCGCGTCCCCAAAGCACTCATAGTCCTCTGTTTTTATATATACAGTACATAAAATTTTCATTGAGAGTTTTAACAATAATGAAAACTAATGCAAACTAAAGTAGAATGAGAAAGAACAAAAAAGAGAGAGATAAAAGAAAAAGCTAAAAATGCAAGAAAGAAAAAGTAGGGTGTAAAGAGAAAAAAAGAAAAATAGAAAAAAGAGGATATAAAAAAAGATATAAAGAAGTGGCTTCTGATCTTCTTCATAGCAGTTGTAAGTACAATTATATTTTAACTTTTCTAAGGTTACATCACGACTCTCTTCTTTCTATAATCTATCCTGTCTAATCATCAAAACCATAAATTACAAGTTCATTTTTTTTCTTTTTTATGCAAAAAGTCCATAAGGGGTTTCTTGTCACCAATAAATATAGATATTGTCTTTTCTCTAATCAAGCAAGTCAGTTTAGCCATTTCAGCAAGTTCTGTCATCTTCACCAACCATTCCTCCATTGTAGGTAGCCAAACCTTTCCATCTTTGTACATATAATAATCTCACTGCAGTTATCATATATAGAAGCAGTGTTCCATGGTGCTTTTCTAACTTTATCCCTCAGTCCTAGGAGGAAAACATAGTTCTCCAGCTGAATAGACAAATGTCTCTGTTTTGATTTATTCTGCATTCATTAAAAAACAAAAGCAAAACTGTGTACCTTTTAATTGTGTAATTTAACTTAATATGTAGCTAATATGTAACTTAATATGAACTAAACAAAATCCTCAAATACCTCTAGTAAAGAGCTGAACAGTAACATTCTAATATATATCTTTTTTGTTGTTGTTGCAACTTTATTTATGGTTGAAAACTTGTTTGAGAATATTTTTTTTGTTACATCTTAACCTTTAGGTTCACATTTAGGACTTAAATATTTTGCACTAGTCCTGTAGAATAATCATGGTGATAGATAACAGTGGCCTCAAATAATCTACTGAGCTTCAAAATTGACTAAGGCCATTTAAATTACAATAGCTATGCTATTATTGAACAAGATCACAATCCAATGCAGACTTACTGTGTATAAACACTATAGAATTCAGAATGACCTTCTGGATAAATATCCATAGAATTGTGCTATAAACCACTTTTGAGAGCCAGTTTGGTGTAGTGGTTAAGGTATCAGGCTAGAAACCGGGAGACCATGAGTTCTAGTCCCACCTTAGGCACAAAGCCAGCTGGGTGACCTTGGGCCAGTCCTGCTCTCTCAGCCCTGGGAAGGAGGCAAGGGCAAACCACTTCCAAAAACTCTTGCCAAGAAAAATACACAGAGTAGTCCAGGGGGTCACCAAGAGTCAACACTGACTAGCTAGATAGCTAGATAGATAGACACACACACACACACACAAGTACATACACCATTTTAATTTCATTGGGTGCATCCAACCAACCAATCCTTTGTCTTGAAATGTCAGTCAGAGAAAGGGAAATTTATTAGGATAAATCCATTAGGATGCCTATGCCTTCCTAATGCCTATTTTGGACCATTTTGATGCATTTTTCCCTCTTATGTGGGTGGCATCTTTCTTTTTCTTTCCATAATGAGTGCCTGCCTGCCTGCCTGCCTTCCTTTTCCTAAAACCAGGCCTTGGCTCTTCTACCGGTTTGAACTGTTTGTCTTCCTACTTTAATATTTGTGCTACTAGCATCCATTTCTTTCATCTCTCCTCCCATGTTTAGCTCCTGCATTCCCCCTTTTTGCAGTGACTTATTACTGAGGCTAATGATCTCAGTGCATATCCAGGGCAAACCATTCAACATCACAGTAATCCAAGTCTATGCCCCAACCACTGATGCCGAAGAAGCTGAAGTTGACCAGTTCTATGAAGACCTACAACACCTTCTAGAACTAGCACCAAAAAAAGATGTCCTTTTCATCATAGGGGATTGGAATGCTAAAGTAGGAAGTCAAGGAGTAATCGGAATAACAGGCAAGTTTGGCCTTGGAGTACAAAATGAAGCAGGGCAAAGGCTAATAGAGTTCTGTCAAGAGAACAAACTAGTCATAGCAAACACTCTTTTCCAACAACACAAGAGACGACTCTACACATGGACATCACCAGACGGTCAATACCGAAACCAGATAGATTACATACTTTGCAGTCAAAGATGGAGAAGCTCTATACAGACAGCAAAAACAAGACCAGGAGCTGACTGTGGCTCAGATCATGAGCTTCTTACTGCAAAATTTAGGCTTAAATTGAAGAACGTAGGGAAAACCACTAGACCACTCAGGTATGACTTAGATCATGTTCCTTATGAGTATACAGTGAAGGTGATGAATAGATTTAGAGGATTAGATTTGGTAGACAGAGTGCCTGAAGAACTATGGACAGAGGTCCATAACATTGTACAGGAGGCAGCAACTAAAACCATCCCAAAGAAAAAGAAATGCAAGAAAGCAAAATGGCTGTCTGATGAGGCTTTACAAATAGCTGTGGAAAGAAGGAATGCGAAAAGCAAGGGTGAAAGGGAAAGATATAAGCAACTGAATGCAGATTTCCAGAGAACAGCAAGAAGAGATAAAAAGGCCTTCTTAAATGAACAATGCAAAGAAATCGAGGAAAACAATAGAATGGGAAAGACTAGAGATCTCTTCAAGAAAATTGGAGATATCAAAGGAACGTTTAGTGCAAAGATGGGCATGATAAAGGACAAAAAAGGCAGGGACCTAACAGAAGCAGAAGAGATTAAAAAGAGGTGGCAAGAATACACAGAAGAACTATACAAGAAAGATCTTAATGTCCCTGATGTCCATACTGGTGTGGTCACTGACCTTGAGCCGGACATCCTAGAGAGTGAAGTCAAGTGGGCCTTAGGAAGCATTGCTAACAACAAAGCTAGTGGAGATGACAGTATTCCAGCTGAGTTATTTAAAATACTAAAAGACGATGCTGTTAAAGTGCTGCACTCAATATGCCAGCAAGTTTGGAAAACGCAACAGTGGCCACAGGATTGGAAAAGGTCAGTTTATGTTCCAATTCCAAAGAAGGGCAATGCCAAAGAATGCTCAAACTATCGCACAATTGCACTCATTTCACATGCTAGCAAGGTTATGCTCAAAATCCTACAAGCTAGGCTTCAGCAGTACGTGAACCGAGAACTACCGGATGTACAAGCTGGGTTTCGAAGAGGCAGAGGAACTAGAGATCAAATTGCCAACATTCGCTGGATCATGGAGAAAGCACGAGAATTCCAGAAAAACATCTACTTCTGCTTCATTGACTATGCAAAAGCCTTTGATTGTGTGGATCACAACAAACTGTGGCAAATTCTTAAAGAGATGGGGGTACCAGACCACCTTACCTGTCTCCTGAGAAATCTGTATGCGGGCCAAGAAGCAACAGTTAGAACCGGTCATGGAACAACCGATTGGTTCAAAATAGGGAAAGGAGTACGACAAGGCTGTATACTGTCACCCTGCTTATTTAACCTATATGCAGAGTACATCATGAGAAATGCCAGGCTGGAAGAATCAAAAGCCGGAATAAAGATTGCAGGGAGAAATATCAACAACCTCAGATATGCAGATGATACCACCCTAATGGCAGAAAGTGAAGAAGAACTAAAGAGCCTCTTGATGAGGGTGAAAGAGGAGAGTACAAAAGCTGCCTTGAAACTCAACATTAAAAAAACTAAGATCATGGCATCTGGACCCATCAATTCCTGGCAAATAGAAGGGGTAGAAATGGAAGCAGTAACAGACTTCATTTATTTGGGCTCCAAGATCACCGCAGATGGAGACTGCAGCCATGAAATTAAGAGACGCTTGCTCCTTGGGAGGAAAGCTATGGCAAACCTAGATAGCATATTAAAAAGCAGAGATGTCACCTTGCCGACAAAGATCCGCATAGTCAAAGCTATGGTTTTTCCAGTAGTAATGTATGGCTGTGAGAGCTGGACCATAAAGAAGGCTGAGCGCCGAAGAATTGATGCCTTTGAACTGTGGTGCTGGAGAAGACTCTTAAGAGTCCCCTGGACTGCTAGGAGGTCAAACCAGTCAATCTTAAAGGAAATCAACTCTGATTGCTCATTGGAAGGATTGATAATGAAGCTCAAGCTCAGATACTTTGGTCACCTAATGCGAAGAGAGGACTCTTTGGAAAAGACCCTGATGCTGGGAAAGATGGAAGGCAAAAGGAGAAGAGGACGGCAGAGGATGAGATGGTTAGATAGCATCACTGAAGCAATGAGCATGAAACTGAGCAAACTCAGGGAGGCAGTGAAGGACAGGAAGGCCTGGCGCAATATGGTTCATGGGGTCACGAAGAGTCGGACACGACTTAATGACTGAACAACAAAAAATTACTGAGGCTCCACAAAAGTTGAACAAGCTGCTTGTAGTATTGACTTAGGGGTGTTGTGCAGGGGGAGAGGGGATGGTGCCCTAAAAGTCAACGTTGCGGCCACAGCCGTGCAATCAAAAGTCTGCCTATTTTTTACATGTATTGCAGCACACATAAGAAGGGAGGGGTTTTAATCACATGGTTATGACTGCCAACTTGACACCCTTAGTATTCATTGCACTGTTATGTATAGCAGAAAACATGAAGGATTTAAAAAAAAACAAATTACTTTTTCTGTTTAGATAAAAAACATAGGGAAATTGTAAATATTACAACTGTGAACCCAGAGAAAGAGAGGATAAAAAGAGAAACAGCGAATTACAAAGCCAGCTGGCAAAAACCCACCTGCTTTCTTCCCCTCCCCTCCTCACTCCCTACCAATAGTATATGCAACAATATCTCCTTGTGTGATATTTTGAACACTTACTGTCTTCAACACAGTTGTAGAGCTTAGACCCGCTATTTCTTTTTAAAGAAAACCAGGCATGAGATGTATAAATGATTTGAACCTTGAAGAAGCTGCTGTGTACCTGCACCTCAGCTGGATTTGAGAGAATAGGAAATATCTTTAAAAACGCAGCAGGTTTACAGGATTCGTTTCAGAAGGAAGAGCCCAGAAAGTACATCCAATCCTTTCCCCCCAAGCCGGTGTGCTTTGCGAATAACTGATGGAAGTTCCTTTGCAACTTTCAAAGTTCATCTTAGTCAGAGAGAACATTTTTAACTCTTTAAATGATTTTACGTACACTCAATTTAAATAAATAAATAAGAATGCAGTTTTATGGCACTTGAGAAAGCATCACAGGTGAGATAGGATTCTTGGTTTTCTTTCCTCCAAGGGTGGACGATAACCTCGGAAAGGAGAATTCAGCATTATTTTCCTAGCAAAGCAACGTGTTTTGAAATTACTAGTTTAACAAGGAAACAAAGAAAATACAAGCACAAAGGTAAGGGAATCTGAATACTGGAATCTAATCCATTATCTGAAATGTCTCTACACTTTTGCACAAAATATGGGTAACAAACAAAATAAGCTGGATGTCATGAGACTCAAAGTACTTATGATATAATGAGGAATATAGAAACATGGTGGGATAAATCTCATCAGTGAACCATTCAGCTTGAGTGGTGCGTTTTCTTTCTCAGAACAGTAACCAGCACAAGAGAAGGTGGTATAATGCATATCAGCAATGAACTTATCTGTACAGAGGTCTTCTTGACTGATGGTAACCCATGTGTTGAAAGCATCTGGTTTAAGATAAAGGGGCAAGCTTATAGAAGGGATATCTTGTTAGACCACCAAACTGGTAAGGAGAGGTACATGAAGATTTATTAAAGCAGATATCTGAAGCCTCAAAAACAATGAAGAGGTTTTGATGGTACATTTCAACTACTGTATCTAGGCATTTATTGTAAGACTAATTCTGCCAAAAATAAGATGCTAGATCAGTTCAATTCTTGATTAGTGTTGTTCATAATTTTCTCTTTCAAAAGGTTGAGGTGGGCACTATGCTCATCTTGGATTTGGTCTGTACTACCTGGGAAAGGTTGACAGTGGGCACTTTGGATGCAAGTGACAATGCATTATTAACATTCTTGATTTTAACTAAAAGCTTGTAAAAAAATTAGTTGAACTCAAACCATGGAATTTAGAAAGAAATAGAAATAGTGAGGAAGTATGGAATGTTTAAATTGTTGGTTTTATTATGCACTGTCCAGAGTCACTTTACATGAGATGGGTGGCCATTTAATTTGATAGATAGATAGATAGATAGATAGATAGATAGACAGACAGACAGACAGACAGACAGACAGACAGACAGACAGACAGACAGTCAAGATACCATGGGAAGAAGACCTTAAAGATAAAGGTGTTGTAGCTGACTGGGACTGATTGAAAATGAAATTAAGAATTATGCAGTCTCAAACAACACCAGTAAGGAAATAAGCTAAGAGATATCTAAAGGAGACAACGTGGTTCAATAGGCAGCTTGTGAAGGAGGTAAGATTAAGTAAGTTTGCTTATTGGAAATAGAAGGGTTAGTCTACAGGAGCTTTAACTTAAAAATGTAAGAAATGAAGTCAGGAAGACAAAGGCAGAAAATGAGCTAGAGTTATCAGGAGAGGCAAAATTTAGCAAGAAGCATTCGTTCAAATATGTCAGCAGGAAGAGGAAGACAAAAGAGGTTGTGGACTCACTGCTTATTCCAAATGGAGAAATTTTAATGAATGATCAAGAGAAAGCAGAAGAACCTAATTCCTATTTTGCCGTCATCTTTACATCCAAAGAAAATGGTGATGTGAATATCATAGACTGGGAATAAACACAATGTAGAATGCAGACTACTAAGGATATGGCAACAGATCTTCTGGTTAATTTGAATGCCTTCCAATCCCACAGAACCATAAGCTTGGGGAACTCCACTGCCAACACAGTCACGGGGTCCAGGAACTCGGGCAGTGAGGTTGCTATGCCTCAAGGAAGCTAGTACAAAAGCAACCGTTCCAACTGAGCCCTGCAGCCCAACATAACATACAGGGTCTCCTATGAAGTTATCTGTGGGGCAGTGCCTCTTGAATGCCACCATCTTGGCATGGCCACTCCCCTGTCCCTGGTTTCTTGGTTGGCGCCATAACCAAAACCCAAGTGGGCACTTCTCTGAGAGAGAAACATCCCCCTCTCTGCTCAACCAGGCCTTGGTTGAGGTCATACCAGGTCAGCCATCTTATCTGCAATCAAATCACAGATGAGGGAAGCCTTATTACAGATTGACATGGCATTGAACACAAAAATGAAAAGCCATGGCCTGCAAAGGTGCAATGTCCAGGAAATGAGGTCAGGTGCAGGGGGCTGAACATTGCACTGGTACAAGACACTGGGGCCCCATTCCCCATGCGCAGGCTTCCTCCTACCTCCAGCCATACTTCGCCATACTCATCCCTGCAGATGTGTTCCAGCCTGCCCTTACCCCTCTTCCAGAGATCCCTTCCTCCCTAACTCTATTCCAGCCATTTCCAGGTCAGAGAGTATCAACAACATCTCTTTCATAAATCCACCAGGTGCTACATGGGGTACTAGGGTGCTTCTGCACACACACTCAGTGCTCCCAACCACCCTTAGAAAGCACTGCCCAATGTTTATCCATGCCCTACCCAGGACCCCAGGACCAGTTTGCTACCACCAAAATGCTAGCATGCCCCCTCTCACTTGATGGTGATTCAGGACACTGCCCACCCCTCAAATGTCACCCAAGGAGCACCCCTATAGAACCAAAACACACAGCAAGATAGCCAGTCCTTAAATTCCTAGTCCTAGTCCTTTAGGCTCAGATGCACAGTCTACAGGGGCAGGTCAGAACCACACCACAATAATGGCCACTGTGTTTTCCTTTCTAGACAAGATGGCCCTCAATCCTGCACAGGGGACTAAGCTGCAGCTGTAGGATCTAGGCCCAGCCAGTCACATCACTGTCTGTTTGCTCCCATCCCCACCAAACCACTGCCTCTGGAGTCCCACTGTCTCCAAAGATGAACCACCGTTTTCTGCTCTTCTGCAGCCACTACCTGATCTCCTGCACCTTCCTCTGCCAGTACGTATGATAGAGCTTCTTCAGGCCTGCCACCCCCATTGACTGCAAAACAACTGATGGGTGCACAGGTCATGGCGACCCAACTCTCCAGCCACCACAGCCTCTCTAAAAGTTTCTCTGTCATTCCAGGCAAGGTAGGAGACTGTGAGCATGCCTATCCTGGATCACCCAAAGGCCCTACAAAGAATATGAACTATACTGGCCTTATAAAAATGCAGTCCATTCGCATCCAGCCATCCAATCTGGGGAAAAGTTCAACATGATATTCTCAATAACAAGCTCTGAAATTGTGGTTTGGCATTACAGTAAGGTGTAACTAGCTGGCTAATTGCATTCAGAGAATCAGCATTAATGCCTCTACATCAAACTAGGGTCCCACAGAAGTCTGTCTTGGGACCATTTTTATTAATGACCTGGATAATGGGATTAATGGACTGCTTAACGGATTTGTGGATGACACAAAACTGGGAAGTCTGCCAATACTTAGGAAGACAGAATGAGATTGCGGTATAATCTGGACATGTTAAGTGACTGCACTGAGAGGAACAAGATATCCTTCATGAGGGGGACACACATAAAGATAGGGGATTCATGACTTGGAAGTAATATGTCAAAATATTACTTGGTTGAGGTAATTGGCAAGCTGAACATAAACAAGCAGTGTGAAACAAATGCTAGAAGGACTAATGCAGTTCTGAGCTGCATCAGAAGAAGCACTATATCAGAGACTCATGAACTCATTATTCCTCTATATTCTGCGTTGATGAGACTGCAGATGGAGGATTTTGTATGATTTGGGGCACCATATTTCCAAAAGGATATTGGCAAGTTAGAACAGGTTCAAAGGAAGGCATTAAAGATGATACAGGGATTTGAGGACACGCTCTGTAAGGTCAGGCTGAAAGAACTTGGAATATTCCGTCTGAGTTAGACTGAAGACCGAGGGGAGACATGATCTTGGTGTTCAACTATATCAAAAGTTGCTATAGGGATGGTCAGAAACTATTGCCATAGAAGCTAGGACCAGAAATAATGGATATTTGCTGCAGCTTCCAAGAAAAAAACTTCTTGACAGTAAGAACTATACAACAGTGGAACAATCTACCTATAGATAATGTGGGTTCTCTATTTCTGGAGATTTTAAAGAAGAGGCTAGACAGCCACCTCTTGAGGACGGTTTAACTAGTTTTTCCTGCACATTGCAGTGGGTTGAATTAGATGATCCTTGTGGTCTTTTCAAACTCCATGATTCTATGATTCTCTTTTTCTTTCCCATCCTTAATGACTGGTTATTTCTGAAGTTGGAAAGCTCCATGGTAGAATGGGAACACTAGCTCTGCAGACAGAAGGATAGGAAAAATCCTGGGAAACAAGTCATCTAAATGCATTTCCTCCCATGCCAAGCAATGCTAAACCTTCTGCCCTAGTCCCACCTGAGACTGGCGTTTGAGAACCATTGGAGCACCGTAGCTTCCTTTTAGGATTTTTCTGTGCAACAAACAGGTGACAGTTTGAGACTCGATTAGATTCAGGTGATCTGTGTTTAATTTGAGCTGGACTGTAGCAATATAATATATGTCTTATTCCCTATAGATACAGTAACAAACCACATTTTGCTACACATTAAGGTCAAAAGCATCTCTCTCCCTCTCATTGTCTGATTTTAAGGTCAGATTCAGAAGCAAATGCATTAGTTGAAGTGAGGTCAAGACATGTTTACTTGTCTTTTTGTTTTGTTTTATTTTGTTCCTTTGCGTCAGTTTTAACTCCTGGTGATTGCCTGGAATAGCCCCTGCAGTTTTCTTGGCAAGATTTTTCAGAAGTGGTTTGCCATTGCCTCCTTCCTAGGGCTGAGAGAAAGTGACTGGCTGAAGGTCTTTCATGCCTAAGGCAGGAATGGAACTAAGTCTCCTGGTTTCTAGCTTGATGCCTTAACCGCTACACCAAACTGGCTCTCTATAATCTTAGACAGTTTATTTACTGTCCTCATAGGAAGCAATGTTAGTCACAATTATAGCGAGAATGTATTTATCTCACATATCCGAATTAGTCTTTCATGTTGCAATTCTTGATTAACAGCTATACAAAGGGGGACTCTGAATATTTTCTGTTCTGTTGCACTCTTTGTAGTTTATTGGGAAAAACCAAAAATCAAAAACCAAACCTTCTGTGTTATTTCAGATCAGACTATTAAGCCACCTAGTGAAATGTTGTCTACTGTGAAGCTTTTCCACAGCAAATCACAGTCTGGCATGCAGTTTGCCTACTGTCATTTTCTAGAATATAATAGATGAAATCCAGTGGAATAATGGGGTTGAAGTCTTCCCCATCCATTGGTCATTGATCAGTGAAAAGATTGATAGTTTTTCACCTCTTCCAATGCCTCCCATCTCACTCCCAGCATTTTTGCTACTTCAAGTCTACGTTGGGATACTTGGCTGATAAAATCACCTGCATTTATACCTTAACTTTTCTTTCTGAATAATAGTACAATAATGTTAAAACACCTTACACAATGCAATTATTCACAACAAATGTGTTTTCTATATGCCATGAAATTACATGGAATTATATTTAGTAGGAGATGTTCAACTCCCAGAGTTACTTAAAAAAAATCAAAATAAATTTGGCATTAAATAACTATAATATATTCCATTAGGTATAATTCAGTAATCATGCAAATAGTGAGGAAATGGCTTAGGTTTGCCTTTAGTGTTTTGTTGCTATGGTTATAGCTGTAACTACCACTCTAAATTACTGCTTTGCCACTTAAAATGTTCACTTTTCATCTGGTTTTATTAAAATATCAGCAGCAGAATCTGACTTTTTAATTACTATTTAGAGGCAAGGTGAAATTTGTTTGCCTTTTAAACATTAAATTTACTTAATATGAAAACTATATTTAAATGTGCTGTCAAGACAGCAAAGTTTCATAACCTAGTTTAACATTTTTATAATTTAATACCAAGAAAGACCTATTTCCCAATGCAGGTTTCTTGTGAAATGTGGCATATCCCCACTGGGAGTCCTGATATCCATTTGTCTTTCTCCCTAAGTTTTTATTTTATTTTTAATTGTTGTTTTCTTTTTTCTTTATAATAGTTGGCTGTTTAGGGCTTTGTGTAAAGAATTATGGAAAGAGACTTGGATATGGCATTTTTTAAAGATATCATTTCCTTAATTTTTTTCTTTTTTTTTTAAAGATATAATTTCCTTAATTTTTAGTCTTTTTTAAAAAAATAAACGTATTCTATAAGCTACTTATAAGAGATGATGGTGAATGAATTATATAATGTTTAAATAAGGTCAGTTTTTTTAAAAATTATGGTTATCTGTAATGTAATCCAGTTGCCGCTACAATAAATACACTTGGGATTTCCCTAAAACTAATCACTACATTTATGTCATGGAATATTAAAAGGCTGCAACAGACAGCTAAAAGAAGCTGGGTTTTTAAAAATGAATTGGAGTGAATGAAGTCATTTTTTAAAACAAGAAATGCATATTCCTCCAAAATGAGAAAAATCTGTCAGTAATAGAATGGTTTGAACTGATTTATATAAGTGGAAATTCAAACTATGCCAGAGAGGTGGCAATTTTAGTAATGAAATCTTCTAACTTTATAGTTGAACAAGAGAGTGTAGATTTGGAAGTCATATATCGTCATCAAATAGAGTAGATAAAGTTTTATGGTGCAAACTTACACCATTACTTTGCAAATTTCCTTGGGTTACACTAGACCAGAAAATAGTTGCCAGAGATGTTAACTTAGTTTTATATCCACTACTAAGTTTTCAAGAAAGAAATAAGCCCTCAGAAATGCAATGTTCTCAATATATACATACATACAGAAATTTAATTTAAGGGGACATATGGACACTGCTTAACAGAAGCAGGCAAGACTATTCCTTTTCAATCTATCCTATATGGCACATGCTCAAAAATCTTGGATTAAATAATTCAAAAATTTTTTTAATATCATATTCAATGGCTAATTTAGTTGAGAATTGGTTCAATTTTAATTTTTTACCACAATTTCTTACCCATAATGTCATGGAATTTGGACACAAACATCCAAACTACCAGGAGATGGCATTATAATACTTCCTTGCTGGAAGAGTCACAGTTTGTGGGACAACAAAAGAAAGGTAGGCTAGATTCAATTAATCTGAGATAGTTGGGATACATTTAAAGCATTTATTTGAGGTAAGACTATGTTGTTGTTCAGTTGTTAAGTCGTGTCCAACTCTTCGTGACCCCATGAACCATATTGCGCCAGGCCTTCCTGTCCTTCACTGCCTCCCTGAGTTTGCTCAGTTTCATGCTCATTGCTTCAGTGATGCTATCTAACCATCTCATCCTCTGCCGTCCTCTTCTCCTTTTGCCTTCCATCTTTCCCAGCATCAGGGTCTTTTCCAAAGAGTCCTCTCTTCGCATTAGGTGACCAAAGTATCTGAGCTTGAGCTTCATTATCAATCCTTTCAATGAGCAGTCAGGGTTGATTTCCTTTAAGATTGACTGGTTTGACCTCCTAGCAGTCCAGGGGACTCTTAAGAGTCTTCTCCAGCACCACAGTTCAAAGGCATCAATTCTTTGGCACTCAGCCTTCTCTATGGTCCAGCTCTCGCAGCCATACATTTGGAAAAACCATAGCTTTGACTATGAGGATCTTTGTCGGCAAGGTGATGTCTCTGCTTTTTAATATGTTATCTAGGTTTGCCATAGCTTTCCTCCCAAGGAGCAAGCATCTTTTAATTTCATGGCTGCAGTCTCCATCTGTGGTGATCTTGGAGCCCAAATAAATGAAGTCTGTTACTGCTTCCATTTCTACCCCTTCTATTTGCCAGGAATTAATGGGTCCAGATGCCATGATCTTAGTTTTTTTAATGTTGAGTTTCAAGGCAGCTTTTGCACTCTCCTCTTTCACCCTCATCAACAGGCTCTTTAGTTCTTCTTTATTTTCTGCCATTAGGGTGGTATCATCTGCATATCTGAGGTTGTTGATGTTTCTCCCTGCAATCTTAATTCCAGCTTGTGCTTCTTCCAGCCTGGCATTTCTCATGATGTACTCTGCATATAGGTTAAATAAGCAGGGTGACAATATACAGCCTTGTCGTACTCCTTTCCCTATTTTGAACCAATCGGTTGTTCCATGACCAGTTCTAACTATTGCTTCTTGGCCCACACACAGATTTCTCAGGAGACAGGTAAGATGGTCTGGTACCCCATCTGGTACCCAGACTATGACCCTGGTGGAAAAAAAATGTGTGAATCACAGTGTAAAAAAACCTTGAATTAAAAGTAAAAAAAAAAAATGAAAGACTATGCCGATCAGATTCAGTAAGCTTATCATGTCTTAGACCTATTAAGCAGGAGTTGGACCAATTATATTCATTTGACATGGAATATTAAAAAAAAAAAGGAAACAAATGTATTGGGAACAAGGAGAAAACCCTGGGAAATTATTGGCTTCTTGTTTGAAATATCTACAATAAAGTAATTCCTTTCATAAAAGATTCCTTGGAAACAAGTTACACTAATTATCATGAAATTAATTTTCAATTTTTCTGAATTTTGTAAACATATATTCTATACAAGTGGATATTGCTAGTGAGCAGATGAATGCTTTTTTTAATGTAATAAATCTTTCGTAAATTTCAGATTTAAAGCCAGGTGAGAACACTGCAGGAAATCTATGGTACTATTTATAGGATGAAAGCCTCTGGACCTGGTGGAACAACTATAGAATGATATATACATATTAAAAAGAAAAAAGTAGCTCCTGTATTTCTGGAAATAGTTCAGGCATCTTATGAAAATAAAGCCCTGCCAGCTTTGCTTATATTACTGTAATTTTGAAGGCTGGTTATGGTCCTACCTACTCTACACATTATCATCTAATATCTCTGTTAAATGTTGATGCTAAGATTTTTAATAGCTACATTAAAGAAGTTGCAGAAAGTATTACCTGAAACAATTCATCTTACACAATGTAGTTTTATGAAAGGTCATCAGGCTTCAGAAAACAAGACTTCTGGTTGATATAATAGCCTTGTACACTGACACACGTGAATCTGCTATGGTAGTTTTGTTAGATGAGTAAAAAGATTTTGATATGGTTCAGATCAAGTTTTTGATTCAAGTGTTGCAGAAACTTAGATTTCCTCTAGTATTCATTTGTTGCATTATAATATATTATTTAATCCTTCTGCTTATATAATTACTACTGGGATTATTTCAGCAGTAATAAAAACAACAATAAAATGCACTGTGGAACTCATCAAGAATGTCCTTGTCTCCTCTAATTTTTAATTTTGTGTTGGAACCCCCAGCATGAATAATAAGATACTCATGAAATTAAAAGAGTTAACTGAATTTCAATATACAATGTTGATATGTGTAGATGACTTTTTAAAATTATTAATAACAGTCTTTACCTAAATTTGTACAAGTTGTAGAGCTATATTGTGACTACGTTGGGCATACAATTAATTGGTCTAAGTCAATAAGCAAATTGACAAGGGAAATTTAGGGAAAACTTTAGGTTTTGTATATGGTCCAGAAGCTATTCCCTGGAAAATATCCAGTTTAGTGGATAAGAACATTTCAAAATGTATCACCAGGATGAAAGGAGTTATTAATAGGTGGCTGAAAATACTCTTAAATTTGTGGAAGAATTAATGTTGTGAAAATGAATTTTACCTCAAGACTAATCTACATATTGAAAGCAATATCCACATTGACCCCACTTAAATATATTTTTAAGTATAATTTTTAATTGAAGAAATGTTTAACAAGACAAAAACAATACAAATATTAGAAATTAAATAAAGAAAATAAGGAAGAACAGTGAATAAGTAAGAAAGAAAACAGAAAAAGAAATAGAAATAGAAAAGAAAAAGAAAGAAAAGAAAAGAAAAGATTATAAAGAAGCAGCTTCTAATTTTTTTGACAGGGGTTATAAATGCATTTATATTTTACCTTCTCTCTCTAAGGTTACATCATAGTTTCCTTCTTTCCATAAGCTACACTTTTCAATCTTCAGACCCATATATCACAAGTTTATTCTCCTCTTTTTTTTCAGCAAAAAAAAATCCATTTAGGGGTTTCCAGTCACTGATAAATGTAGTTGTTGATTTTTCTCTAATCAAACAAGTTAATTTTGCCATCTCTGTTAGTTCTGTCATCTTCACCAGGCATTACTCCATTGTGGGTATTTCAGAATCTTTCCACAGTAATCTCGTAGTAATAATCATATATAAAAATAATCTTCCATGGCTCTTTTCTAACTGATTGTCCATTAATCGCAGCAAGAAAAGTCCTGGTTTCAGTTGAATGTCGATCTTTAAAATTCTTTGTATCATTATATCTATTTGAACCCAGACATTTCTGTTTTTTTCACAAGTCCACCAGGCAGATAAAATAATACTTCCTGTTGTCCACATTTCCAACATAAATTTGAAATCCCTTTATACATTCTAGACCATTTTTCTGGAGTCATATACCAACAGTACAATTTTATAAAAATTATCTTTTAAGTTATAATGTTAATTTCAATTCAATTCAATTTCCTCTTAACCACATGTGTTTCCACCGTTCCAACATTATGCTGTGTCCAAAGTTCTTAGCCCATTTTATTATATAGTCCTTCACTTGTTCTTCCATTTCAAATTTCAAGAAAAGTTTATACATTTTAGTAATTACAGTACATGTTCATCATTTGTACATAATTCAACTTCAAATTCTGTCTTCTGCTGCTCAATTTCAAATGTCCTTTTATCTACCTTAAATCTTTCTCTTAACTGTGCATATGAAAACCATTGAAAACTAAATACTGGGGTTCTTTGTCACTTCCATTTGCATTTCTTCTAGTTCCTCTTTACACTTTTCTAGAAATTCTTTGCTTTTAGGACTGAATTCAATCTGAACCTCTGTTGTTTGAAAGTGAAGATCACTCCTTCCAATTTATCCCATTGAAATGGTATCTTTTTCTGTCTGAGCTTGTCATTCAAAAAGAAGTACTCTTTTCATTTGCACAGTATTCTAATTGGACTTTCTTTAAGTACAATCACATCTGCATTATTAATCTTCAGACTGGTAGTAACAAGCTGTTGCAAAACTTGATCTCTGGTTTCTTTCTGACAAAATGCACAAGAATATCCCCTGGTACATTTCTTAGTTTTGCAAATCATGTGTTGATTCTATAGACTTTATCAATTTCTGCCTCCATGTCATCTTTATCTCTTTATCCAATTCCTCAAAAAATTGTTAGAGATTGAACAATTTCTTTTCTCCAGTGTCTTTTCCAAGATCCTCTGGAACTGCTCTAAATCTCAAGCAGAATTCTTTTTCTCTCAATTCCAATAGCGCCAAATTGCCTAAGTCCTTTTCCATCTTTTTGTTTATTACTTCTGTTTTACTTTCCAAAATTTCCACTTTATCATTAATTTGTTTAACTTCTCCCATAAGATGCCCTATAAATTCTTCAATTTTTTTTTTGTAACTTCTTCTTTCATCTCCTCTTTCATCTTACAAACCTTTCTTCCATTCTCCATTCAGAAGGAATCAGATCACTTTTGACAGATATGACAAATTCAGATACCTGCTTTCCCATTTCTTCAAATACTTTTTGTAATATTTCTGGGGTAATGCCATCTCAGCTACTTTGGAGGTGTCTAGTTCACCATAGACGCCAACTCCGCTTAAATATTTTAAACAGATTGACAACTTAATGGCTAAATATTTGGGGAATGAACAGATACCCACGATCTCTTTGTTAAAGTTATGTCTTTCTTATGATTATATATATTTTAACTTTACTGATTTTAAACAATATCTTTGTGCTTATTTGTTAACCTCAATCATGTATTGTAATGGACTCAATATTGACTAATTACTATTGCAGGCTCAACTTGTGAGTTACTATTTAGTATCCTTGTAATACTGGCTAGTTCTTTGTTGTAACTGTAGTAGGAATTTGGTTACATTCCAGCACTAAAGGTGGTTAGGTATATCTGGGCCTTACTGGACAGAAGATTTAATTTTAATTTTACCGCACATGAGAAATTGCTACTTTAGAACAATGCTTATATAAAAATGGCTTTTAGTACATTGCTATAGAAAACACAGGGTCAAAATGGGATGATTACCGCTAATGAACTATTGAGTAATTATACTTTTAAATTTTTTGAGATTTTACAAAGAGAATACAATTTATCTAGAAAAGCTGAATGGCAATACATGCAGTTAAAACACTTGTTATGTACATTGTTTGGCCTGATGCCCTTGTTTCAGAGGTGTTACGTATTGGAAGAGGCCAGAGGGGCCAAGATGATAACAAACTAGCAGCTCTTGAAATAAGCTCCCGACTTGTGACTGGCCTCACCCCTTCTCGATCAGTCATATAGCAAACAAATGCCATTGAGAGGTAAGAAAAGAACCCAGACCAGCTCCAGTAATGATACTGGGGCCATAAATCCAATAAAGCAGAGAAACAGATGATGACTGACTCCTATCTCCTCCCCTGAAGAGACAACACAAAATATGAGTAACAGATCTACAGCTTTAGGATCCCCTTCACCCCCAAAGAATATGACAACACAGAAGTCAGTAAAGTCAGGCCTCCTCCCTGATCCTCCAAAGCTTCAGCCCAAGTCACTCTCTGGAGCAGGGAGGTAGCAGAGATAACCTCCTGGAATGAATCTCCTGCACACACACACACCCCACACACAAATACGTTACTCAACCTTTCCATGAGGTCTGCCTTTTCTCTGCAGATCTTTATACTGCAATGGCTAAATGACATTGCAGTTGACATGGATAGCTTCCAACAAGCCCTTGACCTGCAAATCCACCATGGCAATCAGGGGGTTAAAATGGCAGCAGAAGCTGGCCATATTGGCATTCCAGCAGCCTGTCCTATGACATCAACCAGGCATCCATAAGCAGTTGATGCAGCCAACTACCACCATGTGTTACAGAAAAAGCAACTCCTCCTAGAAATCCATCAGCATGCCCACAGATGGAAGAGCCGCAAGATTTTTGTGACCTCCCTATCTCAGTTGCTAAACTGCCAAAATAGAACAACCAATTTGAAAGATTTTCACTACTTACCCAGTCCAAGAAATGTTAAACTCATAATCCTGACTTTCAACCAGCCATCTCTCCCCACCATACTCACACAAATGAGCAAATTTCTATGGCAAACTCATCACATCCAAAATGTCAGAGACTTGAAGGACAAGTTAGTCCGTGACCTCATCACTGGGAAGGGGACAAATGGCCATGACCCTGCAGATAAAAGCCATAAAAACCTATGCTCCAAATGCAGTAAATCTGCCAGCCATGCCAAGAGTGAAGAGTCTAAGTACACTTCAAGGGAGAATTTATTAATCTGAGAAAAAATCTAGCAGACATCAAAACAATAATTCTGACACACCCTCCCAGTGCTGGTAGTGATATGGAAATGCAGCACCAACTTCATACATCTGCCCTATTGAGCTCTCACCTTCTAAACCATCTCTCCTTTGACTTAGACATGTAGAAAGCTGTCAGCACACGACTCTGACTTCCTCACCAATAACAGTGAAAGTGACCCTGACAGTGACTCCTCTGAGAGCTCCACACCAGCAATAGTCAAGGAACCCATGCAATTCCAAGTAGTTGATATCCAAAAGAAACTGCCTTGCAAACAAAACAAGCCTCAGCCAAGCACTACAGAAACCCAATCTGGAGGTATATCCTCATCTGCTTCCAAATCTGAGGAGCCTCTCCTGGCCTTGAGGGAACCTCACTCACAGGAGAAACAGCTCCCTCATCTCTTCTTTCACTGGACAAGCCAAAGGACGCTCACCCTGCTAAAGAGTTGGGGTCCCTACTTGCCAGTGACCCACATTTTGCTGCCCATGCTGCACTGACTCTTCTGGTCTGCTTGCCAGAACTGCAAGCTTCCCTGCCCCCTCATGAGATGCTTGATGGACAAACAGATGGCAGAGAAGGGAGTGCAGAAACTTGATGGTACCCCATTCCTTCCCCCCCCCCCCCGCAAGAGGGAGACACAATTATCACCATCTCAACCATCAACTACTGCCCCTGCAAAAAATTATTCATCCAGCCCCTGGTTCCCAGAGCAACCCCTTGATATCCAAGCAACCAACCTAAGGTCACCCTTCTAACCATCAGAGACCCCTGCTTTACTGACTTCCTCTCCTACCATGACATCATATTGATTGAAGAAACATGGACTGCTGATGAACTGCTACTAAGTGGACTTCATTCATTCTCAGTTGGGGCAGAACCAAGGGTAAAGCACAGAAGAGCGAAAGGGGGCCAGAGGTCCTACTCTCCACTCCTCTACGTGCCATATCAAGGTGCCTCCCCCCATTCAAGTCATATGCCATGACAGTGTTAATCCAATTCAACCACTGTGCCCTGTTCATAATATTTATATACCCCCAATGAGACAGAAACTCCAGATCAGAGCCTTGTAGGCTGAACTGGAAACTTATGCTGCTGACCTTCCACTCATACATTCAAATGCATTTGTAGTCCTGGGAGGGGACCTAAATGCTAGATTAGGCCCCAATGACTGCACCCTCTACACACAGCAGAAATGTCCCCCTCCCAACACTGAACCAGCAGATTCCTCCTCACCCGTTGCTCAAAAGATCAGAAATCAAACTCTGCAGGCCTCTGCCTGGCTCAAACAGACTTCAGGCTAAACCTCCATATTTTAAATGGTGCCCTTGAAAGTGACCATCCAACTGAATTCACCTACCTATCTGACTCCAGAATGAGTGCTATTGACTATATAATTGTCTCTAAGGACCTTCTTCCTTATGCCAAAGTTATGCCTAAATTTGACAGTGATCATTTCCCAATCCTGCTCCAGTTAAAGGTCTTAACTCAAGAAACACATACTGAGGATTGTTATCAACCCTTTCTAATGCCAGCAGGAACTTACTGCCGAGCCAAATGGACTCCCCATCTAAATCAGATTATCTGAGCTACTGGCCTTGGATTGCCTACAGTGCCTTCAGTCTGCTCTGACATCAGCTGAGTCTTCTGATGCACTTTTGGAGAACTATAACTCCCTTACCCAAGAGCTCCACCAGCTCTAACCCATAATAACAGTGCACCCTTGAAGCAACAACAGTACCACTCCAAGCCATGGTTTGACAAGGACTGTGTTAATGCCAAAAAAGCTCTTTCTACCACTTACCAGGCGTGTGTATCCAATACTACACCAACAGCTGCACTCGACCTCATCTAGCAGAAGAGATACTACAAACAACTGCTTGCACATAAGAAAAAGGAAACCATGAAAAACAACTGGACAGACTCATTGAGGAAGTCAAATTCAATGACTCAGCCTCATTCTGGCATATCACATCAAGCTCCCAAAGTATTGGTCCATCCATGGTGGACTGTCACATCTCCCCAGGGACCTGGGAGGCATACTTTCAGGAACTCTATGTGGACACCTCTGTTGGAAGTGGAGCCCTAGCCAAACTATGGAAAATCTGCCAATATGGGCACCAGTGACAATGGCAGAGATCAAGAATCTTGTTGCTCAAATAAGACCAGGGAAGGCCCCAGGAGATGACCTAATCCCTCCAAAGGTGATAAAAAACAACTTGGATTTCTGGGCCCACACTCTGGCCTCAGTCTTTACCTGCATCAACCCCTATGGCTAAATCCCCAAGGATTGGGGGCTTGCAGTCATTATCCCTATATAAAAGGATGATCCTGCTAATTATAGATTGATCAGCCAAATCACCAAACTCTACACAAGATACCTACAGTGGAAATTCCAGGACTGGCTGGAACAAGAAAACATACTTGCAGAGGAGCAAGATGGCTTTAGGGAAGGCCAATCCTGCATTAATCAGTGCCTAATATTCTATCATCCCATTAAAAAATACTCCTCCTGCAACTCAACCTCCCTTTATGCTGCTTTCATAGACTTCAAAGCAGCATTTGATTCCATGTCAGGAGCTAAATTGTGGTAAAAACTTGACGCCTCCTCTACTGACCAACATATACTTCATTTAATACATATGCTACATGAAGGGACCTCACTCAAAGTAAGATGTAACCCCCAGGGCCATCTCACCAGTTCCATTGAAACAGAAAGGCATCAAGCAAGGCTGCATATTGGTCCCACTCTTATTCAATTTCTATATCGACTCCATGGCGGGTCATCTCCATAACATGGACTTTCACTCCCCAAAACTTGCTGGAAGACATATCTTTGTTCCACTCTATGCAAACAATGCAGCAATACTTTCAAGAACACCTGCTGGCCTTAAAAGAGCACTGAGAGCACTAACACAGTCCTGCAAGAAAGACCAGCTAGAACTCAATTATCAGAAAATTAAATCATGGCATTTGCCAAAACTGGAATCCTTGGTGCTCTCTGAGCTTGGTTGTTTTCTTGCAGACATTTCATTACTCAACTAGGCAGCATCATCAGTGCCCCACTGATGATGTTTCCTAGTTGGGTAATGAAACATCTGCAAGAAAACAACCAAGCTCAGGGAGCACCAAGGACTCCTGAGTTCAACCCTGAGCTACTTATATTCTTTTCTTTTGGGATTGCCAAAAGGCCCAAGAGCCACTCCTGGAGCATAGATGGCCACAAGACTGAGCAGGTCTCCTGTTTCAAATACTGGGGGTAGTCCTTCATTCTGCCAGCAGTAGGAAAGCCCATGGGGACTACGATGCTGAAAATGCACAGAGGAGCTCATCTGCCATCCTTGAATTCCTTAAGACAGCCCTATATACCTGCAGCATTCAAATTATTTGAATTACTTGTTCAAGCCAACAGCACAACTTCTTTATGGTACCTAGCTGGGCCCCTTCTCCAATTTTCACCATTAGAACTTGTACAATCCAAATTTTTAAGATCAGCCCTTCAAGTCCCAAAATGTGTCTCTAATGCTTCCCTTGCGACTAGAGACAGGCCTCATGAAGTGGAGGCTAGAGTGTGGGTGACCATACTCAACTATTGGCTCAGAATATCCCTTTTTCCTCTTGGCCTTGCCCCATGAACTATGAGGGAAGATTTTCAGTTCACATGGAAACAGGCAGTAGCAACTAATATCTCATCCTTGGGATTCTCTCCAGGTCTTCTACTCAGCATGGAATATGATCAGGCCAAAGCACTTATTAAATAGCATGTAGCAGACACAGAGTACTAATTGGATCTAGCCAGGACGCCTTTATTGCCAGTGAATCCAACAGGTACTCTGCCTCCACTTTGGCATACTTAACTAAACTTGAAGTACCTAAGCACCAAAGGGCCTTTACTCTGGCACAATGTCATGCCCTCCCCTCAGCTGTCCTTGAAGGCCGATACAGAAAGATCCGTTACCTGGAAAGACAATGCCCCTGTAACTCTGGACACACAGAAACAACAGAGCATGTGCTTCTCCAGTGCCTGTATTACAGAGACACTTGTACTAGCCTCATCTCACCATTACTGCAGAAATACCCAGGGTGCAGTTCTATATTTCCCTGATGCTTTCAGATACCAACCCTGCTAGAACTTATAATGTTGCTAGATTTTGCGCAGCAGTGATTAAAATTCATCAGATGATGGCCTGTGCCATAAACTAGACTTAATGAGCATCTAGTTTACCATACTAGAGTGCTGTGTAATTTGATAGATATAGTCTTCCACATACTAACCTTTTGCTCCCCTACCCCTATCTAATGTTCCTACCCTTCCTTTTAGATTCTTTTAGACTCTTGTTTTTTATATATACTTTCTGTTTTAATATATTTTTATGTCTTCTAGCTTTTCATAATTTTTATTTTTAGACTCTGATGTATCTTCTATGCTTTTGAATTGGCTGTATCCCATCTGCCTTATGCTGGTCTATGACCACAATAAAGATTTGATGTGATTTGATTTGGAAAAGGCCTTTACTAAGATGAAACTGTCAATTTATTATTATTATTTTTCAAAAAAATCAAAACTAATTTGGACAATATACATGAAAGTTGGAATAGAGAACTGGAATATCCTCTATTGCCCAATTGCTTCAGGCTTCAAGAAAAGTTAGATATTATTTTATTTAGTTATTAATCAAAATTATATGATGCCCATCTGTCTGAAGAAACTCTGGGCAATGGACAAAATAAAAACATCATTCCATTGAAAGCAACATCATCAACAAACGAGGCCCAATAAAATCTCAATATCCACTAAATGCATACACCCATAACTCACAACCCAATCCCAATGTCCAAGGGAAGACCTAATTCTTTGTGGCCTTCTGAAAGGCCAATAGAATCAGACCTGTCCATAGTGGGGATGCTATTGAGCAGGCTCCATGACAAAGAAGACACACTTCCTGGGATCCACCTGACACTGCTTCACCAAGTAGACCCAGAACATGCCCAATCTGGTGGGATGGGCAGAAACTACCAAGGAAAGGTGGCTCTACAAATAACCTGGCCCCAAGCATTTAGGGCTTTAAAGATGACAACCAGCACCTTGAATTCCACCTGGAAGCCTACTGTGAGTCATTGCAGTTCATATAGCAGTGGTGTTACATAGCTGTACTGAAGGGCACCTAAAACTGCACATACCACTGCATTCTGCACCAGATGAAGCTTCCAAATACTCTTCAAGGGCATGTAAAGCCCCATGTAGCTATGTTTCTTATAACATGAATACTCGTTTAGTTCAGCAAAAAATATCAAAGAATGTTTTAAAAAGGATGGCTCCTATCCTTTCTATGCTAGTGATTTAATTAATTTGAAGGAATTTTGGTATATATGTTATAGGTGCATCCAATGGTAATTCTTTATTGGTGTGATAGCATTACTATGGCAAACCAGGTTTTTGGAAAGCAGTTAAGGTTTAAAGATGCTAATGTTATTAACTGTTCCAAAAACCTGGAATTTTTCAACCTATGAAAATCTTTGGCTATATTGAATTGGACTGTGCCGAAATGCTTGTGTCCCAACCTCTAAAAGCTGGCTTAATGGAATTTGTCAACTTTTGACCTTCAAATAAGCTTGGTACTAAATGAAAGACAGAACTGGACAATGTGATTCCATATGGTCTATATTTAATTCATTGCTTAATAAATCTTTATTTCAAATACACAGCTAGCAGAACATATTCCTGCAGAAGTCTGATAATGTCCTCTCACCCCTACTCCCTGCCTCAAATGGCAGAAGCTCTGCCCTTTTCATTTTTAGCCTCAATAAGCCTGGGATTTTACAAATGCCATCTCCAAATGATGTGCGATGAAACTGTCCTACATGGGTAAGGTCAGGGATTGGTCTTACATGGGAAGAGAGAAAAGAACAAAAGGGTCAACACTTATAATTCATAGTTGTACCTGCACATTGTTGGAAGAATAAAAACTGACCTCAGAAATGAGGGAGAGCTCCTAAGAAAAATGACAGAATTTGAAATGCTCAAACAGAAGCAACATTACCTATTACAACATTTATACACAGTGTAACTTAGATATGACATGGAGACAGAACAAATCAAAATGTGTATGATAAAATGGATGCAAAACTTCAAAGAAACAGTACAGTATAGCATTCAGAAGAACTATGGAACAAATCTAAAATTTATCCACGTTATAAATTAAGAAAAAAATAGTATAAAATATTTTATAGATGGCATACAGCTCTATCAATAATTGCCAAGATAGACAAATCACATAGGAATAAATGCCGGAAATGCCATGAGACAGAAGGAACATTTTACCATATATGGTGGACATTTAAAAAACCTCAAAAGTACTGGAAAGAAATACACAGCACTATTCAGAGAATTTTAGAAATCAAATTTGAAATGAAGACACATCTTTTTTAAAGTAGACATAATTCCATGACATATCAACTAAATAACACAATTTACAAAGATACATGCTCACGGACATGAGGATAACCCTGGAAAAAAGATATGCTACCAAAGATATCATTCTGGAACTTAAACTTGGTGAATATGCAGTAATTGCAAAATTAACAGCTTTGTTATTGTTGTTGTTCAGTCGTTAAGTTGTGTCCGACTCTTCGTGACCCCATGAACCATATTGCGCCAGGCCTTCCTATCCTTCACTGCCTCCCTGAGTTTGCTCAGTTTCATGCTCGTTGCTTCAGTGATGCTATCTAACCATCTCATCCTCTGCCGTCCTCTTCTCCTTTTGCCTTCCATCTTTCCCAGCATCAGGGTCTTTTCCAAAGAGTCCTCTGAATTAAATTCACCCATTCCTGTCCATTTTAATTTGTTGATCATAATACAAGTTTGACCAAATTTAAGCAAGAATGGCTTCCATATATATTACATATCACGCAGCACAGCAAATTTAAGCATTTAGAGCATGGTTTTTAAGGGGAAAAGGAACTGACCAAAGAACTGAAATCAGTTATTTCAACTATTTTAAAGAGATCTGAGAGTGGAAGAGAGTAAGTCCCTGACTTCTCTATTGAAGTTAGCTTCAAATTATTAACACATATTTTAAGAAAATTATAATTTCCCCTGATTTTGTATGTAGAATTTGGAGTGGCAGAATGTTTCAATGATGTCTGTAGTCTGTTCAGCTTTGTGGTCTACACTATCATTGCTTTATCTCCTAGACTCAGAGGCACCTGTATGGTCTGATGCTTTCAGACCAGAAGCCCTGCCCTTTATACATGTGTGTGATGTCACTATGCATGAACAAAAGGAGTAGTGGCTGATGTGGGTCTTCCGGGCTGTGTGGCCGTGTTGTGGAAGTTTTGGTTCCTAATGTTTTGCCAGCAACACAGGAGCGGTTCTCTCTGTGCCCAGGATGATGTGACCCTTTGTGGGTATTTATAGAGATCAGCGAGGGTGCCTGCGGGGGGGGGGGTTGTGGGTTAATGAGTGGCTGCTTGTTTTGGTGATCAGAGTATGTGTATATCTTCCTGGGGGTTAGGCAGGGTTTTTTCTGTTGAGTTGTTAACGAGTGGCTGCTGAGGGTGATTAGCATGTTTATTGTGTGAACTGTTCACACGTCCTGGTGGTTGAGCTGAGTTCGTTGACCTTTTGCAGGCTGTATTTTTCAGGATTTGTAGCCAGGTTTTGTTGATTTTTAGGCTTTCTTCCTTTTTATTGAAACTGTGCCGGTGTTTGCGAATTTCAGTGGTTTCCTGGTATAGCCTAGTATAGTGGCTGTTGATGTTGTCCAGTATCTCTACGTTTTCAAATAGGATTTTGTGTCCAGTGTGCTTGAGAGCATGTTCAGCTACTGCAGATTTTTCTGGTTGCTGTAGTCTGCAGTGTCTTTCATGTTCTTTTATCCTGGTATGAATGCTGTGTTTTGTGGTTCCAATGTATACTTGTCCACAGCTGCATGGTATGCGGTATACTCCTGCGGTGGTGAGGGTTTTGCTTAAGGGTTTTGCTTAAGGCCACCCAGCCCAGAAGACCCACATCAGCCATTGTATTCCAGCCATGAAAGCCTTCGACAATGCAAAAGGAGTAGTACCTGTGACATAACATATCATATATCATGATTAAACTGAGGTTAGTACTGTGTAGAAGTAATTAATTACATGTTTATAATTAATTACATGTTGATATTCCTGGGCTAGAGGTCACCCATGTCTTGCCCACTTAAACACCACAGACCATTTTAAATGAATTGAGAAATGTGTTGAATGCCAACGTTTTTTATATGGAGTTTTGTTCTGAAAAATTGCAGGATCATTCACATGTCCAGATAGCTGAAACATTTCTTTCTTGTTTAAGAACATCAAAGATGTTTAGATTAAGAACATTAAGAACATTTGTCCCCCAGTGATAACAGTGGGAAGATATCATGATCAGATGCTAGATTTATTTTATTTTTTTCCAAAGTTTCTAGATAGCTTTTTCACCATCCAGGTTTTTAAGATGCTTCAAATGAGATGTCTTCAACTGCAGGCACCATAAGGTTACAAAACCTGCAGGATTTATCTTTTTATATTCTAGATTGGGACAGCTGATTTGATTGGGCCTTACTTTCAGGGTGACTGGACCTGGATAAATAGTTCTAAAGTTACTCCTCTAAGTGACTGGAGGAAAGAGTTTGGTTGCTGCTGTATTACCATCGGTTTCTCCATTTTCTGATTATTTGCAAAACAATAAACATTTGGGCAGAAGTTAATTGTTCCTGTTCAAATATTTGACACATTCTTCATTACTTTTAATGCGGGCAAGTCTTTTACCAAGGTACACTTATAATTAAGACTGATGAAATCATTAGACTTGCTGTAAACATTACGTTTATCTAAATAGAGTTTGGCAATGTTTTAAAGGTCTTCTGTCAGGTTCATTCAGTGTTTAATTATTTGTTGTTGATGCAGAATTCCAGAATGATTGTTGTCATTTGTCATTACATTCTATTGTAGGTACATTGGTTAATTTTATTTTTATGGTTGGTGGTCCCAAGAAAGTACCATTTCAATGTGTAGAAGCAATGATAATTATGTCTGTAAAGTTTTTAAATTGCCTTTCAGAATGAGCAAGTTCTACTTTTTCATGATTCTTAATGTATGCCAAAGAATAATGGAAATGCTACACAAAAATCGCACAAGGAAAGCCACAGAACAATCTCAGCTTTTCTTTAAAAAGCCCAACAAATTTAATCAGGCACTTGTAGACTCAGATGTCATACTTACATTTCCTAGACTGTTGAGAGATAGGATAAATAATAAATGAATTATTCTTTGTGTAGCTCAGGGATAAGGAATATGGTACTCTCCAGATGTGTGCATTTAAAACTTCTGCAATTCCTTGCCATTGGCCATACTCACAGTTTTAATTCAAAACATCTGAGGGTATCTGGTTGATTCTTTATCTTTACTTTATTAATCTGAGAGTTCTACTCTATGCTCTATGTTCATTCTTTTCCCCACACAATGTCTCCTCCTTTTCCCATCCTTTGGTACATGGAGGTTTTAGTTCCCACATTAGTTGATCCACATCAGTCTGAACTGGAGACTTCCACCTTGTTCTCTTCCCTCTGGAATGATCTGCATGGCGGGAAATGATTCCTGCCCTCCAAAACTTTTTAAGTAAACCAAAAAACCAGTAGCCCAAGAAGAAAAAACAGGAGTCTTCTACAACATACATCGTAAGGACTGTAACAGCCACTATGTAGGACAGAAAGGCAGAAGACTAGCAGAGCACATCCATGAACACCAACTACCAGTCAGAATACACAATGGAAACTCCTTAATCTCACAACACATTCTCCTTAATCTCACAACAAATGGACAGTACATTCTCCTTGATCTCACAACAAACTCCTTAATCTCACAACACAGGGACAGACTCAACCATAGTTTCAACTGGGAAACTGAGCATCCTAGACCAAACTAAATCCAAAAATGCTAGGGAATTCCTGGAAGCTTGGCATTCAGACAAATCAGCCATCAATACACACATAGAAATAAACCATATTTACACACTATTCAAAAGAGACAATAAAAAAGCTAAGAAGGAAACAAAAAGACCAGAACACACCCTTTCCAGCAGCCAACACCCAGATAAGTAGGGATTAACATCAAGCAAACAATCAAGCTGAAAACAGTATCTTAATCAAGGAATTACCAAAGAGAAAAACACCCCCCACCAAAACTAGCAGGGCAAGCTACTATATATAAAAAGGGAGAAAACCCCACACTCACTCGCACTGATGATGTCACCTAGTTGGGTAATGAAATGTCTGCAAGCAAAGAACCAAGCTCAAAGAGCACCAAGGTCTCCACAGCTGATAATCATTAAATGTATTGATAAAGCTAGTTATAGTAGTAGTTATAGTTGCTTAGTTTTAGACAGAGAATACCTGAAGGAACCCTGTAATACCAAGATCATGGATACAAATTTAGCTATCATAAGCTTTATTCTAGGGTCTCTGTCTGATAGCAGATGATGCATATAAAGGTCATCTGGCCACTCGGGAAAATATAGGAACAGGTTTAATGAGAGGTTCAATAGAAATCACCATAGAATAGAATATGATCAATAACTCAACAACACCCATGCAAGAACAGGTTCTTTCTGCCAAGGGGATCTTTCTGGACTGAACTACTCTAAAAAACTGCTCAGGGTAACATGTTGAACTTTATTCGTATGAAAGCCCTGAGGTATAGTGTTTATGAGACATGAATTGGTTAAGTACCTCAGTACTTTTAAATGGTTCTTACTTCTACTCACTTCAGTCTGGGACTCTACATACAGATTTCTTTGCTTACATTTTGCCAAGGCCTACTTGCAATCCAAGGCCAACAACCTCTCAAGAGGATATCAAGTGGCAATGATGCTTTGTTTCCAGGAAGATCAATAGCTATTGGCCAGAATTATAGGGGCCAAATCAATATAATTTTTGCCAATAATTGAAAGTACTTGTCATACTGTGGTATTTATCTGTACTTACTCAGCCCCACTTCTTGGTGGGGTGCTGCATTAGGAGATCACTAAGCAACTGAATTAGCTTCCATTGAAGAAAACCCCAAAGTGGATATTTTGATCTCTGTACTGAAATGTTGTACTTACATCTAAGAAGAAATAAAATACAAGAACCTCTTTTTTTCCTTTTGGAATTTTAAGAATGTGAACTTTTATGAAAAAAATACTTAACAATAACAAACTGATTTGTTAATTGAGTGCTTGATGTAATCAAGTAAAAAACCAATATTCACCAATAAGCAAAATGGACTCAAAAAGGAAATGCTTGCTTTCATGGATGCAGATGGCCATTTCTTTTTAAATAAAAAGGAAAGGGAGGGAGGGAGGGAGGGAGGGAAGGAAGGAAGGACATTTTTGAAGCATTGACAACATTTTCCTGTCATTCCTCTGAATTCAGTAACTACTTAAATGATTCAAGAATGGCAGGAGACAGGAAAACTGTGGAACTCCTGTTCAGCCTTGCCAAGCTATTCAATTTGCCACTCTATACCCCTTTTTATTTACCTGGGATATTAGTGTTTACCTACCTTAATCTGTTTGGGGGTTCAAGCTACGATTGACATTTAAAGGTCTACTTTTGCTATCTTTCATGAACCAAGAATAGGATTAAGCATCTCCTATGTATTGACATTAAAAGATCATTGCCCTCTGGAATTAGATGGATCTCACAGATTATCCTTTCATGATCATCATCATTGCCGATGGTGGTGGTGGGGAGGATAAGAACTAAAATGACTTGCAAGGAAAAAAAACAAACATTAAGCTGTATCTCTTCAGCACCTGCTGTTGCTCTTGGCAGTGTTTAACACTGCTAACCAAGGAATTTTCCATAATTTGATTTGTTCTTTTCCACTCTGCTTTGAGTCTACTTTATCTTGATGTGCAGTAAGCTTACATTCTTAAACAGCAGATGTGAAAACTATGGCTTGGGTTCCTTTCTTCTTTCTGTTTCAACCGTTAGGATGTGTATTCTTCTTAATGTATTCTGGCATTCAAAGGTAGGTAGGCAAGAGCCAAGTGCAATTAGCATTTTCATACAATCAGAACGGCACAGTCACCTACCTAGACAATAACCTTTATATCGCATAATTCTTAAAATGTTCCAGTTGTTGATATTCCAAAAATATGCTTGCCATCCCCAGTGACTAATGCCAGTTCAGCCTTTTGATAAGCTCCCAAAGTGTTCCAAAGCTGCAGACTGCTGAAAACATTCCTCTTTTCCCCCTCTACCCTCCATCTTCCATTATGATGTATCATCTTTTGGGGTTTCAGGAGACCTCCAGGGAAATTCCAGGAATCACACTCAGAAACCCTCATTTACTTGTCATAAAGCCCAGCTCTGCAAATGGGACCTCACAACCTGCTTTCATCTTTTATTCCACCATGTTCATTTTAGTGCCATGTAGTGCCACGTTAATTTTACTTGACTCCCTGCCCAAGGGACAAATCATTTGCCATTTTTCCATATTCTAGGAATCTCTTTTTGGCTACAAGAGAAAGCTTTAATATTGAACCCCAAGATTTGGATGCTTTCCACTGCAGTTTAAAGTTTTAACAAGCTTTAATTTCAGTGCAATTTCAAATTCAATTCAATTTCAGTTGTGGTTAATGAAATCCATTGACTCATACTTTTGCTTTATTTTGCCAGGGCTTACGTAAACCAAGGATAGGCATGTGTTCATAGGCATCTCCCTGGGGACTCACCAGGCTCCTGCTCCACCTGATTTAATTTTTTAAAGTTATTTTAAGCAATAATAAGTAAAGTATAAAATGCCAGCCTCCATATTTATCCATTATGTAAGCCTTTATTATGCATTTAAGCAGCACAATAAAAAATGAACGTGAAGCAACGACAGGAATCTGAAACATTATCATCACCCCAAACTAACAATGCCCACTGATACCAATAGAGGCGAATATGTGTAGCTCAGGGTTGAACTGTGGAGTCCTTGGGGTTTTCTGAGCTTGGTTCTTTTCTTGCAAACATTTAATTACCCGGCTAGGTAATTCTAGCACTGAAGATGTTACCTAGCCAGGTAATGAAACATTTGCAAGAAAAGAACCAAACTCAGAGAACCCCAAGGACTCCACAATGCCCACTGACTTGACAGCTGCTTCCAGTCCAGTGATATTCCTTTCCTGAAGGTTCGTTGGAGGAACATTGCTTTAACCCTCTTCTGGAATGATAATAGGGAAGATATCAGCCTGTCCTTAGTAAGCAGGCTGCTCCAGAGCAGGAGGGTTATGATCAAGGAGGCCTGCTTTAGGGCTTCCATTGTTACACACACTGCTCCCAGGTTCGGCTTATGGTCACTCACTCACACACTCACAGCCTGTTGAGGCACGTGGATCTTGTCAGCCCCCCTTGCTTTCTACCTGGGTTTTCCAGATAGGTGCGGCTGGAGCAGACAGACACACAGCCCTGGTCACCAGCGGGGAAATGATTAGAGATACACACAAATCACTTCCAACCGAACACTGAGGCACAAGAGGTTCTTTGTAATACACGGAGACCCAGTGAATTTAAAGTAACAGCAAAACTTTACTGGTTGCAAGGTACATTTGCTCTTTCTCATACACACACACACACGCTCATCCACACTTACCCACGTCCTTCCCAACTAGGCTGCCAGACACTAGCTAGAGGGACGGAAGCCGCCAAGTCTGGATCCAAAGGTGACTCAGGTGACTCAGCTCAGATGATTCAGACGACTCAGACGACTCAGACGACTCAGAGTGGGCGGGCTTTGGGACCCCTTTTATCCCCAAAAGTCCTTGCTGGGTTGATTTACAAGTTGATGGGACTGGGGTGAGGGCTTCCATGTGCTCAGGCCCAACTTCCTCTTTCTGGTTCAGGTCCTTTGTTTTTCCCTTAACGACTTGTTTCCTTCTTATCTACCTCCCCGAAGGGATCCCATAGATAAGTTTCCTGGCTTTTGTCCTCTCTGCTTACGTGCCTGCTTCATCTTTAGGTTATGGCAGCTTCAGCCTAGTCTCACATATTCCTCCCCTTGGCATCAAGTTAAACAGGAGATGCCACAAAATGGGGCTCACTCATCACCCACTCAGAGCATTACAGTTTTTTTAGGTATTCCTGCCAATAGGTTTGCTGTCCAGTTGACATGGAGATACAACATTTCTGGAAAACAGATTTAACACATTGAAAGATTGAGGAAATTAATATAAAGGCAAATAATACAAACAGTAAGGTTTGAACAATTTTCCTTCCCCAGGATCCAAAGTCTGGTAACCAAGATGTGAGCCATGACCAGTTCCATCCCTCTGGATCTTGGGAGATGTGAGAGGCTAGAATTTTAAGCTTGGCTAGTTTTGCCTCAGTGTAGTTCTCGTTGTTGGTTAGGTTAAAACAACAAAGACCTTGAAAGGATTCACAGCCCTGTCCTGCTCTTAATAGTAGATAGTCAATAGCCACACAGTTTTGGATGACTGCAGCCCTAATATCAGTCATTTCTTCAGTTAGAGCTGCAATAAGGGAGGATGTGAGGTTGACACTTTTAGCTAGGATACAGGCCACTTTTCTTAGGTCCATATAGGTTCTTTTGCTTAGTGCAGGGACCCCCACTAAGGAGAGGGCCAGAGCCATGACTTCTGTTTTGGATAAGAGTGTCACATCACTCTCACAATCAGATGATAGTTCCCTTTTAAGTCGGGTTGATGGGTTTACTTGCATGGGAGGCAGGGCATATACAGAGGTCAAGCGCCCAATGGCACAAGGCCCCCCTGAACTGTAGGCTGGGACATGAGTATAGGCCTCATGCCCACATAACAAAAAGAAACCTTTAGGTAAAAATAAAGGGGTGGAGGCATAGGAGATATTGTAGACCTTTTCACAAGTAAAAACAGGAGAATTGGAGGGCAGTGGGTGTTTATGATTCCCAAAGTTAGTGAAATATACACAGTGAGTTGCATTGGTTACCCCTAAAAGATTCAGGGTCATTCTCCTCTGGTTTGTCCATGGTTCAGGTTCTGGAGAAGATCCAAAGTGAAAGAACATTCCCTCCCACGAGTCATTAGTGAAATTCTTTAAAGCAATAACATCTCTTAATGTCTCTAGGCTGGAGGGTATTCCAAAGAAACAGGTGGACGTGACCCCTCCCACTGTCAAAAGTTGCCCTACGCAAAAAGCTGAGCTGTTCATAGCTGTTTGTGCCAGTTCTATAAAAAAATTGTTGTTAGAACTGTGCTGCAGAGCTTCTAGGCATTGTCCCAGCAGGAGAATTTGGATGTAGATCTTCATGCTTGGATCCTGTGGATAAAATCAAAAGGGTGGGGGGACAAAAACAAACAAACACAAAAAACAAAGGAAAACAAAGAAAGGGGGGGGACAAAAGAGGGAGTGGAGGACAAAAGTAACCTAGCCTAGGTTACACAGGCTTGACTTGGGAGCGGTGGCACCATCTGTTTGTGTCCAGATACACTAGATGGGGTGAAATTACATCAAGGACTGTATGTGGTCCCTTCCATTGTGATCCCAGGGCTCCTCCTGGTTTTCCTTTTTTTTTTCACCATAACTTGATCCCCTGGTTTAATGTAATTTTGGATTCTCTGGAAACAGCATCAGCTTGTTCTAAGGCTTTAGCTATGTCTGTTCTTACTTCTGCTAGGTTTTTAAGCCATTCAGGATTCCAATTCACATATCCTCCCCTTCCAGCTAGGACTGAAACTTTCCTTAAAGCTTCTGTTAATTGTTTCAGTTCCTGCTGGAACAGCAAAAAAGGCTGCTCTTTCTCCTTAACCTTCCCTTCATCTTCCTCTTTTGATTCATGCTTTCCTCCCTGATTTCTCTGTAACTGTTCCACCCGCTCCTTCAAGCTTCTAGTAGGAGCCCCATCCCATCTCTCCATGTTTTCTCCTAAGTCTTTCAGCTTTCGCCACACTTGCACACGCTCCTCTCCATTCCCTACTCTCTGCCCCTGATTACTCCACAAATTCCTATTCCTGCTGTCTCCCCCACTTCTTTCCCACCTATCTTTTATTATTCGCACCTCCCCCACAGTCTTTACTTTACTTTCCTCTCCAATATTTCCAACAGCTTTCCTTGCTTCTCGCAGATCTGTTTCCAAGGTGGCCAAGTCTAATGGGTAAGCTGCATCCACTCGCCCAATCCAAGCTCGCTCAGGGCGCTGCAGCGCACCCAGCACGCCTTTTAAAGACTGATTGCTCCAAGGGCGCTGCATGATGTCACCCATCATTCGCCCTTCATCCCTGTTATTAGGTGGCTCTGTTCTGGCTATGAATTGATACCATAAATAGCGATGGCAAAATTCTAAAGGGTCCTCTTTCCCCTGCCGATCCCCAATGGCTTTAAGCCGTAATTGGGTACCAACCATTAAGTCCTGCACCATGTTTTGGATCCCCTGTAAGACACTAAGGTGGTCACCGGGATTTGGGGGATTAGGATGTCGCCGGTATGTGTGCCACTTGGTGCGAACTTCAGGGTATGTTAATATGACCCGCTCAATCTCTTGGTCAGACAAATTGTACTGGAGGCTGAGCTGATGTAGCCTCCAGGTCCATTTGAGAGGGTCAGGGCTCAAGGCCCCAGATCTGTAACAATCTGTTTCAGCTCTCTTCCTGATAAAGGGGTATGAGTGACTACTTGTTCCCACTCTTCCCATTGCTGGTTTTGGGCATTTCTGCGCCTTGTTTGTGCTCTAGTTTCCACTACTGCTATTGAAGCCTCAGGGAGGTTGTGGCTTAATTCCTCAAAAGGCTCCTTCCCATCAAAGGGAAAGTCTGGGGTTTCATCTAGGTCTGACCCTGTTAAGCAGGCAATTTGGTAAGATTGCTGCCTTATTTGTCTGCGTAGTTCCTCTACCTTACTACATTCTCCATATGCTCTGCCCTTATTCTTAGCAGAGGTCTGCACAACGTCCTTTAAAGCTTCAATTTTTAGTTCTTGCGCAGCATGCTTTTGTTGCCATTCCTCTTCCCTTTCTACACTATCCTTCAGTTGAGCCAAGGTCTCTCTTAGTTCCACCATTTGGCTCTTTTGCAGCTGGTAATCAGCCTGCAAAACATGATGGTTATTTTTGAGTTGTTCCAAGTCTCCTTTTAAAGAGCAGTTCTCTAACCGCAACTGTGTGAGGAGCTGGTCCATCTGGGACAAGCCCACTCCCAATATTATTGCCAACACTCCAGGTAAATCTTTCTGTTTCTTCCCTCCTCTTAATTTGTACAGCTTTCCAAATTCTATCCTAACATCCCTTCCTGAATACACTGACTTCATTTTCTCCTGCAAGTCACCAAGAGGCAATCCCAACTTCTTAACAAGTTTCTCCATCACTTCACAATATACCAAACCCATTTCCCCCTCCTCAGGATTCTCCAGTGGAGCTGTCGCCTGGGAGGCAGGCAGTGACAAAGCACCCTTTTGTTGGGCATCTCCAAATTTCCACAAAGGCATAACTAATCACTCAAATAATAAATTCAAAGGGTCCAAACCATGTATCCCACTGCTGACACCAATAAGAATGTTACACACACTGCTCCCAGGTTCGGCTTATGGTCACTCACTCACACACTCACAGCCTGTTGAGGCACGTGGATCTTGTCAGCCCCCCCTTGCTTTCTACCTGGGTTTTCCAGATAGGTGTGGCTGGAGCAGACAGACACACAGCCCTGGTCACCAGCGGGGAAATAATTAGGGATACACACAAATCACTTCCAACCGAACACTGAGGCACAAGAGGTTCTTTGTAATACACGGAGACCCAGTGAATTTAAAGTAACAGCAAAACTTTACTGGTTGCAAGGTACATTTGCTCTTTCTCAAACACACACACACACGCTCATCCACACTTACCCACGTCCTTCCCAACTAGGCTGCCAGACACTAGCTAGAGGGACGGAAGCCGCCAAGTCTGGATCCAAAGGTGACTCAGGTGACTCAGCTCAGATGATTCAGACGACTCAGACGACTCAGAGTGGGCGGGCTTTGGGACCCCTTTTATCCCCAAAAGTCCTTGCTGGGTTGATTTACAAGTTGATGGGACTGGGGTGAGGGCTTCCATGTGCTCAGGCCCAACTTCCTCTTTCTGGTTCAGGTCCTTTGTTTTTCCCTTAACGACTTGCTTCCTTCTTATCTACCTCCCCGAAGGGATCCCATAGATAAGTTTCCTGGCTTTTGTCCTCTCTGCTTACCTGCCTGCTTCATCTTTAGGTTATGGCAGCTTCAGCCTAGTCTCACACCATCTCCTTCACATTCCTAAGGGGGGAATCTGGCCCTCCTGGACAGAATTTATTGGACAGGTAGAGTCTACCTGGGAGGGTCTCAAAGGTAATGGGGTCTTAAGCTGTAAAGTTATAGGAATTAACGACACCCTGAATTGGACCCCAAACCTTACTTTCAAGCCAGAACAACTTGGACCAGCTTCAACCTGTCTCAGGAGTGGGCAGGTTGGAAGAATGAAGCTCCATTATGAAGACATGTCCTCAACAAATGGTTTCTGGGACATCTTGATGACATGGGAGCCAGGATATATGGATGAACCCACTAACAGAGTAAGCAAGAGCTCCAGTGAGAGAGAGCTAGGTGCTGTCAAGAAAAGGAAGAGGAGAGGAGGAGAAAACCTTTTTTCATGGAGGAAGAAAGAGAAGAAAAAAGCATGAAAGAGGGCAAAAGAGGAAAATAGAAGAGAGTCAAAAATATGTTGGAATACCATGAGAGGAATTGCTGAAACAATCCAATGGTTATTCTATAGGGGGGAAAAAACAAAAAACAAAACAAACAAACAAAAAACAGCAAAGAAGGAAAAATAGAACAGATTAGCTTTTCTCAGCAAGGTCCAAGCTGTTAGATAGACCCATAGAATGGCTGCATTAGAATATTGCCTTGGGAAGGACTTGGGTTATTGATGATGGATAAACTCAGGTAATATCACTGTGTTTCACTACCAATAGAATCACAAACAGGAACGCAGTGTGAAGAATCTCCTTGTTTCTCTCCATGCTTGTAGTGAAACACTTCAGAGGTGTTTGTAGGTTATGGAAAAGAATTTCTGAGGTCAACTCCTCTCTCTTTTCAAAGAGTGAAAGACCCAGCTGTCTACTAGATTTTAAATCAGTCCACTTCTCATTTAGCAGCTTATTTGCTGGCTGTCAGCTGTCTTTAGATTCTTTGTGCAAACCATTCAATAAAGTTACTCCTTAATGGATTGTGTTAAATATTTAAATCAAAGAGGCCTGTTCTTTTCTATTTAATTGTATTTACTGAATTTTTAAATGGTAAATAATATACTAAATTAGGTCATTTTATCATTAATGCAGAAAGATCATGGATTTCCTTTTGGGATAAGTTTATCTCAGAATTGGCCACATGGGAGGAGGTAGATTTCTAAAAACACCTTCTTAGGGGAAAAGTTTGGTTTGGGGAAATAAATTATTCTGCAATTTCTTTATTTTTAAATATGCTGTTTTATGTCTATATATTTTCAGAATGGTTTGGTACTTTCTCTGTCTCTCAACCCTGTTAGCCTTTCACAAAGCATTGAAGACCTTGCTCTTCTCCCAGGTATTTGAGTCAGGGGGTGGATGAGATCTGCTGCTGTTGGCGGTGAGTGGGGTTGGTGGTGTCCTTGGGAGCCAAGGATTACTGGTTGGGTTGTTCCTTTCAATCTTGTAAGCCTCCCATAGTCAGTTGTGTGAGATGGGCAGCTATATAAATCAGTGTTTCTCAACCTTAGCAACTTTAAGATGTCTGGACTTCAATTCCCAGAATTCCCCAGCCTGCATGTTGCCTAGGGAATTCTGGGAGTTGAAGTTCAAATGAGAAACGCTGATAGAAATTATATAATAAAGAAATAGCTTTTAAATTATTCTGACTAATTATTTCTCAGTTCCTGCTGGCTATTTTGTTTATCTCCTTTACCTTTTATTTTTTAAAGAAAATTATCATTCTTATTGCTTTGGTCTTAGTGCAAAGTGCTGATTATTTTTCCCACTTAATCTAACTCATGTTACTGATTTCATTTATCCATTTGCAATTGCTTCTTTCCAATCAATCCTTTCTTCTTCCTGAAAATATACATGTATCCCTAAAGCCTCAGACTTCAGTCAAATATTTAACTGGCAAAGAAGGCTATTTAAATTTTTAAGGCCATGTTATTTTCTGGAAATGCTGTCAGTACCTTTTTCTGAATGAAGACTGGGCAAATACCATATTACACAGTTAACTATAAGTGAAAAGAACAACCTCAGGTTTCCCTGAAAAATTGATAGAAATCCTCATCCATTTGCAAATAAAATTTCTACCTTGCCTTGCCCAGCAAGCATTTATGTGATGAAAAGTAACTTGTTACAATTTCTCATAGCAACTGTTCCACTCCTAGGCATTAGGCTGGATCCATATTTATTCAAAGCTAAAGTAGATGCACCTTGAAATCGGAGGGGTTTAAATTAGTCATAATTAACTTCTGTCTCATTGATTTTAATTTTTCTCTTCTATATATAAATAAATACGCATCCAACTTCAGTATGTAAACTTGGACTGTAAAACTATTTGAAATGCACATTTCCTCTTAGGTTGTAACCCTAAAATCAAATAGACCTATACAAATCAGCCATTCCATTCAAAGTGGAGGCTTCAGATTCAAGGATATGATTACATTTGAGTTTATAAACCAAGATTCAAAGACAAAATGGCTTGATTCAAGCTGCTTCATGATTCAATTTAGGGGAAAGAAAAGGCTATAATGGAGATGAGCCAAAACACCTGCAGCTGCTTTGTTTTTTGGCAGAATTGGATGTAAATAGCAGAGTGGTAGACCTTGTAGAGCTCTGCCAAGTTTCAGCTGGTTTTTTTCAAGGGTTTCATCACAATATATTTTGTTAAAATATCCCCCCTGCCTGGCTTTTCCAGCTGAGATAGCAAGAAGGACAATGCACCAGCCTCCACATCATCCAGCAAACAGCCTAAATTAGACCAAACAAGCTTAAACTTTGAAATTGAAACGGTTTTAAAAGCAAGTTCTTATCTGGCCACTTGTTCTTCCGGGGTGACAGGCCTTCCATGACAGTGAAGACTGATAATTGAGTTGACCTCATAAGGTGGTATAGCTTTGCCGCCTCCACCACTGGAATGATTGCTGGTCGGCAAGCTTGACCCTGTCCTAAGAAGGTGTTACAGTCGGAAGAATTGATCATGAATTGTTTGACAAGGAGTAAACATCTGATCTTAGATATTTAGACGAGAACAGCTAAATAACAACATTAAACAAAACAAACCTTAAACTTAAAAAAAAGCAATAAAAAACAGAAAAAAAAAGGAGAAAAAGGAAACCCAGGCAAACTGAAATCACACACACACACACACACACACACACACACACAAATACACACACTTTTATGTATTAAACTTTTAGATAGTCACTGGTTGCCTCATTAGCAGAAGGAAAACTTTTGCTCATCTTTCAATTTGCAATCTGTTTGAAAATAATAAATACAGAGCCTAAATAATTCTGAATCGAGATTATATTTCAAGGATCAGTTTGATCCTAGGCAATAAGAATTTGCTCCCTTTCCTTCAGAAATTTTATGAATTCTACATTTTCCTAATATTTCACCTCAGATTGGTGCTGGAAGAAAGTGAAGTATTTCCAAGAATAAGAGGACAGAAAATATGATGTCTACATTCACTCTAATTCTGAGGATCTTTCTTTTAGAGAGAAATGGAAAAGAAATGGTTGAGAAACACAACATTTAGTGACCTGCTTTCTAATACCATCTAATGATTGATTCATAACTGATGGATTCTGTGTGAAGTTCAATGTAATGAAGAAATAACAATTTCTCAACATTTTGTTGGCTGTCAAGTAATCCCTTCTTACAAACTGCAATCTTCAGGCAACTGTAATTTTTAATTGAAATTGTTTATATCCTTCTTCCTTAACAGAGCATTTGAATGGAGCAATTTACATAATAATGCCATCATTTGCATATTTATTAGTTGCATAAAATACTGCATTTAATATGGGTTTGGGGTGATATTTAATCATATATTTTTATTGTTTTTATTGTGATTATAATTCAAATAGAGTCTAACGTATAGATGTCACATTGCATTAGCCATCAAGATACACATTTATATAAAATAATGAGGATTATAATAAAACAATTAGGATGTTTTCCTGCCCTTTTTCTATGCAGTTTAGTAATATGAGGATGTAAATAGTTGCTAAAAGAACTTTCAAAATTATCTTGAAAAAATGGACTGTGCATAATCCCTCTTTCTAGTTTTCCCTCTTGAATTTGGTGCATTTTTTCCATCAGTCAAAAATATCTACTTCATAATTTACATTTGTTAAATGTTGCTTTAGGAATAGTCACATAGACTTTGATTAAAAAAAAAAAAAATCCTTGGTAAGAACCAGCCAATTTTAGAAGGATGACTAAGAGGATGTTTGTACTAGATACCCTCAAAGTTGCTTCTGGAATGAAAGAATTACCTATTAATAGTCTGGCAGCAACAAAGCAAAGCAAAGGCACACGAGAAACCACAACCCCAAATAAGAGAAAGTCTATGCCAAAGGAGCAACATGTAGTTGAAGATGCAACTTCTCTTCCCAAAGTATGATCAGGGAATTCTGATTAATTGCTCCCTGTATCTGGGACGTATCACTATCACTTAGCTAATTAATGTCCCTAGTCGCTATGTTGTTTTTCATATATGCCTTTTGGGCAGACTTTTCGTTTTGTTCGGACTTCTCAATAGTTGCACAAATGTCTCCACTCAACTCTGTTCACCTGGAAAGAACTCCAGGATTTTTTTGTGAACTCATAGAATCAGTCCAAAGCAGGATTTAAAATTTGGCTAAATCTGATGCACATCCCCACAGCTCAGGACTTTCTTAGCACAGAAGAATACAGCCTCTGATATTGTCCCTAGTTCTTTTGAAATACAAACATGATAAAAGTCTACACATTTCTGTTTAGAAATCCAATGGTTCAGTAGGATTTTCACCCAAATAAATGAGTTACTGACTGCAGTCTTACTGGAATAAAACAAATACATGCCTGTGGAAGCATAGTTGTGAGAGACTCCCTCCCTCCCAATGCAATGCATATTCTTAGAAAGATATTTAGGCTGATACTACAGCCTCCTTAATGCACTTATGTGAACATTTACAAAAGGATTACTCATCTAGCCATTCAAAGGTGATCTTTTATACAAGATGAGTCTAACCAGATTTAAATTTCTGTAACTGCAGAATCTGTGAGTACCACCCTAATTCCTGTGAACTCAAGGAGATCATTTTTCTGACTATACCCAAGGGGTGAAAAATTAGTTGTTGAGATTAATTCTAGAACTCAGTCTCCTGGTTTCTAACTCAGTGCCTTTAACCACTACACCAGACTGGCTCTTACCCCATGAATTAGAATCACATGAAAAAGAAAATTCATATTATATTAGCAGTTATTCAATAACAAAATATAAAACATGTAATGTTTAAATATGAAAATTTCAAGTCAGTTCTATAGTTCAAAAAGAAAAATATGAAAACACAGTTTCCAGAGTTCACTTACCTATCACATTTGTGGCAGCAATTCCCCTTCTTGAAATACTCATGCCTTAGTCATCTCCCAGCTGGAGTATTGCAATGGGCTTTATACGGGGCTCTCTTGAAGAGCACTTGGAAGCTGTAACTGGCGTGGAATGCAGTGGCATGTAGAATTCTGGACGCACTATGGGACACCTATATAACAACACTGCCTTGTGAGCTGCATTGGCTTCCAGCAGGCTTCTGGATGCAATTCAAGATGCAGGTTGTCATTGTAATGATCTGCCACCCGCTGCTCCCAAGTCCAGGAACTTCTCTTGCAACCAATATTGATTCAAAAGAAAGTTCATTTCTTGAGAACAAGTGTACAGTTCCAAAGCATTGCTAAGACTAAGCCTGTGCGCACCAACAGTTGTTTTTTTTACTTTTTCCCTCCTTCGCCCCCCTTGCCTCCTTAGTCTCCTGATTCTTCCACTGGTACGGCCTTGAGCATTCCAGCGCCTGTGATAAGGAGCCATCTGCCTCTAACAGCATTTCATCCATTTTCCCCCCATTCCCCCCCACCTTTTACAATGGCAGAACTGCAGCATGTAAAAAGCAAATGCCAAATAGCCAACACTAAAATCTACTATTAAATCTTGCAAGGATTCTGACAGTCATCTACAAAGCCCTCTGTGGCACAAGACCCATTGTTTGTAGAACTGCTTGCCTCCAATAGCTACTATTCATCCCACCATATCAGGCAGGACAGGCATGTTCTGGGTCCCTTCTGTGAAACAGTATTATATAGCTGGACCCAGAATACATGCTTTCTCTATCCTGGCTCTTCCTCTATAGAGCAGCCTCTCCAGAGAGTAAGATGTCTCCAACCCAAAAATCCTTCCACAATGCTTGAAGACCTTTTTTTCTCTTAGGTGCTGAGGTCAGGATGTTAGTTGAACCTGATAAGTCTGTATTACAATGTGGCATGGGAAATTTTGAAATGAATGAGGCGTGCATTAGGACACAACAGAAGAAAATTGAGAATGTATCCATAATGCCTCCAGATGGGTAATAGACCTACTCATGGAAGTCATATCAGAAGATATCTTAGACCAGGGGTTCTTAGCCTGGGATTCACAGACCCATGGGGTCCATGAACATGGATAGGACAAATTATAATTACAATTTTATTTTCATTATTTTACTTTATGCATTTAAATACTTTTTAAAAAGAAGGAATCTGTAGACTTCACCAAACCCTCAAATGGTCCATGGCACAAAAAGATTAAGACCCCTTAATATAGTGGGATATCAGGTCCACTACCATCGGCAAGTCAAGAAATGGAGTGGGATAAAAATGACTAATGGAACTTGAACCCCTGGTTGCTAAAGTAACTGTGGCAGCAGCAATAGCAGCAGGCAGCACTAGAAGAATTCAGGGATAAATCAAGCCATTACTAAGAAAATGCAAGTCAGAGAAAGTGTGGCTGCCTCATGTTTTCTGGCTGCCCCATCAAACATTCCCTGATTTAAAATTCCTCAATATCCTCCTATTCCAGGCAAATATCTTGCCAATGCACCAGTGTAAACTGTGGTCCTACAAACTCATGAGGTCTTCGTGGAGGACTTTCTTTTCACCTTGTTCCTTTAAAGACTTGGTTTCTTTATAGGCATATGTGCCACCCAAAGAAAGTACTTACTGGACAAAGGGGGACCTTGGCATTCATTGGACAACAATCTTGCAACTCTCCAGGTGCCATGGGCCTTCTGAGCAAAGGATGAGACATCAGATATAATGGCTCTGGTTCCCACTATCAAATTACTGAAAGCAATCTGTGTACAGTGTCTAATATTCCCTTAGGTGGCCTGAGACTGCTACAGCATGGAGTGCAGGCTCCAGAGTGCCTGTTTTTAAGCCTACAAATAGACCTTATAGATCTATTACCCTACAAGGCATTTAAGTGATTGTGAGCCTATTTTCAAAATAGATAGATGTTTTGTCCACTAGAAGGTCTGATGGCAAAGGTTCTTCTGCATGAGCTGATTCCCAGATTTGGCATACCTTGCATAATTTCATCTGACAGAAGAAATCAGTTTGTAAATGCCACCATTAATGTGATAGGGAATGCTCTAATATGAATTAAATCTGTGTGTAAAAAAATGGCAGGGGTTCAATTGTGTAACCAGAGTTGTCATATTGACTTCTTTGACAACCATCCTCCTTCCCTCATGGATGACCCTGACTTGCCAATCCTTGAAAGATGGGGAGGAATTGCTATGGATCACAAAACTTACATATTGACTTTTGAAATCTCAGAAAGATGTCTCTTAATTTTTTCTCTTTTGCTTAAGAGAAAGGTGGGGAGAAGCAGATAGCCAGGAAATTAAAAAACACAGCTTATTTTATTATATTTTGAAGGGCACATTTTTGGTCCAACATTTTTTTTAACTTTCATTTTTTATTTTTAAAAATGAAGATAAAAAATATACCATCTATTTATCACACAGCATTGGAGTGACTTTTGAAAATGCATGGCCCTTGGCTTTTTCTGTCTTTTAATGTCAAAAAATCCTCCACATTCACAGCATGGGGCTCTCTGCAAGGTTGTTTGTTTATTTTTGCAGCAGTTCTTGAAATAGCTGTATGATTAGGCCATCTTATTTTTTTCCCCTAAAATATTTGATGTTTCACTGATTTACACAATGCTTTTTAGCTGTTATGGGCTTTCAGGAAGTATGAATCCTCAAAACGTGAAGGACTTCTCCATGCATAAGGAAAGCGATGGACCAAGGTACTGTGCCTTTCTTGGGCTCTGTGTTGAATACTTTTGGGCTCTGAGTGACCGAAGTGTCTTTGGGCTCATAAGCAATCTTAGAAGAGTGAACAAGAACATCTGCTGAGCATTTTACCATTCCACAGTGCCATTTAATTGTGAAGCATGGTAAACATATTAAAAATGTCTCTGGTGCTAGAAAATTCCCTCATGGAGTACCTATACCTTTTCACTTTGAAAGGCCACCAGAAGTATTGAAAGGTTTCTCACACTGAACTTTCAATATTATTTATATATACAGTATGTGTGTGTGTGTGTATATACATGCATGCATGCATGCATGTAATTTTCATTAGGAATTTTAATTAAAATAGTAAAATCTAATGCAAAGTAAACTTAAAGTAAGTAAAGAGAATAGAGAGAAGTAAAAAGTGCAAGGAAAAAGAAAGAAAAAAGAGAAGAAAAAGAATATAATAAAGAAAGAGAAAAGAAATACATAAAGAAGTGACTTCTAATCTTTATCACAAATATAAACAAATTTAGTAACTCTTCACCCTCTCTAATGTTACAGACATTTATCTCTTAATCCTATATCCCATCTCTTATGTATAAACAAATCCATAAAGCATCATTTTCTCATTCCTTGTATCAGCAGAAAGTCCATAAAGCATAACCCGAAGTAACTTTATTTTAACCTTGATCAAATAAACTTTATATTCCTTCCTTTTACTTCTAACCATCTTAATCTTTAGTTCATTCAGCTATTGACATAGGATTTGATTTCTCTTCATTTCTTTTTTTGTCCTATCACACAGAGTTCTTCAAGGCTTTAACAAGTCTCTTTTGTAAATCCAGAAGAAAAAAACTATCCAGGTCATTTTAAAACCTCAGCCAATTGCTTTTGTAGATCCAATGAAATATCTTTTTCTAAATAATTCTTTTGGCCTGTTAGTTGTAAGTCCACTTTTGATACCATCTCTATCTTTGTTCTACATCTGATATTTCTTCAGTAACATCTTTTGGACATACTCTATCCATAGAAACAGACATCATTACTGACCTTGATATAATGGCTATTTTCTGATTCCATTCTTTAAAAGTCTCCTTCAGTATTTTTATTTTTAGAATATTTTGCACCATCTTGCAGGCCTGTATATCTTTCCTCTACCTAAAATCTTTAGTCCTCTCTAGTGTCCAGTTTTTGAAATCATGAAATTCTTTATCTATGTTATGTGTTGTAAAAACCAAAACAGAATCTATTTCCCACAAGAAGCTGTGTGTACTTTATAATTAATTCCAAAATCTTATTTTAAAAGTTTCAATATTCCAATTTTATCTGGACTCTTAGTCCTTTTATTACTCTCTAGGATCAAAATCTTATTTAGCTTTTTGCCATTCATTTCAGATTCTTTAAATTCTCAAGCTTATGATTAAATTTTTCTTTCATTCAGGATTGAAGGCAGACTCACCTGGCATTTTCAAATTTGTCATTCCAAAGGTCCAAATAGCTTAGAAATAATATGAGCAATTTCCAAAAATGATTAGAAAGTGAGGCTTGTGAACTAAAGTCTCTGTCGTGGTTGCAAGCAAAATGGTTAATCCCATTGTCTCCTGGCACTCAAACCCATGGAAAACCACTGTCCTGTGGTCTCCTCATGGGGAACAGCTGTCCTCATGGGGAACACATGTGGGCAATCTCCTGTTCTCTCTTTATTTGGAGAGGTTCCAAGGAACTGGTCTACTCACAGGTTCCTTGGTTTTTGCCATTGCTTTTGGTGGCTGAAGCAGAGCCATCTTCAGTTTGCCATCTCCCCACCCCGCTAAAAAATGTCCTGAACTTTCAGTATAGCCTTGCATCTATGGAACATTAATATTTCTTTGACTTTTCAGATCAGTCTGACTCCAACTGATACACTTCAAAAATGCCAGCATAGGTTGTTCAACTGAATATTGCTTATGGTACAATGAAAATAGGCTTTTTATTATCAACACAATCTTCTCACTATTTTTCTTTTCTGTTGCATTCTGCTATATGCTGATTGCCATTATATGCTCTCTTACCTAAGGTATGAAATGTTGGGAGCAAAACAAGAATTTCGTATCTACATAGCTGCAGGACTTTGCACTGATATGCCAAGTACTCTTGGGTATATAGTGCCTGATGTTACTTCTCAGGGTAATAAATATATGAAGGGAATGTCAGAATAATGCTGAAGTTATGTATTGATTGTCACCTTTTCATTTTCTTGAGAGAGTCTCCAGAGAGGTTTTTTTTTTTCATTTAAAGAATTATTCAGATTTCTTTATACATTCTGTTTCCTAAATATCAAGGTTCAGTTCAGTTCATGCAAACCAGTTGATAATTTTCTAACTTTAGAAAAAGTCTATTTTGTACAGATTGCTCTAGAACCTGGTGATGATGGCCTGGGAAGGGGCTTCTTGCCCTGAAGAGTTGGATATTTGGAGTAAATAGAGTGGGCAGCAGCAGGGCTTCAGTGGGAAAGACCCCATAAAAATGGGATGTGCTGTATTGCCTCTTTGCCTGAACGAGGGCACATTGCATGCACTTTGCAACTCAGATTCCTCATTTAGTTAAATCAAAGCCATCTCACACAGACATCCTGAACACACAGAACTAAGAAAATGGATCTAGAACATCACCTTTAATGAGCTTGTAGCCTTACTATTTTGTCATCAGCCTACCAATTAGGGAGACAAATTTACCATTTAATTGGACCAATATGTTGTTAATTTTCCAAGATTCTTTTAACATGCAATTTTTTTAGAGTAAAATTATGGAACAACAAAAATGGAAACCCATAGAACAGTGCAAAAAGAGCACTGATAAAAAAAATGAAATGTATATATTGCACTCTTCATTTATAAGCTGTCTCAGAACAGCTTTCACAGTGACATAAAATTATATGAAAAGCAAAAGGAGGTTCACTCATAGGAATTAGGATCCAGAATGTCAAACTATTATCAAAAGTTATCATCTCTTTCAAACCTACTTTTCTACCTCATAATTATTTTAATTCTTTTAGAGTTGACATATTTAGGAAATAAATGATTTGAGCTTGTACAAGATACTAGGCTAAAGTGTGATTGGCTAGTTTAGGGCTCAGTGAGTTAGGTGAATCTAGCCAATATGGTTGAATTTATGACAAATGTGTTGTCCAAGTGCAAGCAGTGGGACTAATTCAGTAAACTCAGGTTATTAGACCATAAGTTAATATGCTGTGCAAACAATGGTATTATTGATCTAATGAACCTTGAATTGGCTAAAAGAATTCAGATCCCTTTTCTTGGCTATGTTATTAACAATCCAAGAACAATAAGAACAAGAGCAAGACCTGTAACTGTCCAAAATGATTAGTAGGGCAGAGTCAAAAGAACAATGTAGTTTAACATGTGCATTAGTGTACATGTTGCACCCGTCAGGAACATCTTAAACTAAATACAACTTTTCCCAGAATCACATGTCAGCTATGGAGAGCAGCTGGATAAAACTAGGAAAATACACCTGTTATAATTTGTTCTCAACAATTGTTATATGCACCTCCATGTGTGTTCCAAATCACATTTATCAGCCTGAATCCAGAACTTTTCAGAACTCTAATCACTAATTAGCTAGTCATAGTGTAATGCAGTGTAATAAAGCTTCATCAGCAACAAATTGTTTGGGAGGTACAGCAAAGTGTTGGAGGATTGTCAATGCCTGCTTTAAGCAGTATAAATGCAGATCCTATGCGTGGACATTACCAGACACAAAACATCAGAATCAAATCAAACTACATAATGGGAAAGAGAAGATGGAGAAGTGCAATCCAGTTAGCTAGCAGAATTCCAGCAACAGATTGTGGAACAGACCATAAATTATTGGTGTCAAATATATAAACTTAGATAATTAAAGACAGTAGGTGTGTAGCAAGATTTGACCTGGAAGACACACAGTCAGAATATAAGATCAATGTTATGAATTGATTCAGTACATTTATCTTATGTGAAAGGGAAGCTGAAGAGCTAGGGGAAGCGATAAGAGACATTGTGAAAATCAAAGCAGATAGAATATTTCCAAATTTTCAGAGGCAGGGATCCATGAGGCTTTCAGAAAAAGCTACCATGATAACTAGGGAAAGAGAGGAGATGAAAGACTTGAGCAACAAAAAAGAAACATCATGACTGACTGCAAACTTTCAACATCAAAAAAAGAAGCACAAGAAAAGTATTTTAATTAGGAAAGTTAACAAATATAAAAAAGGGGCAAGAGAAGGAATTCTTAAACAAGAAGCTACTGTGAGAACTGAGACTGGAGAAGCAAAATAGTTGAAAAGGAGTGAAGCAAGAATGCAGATTATATATCTGTTTAATATGTTATAACAATGGTAGGATTGGAAGAGATGACAATTAGAATCAAAACAGGAGGCTGAACCACCAACTGGGTGAGATAAGCAGACAATGCTTCTTTGTTAGCCAAAAGGGAAGTAGAATTTAAAGAACTTGTTGTAGATGTAAAAATGCCAAGTGAAAAATCTGTGTTAACGTTAAATATTAAGACCAAAGTAATATTAACCACCATGCTCTGTGACCTTACAGTTGATGGTGAAGAAATGAAGGTGTTAGTTATTTCCACCACCACCCCTTGGTCTGAAGAATAGATAGAGGTGGAAATGTGGTGGAGAAGTAAAGAGAAGACTCATCCTGAGGAGGAAGAGAATGACAAACTTTGACAAAATCATGAAGGACAAGGATATTTCTATTACTGGGATGTTTGGGGCTAAAGTTAAACTGTAAGTCTGGATCAATTACTATGTAATAACATTGCATAGCTTCTGGAATACAACATTTGGAATCAATCAAAAGATCAAGAACTGCATTTTTTCAGGCAAAGGGGCTAGTAAAAGAATCGTCATATAACACTAGAAAAAAAAATCTGTACCCCATTTACAAAAGTAGACTCTTAATATGTACTGTTTCTCAGCATTTGAATTAGATTTTTTTTCTCAATAAAGGGGCAAAAAGTACTTTCAAGCAATATGGTTATTTTGTGGAGTTCTGTTTAAAGCATATTTTCGCATGCTTTTTAAAATTTTAATCATTACAATGAATATTAATGTTAATAGTTCATTATAACGTTAATTCTACTAAATGCATGTTTTCTTCTCTTACTAGTTGATATAAGACAAACAAAAAAAAAAAAGTGAGAGCACTTTTTTTTTCCAGTCAGCATTAGGCATTCTCTGTTCATTTCTTCCCTTGATGTTCTGGCTTTTCTAGGAGTATGCGGTATATAAATAATTTAAATGAAAGATAAATACAAGCAAATCTACCAGTCATTTTAGAATAAAAATATAAACTGTTTCACAAGAATCATTTCTCAAGAAACTCCCCAGCAGAGTTCTAAGCCTCCCTTAGGCATGAAAGCCGGGTGGGTGACTTTGGGCTGGTCGCTGTCTTACAGCCCAACCCATCTCACAGGGTTGTTGTTGTGGGGAAAATAGAAGGAGGAAGGAGTATTAGGCATGTTCGCCACCTCGAGATAGATAGATAGATAGATAGATAGATAGATAGATAGATAGATAGATAGATATCTAGCTGCCTCCTCCTCCTCCTCCTCCTCCTGCTCCTCCTCCTCCTCCTCCTCCTCCTCCTCCTCCTCCTCTTCTTCTTCTTCTTCTTCTTCTTCTTCTTCTTCTTCTTCTTCTTCTTCTTCTTCTTCTTCTTCTTCTTCTTCTTCTTCTTCTTCTTCTTCTTCTCGGACAAGACAAAATAGAAAATTTATCAATTACAACTGAGGCAATGATGAAAGTTTTGCTATTTCTGTTTATGTCTTTTTAAATCTATTTAAATTTGGACTCAAGAAATATTTGCATGTGTTTGTATGTGTAACAGTTGGAATTCTGTGACCACAAGTCTAGTTTCCATTGTGTTTTCATCTCAAAATCAATGGTTGCCAAATGAATTCTAACTGGCTTTGGAGGAACAATATTTATTCACTCCTAGTCATTTCATTCCCAGACAGTTTGTCTCTCACTTGCTTCCTGAATATTGAAAATGAGCAAACATGTTTTTATCTTTTTTGATTACCTGTGTCAATCATGTCATTTCAGAGTAAGCAAAACCCTCTATGAGTGGTAGATTAAACCATGAGGAATAAAAGTGCCTGGTGATCAACTTCCTCATTGTCTTTTCTTGCCATCCATCATAATCATTCTAAAAAAGATATTCATCCCATAAGACCACATTCACAAAATTGTTTTTCTTCTCTTTGTAGAGGCAGAATTTTGAAAAAATACAAATGCCAGCCATCCTCATGTTGCCAGTCAGATGACCTGAACAAACAATTGCAAGTAGTTAACTAATTAATTTTCATGCCTGACTTTTTTAGTCTCTATTGTCTTTCTTTACTGAGCATAGAGGAAAATAAAATCACATTCTAAAGTACATTTTAAGTGTTTGCAAAACCAAGAAGGAAGTAACTTGATTTGAAAAATAAAACACAAGCCCTTGTCTAGTGAAATCTGGATCAAAGCACATGATGCCATAGCATTTGACAAACCTTTGATTCAGGGATATCCATAAAGGAGTGGAGTGTAAAAAAAAAAGTTAAGAAAGTAACCATACAGTTGATGCTTTGTCTCTTTTCAACCTATATTGCATGCATAACTAAAAGAGATTAATTTAAAATGTAAGGTGCTAGCACAAATATAAAAACATAATACCAGTGCTATTAAGATTATACATATAATTAGAATTATGAAATCAACCATGGATGCAGTGCTATATAAATCTATGTAATTGATATACTACTATACAAAACTACATGTAATACTAAAAATGGCTAAACAACCATAGTATCAATGAATAACAGAATATAAAATCACTAATTCACTAAAATCTATAGATATTCCAAAGCTGAATATTTATGGTGTGACTGTAAAACTATGGTGCAAGCCATAGGTAGAACATAAAAAGAGATGGCAGTGAATCTAAGACTAAGACCTAAAATAACCACACCACAACAACAGACCCACACATTTATGACTTACTAATTCTGATGGCTCCAACACATAAGAGTGTGAATTATGGTGAATAGGTATAGCAAATAAAATTAGCACCTACTACATTTAACTACATTTAAACTACATTTAAGTTGACCATTTGTGGGTGAAGTTCACCCATGATATAACATGCACACATTGTGCTAATGTAGAAAAGGAATGGGGCTACGATCTCACAGTCCCACTCATCACTTTGACTTTTGGATTCCCTCTCTCTGCCCCTGCTACTTTGAATCTTGATACTCAAAGCAGCTCAAATCAGTGTGAGTAAGGGTGGGGTTTGCTCCCTGTTTTATACAGTAGCTTGACCTGCCAGTGTTAGTGGGGTGTGGTAGGGATGGGATTGAGGGGGTGAGGAGGTGAGAAAACCACACCACACCAACACTGGCAGGGCAAGCTACTGTATATAAAAAGGGAGCAAATTCCACACTCACTTGCACTGATGATGTTACCTAGTTGGGTAATGAAATGTCTGCAAGCAAACAATCAAACTCAGAGAGCATCAAGGACTCCACAGTTCAATCCTGATATACAGATATTCTCTTCTATTGTTTTAGAGGAGTCTCTGGTGCTCTGGCACTCATGGGGCCTAACTGCTGATTCCTTTCTTATAAAGTCCTTTAAGCCTTTACACTGTTATGGCTTTTATCTGAAGATCTCCTTAACACCATTTGAATTCCTTGAAGAAAGCCATTGTGCAGGAGAAAAAGGCTTCATACATAAGTAAACCAGAGCATTTTACCTGCACAACAGGCTTGACAGGAAGAAGTAACTTACTTTGAATTATGCTATTGTCTTCTGGTAGACTTATTATGGAGAAACCCTTAGTAAAATCTGATTGTATCAGTTAATATTGATTATAATAAGGGAATTCCTTAACATTAAGGACATTGATGATATTGATTCCAGTACACATAAAAGTAGGAATCTGAATTGGAACCTTACGTTTGAAGGTCAGGATTTATGGTTATGAACCTTTTATGCCAACTTCTTTCACAGCATAAACCATCAATTATGTTTTACATGATGTTAAAGGGACTTCAAGAGCAATGTGGGACTAAGGTAACCTTTTTGTTTAAGATGAATAATATTTCACCCATTATCTTCATGCATATGTTAACAAAAAATTTAACAACTGCTAAGTCTTCTTTATAATGTCAAATTTAAATCAGTGGGGTATTAAACCCTATTATAACAGATGTCATCCTCTTAGTGAAAGGCCACAGTTCATTCCCTTTGTACCACTCACCCTTATAAATGCATTAAAAAACTGTAGGTTTAGCAGAAGTCTGGGAAAAGTAGGTGCTCTCTATATTGCTAACCAGGTGCTATGTCATACATTTACTTCTGATTATTTATCAGATGTTGCACAACCCTCTTATGGATCTGTGAAAAGACAAAGGAAAAGCACACAAAGCACTATCTGTCTCTGAACTATAAAACAGGCTTCTTTTTTAGACATGTAAATCATGACACTGAAGCTCATTAGGGTCATATCAACACTGCAGTGGGCTCTGATCAACTGTGATTATTTAGTGATCTTAGCTCAATCCAGCTTTGAACTCATACATGAATGCCTTGATATAAAATAATGATGTAGAAACTATCAGTGCTACACTTCTTCGTGGAGCATAATCTTTTGGGCTTTCCTGTAAGCAAACATCTAAAGCTTTGTCTAGACATAAATTGCATGAAGGGGTGTCCCAGAGTACAGTGGACTCTGATATCACATTGTAGATGTCAACACATGAGAGGTCTACATGTCTCTATATAATTTGCTCTACATTTTTATTTGAATGGGTATGGAATGCCACCAAGTTCATTCCTGCAGCGTAGGTTTTGAATAGAAAATAGGAAGAGAGGAGAAGAGGAGGAGGAGGAGGAGGAGGAGGAGGAGGAGGAGGAGGAGGAGGAGGAGGAGGAGGAGGAGGAGGAGAAGAAGAAGAAGAAGAAGAAGAAGAAGAAGAAGAAGAAGAAGAAGAAGAAGAAGAAGAAGAAGAAGAAGAAGAAGAAGAAGAATACACACACATGCACACACACACACACACAAACTATGTGCATAATATTTTATAGACAGCAGTATTGTCTACTTAGGGCAGGGAATAATGGCTTTAAAAGAGATTAGACAAATTCATGGAGGGAAGGCAATCAATGGCTATTAGTTAAGATAACTATGTTTAGAAGTAATATGTTTTTCACTACCAATTATTGAAGACAGGCATCTGTGGGTAAGGGATGATATGTGCACTACAACATCATGGTGCAATTGTCCCCTCTTGCATACTTGTGTGCAATGTTTTGATGAAAGTAAAAAAGAATGTAGCTTATGTTACGATGCTGCAATACATGTTTCATTATTTTGACATCATTGTAGTTCAGAACAGATGCCTATTACTGAAGAAGTGGAACTGAACAGATATATTCTAGGTCTGTGTGAAGTGGACATCCTTCACCTTGAATCAGCTCTTCACATTGTGCAGCTGACACCTTCTGCTCAACATTCTGCTGCTGCCCTAAGTATTCCAATCATTTTGCCTTTATCCCCCACCATGCAAATCAGCATGGCCCTATTGCTGCTTAGAACAAAAGACCACTTCCCTTGAGTCAAACCTTCACTGAAATGAAGTGTCTCTAAGATTTGTACTATTAACTTCAGATCCTGCTTGTGGGCATCCAAGAAGCATGTGGTTAGTCCCTGTGGGAAACAGGATAGAAAAGCTAGTCCTCTTGTCTGATCTAACAAAACTTTTATTTTTTAGAATCATCCTTGAAGATGGTTCAGAAGTACCATCTAATGCTAACTTTGGTGTCCAGTTGATGAAGATGAGGCATAAAGAATATATCAGTTCTGATGTAGATAGAATATTTGTACACAGTTATTAACTTCTAGGGCAAAGCAAATGCTGCTTACGTGTTTAAAGTATACGCAACATTGCTCCAATACTTTCATTAAATATTCCTGCTTGTGCTCTTTGATCTGGAGGTGAAACTACTTTGCACGTTATCTTTCAGGAGAGTAATTCATCAGTGTCTGGAGAAGGAGATTTCAGTAGTCCCTAGGAGAGTTTTGCCACTGCCACCATTATCTCTGTTTAGTGGAAGGAAGAATGGGATGCAATATCCTAGAGGAGGCAATGACTGGCTGATTACAATGAAAAGAAGTGTTCCCACACTTTAATTTTTTTGTTGCAAATCATCAGCTGTCATCAGTCTAAATCAAATGCTGTCAACCCTGGAAATAACAGCCTCTACCGCAAACTTCAATAATGCCAAAACAACACGCTCACAGTAATGGCATTTTGTAAATGCCACAATCATGTTTTTGCATCCAAATATCTGACCCAAGTATATAAGTCACAGTATTTGCATGAGGACTTCATCATGCATGTTTCTTCATTTGCACACACTTGCCCAATCTGATGCCCACACCTAGAAATATGTTTCCCAAGCCAAAATATGAAGAATCAAACCAAACATTAAATAAAAATAAAGGGAATAGAATCACTGCATTGAAGATCCACCCACCAAAGTAGCATCATCACTGCCCAACAATTTTACAATGAAAAATGTACAGCACTGACAGGCAATCACTGCATCTGTTCTTAACAAAAAGAATTTGAGTATATGCACTCCCAAGTGCTAAATTTATTTCAGATAATTAATTATAGACTTTTCCTTACTTTTGATTTTAATTAGGCTGAAAACTTAAATCATGTAAAATAAATATACATAGCCTTGAAATATTGTTTTGCTTCCATAACTATTTTCCCCCAAAACAACAGGTTTTAGCATCCCTAGGATTAAATATCAGATAAATCCTGCATATTGTAAATGAAAAGGTTGCTTTTTAATAGAATTTTTATTTATGGAGAAATACAACCAAAATCATTGCCCTATGGTTCACAGAAAAATATTTTGCTTTTAAAAAGAGTCACCTTGACATTTTGCAGTAGTTTAGGTGCAGTTTAATGCAGAGAGAGGGGCTTTTTTTTAATCCCTTTTAATATTTACAGCTGGCACATCGATAAATCATAAACAGGAAATTCTAATTTGCCGCCAGTTATTCATGTGAGTTCCATTATAGCTACACTGAAGGCAATGATGCACTACAAAGATTGTGCTGATGCTGATGTTATAAACCAAAAGAACAAAGTTTAAATGGTCTGTAAATGTCAGCAGAATCCCAATAGTAAATGATGGCCTTGCTATCAACTCCTGAGTACCTTTGTTTACTTTTATGTATTCCAACTAATGAAAGCAGAATGTTATTCAGATGACAACCAACAGAAAGCGACTGCCACCGACCACACTTATGGGATAGGATGAATGTTTGTTGTTTATCAGTAAATGAGCAGTTATTTAGAGAAGGGAGAGCTACCTTCCAGAAAGTTCTAAGAAGCAAAAAACCGCATTGCAAAGACTGTTGGTGCCTTGGTGCTCCAGAGAAATAGATTTTTAACTCTTCTCAAGTTTATATGCCTTTCTCACCAAATAGGGCATTACACTGCATTCTTATGACTAACTGGAAAGGTAGACTTTTCAATCTTTGATATTAATTGAGCCATACACCCCTCAGGAATGTGTCTAATGTATCTGAGAGGCTCATTGAAACATCTATAAGAGCTACAGGTGCTGATGTTCGGGAACAAAGCTCTGACTCATGTTTACAGCTTCATTTAAGGCTTACTACAATGTGGTGCGGCCTCTCATAACTGATGACAAAACATTAAGCCTGAGGCAGGATACAAAGCAAAGAGCATAGGACAGACTGGGTTAGAGGCAAAATTGCTTCTCCATGGACAAAAGGTCTCTCTCCATTTGCAAAAAAGCTGAGAGCCAGCTGAGGCTCCTCTGAAAGATGGAGAGTTCCTAAAAGTATTTCATTTCATGGCACCTTACAACCATACAAAGCTGATTTTTCAGGAACATTGTGAGGGCTAGAAGCATCAATGTTGGATAAAGAGTCAGACACCAGACATATCCATTATAGGAGGAATGCACAAATGTCAATCACTGGAATGGGTCTGCTTTTAGTCTGTTAAGATACACAGGCAGGAAAAAGAGATGCAAGATTTGGACTTTGTGACTATCATATGTATGATTTAAGGCTTGTAGGGAGTTGCTAGTTTTTAGCTCTAAATACAGCTTTTCTAATATCTGTAATAAGACCATTTTACCAAGAGCTGCATCCTCGAATCACTTCCTGAAAGCTGTTTAGATGGGGTATTGGTCTGGGAGAAGATAGATGTCAAAACCAACAACTAGCAACTATACCATGTATATCACAGTTGCAGGGCTGAAATCTAAGACCTAAATTTACATTTTGCTCCCTCTCCTCTCTGCCCAAATATTGAAAAGCAAAAGTCCAAGCAATGTTATCACCCCTCTAGTAGTTTCTTTGCTCTTTATAATAACAATAACAGTCAAGATAAATCAGTCATTATGACAACTTATTTTTCTTTACATGAATTTGGGGCAAATAAACAATCCATTAAGAGAGAAACAGAATCAGGGAATGCTAATCAATGGCTTTAATCATTCTCACAAAGGAAAAAAATATTGTTTTTTTCTATAGGCAACACATTCTTTGGGAGGTGAACTCTTCTGCAATGAACACAAAGTTTATAGCAGCAAATATTCTCTTTTATTGTTGATGATTTTGTGAAATATATATGTTATGTCCAAGGAACCAGGAGAAAGGGGTGAGAGTAAGTGGTGGTAAGAATAGGCAGGGTTGCTTTAATAGCCAGCAGACAGACAATAGACAATGGTCCTAAATAAAGTGTTAGTATACGTCCTTGTCAATGCAGCAAAATCAACCAAAAATTGTATTTATAATCCTGTGAAGGGTTATATATTTTTAATGAGGACCTCCATGATACTGTCCTCTCCCTTTCTTGGGAAGTGCACGTCCCTGCAGATTACTTTCTATTGTGTTTCAATCATTCAAAAGCATCCACAGGATTGGAGGCTTTTATCAAAATGACCAAAACAACATTGCCGCTCCTTTTTTATACACAGAAAACAGGCACAAAGCTTGCATTGCAATGCCATGCTACTGCATTTGGCATTTGCCCCCTTGAATTGCTGCCCTCACTCTCAGTGGATGCTTCTGAAGTCATTGCTTATATTAGGCCAATTGACAAAAACTCAATTTGAGTTGACAATACCTGAAAAATAGTTTGTATTTTTTTTCTTCCTTGATCCACAGACAGATTAAGTCTTTACTTAGTAACTTTATCTTCTGCTTAAGGACATTCATTTAGGGGTGTGCAAAACTCCCTGACTCAGTAATAGAATGTTCCAGTGTCTTCTGGAACATTCTGTTTTTTCCTCAGGAGAGGTATGTTTTCTACTGGAAGTATAGCCTGCATGCCTCCAAGCTTCTACTTAACTTTGTGTTTAGCCCACTTTACTAACATATTGCTGTGATCATTGCTATTTGGAAAAGTCCTCCAGAGCCATTTTGATTGCATACTCCTCTTACATGGAGTTGCTTCACAGCCCTGCAATACAGAACTTGAGGCCACGGTAAAAAGAGAGCTTTTGAGTTTCTCAGGGCATTTATTTTCAATTTAAAAATGAACAGTCTTTGCACACTGTCAGGAAGAATTTTTTGCAAATTAGCAGATCAATGAATACTAATAAAAGTGAGCAAATGCATAGATAGCTTGTGGGGGTGGAGTGAGGACACTGGAAACTTATTTGCTTATTTTTTGTGAAAGTGAAGCAATGTTTGTTAACTTGTGAAGGGCTGGAAGCATTGGATATGGTAACTAAGGAATTGGCTAGTTTGAACTAGAAAGAATGAGCACTGATTGACTAGCCCTCACTGCTTTCACCTATTGGTTAGCTCAGATTAAGCAATGATTGAATGGAATTGGCTGCAGGCCAAGCATATAGATCATACCATGCTGGAAATATTTCAGATCTAAAGACAGTAAAGACAATTGGAAACATTAAAGGGTGTTGTGAAAGAAGGCAAATGGGAGAGCTATTAGTATGACAGGTCTCTACGTCATAAATGTGGGAAAGAGAAAATGCCAAAAATAGAGGTGATATGCAGAATTGCTTTGGAAATAATCAAATATGAAACGTTTGACTTGAATGGTTCAAAACTGAAGGAGTAGTTACAGTAACAAATGCTAATGCTTGGTCTATGTTTAATCCATGAGATACATGTTGAATCTTTTGATGAATTTTCGTTCTACTGCATCGCAATCCAACTAGTTTTCACAATTCTCTTTCTCAAATATTGTCACTTCTTCTGTTTTCTGGATATTGTATCTAATATAAAATGTATTTATTTATTCATTTATTTATCAAACTTATAGGGACGCCCACCTCACAAGAAGTGTATATCCTCCCAACTCCCCATTCCACAAATGCTACTTTATTTAAGGAGGCTAATCATTTAATAATGCTGATAATGATACCAAGCAGTATTATACAGTATAATACTGTATAAGTATTATAAGTACTTTGTATAAGTATCTATAAGTACTCTGAAGATGTGAAAGGTTTATCAAAGAGCCAGATGGGTGATCTCAATTCTCTTTCTTAGAAAATACAAAATTTGACCTTGGTACTCTGACATCTTGGCTCCCTGATTATTGTGACATTCACATTTGTATAGAATGTGAACCAATCCATTTCAGTTAAGTCTTCATATGATTGTTGAAAAACATAGACAAAATATTGTTGGAATACTAAGAAATATGGACCCAACATCATTGGAAAAATACATTACCCACATCGTTCCCTAGTAGTGTTGCTGAATTAGTCTAAATCTTTCTCTGTGAGTAATGCATATATTTGCTGTCAAATATCAAAGTGAGTAAGTTATAAAAAAATACTGAAAAATTCACAACTGTTATGCAGATTTCTACGCAGATAGAATCCAAGCAGGATCACCAAAGGCATGGAGGTCATCTCACCTCCTCAGTTAAAGCAAGCAAGGACTTATATTGGGTAGCTGTGATATAGGAAAATGCTAGAGGGGAAAAATCACTTTAGTGACAATGGCAAAGGCATCATTTCATAATGTGTGGGAGAAAACAATGGTAAACCATTCTTGCGTTTTATCAAGAAAGCCACATGGATAGAACATATAAGCTGATTGATGATACAGCGCCAGATGATGGGCCCCTCAGGTCAGATGGCACTCAACATGCTAGTGAGGAAGAACTGAGGACCTTTCAGAATAATGATGGCTAGATTAAAGCCTTTGGGATATCTAGTTACTGATGTTGCCATACAGAGAAGAAGAAAAAAAAGTCCAAAGCTCCAAAAACAGAATTACAGAAAGAATATGGGATGCAAGAAGCATGAATGTGAGAAACCTCATCATAGTGAAAAGTCAAGTAAACTGACTACACGTTAGGCATCAGCAAATTGAAATGGACTGGAACTGGACCTTACAGTCAGAAGAGCACACCATTTACTAAAACAAAGAAGGAAGGGCACTGGATTCATAGTTTGGAAAGGTATAGCAAGAACAGTACTTGGCTATAATGCAATCAAGAACTAAATAATATCAATTAGACTTCATAGACAACCTTTTAATATGATGATTATTCAAGTTGATCCTCAATCACTAATGTAGAAGAAGAGGTTGATGAGCTTAATGTTAAGTTCATTGTGAAATTGACAGAACATGCAAGCAAGTGAATGCTTGTGGTTGGAGACTAGAATGCTAAAGTTGGATAATGTAATTGGACTGTATGACCTAGGAAACTGAAATGAAGCAGGATAAGGACATCAATTTCTGCCAAACCACTTTTTTTTCATTGCTAACATAGTCATAGCCAAAATGATGCCTATATAAATGGATATCACCAGATGGAGTACACAGAAATCAATTTGATTATATTATTGTTAGAAGGAGGTGGAAGAGCTTGATTTGTTGCATTCCCTTTTCTTTAATATATCTTTCTTTGTTTTTAATTCTTTTTTAATTGTAAGCCACCCAGAGTCATTGTGGAGTTGGGAGGCCTCAAAATTGAAATATTAAAATTATAACAGTAAAGACATGACCAGGGACCGACTATGGAACAGATCATGAACTGCTGAAGTGCAAGTTCCACATTAAGCTAAAATGGAAGAAGAAAGCCAATCAGTTTTCACAGTATGATCTTGACCATATACCCAGCATTTTCAAGGACAACATCAGGCATCACTTTGAAGTCCTGAACCTCATTCACAGGGAACCAGAGGAACTGTGGAGTGAAATCAATGAAATTGTTGAGGATGAATGTGAAAAGAGACTGCCAAACACCAAGAAATAAAAGAAAGCAAACTGAATGTCAGAACAAATGGTGAAAATTGCCAAAAACAGAAAGAAAGCCAAGGCCAAGAAAGACAAAGATCTCAGGAAGGAATTTAACAAATAATTTCAGAGAGCTGTTAGAAGACCCAAAAAGCAGTATTACAACAACATCTGTAAAGACATTGAAGATGGCAACAGACATGGAAAAACAAGAAAAGTCCCCAAAAGATCACAAAAGGAGGTTCCAAATTCCAACTGGCATGCTAAAAGACTCCAAGGCACAGAAAAAAAAATGATTCAAAAAAAGCCAAAGAAAGATGGAAGGAGCATACTGAAATTCTATACAGTACAGATGTCAACATCCAGATACCTTAGGTGATATGCCCTTTAGTACTAGAAGATTAAGTTAGATCACCAAGTCAAAAGGCTACAGGAGTTGATGGAATATTTAGAGAAATATGGCAAGCAACAAAGGAAAAATATGCAAAGGTTCTAGCCAAAGTATGCCAGCAAATCTGGAAAATGGCATAGTGGCCAAAAGATTGGAAGAGGTCAGTCCACACACTAATTCCAAAGAAAGACTTAACAGAATGTATAAACATTATAATATCCTTTTTTCACATTCTAGCAAAATAATGTTTAGGATCATCCAACACAGATAAAAGCCCTGCATGGAAAGGAAGATGCCAGATTATCAACCTTAGAAAGGACTAAGGAAAAAAAGACATTATTACTGATACATGCTAGATAGTTGAGAAAGCCAAAGAATGCCAAAAAGAAGTCAGTATGTGCTTCATCACTTACAGAGAAGCCTTTGATTGTGTTGATCATGTCAAGCTGTGGAATGTGCTTAGAAAAATGGGAAATCCAGAATATTTTATTGTTCTCACATGAAATCCATAAAGAGGTCAGGAAGCCACATTATGGACAGAGCATGGCAAAACAGATTGGCTCCGGGTTGGCAAAGGAGTGTGAAAGGCTGTATACTTTCCCTTTCTTTATTCAAACTATATGCTGAATAAATATTAAGGAAAGCTGGACTGGAAGATCAGCCTGGTTTTAAAACTAGAGAAAGAAACATCAACCTGCACTATGCTGGTGACATTACTCTAACAACTGAAAATGCAAAGGGTCTGCAAACTCTAGTAATTAAAGTCAAGGAGCACAGTGAAAAAATGGGACTAAAATTAAATATAAGGAAGAAGAAACTAATGACAACAGATAGAACAACCAGCCTTAGAATTAACAGTGAAGATGGTAGTGGTGGATAGCTTCTACCTTTTATGGTCAATCATCACCAGTAAAGGAACAAGCAGCCAAGAAATAGGCAGCAGATTAGCACTTGGTAGAGCAGTCATGAAGGCCTTGGAAAAGATATTCCGGTGCCATGACGTATCTATACCTACAAAGATCAGAACTGTGCAAGCCATGTTATTCCCTATGACATTCTATGGAAGCAAAAGTTGGATTTTGAAGAAGCAGGATAGGAACAGTATTGAGGCATTTGAGATTTGATGTTGGAGAAGACTCCTGAGAATACCATGGAGAGCCAAGAAAACAAATAAATGGGCCATTGAACAAATCACCCCAGAGTTCTCATTCGAGGCACAAATGATCAGGTTCAAATGATCATACACATTATGCCTAGCCCTCTGTAAAAGTCTATAATGCTGGGAAAGGTGAAGGAAAAAGGATAAGAGGACAAAAAGCAACAAGGTGGATGGACCTAATTACATTGGTGGTCGGTGCACTGTTGGAAAATCTGAAGGACCAGGTGGGGGAGAGATCAGCAAGAAAAACTATCTATGTGGTTGCTAAGACCTGACACCAATTTGATGGCGCCAATCAATCAATGAATACAAATTAGTACACAGTTTTATAACACTTATAAGACAATGTGCATATGTATGTTTTCCATGCAGTTTGGTGTAGTGGTTAAGGCCCCAGGCTAGAAACTTGGAAACTGTAAGTTCTAGTCTCATCTTGGGCACAAAACTAGCTGGGTGACCTTGGGCCAGTCACTCTCTCTCAGCCCTAGGAAGCAGGCAATGGCAAACCACTTCCAAAAAATGCTGCCAAGAAAATGTAGGGACCAGTCCAGGCAGTCGGCAGGAGTCAACGCTGACTTTAAGGCACCAAAACAAAAAACAATCCCCCTCCTATCTCCTATGTGCACTTTTTCTATGCAACTTTCCCAATTATACGGATTCTTTAAATGCAGCTTGGTCTCAACGTATTCTTAAAATACTTACTGTATTTCCCAAGCAGTAGACCTTTATGAATACACATTATTTTTAATGAACGTTGATGGATGATCAATGGTGGAATGATGGATTGTTGCCCTTTGTGCTACAATGGAGTCTGCTTTGGCAGATCAGAGGACACCATAACACCAACATTTTCACAGAGAAAAGATGGAGTGAAAGTCCTGTTTCTATGAATGGGAATGGAAAGTTAGAATTCAAGCCACACTAACATAAGCTATGGAATATATTGTTCTTTGCTTACACTGTAGAAAATAGTATTTTCTGAGATTTGAAAATAGTTTTGTCTCTCATAAGCAGGTTATAAAACTATTGTTTCTTCATAAAAATCTTCAGAAGATACAGTTACTGGCTACACGAAATAATAATAATAATAATAATAATAATAATAATAATAATAATAATAATAATAATACCACCCTTTTGTTTTGTGGACATTCAAGGAAATGCTGGGCCATGAACTTCAACAAATGAAGTGCGTCTCTTTTGCAGCAGACCTCTTGTCTCCCTGTTACTTTCAGAAGGAAGTATCAGATTGTCTAATGGCAAAGCCATTTATTTTCAGCTGATTAACTGATTAGTTTCACAGTCACTTTTGTGGTGGGAGGTAAAAAAGTGTAGTGCAGGGTACTGTGAAATATTCTTTTTCTTGAATACTTGTTTTCTCATATAATGCAATCATATAAATCTGATGAGGAGCACAAATTGTAGTCTGATTAGCTGAGTTTAGGTTTCACGCTGATTTATCTTGCTTTGGGGCTGCATGCTAACCTCATGCTGGCAGTGGAGTAACAAGTACTGCTTTTCTAAAGAGTTCACCACATTCTGATGGTGATGCAGCAATATGGGGGGGAAAAAAGGCAGCCGGGGCAAGAGGAAATTTAAAAAAAAAAAGGGTTACATGTCTCTGTCTTTGGCTATTTGTCCATTCTAATAAATGGAAGTGCATTTTAAAGATTACATTTCTGAACCTATGTATAAGATCCCATGAAAAGGTTCCTTTATTAATTGTGCCACAATGTATTTGTCTGAAAAGAGGGCAACTTTACACCTTATAATTAAATTTTAATTCAATTACATTAATCTTATTGAAAAACATAATTAACGATTTCCATTTCAAAGTTACAGTCCACTCACATTTGAGGAGTATGATATATGCATGAAATTCACAATCTTTGAAAGCTAAAATATACAGTATACAAATTGTACTGAAAAAAGAGTAAGTTTTAAATTAAAATTCTAAGAATACTTTAAATTGTATCCTTATAAGAAGAAAACTAACCTTTATACAAATACAAAATGAGGAACATTGCATTTTTCCTTTTCCAAATTCTGTTGCTTAAAGATTAAATAATGCAATAAAGGAGATTTGAGATATAGGGCAAATAATTATCTTTAACCAATACTTTACAAATAGAATTGTGTGGAAGAAATTAAAAAGGACTTACTAAAGATAAGCGGTTTTATGACTAGAGCTTGCAGAAACTGGGTGAATACAGAGTACAGGGATACATGGAGAATGATCTGACTCAGGTCAAATGAATCAGATCACTATTTAATTGATATTGCATGTCAAGCGGCATCAGAATCAACTTATGCAAGAGTTCATCAAATGATGATTACTACTGTGTCACATGTCAGATATTGTCAAATCTTGCAAAAGTAAAGCATTTCTCAATTCTGCATGAAATCAGGGATTTCTGTTTTCCTCTAATGGAACTTAATTTATCAGCTGAAATAGAGGGAGGTGATAGTCCCTCTGTACTCCCTCATCTACCATTAAATCCTTGAGATTTGTTCCACTGGGACCAGGGAAAGGACCTTCCTGGTGTTTATACCTAAGTTCTAAAACCCCCTCTTTGACTGTCCTGTCTCATGAGTAATCTTCCAGAAGCATGTAAAGAGGTTCTTTTTAGGAAGGCTTTCAACATACAATTTTATTTGCTGCCTTTATTAACCACTGCATTACATGTTTTAGTTTCCTTTGGTGCTCTTTTATGACATATACAGTACTGTGCAAAAGTAAAAAATGCTGTAAAGAAAGAATGCTTTCAAAAATATATATTGCAATTGTTTATGTTTATCAGTTTACAAAATGCAAAGTGAGCAAACAGAAGAGAAATCCAAATCAAATCAATATTTGGTATGACCACCCTTTGCCTTCAAAGCAGCATCAATTCTTCTAGGTACACTTGCACACAGTTTTTGAAAGAACTCAGCAGGTAGGTTGTTCCAAACATCTTGGAGAACTAGCCACAGATCTCCTGTGGATGTAGGCTGCCTCAAATCCTTCTGTCTCTTCATGTAATCCCAGATAGACTTGATGATGTTGAGATCAGGGCTCTGTGGGGGCAAAACCATCACTTCCAGGACTCCTTGTTCTTCTTTACGCTGAAGATAGTTCTTAATGGCATTGGTTGTATGCTTGGGGTCGTTGTCCTGCTGCCGAATAAATTTGGGGCCAATCACACACCTCCCTGATGGTATGGCATGATGGATAAGTATCTGCCTGTATCTCTCAGCATTGAGGACATCCTGACCAAATCTCCAATTCCATTTGCAGAAATGCAGCCCCAAACTTGCAAGAAACCTCCACCATGCTTCACTGTTGCCTGAAGACACTCATTATTGTACTGGTCTCCAGCCCTTCAGTGAACAAACTGTCTCCTGCTACAGCCAAATATTTCCAATTTGGACTCATCAGTCCAGAGCACCTGCTGCCATTTTTCTGCACCCCAGTTCCTATGTTTTCATGCATAGCTGAGTTGCTTAGCCTTGTTTCCACATTGGAGGTATGGCTTTTTGGGCTCAATTCTTCCATGAAGACCAATTCTGGCCAGACGTTTCTGGACAGTAGATGGGTGTACCTGGGTCCCACTGGTTTTTGCCAGTTCTGTGCTGATGGCACTGCTAGACATCTTCCAATGTCGAAGGGAAGTAAGCATGATGTGTTTTTCATCTGCTGCATTAAGTTTCCTTGGCCAACCACTGTGTCTATGGTCTTCAACATTGCCCATTTCTTTGTGCTTCTTCAAAAGAGCTTGAACAGCACATCTTGAAACCCCAGTCTGCTTTGCAATTTTTGCCAGGGACAGACCTCACTGATGCAGAATAACTACCTTGTGTCTTGCTGCTGTGCTCAGTCTTGCCACAGTGTATGACCAGTGACATGAAACTGTCTTCCACAACCTCACCTTAGTAGCAGAGTTTGGCTGTTCCTCACCCAGTTTTAAGCCTCCTACACAGCTGTTTCTGTTTCAGTTAATGACTGTGTTTCAACCTACATATGAAATTGATGATCATTAGCACCTGCTTGGTGTAACTGGTTAATCATACACCTGACTCTAATCCTCCAAGATCCTGACTTTGTGCAAGTGTAGAAAGTGTGCAAGTGTAAGAATTGATGCTGTTTTGAAGGCAAAGGGTGATCACACCAAATATTGATTTGATTTGATTTGGATTTCTCTTCTGTTTGCTCACTTTGCATTTTGTAAACTGATAAACATAAACAATTGCAATATATATTTTTGAAAGCATTCTTTCTTTACAGCATTTTTTCATACCTGCCTAAAACTTTTGCACAGTACTGTATTTCTGTGATTTACAGCAACTTTTGTGAACATTTGTTATGGATCACCACCAACTTTTTTTGTTTCAGAAAATTCCTTTCTTGAGGGCACAATAAATACATCACTAAACATACCAGAAAATCACGTTACAAAATAATTGGTTTCCTAGCTTCAGTGGGAATACCTACCAGAATAAGCAGGATATAAATATTGTAAATAGGTCAGATGAAATCTACTTTAGAAGACTGAAAGATGGAAATGTGGGAAAACATGAAGAGTCATTTTATCATGCTTGGTGGACTTGTAAAAAAGCTTGAAAATGTTGAGTTCAAATACATATGACAATTCAAAGAATTTTAAATATAAATATTCAACTGAAACCAGAACTTTTTCTTGCTGGGACTAATATATGGACAACTAGAGAAGACTTATGGAAGATTGTTTTTGTACATGGTAACTGCAGTGAGAATATTGTACGCACAAAGATGGAAAGACTCTGAAATACCCACAATGGAGGAAAGGTTGGTGAAGATAACAGAAGTTGCAGAGATGACAAAATTGACTTGCTTGATTAGGGAAAAGACAATAACTACATTTGTTGGTGACTGGAAACCCTTTATGGACTTTTTGCTGGAAACAGAAAAAATGAACTTATGATTTATGGGTTTGATGATTAGAAAGGGTAGATTATGGAAAGAAGGGAGCCATAATGTAACTATATAGAGAGAGGATAAAATATAAATGCATTTATAACTGCTGTAAAGAAGATTGGAAGCCACTCCTTCCTTCCTTCCTTCCTTCCTTCCTTCCTTCCTTCCTTCCTTCCTTCCTTCCTTCCTTCCTCTTTTCTTTCTTTTTTTTTCTTTTCTTTTCTTTTCTTCTTCTTTCTTAATTACTTATCACCTTTTTCTACTTTCCTTTTTTTAAAACTTGAATTGTTTTTATTCTGTAAAAAAAATTCAATAAAATTTAGTTTAAAAATAGAAGACTGAAAGATGATCTAGCATGGTGTTTGTTTGAGGGAGGAGAAGCTTTTGGAAGGGAGGGAAGAATATAAAGCTATTTGCTGCTTTGCAACATTAAATTCTGCCCAACTTTTGCAGAGTAAGTCCATTTTCCTTTCAAGTATATTATACTCTTTCCTTTTAAAACTTGTCCTTAAGACCAACATGTTTATTTGCATAAAGTGGGTAAAGTGGAATCATCACTGAAGTATGGTAGATGGCAAATGTTTCAGCTGCGTCTTTCATATCCTGAAGAAAAAGAGACTTTTTGATGAAGAAGCAGAACTTTGATGTTGAAAACTTCTGAAGACTTGGACTCTTCCAGCATAACATTAAAAAAAAAAAAGTGGGATGGGGAGGGGGAAGCATTTAACTACAGTGAACAGAATTTCCCTAAAGTGGGAAATCTTTACAGGCACTGTAAAATTCAGCTGTTCCCATTTATGGGCAGAAAGATCCATTTATGATAAAACTTGCTTTGTTTGTAGCTGTGTAGCAATTCAGCAGCATTCTAGATTGAAAAAAGAAAGTGACTTGACCTTTTATAAAATAAAGTTGAAAAAATATGGGGCTATATTTATTGATAATCAAAATTCAAATGCTATACTTTGTTTTAGTACCTAATGCGGCTGGGCTAGTGGTCTATTCATTTGCAGTTATTTATTTTCACGTTATGACAGCTTCACCGATTTAAGTAAATTATGTATGGAACTTGTACTTTTAATCTACAATGAAGACAATTCACAAGAAGGGCTGGTATGATTAGGTGAACTGAGAACACTGGAATGATGTACTCTTAAGTTTGGTTCTGTTGAATTTGGGTTTCGCTTAAATTACAACTGTAAGTTGATTTGCTAATGAAATTTAATGAGATATAGATTAAAACATGAATTATAATGAAACCAATTAGATTTTTAAAAAGAAACTAGTTTTTTTTCTTTTTGCCAAAACCCCAAGAATGAAATAAAATACATTCATAGTGTTTTTCTATATACAAGTTATGATCTCTGTAACAGAGAAACAGATTTAAAAAATCCAAAAGCGTTTAGATACAGATGCAACTTACCTGATGTCATGTTTTCTTTGTAAAACCTTTCCATGCTGAAATAATTTCCATTCACTCTCAATTTTCTTCCCATTATGACTGAGAGCCATTGATCCTGTGGATATTGATTTAGTATTGGGGGAAAAAAATATACCAGCAGCTGTAATTTGAGGTCCTGACAGCTAAGATAGTAGGAAAACATTTATTTTACAGCCTCCCACCCCAAGAAAAAGCAAGAGTTTTAATATTTTCAAAATCTTTCAGGTTAAGGACATCAAAATCTTCAGAATGTATTGGCTGCATTAGTGAATATAACTGCATTTTCATGCAACTAAGAAACAATTCACCAAGAGATGCAACACCCTGTCCTCTTCAGCATCTTTTGATATCTGAAAGGGAGACCTGAACTGCCACAAGAAGTGTCCATTGATCTTATCTTATCAGACTTTGAGCCAGAAATAGCCAATCTACCAGCCGTGCAAGCTTTTTACTTCATCAGAAGAGTTCCACTCCTTTCATTGGTCCCTCTACCTCACAGCCAACAAGGAATATTTATTTATTAAATATACAAATGAATGGTGTCCTTTCTGTTGGCAAAGCTTTGTGATTTGTAGGTTTACTCAGATTCATCTAATTGTTTCTTTAGTTAGTTTTGGCAGAAGGGCAGTGTGGCTGTAAGAAGATTTCTGGACTAGAAAGAAGGTAGCAAAGTAGCAAATCTAACTATTTCAGTTAGATAAGAAACCGTAGAATGCTCAACAGATCAAAATGTCTATGAAAAGGACTATTGTAGTCTAGTAGAGGGATGAGCAATCAGCAACTCATGTGGCCCCCATAACTGCTTTTTATAAGCCTCAGAGCCCACTTTACTCCTCTGATCAGAGTTGCTGAAATTTAACTTTACAGCTTCCCAATATTCTGAAGTGGAAAGTAAATGAAAACTGCAGTGTAAATCTGAAAGTAAGGAAAAGTAGTTAAGGACTCCCTTGAATCAATCTTTGCTCTTACATGTTCCTATGATTTTCTTAGCATATGGAAGTGGTTTGCCATTACACATCATATTTTGATTGCCTATTCTGACCTATACCTCTGGGATTTCCTAGGAGGCTCCCATCCAATCACTAACCAGCTCTGGCCCTGCTAAACTTTTTTCAAGATTAGCCAAGATCAGTTAGGTAGTATCATAGCATGGTTAATAAACAAAGAAAACACCTGTCTGAATTCAACCCTGCTGATGTAAGTGAAGTAAGCCCACTCACACTAGGGCCTCAGCTCTCCCAAATGTGTGGCCTTTGCCTACCAAAAGATCACCCATCTGTACAGGAATAAGGAAATGATGCAATCAAGAGGCTCGTAAATGGCTCCAAGGGTAAACCAGCTTCTGCCTCTCTCTTTCTTCTTCTAACTGAATCATTTATTAGGTAGAGTCTGAAAGTGAGCTTTGATGTGCAAAAGCTAATGTCTGGCTATGCCTGTCTCCTAGACATCACAACAGGAAAGGCTATTATTGCTACTGCTCCATGTTGGGCACAATATTATGCATGCTCACTTAATAATATAATAGCCTGTTTATTGTCAGCTCTTAGTGCCTATCTCTCCACACTCCTCCACCTTCTCCCTATAGGCATCATTTTCTGTAACTATAATGCAATTTTTATTTGTAAAAGTTTCAGTTGCAGCTTTTAAAGGTGTTGATTTTCTGAGTTATTTATTTATTTTATGATCTGTGTGGAGCCTGTTTTAAAATCCTGCCCAAAGTGAATTTTAATAACCCCCACTTGGTTTCTTTCTAATCAAATGAATACTTATTAATATCAGTCTTCAGTAGCATGATGTTGAAGATTGGACAGAAAAGCAATTCTCTTACACCAGCTCTTTATAGTATAATTTATATCATGTCAAATCTTGATAAACAACTAGAAGCATTTCTCCCACTGCTGTGTTTATTTCTGAAGTACAAGACAATATTTAGTCCTCACTGAAGGTGAATTACTAGCTAAATCATAGGATTTGTACATTTATGTAATACACATTCCTTTACTGTTATAATTCATTTACATAGGTATTAATCCACAGCTTACTTAGTTTACATCAGGTTTGCTCACCCAAGGTTTGATTTTTCTGTTACTTTTTCTGGAAGAATGAAAGGAGCAGAACAAATCAGGGAGTTCTAATGCTGTTGAATTGCCAACATGTTATACCCTCCAAAGCAAAGTCAATAATAAAACAAAACAACTTCTCGACATAGAGAACAAAGCAGTGAAGGGCAAGCAAATCCAAACAACTTCAACAACACTGGCTAATCATGCCAGGAACCAATCTATGCCTAGCAATGGTAGGCCAGTCAAGGCATAAGACAACAGACAAACCCTCAGCAGAAAAATGCCTGCGATGCACTCAGGGTGAAGAAAATGCTATTATTTCCTGAAAAAAAGATAGGATTCCAGATCTATTAGGCCACATAGGTCTAACCCAAGATATTTTTTTGCCTAAGGAAAAGAATAGACTAGGATCCCTTTGTCCCAGGAGCATGGCCATATGACAGTGACAAGATTTACCAGCCAAGAACACCAGAATCTTCAAAAGGCCTAGTGTTACTGCCGAAAACTGGGAGAAAGAGATTCCACTTTTAGGCAATAACACTAGACTTTTTAAAATATTCTGAATTTAAAGCTCCAATTCTTCACAGCCTTTTAAAGCTTCCAATGTACTCAAACCCTTACTGCCTATGCCACACAATTTTGTGGAGAAGGATGGATACCAGTTGATATTAGTTCCAACTACCACCTGTTTTGTCCAAAATCCTGGTAGAAGCAAAATAGCAATGGAGGCAAATATGTGTAGCTCAGGGTTGAACTGTGGAGTCCTTGGGGTTCTCTGAGCTTGGTTCTTTTCTTGCAAATGTTTCATTACCCAGCTAGGTAACATCTTCAGTGCTAAAATGGGATGAGGTTTGCTCTCTATTTATCTGCTGTGGCCTGCTTTGCCAGTGCTGGTGGGGGTGAGGGTTCTGTTTTGCTCTTCTGTAAGTTCATTGATTAGCATCTGTTGACTGCTTGATTGTGTGCCTGATGGTGACCTTTGCTTATCTGGGTGATGATTGCTGGAGATGATTTCTAAAATAGCCTAAGTAAACCAAAAGATCCAGTTCCCCAAGAAGAAAAAACAGGAGCCATCTACAACATACAGTGTAAGGACTATAACAAACACTACATAGGACGAACAGGCAGAAGACTAGCAGAACACATCCATGAGCACCAACTAGCAGTCAGAAGACATGATGAAAATTCCTTAATTGCACAACACATGGACAGACTCAACCACAGTTTTAACTGGGAAACTGTCAGCATTTTAGACCAAGCCAAATCCAAATATGCAAGAGAATTCTTGGAAGCCTGGTATTCAGACAAGGCAGCAATTAACAGACACATAGAGATAAACGGCATCTACATACTATTCAAAAGAGACAAAAGACCAGAAGACCGCCTCACCAGCATTCAATCACCAGCAATCATCTCCAGCAATCATCACTCAGATAAGCAAAGGTCACCATCAGGCACACAATCAAGCAGTCAACAGATGCTAATCAATGAACTACAGAAGAGCAAAACAGAACCCCCACCCCCACCAGCACTGGCAAAGCAGGCCACAGCAGATAAATAGAGAGCAAACCTCATCCCATTTTAGCACTGAAGATGTTACCTAGCTGGGTAATGAAACGTTTGCAAGAAAAGAACCAAGCTCAGAGAACCCCAAGGACTCCACAGAAGCAAAATAGCCAAATGTGCTTCCATCAGGATCCCATGAAGAATTTGTTTTAATTCCTACTCATATATAAGCTTGCAAATGGGAACTTTTCCAAGGCCAATTTTAATGGCTTGCATCTGAGCTTTGGATGGGAATCTGCAAGCTGAGATGTAACAAAAAACAAACAACCCCCCCCCCCCTTCCATTTTAGGTTCCTGGTTGCTGAGAATATATATTTCAGTAGTGATGATGTCATATTCTTCTGGTCTGCTACTTAATGTCTCCTCATGTCAGGATACAAGACATTTCATCAGGCCTTCCTAACTAGGTCAGACACAAGGCATACTAAGAGAACAAGTCATATTCTATCTTGGTTGCACCAGCCAGAGCTCAGAAGTTTCTTGGAAGAAATTATGTCTCTGAGCATGTCTATTTACAACCTAGAGCTCCTTTTGTGAGACTAGGCTGAAGCTGCCATAACTAAAGATGAAGCAGGCATGTAAGCAGAGAGGACAAAAAGACAGGAATATTGTCTAAAAGATCCTTTTGAGGAGATAGATAAGAAGTAAACAAGTCGTTAAGGAAACAAAGAAAAAAATGTCACCTGAACCAGACAAAGAAGTCAGGCCTGAGTACATGGAAACCCAATCCCATCAACAGCTACCAGACATGTAAATTAACAAGACAAGAGTATCTGCCAATCTTGTGAATCAACAAAGCAAGGACTTTGGGGGATAAAGGGAGTTCCTGAAGCCTGCCCACTCCTGGATTTGTCTTTGGACCCAGACTTGGTGGCTTCTATTCCTCTAGCTCAGTGATGGCAAACCTATGACATGTGTGTCAAAGGTGACATGCCACAACATTTTGGGTGACATGCCAGCATTCACCAGTACCCGACAACAACTATTCTCCGTTTGACTTACCAAAAAAAATGTGAGTTTGTTTTACTCATATTTCAATTTTGTAATTATTTGACATTTCTTTATATAATACATAGCACCACACATGATTGGGCTATTTTTAAAAAATAAATGAATATGTAAAGAATTGTTTCTCTTTTGTTCGGGGGGGGGGGGGGAGTGACACACCAGCAGAGTCAAGTTAGGCATTTTCCGAATTTTTGACACACCAAGCCCAAAAGGTTCACCATCGCTGCTCTAGCTAGTGCCTGGCAGCCTAGTTGAGAAGGATGTGAGTAAGTGTGGATGAGTGTGTGTGCACATGTGAGAAAGAGCAAATGTACATTTTAAAGTTTGGCTGTTATTTTAAATTCACTGGGTCTCCAAGTATTCCAAAGAAACTGTTGTGCCTCAGGGTTCATTTGAAGATGATTTGTGTATGTCCCTAATTGCTTCCATTGCCCAGGGCTATGTGTCTTGTCTGCACACCTATCTGGAAAACCCAGGTAGAAAGCAAGGGGGACTTACAGGATCCGCATGACTCAATAGGCTGTGAGTGTGTGAGTGAGTGACCATAAGCTGAACCTGGGAGTGCCTGCAACGCTATATGCCTCCTAAGATAAAAACACCCTGCCAGAAGGGGTCCTATGCTTGCTATCTCTGCATGAAGATTTTGCTAATGACATGTGTCAGTCAGGAAAAAACTCAAAGAATTCCTGGGCAGGCACAGACACACACCAGGAGGGGGGTGGCACAGAAAGAAAGAGAAGCATGCAGAGAAGTGTAACCATGGCTCTCCTCCTAGAGCTCCATGGCTGTGCCCATCTGGGTAGGATTTATAAGCACATTCGTGTGGGATTAGTCTAAGAATGTAAAGGTTCAGCATCTTGATATTGGTATGTAACATCTTTTGATAGCAGTTCTTTGTGTTATCTCAGCATTTCACTTTTTTTGGACTATTTTTCATCCTTTTTGTTAAGTTCTCTCTGAAGAAGTTGAAGTTCTTTTTTTCTTTCAAATGAGCTCTCTTTCCTGAACATTCTTAGTGTGGGTAGTGAGTAACCCCCATAATGAAACCAATAGCAACTCAGGTCATCGGACTCTACGGTTTCTCATCTGAAGTAAGTTGTCTTACTCTAAGGTTAATTAACAGAATTACCATGCACCTTAAAGGGACACTATTAAGTAGGCCCTTTGGATGGTGCATTGTCAACCCTTAAACATGACACTCAAACCACCATTTACATTTAAGTAGATTTATTTAAATGTAAATAAAGAGCGAGTTATATTACCCTCTAGAATGGTACCTATGAAACACCTTTAGACAACCACCTAATGTACTGTATCATAGAAAAGAAATGTAATGTAATATTTTACCTGAATAGTTACCAGTCCCAAAAAGAATCAAAGTCTGGTTTTTTTGTCACTGAAATGTAGGGCTAGCTATATATCTGAAACTCCACCAAATCTCTATATTTTATTCCTTATATTTCCTTTCCTACATTATAACTGAGCTCAAGAATTTCCTCCATTTTCTATTTTGTTCATCATTTACCTTTTTACCTTACAACATTATTCTTTATACTTTCTCATAATTTTTCCCATCTTAGCCAGTTTAGCGTATTTGGGTAAATTGAAGTGAAAATGTTCAGTTCCTAAAAAGTGAGGAAGAAAGAATATGACTTCAGATTTGTAATCATCACAATTACATTAGTTTAAAAAATTTAACATGATGTGTTACAGCACCAAATCTGCAACAGGCAAGTCATGTTAAAGGCCAGATATGGAATGTAGACAGTGACCTTATCAAAAATGTAGAGACTGACCTTATCAAATTTATTAGATCTTCCTTGTATTGCACTAAGAACCAAATCTCCATTAACTTCTGGATTCATTCAGTACTTTTCATATGGATCTGCTTAAATGAATCTCATGACCATATGAAATATGGATATATGAAACATTTGATCAACTCAAACATTTTCTGCCCATATGCAGGCAGATGAATAATAGTATGATCACCCACATATATAATCTGATTGTAAGGAATATTGTCTTAGCTTTGAGTCCTACCAGATTGCTTTCACTAGAATTATTCTAATTCTGTCCACTTATATTATTTCTGTAGAGACTGTTCATATGGACATTATTTTCCAATAATTCTTGAAAAGGAACTACAGATCGAGCTAATAGTCTTCAATACATATCAAGTTCTCATGCTTTAATTCATAATTCTCTTTTGCATTAATCTGAGCTTTAAAAAAAATCTAAAAATGCATATTTAAAAGTATGTTTTTAGTAATGTAAGCTGCTGAGAAATATATCACAATATAAGGGGAAATACAAAATTCAATGGATGGCTAAATTCCAAAGAGCACGTTGTTTGTGATATGGGGATCAGAACAGTTTTGTATGTAATTCGAAAAGATCCAGTTACAAAAACACTACTAAAAGTAACTTGTATGCTTGTGCCCCTACTGTTAATTCTAGTGTCACATTTCCTATCTTCACAGTTATAAATCTATCTGTAACATAGCTGCCAATAATGACTGAAATAAATCTAGTAAATGCTTACCTACATGGCTTGAGGAAGTGTTCAAATGCTTCCGTGTAACTCATGAGTTGCAACACTGAGTGGGCTCTGGGCTGACTAGAAGGATAGAAGGATATACTAGGCATATAGAAGCATCCAGGCTCAAGTCCTGAGCCTCTCTTAAATGACATGGGTTAGATAGAACTTTTGCCTGATTCCTTGAAGAAATAGTGGGAATCAGAATGGGTCGGGATGATCTAAACCATGGTTTCCACAAGGCTTAGGCAATATATTTAGTGAATGGGTTATTGAAGTCATAGTCCAACACATCTGGAGGTCCATGGATTGACTAATCTTAAACTAAATAATTTAACCAATGATCAGATTCCACAAATGTAGGAATTCTTCATTCACAATTCTTAGGAAGACTCCTTATATCAGTTCAGATTTTATATGTCTCAGGCTCTGTTGTAAACTCTGACTGGAAGTATCTTTCCAAAGCCTTGGACAAAGCAGAAGTCTGATGAGTCTTAAAAAACACAGTGAAACAAAAATCCTGAGACTGATTCCACTCTAATGTTCTTGTGAAAATATTGAACGTATTCTGGAAAGAATATGCTAGAGGATAATGCAGAATGGAACGTTATTACATTTGGGGATGGTTAATTTCTGCTTATGAAACCTACTGATCATAGTTCACTTTTAAATTAAAATGCTGTATGTGGTCTACACATTTTTTTTCACTTCAAGAACAAGATTTATTGAAACAAAAAGGCAATTTTATCTTTGTTTCCAGAACACTATGATCAATAACTCTTTGCCAGCACACATACAGCAATCAGTTCCCACACTCCCTCTCTACACACACATGCAGCTAAACAAAAGCAACAATTTGTTTCATTGTAAAGGTAAACGCTATTGACTGATGATACTTAAAAAAAAATTTCCACTTGGAAAAGGGCTACAGAATATCACATATCCATTTTTCTCATATTCTTTGTTCCAGCACACCTGAATGCCTCCAAACAGGCTTCAGGCCAATGGAGCAGAAAGTTAGATAGATAGAACAACTGACATGCATGAAAAGTCAAAATCTCTAGCCGAAGGATAAGTTGATCTAAATTAACAAGGGATTCAATTGTAAACTCTTCTAGTCTTGAGTAAACTGTTAAATATATCTCCAAATGTGAGAGTCAGGAACAGGGGGGTTAAGAATTTACTTTCGTCGCCCGAGCAACGAGGTACTGATAAGAGGATGAGACTGAACCCTCCCTAAAGAATGCAAGGGAGGTTGGGAGGGTGACCGTGGAATTTGCTCTCACTCTGAGAAGATTTCTGTAACGGGAGAAAGGCCATTAAACCTTGCTGGATTAAATCTGTACTGTCTCCTGGAGTTTCCTGGGCTAATCCTGACATCAATCTTCTCAGAGTCTTACTACCTTCCAGTAGAAGGAGATACATCATGGCTACAGATCCGCAGGGAGTGGCTTTGACTGCAGAAGTATTGGCAGCCGCGTTGTTACAGCACCAGCAACAAGTAGATGTGCAGATTAATAACCTGCAGGCTGCTATGGGGCAACTGGTGCAGCAGCTCGGACAGGTAGTCCAGCCACCACCTCTCCCACAACCTGTGTTACTGCGCTCACCTGGCAGCATGCCTGAGAAGTACGGAGGCGAAGTGGAGCAGATGAGAACCTTCCTGGCACAATGTGACTTGTTCATGGACGGTAGATCAGGAGAGTTTCCTACAGATCGAACAAGGGTGGCTTTTGTGATGAGCTTATTGAAGGGATCTGCAGCCAAGTGGGCTACTCCTCTCATAGAGACTGGAGATCCAATACTCAACAGCTACCGGAATTTTATCACAGCTTTCAGGGGGCACTTTGGAGACCCAGTGAGATGATTAACTGCCTGTCGGGACATCCATAAGCTCAGACAAGGCGGCAGATTGGTAAGATTATTCATTGCAGATTTCAAGTTATTAGCGGGAGATGTTGAGTGGAATGATGTGGCTCTTATAGACCAGTTTAGAGAAGGTTTGAATCCTGAAATCTGATCGGAAGTGGTAAAGCAAGGCATTCCAAATACTCTGGATGGCCTATATCAGCTTGTATTGTAGTGGAAGCCAGGCTCATGGAATTGAAGCAGTATGAACCTATAACTCCCTTAGTAGCTTCTCAGCATTCCTTGGCTACAGTGTCTTCCCCTCCTACATTAACACCAGACCTCACAGCAGGGGAACCGATGCAGTTGGGAGCTGCTCGGAGAACGGTATCAGGAGAGGAAAGGCAGAGAAGAAGGGATCTTAACTTGTGTTTTTATTGTGGAGCTCCAGGGCATATGGCGAGAGTGTGCCCAGCGAGAAATACACTAACAGGAGCCAAGCAAAAACAACAGATACCGAGCAAGAAAGCAGTTTCCACCCTAGCGCAGCAGCAGGGAAACTGGCAAGGCCCCCCTGCTCAGAGCTCGCGGGGGGGGGGGCTGTCAAGCAATTAAGAAGAGCTCACAATGGAGACAGCAATCAGGCATTCATAGTTGTACCAATCTCAGTGACATTGCCTTCCGGCTCCAAAATCAAATTGGAGGCTCTCATAGATTCAGGCGCTACCACAAGTTTTGTAGATGTTCAGACTGTACAGAAATGGCAATTACCAACAGTGGATTTGGATAAACCCATAAACGTAGAGACTATAGATTCTTAACCATTGAGGGCAGGTCTGTGCTGCAATCCACAGTCCCTCTGCAACTAACCATTAACGAGCACACGGAATTACTCCCACTCTATGTAACGGACTCGTTACATATGCCAGTAGTATTGGGAACTTCCTGGCTCAAGTTGCACAACCCTGACATCGACTGGGCAACGGGGACCCTCCCATTTTCAGCTCCAGATTGTCAACACCACAAAGTACAGGGAGCTATATTTGCCAGTACAGGCAACCAGGAGGTGGGAAGGGGAGTGCCGGCCAAGTATGCAGACTTTGCAGATGTTTTTGGAGAGGAAGAAGCTACGGCTTTACCCCTCCCCCCCCCCCCCCCCCCCCCCCCATAGAGACTGTGATTGCACGATTGATTTGAAACCAGGTGCTAAAATCCCAGGAAACTCCAGGAGACAGTACAGATTTAATCCAGCAAGGTTTAATGGCCTTTCTCCCGTTACAGAAATCTTCTCAGAGTGAGAGCAAATTCCACGGTCACCCTCCCAACCTCCCTTGCATTCTTTAGGGAGGGTTCAGTCTCATCCTCTTATCAGTTCCTCGTTGCTCTGGCGACGAGAGTAAATTCTTAACCCCCCTGGTCCTGACTCTCACACCAAATAAGTCACCCCAGTGCTACTGAAAACAAATCAAGTAATTAAATATTTTCAATCAGTGATGGTTTAAGGGAAGTCAGAGTATATGCAGTGCCACTGGGCCCAGAAAAGTGGGGAAGGGGTCTAAATGGTGGATCTATATAAATGGTGGATATGACTTTTTATCCCACCTTTATTATTTTTTATAAATAACTCAAGGTGCCGAATGTATCTAGTGCTCCTTCCTCCTCCTATTTTCCCCACAACAACAACCCTGTGAGGTGAGTTGGGCTGAGAGAGAGTGACTGGCCCAAAGTCACCCAGCTGGCTTTCATGCCTAAGGCAGGTCTAGAACTCATAGTCTCCTGCTTTCTAGCCTGGAGCCTTAACCACTAGACCAAACTAGCTTGACTTCCCCATCTTTCATGTGTGCTGTATATTATTTGGCTTGGTTTTGGCCTGCCACAATGGTCACCCGCCTGCTGCTGCTGCTGCAGTTTATCTCTTGTGCCTTAAACTATCACTTATTTTGATGATAATATTGATATTAATATTCAGTTATAATTAGTTCTTTTTTTCCACTCAGCAACCTTCAACCAAAATTATATTTAGATCCATTTATCTGCCCATTAGCAATAAGGTAGGGCTGGAAACAGGCTGTTTTTCAGCATAACTCACACCCCAACATCATCCAAGAGACTTGTATTTTATCACTTTTGCTGAACATAATGGAAATGTAAAGGTGCATGGCTTCAACGAAAAGAAAAATAAATATTGACAGCAATGCCAAGAAATATTGCAGCAACTGCTTTCATTTCTGATCTTCTTCACAAATATTTGGCTTGATGATTACAGATTTGATTTGATCTAGGGGTTTTATCCCTCAGAATTGCTCTAGAGTACACTGATTCCTAAACTGGATGAATTCTAAGGATACCATATATGCCACAAACCTATGGACCTAGGGTGCCTAATCTATGGTCCCAGAGCCTCATGTAGCACTTGGGTCCCTCTTTGTAGTTCTCGGAACCCCCTCTAACCATGACTGCTAAAAGCTGATGATACATGTTTCACCATTTAGAAGCGGGACACTGATACTTGTAAGGTTTAACACAGGCAGATTACAATTAAAAATAAAAAAACAAAAACAAGGAAAAACCCACATTCTCCCCTCCCTTTATGTGGCTTCCCTCATAGTGTGTCCCTTGGCTGCCAAAAGGTTACTTACCTGTGCTATGTACAATGTTCTCACTGAGAACTATTGTAGGAAGATATGCCTGAGAGCTTGGATAGAAACTGGAGTTTGATTTTCAACAGAAATGGGCCCACTTCAGGAAAGGTGTATCACCTCTCAACAAAGAGTAATGCTTTATTATATTGCTGTTTGATGGAAACTGGAGCTCCATGTTTTCATCTACTGAATGTTCTTATTGGATCTCACTCTCTTAATGAAACTTTTCTTCAGTTATGACTTATTTAATCCAGACTAAAACCAGAATTAGAATGCACAACTTATTCAGTCATGACTTTAGTCTTCATCAGAAGATTTTAGTCTTCCCCAGCCCTCTGACATTAATGGAGTTTTGGATCCTTTGGTTTAAAACCATCTGGTAGCCAGATATAATTTCTATAAAAAATGACAACTACTAGCGTTTCTAATACATAGTAGAGCAATCACTTTATTATTACCCTCCTAGATACAGCATCCTTACACATTGTTTTCCTTGCTTGCTTTATAATCTATCATGTACACTTTTTTTTCTGTAACATTTTGAAGTAAAATAGAGAACATTAGCCAAAGAAATTACATTATATAAAAGATCCTATCAGATGAAAAGCCCACATTTTTAATTTACTTTTGTGTTGACACAGATTTCTATCTACTATCACTTCTGCTTATCAGGCTGATGAAATAGAATGTGTTCAGGGGATATAGAGAAAATTCAAAGAATGGCTATCTGTCACTGTAAAAGAAAAAAAGCCTATCTGTCATCACTGGGGACTTTATTTACTTTTAGAGATAGTTGCCTGTGCATAGAGTAACAGTCAGAGTGTCCTTGTCTTTTGTTATGAATGCTGCAGCTTTTAAAAGATGAGCAAGCTAAGACTGGGCTACCCAGCCTATCTAGATATCTGTCTGCAATTTTCTGAGCATTGCCTATATTACTCTGAATTATGATAGGCAAAGAAAGGGAGCATTGCACAACCCACAATCCTATGGCGGGGGGGAAGAAGCAACTCTTGATGTTTGTGTGGTCATCCAAATTAAATTTTCGATCCCATTTATGTTCCACTGAATAGGATTGCTGTGCAAATTGATTGTTGCTTACTGCCTTAAATTTATTTTATTTATTTATTTCTTTGTTTATTAAATTTGTGTGCTGACCATCTTCCCCAGAAATTTGGACAGTCTTTAAGAGATGACTATCCAAAGATTTTAGAGTTTAGAGCACATGCTCTATATATTTAGGTTACAGAGTCCCTGGTTCAATTTCTGGATAGAATGGGAAGGACTCTTGTCTCAATTCTGCAAGTCTGAAAGTACACTGAGCTAGAACAATGGTCTGTCTGTACTGATCTGCAGTGAGCCCTGACTTAGTCAGACCAGTGGTTTGTCTTCATATAAGGCAGTGCCCCCTGTTCCCAAGAATTCCAATATCAGCTCCTGCCAACATATCTGACCATGCTGGCTAATGGTGGAGATCTGAATGCAATTATCCTTGATGGCACTGAGGAAGAAATCCTGCTCAGAGGCCACAGGGGAGGACATCACTGCTTCACCCTCAGGTGAACCATGATCACCAGGACAGCCCTTCTTCAAATATAGAGCAAAAGTCCAGTTAGGAGGCTGTGCCCAAGGTTTCCAACTGCACTGGGTTGGCAGAAATCAGATCCTGGCCAGATGTTTGAAGCTGTAAAATAAATAGTCACATCCCATGCCTGGGGGGTTGCTTTGACCTCTCAAATAGGAACCAAGATCTAATCCATTTACTGAAAAGAGAAAAGAAAGTACACTCCAAACTTTAAAGGTAAAGAGAAAATATCTAGATACATTAGAGGAATCCTATCTGGTGCAAAGTAACTCTCAGTAGGCTTTGTGTATCTTGGCAATTTCAGTGTGCTTGCCAATGGCTCATTAAGTTGATTGTTAGCTAGCCATGTATCTGCAATAGAAGTCCCACAGACTGTGGCTGAGATCAGTTTTCTGCCTCTGTGATTTTATTTGGACTGAGAGATAAACACACCTTTAGATACTGCAGCTAGGTAGCTGAAGCCATCTTGGGACACTGATTTTGCTCTTTGGCTCTTGCACTCAAATAATTCTGCACTCATCTGCCTGCTCTTTTACTTACCTGCTTAAATAAGCTGATATTACAAAAATATTGTAGTCTGTTTGATAAACTACATATTATATATGGTTTCATCAATTTTTTCTCCTTTGTCTTTTTAATGAAAACAGACTGCAAGAGGCCTTGAGGTTAAATGGAGGACAGCAGGTGGGAGAGGCTGCTTATCTGTGTGTGTGTGTGTGTGTTTTTCTTTCTGCCAACTCTTAGCTGAACTTGTAAAAATTGTGAAAAGAGACAGGACAAAATGAATTGAAGATTAGAAAAATGAGAAATTCATCAAAATGGATTGGCCCATTCTTACTTGCCATACTGGGTACTGTTAGAAGGTACACAGCACAGTTCCAAAATTTATGCACATTTCTTTTCGCTGTAGTATGTTTTACTGTAATTTTAACTAGGGTGAAAAGACCCCTAGTCTTCACAGCTGGGGTGGGGCTGAGCGTTAGGCTGTTGCTTTTTCCCTTGTGGTTCTGGAAGAGATAATTGGGGATAGGACTTTTGGCAGCTGGAGACAGGACAAAAATTGTCCAATTCTGTTGGATCCAGTGATGACTTCTTTAGGAACAAGAGGACCACTGTCTCTTTCAGAGCCGTGGGCCTACACATTCCCTCAAGGATGCATTTACCATCGTGGATCAACCAGCATGCTCCATCTCTGGAGATCTTAAACAACCAGGAGTGGTATGATCTAAAACTGAGGTGGACATGCTAACAGCCCCAATAATCCTGTCCACTTCCTTAGGACTAACAGGATCAAACTTCTCCCAGGTAAGTGTCTAAGGCCATGTTTCAGTCAACTCCATAGGACCTGCATAACTAAAGTGTAACTCAGTGTGAAACTGAGTGTTTTTATCCACCAGATGCTGAGAATAGTTCTCACAGCAACACCATAGGTAATTTCTTATCCAAGAGGGGCCAGGTCACTATGAACAGGGCAACCAGCTGGCACTTGGAGGATACAATAAGAGCAGAGAAATAAGTACATTTCATCACTCTTATTGCCCCAAGGCAAGCCTTAAGAAAAGTTCTTACCTGTGTTTGGTCAAAGTCACATTTAGACTTCCTCCAGTGGCACTTCAGGAATCCCTTCTGCTACTTTAACTATGGAGATCCTTTGTAAACAAGGGCACCCATTGGGATCTGCATGCAGAGAGACCCTGCAGGAAGTAATCCAATCCAAGACCATTGCCATCCTCTTATTCCAAGCTGCAACTAAGGCCTCAGTATGACCATGCATCAGAGTCTTGGGGAAAACCTCAAGTTCCCTCTGAAACCTTATTGGATTTATTATGCAACTGGAGCAGACTGATCATCTGCCCTGTGGTAGGAAGCAACCATGGTAAATTTCAGGGTTAACAGGGAGTGATGACAATATCCCCCAATTCCAGATCATGTCGCTATTGCTCTGAGACAAAAACCAGGTCTAATGTGCAGCTCCCCATCAGTCATGCCCTTAATAAGCTGGATCGTGGCTCTGGTGGCTATGAACTACCAGGCTGCTTCTGAGTCCACACCCAAGGAAGGTAGGTTGAAGTCCCCTAGCATCATAAGCCTAGGGAACTCTATCCCCAACCCAGAAACAGCATCAAGCATACTGCCAGTCTTCAAGCAGTAGTCCTAACTGATCCCTAAGGCCCAGTCTCACAAATAGAGTGCCACATGCAGCTATCTATAAGGTAACACCCCTGACAACCTTTCAGGTCTCCTGGATAACTGTAGCTACTCCTCTACCCCTCTCCTGGGATTGTGGCTATGCCACACAAACAAAACCTGGATGGGTACATTTCAGAGAAGGGAACCCCCCATGCTCAGCCAGATTTTTGTAATGTATGCCAAGCCTCTCATCCAATATTAGATCATAAATAAAGTGAGCCTTATTAGAGGCCAACCTAGCATTGAGCAACCACAGCTGAAACCTTGGGCCTCCCAAGGCTCAATGACTGGGTATTGGAGGTAAGTACAGGGAGCCAGAACATGGTACCAGTACAAGAAACTGGGGCTGCATTTCCTGTAAATGGCCCACCACTTGACTCCCACCATATCTCCCTTTGCACATCACCACCACCACATTCTTGTCTGCCCCTGCCCAATCCCCCAGTTACTAACTCTCTCTGACCCCTGCCATCTCTCCCCCAGGTTCCAGGATCCCATCTACACGCCCAACCCTTACTTTTTCCCAGAAGGCTGATTAAGTGCCAGGATGTGAATGCTCAGCATGATGGTGGTCCTGTACTTGCTTTCTGATAGCCACTAAATAGAACTACTAACCAATAACAGTAGACACCCTACAGGGGTATAAAGCTTGTTGCATATTCATATGTCCACTCTGTCCACGTACAGTAGTTATTTGGCAATACAATTACAGGACCTATTTGCTTTTGGCTGTTATTTACTCATTGTTTTAATCCAGTTATGTAGGCTGCCTAGAGTCACTCTATGGCTAAGGTGAATACCACTTGACAAATAAATAAGTGATAATGTCACCCACAGTATCAGGAGAATATATGCTTGCCTATCATCCAATCTTAAATATCTATGATAAGAGTGAATGAGATGAAACAAGACATTGACTCACTGATCCACCTGACAAGAATCTACAGTGAGGACATTGGGATGTCATTTGGACTGGAAAAGTGTGGTCAGATGATAGTAAAGACATGGAAGGCAGTTAAGACCGATGAAGTGGAACTGCCAGTGGGCCACATAGCAGACACAGAGACCAGCTATAAATACCTTGGTGTCCCACAGTCACATGGGAACCATGATGAGGAGGCAAGGAAGACAGCAACATCCAAGTACCACCAAAGGATAAGACAGGTCCTGAAGAGCCAGCTCAATGGTGAGAACAAGATCCATGCCATCAACACATATGTCCTGCCAGTCATCAGATACCCAGCTGGTATAGTGAGCTGGCCAAAGGAGGATATGGAGGATGCTAATGTGAAGACCCGGAAGCTTCTCACAATGTATGGAGGTTTCCACCCCAAGTCCAACACCCAGAGATTGTACACCAGCCACAAAGAGGGTGGGCGGGATCTGATGAGTATCAAAGTCACTGTCCTGGATGAAACGCATTGCATCCAGGAGTACATCAATGAGATGGGACCCAAAGATGAGCTGCTGAGAGAATGCCTCAGGCAGCAGCAGACATGGGAGGAAGTTCAAGCAGAAGAAGGGCCATGGCAAGGCAAGCCCCTGCATGGGATGTACTATTGACAGATAGCTGAGGTGGCTGACACTGGGAAATCCTATCAGTGGCTGGAAAGGGCTGGACTAAAAGACAGCACTGAGGCACTAATCATAGCAGCACAAGAGCAGGCACTAAGCACCAGATCCATAGAAGCAGGGGTCTACCACACTAGACAGGACCCAAAGTGCAGATTGTGCAGAGAGGCCTCAGAGACAGTCCAACACATAGTGGAAGGGTGTAAGATGCAGGCAGGAACAGCATATACTGAACAGCACAACCAGGTAGGTGGCATTGCATACAGGAACATCTACACAGGGTATGGGCTAGACCCTCCCAAGTCCAGATGGGAGATTCCACAGAAGGTCATGGAGAATAACAGGGCTAAGATCCTGTGAGACTTCCAGATCCAGATGGACAGACAGGTACTGGCCAATCAACCAGACATCATGGTAGTAGACAAGGACCAGAAGACAGCAGTGGTGATAGATATAGCAGTGCCACGTGACAGCAACATCAGAGAAGAAGGAGCATGAGAAGCTGGAGAAGTACCAGGGCCTGAAGGAGGCACTAGAGAGGATGTGGAAAGTCAAGGCCAAAATGGTCCCAGTGGTGGTAGGAGCACTCGGGGCTGTAACTTGTAAGCTCCAGGAACACCAGAGCTCTCTGTCCAGAAGAGTGCAGTGCTAGGGAGAGCTAAGATACTGTGCAGAACCCTCAGACTCCCACGCCTCTAGTAGAGGACCCGAGATTGAGGAAGACACATACCACCCATAGGGGTGAGAGGGGGATTTTTAAAATGATTGGTCAACTATGCCCCACTACATATTACATTGGACAAACTGATTAATCTCTGGGTAAAAGAACAAATGAACACAATTCTGGCCTCAAAAGTAGCTTCAAATCCAAGGGGAGAAATTTTAAGATTCCATGACTTTCTGTCACTGACCTCTAGGTGGCCGTTCTCAAGAAAAGGGATTATAAAAACTCATTCTGTTATGAATCAGCTAAGCTAGAATTTCTCAAGAGAGTTAACACTGTTTTTCAAGGATTAAGAAGAGGTTCAAGTTTTTTACCACAATTGTTATGTTGACTAGTAAGGCTATGTGAAGCTTCAATCTGAAGTATTAAAGTAGTTCAGTTGAATCACTGCTTTCAATCAATTTTTTAAACTCAATTACTAATTAATATATTGAATGGTATCTGATGCCTTTGAAACATTTCAGGGATTCGATGGACTTTTGCACATGCATATTCACACATTTACTGTTTCAGATTGATGTGATGTAATGATTCAAATCAATGCCATACTGAATCAACCCTAGCCTTTGAAGCGAGTTCTGAATTTAAATAAAATTGAGTCAATGATCTGAATCAGATGAACTGGATATTGTCTGATTTACAGATGTCTATTAACTTGTCATTCAGTGCAGCAATGCTTATATGTATAATATTTAACTGTTGTTCTCTTTCTGATTTCAGTGGTTCTCCATCTCTGATCCTGGTGGCCCAGAAAAGCACTGCAGATAGTCCATGGTATGGGGGGAGGGCAATCTTTTCTATTTTTGAATGACCCAAACCTCAGGAGACCACTACATCTTAAAACATTTCAGAATCTTGGGAGATTTGACAATGTTGTAACATTTTGACCATTAAAAAAAACCCAACAGTTTAAAAGCTAAATTGATGGTTGTTTAATTCAAGGGTCCAACAGAGACCTTATTGGGGGGTTATACAGTATGTCTACATGAAGGCAAAAACATGGGAACTAGGGATCCAAAGTAATTCTCTTACCTCTCCTTTTATTATTCCCTTTACTGTCTCTTGCATCCCCGGACAACTGTGTGTATATAAAATTTGTCTATCAGGATTCTATTCAATGCAACTTATTTATTTATTTGATTTATATAGCCGTCCATCTCACATACATGACTCTGAGATTCTAATGGACTGTGATCCATAGAACTGTAAGAATAAAAGGACCTATTGATTAGGAGACTGAATCTTTTCATCACACCCACCAAGTTATGAAGTACTGAGTTGTTTAGTTATACCTGAGGCTACTTGATTATTTCATTAGTCCATCACTATGTAATGGAGAGAATTTTGGATAGTGCTGATCCAAAACAATAAGGAGTCCTTCTTCTCCCTTAAAAATAACAATAAAACTATAATGGACAGTTATAAAATGAGATGGGAATATTCATACACTATGCAGGTAGGATTGTTGGTAAGAAAAGGATAATGTGCTTCTGTTTCCAAGGCAACTAAGCCCTTACTTCCTGATTTGCAGTGCTGCATTCTGGTAGTTTATTGCCTGTCAATGAAGAGCAGGTGATAATTGGAACTCATTCAGACTCCAAGCAATACATTTCTGTTTGCCATTAGCATTCTCATCAGGTACCTAACTTGGCTGGTTACATGATATCATGACATCATCATATCCACAGTGCAATCCCTGTTTGGATGGGATCATTTAATAGAGAATAAAATGGAGAAAACTGGCAAAGGAGAAGCAGGAGAAAAAAAAAAAGGGAGGGGAGGAAATGGGATGGAAATAATTGGGAACAGTCACAGATAGCATAAAAGGCAGAACATAAGGGTTTAGGTCACTTCCCAGAAACGTAAGTGTTCATGAATGAAAATTAAATGCAGCTTTAATCTGCTATTTGAAAATTGAATCAACCTGCTGTGAAAAGCTTATTTCCAGCTTTTTTGGGGTGGGGGTGGGGGTGGGGGAGGGATCGTGTAAATGTAGCTGTACAACCTTTGGGGATGGCAAGTTGATAATAGATATATCTTGATTCTACAGATAATTACTAATCTGGGCCTTTCTTGGCAGATGACAAGATTAAAAGGCAATCATAATCAAGAGGCTAGGTTTGTAATAGATTCCACTTATGGTTTGAGGGTGCCATTAGTATGCATCCCTACACAGACTTCAACTCCAATTTTCATAACATTACAGTATGAATTGTAAATGGATTGCCTTTACAACTCATTCGTACCATGGCCACCTGTTCACTTCTGCTATATTGTGCCTAAATGCCATGAGTCTGTGCACTTAAACATCCTGGAAGGGACTGAAATGTCATATTCCTGGGAAAACATCAGAACGTGACGTATGGAAAGAACAGTAAGATGGTTTCCTATATTTTATAGGCATAGAGTATACTTCCCACTTTTTTAAAAAAAATGTTTGTAAGAAAGTAAAGAACATAATTTTGAATTATACACCACATTTCCTTCCAATGTTAACCTCTTTTATTGTGATTAGAATTTTACATTAAGTGTTAATGCCTTTTTTCAAAGAAGCAGGTTAATTGTATCATCTATTTTCTATTAGCTCTAATAGAGTGCATGTATAGCTTCTGAGTCTATTGTGCATGTCCTCATTGAGATGGGGAAATGGAGTAAAAGCTATTATTTTGATGTCCTGATAAATTATGTTGGATATTATGTTAGATTAACAAAATGCATGACTAACGTCCCATGTACACATGAGCTCTGACAGCATTTCTGAATGTTAATAAATCTGAATTCTGGATGATGTCCAGTCTTGTTTTATGGTTAAAAGCAAATTAAATCTATGTCTTCTCATTATACTTAGTGATTTACTTGTGAATGATCAGATTTAGTCATTACTGTTGGCAACCTTTATTCGATGGCTTTTGTTGTTAGATACATTTTGAAGGTAGATATGTTTTATGGAGCTATGCTGTAGTTATTATGTATAGGAACAGATTGCATTTTATGGGCAGCTGCTGCAGGAATTCATCTGAACCCTATACTTTTTGAATTTTTTGCATAAAAGAAATAATACTATTAATACTATAACGCTACACATTCAACCATCATTGTCTACCATGACAAGTTTGATTTTAGCAATATTTATCCTGAGCTAGATTTCCTCTAAGAGATGGAAACTTTTCACATGGTATTCATTCAAACCTCAGTTGCTTGTGAAAGTCTGAAGAAAGTGGACATCCTTGATAAGTAGTTCTTATCTACTTATAATGGCTTTCTAGAATATGAAACCTATTTATTTAAGCCAGAAACACCAGTATGGCAAACTTTTTATGAGACATGCTATATATAATAGGATGCCAGAAGTGGACCTAGCTGCAACAAAATGAAATTCTTCAGTTCAGGATGCCAGCTACTAAATTTTCTGGCGGACACCCTGTCTTGATTGCCTCAACACAACAGCAAGCGGGAGGAAGTAGTCGCTCCTGTAATTCCATGTACCCAAGCAGCCCTAAGAGTGGTCACTAGAGCTCAGAAAAAAAGGGGTGAAGAACAACCAGAAGGAGAGTTGTTGAAAAAATTAAATGCCCAGATTGCTCAGGATGATTGGCCATCTTCTTCCAGGGTTAGGGTTTCCATTCTTCTCCACCCCAACCACCTCAAATGGCCAGACAGATCCTGTACTGACTTAGCATGCTCACGGATTTCCTGAAGCAGGTAAAGTTTCTCTTGTGTATGAATGGTGTCTTTTATGGGTCTGTGTTGAAAGAACTATCTTCACTGCTCTTAAATGAAAACTTCAAAGTATGTACTTTCCAAAATCTTCCTTTTGAGAATGTCACTCTCTATGATCATGACACAGAGTTAAAGAGCATTAAGTATCACCTGAATATTAGTATCAGTATTACCTGAGAGGAATTGGAAAAGGAGTTTTTCATTTCAATGCAATGTCTTTGGATCTAATATGACAAAAATTGTGAGTATGTGTGTATAAAAAACTTTTTCTGTTGATTGATTTTAAGCACCCTTACTAAGTGTAGGCCTAAATATTCTGTTCTATCTGAAACCTGCTTCATTTTTTTGAGCCAGTGGTTTTCGCAAAGGAATAAAAATAAACCATCTTTTACCCCAAGGATCAACTGGAAATTAAAGAGGTAAACAATATGTGCCATTGTCTCCTAGATCCAAACAACTTGTGTTCCTGTATTCCACCATTAGCACTGTCAAAGCCTGCTGTATTTTCCTTGGTATTGATAAAACTAATGACGAGTTCTATTGTAGCTTCACAATGCAGCACAACGCTTATGCATTTGGCCTCAGTATTTATTGAAATGCTGTATTTTCAACAAATAGTTGTCCCTTATACTTTACTGCTTTTAGCCAAGACCTTGAATGACAGAACAGTTTTACCATGTTGAATTAATTATAGCACAGATGTTGTCAAAGTATGTCAACACATGATTATTCTTTCAACCATCATAAAATTAGCCCAGAGAATCAACACAGTAATTTTGTATTGTTTAAATGAAACAGTGCTGGAATAATGATGGCGGGAAATCCCTGGAACTGGTGGAATTGAGAAGAAAGACATCCAAGGCACAAGCAGAAGCTCCCTTCTGAACCCAACACAACATAGCCCAGATAATGCGAATTGTGGCAAGCTAACATTAAGGCTAAAAGAGAGTATTCACCCAGAAATAAAAAAGCACTCCTTTGAACCCTGGAGTTTTACTTCCAGCAACAATCCCCTTTGCATGTTGGACCAAAAAGGGGAATAGAAGCAAATCAGTAAAATCAGAGATGTGAGAAAACTACAAAGATATATATAGACCTACATGTGGTTGTTTATGCAGCTATATCCATTCTTTCTCAGGTACACAGAAGAAAGAAACTCATGAAAATCAGTTAGGGTGTGGGAAAGAAACTGTGTAAAAGGTTTCTTTCTTTCTTTGGTATCTGTTTCTCAATTAGTGAAGGAATCATTCTTTCTCCCTCCCTGCTTCCCAGCTTCACTTCCTTGATAAGACTGAAGATGAGAATGAATGATAGAAGAATACGAACAGGCCTATGATTGATAGAGGATTGATTTTTTTTTTTTTTGGTCCTATAACAATGATTAGTGGCTCTGGAAACTCTCACTAGATATTTTAGGTCTTAAGAGAGACCCAGTCGTGCCAATTACACACCAAGGGAAAATTGGGACATGTGTTGTAATCTTACTCAAGGAAAGGAATGTCTTCAGAAATCCAACTTTCTACTTCCAAGTCATTTGCAGGTTATCACCAACACTTTGTATCTGGCCAGGAATGAACAGGCAACTAGTTCAGACTCAGTTAATAAAAACATCCAGAAAGTCCAGGAGAAGCAACAGAGACTCTTATAACTAGTGGCTGACCAGATGCCTCTGGAAAATGTGCAAGTGGGACATTATTTTCCCATAACTGATAACCAGAGGCATTCTGGTTTGGTTCATTAGGATAGAATATAGTTATCTGAATCAGTTACATGAGGGTAAGCCATATTATTTCAAAACAACCATTTATAGAAGTTTTCCACTTTTAACTGGCATTAGGAGGAAATCATGTATCATAACAAAGTTTGCTAACAAGTATAATCTAGAATTAGTAGTAAATATGACCACAATATTGTGCTTAAGTTGGATAGAAATTTTCCATTATTAATATGTTCTGCTTTAATTCCTTTAGAGCATTATTCCTGGAATGAACCATTTCTGGTGATCCTTTATCTGTGTTAAATAGGGTTGAGCAAAGATTCAATTCAAAGATTTGATTTTAAGAGCCCTTCAAGCAAATTACCACTTCAAACTGAATTTCTGGATGGATTTGATATATCAAACAGCCAAATCAATTTATATATCAAGTCAATTTGAATGCCTCCAAATCAATTTACATGTGAAAACATTTTTTTCCAAATTGAATTGACAGATTGATTTTTTTTTTTTTTTGATCTGATGATTTAAATTGAACTCACTTGATACTTTGAATTAAATTAATGGTTCAAATTGACTTTGGGTGATTTGTCAATTCTTAATGAATCTATAGTGGTCTACTATCCATATTTTCTGTCTAATGTATTAATTTAAAAAAAAACAAAATCCATTGAAAAATATATGCTCAATATGAACACATCACATTATTATACGTATGTCCAATTAGGTCAATGTCATTTCTAAGTGACTACATAGACCTTCTCCAGGATAATCTGTCCCCAACCTGGCCCTACAGGTGTTCCAATGGTGTACCCATCACTGCTCAACAATTCTACATGAAGATCGTTGGACTGTTTTTGTGGGAACCCAGCAATTTTTGGCAGGAAATGAATGGAAATCCTAGTCTCCCTTTTTCCAGCAATACTTCAAGGTTGAGGGGAATTCAGCAGACAATCCCCTTTGTCATTTCCAGTTTGTAAAGACTCATTTAGAACACAAGTATCTTGGCTGATCTTTCTGAAATTTTGTATGATTTGGCAGCAGGAACTGGAGCTCTATTAGTAGTGTTTGTTTCTTATTGTATACATTTACTTGTGGAGTTCTTGGGATTCTCTGAGCTTGGTTGTTTTCTTGCAAATGTTTCGTTACCCAGTTAGGTAACATCTTCAGTGCTAGAATGGAATGGGGTTTGCTCTCTGTTTCTATACAGTGGCATGCCCTGGTAGTGTTGGTGGGGGTGGGGGGTTTGTTTTGTTTTATTTTTTCCCCCTAGTAGTTCCTTGATTATGGTATTTTTTACTGCTGATTGTATGTCTGGTGATAACCTTGGTGTTAATCACTGCTTATCTGGGTGATGATTGCTGGTGAGGAGATGTTCTGGTCTTTTGTTTTCCTTTCTATTGTCTCTTTTGAATAGTGTGTAGATATTGTTTCTCTCTATGTGCCTGTTGATGGCTGTCTTGTCTGAATACCAAGCTTCCAAGAATTCCCTCACATTTTTGGATTTTGCTTGGTCTAAGATGCTGACAGTTTCCCAGTTGAAACTACGGTTAAGTCTGTCCATGTGTTGTGAGATTAAGGACAACCCACACTACTCAAGTATTCCATTACCAAAGTAACAACCCAACCTCCCACAAGAGGAGCTGTGTAGGAACATTATTTAAATGAGCACAAACACATTGCAGCAACCCAGAACAGCAGAAAAAGGAAGCAGACCACCTATATAACATCTTCCAACAAAATTGATATCCATACAACTTTATAAAAAAGTGCCTGACCACTCAACCTACTACAGCGCAACCAACACAAGCTATGAAAAGGATCACACTGCCATACATCAGAAATGTCTCAGAAACTACCAACAGACTATTACAACCACATGGCATCTCTGTAGCACACAAACCAATTAAAGCCCTCCAAAACATCTTTAGCAAACCAAAAGACCCAGTAGCCCAAGAAGGAAAAACAGGAGTCATCTACAACATACAGTCTAAGGACTGTAACAACCATTATGTAGGACATAGGCTTGCAGAGCGCATCCATGAATACCAACTAGCAGTCATAAAGCATAATGAAAAACTCCTTAGTCTCAGCACACATTTTATTTATTTATTTATTTATTAGACTTATCCCCACCCATCTCCCCACAATGGGGGACTCTGGGTGGTTTACCTCAAATTAAAACAAATAAATACATAATTAAAATTTATAAAAAGAAAAACACATTTACACAAATGGAAGGAAGAGAAAAAATCCAAGAGGCTGATGGAAGCCACACCAGGCCTCTAGGGGGCTAGCCAACCCCATTTCTGACAACCTTCCTCCCCACCCCAGGCCAGATGGCAGAGCCAGGTCTTCAAATCCCTCCGAAAGGCCAGGAGTGAGGGGGCCTGTCTCACCTCCAGGGGCAAGATGTTCCAAAGGGTGGGGGCTACAGCAGAGGAGGCCCGCCTTCTGGACCCTGCTAATCGGAGTTCTTTTGCCGAGGGGGTCTGGAGCATATCTTCTCTGTGAGATAGGGTGGGACAGGTTGAAATCGTGGGGGTGAGGCAGTCCCTCAGGTAGCCAGGCCCCATGCCATGTAGGGCTTTAAAGGTGATAACCAACACCTTGAATTGGACCCGGAAGCAAACCAGTACCCAATGCAGCTCACGGAGCAAAGGTGTTATATAGGTCCTTCGGACCCCAAAAATAGCTCCTGTGGCTGCATTCTGGACCAGCTGAAGCTTCCGGATACTCTTCAAGGGTAGCCCCATATAGAACGCATTGCAGTAGTCTATCTGGGAGATAACAAGGGCATGAGTGACTGTTCGAAGGGCATCCCAATCCAGGAAAGGGCGTAACTGGTGCACAACCCGAAGCTGTGCAAAAGCCCTCCTGGCTGCGGCTGCCACCTGCTCTTTGAGCAGGAGCCGTGAGTCCAGGAGGACCCCCAAATTATGCACTGGGTCTGTCTGGGGCAGTGCTACCCCATCCAGCACCAATGATGACAACGTCCCAGATACAGAGGAGCCATTAACCCACAGCCACTCCGTCTTACCAGGGTTCAGCTGGAGCCTGTTGTTGCCCATCCAGACCCTCACAGCCTCCAGGCACCATGAGAAGGCAGTCACGGCATCACTTACCTCACCAGGGATGGAGATATATAATTGAGTATCATTAGCATACTGATGATACCTCATCCCATGATGACAGATGATCTCACCCAGTGGATTCATGTAGATGTTGAAAAGGAGCGGAGAGAGAATCGAACCCTGCAGCACCCCACAGAGGAGGGGCAGAGGACGGGGTCTCTCACTCCCTATCACCACTGACTGGGACCGGCCCCGAAGAAAGGAGGTGAACCAGCACAAAACTTTGCCGCCCACCCCCAAATCCCTGAGCCGTCCCAATAGGATACTGTGGTCAATGGTATTGAAAGCCACTGAGAGATCAGGTAGAGCAAGGATGGTCGCACTTCCACCATCCTGCTCCTGCCAGAGACGCATGGACAGACTTAACCATAGTTTCAACTGGGAAACTGTCAGCATCTTAGACCAAGCAAAATCCAAAAATGCGAGGGAATTCCTGGAAGCTTGGTATTCAGACAAGGCAACCATCAACAGGCACGCAGAGATAAATAACATCTACACACTATTCAAAAGAGACAATAGAAAGGAAAACAAAAGACCAGAACATCTCACCAGCAATCATCACCCAGATACAGTAAACAGAGATTAACACCAAGATTACCACCAGACATACAATCAAGCAATAAACAATACCCTAATCAAGGAACTACCAGAGGGAAAAAATAAAACAAAACAAACCCCCCACCCCCACCAACACTGGCAGGGCAGGCCACTGTACATAAACAGAGAGCAAACCCCATCCCATTCTAGCACTGAAGATGTTACCTAGCCAGGTAACGAAATGTTTGCAAGAAAACAACCAAGCTCAGAGAATCCCAAGTACTCCACAGTTCAACCCTGAGCTACACATATTCGCTTCTATTGATACATTTATTTACATACATACATACATACATGTTGGCCCTATTGTATAGAATAAGAGCTGTTGTTCACATTGGCATTCATTCTGAAAGTTCTTGTTAAAAACAGAAAACAAGGATGTTCAAGATAGTCAGTCAAAATCTTTGTCAGTAAAACTGATAAAGATGTGCCAGTAATTGAACAAAGAAGGAAGAACTATGTCGAATGTTGCTATATTTAGAAGAAAAGTCAGATTATTAGTAAAATGTACCAACTTGCATTCTACTGCTGCCTGGAGGCCTCAGACCCAAATGGAAATAAAAGCGATTACTGGTTTGTGTGTGTGTGTGTGTGTGTGTGTGTGTGTGTACACACACACACACATGCACGCACAAACACACAGTGATTTGCATTGCATTGTTAATAGGATCTATTTACTAATTTGACCAGATAAAAATAATAGGCTCAAAAATAGGCTATTACAGTATCTCTACTGAGCTCATTTTTGTTGGAAAAGCAATTGCTTTTGTCTGAATAATGCAAAGAATGGCTATGATCAGAGAGGATTTGGTTACAAGTTTATTAGAAAAACAGACACCATTTAAATTAACCCAAATGACCAGTGTGTCGGTTCAAAAGAAACATGTGCTTTAATTTGTTAAACTGTAACCTTTGCTATATTAGAAAAATACTTTGACACAAACACTTTACAAATGTCAGCAGAAAATCCATACTCTATTTCTTCACATTGGTTTTGTGACACAGTGTTTGCTGATCTTCGACAAGGGATAAGTTACAATTGATTTCCTTCTACCCAACTACTCCTTTCTCTTGCATTTGGGAAAATTAAAGGGTAAAAATAACCAGTAATTTTTTTTTTTTTTTTTGCACTGGACCATTCATATGGATATGCTATGGTGGGTAAACATAAATGCTTCCTGGAACTTAAAGGTCAGAAGCTTCTCTCCAAGAAGCTCATAATGGTGAGCTACAGTAGGGGCAAGAGTTCACTCAGAGCAAAAGTAATAGAGACAATGTGATAGATTAGATATCGAGCTACATCAATGCTAACACTTTTTGCCATTGCTTAAAGACTAGATTTGATACTCAGGCAATTCTGTAATTATGAAATAAAAAATGTCCTTTAGGCCCCCCCCTTTTTTTTTTTTAAAAAAAGTCATCACATCTACTTTCTTGATCTTTCCCACCCAATTTCTTTTTCCTAGAGTGATGGGCAGTGCAAGATTCCTTGGAGTGATGGATAGACAGGCATATTTAAATCAGGGATTGGCAACCTTTTGAGGTCAAAAAGCCACATTTAGCAATTTCCTGACAACTGCAGTGATTGATTGGGCCGATTGCTAGGAAATGGGTAGGGCCAGAGGTAATGTAGAAAATTGCAAAGCAACATGAACCATATGAAAGAAAGAATTTTAAAATTAAACTTAACTCAAAGCAGAGCTTTCCAAGTCTTAAACTGTAGTTGCATGAATCATGTTTGGTGTTTGGTGGCAAGTAGATTGCTCATTTGGCAGAGACTAAAGGACTGCACGTGACCAAGGGGCTGCCTGTAGCCCCACCACAATTTACACAGTGATTATAAATAAAAAGTCTTTACTCCAGAATATACAATATGAATTCTCTGTGGGATTTAAGAATCTGAAAGAGATATGAAATGGGCTGCAGCTCTGGCCATTCTAGGAATAAGTGAATTTAACATTTCCACTCAGTTTCAGTTTTTCATTTTTCTATTCTTAAGATGCCCCCCATTTCTAAAGTAGTAGAAGAGGCATTACAATTTTACTTTTTTTGTCTATTTCTCCTAACATTCTAGTTCATAATTTTGTCCAATATACATATGTAACACATATGTATTCTATGCAGTTTTTCCTCTAATCTTTCTCTCAGTGGAGAGAATCTTTCCAATGATATCTGAGTTTTGGTTGGTTGGTGGTTGAGAAATGCAAAATTAAGAATGTTTGCATTAAAATGTAAATTTCAGAAAAGGTCTGCACGGAAATTCTGTGTTTGTCCTGATGTAGTTCAGATAGTATGCCCACTCAGAATCATGATTGCACAGGATCCCCAAACATTGTATTGACATTTAAAACTATGACAATTAGTGGCTTCCTGCCCTTAATGCCATAGTTTGTGACTACACCAGTGTAGAGTTAATTCATACACTGAGAAAACCCATCAACAATTCTTTGCAAAATACAATGGCTAGGTTCACACAACACACTGTGCCACAGGCAGATATTATTATCTTTTAATATATACCAACATTTGTATGCCACCTCCATCAAGACTCAAGATGCCTCATAACACAATAAAGTTTTAAAATAAAATCATAAAATCAATATCATAACATATTATAATAAAACATATCTCATGCATCAACCTACAGTAAAGCCAGGGTAAAACCAGATATTCTATATACTGTTATTGTGAGAGTAAGAGCGAGAGGTATAAAGAATGTACTGTCATCCCCCAAAGAGCGAGGGAGAGATAAGAGGATGAGACTGGCCCGTCCCTGAGGAATGCTAGTGAGGTTTATGGATTGACCCTGGGAACTACTCTCAGTCTGGGAAGATTCTTTGTATAGTGTGAAGCCAAATAAACCTTGCTGGATTGAATCTGTATTGTCTCCTGGAGTTTCCTGGGCTAAACCTGACAGTTATCCATAAATAATTAGTACCTTATGCACCAGATCTTCTGCAAGATTGTGAAAGAGAGCCTTACTGTCAGCTTTTCAAAATGTCAATAGGGAGAATACCATCCTAATATTGGGGAATAAACTATTCCAAAGTGAAGGGATCTGTCTTCCCACAACCACCCCCTAACATCTCTTGTTGGTGCCTAAAGCATGACATCTCGGTCCAATCATATTGGATGGATGGTATTACAGTAATACCTTGGTTCACGAATGCTTCTGTTCATGAACAATTCAGTTCACGAACAGCACCATTCACAAAATTTTGCTTCCGTTCGCAAACTCTGCATCGGGTGACGAACATGACTCGCGGCCATTTTCCCTGCTGTGAAACGTGGTCGTGGCTTCCTGTAGGGAGGGGCACTCTCCTTCCAAACAATAACCACCTCCCCACCCGCCTTCCTGTCCTCCACACCAGAAGTCGCCTCAAGCAAGGTTAGTGTTCTGTCTCTTCATACTGTACTATACTGTACTTTGTTTCATATTTTTGTGGTTTAAAAAAAAATACATATGGTTCAGAACGGATTAACCGTATTTACATTGAACCTTATGGGAAAATTTGATTTGGTTCATGACCAATTTGGTTCGCGACCAGAGTCACAGAATGAATTAAGTTCGTGAACCGAGGTACCACTGTACCTGGCTTTGAATGAAATCAAGACTTGAGTCACAAGAGGCTTTAAAAGTAATAAATGTGAGAGACACTTCTTACCCAGTCACAAGCAAACAGTTGATTCTAGACCAGTCCATTACCAAAATTAGAGATAGGTAGAAATTGTCCCTCCTGCCTGAAAGGGAATGGCCTTTACACAGGTAGGGAAAAGAGGTACAAGAATCTGAACTTTGATTTCAGCATAAATAGGATTTGTATTTGATATATAGCAGTCACTGGACTTTTAGACTTTTAATGGTTTCATTAGCTTTTCTACAATTAATCTGCTCAAATATATTTTAGGCAGACCTCTGCTCACACTCCAAAAGATGAAAGTTTGAGAAAAGAATACAGAATACAAAACAAAACAAAACTAATCATACCTGAGACTAAGCATACCTAGAGTACTGTCAGGTTCAGTAATTTCTGACTCATTGCAATGGCACAAAATTTGGCCACCACTTCCTCATCCTGGTCTTTGAAAAGGTAGATGTGAGATCAATTTTGGTTGTGTATGACAAGACGGGAGATTATCTCTAATTTGCTTCTATTGCTTTGCTGTCTCTCTGTTCCAGTGATGAACTAGACATCTGATTAAGTTGTCTGCCAAGTTACAGAAAAACTCTCCAAGCATTTGCTGAAAACCTACAGGGCTTATAAGGCATAGTTCTCATACAGTCACGTGAAAAAGAAAGTACACCTTCTTTGAGTTCTATGGTTTTACGTATCAGGACATAATAAAACTCATCTGGTCCTTAGCAGTTCTCAAAAGTAGGTAAATACAACCTCAGATGAAAAACAACACATGCCATATTACACCATGTCCTCATTTATTTTACAAAAAGAAAGCCAAAATGGAGAAGCCGTGTGTGAAAAACTAAGTACACCCTTACTGCTTCCATAGGTATGAAGAGGCTAAGTAGCTGCCAGGTGCTACTAATCAAATGCCCTTGATCAATTGATCATCAGCAAGTGTGATTACCTCTAGAAAAGCTGAAGTTTTAGGAGTTTGCTGGTCTCAGGTATTGAGGTGTTAACACAATGCCAAAGAGTAAAGACATCAGCAATGACCTTAGAGAAGCAATTGTTGCTGCCCATCAATCTGGGAAGGGTTATAAAGCCATTTCCAAACAATTTAAAGTCCATCATTCTACAGAGAGGAAGATTATTCACAAGTGGAAAGCATTCAAGACAGTTGCCAATCTTCCCAGGAGTGGACGTCCCAGCAAATTCACCCCAAGGTCAGACTGTGCAATGCTCAGAGAAATTACAAAAAATCCAAGAGTTACATCTCAGACTCTACAGGCCTCAGCATGTTAAAATGTTAAAGTTCATGACAGTCCAATTAGAAAAAGACTGAACAAGTATGGTTTATTTGGAAGGGTTGCCAGGAGAAAGACTCTTCTCTCTAAAAAGAACATGGCAGAATGGCCTAAGTTTGCAAAGTTGCATCTGAACAAATCACAAGACTTCTGGAACACTGTCCTTTGGACAGACAAGACCAAAGTAGAGAAGTTTGGTCATAATGCACAGCACCACGTTTGGCAAAAACCAAACACAGCATATCAGCAAAAACATCTCATACTAACCGTCAAGCATGGTGGTGAAGGGGTGATGATCTGGGCTTGTTTTGCAGCCACAGGACCTGGGCACCTTGCGGTCATTGAGTCAACCATGAACTCCTCCATATACCAAAGAATTCTAGAGTCAAATGTGAGGCCATCTGTCCGACAGCTAAAGCTTGGCCGACATTGGGTTATGCAACAGGACAATGATCCCAAGCACACCAGCAAATCTACAACAGAATGGCTGAAAAAGAAAAGAATCAAGGTGTTGCAATGGCCCAGTCAAAGTCCAGACCTCAACCCGGTTGAAATGCTATGGCGGGACCTCAAGAGCGCTGTGCCTAAACAAATACCTACAAACCTCAATGAACTGAAGCAATGTTGTAAAGAAGAGGGGGCCAAAATTCCTCCACAATGATGTGAGAGACTGATAAAGTTATACAGAAAACGATTACTTCAAGTTATTGCTGCTAAAGGTGGCTCTACAAGCTGTTGAATCATAAGGTGTACTTAGTTTTTCACACATGGCTTCTCCATTTTGGCTTTCCTTTTGTAAACTAAATGATGACATGGTGTAATATATCATGTGTTGTTTTTCATCTGAGGTTGTATTTACCTACTTTTGAGAACTGCTAAGGACCAGATGATTTTTATTATGTCCTGATATGTAAAACCATAGAGCTCAAAGAGGGTGCACTTTCTTTTTCACATGTAAATGGTCCAGCCCAATCCACTGCAGAGGTTGGTAGTGCCAGCAAATCTCATGTTTCTCAGAAAATGATCTCATCATGATATATGACAATGATCTTCATCCTCAGATTACATTCAACTGCTCAGAGATAGAAGCTAAATCAGGCATATGGCTCCTTATATGAGTTAAATCTGAGATAACAGGGGACAAGCCCCTGGTTTTCATGGTGGTTCCATTACAGACATTACTCACAAATGTGAGGAATTTGGGATGGAGAGACGGCCCAGAAAGCACATTCATGCATTGGAATGATTAATGCCTGAAAAGGCTAATATGGTAGATTGATGAACAATACCACTTTGGGGAAATAAGATAGTTGACATTTGGACTTGTAAAAGAAAATCCTGTTGCAGTAACCCCACCATCCAACAGATAGTGAGTTATGAGTAAGTCACTGTGTAGTACTCTTGAGCTTTTACTCTTCCCTCTCTACCAATTCATGTTCTCCCCACCAATTTATACAATTACAGTTATACTTGAATGCACTTCAGATTTTTATATCAACATTTTTTTTCTTCACTCTTTTGCTTTTCCAGATGCTATTTATTGTCACTAGAGCATTTTGTTAAATGAAGATGCTGTTGAAAGCATTGTGAACTTTATTTTAAAACCCTAGAAAATGGAGTATTAATTGCAAGAAAGAGAAATTAAAATGTCATTTCCTAGCCTAAGTATGAAAGCAAGTCTAGGCATTAAAAGAAGAACAAAATAGAACTTGATTCAAAGAATAAACAGCTATAATATTTATTTTCCAGGATATATATTGCTTAATAGATGTCAGCAATGTCATATTTGAAAACCTTTTTGATTAAGCTCCTGTTGAACTTTAGATTGTAATAATCAACAGTCAGTACAATTTAAATTTTAGATTATTTAAGGAGTTTTTAGAAGCACAAGGATTATAATATGAGATGATTATTGTAGTTGTTATGAAAGAGGCTGTTAAAATCCAGTGGGAATCTTCATCAGCATACTGTAATCAGCAAGTACAGAGAATGCTTAATTACAGTTATTTAGGTGGCATGTTGATGCAGTAGTACTGGTGTTGAAAGCCAAAAAAAAAAAAAAAAAAGCCTGAATTAACACTCAAACGAGGCAACAGAATATTAAAAGACATCAATATTAAAGCAGAATGTTGCATTATGTTGTTGTTCATATTAATTTGCTTTTCTGTGTAAATGACAGTGTTCAGCAGAAAAGTGTACGGAATAGACTTTCTCATCTTTGATATGTATTCAATAGGGAGGCACTGGCAAAAAGTGACTACTTCATACCTAAATTCTTTAGTAGATTATTGTCTTTTGGTAAGTACATTTATATTCCTATATTTTAAAAGAGCTCTCTTAGCACTACATTTGATTAGAGATTAAGAGAATGATAGGATGAGCATTCTGCAACCTGAGCACCCTCCAGAATTCTTAGAGTTGAAATCCACATTTCTCAATGGTGCCCAAATTAGCTGTTAGAGAGCATATGTTTCTTTAAACAGTCCCACTATCAATAGTAAACTGGTCAATATAGTGATAAGGCACTGACTAAAAATAAATCAACACATGGAAAACAGCCTCATGTAGAAAACAGGGCATCAGACTTACACGGCGGCCACAGTAAGTTTGCTATTTATATTGTCTGCTTGGCATGGCAAATGCACAGATGGGATGAAACTTCAAGGATGTAGATACAGATTACACATTAGGAAGAACTTCTTAACAGTAAGAGCTGTCAATCAGTGGAATAGATTACCACATGGAATAGATTTTTCCCTTTCCCTGGAGTTTTCAAATGGAGGCTGAATAGTCATCTATGAAGGACAGTATAGTGAATCCTGTAGTGTGCAGGGAGTTGGACTTGATGACCTCTTAGCTTAGGTCCTTTCCAACTCTATGATTCTATGTTTTTCAAGGGTCTTGAAGACCACAGCACATACATGGTAGAGTGTAATACACTTGGGAAATGACTGATTAGGCCTGTGTGAGGTAAAATAGAGTCACCCGTTGGGGGAGATGGGCGGCATACAAGTCTGAAAAAAAATAAAATTAATTAATTAATTAATTAAATAAATAAATAAAATAGATTTACTTCAAGTAAAGGCCATGGAGGCAATGTGATCCACTTCACTCAGGTTCACCTTCATGAAGTCATTCTGAAGGCTGCAGACTGATTCAGTGCTGCAGGACAAAGTTCTTCTCAGTCTTCTCCCACAACATTGGTTGGAGTGCTTCCAGGCCTATCTTGTCTGGTGGCCTGTTCCTACAGTGGCATAAACTAGCATCTATACATCCCCGAAACTGGCACTCAGACAAGTGCAGCCTTGGCAGGACAAACCACCATGGCAAAGATTGCATTTTCATCCCCCCAACCTCAGTTATATTATTTTTTTCCTTTTGTCTCCCTGCCAGATATCCTGCCATGTAGTCACACGTGAAAGCATTCTAGCCACCCTGAAATACTTGTGGGGTGACATGTTGTACCCAGGTCTTTAAAAGGGCTAGATTTTGGCAAGCAAAGGATGGGGCTGTTTGCAGGTCCTCCAGGAGTGCTGATTCAAGTGAGGTTGAGTAAATGAAGCTGCTGAAGGAGGATAATCATTTTCCTGAAGACATTCCCACTTTCCCTTTCTACTGTATTAGACCTTTCTCCAGAACTCTTTCTTTTCTTCCAGGCCCAAGGCAGGGAAGGAGGGGGAGAAAGAAGCAAAAAAAAAAAAAAAGCGCTTATTCTTCTGGCTGGATTTCCCTCTGAACTGGCTATTCTCAAGCCCTCTGTTGAAAAGTCAGCACCTGAGATACTCTCTCTAGCATTTCTCTGCTGCTTCTTCAGCTCACCCACTCTTTGCTTGCCACTCTGCCAGTCACTCTCACTACCACCAACATTGGGACTCACTCATATTTTACCTCTCAGTGCTGCCCCAATGATCCTCCTTCTGGCTTGTAACTGTCCAGCTGGATCCATCTCTGTTGCTTCTCTGATGATGCTCCTGGTCCAATCATTTTCTTTGTTAGTCCTGGCAGAATCTCTTTTAATGATTTTAAAAGGGAAATGGCTCCCTTCTCAGCTAAAGGATATCATCCTCCTAATTTCAAAAGATGGAGGGATCTAACACCTCTGAAAAAGACAGAGGTGGGTGGAAGAAGGAGGTTCTTTGGATAATCAGATTCAAACTAACTTCCAACAGACGTAAATAACAACATTTTGAATTATTCTAAGAAACTGATTAGAAGGCAATCTAGAAATAAATCTTACATTTATTTGGGGCTGGGCACATCTGCCAATGACCACTGATGACAATACTAATTCACAGAGGGATGCAACCCCACCAAACATCATAGCAGTAAGGTAAATTACCTTCCCATATACCCTAGTCTATATCAGGATTGACTTCAAATGATCAACCCTCTTTTCAGCCTTCCATGTGTCATTCAATAGATGTGCATTTCAATTAGTCAGCCAAAGGGAAAATAAGTTTCTTTTCAACTACCACTAAAATAATGGCAGTTGAGCAACTGTAGGAACAGTGATTTGAACTGAATATTTAATGGAGAAAAATACATTAAAAGAGGACAACAGTAAATAAATCTGAAGAACAAATCCATTTATTGTGGCAGTTTTTCTCATCACATTGGTCATCTTATGTCAATGGAAGCTAGAGCCATAATAAGTTATTTAGGCCAAGACAATTAATTGTGCTTAACCTTCAGTGAAATCTATAATATGAGACAGCCACACCTTACTTCAGTCCCATTTCTCCCTAAGAACCTTAGTATGTTAACTTGGTCTGGAGTTGTTTCCTATACTTGAGCGCAATGTAGAATTACTTGGGGAGCTACTACTTGTTTTGATTGAACCCCTTACTTCTAAGAAAACGATGTACAGATTTAGGCCGAACCCATTTGAGATACCTTCAAAATCTTTGATTTGCCTGCTGATATACATGAACTCAGCTGTCCTCTGGGAGCTTATATTATAAATTCAGGAAACTCAAAGCAAAATCACTGTTAAGATCCACGGAAGTTTCTGCTTTTAATATCTTGCTTCTGAAAATGCTATTTTATTGTTAACCTTAATTTTCATTTTGGAAATGTTACCAACTTATACATGTTTAACATTTTATCACCTCTTCTGTCTCTTATAAATGTTTGCAGCAGTTGACAAGATGAAACTTGGTCTAAGTTGTTTCCAGTCTGCTGTGTGCAGGGCCATCTGTAGTTGAGAATATATTGGCTGTGGCATAAGTAACTGCAGCATACCTGGATAAGTTTATGGTGTTAGCTGTGGAGGTTTAGCAAGTGGTTACCCTGATTAGGTCCATTTCAAAGTTTAGTTAGTTAGTTAGTTTGGTTGTTATGACTCATGGCATGTTTTTTAAACCTTTTATTTACCACACCCCCACCAACACTGGCAGGGCAAGCTACTGTACATAAACAGGGAGCAAACCCCACACTCACTCACACTGATGATGTTACCTAGTTGGATAATGAAACATCTGCAAGCAAACAACCAAGCTCAGAGAACACCAAGGACTCCACAGTTTTTAAACCTTGCACTCTGTGCTAATAGCTATTATGTCTCATACAATAGAGATATGATGGAAGAAGAACAGAATATTATAATAACTTTATAGTCATTGCCTCTTGTTGACCTGTGAATGAGAAAGCTTGCTTCTTGTGTTTTCTTTTATGTTCCTCTAAAGCTAAATTTGTAACATATCTTATTATCTCATTTCTCACAGGAGGTATAGAAGAATAACCTGTTGTTAATTGCATTTAATTTCTGTTCAGGAGTTCTCAGAGGTAAATGGAAAATTAGCAAGAATAATCCTCTTTATATCTATTGTTAACATATGGAAGAATTTTGCCTTGGTGGATATCTTTTCTATTAATATGTATTTGTTTAATTTTATCCCACCCTTCCTTTAATGAGCTCAACAATTGCTCATGGGTTCCACCTTTGTTTTTTCTTCATAACAAAACTCCCTCAGATGACAACAAGTCAGTGGATGATGATCACACTCAATAAACATTATGGCTGAGCTGAGATTTGAAACTCCTCCCTCCCAATTTCAACAATACTGATGTACTGTGAATCATTAGAAAAAGAGATGCACTTGATATCTATGGGATAGATATCTAATGAATAACAACTTTTGATTGCTGTGCATAAGGATCAACCATGGTATAGTACACATAAAAGTCTTTGGTTAGTTGGCATATTGTCAGCCTTACCAGGTGGACTAGACAGGAAACATGACCTGATAAATTAATTCTACTTTATTATAAAGCTACATTAACAGAATCTTGCAAGTCTGAAAGTACAGTTCTCCTGCCTTCACCTTTACGGCTCAAGAACTTAGGCAGGGTCCCTTCTGAGCCTCTTGCTATGCCCACTATGCAGCTATGGGCTATGCTGTCTCTTAACTGACTGTTCCCCAGGCAGCATCTCTTCCCAAGGTCTTTCCTACATACCATTACATATACACACATATTCATCAGACAGCTGACAACCTGTGTTTACAAAAAGAACAGGTGCAGTATGTGATAATTTCCACTTGAACTAGCAGTTGATGCTGCTCACGTCAGTCATTTATTCTGAAGCAAGAGAACGGAAGATGCAGTCTCTGCATTGCAGAGTTCTTCTCTTTGCAACAAATTCTAGATAGATAGATAAATGGATGGATGGATGGATGGATGGATGGATGGATGGATGGAAAGCCCTGGCCATAGAGATCCAGGTATGCTAAGGAATTCACATGGAGTTTTAGCTATGTTAGTTGCACCAGACAAAACTACTCAATAGAAAATTGCACATTGCACATTGATTGCTTAAAAGGAAAGTAATGTGAATAGTAATTGTGGTTACTGAAAAGGGAAAAATATAATGCACTGAAGTGTGAAAATAGAGGATGCTTTTGTGTGCTCAGGTTTGGATGTAGAACTTTGTTGATATTATGTTATTACTGTTTGTTCATTTACATAACATGAGGCTAAAAAGGGGCAAAGATTCAATTATTGGATAGGCAAATCAGGGTAGTCCAGACTTAATTTTCCATCAGCCAACAAATTAACAGGACTACTAGCTTATTCCCCATTCCCCACCCCTGCTCCCAATGTGATCTATGTCCCAGGAACCTGAAGGTCCAAAATTTCCAGTCTGCTATTTTTCCAGCCATTGAAAAATATAAGTAAAATATAAAAATATAAGTAATGTGCTTTTGTAGGGCCTATCAGCTTTTGTTACAGTGTTTACTTGCATTCTTCATACCAGCTTGCTCAATTTTATAATCAAGCTAAAGACACATCACAAGTTTTCAACTGTGGCCTGCTAAAGGTTTCATGATCTCCCTGTTTAAATTACCCCAGGTGGGAGGTCAATGTAAGTAGTGTAGTCAGAACCATACAGGAATTGGTGATGTGCATACAAACATGAGACATATGACCAGGAAACTGTCTACTGTCAAAAAGGTAAAACATAGAATATGCTTACTTTTTATTAAGCTGTAAAAACATTTTAGGATCCCACATTTACATGGAGAAAATTTCTCCTGGAATCATTGGGTTTTCTGAGTGGTATGTATAGGACAACTGCATTGTTAATCATTGGATTGCACTCCCTCCATATAACCTTTCCTTTCCTTTCCTTTCCTTTCCTTTCCTTTCCTTTCCTTTCCTTTCCTTTCCTTTCCTTTCCTTTCCTTTCCTTTCCTTTCCTTTCCTTTCCTTTCCTTTCCTTTCCTTTCCTTTCCTTTCCTTTCCTTTCCTTTCCTTTCCTTTCCTTTCCTTTCCTTTCCTTTTCCTTTCCTTTCCTTTCCTTTCCTTTCCTTTCCTTTCCTTTCCTTTCCTTTCCTTTCCTTTCCTTTCCTTTCCTTTCCTTTCCTTTCCTTTCCTTTCCTTTCCTTTCCTTTCCTTTCCTTTCCTTTCCTTTCCTTTCCTTTCCTTTCCTTTCCTCAACTGATGGAAAGGACATTTGAGTTAGGACCTATTTTCCCTTTAGCAGTTCCTCAGTTGCTTCCCTGACCAGCATGTTGTTCTGCTTTTTCATTTAGACGAGCTTGTTTAACAAGAACTAGCTTTTCTTTCATTTCTAGAGCTCCACAATAAAGGAGGAGAGAACTATTATTATCAGTCAGTGATATTCTTTTTCACTTCTGTAAGTTTATCTGAAATACATTTTCAAAATTTAAGAAGAACAATAAAGAACCATCTGAATCCAACTTAATGCTAATGCATTTATACTTAAAAAGAAAAAGGGAAAAGAAAACCTTATTCAGTAATCATGCCTCACAGCAATGACTGCATTTTTGTTTCTTCCAGATGACTTCTGTAGATGGGATGATTTTGTCTGGTGGCCATTCATGTGATAGCATCAGTTTCTTAACGTATTATTACTGCTTGGTATTTTATTAATGGCAATAGAAAGTGAACCATTTGTGAATTACTTTAAAGTACCATTTTGCCAAGAAATATCTAAGCCTGCTTTCCTCTAAGTTAAGATGGTTTAATTCATATTATGTGTAATGTCCTGATACATGAATGCTTCTCATTTTGATCCAAGTGTAGTCTTTTAATCTTTGGCTACATAAAGAAAGTGTGAATAAATATCTACTTTGATCCCATGTAAGTTGCACAGTGGTTTTTTTACACTATAAGCCTTACTATAAGACATACTTGTCTCCTTCACTGAAGTGAAGCTTACACAGATAGGAATTTTCCACTGGTATATCTCTATTCTCATTGCAGCCTTACTGAACTGGAAGACTTACTGGACAGGAAGTGTGGAACAGAAGTGAAATTTGTTTAAGAATGCATCTTTGTACTTTATAACCCATAGGACCTTTAAGCCAGGGTACTGGTACTCAAGTCTAGTCATACTGACTATTCATTGGAAATAATATTTCCTGAAATCTTCATAGTCTTGTTGCAAACGACTTCAAAGTATTAGATTCACTGACTCAAGGCCTCTCACTGACTCAAGGCCTCCTGCAACAAGAAATAAGCATGACCTGGTTGGGAAATAAGGGTTACTTAGTAAGGTGTTGTGATGTATAAAAATACTTCAGTATGAATTTTAGCATTTCAACCAGCAGACAAGATAACAGTTTGACCATGGAAGGTGGAGATAAGCAAACTGTAGCTAGGTTAGGAAATACCTTCTGTGGTATTCAAGGTCAGCTCCCAGTAGAGCATGTTGCAATAGTCCAAGCAAAAGGTGACTAAGGCATGAATTACTCTGAACATGGCTTTGCAATTCAGGAATGGGCACAACTGGTGCACAAGATGAATTAATGCAAAGCTCTCCTAGCTGTAGCTGCCACCTACTCTTCAAGCAGGAGTATAGAGTCTAGGAGGTCTTCCAAATTGTGCGCCGTGGAGAAGTACAACCACATTGAGGATTAAGGATAGAAGGTCTCTGAAGCCAGATGGCCTTTAGATCTAGAGCCATTCACTTTTGCTATCGCTGAGTCTGAGTCTCTCCTGCCAGGCTTCGACAGCCTCCAGGCAATGCAACAGAATCTTGGCAGCACCACTTGGTTGGCATAAGGTTGAGATATATAACTGGGTGTCATCAGACCTGATTTGCTCCTGACTCTGGGACAGGAGGAGGGCAAGCAAAGTGGCTGTGCAAATGAACCTGAAATGGAAAAAATGAGGAAAAATGAGGCTAATATTTGAGCTGTGCCTGGGATAGATTTTACAATCTTAGATGGAGTCAAGAAGAAACTGGATCTTATAAGGTACCATATTAATGTCTGGTTATAGGAATAGTTTCAAATAATTTTTAGAAACCTATTTATCATCCAGCTATAAAAACTGTTTCTGTTTTCTATGAGATGCATGAAATTGGTTTGTGGAAAAAAAAATCTGTAATTCAGTGGAATTATGGGTTGATCTCCAGTTTAAAAAAAACTCTTGGGGAAATTTGAGAGAGAGGTTTCTCCTACAGTTTGGTGTGTGGAGTGGGATAGCTGAAAATCCAGAAGTGGTGTCAGCACTTCTGCAGCAAGCACCAGGCACTCTTCCATTGAGGTATGGATTGGTAAAGCTGTGATCCCTTTTATATTATGTTTGTGGGTGCAACAAGAGCAGTCCCAAGGTATAGATATGCAACAGCAGATGTTTCAGGATGTACCCCCTTTGTGTACCCCCTTTGTGTTTTGTTTCTGGTTGTGCTGGGCTATTGCAACAGGAGCAGAATTGTAACTGTAATTGTAATTAATTGTAATTGTATATATGTCCCTGAAAAAGTCTTGGCCATGGAAAGCATTTCTTCTCAAAGGGCTTCACAGCTATTTATGCTATAAAGGAAACAAAAGTAGAAAAGAATTCTCCTATAATTTGCCCCTCAAGATAATTTTTGAGACATATTTCCAAATTGCTACTTAAACATGATACATAGATTGAACAAATAAAAAACTTTATGATAAAATGGATGCAAAAATTCAAAGAAGCAAAAACAGTGGATCAGTGGGAAGATCTATGGAAAAAATCAATACAATTTACACTAAGCTACAATCTGAAGAAAATTTGGCACAAAATGTTCGGCAGATGGTATATAACTCCATCATTAATTGCCAACGTGGATACATCATATAACAATAAATACTGGAAATGCCATAACAAGAAGGAACATTTTATCATATGTGGTGGTTATGTAAAAAAAGCTCAGAATTACTTGAAAGATATACACCAAAACATTAAGAAAATTCTGAAAATAAAATTTGAATTAAAACCACAAATATTTTTATTAGGTATGATCTCAGAGAACTAATTTGTTAAGATACATGTTGACAATGGCAAGAACATAACATTAGCATCACGCTGGAAAAGAGAAACCTTGTCATCACTATAGGAATGGGAGACTAAAGCTGAAGAATATTGTGGCAATGGGGACTTCAGTGGAAGCATGGGTGAACTAAACACGTCTCCAACAAAGACAGAGACGATGACCATGGCAAAGACTGAAGAACCAGTGAGTAGACCGGTCCGTTGGAACCTCTCTGAATAAGGAGAGGGTGGGAGATCTCCACAGCTGCAGCAGAGCCTTTCAGAGGGCATTGAGTTTGCAAACCTCACTTTCTAATGACTTTTAGAAATTGCTTATTTACTCTTCTAAGGATATTAGAGATTTTTGGAATGACAAGTTTGCAAAGCCACATGGTGAATTTGCCTTTCTTTTTGAACAAAAGAAAAATTAAATATAATTTTAAGAATTTAAAGAATTTAAAGAATTGGAAATAAATGGCAAAAAGCTAAATAAGATAAAATATTCTCTTCTATTGGTAGCTAAATAAGATTTTGATCTAAGAATGTTATAAATGAATTAAGGGTCCAGACAACTTCGGAACATTGAGATTTTTACTATAAGATTTTGGAAATAATTAAAATAAACAGCATTTTTGTGGGAACCAGAACATTTGTCTATCTTAAGTCAAACAGGAATTGGAGACTTTATGATTTCAGAAATTGGACACAAGAGGGGACTAAAGTTTCCAGGAAAAAAGGAAAAGGGGAAAAAATGTAAATGATTTTGGATTTTGGTTACCATGGGGATTTATAAAATGACCCAAAACACTATAACATTACAAATACTTCAGGAGATTTTTGAAGAATGGGGCCAGACGTTACTAGCTACAATATCAGAAATGTCAGCAATGATGTCTGCTTCTATGAATAGACTATGTCCAAAAGATAATAAATCTGATGCAGAAATACTAGAACCAGGAATGTTGGATAATAAAAAAAGTGTGGATTACAAGACAGAGAAGACAGTTAAACTGGAATTACAAATCACAAGCCTAGAGAATGACCCTGATAAGGACTTTTTACTGGATACACAAAAGAAGCTGGTTAAAGATTTGAAAATCAAAGTGGAAATACAAATGGCAAGCCAAGACAATGACCTGGATAATGACTTTTTACTGGATTTACAAAAGAGGTTTGTTAAAGCCTTAAAGAAGCCTCTGCAGAGAGACCAAATCCTATGACAACATCTGAATGAATTGAAGATCAAGATTGTTAGAAGTAAAAGGAAGGAGTATAGAGTTGGTTTGTTTGATCAAGGTTAACATAAGACATGATTTTATAAAGATCTGGAAACTCTTTATGAACTTTCTGCTGACATCAAGACTGAAAAGTTGATGATTTATGAATTTGCATATAGATAAGGGAAGGGTTATGGGAAGAAGAGATATTGGTCTGTAACCTTATAGGGAGTGAAGAGTTATCTAATTTGTTTTTACTTCTTGTGCTGAAGATTGGAAGAAAATAATAATAATAATAATAATAATAATAATAATAATAATACATAAATGAGTAATAATGTCTAAAGTAAAGTAGCAATTAGTGATTGGGGGAAAAAGGTATGGGAAGAGGAAGGAAGGAAGGAAGGAAGGAAGGAAGGAAGGAAGGAAGGAAGGAAGGAAGGAGAAGAGAAGAGAAGAGAAGAGAAGAGAAGAGAAGAGAAGAGAAGAGAAGAGAAGAGAAGAGAAGAGAAGAGAGAGGGACTACTAGAATCTTCTTTATCATTTTTAAAACTCTTTGGTTTGCTTTTTTATTTTTATTTTCAAAATCCTTTAAGTATGGATATGTATCTTTTTTTTTTCTTGTTTCGTTTGCCTGTTTTACTTTACCAATAAAAAAGATGTTAAAAAAACAACCAAAAATGTCAATATATTTTTAGGTTATATCCTTTTCAACAAGGAATAATATTTTAGAAATGACCTTATTGCATTTAAAACTGTTGAAGATGCAGTGAAATTAATGCTTTCTTTAAATATACTGTTCCATTTGGGTAAGAAGCAATTACGTGCATTAACTCAACCTTCAGATTTAATATTTTCAGATGTTTATATTCTTTTGAAGTTTATCACAAGGGACATCTGGATAAAGAAAATGGATTTATAGCTGAAAGACTTACCGTTCAGCATCAGAAAGACCAACATATGGCTCCAATTATTCAGTGGTTCACAGAATTGAATAAAAAAATCAGCTATTGACGACTGTAATGCATCATGGCTTGGAATTATTGATGTATATATGCCTGTAAATATATGACTTGTATGTCTTTATTTCTTTTTTTAAGCTTTTTTTCTTCTTTTATATTTTTGTGTATTATTTTTCATTGTTCTTCTTGTTTGTTTCTGGCATTCAGTTAATAAAAAAAAAAGTCTTCTCTGGAAAAAAAGGGGGGAAAAGAAAAAGAAAAAATCCATTTCCTCTAAGTTCACACTGGGCTACAATTCAGATGCCACAGCTCTAATGGGCTCAGCTTTTGAGAAGGAGATTCCATCTGGGATCATGCAAAATATTTCTATCACTTGGGCCAATAAATACTTGAAGAAATGGTAGGTCTATACAATCAAACAAGGAGCCCCAATTTTGACCCACAGGAAGTTCGATCAGTGACTTCTGAACCTTTGGTAAACATGTTTTGTGGGTGAGGACGGATCACGCTCTGCTTCCCTCTCCCTGATACGTCAATGGATTTGTGTGCTGATCTCCAGTTTTAATGAACTCTTGGGAAATTTTGTGTGAGAGATTTCTCCTAATATATAGAACACTGTAGCTCCACCTATCTGCTGGGTATGAGGAAAACAAAACACGAAAGTCTTAAATGGAGTACACCTTTATTGGGACAATTGGAAATGTACAAAATAGATGCAGAACAGATGCAGGGGATCATCATTTGCAAGGTATTTCAGATAAGGAGTAACAGGCAGCAATTAACTGTTCCAGTTCCATATTGTCCTTATCCTCTCCTGCCCTTGTCAATTAAATTGTGGTTGTGGTTGTTGTCATTTAGGGGGCTGGCAAGTAGCTAGGGCAAAACCAACAGCTGAATGTTCTAGAGACAAATGAATCCAATTCCCTTTTATGTATTATATACTATATCCAAATATAAAAAATATAATGGGATGAGCTTCTCCTGAATCATATAACCTGGAAATAAAAAGTACACACACACAGAGATATAGAGATATATATTGAGATAGAGATATATAAAAAAACCCAGCATGCAAGGACTCCTCTTTCTCTTCTTTCTCCTCCCTCCCTCCCTCCCTCCCTCCCTCCCTCCCTCCCTCCCTCCCTCCCTCCCTCCCTCCCTCCCTCCCTCCCTCCCTTCTTTCTTTCTTTCTTTCTTTCTTTCTTTCTTTCTTTCTTTCTTTCTTTCTTTCTTTCTTTCTTTCTTTCTTTCTTTCTCTTTTATAACACCAACACATAGAAGTAGCAACATCTGCAGGGGGATCATCAACTGGCAAGATGCGGGAAAGAGCACAGCCATACAAATCCTGCCCTTTTGAATATGTGTTGGTACGCGGTGCTGAGCACAACTGGCCCAAAGTCACCCAGTCCACTTCCAGGCTGAGGATGGACTCTGCGTAGTGTAAGTTCTTGTTCAGTTCAGGATCTTTACTTACGGTAAAGTAGTTACCTATTTGGCATTCTGCTCTTAGTTTTTAAGGACAATCTAATAAATATTATCTGCAGTGTAGGACATAACCACATTTTTCACACACAGCCCTCCAGCCTATTATGACATACCTGAACCAAAGAAGAAAATACAGCTCATAGAGAAGCTTGTTTCATTGTGAATACGATTTGGCTGTCCTCACACATATCCTAAGTGCTAAATTTAGATTAACAAAACAATAAAATTACCATGTTTATATAACATACCATGCCCAATAAGCCTAGTTTATGTGACTATTGTGTTATTGTGTGTGTGTGTGCATGTGTCTGTGTATATATACTCTGTGTCTCTCTATATCTATCTATCTGTGATGGAATGGTTTGATGAAAACCGCGCTCAGGGAGATAAGCATTTCCTTAGCCCACAGTAAGAGTGTGGGAAGATTTAAGAAGCTGAGACTGGCACCACCCTAAGGAATTCATGGTGTTTTGGCTGGCTGGCTTGGGAAGTGTAGATTCAGTCTGGAGAGATTTCTGTCTGAGAGGCTGAAGCTAATAAATGCAACAGAACTATATCTGTACTGTCTCGTGGAGTTCTTTGGGCTGAACATGACTCTATCTATCTATCTATCTATCTATCTATCTATCTATCTATCTATCTATCAACACATACACTACACACACACACACACAGTATACATAGTATACATAGTATACAGTACACAATACAATGTTTGGGTTGTCTTCAGGGTTTGTTTTTTGTTTTTGGCTCAAAGAACTACAAGGATGAAACCAGGCAACTGTTCCATTCCTCTGATAGAAGATTTTTCAGAAAAGAAAAAAAAGAAGAGAGAAAAAGAAAGAGAGAAAGAACACAAATCTTAGCAAGAAGCCTGCCCCACCCTGCTTTTCTGTATCAGATGTTAACGCATTCCTTGACCCATGCTCTTTGACCAGATCTCCATGGGCATCGTTAAGTATACCTTCAATGTAGAAAAATTCAGCAGTGGATATGTAGCTTACAGTAGGCTCTGTGCCTCTAGTGTATAACAAGCCAAAGCCAATTACAGATAATGAGACATAAGCTGAAGAAGGACAGGGGTAGAAGAAACTGGCAGTCATTCAGGGCATAGTCTAATTTAAGGCATTTTCAGCATGTCACCAAGTCAACCCAGAGATTTTTAGGTTGGACATGTTATTTTTGCATTTACGAAAGCACATTGACACAGGGGCAAAGTGTGTGGATTCTGTATAAAGCAGGTGGGGTGGGAGCCATTGGAAATAAGGACTGGTTACATTTGGTTGCATTCAAACATACTATTGATGAGGTGTCTTTTTTCCCACAAAAATTATCACCAGAGATTTGTTATTTGGCTGATTTTAGTGACCAGAGGTTGTACTGTGTCAAAGAAAATGTAAGGTTTAAGACAAAAGGAACATTTGGATGGAAAAAATGGCAAACCTCTCTTCCTTTTTCTTCCTTTCTTGGAAGTAGTGAGAAAAAAGCTGGGTTCATTCTTCAATATTCAGTGATCTGTCATTTCATTAGTGTTTTCCAAATGTTACTCAGCCATTTTAACTATTTAGTATGCCCTGATTATTAAAATGTAACAGAATAACTGCCATTTATTCTGCTTTGAGTGTCCATCTTGTACAGAAAGATACAATTTGGAGCAAGCAAAATAATAAAGAAATAAAATCCTGCCTTTGGGCCACCAGTGAGCTGCAAATTTCTCCCCTACTCCTTCTTCTCCTTATAATGGCTCTCTGATAGCCATCTTCACCCACTACTGTTTTCACCAGCTCAGCACCTCTCCTCTCCTCTCCTCTCCTCTCCTCTCCTCTCCTCTCCTCTCCTCTCCTCTCCTCTCCTCTCCTCTCCTCTCCTCTCCCAGGGTCAAACTGTCCTGCAAGAGAAACTAGCAGGGCCATCTGCTCTGCAGAGAATCATTTAGGTTCCTCCCTCCTGATATGGAAGAACTGATGAGATACCAACACATATCTCTAGGAAGGCTTCAGAAAACGTGTGAGGCTGATGCCTTCTGACCACATTATAGCCATCTTGAGGAAGAATATGCCAGACTGGGATAACTCAGTTACATGACAGCATCTAAATCGCCTTGGCTGACGTTTAAAAGTTAAGCAGGTTCAGTTCAGACATGGTTAGTACATGGGTGGGAAACCACAAGGAAATCTCAGGACTATGGGCTAGACTGGGGTGTACAAACACACACATACACACACACTGAAAGAAGACAATGATAAATTACTTCCATATAGGGCCAGGAAGTCATCAGGAATGATGCTTAACTTGAAGAAGACTTAATTGTTACTTCATTCCAGTCCACCTAGGAGCTCAGGAACTTTTCTAAAGATGCAGTGGCCCCTTGCCTTTGCTTTTGTTTCTCTTCCCCACCCTTCTTCTTTTTTTTTTGTAGTGACATTTACACTATAAGCCTGGGGGTAAAAATATATATTTCTGTAAATATGGGGTATCAGCTGGAGGCCCTAGGCACCTCTTCCTTTGAGGCTTGACATCAGCAATTGTATTGGGTAATTCCCACCTAAATGTTGGTTAACATTTCCAGATATTATAAGTCTCACTCAGATTTTGATTCATGGGATTTTTTTCTAGTTGTTTTCAAACAGGGCACTTCCTCATGTTAATGCATATGGTAAAATAGGCATTTGATGTTCATACCTGTGAGGGGAAAACAATATCAATAACTCATTGGATGTGGGCCCTCCAGATGCACAGTTAAATCTGGCAGTTTCTGGGCTTGGAAAGGTATAATATGGTACAAGAATGTACAATGAATAATGGCAAAGAGTGATTTATCAAGCAAAACAACATTTGCCTAATGGTGTACTTCATAAGTGGCAGCCTGGGCTTTCTGCCTAGAGAGTTGATTTATGCCATTGTCCAGAAAAGGCATTCCCCTCCCTTGCAAATTACAGCAAAATGGTTTCTATTCTCAGTATATTCAACTCTCCTGGGAAACTTGGTTACACAGACCACAGCACTTTCAAGGCAAGGAATGAATGAAACCTGAAACAGATTAGTGAGGCTTAAAACCGCCTAAATGAGCAGTAATCAGAATTATCTGTTACTACTATGAATTGTTATTTATGAAGAGACATTTAGGGGAAAAAATATTACAAATGAGGTGGATTTTTTCCAGCTCTTTTTGGAATTCTTTTGGAATTGTTTGGGAGATATATGAAATAAGCAGGGGGGAAACAAATGGGGGGAAGGGTTTTTATTTCCAGAAATTAAGCAAGGAAGAAAAGAGTGAAATTCCCTGTCCATGCCTATTCTGACCCAAGTAATTATCCATCCTTCAGGAACTGCAATCTGTATTTTTAAAAACCTCCATGGCAGGTGCAAAAATGTATGTATAGTAGAGATCTGCAAAGTGCTTTGCAAAGTATGTTAGTGTGAATAAAACATCTTTCCTTGATGTGTTAAAGGAACAACACCTTTTGGAAGATTTGCATGGCTGCCAGTAAATAATATGGTTGTGCATGCTCACACACACATGCAGACAGCTGGGCAAACATTTAAAGCACCTGCAGAAGTTTTCCAAAGGATATGGTACTTTAACCTTTCAAGGAGAAGGGCTCTGCTTATGTTAATATTTTGTGAATGACCTCTTTCAAATGCTTTTCACAGCCTTAATTTACAGTATCCTACTCAGAACATGGTTACATCTAGGTAGCACTCGAATGGAAGACCTCCAGACAGTACCAGGAGCCAAAACTAGACTGAGAAGTTGAATAAACATTACAAGAGAAGGCAAAGGCAAAACACTTCTGCACTGCTGCCAAGAAAACTTTATGGATATGTCCTTGAAGTCTCCAAGAGTTGATTTGTAGGAGACTTTGGCTAGATCCATACCTTTTGCTTGCCCCAGAACCAGTATAGGCTACTTACCATTTATTGACTAGAGAAACAAGGGAGATCATCCTCCACCCACTCCTAAATTTCTCCAAATGTACCCCTTACCCATATTTTGAAGTTCCTCTTCCAAAGTTTTCTTTTATGTTTGGAACCATCTTAAGTCCTTCCAAGTAGCTGGTCTCCTGTGTTTCATTCCAATATAGCAACATCCTCATTTCCAGTTGGCCGCAGAGCCTGGCATGTTCCCTCCCCTCCAATGAATGGTCCCTGCCCTGCATGGCCATTTCATCTGGGTGGCTATGTTCTCAGATGGTTAGCAGCTCCAGTTGATCCAGGGATTATCTAGAAAGACCATGGGATCCAGTAAAGTCTCCTGACTACCATATTTTCCTCACGTCTTCTCCCATCATACCTCTATTTCAACCTGGCATGTTCCACTGAGCATCTCTTCTGTCTCTGCTCTTTTTCTCCCACTCCATGCTCACCATACTACAATGGTTCTGCAATACCATAGACACATTGGAATGAACTACATTTCAATAAATGCTACTGCTTTGTTTCAATGAACTATCAGTTTTTCATTCCACAGAGTTCCTATGGACCCACTGTGGAATTAAGGAACGGCATACTCTGTTTGCTTTAATTATTGTAGAATCAAAACAATGGGGAGGCATGGGAGAAAAGAAAGGGTCTGCATTAGTGCCAAACAAGAGAACCTGGAAAGGGGGAAACATCTGGGAAGGCAAAGGAAAAGAATGAGGAAGGAAGGATCCCTAAAAGGAAAAGGCACTGATAGACTCACCCACATAGGGGCCAGCCAGTGAGGCTGGCGTTCCCTACATCAGGGTTCTTCAACCTTGGCAAATTTAGAACGGGTGGGCTTCAACTCCCAGAATTCCTCAGCCAGCCTTGCTGGCTGGGGAATTCTGGGAGCTGACATCTACCCATCTTAAAGTTGCCAAGGTTGAGGAACCCTGCCCTACATGACAGGAAGAGTAAGACAAGAATCAGGGGACGTGCACTGCAGTGGCCATAATCCAGACTGAACACCAACTTGGCCCCATTGCCAAACCACTGCATTGCAAACTGGATCTTGTTAAGTCAGCTTGAGGAACCCATAGGCTGCCACAAGGAATTGCCCTTCATTTACAGTGAAATCCTGAATCCGTTTCTTAAGAAGTAAGCCCCATTGCTTGCACTAGGAGTTATTTCCAGATAGGGGCACTGCCACACAGTCTTTCAGTAGTTCTTGAGCTGTGTGTTCCCATGCTATTATCTATGTTTGCTAGCTGATCCAACTCATTTTCAAATGAGGTACATTATATCTGATACAATGAAGGAAATAGACATTTCCGTTTGCAATGATGAAGCAGAGCGTATGGCTAATCTGTTGTGGTTGTTTTCATTTATAAAAGACACTTCATTCATCCTAGATCTCAGCTCATGAGCTTCAGTTGATATAGCATTCTACTCACAGGTCTTTAAGAAGGAAAGGTGGCCTGATAGCTTTACAAAAAGTCTGACTTCACAGCAACAGCTCAGATATTTTTTCCTCTTGAAAATGCAGCCAGGATGACCTAAACTAAAACAACCAAGCTCAGAGAACCCCAAGGACTCCACAGTTCAACCCTGAACTACATATATTCTCTTCTATTGGTATTTTGGCTTTTTGTAGATTGTTACAATGGTTGCTATAGATTAGTAGCCAAGTCAAGGGCTCTTGTGTTGAAATTGAGAAATATTCTGTCAATTTCCTCTTTTTTCAGGAAACCACTAGCTGCAAAGTACCAGATTAGTCTTTGGATATTTCATCCAATGACTGGCTCCTGAATGTGTATTTCACTTATTTCCCTTGTGTATGGAAGGAGGTTTTTGTTGCTCCAGGGTCATTTCTCTCTTTATCTGCAACGTGCATAATGCCTATTTTAGGTATTGTTTGGAATACAACTTCCCCTCTTTTTCATTCCAGTACCATTGTACGATGCACCATGGTTACAACAATTAGAAAAGTGCCTGAGTGCAAAATTGCCAGCCTGCTATCCTTTGACCATTATAATGAAAATCAAGAAGCTTTTTAATACAAAGGAAAAATGATGGCTTCATTACAGCTGCAAACATTCAGGGGACCTCTGGATGGCAGCAAAGAGATGTAAAAAAACCATATGCTACCATCTAGTGGTCTTAAAAATGTTTGCAGCCTCAGTCTAGTAGTCCGTGGCTATGCAACTTCCCAGTGTGTCTTTACAGCAACTGTTTCAAATCCAATTTTCTTTTCTTTTCTTCAAATGGCCATAGAGATAAATCCATTGTGGAGATGGGTTTCTTCTCTGTAGCAGTGAAGGTAATAGTACAGCTGTCTTCAAAAGAGGGTGAAGGGATTGGCAAGTGGTAATGGTGCAGCCTTTATGACATATGACATTTGGCCTTAAGATTTCATGAAAAGACAAGCAACCCAAAAAGGCCATCTGCCAGATGGCCTAATGACAGAGAGACGGACATTTACCCAACTTCACCATGGTGCAACCGTAGAACATATTACTGCAGAACATACTTTGAAATAATAATAGAAAAGCAAATGTAAATGCAATATTTCCATTTGAATTAGAAAATGGTAAGGAAATTAAAGTTATATACATTTACATTTCTTTTTTTCAGATAAACAAGTAGACCATGAACAAACAATGCATGAGATCTGAAATCTCTGGTGTTGTATTGGTGATAAGAGGTTTTATTTCTCCTGTACATCTTTGTTTCAGCACAACTTCTTCAAATACTGTGACTGTACCACTTACAGAGGTTACAATAGTCCATTTGGGGCAGTTCAGCAACACTCCCTCAAAATTCCAGTAACAATTTTTTGAAAGGAAAAATGCAAATATAATGTTTAAAAAGACATGCAGACTCACCAGATGAAGCACATTCTTAAATCTTGTACCTACAGAGGACTTAATATTAAATGCATAAAAAATAGCTGATGTAATTAATTGGATAATATTAAAATTATGTCAGAATGCTTATTTGAATTTATTGTTAAACAAAAATATGATTGTTGACATGTTTTGCAATGAAATGTCTACGTAATGGAATTAACACCTAATGATTAATTTTATAACAGTGATTTGTCTAGTTTATTATGTTAAAGTGATAAGAAAATATGACTGCTGAAGATAAAACTATAATCCTTGGGTTTACTGAAGTGTTATTGAATGCAACTTAAGGTATCAAAAAAGTTCATTTTTGCTGGCATAAAAATAAAATTAATTATTAATTCATGAGACGTGTGCATGTAATGCTAGTCTTGTCCTATTTTTATTTTTCCTTTAATTAGCTGATAAATTCCATCAAAAAACCATCAGCTTGAGAAAGTTAATTTAAAGACTTCATTTTCATTTATGTAGGCAATTACATGCAATATGGAAGATTTACTAATGGAAAGTGTTATTTGGTTTAATTTGAAGATGCATGTAAATTCATCCTTATTTTTTCCTTGCTTTAGAACAATAATCAAGCAATACAACAGGAGTACATTAATTTAACACATAGTTTTCTATATTCTTATTCAGTTTAAATACACTGGTATAAAAGAAAAGAAATTTGATTTCCTGTTCACTCCTCTTTTCTATGTAGAAAAAAAAAAGAGACCTTATTTTATCACTTTTACAGGCTGATAAGAAAGGATATATTTAAATAGACAATAAGAATAATGGAAGATTTTATATTAAGAAAAGAAAACCATGCACCCAGATTCAGCTAGTTAGATGTGAGAGTAGAAATAAGTAAAGGGATTGTTAAGTTTTTTCAGGGTCATGGATTTCTGTGGAAGTGGATTTATGAAATTCATGAAAATAGATTTTGCTGCAGCATGGGAAGAAGCACAGAATGGAATCTGTTAACATCTCTCTTCCTCTGGTAAAAAACCTCCCAATTCTGGGATAAAGATGGTTGTTAGGGGCTTAAAAATCAATCTGAATTACTGGCAAAAACTTGGGATTCCTGTATTTCCCCAGTGTCTTTTCACAGAATTCCAAGAAGACTCATTTGTGCCTTCTTGTTGAGATCAATTCTGTGACAACATAGATAGGTTTTGTCTATGATGATCTGTCCGTAACCTGGCCTTTCAGGTCTTCCAATGGCGCAGCCTTCACCACTGTAACTAAGTCTATCCATCTTGCTGCTGGTCATCCTCTTCTCCTATTTCCTTCCACCTTTCCCAGCATTAGAGCTTCTCCAGAGAGCTAGGTCTTTGCATAATGTGTCTGAAGTAGGATAATTTGAGTCTGGCCATTCATGCCTCAAGTGAAAATTCTGAGTTGTTTTCTTTGATGATCCATTGGTTTATTCTCTTGGCTGTCAACAGTATTCTCTGGAGTCTTCTCCAATGCAACAATACTCTTTCTATCCTGCTTCATCAAAGTTCAATTACAAGTATACTTTCAAAATAACTTACTGCATACAGTATATCTCTTGTGTGTGTGTGTGTTTGCAACTTGATTGTTTTCCTGCAAACATTTCATTATCACTCTAGGTAACATCATCAGTGCATAGGGAAATGGAGTTTGCTGGCTGTTTATATATAATACCTTGCCCGGCCAGTCTTGGTTGGGCTGTAGTTTTTACTCTGATGGTACCTCGATTAAGGTATTGCTTCTTTCCTGATATGGTGCTGTTTCCTGCTAATCTGGGTGTTGGCTGCTGGGGAGCATGGGTTCAGGGCTGTTTGTTTTCTTCCTCAATTTTTGGTTGAATCTTTGAAATGTTATGCAGATAGGGTTTATCTCTATTTGTCTATTGATGGGTGATTTGCCAAAATGCCAAGCTTCCTGAAATTTCCTAGCATTTTTGGATGTGTGTGTGTGAGTGTATCAATAACTATGGCTCAGCATTGAACTGTTGGATTCTTGGAGTTCTCTATTCTGTCTCTTTCTGTATATACACAAAAGGCCAATACAGACACGTGCTGATTTGCTGATAAATGGGGTGGCAAGAATGCACTGGGAATAGGCACCATAGTTAGAGATTAAAGTGAGCTTATCAAAAGTGGAAATGACATCAACACCCTCTCAACCTTGTTCTACTGTACAAATCTGTTTGGAGCATTTTTCAGTCAGTGCAACTATAGCATTAAAGAAACTAATTGAAATAGTAGAGCATGAGGCAGAGAAAAGGATCTTTTTCAGAAATGGCTACCATAAATAGGCTGCAAAAATCTATGCAACATGGTTGCAGAAATTTAGAGATTCCTATATCCCATTGCTGCCATCTAGTGACCATCCCAGGTTCTGCAGCCCACTTCCCATCCCATGAGCAATTCCCAAATCTCTCCACCATACTTCTTCAATTCTGGTTTATAAGGGGGGAGGGGGGAAAGCATCTGTATTAAATGAGGACATAATTATCTACTTTGGCTCAAACTAAGAGAAATGCAATACAAGCATAATGTAGGTATAAATGATTCTTGATCAAGTGTTTTTTCCCCCCAAGCAATCTATCTTCTTAGCCTCCCAAAATCTGTGTGTACATAAGCAACACTTAAAATAGAATTTTTTTGAACTATTTATCTGACAGCGTCCAAGTGTACTCTTAAAGAGCCACGATTAGTCACTGATTGATTCATTCATCTTTATTATATGGTCAAAGACCCGTGAAACCAGGGTTATAGCACATCCCAGGGAGTAACTTTAGCAGTAATCACAAAATGCAAAATATTAATTCTCTTCCATGTCTCCCCCTCTTTCTCCCTCTTATTTTCCCCTCTAGATTTACTCTCCCTCAGGAAAAGCAGCTCTATAGCAAGTACATGGCATGTGTGAAATATCACCAGGATGCTACACTGACATTTTGTTGATCAGATTTACATTCAAATATAGATGCGGAGCTCATGTTTTGCAAATAGACAAAACTGCATCAGCTTGATCAGTTTCAAATATACTTAATCTTTTCATGCATAAAACGTTAAATAACTTCTCTCAGAGTTTTCCTCAGTGGAGATATTGCTGGCTGGGTGGGATGAGCAGGCAAAGAAGAGGAAAGTATGATCAACTCCCCAGGATGGATGGAAAAATGTGAGAGATTATAAATCTGTGTTTCACTCCTATGCATTTCTTTCACTGCAAATGTCTTATGAAAATGTCAAACATTACCATACTTTTTTTTTCAGCATACCATCTTTTTACCCGTGTATCACCTTATATATTTATATACTTATATATTTTTTTCTCCTTCATCTTTCTGTTTCTTCCACTTCAGCAAAAGGATGTGTTGAAGCTTTTTTTTTTTTTTTTTTAAAAAAAGAAGTCTCTTAATATCTATTACTCAATTGTTTTATAAAAATACAGAAATAATATTTACCATTTCTATTGCACGTAGATATTGCTTACATTCACAAAGTCCTTATAGAACAATGAAAAAGCTATTGCACATAGTGTCAGAAGCATTCTTCCATTAATTCCATGATATCTTATTTTTTGCTGGAGTGTCTCGGCACTAATTCGAAGATATCCTTGATTTTTGTTTTTTAAAAAATGAAAATATCAAACTGTTGATCATTTGTACAATCTCTTGCTGACACCAAAATGTCCAGGAAGAGATCTTAGATACTATGATTGTAGCTTTTTCAAATGTTGTTGAACTCTAGTTGTTATCGGTTCTACTATCAACATAGCTGACAGGGTGCCTATTATGTCTGGATGATTGAGGAAAAGGACTCAGCTCACCCCCTGCCACTAGTAAAACAGAATTGTATTGCCAATCTATTCATATAAGCTAATGTAAATTTAGAAGAATGATGTACTCTAAAGATTATATATCTATTCAAACTTGCTTTTTAAAGGATCAACAGTTAGAATCACATATGAGTTCACATCTCACCCATGATATTGCTTAGACAAATAGTCCATTCTAGTGGTGGCTTATGAGGATGTGCAATATATGGGAAGAAACATCTGCAATGAAGTGGTAACTTAGTGCAAGACAGCTCTTTATTCTTACCAGTGGAGGTCACAAAGCAGATGGATACCACAACTGATGTCTTACTGATTTCTAATAGTTAGAAATTCCTAGTTCTCCTGTTGAGCATTTATGACTTTCAATAGAGCTGGGTGGGCATTAACAATTTAAACATCAGCTCTGAGATTTGCAGGAACAACAGAGGATGATCCTTAATGTTGAATATAAGGATAAATCCCATTCATCCCAGCCATTATTGCTCTCCATCTCCCTCTCCCTCTCATTTTTTTTAAAGTTTTTGCCAAATTTACCAACTAAAATTCCTCCTAATTCTTATTCAGTAGTTGCCCTTCATCTGTAATCATGGGTTTTATCTACTCCCTAATGCATTATCACATAGAGGGTACAAACATTTTTTTCATTTTTCATCTTTCTATATGGAAGCTGTACACATGATAAATATGTTTGATGCAAGGAAGATTATAAAAGATATTCATAATTTATTTTGAAATCTATACAGAGCAGACATCATTTAGCACATGAGAAATGTGCATCATGGAATACAACCATGATGTTCTAGACATACCTGCTCCAGGGAATTTCTGAGTCTGTTTAGAGTGTCAGATGTCTGTCATGCCATTGGAGAGTGTTATTATTTGTTTCCTGTTTGGAAGTAAAACTGTTCCAAAGCATAATATGTACCAGCATACACTACATTATACTTTTGATCTATATAGAAGTTTGTAAAAAATCCAAACATACTGATTTCTTATGAACATCCTTACTGTGATAAAAATGTACATTCTGTAACATTATATAATCACATTATTACAAAAGCCCCTTTATAAAAAAAAATAACTCCAAAGGCTTTGAAACTCTGGTAAACTTCCCTTGCTCTTAGGAGCGATCTTTTATTTGAACATTAAAATAGTGCTCAGTTTGTGAAAAAGAAAAAGCTGTGTATTTCAACAGATTCTTTAATAACACCAAGTTTTAAGAAAGCACCAAAGTAATTATGTCTTGTAATTACAAGAGATGAAAATGCCCCACTAGTTTGCACTGAAATGCAACATTTACCAGCCTGCAGCAAAGTAAAGATTAGCTTCTAATTGGATGGAATTAAAAAGAAAACAATTGGAGCAAATGCAGCAGTCTTAAAACAGCCTGCATTTTGAATGGAATCTATATGTATTTCCTTTTGCTACATGTGTGCTATATATGTAGTTTTGCCAGCAACTAAACTAGAAACCTTGACAAACCAGAGCATTCTGAAGGGTTCTGTGCATTAAAAAAAATCAATTTATTTTGTTACTATAATACAATATGCACATAACTAGAGATGTGCAATTCAGTATTAATCCACTCCATTTTACTTGCCATGTTTGTAAAGCACTATTCTTATCATTAATTTTTAATGGGTTAAAAACATGTCTTGAAATTTCTACCTTTATTAACTTTCAGTGCTTCCCTTAATATATGTATCTTTTGCACACAACCTTCACTCATGTGTATAGTTTGTAATGCAAATTGCTTGAGAAACCCTTGTTTTAAATATACTAATTACCCTGATGCCATTCTTTGTCACATGATTTTTCCCAGTATAGGCTTTTATCATATGAATTTCTCCTATTAAACCCCCTCTTTAAAAAACCAAACCAAACATTCCTTTTTGTATATAACTTTCTACAATAAATAGGTTTTTTTTCTTTTTCCCAAAGTTGTCATGAGAAATAAAATATTGGGAGAAACAGATGAATGGAATTTGAACCTGATGAAAAATACAGACTTAAAATAGAAAACTACAGAGGAGAAGGAAAAGGAAGGAATAAGAGACAGGAGACATTGTTAAAGGAGAGAAACTGCTCAGCCAGAGGAAAATGGGATTGAACATTTTCTTCCAGGAATAGTCTCCACAGCTGCAATTCCACTCCTTGAGGCTGAGGCTTCAAGTCAGGGGCACAGAAAAGACCCAGGAGAATCAGCTGGCAGCTTGGCCAACAGAGAAAGGCTCATAATTTCATCAGTAAGGCAGTCTTCCAGTACCTCATCTAGGAGGGTTAATCAAGACTTGAAAATAGGGGAGAAGGAGAAGCTGAGAGGACTCAGATAGACCAGACTGGAGGAGGTCTCTTCCAGGAGGTGGGATCAAGCAGCCAAGAAGAGAATGAGAAGAACTGGTTCATGAGAGTTGTAGTTTTTACTTTGATGGTACCTCGATTAAGGTATTGTTTCCTTCCTGATCTGGTGCTATTTCCTGCTAATCTGGGTGTTGGCTACTAGGGAGCATGGGCTCAGGGCTGTTTGCTTTCTTCCTCAATTTTTGGTTGAATCTTTGAAATGTTATGCAGAGATGGGGTTTATCTCAAAAACTTGTCTGTTGATGGGTGATTTTTGCATAGATTTTTTGCATAGACTTTTGCATAGACAGCTGTTGCTTGAGCAAGGGAGGGAGAGAATTAATTTGCTGAAATAAGTCCTGTTGTAAGAACCGCGGTACTCAGTTCCCAATGAAAGCAACTCTCACTGAAACCAATACAGGTTCAAAGAAAAATTCATTTATTGGAAAAGTAGTGCACAGCCCTAGAGCATAGCTGGAACTGAGTCCTGTGTGTGCCAAAACTTAATTTTACTTTACTCCCACTTCACACACACACATACATACACACACCCCGTCTTTGAATCTCTTCTGCACATGTTGACGAAGTCCTCAGGTTCCCAGGTTGGTATGACTTTGGAAGTCCTGGGTGCCAGATAACAACCCATCTGCACCTAATGGTTCACATTCCATTGTCCCCCATCTCCCCCCCCCCCACTGTGATGGCAGAAACTAAGCAAGTGAACTAGCAGTGCTGGATTGCGCGGTTCTGACATCTGTACTTTTGACATTCACTGGACCTTTAAGGAGATTGCTCAGCAGATTGAGCAGTCTGTTGTGGACAAGGGCTAGCTCTGAGCAAGCATTTATGCAAGACTCAAGGAGATTCATCCCACTGAGTTCAATATGTTACAGTTATTTAAGTTATTCTTGTGCTTGTGTGATGTTGTCTGTACCAATAGAGGTGAATATGTGTAGCTCAGGGTTGAACTGTGGAGTCCTTGGGGTTCTCTGAGCTTGGTTCTTTTCTTGCAAACGTTTCATTACCCAGCTAGGAGGATGTTACCTAGCCGGGTAATGAAACATTTGCAAGAAAAGAACCAAGCTCAGAGAACCCCAAGGACTCCACAATGTTGTCTGTATATCTGTATGGTTACAGTTTTGTTTTCTAATGGACAGGACAGTTATTCTTGTCTATTCAAAATTAGAGATTGGATATTTTTCTTGCAGGATGCAGGGAGATTGGGGGGGTGAAGTTTCAAAAATGTCAAGATGGCATCCATGACCATACAGTCAAAGCCCACCCCCTTTTTAATGCACGTGCAATGCACTTAAAAGAGGTGGGGCTTTGATTCTACAGTTGTAGCTACCATCCAAACTTTTTGGATACTCTGTCCCAAGTATCCCTGTGATACCCCAGGAGGGAGGAAAGATCTGCCTTAGAGGTCTATGTTGGGTGGAAATTGGCAGCAGGTTTGCTGGATTGGAATTGGAGGGATCTTGTATGGGAGATCTTTGAAGAATCTGGCACCTCAAATCTAGAACACTTTCTGTATTAAAATGGGAGCTACATTACCAACATTTTTTCTTCATTTTAACTACATATCAAGTATGAACAGTGAGTTTGCTTACATTTCTATAACTTGCTTATGTAGTGAAGAATTATTTACCAGTTCAAACTGTAATTACTTATTATTCAACCCAGATCTATTGTGGACTACTTCTTAATGTTTTATGTAACCTTCAGGTTTTGACAGCTATTTTTCATCAGGTAGTTTAAGGGCTTCATCAGCCATGAAGTCTGAAATAAAGAATTCAGCCTAGTCAAGATATCTTTTGTATTAATAATATTGTGAAATCAATTATAAGTAGAGTATATCCCTCAAAATCTGGATAAGAATTCAAAATCAGCATCAAATCATGTAGTTGAGGGATGTATTTTAGTTTTGGAATAATTATAAATATGTTAAGGTGAATGAAGGACTTAATTCCTCTTGCTGAGAGTCTTGGGGAGAAAAAAAAAACATCAGCCAGGGTAACATATTTATACTTTCCCATTGCTTGTACCTAATTCAGTATAGCACATTCATTATTTAAATGGGGTTCTCCCAGAATAGGATAAAAAGCTAAAATCTGGCACCTGGGACTCTGAACTGTGAGAATGTACAGTAATGCAAGAATACAAGCTCATCCAATAAAATGGTTTACCATAAAACTGAAGGCAGGCAGGACAAAGTGGGCTTTAAAAAAAAAAGAATAATTAATTATAATTAACTGTCAAGATGTGGGGATGGCTTCCATGTTTGAAAAATGTAAAACAACAGCTAGTTATTAGGAAATATCCAAGGCAGGGTGTAGTGGTTAAGGCATCAGGCTAGAAATTGGGAGATGGTGAGTTCTATTCCCGCCTTAGGCACAAGGCTAGCTGGGTGGCCCTGGAACAGTCATTCTCTCTCAGCCCTCGGAAGGAGGCAATGGCAAAACACTTATGAAATTTTGACAAGAAATTTTACAGGGACCAATCCAAGCAGTTGCCAGGACTGACTTGAGGGCTCAACAACAAAAAACCCAACAACAACAACAATGTTATTAGGAAATGCACCTTCCAGGTTCAGACAAAGCATGCATGCTGAGAACATTCAGCAGGGAACAAAATGGCTTTGGCTCCATGATTGATGGATGCCCTCTGTTAGGAAAAGGATGCTAGGCACGGTTTTAGTCAGATGGCTCTTCTGTTCCTTCCTGCAAAATTGTGATACGAACACACACACACACACACCACTTATACAACCATTGGTGACCAGACTGGGGCTACTACTAAACAGGAGATTCCAGGCTGGTTGGACTTAAAACACAGCTCTAATTTAGCAGAAATAAACATAGTGGCTCACATATATCACCCCCCCTCTGATTTTCTCCTAAGGAAGAGATCAGAAATTTTAACTTCAATTTTCAACTAATCATGGCTACTAATTTTGTTTGAGTTCAGAATGTAATCATTTTGGTATAAATTTAGCTATAGTTCAAGAAAACATTTGCCATTTGCTGGTATTTTGCCACAGTAAATTGTGGATGGTAGGTTCTGGGATTTGGGGGCAATGAACATGTAAAGGTGGTGAAAACAAATATGTTTTATTAAATGAGGGAAATAACCAAAATATGGAAAAGGAATGTGTTAAAAGAAAATTAGGATGATGAGGTTTACAACAAAAGATGGATCATGAGATTTTTTCATTGTTGTAAACCTCATCGTCCTAAGTGAGATGACAACAGATGAACACTGGCCATTGTGTAGTACTTTCCTGGATTAAGTCTACGCTGAGGTTCACCTCTGAGAACATCCTCAAAACTTATACAGCAAACTCTCATTATTAATTACAATTCTATTCAGCTGTACTTGTTGCTTCTACCATTACTTATTGGAGCCAAGATATACTTCAAACAATTCCAGACTACATCTCAGAAAAGGTAGCCAGCCTTCAACTGGTCAGAGTGCATCTCAGAAACAGAGGAAAGGCCTGAGTTGAGCTATGCCAGGAAAGGCTAAGCTGCTACAAAGAAGAAAATGGTGAAGGTAGAATTGCTTTGACTGAAAAAAAATCCTAAAAAGAGATTTGGTACATGAGGTCATAGAGGAAAATGGGTGCATACCACACACATCTCCTTGCCTTGTTTTGCGATGATCTGTGGTTTTCAGTTGTATCACGCTAAAATTGGTTTGTTTTAATCAGTATCTGGTGACTGGGATGCTATACAGATATTGCAAATAACTAACTGAGTCATTGCTTAGGTTCATACATCACCACAATGCATAAGTGATTTATAAATTGCGATGGCTGGGCTGGGTGCACAAAACATGCTAAACCCAAACCAGCCAGATGATGCCTGAGCATCATCTCCATGTTGACTTGAGTGGCTGAAGAATATTTAGTATTTATAGGTCAAAACTAGAAGCTTATAAGTAACCTTACAGGCAAATTTATGTAATCCAGTATATTTCTTCCTTTGTGTAATGTGCTTCTCTTTTGTTCTCATGTAAATATTTTTTGCTACTCTCTGACAAAATTTATGAATTATTTTTATGTCTCCGTCTGAGACATTGAAGTCACGTTTCCTGTTAGAAAATGTCAAAAAGGAAAAAGGCAAAACAAAAACAAAAATCAACACTGCTGCTAGCCAGTAGTGAAGGTCTATTGACGCAGTTCAAAATCAAACTGGCAAATGTTGTTGAGGCTAAGTCCAGAAAGTACCAGCCGGATGGATGCTTGCCCAGCGCTACTCCCAACAGAGGGATGACAACAGACACAGAATTAATGGTGACCCAGGCCCTGAGAACATGAGATTTTGCCACAATAATAAATTATCCTGAGTTTCATAAACAGACATTGAAAAATCCTTGAGAAAGTGCCATTTTAAGGGTTTCTGTTTATCCTGCTTTTTTCCCCCCAGACATCAATTAGGCTTGATAAAGGAAGAAGAAGAAGAAGAGGAAGAGGAAGAGGAAGAGGAAGAGGAAGAGGAAGAGGAAGAGGAAGAAGATCATCATATTCAGTATATTTCTCTAGCTGAGTGCACTGATTTTCAGTTAAGAGGTAGCTTCGATTATACCTGTACCTGTATCCCAAGATGAAATTTGTGCAGATGTGTAGAATTTTTTTGGGGGGGGGGATTTTTCTAGATTCCTTTTGTGAGAGATGGATAACATATGTTATTATTGACAAAGAAATAGTAACTTGAGTATGCTAAGAGTGCAGCTGTGTGAGAGATAAGGAAGTAGTGTTAGGTGTTATGGTTATCAAATAGCGGCAGATGGAGAGGAAGTTGTCTCCTTGTGTGGGACAATGTAAATACAAAGTAATTTGGACCAGATGTTGGCCGCTACAGAGGGAGTTTGTGCCCTGCTGCATGAGTATTGTTGTGTGTACATTTCAGACCAGCAGGTAAATATTACACACACTATTAAAGCAATGGAAAGAGGAATCCAAGAATATCATGAGATGGGGACCGAAATTGGACTAGACGATTGGTCATGGTTGACTAGTTGGCTTCCTGGGTGGGGCTGGATACGAGGACTATGTATACTGGCCATAGCATTTGTAGGAATTTTAATTTTGATTTGCTGTGTAATCCATTTAAGCCCTGTGTTTGGAGAGTGTTGCAAAGGTTGGGTTCGAAGAGACCCTCTGGAAATACGACTCTTGGGTGACTTTGAGGCACATCAAGGAAGAAGAGAAAAAGGGGGGATTGTGAGAGTGTGTGAAGGGGCTAAGGAGGTGACTAACTGCCCATCCTAAGCGAAGGGGGATTATCTGGAATTTATAGATAAGGAGATAGACTAGGGAGATAGGGAGATGAGTGTGTACCAAAGTCATTGTGCTGGTGGGGGGGGGGGCGCCAGAACAATGAGTGGATAACTCAATCACTAGGCACAGGCAGCACGTAGGCTTGACATGTCATGTGAGTGAGGGTGTTGTGTATTCAAAAAGATTTGGAAGGAAGAATGTGAGCCAAGCCTGTTAAGGGGGAGGACAGAGAGGGTATAAAAGGAATTGATGAATGTGGATTGGGGTTCTACCTTGCCAGGTGGAACCCGCCTTTGCAAACGTGACAATAAACCTTCTGCTTGCTTATTGCAACTGAACCTTGTCAGCATGTTTTCTGACACTTTGTACTTTCCAGTTTTCAGTAGTATTACATGTCAGGGAACATATATGATTTGAGAGAGATCATGAATTCATTCTATCATGAACCAAGTAAAGAAAATTGCATTAGGTGAGCCTATTTTTTAAAAAATGTATTTTTTAAAAAAATGTGTTTCATGTTGCAGCTGTGTGCATTTATACAGGCATTTTCCATATTTTGTGTATGGAAATGATGGCTTTAGTAATCTAAAATAGCCTTTTTGACAATTTTAGCCACATTTCATTCTATTTCCTTCCTTAGGTTTTCCAAAAATTTCATAACTTACAAAATAAGAAGGGTTAGATAAAATAGTTAAGGCATGGGACTTAGACTTGGTGAGGCCTTAAGCTATATAAAACTTGGTGGCCGCTCATTAAAAAGTTACACCAGATGGTCTCACTAAGGTGCGTACCAAAACAGGACCTTGGGTTGCCACAAAAAGATTGAAAACATATATAGGCTTTTTAATTATTTAATAGCAAGGTATTCAAAGTGAAAAATGAATACATTTACTGATTACATATTTATCATTTGGCTGGCTTGATCTGTCTCACAGATTATAATATAGTATACCCTAGAGACAGTACTTAAATGTAATTTTTAAAATAATTTTAAGATATATTAATATATATACAAAATGCTGACTACATAAGCAATCAGGATCACTTTTATTAATATAAGTAATACAGAACTCATTTGCAAAATCAGAAAACTGATATTCTGAAATTTTGTGAGGCCTTAAGCTGTAGCTTGTTTAGTTTAGGCCTGAATCCAGCACTGCCTGGGCCTGACTTCACCCCTATAGGAGAAAAATAGTAGGACATTTAATGTTTCTTCTGTCCAGCAAATATCTATTTAATTGCTCCCATTTCCTTTTCCAGATAAACCAGAATTACCTCACTCCTTAAGAGTCCAAGGTTTACAGCTTTAGATTAAGATAAGGTGCCAGCTCAAGTTTCTACTTTAAAGAAAGAAAAGAAAAATCCAAGTTTTTAATTTTTCATTAAGAAAGCTTCATTTGTTTCCTTGTTCATTTTCTCTGTGTTATCTAATCATTGGCTTAATAACCTCCTCTCCATTTCTGATGTTGCTTTGAATGAATCCTTTTTCAGTTTGCTTAGCAATTCTAGCAATACCCAATGAATCAATGAGGAAGAGGAAAATTTGTATTTTCACTGCAAAACTAAGCTGGCAAGTCAAATTAGATTTGTGGCACTGTTTGGAAAAGTTTTCCCCCCCTTCATTACTGGAAAGGCTGCAAAGGATTTGTAGCTGATTACATATGAATTACCTGTCTGAACAGCAAGTGGCAACTATAGTAGCCAGGATCAATCCAGATGCAGATTTAATTAGCACAGTAGTATATATGACCAAAAAAGCTTGCTTTTATCCCTGTTGTTTTTTCTTGACTTCTATTCAGAGTAGTATGCAAAGAATTATGTTATACAGTATGCATACTTGAATTAGACAGATCTCATTTGCATACAGTCATTCAGATTTCAGCAAAACACAAATGAAACCAAAACATTACAGAAACATTAAAGCCAGAAGCAAAAAAGATGTACATGTACATTTGAAATGAATCAAATAAATATAAGCCATACAAAATTAAAATTAAATCTGTTGATCTATCAATCAACGTAATTTGTGAAGTCTCTAAGCAAAACACTGCATTCTTTTTCAAATATCTCTAATCAGGGTAACAGCAGATACAGATGAATAAACTTAACAGGATGCTTTTTTTCTTTTTAAAAATATTTTTAATTAAAAGTTTTAATTACAATAGTAACAGATAATAAACTAAACTAAAAAGAGAAAGAAAAATAGAAAGAGAGAATAAAAGGTACAAGAAAAAAAGGGAAAGGGAAAGGGAAAGGGAAAGGGAAAGGGAAAGGGAAGGAAGGAAGGAAGGAAGGAAGGAAGGAAGGAAGGAAGGAAGGAAGGAAGGAAGGAAGGAAGGAAGGAAGCTAAGAAAGTGACTTCCCATCCTCATCACAAATATAAACAATTTCACTATCTCTTCACCTCCTCTTAATTAGCAGATACAGAATTCTTCATTCTATAACTCAACTCTTAACTATAGGCAGTCCATTAAACAATGTCTTTTCCAATCTAGGTGTCAGCAAAAGTTTAAACAGAGCCCTAAAATAATAATATTAGTTAACAAATGTAAATCTCATCATTCCATATCTCAACTCTTAACTGTAAGCAAATCTACATTTAGAAGGCATAAAGTGGTCCCAGTAATCTATTATGAACAAAAGATTGAAATTTAACATGACAAAGAGGAGTAATTTCTCCTTTAAAGAGAACAAGCTCACAAAGATCCCTTACTTTAAGTGAAAAGACAACTAGATACAAAGCCAATTTAGATGTTGTCAGAGTAGGACACATAAAGTGTCTGTGGGGAAAGGGGCTTAAATATTAACTTAAGCAAATCCAATACACAACATTTCTCCAGTCCAGATGTCAACAAGTCTAGAAAGAATCCCCCAAAATAAAAACATGTGTCATTTTAACTTTGATCAAATAAACCAACTTTATGTTCCTTCCTTTTGCATAAAACAATCTTGCTCTTTTATCCATTCAGATGATTATTGATCCTTGTCTCAAATTTCTTCAAAACTTTAAAAGCCTCTTTTGTAAGTCAAGCAAGAAGAAATTATTCCAACTGCTCTCTGGGATTGGCATTTTAAGCCCCCTCCCCCTCCCCTCCCCTCCCCCTCCCCTTCTCCTTCGTCTTCTTTCCAGTGACAAATTCTTGTTCACGTTCTCAGATAAGTTTTGTTGCAAATTTGTTCTGTAACAGCTTCTTCTGGGAACAGACTGTTCCTAAGAACACAAAACACAGCTGACATTGTTGATTCAAAATCTTGGTACAATTCCTCAAAAATGTCTCTGAACGCCATTATAAGTTGTTTATCTTGTTATGTCTCCAATATCAAACATACTTTTTCTTTCCCACGAAAATGTATTTATTCTTTAAAATTAGTTTCAAAGTCATAATATTCAAAATCAAGTATTGCAAAGTTTTCTGAGCCCTTAATCTGTTTAAAATTTTCTATAGCTAAAACCTTGTCTTGCTTTTTGCTGTTTATTTTACACTCTTAAAGCTAATGAAGATACAGTTCCATTTTCTTGTATTAAGGATTGAAGGCTTCCACCTTGTCCTTTTGAAGGTGTCTAACTTCTTTAAAGCAGTTAATAGGCAATTTCTGAAAGTGGTTAGCAAAGGAAGTATGAACTTAGTGTCCTTTGAAGGCTTCAGCTACAGCTGGAGCGAGAAGGGCGAATTCCTTCGTCTCCTGGTTCTCCCACCCTCCAGAGACTGCCTTGCAGTTCCTCATGAGGAGCAACTGTATGGAACACAACATGGACAATCTCACATCCTCTCTTTCTCCAGAGAAGGTTGAAGGAACTGATCTACTTCTTGGCTCCTTGTTCTTAGCTGCACTTGTCAGAAGTCCCGACAAGATGCTTTTTTTCAATCACTTCATATACTTAGAATTATCTCTTTGGTTGGCTTTTTTCTAAATTTTCCTATTACACAAATGTGCATTATGTATTCTATTCATTTTTCTTGTTATACAGTGAACAGTGTAAAGTAATATACACACACACATATATATATACTGTATTATTCCTCCAAATCCTGTTCTTGTTTTAATTAATTGAGAATATCAATGCTTCTGTGATGTGCACAGTTGTAATTATATTTATTAAAATAAATCTAGATTGAATTATTTCCACAAAAAAGTGTTAGAGAATACACATCTGTTTCAGAAAGTTTAATATTATAAGTTGAAGATGATGACAACAGCAACAGCAATATAGCAGTTGAAGAGCTTCTGTACAAGAATGATATTTAGTAGTTGTGAAACTACTAAATGGATTAGATTGCATGAATTAACTTTCAGGAAAGAGGTGATCTGTAGTTTAAATAAAGTGTTTGGCCTTTTACAAAATATATAGGCACTATATGTTTAGGATACTAAATGTGAGTCTCATGAAGAATTTATTAATTAGTTCTGGATTTTATATGCAGCTCCTACATTCTAAAGTAAAAGTTAATGATGTTTTTGTCCACTTTTCTACTTTATAAAGGAACCAGTCAAAGATGCCCTGTTTCTCTTTTAATGTTTAATAAAACTCCTAGCTTGCATTATTAGACAAGATTATGATGTTCCATGATTTATATATACTTCTTTAGAATATAGATTAGCATTATATTCTGATGACATTTTATAATTTATATCTATACTTCATGTCATTATTCAATGATATGAGTGTTTGGAAAAATACCAGGATATTCAATTAATTGGTGCAAACTGGAATTGATGCCTGTAGGAACAATTTCTTCATTAATTTATTAACAGTTATTAGTTTTGTATCTGTAACATATAGATTAACTATGCTGGCATTCTTATCCTGCATAAAATTTCCTTTTTAAATCATTTTAAAAATGACTAAAATATATAAGGGATCTGTCTGGATCTTGATAGATGGCAGTCTTTGGGGCAAGATTTTTTAATAATAGTGTTAAAATATTATAGAATATTATACATTTTATGTGTAATTCTTATACATATATCTGTAAAATATGTTCAAAATACAAGGCTTCATTTTTTTTAACGAGATGAGAATCTGCAATTCCAAATATATCTTTTAAAAAGAGATTATTAAAGAAGGGGGAATATAGCTTTCCAAACTTTGAATCATACCATTTTGCATATCTATTGGCTAATACCAATTTTTTTTTAATGACTCTCAATGGAAACTTTCCTTCTTGGGTTCCTCTACAATAGTCATAGATTACACTTTTAGTTATTTGAACTGTCTTGGGAACAAAATATAATAAATTTGAATAGTTCTCACTATCACATTGATTTGAAGATTGTGGTACAATATTTCTAGGAAATGACATTTCCCGCCTTTCCTATTTATTTATTTATTTATTTGGCTTGTATGCCACCCATCTCCCCCAACGGGTGACTCTGGGCGGCTCACAATAAAAAACACAGTGCTCTCCAAGATGGCTAAAAACTATAAATAATTAAAAACATATTAAAAATACCCTAAAAAACCTCCTCTAATTTTTGGCCCTAAAAAAAAAAAACCTGTAAGATGCTGGGGGGAGGACAACCCATCATCCCACCAGCCATCTCCACAGGTGCGGGCCCCCCTTTGGCCCCCAGGCCTTCTGGCAGAGCCAGGATTTAATACCTTTCCTGAAGGCCATGAGGGAGGGGGCACACTGGACCTCAGAAGGCAGGATGTTCCATAGGGCGGGCGTACAGCAGAAAAGGCTCTCTGCCTAGACCCCACCAATCAAAATTCCCTGACTGGTGGGGTCTGCAACCTGCCCCTTCTGCTGGACCGAGTGGGACGGGCCGAAGTGACCAGGGCGAGGCGGTTCCTCAGATAACCTGGTCCCATGCCATAAAGGGCTTTAAAGGTAATGACCAACACCTTGAATTGGACCCGGAAACAAACCAGTAGCCAATGCAGCTCACGCAACAGCGGTGTTATATGTGCCCTCCTAGGGGCATTAAGAACTGTCTGCGCCGCCGCATTCTGCACCAGCTGTAGCTTCCGGATACTCTTCAAGGGTAGCCCCATGTAGAGCGCATTACAGTAGTCCAACCCAGAGGTGACCAGGGCATGAGTGACTGTGTGGAGGTCCCCCTGATCCAGGAAGGGGCATAACTGGCGCACCACATAAAGTCGTGCAAAGGCCCTACTAGCCACGACTGCCACCTGCTCTTTGAGCAGGAGTCGTGAGTCCAGGAGAACCTCCAGATTATGCACCGGGTCTGTCTGGGGTAGTGCAACCCCATCAAGAACCAAAGATGACAAAGTCCTAGATCTTGAGGCTCCCCGTATCCACAGCCACTCCGTCTTACCAGGGTTCAGCTGAAGCCTGTTGTCCCCCATCCAGGTCCCCACAGCCTCCAGGCACCGCGAAAGGGCAGTCACAGTGTCACTTAGGGCACCTGGGATGGAGATGTATAGTTGAGTATCATCAGCATACTGATGATACCTCACCCCATGGTGCTGGATGATCTCACCCAGCAGTTTCATGTAGATATTAAATTAAAATATTAAATAAGAGTGGTGAAAGCACTGACCCCTGTGGTACTCCACAAAGTAGGGGCCGGGGGCTGGACCTCTTGCTCCCTATCAACACCGATTGGGTTCGGCCTTGGAGAAAGGAGCTGAACCAGCACAACATTGTGCCACCCAACCCCAACTCCTGCAGCCGACCCAAAAGGATACCATGGTCGATGGTATTGAAAGCTGCCAAGAGGTCAAGAAGAGCAAGGATGGATGCACTCCCCCCATCCCGCTCTCGCCAGAGATCATCTAAAAGTGTGACCAATGCTGTTTCTGTCCCATAACCGGGCCTGAATCCTGACTGATAGGTGTCCAGATAATCCATTTCCTCCAGGATCCTCTGAAGCTGCCGTGCGACCACCTTTTCTACCACCTTCCCTAAAAAGGGGAGGTGGGAGACTGGACGAAAGTTGTCCAGGAGGGTGGGGTCTAGCAACGGTTTCTTGAGGAGTGGGCGGACCAAAGCCTCTTTGAAAGGCTTCGGGAACACCCCCTCCTGCAAGGAGGATCAAACCGTTCCCAGATAACTGGGCAAGGACGCTCCCTGGGCAACTCCTCTGGACCTACTCCACGCTTGGCTTCCAACTGAGAACGGATCTGAGCAATTTTATCCATCAGGTGTTCAGCAAATTCCTCTGCACGACCCTGCAAGTAGTCCTCCGCCCCCCCTTTTCCTAGGAGGGCCCGGGTGACCCTAAACAGGGCTGCAGGGTGACACTCTGAGGATGCAATAAGAGCGGAGAAATATTGACATTTCGCCGCCCTTACCGCCACTAGGTAGGCCTTAATAGCAGCTCTAACCCGTGTTTGGTCTGATTCGTCCCCAGTTTTCCGCCAGCGGCGCTCTAGCCGTCTCTTAGCCCTTTTCAGCTCCCTCAACTCCTCCGTGAACCACGGGGAGCACCGGGAGTGATGGGCCAAGAGAGGACGCACAGGCGCGATCCTGTCCAAGGCCCCAGCTGCCTCCTTGTTCCAGGCTGCAGCCAGAGCCTCCGCTGGGCCGTGCAGCAAGGCCTCGGGAACAACCCCCATCTCCCTTTGGAACCTGTGCAGGTCCATCAGGCGCCGGGGGCAGACCGTTCGAATAGGTCCCACCTCCCTGCGGAGGGGGGCAGCATAGGAGAATCCTGCTGCCACCAGGGAGTGATCTGACCATGACAGGGGGGATAATATAAAATCCCCCACCAGATCACGCTACCACTGCTCCGACAAGAAAACCATGTCTGGAGTGTGACCACTGTCCCGGGTCGGGCCATTGATGACCTGGGATAGGCCCATGGCTGCCATGGTAGCCATGAACTCCCGAGCCGTCTCCGAGGCCAACCCCAGGATGGCAGATTAAAGTCCCCAAGACCATAAGTCTGGGGAACTCCACTTCCAACCCCAAGATGGCCTCCAGCAGCCCAGGCAGGGAGGCTGCTATGTAGCAGGGAGGCTGTTACAATACCAGCACTCCCAACTGATCCCGTGTGCCCAACCTCAGGAACAGGGTCTCACATCCTGCAACTTGTGGAGCAGGGCCCCTGAAGGCCAATAGGGATTCCCTGATGACTACTGCCACTCCCCCTCCCCTGCCCTCGGGTCTCGGCTGTTGCCACACCCTAAAACCGGCTGGACACAATTCCAAGAGGGCTACTCCCCCCTCTGGTGCCAGCCAGGTCTCGGTGATGCACGCCAGGTCAGCCTGCTCCTCCCCAATAAGGTCGTGAATAAGGGGGGGCTTATTATTGACTGACCTGGCATTCAGCAGCAACAGATGAAAGCCCGGGCCTCTGTAGGCCTGCTGACCAGGGTCTGGGCTTGAGCTCTGAGGGCCGGAACACGCCACCAGTATAACGCATCGGGGGTGTCTTCCCCTGAAACGGCCTGCCCTCTGGCTCCCGCCATACTGCCCCATGCCCGTCACCACCTGAATGCCCGCCCTAAACCGCCCGAGGTCCTCCTTCTCCCCCCCTCCAGGCCTCCCACTTAAGGGGCCTGCCATACCACCCACCACACAAGGTAGAGGAGACAAAAAAGGGGTGGGGCCACACACCCCTGTGGCACTTCAGCTGACTGCTCTCAGCGCCAACAGGGGCACTGTTCTTGGCTCTGCTGGCGACGCCGCAGCAGCAACCAACGCTATCCTGTCGCCGCCTCCTCTGGGACCGAGCGTCGCTCGCTGCCATGCTTGCCTGCGTCCTCTCCTCTCAGTCCCTGCTCCAGCTGCCGCCGCCGCCGCAACTCCTCTCCCCACAGCCGCGGCCCGCTTCGGACGGAGGTAACACTGGGGGTTCTCTTCATTCACCCCCCATTCGTACGGAAATCCCGCACCTCCAACTCTCCTCACCCGCATAGTTAGTTATGGTTATGGTGGAGGCCAAAAAGGAGGTTATGGCTGGGAGCTCCGTACTAGGCGTCCGCTCCCTGCCGCCATCTTGGAGAATTCATCTTTATAAACTCACTCCATGTGGTAATCCAGATCACAAAATTAAGCAACAAACAAACACACCCACCCACCCCTGGAAGCCAGGATTTTCAGTTTGGATTATATTTACAGCTACAGCACATATTACCATCCCAATTTGGATCTGTAGCATTTTCAATCTTGGAAACATCTCATTTACTACAAGCAATTATTAAAATCTATGACATTAAAAAGTGTACAATTACTGTTTATGAAATTCTGTTGGTGGTAAATCAATTTGATATGTAAACTTTAATGGCTGACCAGAATAAAGAATTAAAGGTTCCCATTTTGCTCAGATAATGGGTAGAGGTGTTAACATCAATATCTAAAATTCAAGTAGATCTTAGATAATGCCCTATCTATCTATCTATCTATCTATCTATCTATCTATCTATCTAAATTGGAGTCTCCTGTGCTTATATAGAAGAGGCTTGGATAAATTGTCATGCTGATGGACATGCAATCAGATTAATGCTTCCTTTAAACATACTTTTTATAATGTCTTATAGCTGTTCCTTTTCAAGAACAAGTTATTACATGTATTAACTCAACTGTGAGACAAGATATAATATTCTCAGATATTCATACTCTTTTGAACTATATCCCTATTACAAAGAAATTGGCATCTGGCAAAGACAGTGAATTCTCTATGCATCACTTATTCTTGAAAATGTTTTTCTTCAGCACTGGAAAAATCAATATATGGCCCCAGTTACTCAACAGTTTGAAGAGTTGATATTATTAGCAACATACAAATAAATTATTTATCAGTGTAGATTAGCTATGGTTGATTATAATGAAATATGGCTACTGTTTATTGAAATGTATGTATATATTTCAAATATCTATGAATATATGCTCTGTATTTTTTTGTTTTTCTAGTTTTCTTTGCTGGTATTTTTTCTTTATAACTGTGTATTGTTTTTCACTTTTACTGTGTTCAGTTAATAAAAAGATATGTGTTCAGTTAATAAAAGGATATGTAAAAAGAGATACACACACACACACACATTAACATATCAATAAACAGTAGCCATATTTCATATATGCATACATGCATATACATATATGCACAAATGATTGTTTGACATCTAGATTTTATGTTTGTTTATTGCTATTATTACTTTAGTTGACTATTATATTTAATGTCTTGTTAGCAGCCCAAAGCTTCAGCCATATCAATTGATTAATTGATTGATTGATTAAATAATCTGTTTAATTTGCTGCTTCTAAAAACTGAAGATACCTACTCCCAAAAAAGTTTATCACTTACAAAAACAAACAATAAGAAAGGAAATTAATGGTTGAAATGCCTTCATTTATAATGTAATTATTTAGAAATGTGAATGTTCTAATACTATCATACCCTCATGGCATTGAGCTTTTGAAACTATGATATAAAATATTTCATTTGATTTAAACTAGGTTTTTACAAAACTTAACAGCTACAATTTTAGAGTTTGTAATTTTATACATCATCATATATAGGTATCAATAAATTGTATGAACATTAACTCATAATGTGCTGTTTTTCTCTTTGATTCAGCAAGAAATACGAGAATAATTGAAAAGTTGGGTTTTTTTAGGATTATAAACCATATTGTGATTTATTGTTGGTTTACTTTCTGTAGCTATTGCTTAGTGTGATGTAGTAACAGAGACTGTTTATGGTTTCTTGGATTATCATGTTACTTTTGTGATTTGTCCAAGCTACTAACCAACTCTTGTAGAAACCAAGAGAGACTGAAAGAAGATGAAAACGGAAGAGGAATTGACCAGGCAAGCAACAATGATTTTGCTTTATTGCAAAATTTAATTCTGTCTTATTCTTGGCTTGTTTAACACACTATGATTAAAACAAATTATAACTTAGTGTGATGGTGAATTTAGCCACAGGATAACAAATGTGTCTATATTGCATGTTGATGGTACATACTGCAAAAGCCAAGAAATAGCATAAAGTTGTCTAACTCATCAATTAGCTAATTAATTAAATGGTGAAACTGCACTGGGGCAAACCAGTCTTAGCTACGTCTCCTTTTCTTTTTCTTATCTCATTCCTTTAATTTTATTTGCTTACTATTTCTTACTTCTTTTGTGCACGTTGCTTACCCCAAAAGGGAATAGCATAATGGCATTATAAATAGGAAATGCAGTCACAGTAAGCACAGTCATTTTGCCTTTTGGAAAACGCTGCCCAACTACCTCAGCACCCTTCTACTGCCCAGACAGCTGGATAGCATGATCTTTTCGCATTGTGCCACCTAATGCACCTTATTAAAAAGTCCCCTAGTTGCTTGCTTAAAATAGTCAAGCAGCTTTCTTCATTGCCATAAGCATCTAGATATTCTGGTTCCTCTGCAGGGGACCCAAAAAAGTCAAGATGGTGGGCTTGACTAGGCAACAAAGCATCATTCTTTTTAAAGATGGGTTGCACACATAGAAAAAGGCCAGCATTGTGATTGCATGGTTGCATCCCATTTTATTTATTTATTTATTTATTGCTTTTAAAATAATAACAGAAAAAGGAAAAGAAAAGGGACAAAACACAAAGATCATTATAATGAAAGTTCATGCATTCCCAAAGAAAAGAAAAACAACACATAAAAAGTGTTTTTAAAAAGTGAAAAAATACAACAGAAAAAAAGGAACAAAGTATAAGATATCTCATTATAACAGTTAACAGTTACACACACACACACACACACATACCTATCTAATATGAATATTATTCAAGTATGTATATGCTAATTTCTAATATGCTTATATAACTAACATTCTTTTTTTAATCTACTGTATTTTGTATAAATGAGTCCCATATTTCATTATGCTTGTCCATACAAAGTCTATGTCTTTAGGCAATCCACTCATAGTTGGCAAGTGTAATCAGGTCTTTGATCCATTGAGTGAATGGGGTCATATCTTTATCTTTCCAGTGCTGCAATATCAGTCTTTTGGCCACAGTAAGGGCATGGAGAATCCATTTACATTGTCCAGTTGTCAAATTCCATGGACTAGATGTGTAATTCAAGAGAATATTATCCTCTGAAAATTTTAGCTTTTGTCTCACAGTAACATTTATATGGCCCACTACTTTCTCCCAAAATTCAGTAAGTATAGGACATTGTCAAAACATGTGTTTTAAAGAAGCATTGTCCTTATTACACCTCCAACAAAATAATGTCTTAGTCCTTTTCTATAGTGGCGTAGTGGAGTCCAATAAATTCTAAATATTATTTTTTATTGTATAAGTCATAGTTTAAGGTCCATTGACACTCTTGCTATAGAAGTTAAGACACTCTCCCATTGTCTAGGCAATATAGGAAAATATGGTTTCATCCACTATCTTGACTGTTTTGAGCTCCCTTCCACTGTGGATGTCCCTGTATATATTGCAGTGCCAGTTTCCCCCCAACTGTGCTGTGATGCATATCAACCCAGAAGATACACAGAGGCAGTAAAATGGGCAAATTAATATACCTCCTCAAAAGCTAGTTGCCCTATCTGGGCTGTAAAGGGGCAGAAAGGAATTAAAGTTTTCTGAATCTCTTCACTGTCATCTAGTGGTCACCTGAAAGTTTGCAGCCCAGATGGAGCTACCCTTCAAAAACTAACCCCAAAAGGAACATCATCTGAGATGTATTGTTGCTCAGATAAATGTTATGTTGTGCCTAAACTCACTGTGAAATGCACTCACATGCTACCAAAGACAATACTAACTAAAGTATCTCGCAGAATGTTATGTCCAGAGGAAGACAAATGTAATACAGGTAGTCCCCAGGTTAAGAATGCCCAGTTTAAGGACGACCCATGGGTAAGAACAGAGCCTATTGTAGCAAACTTTGAGTTAAATACACAATTATTTGAGTTAACACAGTAGTTCAAGTTGTTTACACAATACTACTTATACAATATTGTACAATAATACTGTTCCAGCTTACATACAAATTCGACTTAAGGACAGACCTTGGGAACAGAACTTATTCTTAAATTGGGGACTATCTGTATATGAAAAAGCCCTTTCAATAGCCCAGTCAAGCACACAAACATAATAAGGTACTGATTGTAATGAAATAGCAGTTTGTTGCTCTGGCATAATGCAAGTAAGGGGCAGCTGGGCATTTCTGATAAAAAAGACAGTCAGAAAGCTACAGGGCTGTGGAAAAAGGGAGAGATTTAAGGGAAGAGGAAGACAACTGATAGGATGAAAAAGGGGAAAGGGAAAGGAAATAGCCAGTATATATAAAACAAAGCAAAACCATCACAATAATGGTTCTTCTGACAAACGAAACAGCCATTCAGGAACATTCACTAACTAAGCATGGAGAGGGAGCATTGCTGATGTACCTTTGTATCCTATATCATCCGTTCATATGGTAACAGAGGAGATAGCATCAGTATACAACCAAACCTCATGATAAGACTTCTAACTTTGTCATTTGCAGGGGAAGACAAAGAGATTTGAAAGGATATTTCTCTGTCTCCAAAATAAACTTAGAAGTGATTGTGTGGCTTCTGGGTTGATGCATGTGTCATGCGAGCAATCACAGCAAGAACCTCTGTTGAACTTCATTAAATTTCAACAAGAAGTAAAATATAGGAAAACAGAGGGGGAAAAAAGGGGGAAAAAAAGGAAAAGATCAGAAAGGGAGTGAAATTTAAAGTACAAAAAAGAAGAAAAAGGATAACTTCCGACTTCCTTTGGTACAGGCACAAATATACAATACATTCATCTCTTTCTCTAATGTTTAAAATGTTACAAAACATGTCTATAATGATTAAAAAAAACTAGTACAAAGTATTTCTGTATTATAAAAATATCAGTCATCAAACCCTAAAATTAAAGTTTCGTTTCTTTCAGTTTCAAGCAAAAAGTCCAAAAGTGGTTTCCAAGTAGAAACAAAGCCAATCAAAGTTTTTTCTTTAATCAAAGTAATCAGTTTCTCCATCTCCGCCAATTCCATTAATTTCATTATCCATTCCTCAGCTGTAGGTATTTGTAAATCCTTCTATTTTTGTGCATATAAAAGTCTTGCTGCTGCTATCATATAAAGCAATAGTATCATATCCTAATATTTCTTAGCCTTCTTACAAGTTCACCAAAGATGATAAAAAGTATCTTTACATTGGTTGCATTTCCAACATATATTTGACATTCCTTTATACATGTTAGATAATTTATCTGGTGTTAAATACCAATGATACTGTATATCATCTTGTAAAAATTTTCTTTCAAATTGCAGTTAAGTATAAACTTCAAGCCTTTATTCCACATATTCCCTCATTGATCCAACATTATATTATATCCATTTTTTTGCCCACTTAAACATACAATCTTTAACATATTCATCTTCCATATTCATTTTCAACAGAAGTTTATACATCTTAGCAATAACATGTTCATCATTAGTGCACAAAGCAAACTCAAAGTCAGTTTTCTCATAAATAAAACCATAGCTCTTCTTGTCCAATTTGAATCTTCCCACCAACTGTGCATAAGTAAACCATCAGCAAGTACAACCTTCTAATTCTAATTCTTCCCTCTTCTTCAAGTAAGAACCTCTTTCCTGACATTGCTTGAACAACGTCACCTCCCCCGAGGATGTACACAGGTGCAATGCAAATGGAAAACCAGGGGATCCTGGTCCTGAAGGATTTCTTACAGAGGACATTAACAGCTGACATGTACATGACTCCATCTGAACAATGGAGGGATGTGGCTTACTGGGAGTGATTGTCAGATAGGGACAAGGCTGTGCATGCTTCAGGTATGATTTGGAAGAAGTGTGGAGAAAGAGCCAAGGGGGCAGTGAGACAGCCACTTGTATAGGGAACTCCTCTGAGTTTTTTAAAAATGTATTCTTAATTTTACCATTATTTTGGTTTCAGTCATGATTTATTAACAGCTCATTTCCTCCCTGGTAGTAATAACTGACCAGGAGAGACAAATCAGTTGGAGTGATAAGGTGGAGAACATTAATAACAAGTTTGGAAAAGACCAAGACTAAGATAATAACATGTTCATCATTAGTGCACAAAGCAAACTCAAAGTCAGTTGAACTGCAAATGCAAAAGTAAGAGTAAATCCAAGAAGGACTGAAGGAAGAGTTCAATGCACCAAAGGGTACTTAAGATCCCAAACACCACAATGATTCACTGAGTGACTGCTTTCATACTACTGATAAGTGTGCAATGCTTGATTGGGAAAGTGAAGAACTTACATTGCTTGAGGGGACAGTGCTGTTAGAGACTGGGGAAGGAGAGAGACTTGAAACTCCTTGCTATGAGGCTAGTGGCAAAGTGGCAAAAATAGAGCAAAAATAGAGCAAAATGGCAAAAATACAGCATTTTATATGCACAGTTATATCTATTCAGGATCAATTACTGACAGTAATAACAAAATAAATGAGCTGACATACCTCTTGGAGCAGCATATGCTGAAGCTGAAAGAAAGACATTTAAGGGAAATGTACCAGGTTGTCATAACAATAAACCTTGTCAGGCTATCCTGGGAGAGAAATCACTGATATAGATGCACCTTGCACCTCTGGGTTAAAGATACAATTTGTTCTTAGCAGCAATAATTCATGCATTTGTTGCCCAACAGAATCACACTATTGATTACTAACAACAAGATATACCTCAGTAACAATAAAAGAGCCGTTATCCAGTTCCTCACTCTGCTGCTGCATTGCCAAATGCATTACAGTATCTAAGGAAGGTCAAATGGCTTCTGAGCCCCATAGGATATATCAGAGTTGCGCTTACCTTTAAGTGTACCGTTCTACCACTAATGCTCATGAAAATGAAGGTTTTTAAAAAGAGATTTCAAATTATTTCAGTCTGGGTTTTCAAGGACACTGGTGTTTTCCATTTGCTGTCCTCATTTGAGGGAGCGACTGGCATTCAGAAAAGTACATGGGCCCATAAAATTGACACTTAGCAAAAGAGAAGTCGTTGCAACCAGCTACCTCCAAGGTCAGACTCATTTAAGCTAAATCTTGGGGAACAGATGAGGGAAGGGATACTCCCACCTCACTCATTTGGGAAAGAAATCTTGTACAAACTGAATGCAGTTAAAAGCACACTAACATCTGGTGTGAGTTCTATTGGGACATTTAAAACTTTAGTTCCAGCTAATAGCAAAGAGGCTCTACATTAAATTATCCAGTATATCAAGTGGATGAATTAAGCTCTCCAGTCTATAAAAAGAGGAGACATAATAGCCTAAGCCAAGAATGCAAGAGAGCAGATAATAGACATTCTATCGTGTTACATGCAGCTGAACAGCAAGAATGATTAACTCAGCCCATTTGTATGGAGGAACATTCTGCTCTACTTATAGACTTAGCAACATGAGCATCTGAACTATGCAGGAAGCCCCAAAGAGATACCATGGATCCTCTTGCTCAATTAAAGACTTGCAGGAAGAAGGGAAGAACTCCTGACAATTTCAGCAGAAGACCCTTGGGAATCCCTTACTGTAGGGAGCTCCCACAGATAGCTTTTTGTTCATCTTGATGGGGCTGCACAAACTCAGCAGCAGAGACTGCCACTTGAGATCATTTTAAATCAAGGTATCTATGCTGGAGATGGACTGAAGCATGCACCAAGCCAGCAACTCAGTATTATCTCAGAGTTCAAGATTCTGGCATATAGGGATTATTCTATAGAAGAAGTTGGACTTGCCCAATATAGCTCCTAGAATGAGCCTGGCTAACAATTCTTACTTCATGGCACTCACTGAGTTATGCTCCTGAGCTTTGTTGCTAGCTTATTACAGACAGATAACCTGAACCCCCTGAAATTATCAAAGCTGAGTACTGAGTCTCCAAAAGGCCCAGATTTACCATCTGGCAGCATGAGCCACAACGCTCCTGAACTTAACTTGCTGCTGCTGTGATGGGGTGGTTGAAGTCACTCAAGGCCCCCCTTTCAGTTCTATTGAAAACTACAGAATGTCAGATCTTCCACTGATTGCTCCTGAGAAGATGCATTGACTCAGACAACTTCGTGACACTGCACTCTTGGAACCCTGCTGGGTGGAAAGCTACAGTAAAGATGTTGCATTTATGGATTATATTTCTAATATATAATTTGATATACTCTTACTTCTGGAAACTTGGGAAATTCAGGCTCTCCATATGAATAGATTTCAAACTTTTTTTTAACTCACTGCAGTGCCTGGAGCAGGCCATGGTAGATTGGTTGGGGTTTGAGTTTACATATCTCAATATCAGGGCCTTTCAGTTAGACTTCTTGAAATGATATGCAATTGCAATTAAATTCACCAATGAAACCTTGTTATGGATAAATGTTTATATCCTGCCCATCTGTCTGTTATCAGGTCAATAGCAAATGCTAAGCAACTTTTTGTCATTATATCCTTCTGCCAATGTAATCATTGCTGACTATTTTAATACAAGAATGGGAGCAAACATTGTTGTATTCTAAATTTCACCAGTTCTACCCAGCTTCAGAGTAGTGCTGGGCATTTCAAAGGGCTGTATATATTGCAAAGTCTCAGCAGGCTGAATTTATTTGTAATGAATGGGTCCATGAGCAGTGGTTATTTTGCTGCATATTTCTCTTGGGCAGGGATGAATCCTTCCCTTGTACAGTAATAATTAGAAGATTGTGCCTGCTTTTATTAGAATTTCATATTGACAGTCATCCTGATAGCAATCATTTTCCTAAAATGCTGTTACTAAAAGCCTACAGAGGTCCCTGCAGTTTTGTTTTGTTTTTTTTGGCAAGAAGTGTTTTGCCCTTGCCTCCTTCCTAGGGCTGAGAGAGTGTCTGGCCCAAAGTCACCCAGCTGGCTTTGTGCCTAAGGTGGGACTAGAACTCACAGTCTCCTGATTTCTAGCCTGGAGCCTTAACCACTACACCACACTGGCACTCTGATGATATACCTAGGCCTATTGCTTTGATACTTTGTAACAGCAAATTTACATACTGTTCATACACTCTTATTGTGAAACTGTTTATCTTACATTAAATCACCTAGTTAGGCATAGGCATGATAGGAGATGTGAGGGCTTCTTCCTTTGATGTCTGAGTAAGGCCTTGACTCTAGAAGACTAGACACCTTAAGGATGATTGCAACTGCGTGAATATCCCATCATAAATTTTGCTAAACAAGGTAGAAATAACACATACAAAAGAACCTTTTTAGGGTCTTCATACTTCAAAATTTAAAGTTTCATCAGAACTTTATTACCTTCATTTTAATTACTAAACAACTACATATGTCATTGCTTTTTAGGGTTACTGCTCATGCCTCATAAGTTAGGTATATGTAATATATATACATGCATGTCTATCTCTCTCTCTCTCACATACACACACCTCTCTCTCTGTCTCTCTCCCTCTATGTTACCTTGCCACGCATTTCCTTACAACTATTTTGGTTATCTTCAAAGAGACTTGTTTCTCTTGAATAACAACTTTTGGTTTCAGTATAGAGTAAAATAACTCAAGCACTTCATGGGCCAACATATCAAACACTTCCTTTAAAGTAGCCATCTGGTGCCCTCTAGTGATCAACCTTCAAAGTCTTGTTATCAGCTTGGAATGTAAGCCAAAACAATTATTCCCATGCCAGCAAAAATAATCATTCCATGCGAGAGGATCTTTCTAATTAACTTCAAAGTCTTTCTTTAAATCAATTTCATTCGAACCCTTAGTGTTTAAAAACTTCCTCAAAACAACACTATAATCACCCCTTTGCTGTATGTTGCAAAAAATAAAGAACCTACAAAGCTGGAAACACATAATTTTCTTTCTTTTTAAATGGATTGAAGAGAGACTCACCCATCAAATACTAAACTTGCAGTTCCAAAGGTTTTTCAATCTTAAAAAAGAAAAGAAAAGAAAATTAAGCTCCAAGGCAATTAAAAATATGAGGCTTGGTTGAACCTTGAGTCCATAAAAGACTGCATTAATGGCTCAGAGCATGACAGAATCCCGTCTCCGGGCTGATTGCAAGCAACTGCAAAAACTTTGGCTTCTGCTGTCTACTCACAAAAAATAGCCATCCGGAGTACATATGTGTAATCTCAAGATCTCTCTTTGATCCAGAGAGAATTTCTGCTATCTGGATCCCACATCCAACTGTAATGCCCCCCATGATCTGCAGAGTGGAGAAAATGTGGGGCATTAGTTCACCATTCCTCACTGGTCATATTTTACCCTCTCTCTCGCTCTAAGGTTACATCAAAGTTTCCTGCTTTCCATAATCTACACTTTCTAATCATCAAATTCATGAATCATTCATACCTACTGAACTAAACATATTTTCAGCTAGAGACCAGGCACAACTTCTGTTTGGAGCCCAATTGGGACCTTTGCCCCCTTGGAGAGAGCATGATCTTCATTTTTAAGGAACATATTTCAGGTCCCATGATGTGTTCCTAACATGGTTTGGCATTAGGCTAGGGTGACCACAACTGAGGCTTATATTTGGACATGCATCTTATGATATTGGCTAAAGTTACTTTTCTTCAAGTAGGCTTGGTCCTCTGATTCTGACAAATTTGTTTCATCTTGGAATGGGATTAGAATAGAATAGATAGGGAGGTAAACCTTTACTGTGGTCTTTGGCCAACGTGTGTGTACACACACACACATTAAAATGGCAATTAAAAAAAGTTAAATGAGTTAAAGAGGAAGAAAGGAAGGGAAGAGGAAAGGGAAAAACTGAAGATATCAAAGAAATGCAGTTTTATTGGACAATATTTGTTGTTTCACTCTTGTAGCAGTGAGGCAAAATTTGGCTACATTGTAGGTGGTAGTGGTTTTATGGTCTGCTAAAAATAGGAGATGTACCATTGGTCATCTCTCCCTGGGAATTAAAAAAGATTCAAATAGAAATTACAGTACAACAGGATATGCTGAACATCCGCTATAGTGTGGGTGTCACAAGGGCAAAGTAGTTTGTGGAAAGGAACATTTTGGTATTTGCCATCAATAACTGCTAAAGGGAGTAAGTAATTAAAATGGTATTGTTTCTCACCTGAAGCTTTTCAAATGTCAGGATGTAAGTATGTGGTGGCAGTCCTTAAACAGAGTGCCATGGACCTAGAGAGTCTATTACAGTGTTGTCCAAACTTGGCCACTTTAAGATGAGTGGACTCCAACTCCCAGAATTCTGGGAGTTAAAGTCCACTCATCTTAAAGTGGCCAAGTTTGGACAACACTGGTCTATTAGATCCAGCTGCCCTTCTAAAGATGGGCTTCTGGGTAGTTGCTCTCATTCTTTTAAGCTGGCAAGATATTTAAGCCAAATAACACTTCCCAAATTCAGAAGAGCTCTAACTCTGGCAATATTTAATTCCCCTCCAACAGCTGTACTTGAGGAGAATTTCCAGGGTATTCCATTTGAACAAAGACTTCACTCCTATGGTGAAGGAGTCTTGAAGCATTGAGCGATGTGTTTCTATTTTGCCCTTATTATAAAGATACCCAGTTTCAACTTGCTGGCTTGCTGGCTTATTCATTCATTCAATTTATGTAGCCGCCATCTCACATTCATGACTCTGAGAGGCTTACAATTAATTACACCCCCACATTCTAGTGAGATTTCTGATGTACATGGATTCATTGTATTTATAGTTATTGTCTGACTAATATGAACTTATTTCTCTGAATGTGGTTAAGTTTAGCTTTACTATTTGCAAAATTCATTGTACTCTGACCACATCAGTTTTATAAACATTAATTTTGTTATATTTTTATTTTCTGTCTCAGAGTGGTCTTCTTTTTATTTTCATTTCCTTTTTCCCTTTTTATTTTTTGAATTGGTCAATGCCTTAATAAAGCTTATTGAATATTGAAGTGCTTTGAACAGCACAGCACATCACTGTCATTCATTAAAATAGCCCATCTTTTTTCAGATTTCCATGCAAGCTTAAAAAAGATGCTGCTGCTTTAAGGGCTCAACTCATTAATGCACTTCTTAAAACAGGCACTTTTTTCTTTGAGGTTCATACAAAGGTCTAAAAAAAATGGGCTGCTTTAACTACTAGCAGTTATATACTATGCTCACTCTTATGTGAGATCCGAAGCACTTCCTTGGAATCATTTTCAAAGCAGTCATGCTAAATATTCTTTTGTTTTGAATGTCTGCATAGGCTACTGTTTTGCTCAAATATGCCACAGATATGCTGATGTTTATGAGTCATATCAAAAATCAAAATCTTACAATTGCTATGAACACAGATGATTTGTAATTATCCTATATAAGCATTTTTATCCCTTTTTGACTATTTATTATACATGTACTGCCCAACTGTATGTAGCATTATTATCAGCCTAGCTAACACTGCATAACATAGTAAAGATACTATTTAAAGACCTGGTAAACATATTATGCACACTTTTCATTGCTGAATGTCAAATCATTTTCTTAGTTCCTAGAAATGAAATATTATCCGAAGGTTATTCAGTATGCATTGAATACTGCTTCAGTGTTAGCAGGCATTTAGAAGTGAACAGAGTGTAATACGGCTTCTTATATGACACTTCTCCACACCATTCTTGGTCTGCTGAGTATTTTCAGTTTAGATTATATACGAATTGAATCTTATCTTCCATGTGAAAGCCATTTTTGAAGCTTGCAGGAGGGGCATTCCTGATTCTCAAGAGCCTGAGGAAAATAATAATCCCTTTTAATTTGCATTTTTTTTGAATTCACATTTCTCAAAATGGCAAGCCCCAGCTGAATACTCAACCCAGCTATTCATCTATCAACCCACTCATGAAAATGTTTATGCTGATACTATATGGATAATACATTAATAAACTGTTTTTTTTTAAAATGCCAATGTTAAGGCAAAACAGATTGATAGGCTTATACACTGTCCCTTTTCCCCTTCAGTGTTAAGAAAGACCCAGTGCTACATGTCCCCTATATTATAATCTAAATATAATCTTCACATTTACAAATACCATTGCTCCAACCATATTTTATTTATTAGATTTCTAAACTGCTACAATTGTGACACTCTTAAATGATTCCCATGTTTAAAATGCTGATCACTGCTAAGATAACTATCAGTGACTATTACTTTGGGATCAACTGCTGTGTCAAGCTGTGGCATATGGGTTTTAGTGGCCTGGCGTGGCTGCTGTTCTGCTGTTGTGAGCCAGCCATTGGAGTGAGTAAAAGGAGAAAAAGAAGTTCAGTTCTGGCCTTGAAGGGCAGCTGTGCTGTGACAAGGGCTGATGAGCTGACATGGCTGCTAACCAGGGCTGGTGTGGGAAGATGTCGAGACAGCAGTCCCATTGCTCCAGCCTGGTATATAGGTATTGGGGACTAGAGCCCTGGGATCGGACACTCACCTTCTCAGTTGCTGAGGGACATGCTGCCGGTCTAACCTAAAAACTGGAGAGAGAGAGGAGGAAAGGAGAGAAAAAAGTCTATGCAGAGTGAATGGAATGGCTGGAGAGAAAAGTTGGGAGCAGAAGTTAAGTGTGCAGAGAAGGTGCCAGTTCCTGGTCATGAAGGGAGAAAAAAGGTCCAGGGTTGGTTTTACTGGAAGAAGGGAAGTGAAGACCCAGAGGGATGAGAGCGCCACCTGAGACCCAAGAACAGGAAGGAGGGACCTGGCTGGCTGCAGGCGGTGGCTTCACCCAAGACCCCAGGCAGGGAGGACGAGATCGGCTGTTGGTGGTGAAGCCCTGGTCTCTGGGGAAGGATTAGGCAGAAGACCCTGAGAGAGGTTCTTCCCCCAGTGGAGAAGCAGAAGGTGTTCGGCTGAGCAGATCCAGGAGAAAGCCAAGCCATGCTGAGCACACTCCAGTAAATTCCAGCCTGTTTCTTTCTTTTCACTCTCTCTCTTGTTAAGCCCAGAAATGGGGCCAGGAGATGGAGAGATAGAGGGAGATGGTCTCTGGGAGGGAGAGTTAGGAAGACACCTGACACAGTGAACAATATTGTGTTGTATATACCTGTTGTAAATACCTGCTATAAATGACATCACTGTATATAGTAAAAAGTATAAAAGCCTCCACTGTCTTGTTTTTCTGTGTCAATTGCCACCCTCGCAAAACAATACCCCTCCAGTTCAAAAAGAACCCTGTCACATTGTGACACAAGCCCCATGTGTCTGGGCAAGATCAAAGAAGGAAGAAGTATACAGATTTCAGTAAGGTACTTTTAATATCAGTCTGGGGTAAATACAGAATCTTGGAAACTGTAGGAGGAATTTCTCGGCCTGCCTTATCTATCTATCTATCTATCTATCTATCTATCTATCTACCTACCTACCTACCTACCTACCTACCTACCTACCTACCAAATTTGTCACCACCCATCTCACTACAGAATGACTCTGGGTAGTTTACAGTAAAAACAGAAAAAACATTAATTACAATAAATATCAATTAATTAATCAATTAATTAATTAAATATGCTAAAAACAAACTTCCTATATGATACTTCCAAGAGGCTGATGTTAATTAGATGTTAATAAACTCAGGGAGCGTCTTCAAGACACCAGCCATCTCCAGGGTTGGTTGTATCTTCCCTCGCCCCACACAAGTTGGCAGAGCCAAGTCTTCAATTCCCTCTGAAAAATTGGGAGGGTAGGGGCCCACCTCACCTCTGGGGGGACAGAATTTCATAGGGCGGGGGCAACGGCAGAGAAGGGTCTCCTCCTAGGCCCTGCCAGCTGACATTCTCTTGCTGACAGGGTCTGCAACATGCCCTCTCTACCTGATTGGGTGGGATGGGTCAATGTAATGGAGGTGAGATGTTCCCTCAGGTAACCTGGACCCATGCCATGTAGGGCTTTAAAGGTGATAACCAACACCTTGAATTGAACCCAGAAACAAACTGAAACCCAAGTGAGTAAATTAAGACAGAGTCTCTTTGAATGCTTTGAAATGCTTCTTCCCAGACCTCTTTCCACCAGCGCTAAACTGCTGTTTCTGAGATAAGCTGCCAACAGACTCACCTTCTATCTCTTGATTGTTTATTCTCTCTTCCATTCTTTTCTTCACAATCTCTCACATGCTCTAATACAATGTTTTTCAAACTTGGGAACTTTAAGATGCTGGCTGGGGAATTCTGGGAGTTGAAGTTCACACATCTTAAAGTTGCCAAGTTTGAAAAACACTGCTCTAATAGTACTTCCAAATTTAAATACGGAGAGTTGTTAAAAAGCATGATCAAATGCACAGTAGAATCTTAGAAGGGAGAAGTGGAGACTAAAGGATAACCACGCGTCACTCATGGGAACTGCTCATTCAGATCCTACCTGTCTTTTGAAAACTCTTGAAGAGCCAGCTTTTCCCCCAAATGCTAGATTGGGAGGTTATGAGAGCCTGTTTTAATTGTTTGAATATATGAATTGTTGTTGGTGTGAGTATGATATGGTTTTCATTTTGGGGGTTATTATTTGCTGCTTTTAATTTTCTGTTGGCCACCTGAGTTTTATGGCAAGTGGGTGGCCATATAAGATAGACAGACAGACAGACAGACAGACAGACAATAGAGAAAGTTATACATAGAAACATTTTTAAAAAGTGATGGACAAACTTTCATTGCATCTCTTCCCCAGGGCAGAAGTATGTGAGAAGTATGTGAGACAGTAGCTCAGGGTTCTCTAGGATGTTTTCTGTCTTACTGCTTGACCTTGATCAAATCAGATGTGTATTTTCTTTCAGCAGTTCTTGAATGCTAGCAAAGGAAAAAGATGAAAGGAAACAGATTATATGATTAAGGACATCATATCACATCCTAAAAATGTTGATGGGTTTCTCCCTTTCAAATCTCAGTCCTGAAGAAATATTTTTCAATGCTACAATTCAAAAGTGAATTGGAACTGTAATGTCCAAGGTTTCAAATATTGTCTGCCCAGAATCCTGCGGGGACTTCATGCCCTGTAATCAATAGGTATATAAACACTAGCCATTGGTGATGCCTGGCTAGGGTTCAATCGCAACTTTAAAAATATTAGCAGGAATAAAGGGAGGTTGATAAAATAAAATAAAATAAAATAAAATAAAATAAAATAAAATAAAATAAAATAAAATAAAATAAAATAAAATTTTATTTATTTATTTATTTATTTATTTATTTATTTATTTATTTATTTATTTATTTCTTCTGTATGAGATGGCCAGGAAAATCTTCCATTTTGCATGATTACACAGTCAGTCTTGGAAGAGCTGCAATAGAGGCAGGATCATTGTGAAAAACTCCACAGTGTTTTCAGTGTGAAAAGAAGAGTATATGGAGGATCTCTGACAACCTTGTACAGTAGATAAGGTAAACTTGACCAAACCTTTTAAAGATTCCAACTGAGCAAATTTTCTTCAGATTTTTAAAGAAAAATATCCAGAGGAAATTGTACTTCAGAGAAGTTGCCCAGTCCCCAAAAGCAAACAATTAAACAGAGAGCATGTCACCTGATCCTCATATCCCTGCAAAAAATACTAATAAAGTTTAGATGGATATTAGAAATATAATTAATACTATGTCCAGTTAATAACACTTACTTGGCTATTCCAATGCAACAGCAACAGCATCAGAATAATCAGCAACAGTATAAATATTTATATTTATAAATTGAATAAATGAATAAAACAAAATTTGTCTGAGCTGTTTTTCATTTCAGGCTCAGAATCCCATCCAGACCCAAGCTGAATGACACACTGAACTCTCTATTTGTTGAAAAGTAAAGAACACAAAACCAGAAGTCTGCCTGAAAACCTATTCAAAGTACACAACTTGTAGGTATCTGGACTTTAACTCCTAGAATTCCCCAGCCACAATGGCCACTGTGCGTTCAGTCTGGAAGTTACTTAGATTAGGAAACAAGTTGGCCCTAATTTGAATTCTTAACAAAATGGAAATGAAAAGAGTCTGTACAGTATATTAACATGATTAATGGTGTGAGTGCTCCTTCAGCTGCTCCTATTTGCTGGAAATTCTGAGAGTTGCTATCCTAACACATCTAGAAGGTGTCAACCTGGAGTAGCTCAATCTAGGAGGATCTGGAGAGGAAGGCAATTTATGTTGCCTAGGCAAAACTAGTAGCAGAATCAACTGGAAAATCCATCCAAGATTCAGGTGGATAAGATTTGAAGCGACTATTTTTCACCAATCCTGGTCGTCCTTTCTGCCTCTCTGACAAACAGATGGAGCTTATTTGGCTGATGCCTGGTAATAACATTGTCTGTGCTATTTTGGAATAGTGTCTGTTGCCTATGGCAAGTAGGATAATAAGAGATAAAATAGCCAGCAGAAAGATGTACAGATAGATTAAACTGGATGCCGGAAGGCAAAAAATAAAGTTCCAGGTACCCAGCCATTTTGGTACTTGGTATTTGGAAAGGGAAAAGCACTCTTGGGCTTGAACTGTCTATATAATGCTTAGATCTCTGGAGGCTGTGACCCTGGAGGACCTTTCAATTATTTACAGAGCAGGAATAGCTATCAGGCTGGCCTTGAGACAGACTGAGCTTGCTCCCATTATCATCCTTAGGAATATGGTCCAATTTTTGATGTTGTAGGTCTTAGCATGTTGATTTACCATTTAATCCAATCCCCAGACTTAATCCAATTCTCCATATAATCACTAGAGCTGTATCTGCTTCAAAAATGATGAGGAAGAGATGCTCCAGACTTCCTGCAAGTGCAGTTCCTCTTTGCTGTTCATTCATTCATCCTCATACTTTTTTTCCCCAAGCTTCTGTGTAAGACTAAAAAGAGATGTCTTTATTTAATTTTAAGGAATCTATATTTTAAAGCAGCAGCATCTACTTTTAGGCTTGCAGAGAGCCTGAAAAAGACCACTGCTTTAATGAACAGGAGAAAGGTGCTGTATTCATGTTTCTTCCGATTCATTTTCCAAATGTGCATAATAATTGCAATTCATGCTTCTTCATTTCTTCATTTCCACCAGTTTATTTTTCTTTCATTTATTCATCCTGAACCTTCTGTAGAAGATTAACAAATTTTTTGATGTAGAAAACAAATCAATTTGAAACACATAATAATAAATGAATGCTTAATGTGCATATGTCATAATATGTACTTACAAGTCTGTGGATATGTTCCAAAATTTTGTTATTCAGTCAGAGCAGTTTTTTTAAAATTCTTTTTAGATTCTTGAAAGCCATGTGATTAAATTACAGCAGGGGGGTTTTGTTCCTATTTCATGAAACACAATAATGATTGCCTATACAGTGTGTTTATTTGGGTTATCAAAAGATTCAACTGCTTTCTGAAAGACTCCCAAAATAGGAATGCTTTTGTTTATTCATAGGGAATTTTATTTCCTTTCTAGGCAGATCAAAAGCCAACCAGTTCAGTGATATACTTTCTCTTCAACATGAGTTTTATAGAAATATTTGCTTGTTTTTGTTATGATCCTTAATATCATCTTTGTAATCTAAGCTTCAAGGCCATGCCTGTTGGCTATGCTTTGTTAACTTTTTGCATATTTTACTATATATATATATATAGTATATATTAAATAGATAGATAGATAGATAGATAGATAGATAGATAGATAGATAGATAATTTAAACCAGATGTCCTAGTAGTTAGTTCATAAGTCAAGCAGATGCCTGTTCTCAATGATCAGATAGTACAGTTAGCCCAGAAAGGGGAGATCAGGGACGATGTACCACATCTGCTTCAGCACATTAGCATACTGTATTTCTAACAGACATGACCATTCTGAGCAAGAGGACATGGACCTCTTACTTTTGTTAAAAATTACTTTTTAACAGGGGCAATCTTCCCAAAGGCTTATCATATATAAAAAATAGTTAGGATAGCCAACAACTTCAGTCATGTGTATATAGGAGTAGTTAACTACTTTTATGTCTGCTATCTGGGTCTATTTCATAGTTTCTGTCTGGAACTGAGCACTTTTGGGGACAGTTTGCTTCAATGTTCCAGATAATGCATCTTTAGTTCTATGAAAAAAGAATGGCAGGGAACCTATGGATCTTGAATGCCTTTTGAAGGTGGGCTATACATTCAAGAAATAAATAATATTTGACCTGCATTGTTTCTATTCCTATGAGCCAACCCACCCTTTCTGGCAGGCAAATACTAACATGCTTATGGGCAACCACAGGTTTCCCATTAATCTCAGCCTAGTTTGCTGAATGATGACCTAAATGTGAACCTGTACAGTACTATCAATAATTTTGCATGGCAACAAAGCATGCTTCTCTTTCCCTAATCCCAGTGAGCCTAAGTACATAGACAATGTAACTGTAAAATAATTGTGATTATACTTGTTCAGTCTTGCTTCCATCTTCCTACTTTTCTATATGCACCCTTCGTCAATTTTTAATTTTGAGCACCAGAGAAATAAACCGTCCTGTTAAAACTTTGTGAACCACCAACCACTATTACTTTCCAAGACAGGTAAGAGGTGACTGGTGTTAAGGCATGCATCAGTCTTGTACAGGATAAAGCAGATCTGGGCCTAGTTGATGCCTAGAAGAAGAGCCACAAGAAAAAAATCTTGTATTCCACCATGAAAGAAATGTTAGAGAATACAGTAATAAAAGCATACAGCATACTTAAATTGTTAATCTATGATTCAAGGCAATACGTGAATGGATCGTATACCCCAAAAGTATTATTGAACAATGAGTAGTTTGTTCTGCATTGAAATGTAGTTAAAGAAAAAGATGGGCAATATCAAAAGCCAAACAACAGTGTAGAACCTCTATCTCAAACTGTATATTTCTTTATAAAAGATAATTGTTGCTGCCTCCTACACGCACACACACACACACACACACATACAGTATATCACCATGAGGAATATATATGTGTGTGTGTGTGTATATATATGTGTGTGTGTGTGTGTATATAGATATAGATAGATAGATATATATAGATTCTCATGGTGATAGCAGGTGCTAATGTTAATGAATCTGTCACATCAATGGTCACCTCAATACAGTGATTTCCCTGAGGTCTCACTGTGTTGATTTTCTGATTGATGGTATGTTTAGCTCTGTTATGGCAGGGAGAAAAAGTATAGGAAATAATGTTATGAGCTTTAAAGATAAATGATTTGCCTTAAATAACATGCCTTAGGCTGTCAGATTTGATTATTTAATGCTCAGGTTATTCCACTTTCTTTTATGAGGCGAGTTGACAACCACAGTTATGATACTTTTCATTTATCCTTTCTGCTTTGGGGGTTTGAGAGAACAGGGATGGTTTGCTATAGGATGACTGTTATTTTGCCATTTTATCACATGCACCATCATTTTTGAAATCTCTCTTCATTGTGAGAATCTCTCTATTCAACAAGGACCAGGACCTTGAAACACCATTAACAGCACAAAGGAAAGACCACACTGTTGATTTTTCTGCATGGTGCTCATTTTGAATTGGAACAGAGATATATATACACACATACAATTGAATGAAAATGGAAATGGAAAACCAGACAAAGTGACCCAGGAGACTCAAGGAAAGCAATGGCAATGGACTTTGTGGAAAACCCATCCAGTAAGATATTGAATAGGTCGGGATGTGGACTGCAGTGGTAACAATAAGCCATAACCCAGTGAGAGACCACCAAGCCCAAATTTCATAGATTGTACTGCCTTACTGAACTTGGCTATATATACATTTGATATGTTGTTCTTCTCATCTTTTGCATCCTTCCAGCCTCATCAGTATTGTGATGCTGAAATTGCCCTCGCTGTTCAAAGAAAGTTTTCCATGTAGTTAAATGGTTTCTTGAAATTAACCTGCTGAACACAACTAGGCATGTCATCTCACAGTTGCTCCCTGCCATTAAAGCTGCTGTTTGGTTGGCAGTGTATATGGTTATATTGATCTGTTGTGAGAGCAGATGGGTTCTGCTTCAGACTGTACTAAAATCTGGTCTCCAGCTAATTCTCCTTAGATCCCAGCTCAAAGTGCTATGTATTTCAATGAAAAATGTCAATAAGAAACCTGTAATCACAACTGACATCTCTTCTGACTTCTCTCAGAAAACATGCTTCATCTGCACTTCTCTACTAGATAGCTTTACTAAAGTGGGTGTAGTTCATTTATCATGGACTATCTGATATATTATATCTATAGTTTAGTATCCTGGCCTGTATTATACACCTTCTTTCCTGTGTCCATATATTTTTGCAAAAGCAAAGAGATATTTCTGACATGTGTGAATGAGATTTTCTTGTCTGTCACTCACTTAAATTAATGTGTTCCAAGGAGATATGTGCACTTGTGTGATATTGGAAGAGACAAAGAAAGAAAAAAAGTCCTAAAAAAAATCATGATTAAAGCAGGAAAGATTCATGCAACCCCAGTGCAATCAGAACAATATCAAAACTTTTTATCCATGCATTTGTGTGTCTATATTTGGTCCAATATCATTATCTGAACAGTTCAATCTGGGTAGGTTTTTGTTATCACACCAGATTAAAATTAGGGTTGAAATCTGGACAGGGTTAAAATTAGGATAACCAAGGTTAATTTAAAACAGTGGTTAATAGGGGCCTTCCTCTACTTTAACATTTCAAAAATTACTTACCCTACTTAGGACATAAATGATCTAGCTTTAAAAAAAAAAAATAGTGATGTCATCACCAAATGGAACTACCAAAGGAATATCTGGCAAGCCTTAAGAGCTACACTACTGGATGCATTTGAAACACTAAATTGACATCTGCAGGTGATATTTTAGTTAGATGTACTATTGTGTCTAATTTGTAAAACTTAGACAAACACAATTATGTACTTATAAGCCTTCATATAAGAACAACTTCATTCCAAGAAACAAAAATAATTATGTCTACCAGGGCAATTTTTGTAAAAAGAAACCAACCAACCAACCAAATAAAACCCAGTGACTTCCAAGTGCTTGATCTAAGAACCTAAATAATGGTCCTTTAAATGCCATTTTAAAATGTGTTTTCACCAAGCTTTTCTGAGGAACACAAACAACAGAACTATCTTCTTTGTTTAAGGTGTTGAGACAGGATTCAACAAGCAGATGAAGTAGAGAAAAATGTTAAGGCAAATGGCTCTGTATGTAACGAACTGCCACTTGTTGATCTTAAAACCAGTAACTCTCCTTGCAACCAATATCGATTCAAAAGAAAGTTCATTTATTAAGAATAAGTGTACAGATCCAAAGCATTGCTGAGACTGAATAAAAGCGCGCCAAAAACTGCTTTTCTTTCTTTTCCCCCCCTTTCTTCGCCCTTAGTTCTTGTCTTCTGATTCCCTTGCTGGCATGGCCTTGAACATTCTAGGGCTTGTGATAAGAAACCATCTGCATCAAACGGTCTCTCCTTCCTACTCCCCCTCCCCTTTTCCAATGGCAGAACCGCAGCATGTAGAAAAAATCATTTTTTTTTTTTTTTTAAACTAGCCATATAATAATCTACTATAAAATCTTGCGAGGATTCTGACATACTGCCCCTCCACAGAAAAGGATGTCAGTTAGATGATTCCTCTTCTTCACTCTAAAAGGAAAAGCAAAGATACACATAATACAATAACCAATCTAATTGTTAAGGCTTTGTAGGATAAGCATCATAAAATTTTTTAACTAAACGTGGGGCCTTTACATGTTTCTTGTCAACCCATTCAGCCATTGACTTGGGAAAATGTTTCCACTGAATTAAAAATTGAACCCCCCCCCTGTGCTTTCTGCTGTCCAGTATTTCTTTAACTTCAAAATGTTGTTCTCCTTCAATCATCAATGGTTTAGGAGGTACTGGAGAGGGATGCCACTGAGAAGACTCCTTATATGGTTTAAGCAGGTCGCAGTGGAATACTGGATGGATTTTTTTAAAGGTGGCAGGCATCTGTAATCGTAGTGAAACTGGATTAATTACTTTATCGATGACAAAAGGCCCTATGAATCTCGGAGCGAGCTTTCTGGAAGGTTGTAATGATTTAAGATGTTTAGTAGATAAAAGAACCTTATCTCCTACTTTCCAGTCTTTTTCTGGTGTTCTCTTAGCATCTGCAAATTTCTTGTATGTAGCTCTGGCCTCCTGCAACGAGGCAGCAATCTGAGGCCACACTTGTGTCATCTGCTGGATCCACTCATCAACCGAAGCGACTTGAGTGGTCTGCTTAGGCAGTTCTGGGATGGGTACAAAGTCTTGTCCTGTATTCCACTGCGACCTGCTTAAACCATTGTATCAGCTTCCTACACAAAGAATCTTGACAAACTGAGAAGGAAGACTAAGCAAATATTAAACAGACTCTATCTAAAAGGAGGCCCACAAGTGTGGAAACTTCCCACACTCAGATAGCTTTTAATTAATTTACTTGAACTCTTTCAATCAGTTTTGTATCCCATTAAAAACAGAGCCATGTTTGATTTGAGCTGTTTTGACATCAGGATGCTATAAGTGTGGGCATATTATAGATTTGTGAGTCTAGAGCTGACAGAGAGCCATCTGTCAATCAGCACTTGTATTTTTTGAGCCAATAGCTGCACACAGAGCTATCAACCAATCAGTGCTCACTTGCTGGCCAATAACGATATGCCTTGTTCTACTCCCCCCAGGAACATATCTAAATACACATCTCTTCCTTCTTTCAAAGAAGAAGATAATAAGTTGTTGGTATTCCCATATCTTTGTATACGCTCCAGGATGCAATTCCTGTAATAGTGTGGTTTATTGCACCTAGAAATGGAAAAATACCTTTTAGAATTAAGTGTGCAAAACTATAGAAAAACATCAGCTAATGAGAATGATGTGGTTCCATTCCAGTGCAAAAAGCTGGAAACTTGTAGTTTTTCAGTACATTAAGCAGTTAGTCTCTCTAATTTTGAAAACTGCTATTTTATTTTCTCAGCACTTCATATAAATATTGAAGCTTGCCTTTGGTGAGTATTGTACACCTTAGTAACTGACAATCTTAGATACATTGAACAATGGATATTTTTAAAAGATGGCTGCTTCTGAAAGCAAACATGCTTGAATTATTTGAATAATGGTTTTAATTTTCTGCATCTGGGCAATGATGTTCCACCAACCATATTGCTTATGTTAAAATCTTAATGTTTATGTGGTCCTACTTACAGGTACCACACTACTACTTTTAAGGGGTGGAAAGAGATACAGGCAAGAATAGAAATTATGATATATTTTTCTTTATTGATGAAGAAGTGACAGATGGTGACTGATAATGCACATCTCTAAGACCGCCTTTATTCCCAGGAGCACAGAAATTACCTGTCTACCAGGCACCATTCAAATTAAACAACCACATTTCTAGGTGCTATAATTCAAATTCAAGATGGCTCTTTCCTGCATTACAAGTTACATTCATCATACTCATTTTTAATGTAGTAAAGGCAAATAAATGTTCTTAGTATCATTTATAAAAAACAGCTTTTCAACCTATCTCATTGAATTTCAAGATGTTACTCTCAAGTACAAGTGTCTGACATGCAATTCAGTTGTAACATCACCTACTCAGATTTTATTCATGTCAATAGGAGTTACTTAGGTAAACACACTAAGGTTGCAAGGATGTAGCCCAATCTATATCTGCTGACTAGCTTTGCTGGAGTTATTTCTACAGGTAATGCCTTTCTTGTCAGTTTTTATCTAGCTTTGCCTGCCTGAGATGCATTTGTATGAGAGGGAAGTTCACCAACTCTTTGTTCATGAAGAGTCATTCTATGCAGGACAAGGCAGATCATGATTATCATGCCTTAATATTGCTTGAGAGTTTGATGTCCCCAAACAGTGTTATTGTTTATCCCTGCAGTTTGACCTAGCTTATATTTTTGAGCAAGGTACTTTTTAGAACTGCAATCAGTTCCAGGTATTTAATAAACATGTCTAAACCATGTAAATAGATCTTCACATATCTCTGAGATTTTCACCTATATCCAAATGTTCACTGTGATCTGTATCACTCAAACTGCTGACACTAAGAGTGTCACCTGTATATCTTTTTAAGAATAGCAAACAAGACTGCATTTTTCTTAGGCGATCAGCCTGCAGATTCCAAAATTCACTTGCTTAGTCACTAATGGAAGTATTAAAATACTATTAGTACTAAAAATTAAAAGCAGGCCTTTAGTCTGATCGAACAATGCTCTAATGTTCTGGGGATCATTCTTGCAGAGAATTTAGCAGTTGCAGCCAATGCAAAATTTGGTTATCTAATAGTTGATGAGGATGAATTCTACAGAACATTTTTATGTAGGCTGGATATTTGCACACATAGTCACTGGCTTCCAGGCTTGTTGGTTATACTTTTAAAACCGTACCCAACATTCATTCACAACCTGCTTTCAGGCATCTTTTGCCATGCTGTTAGCTCTGGAGTTGAGAATGTGCCTTGCACGTTATCCTTCAGTAAATGAATTTTTTGCGATGTACTTTGTTGTGGTAGAAAGTGGGAAGAAACACATTTACAAACACAGCACTGGGCAGCAGCCAGCATAATTTGTATTGTTTTTGAAGACTTCCTCTGAAGTCTATGTGGGCAGTGAACCTGGTGGATTAGTGAAAATATAGATTATTTCTATACCTCTGACTCTTGACCTGTATTGGTGGGTGACAGTTTTGTTCAGTTCACTGTTGGCAACAATATATCAATATGTATATATTTCATCATAAAAGGGACAGGAAGAATTTGGGATTTGGATAGAGAAAAAAATCAAATGTAGGACAAAGAGAGAAAGTGATAGATTTGTCAATTCTTAGAAGGAACTCTGGATTAAATATATACTGAATGATGTGAAAACTCTAAATCATAATCTTATTTCAGATATCATTTATTTTCTTGTTTAATTAAAAACTGTGAGTCTCTGTAAGAAAAGCAGAGTATAAACATCTTCCAAATCAATAATTCAACTTCTCATCTTGGTGTGGGTTTTACAAAATGGATTTTTATATGATTCTTAATTCACTACAGCACCAAACTAACCACTGGGGATGGGTAACCATGCCAGCTGCCTCATTCTACCCCTCCCAATACAAGGATAAATTAGGGTTTTTGAAAGGTGTTTTGTGTGCCTTTTTAATTTACTCTAATCTTATTCTAACCCATGCTAGTGGCTGTGAGCTTGAAACCAGGGAAAGGCAATTTCCCTTAGATTAATTAAACCAAGTTTATGTATTATGCTATGACATATTTATGGAAGCATCTCATGAAAGATCTTGAATCCCCCCCCCCCCCATTATATAGTAAGGGATTGTTCTTTTATAATTAGTCAGTAGATCCACAGAGTTGGAAATTGTTATTTATGGCACTGATGCATCATGGCAAGGTACTTACTGATCTCACTATAATAAATTAATATAGAGTGCATAAATGGGGTAAGAGTAAATCTGACCTAACTGCGTGATCTTAATCTTGTATTTATTACCACCCATTCATTTGAAACAGGAGCTGCCAAATAAGCTGAGAACCAATGAGATACAGTGGAAAACACTGCCTATGGGCAGGGAATATCTGACCATATAAAGAATTATTTCTTTTAGAATATAATTGTAATATATAACTTGGGGCTGTAAAAGTCCAATGAAAGGCAATAATGTAGGACTGTTAAATTAAGAAGGTAATTTTAAGGGTATTTTTAAAGGTTCAAGCCACTAATGCTTTTTCTCCCTTGTTTTCTACTCCAGAAAATGTACTATTTCCCAGGAACATCTCTGGGCCCCTTTGCAAAGCATGTGGTAGAACCCTTTCTACTGATTGCATTAAGAACATTGGTGAAAAAAAAGCCCTTTGGACTCACCTCATCACTATGAGCAGCATAACATGCTCCACCCACCAAAATGATCCCCCATTTCAAAAGTCATTCTTTCTCTCTCAACTCCCAAAGGTTTTACCCTCTTGTTCCCTCGAAAATGCAGGAAAAAAGGGGAAAAAAAAAAGTTAGTATCCAGTGTAATTTACACTCACGTAACTGAACACAGGATTTCAGCCTAAGAGTGGAAGTAATTGGCAAGATCATCTGCTTGCAGGCTGAAAACAAAGGAGGAGAAAACATTCTGAAATAATGGCAGTACTGAATATTTTATCACTGTATAATCAGCCATGATATATTGGTTGAGTTTCTAAGGAAAAGGGAAGAAAAATCAATATGATATGTATGGATGTGCCGTATATTGATATATCCTCAGCTGTGATATATTGCTTGCGTGATAACTCAGCATACCATTAGTTTTCTTTTTTCCACTGAATGTTGTTTTTCTCTTGTAATTCATACCTTGCAACTCATATTGATCTTTGATGTGGATTCACAAAACTATCAGGATGAGCTGCTTCATTTGGGGGCTACCAGTCTAAAGTATATCCTTGTCACATTGGTCATCTATATTTATCTCTATCTCCTTTACATCTCTATATCATATATAGCTGATACTGGGGTTTTGCTATATTTATTTTACTGTGCTGGTTGTAAGTTGCTTAGGGCCTGACTGATGTGACATACATGCCTTGTGAATGAATGAATGAATGAATGAATGAATGAATGAATGAATAAATAAAGTAGATATCAAAATGTTATTTATTTATTTACTTGCAATATATGTATGCTACTCATTCTCAAAGGCTCTGGGGGATTAACAATGAGAGAAGAATAATGTTTAAAAAAACCTCAATAAAAATAACCCCCCCAAAAATATGACAATTGTAAAAATCTCAATAGCATCATAATGGATAAAAAAATACAAAGTCATGTGTCCACCAATGCTTCCCAACATTCAAAGCATGCCATACTCTGAGCTAGATGGAAAAGCCAAGTCTTAATTGCTCTCCTCAAACTCAAAAAAAAGAAGGTGGACTCTGAGGAGGGAGTTCCAAAATATGCGGGCAGCAGCTGAAAAGGCCTGTCTCCTATGTCCTGACAGATGGCATTTTTGGAGAGATGGGACCTGGAACCAATTAACTCTGTTCCATCTGGTTGGATGGGCAAATGGATATGAGAAAAGATGGTCCTTTAGATAATCCAGAACCATGAAGGGCCTTAAAGGTGTGAGTCAGCACCATGAATCATACCAGGAAGCCAATTTGTTAAAAAAGAGGAGAAGTAGACGGAACCTTAGAATGAATATGCACAACAAACAGTAATTCCCTCCCAAACATTTTGGAGAAACTTAAATAAATGGCAGAAAATTTATCCGTATTCTTAAAGGGAAAAATTTTCCAGGGAAATTGAGGCAATGGAATTTTGGAGCAGCCTTAATAATTGAAGAGCCTATAATATACTTTGCCATAAAGTATATGCTGTGAAAGTATCAGAACCAATGACCTTTTAAGAAATGTTAAAACAATCCCTCTTCAAATTAGGAAGTGAATCATAAGCCAGGTGGTTATTATTTAAACAACCCATTACTATCAATGCTTTCTCACCTTTAGAAAATAGATTTCTAATTCACAGTGTAGCATTTATTATTTAACATGCAATTGTTCCACTAATTATAAGAATGCTAATATTTCCCATTGTGCTTTCTCATTAATCTAAATGGGAAAAATGCTATCTTTGTGTTTCATGGATATCCATGTGTTTCAATGGATATGTAAAGTTATTGTCTGTAGATGTGAACTGAATTCATTTACTTGTTTACATGTTAACATGATTACATGTTTTCTTTTTTAATTTCCTTTGTTCAATTTTTTTGCATGGCTTCTTACGAGCAGATATCATACAGGGTATAATAATATTAAGTAAAGAACAGTTTGTTTATACATAACTGCCACTGTTTAGAGCCTCCCTTAGCAGATATTAAAAGAAAGGTTGATACCTAAATGTTAATTTACATAGACAATTTCCCTAACTTGCTAATTGTAACAGCAGTATTTCTCAATAGGAATGAAAATATAGGAAGTTTATATTTCTTTCAAGGAAGGAGTACTTTCAGAAACAGCAGTATAGTATCATTACCCACTGGGGAAATTTTACTTCAGAGACAAGTACCTGTTTTATAATTTTTTTTTTTTCCATACAGTATATTATTTTCATTGAACTGAATATGTGATAGAAAACCTTGACACTCTGACTGACCTGAGATTCACGGAGAAATTTATTCAGTTCTGTCTCAGGTCTCCCATACTATATACTATACTATATATAGTACTTTATATAGTACTTTATATAGATTGATCTATCTATCTATCTATCTATCTATCTATCTATCTATCTATCTATCTATCTATCCATCCATCCATCCATCAAATTATGTAGTATATCTTAGACAGTTGCTCCTTAAAATGGAGCTATTTATTATATCATGTCCTTCAGGGTATATTCTTATATTTTTCAATATTTACAAAAACTACTTGTGGAGAGCATTAGGTTTTTCTGATCTGGGGGCTATCATATGCTAATATCATTCAAATTGACTTGTTCGTATATCTGTAGGTAATGATGTGGCTCTCCTGAATGCCTGCCATAGTTATTAGTGGGTTAGAAGAGTTATTAAAAAAGAAAAAAGAAAGAAAAGAAAAGAAACTGGATCCAAACAATTGAGTGTCCATTTTTCCTTTGATTTCTTTAAAGAACCAATTTGGTGTAGTGCTAAAGGTGCTGGCCTAGAAACCAGGAGACTGTGAATTTTAGTCCCACCTTAGACATGAAAGGTGGCTAGTGACTTTGGGCCAGTCACTCTCTCTCTTAGCCCAACCAACTCCACAGGGATGTTGTTGTGGGGAAAATAGGAGGCAGGAGTATCAGGTATGTTTACCACCTTGAGTTGACTATATATATATGTACAGTATGTATGTGTTTGTATAAAAATCTAATAATAATAATAATTCAGAGAAGTGGATCTCCCCATTCTGAACGGGGTCACAGTGTCCATAAAGAAGCAGGCACACAGCAGGGGAGTGCTTCTAGAACTGAACCTCCTTGCTTTCCCAGACTGAAACTTCTTTATGTAACTAATCTCTTCCTGGGAAGAAAGTGATCTTAAAACAGCGGTACATGTTTTACTGTTGTGCTCCATACTAAACTACTATAACATATTCTACACACGGCTGCCTTTACTTGCCTGGAAACATCAGTTTGTACCGCCAGGTTGGTCTCTGGAAAAACATATCTGTGCCAAAAGCCTGCACTAGCAGCTTATTTATTTCCAGGTAAAATGCAAAGAGATGGTTATTACCTTTAATGTCCTATTTGGCTTAGATCTACATTTCTTGAGAAAATGCTTCTTTCTATAAGATCATCCCAGTTCACTGAGGTCATCTTCACTGTTGCTGCCCAAGATTTTGGAGCTCAATCCCTGCTGAGTTGAGCATTTAAAAAGGCCCCCCAAAACCATTGGCAACCATTTTTCATTTTGGGTGTTAATTGTTTTTATTGGTTTTAATGTGTTAAATTGTTTAATATATTGTATTGTAAACAATCAAGAGACATTGGTAGTATAGTAGGTTTAGCAAACAACAAACAAACAGCAGGAACATGTAAGTGATCAGTAAGTTTAAATATATTAATGCAAATCCATCCTTGCTGGGAAGGAAGCGGGTATTCATGCTCTATATTTGCATGTGGAAAATAAAATTAACATTGAGAGCAGAATGACATGGGATAAAGACCATAATTCTCTTTATGTGCCCAAGACAACTCAAGCAAAGCATCTGCTATTTTTAATATTTTGATTTAACATTTCATTGGGTAGTTGAGAAAAGGCCCCACAACTTCCAAGAATAAAAAATATGAAAGGATATGGAACACACCACAAAGATGAAGAATGACAAAATGTGCTTTGAATATCACCACACCACACAAACTCTGGCCTTTCATACTTGCACTCTGACATCAGATGCAAGGACATACGTCAAGTGGGAATAACCAAATGGATGACATCATTTCATCAGCCTTCCTTTGCCCAAGATGCCCATGGATATATTTCCTTCTAGGAACACATTTGGGAGTATTTCAACTCTACAGTGTTATCAAGAGATAAGTTTTTTTTCTTTTTTTCATTATGTTAGGAGGCCTGTCAAATCTCTCCTGAGGTAGTAAAGAAAGAAAAAAAATCTGAGACATTATTTCATACTAAGTCTGAATCAATTACTGCCATGGAAACAGAGGGAAATGCTTATCTAGTAATTCTTACCATGGGGTGGGAAGGGAAGAGTATGGCTTAAAATGCAACCTAGCAAAGGGAAAGGAGACCTATAATTTAACACGGCTTGTCATTAAACTGTATCACTATTGACATTTATCCAGCTATTCTTGTATTTATAATAGCATTGTTTGCCATAAAATGTTTTTTTTTTTTGCCACCTATAGAATTTGGGATAGGCCTAGCCATTGAACCATAGATACAATATGAGAAAAACATTGTGTGATTTCATGCTTCAGTAGGGAGCTCCCCTAACTACATGTATTTATACTATACATAACAAGGAAACTGTTATTAATTGCCTTTTTATTTCACCCCTGCCTCAGTTACGAATTACAAGGATTTCCTAAGCAATCCTTGTCCTGTAAATGATCAGATTCAGACTTCATGTACCACCACCATTGAGCATTTGGGATCCTTTGAACAGGTCATGAAAGCATTCGGCTTCAATGCTTGAATGACCCATATCAACTCTCTTTCATTCACTGTCCCCTTCTCCTATCCATAAGGCAAAAAAGAAAGAGTGAGCATACAACAGGAGGACAAGGGCACCAGCAGTTATGACAGAGATTTATGGATTGGAAATGATAGTCCAAGCATCTATCCCTAACAGGGATTATGGGCTGGATTAGAAAACACGTCATCCTTAGTAGACAATAATAAGGAAATTATTTTCCTCTCAAATCCGTCACAGTTCTCATTACTTGTAAATTAGGGATTTGGGAACTAGAACCCTGTTGTACAACTCCTCCAAGGAGCTCCAATCAGCATGGTCAAAATATTCAACACGGTCCAACGGGTAATCGATTCCTCATCCCTGCTAATGATGTTTTGATCACCTTTTCCTGCCAGAGGGGCATGAAGCACTTTTTTTTTAATGCTTCAGATTTTCCCAAAATAAACAAAGCCCTCATATACCTACTAAGTACTCTTTCTTCCCCAAATGAGAATTTTTTGCCATGGGAAAGTAGGAGTTAGATTTTGGATGATGCTGAAATGTGTTCAGGCAAAACTGAGCTGGGAATGAGCAGTGCTATTTTTGTTGTAATTCAAGCAAATGGAGTTATTTCATGTTATGTTTTAAAGAAAGGGCAAACATTAGCTAGATTTTGTATAAATATTTTGGATCCCAGTAGATCCATGATGGGATGAATACAACAATGCTAAATATTAGTTGTATTCATCCCATCATGGATCTATTGGGATCCAAAATATTAAATCCATTCCTAACAAGGTTTATAGTTAACATATTTATGCACACTTGGAAATAGTACTTCGTTACAACTTATGTATCTCATCTATCGTGGGCTTTGTGATCACCAGCACTCATTTGGAAGCTCCAAATATACATGCTCCCTAGCTTTACTGAGGCATGAAGTATGCATTGTTGTGTTTGTCTGGCTTTAAAATATTATTAGACAACAAATTCGTGATGAAAGCCCATATACACATTGGAGTGAAAATCAAATCCAGCTGCTTTTGGATGAAATGCAAATATTGATAGTACAGTGGTACCTCGGGTCACGAACGCTTCTGTTCACGACCAATTCGGGTCATGAACAGCACTGTTCGCAAAATTTTGCTTCCGTTTGCGAACGCCGCATTGGGTGACGAACAGGATCCGCGGCCATTTTCCCTGCTGTGACACGTGGTCATGGCTTCCTGTAGGGAGGGGGACTCTCCCTCCAAACAATAACCGCCTCCCCACCCGCCTTCCTGTCCTCCACGCCAGAAGTCGCCTCAAGCAAGGTTAGTGTCCTCTCTCTTCATACTGTACTGTACTGTACTTTGTTTCATATTTTTGTGGTTTAAAAAAAAAATACATATGGTTCAGAATGGATTAACCGTATTTACATTGAACCTTATGGGAAAATGTGATCTGGGTCGCGACCAATTCGGGTCGTGACCAGAGTCGCGGAACGAATTAAGTTCGTGACCCAAGGTACCACTGTACTATATTTTGAAAATTAATACTCATAGTGTAATATTTTGCATCTGTTCCCTTTAAAAAGCAGACAAATAGATAGACAGCAGAGTGCATTGCTATGAAGAATTGTCCAACTTTATCATGGAGAGATGGCTTAATAAGTTTCAAATCAGGAAAGAGGCTTTCACAACATTTCCATACATCTCTCAAAGACAAAAGGAAGACAAATTGTTTGAATGGCTCGTGTTTGCTTTTTCCATCTAGCATCCCAAGTTGCTTGTAGCTCACAGTTTAAAATTGATGTCCATTTTTTGTTTGTTTGTTTGATGTTCCAGTTGGTTGCAGAGAAAATGTGAATAAAATGATTGCTCGTATTTTGGACCATCACTGTCTAATTTCAGCAGTTCTCACAATGATGTAAACCTTAAATTGAAGCTGAAATTCAGCAATAACCTTTGCATGTGGATGGGAAGGGGAAGGTAAAGAGAAAATCACATAGATGTCTTGTATTTAGCAAAGCTGAAAAGTTGGGTTTTGTGAGAGCTTTTATGACAATTAAGATAAATGTATAAATCACCATGCCACTGAAGTAAAAAAGCTGAAAAAGTACTAGGCACACTACAAGAAGCTGAGGATGGTATATGTTACCATTTCTTCTCTTTTTTTCTTCACTGTTTTTTCACATTCATGAGACAATTTTGTTATCCGCATGACAACAACATAGAATGATTTTTAGAGGTTAAATTATGATTCTGTTTATGTAACTTAGAAATCATTATTACTCTAGGCTGAGTCACAATCTTGGAAAACGAGCTCATACTTGCATGAGTTCAAAATATGTCAGTAGAGAGGTTCATATTAATTGATAAGCCACCCAACTCCAATGGACTCTGGGCAGTGATTGGTTATGGTCTCTCTCTCACGTGCACTAAAATACAATCCTCTGCATGTATTGGCTTTTAGCACATGACTGTGATAACAATAAATGAACATTTCAAAAGTCCCTAAGTATCATATATTCTGACTAATAAAAACTTGGGGTTTCAGTTCTTGAAAATATAGAGTATCAGGAGTTTGCCGGTGAATTTTTCCTATTCCTTCCATTGTTCACTGCAGACCATAAAGGAATCCTCACACATAAAAACTGTGTGAATGGTAGGTTGATAGGACATCATCTTCTTAAAAATCTATAGAATGTTCTCATTCTATTTATTATATTTTTAACCCCCCCCCCCCCCCCCCGTTCTTCAATAGGTTTGGGCTAATATGCATAACTCCTTATGTTGAGGCCAGTCCTGCATTAGGCAGTGCAAAGTGGTTACCTCAGGCAAGACATTTTGGAAGGCAGGATTCATTAATTTGAATCCAGGTGCAATAAAATCATGGCTGACTTCATATCTATTAGTTTTACTGGATCTCTTCTCCTCAAAAAGGATCCAAGCTATTTAAAACTAGCCCACTTTGACAGTTGGTAAAGGGAGGGAAATATTTCTTTCCTCAGATGCCAAAATAAATGAGTTGGCTAAGTGTATTATGTACCTTAACTGCTGCCAATGCAGTGAACCAATTGGGGGAACCTTGTCTCAGTTCCTCTTCCAATGACATTGTGGCATAGGATAGAGTGAAATAGTGACTGTCCTAAAGTCTCCATCTTGCAATGTTCACCTTGAGAAGGAATGTTATGAATATTTATTATCATTTATAAGCTTGGGATTTACTTCCAAATGAGTCTCCAGTTTTCCCCTTTCCTTATTTAAAGTGCCTAGAAATGTACTGTACCTCTTCTTCAGCCCACAATATTGCTGTGGAATTTGGAAGCATAGTTAGGGGAATTGCTTGCATAATCAAGTTTAGAATGACACAGCTTTTTTCAACCTTGCTTATGAATATTTGAGAAAAAAAATATTGCTTTTCCAAATAAACCTATTTGCAATATTATTTGGTGTTTACTGGCTTTGTTACCTGGCTCTGCAGCTTAGAGAAAACTGGGAACCTATACCTATTTGAATACTCAGTGTATCCCTGATCCCTCAGCTTCAAAAATGGGTATAGATTTAAACTCAGATTTCTCCCTCTCTCCACTGAACATTGTATCCTTGATATCCTCTCCAAATTTTCTTGAATAAAACCTTGAGAGAAGGAGGGAAATAATGATGAGTTTCTGAAATATGGGTCTGTGATGTTCTCAATTAGGATAAGGTTACTAGATAATTGAACAATCAGCTAATGATAGTTAGCTGATCAAAAAAAATGCAATTTACATGAGGCTATAGAGCAAAACTATAGCTTAAATGATTCCAATTCTTAGGTCTCTAAGTAAATTTTCCATACATATGCATAAAATTCTTCTTAGCCATTAACGTTTTTCTTTTAAGCATGGAAAGCCCTTACATACTTTTATGCTTTAAATGTCAAAAGTGAGTCTCATCCTACCCAGTTACCTCCACAACAGACTATTGGCTCTAATAAGAAACAAAATAGGAGGGAAAATAGTTCTACGGACAAGATATAACCTTATGTATTGAAAACCACTATTTTTAGATGGGTCTTGGATCAGTGTCCCAAGACATGTGCCAATGCACCTCTCCACAGGTAAGAAATGAGAAATTTTCAGGGCTGTTGAACATTACACATTTTCACAGTGGATCAAGACAAAACTATTTTAGTCCAGGTGTTCTTGTAATTATGTTACACTGGAAAGCTCAGTATTGTTCAATGGGCCTCGAACATGAGATGCAGACAGCTGAGCTATCACTAGAATATTGCAATGCAATGTAGAATAAAATAAAGGTCATCTACCTGAGAGGTTTTTCATTTTTTCGTTTTTTTGTTTTACTATGAAGTTTGGAAAGATTGTGCTACCTTGAGTGACACTGCTCTTTGTACTGATTATAAAGCATTAAAAAATGTTGGCAAAAGTATTTTAAAAAAGCCTGACAGAAGAAACTAGAAATACTAAGTGTTATTCTCAACATTTTTTGGTTGTGTGTGGCTTTACTGATGCTATAAATATAGACAATAAAATAGGTTAACAGCCAGTTAATTTTTCCTGTACGAAAGATTTGTTTTGCTCCAGTTGATGACTTCAAGAAACAGCAGGTTCTCAGCTATGTAGGAAGGTTATGGTTGGGTTTAGTCCAGACAAAACATTGAGAATTGACAGTTGCATGCATGGCTGAAACTGCAACAAGTTTCAAGTGTTGTTACAACAAAGGCAACCTGAGAATAAACTTTTTGAACTATTATAGATCAGATTGTGTATTAGTTCCACTGGACCTCTAGTTAAAGGGCTTGATCTATTTCCATTGAGTGACCTTGTTGTTAATGGCAAAGGTGTTTTACTAAACTTGAGATGACATACACAACCCTATTAATCTGGATTTAAATGCATAAGTAAATGAGATTTTCTTGAGTCCCAGTTTAAAAAACAAAAGGCACAAAAATGGGATGAAAAGGACTCATAGCTGAATACATGCAAAAGTGAGTTAAATGTGAATTGATTTGCCATCCTTACTGTTGAAATCAGAAATGAGCAATCATGTGATGGCTGGGGGTGATCCTTACGTTGTTGTTGTTGTTTAAGTCTGAGATGGCAGAATGAGAGATAATTACGCAAAGTAGGCAGGGTTCTATCATGCACAGTGTTTCCTTCCTCTGGGTTTTTGTCACTGATTTTCAGCTGTTGTGTTGGTGGGGTTCTCCTCCTCCCTTCAAATATAAGGCTAATTGATGAAACAGAACAACAATCCAACCCAGGTTTCTCTCCTATCCAAACAGCTTCCAATGAGAACTAAGCAATCCATGTGAAATGCTGGTTGTTTTTTTTTTTTGTATTAATGCCATTTCTCTTTATCTAAATAGCTGTCTTAATATCTCTGTCCCCAACTAACTAACTAGCTAGCTAACTATCTCACTACCTTACTATCTTGCCTCAGTTAGAAATACCTCTATCTCAAATGTTTAGATTGATCGATCGATCGATCGATCCATCTATCCATCCATCTGAAAGGAAGACTCCTTTTTTCCCTTCACAAATGGGAGGTCATTTTAGATTTACTGAAATAAATGGTAATGGAGAAAAGTGACCTTTTTCTTTCTCTCTTCTTTTTTGAAATTGGTCATTTCAGATTCAGAATTGTGTTTGTTTGAAATTAATTGGTAACTATTTTTCTGAAACTGGAAGCTAGGTGCATGATTTATAACATTTTTATAAATGAGGGGATAGAAAAGAAGCTCATCAAATTTGCAGGTGACAAATCTGGGAGGGACTGCTAATGCATCAGAAGACAGGCTCAAGTTTCAAAAGAATCTTAATAGACTTGAGTGTCAGAATCCATCCAACACAATGCTCTTCAATGGTGCAAGGTTCTGCACTTAGGTAGGAAAGTAACAGATGCACAGGTCCAAGATAGGTGGTATCTCACTTGGCAATAGCACTTGTGAGAAGGATCTCTGTACTCTGGTAGACCAATGATTAATCATGAGCCAGCAGTGGGCTGGAGCTGCCAAAACAGCCGATACAATCTTATATTGCATCAGCAGACATACAATGTCAAGGTCATGGAAAGTGATAGTTCCACTCTGTGCTGCACTGATCATGTGCAGTTATGGTCATCACAATAGAAGAGAAGAGTAACAAAGATGGTGAAGGGCTTGGAGGCTAAATCCTGAGAAGAACAGTGAAAAGAATGGGGTAGGTTTAGACTAAAGATGAGAAGGCTAAAGGGAGACATGATACTTGAAAGACTGCCACAGGGAAGAGGGTGTGGATTTATTCTGAGGATCGGACAAAAATCATTGGGTGGAAGCTTTACAGAGGGAGACCAAACTCAAAATAAGGAGAAATTTCTTGACTGTAAGTACTATTAAGCAGTGGAACAGCCTGCCTCCTGCAGTTTTGGGTGCTCCATCACTGGAGATTTTCAAACAAAAGTTGGGCAGCCATTTGTCTGGAATGGTCTGAAGATTCCTGCACTGGTCAAGGGGTTGAACTAAGTCCTGCAAGGTCCCTTTCAACCTCATGATTCTACAATTTCCTCTCTTGAGCATCACCCACTTATGGCTATATCCATTTCCTCCAGTTAATATTTGCTCGAATCTTCACCCATTTTTATTCTACATCTGGAAGCACATGTTTCCCCAGACTATTTTCCTTTCCTGTTCAGTGCCATTTTTTCAATGCTCTGGCAGTGCTGCAAGGAGAGAGATTATCTAAGGTGAAGTAAACTATAATTTATTCAGCCCAAAGCATTTCGATTAAGGTAAAATCTTTATCTGGGGCACTGTAGAACAAAGAGTTCTGCATCTTCCACATGCCTTTCACCAAAGTGGTTTCAGACATCACTTTTATGGTGTCCCTAATGAAGATTTTAATAGAAATGTGTGGGCTGAATCAATTATGAGAGAATGCTCCTTGCAGAACCTCTGTTTTGGCACCGTGCTTTTATACTGCATTCTTCCTCAGTTTCATTATAACAACAACAGTGAATCAAGGAGAAAAGGAGTAAATCAAGGAGTAAATCAAGGAGAAAAACACATATAGTTAAATGAGAAAAAAACATCTTGAGAAACATATATTGTTCCTTTTGGTGCGATGGATCCACATGGTAGAAATGTTCCTTCTAATGGAGTAAATCTTGTCCTCTTGGGACAATGAAAAAACCTCCCCCATCACTCTCCCAGTTTTCACTGAGTGCAAAACTAACTCAGACTGAAGGCATTATTTTCTCAGTCAGAACTGCTCTTATGAGAAAATCCACTTTCATTCTACTGGGACAATCCTGAACAATTACCAGAAGAAGGGTGTACTTTACAAAAAGTAATCCTCTTTTAGATTAGTTCTGCTGAAACACACACACACACACACACACGCATACACAAACACACATACACTACAGAGAAGTTTTTGTTGTTGCTGTTGTTTTATGGCTAGCAATGTATCAAGGATAGAGGCAATGCAGCTGTAAAACAGCAGACCTATCTCTTCACTTAGGAAAAATTCACAATGACCTTTGTGGAGTTTACTGCTGGGCAGACAAGTATATTGTTTAGGGTTTTGACAGAAACAGGTTGTAGTTTAATGGGGCTGAAATCTTTAAATAATGGTTGTAATGCCTCCATTGTCCTGTTTAGCGGTAGCATCAGGTAGAACTATCATTTAAGATGGGTTTCCAAAAATGCAAGAGTTTATTAATTGGAACAATAGATTAACATTTTTTAAACTGAAAAAAATAAAACCTGTATGTATATTTGATGAATGTTTAGGTTTATATTCTTCTATATACAAATAGTGAATCATATGCTTAATTATACATCTACTAACTGGGGGGAAAGGGGGGGGAGAATATTCCAGTCGAGGTAAATCTGATTTATGTTAGTGTCTCATCTTATTCAATGTCATCAATAACTTGATTTGGACAAATTTACAGATTTGGTTAGGTTCACTACAAAATGCTGTTAATTTCATATGTTAAGAGCTTTCTTGGTGAGATGAGTGAAGGGAAAAAATCTTCCTCTTGCCTAACTCTTCTAACTTTCTCCAGATAACTTTGTTATCGGGGACTGCATCTATGACAAAATTTGGTCTTGACAGGATGAGGGATAGTTGTGCAGTAAGGTGGATGATATCATAACAGTTCCTACACTGTCCCAGCCACCCAAACACTCAATACTGTCAGACTGTCAGATGGGCCTGTTGATCAGACAGAGGGAATTCCCATAGATTTTAGCCACACCACCTCTCCACCTTCCAGCCCTACCCTTCTATATCACAGAATATCCTGGTGGACTCTCCACTCCTTTATCATGACAGGTTAGTACTGCCATCCAGGATGAAATAGATTATAGATATTTTCAATGAATGTGGAATTAAAAATTAGGGCTTTTAGGTTGGAGGATGCTCTCAGTTACCTAGACTCCCTGTTTAGACTGCAACCTGAGAGAAAGGAATAACAGTGACAAACCTATTCTTCTTTCCCTAGATCAGGAGGGCCAGGTTGCAGCTTCCCATCCTATCTCAGTTACTACTTTAATGTTTGCTCTCAACAGGGACACTTTCCCACAGTCTCCCTAATATACCCCAAAATACCAAGCAAGAATGCTTAAAAACTAGCAAAAAAGTACTTCTTCCTCTGTAAGCTCTCTCCCCAATGTTTATTCATGAAGACAAACATGGCCAACTCTGTTTGGTTCTCTTTTAGCCCAAGAAACAGGATGATGATATTTCTGTACAGAAAGGCTCCACCTGGGAACATCTGCAACCCAGTCCTGTAGACAGCTGGAAGGAAGTATAATCTTCTGAACCTTCTTTCCCAAGAATCTAATGGCCTGAATTACCCTGAATTCAACTCTAAGTTTTTGGGTGCTCAAGGAAGTAAATTACTCCCTCCATTGCACCTTTCCTGTTGTCTAAGACAGATGCTTTCAACATGTCCTAGATCCTGGAGGGCATTCAAGACAGATCTGCCTGCTGTTTTTCAAAAGAAAAAAAGGGAATTGTTTAAAAGATTTGTTTAGTTGGAAATAGCCGCTCAGAGGATTGAGTGGACATGCATAAGAGGGATTACATTATATATAAACTAGTATGCTTGCACATAACTGGAAATTCTCTGGGTGTGCAGAATAGACAACCTTATTTTGAAGTGGTCTTGATATCTGTCTGTCTGTCTGTCTGTCTGTCTGTCTGTCCATCCATCCATCCATCCATCCATCCATCCATCCATCCATCCATCCATCCATCCATCTGCCCATTTCCCCCTATATTTGCTTTGAGAACTCAGTGCAACACACATGAAGGTCTCTCCTAATTTCATTTTCAAAATAGCAACTTTGTCATGTAGATTGGATTGAAGGAAAACATTTGGCCCAGTCAATCAGCCTGATTTCACCACCTTAACCTCCATTCTACACTGCCTCTTAGGCATTCTTTTAAATAAATAACTAGCATTCTCTATTAGAAAACCAATGGTAGGTTGGACCAGTGATTTTTTTCCCTATTAGTATAATGTTAGTATCAGACAAATTGTTTATTATAAAGCATTCAGCTGAAATTATGAACAGCTGAGATTTTGGTTAATGTCCACTTATAAAAACTAAACACAGAATTAATAGTCAGTTAGATTCTCCTCACTGAAAAGACAGGTCCAATTTTCTATCACTGTTACAGTGCATTGTGCTACCCGTCATTTGTATTTGTTCTGGTCTAAATTCCTTTAATAGCCTATAAAATGTTCATAACTAAGTAAAGATTTTATCTTTGAGGACTGTTAATACTTTAATACTATATTTCAGTCCCCTCCCCCTTTTTAATAACTATTTGGTATATTTTGCTTCTACTTGGCCGTTACTTGAGTATTGTATCTCAGTGGTATGTTGATTCAAAATATGAGTAAGTAGAATCTTTCATATATTTGACAGCATTTTGTGCAAGCATAATTGCTTTATGAATTGCTATAGAGTTCATCTGAATAAGAAATTAACTGACAATGTGGAAATTGGATTGTTGAAAGGATATACATAACATGTCAAATAATACTTTTTCTAGATTGGAATGTTCCTACCAAAAGCAACTGATTCCATTTAAAGTTATTCTAGAGTTGCCTTTAAAATTACAGTCAAACTATTTAAAAAAATGGAGGGGCTCCTTCATGATTAATATTGTCACTGTGTCAAGATATTGTTTTGGCTTTCCCTCTTCTTCTTTTTTTAAACTGGCTTCTGAAATGTCTTGATACATTTGTGAGTAATGACAGCCAACACAATAAGACAGAAGAACATTTCTCAATGGATTCTGAGTGAAAAATGATGAGAAAACCAACGGAAAAAAAGTTTGCCAGTGTTGTTTTCTCTATTCAGCCAGGAAACATAATTCTTCGCTTGTTGTATTGAACAAAAATGTAATTTTAGTATCTTAGCTGAGAGGGTGCTTTCACATATTGCCTTGATCCTCAGCAAAAGTGTTTTTTCAGAGAGAGAGAAAAAACTGCATGATGTAAATGGTTTTAGGAGAAGGTTTTAAATAGTTCTTTTCACCAAGTCTTTAATCCAAAACCTGATTGCCTGTACGCCTTCCTCTCCAAACTGAAGAAATCATGCATGATACATATGGCAAGTACTAAAGCTTAATACTTTATTATGTATTGCATATAGCCTGTCTTTCCTTTCTTCATGTTATCTCTGTAGCAATTCCATAACACCTATGTGAGGTGATTTGGCTTCAGAGTGATGCATCCCAAATCAGCAACTAAGTTTATGACTTGGATTTCCTGTTCCCAGTTCAACAATTTACTATGCTACAATACTTTAGATGTATATTTCCTGGCCATACACTAGTAGATCTTCCCCCATCATTGAGTCTTGTCCTTCTCACTCAAAATTGCCTTGCAGGGTCCCACCAGAAATCATCCACACATGTGAACAGTCCTTTTTCCTGGAGTACCAGATTCATATGCTATGTTGTGTGTAGAAAAACATGGCACATGCATCAGCTTGGGAACCTTACATCTGTGTCAACTGGACCCAACTGCTGGCCAGTCAAGTGATAAGCATGCATATATGATCTTGTAAGCAATAAACACAAGTGTGATAGAGCTCTCCTATAACTACTAGAGGACTTAGGCAGGGGATTGGACTAGAAGACCTCCAAAGTGCCTTCCATCTCTATGGTTCTATGGTTCTATATAGGCTAGTCTGACAATAGGCTTTTAAAAAAATGAAGGTTGTGTGTGCTATTGGCCTGCATTTTATGGGAAGATAACACTGAATGAACACCTTTAAATGGCAAAAGTCTTCATAATGATGGGGATTTTACTGGAAAATGAGATGCTTGATTGTTGTTATTTCTTAAAGCCCTGTTATGTGGAATTGGATTTTCCTTTAAGTCTCCCTTGTTTTGAACAGCAGACATAGAAACAGGCTTGACTTTCACTTCACAGGTGAATGAGCCAAGCTTAAATGTCATTCAGCTCTGGTTAGAATTCATGACATTGACAGATGAAAGTGAAAATTGCCATTTCAGGTTGACCCTTTCCTGATAAAACATGGCTGCTTTGAGCACAAGTGAAATAACTACCTAAATTAGTCATCATTAGAGCTTGGCAAACTCTGGGAAGGTTGACTTTCAGTTTTGTTCTGATCCTGAGCAATTTTTATTTGCTCATATTTAAAAAGAGAAAAATAAGAAAAGAAAGATAAATTCACTGTTATATAATCTAATGCTTTTTTCTCATAAAATTGTGGTAGCAAACTGAAATCTCAATTTAATACATACATTAAAAATTCCTTCCTTCCTTCCTTCCTTCCTTCCTTCCTTCCTTCCTTCCTTCCTTCCTTCCTTCCTTCCTTCCTTCCTTCCTTCCTTCCTCCATTTTAATGTTTCCTTTGTATTAGAAAATTCATAATCTGTCCCTATATTCTCTAGTGAGGCTTCTGCAGTATTTGAGAGCTCTTGATACTGATGAGCAATAAATGTCATTGGCTTAGCAAATGATGAATCAGCCATAACAAAAGAAATTGGTTTCAGTCTGTGCATGACAAATTTCTCTCTCTCTCTGAGAATCAAATCTACCCTTACTAATTTGAGTAGCATTTATTCTGCAGATGTGACTTGCAGCCATTTTCTTTGCTCACAGACTATATTAACTGTTGTTGTTCGCTAGTTCTATTTAGTAAAGCTATTTGCTATTTCATAGTGGTATTTAAAAAGTTATGTATATGGGTCTTTACCTCTTTTTACCACTCTTCATTATGGATGATCCCTGATTACAATAGGAGGTGCGTCCCAGAAGAGAAGAATTCTATGATCAACTTTGTTCTTATTAGAGATCCATCAAACAGTAGCTCCCACCCTCACCAAACCCCCCCCCCCCAAAAAAAACCCCCAGGAACTTGTTGAGTATGAAAACTTACTGCAGCTGACAGTCTGTCCAGATTTTAAAAATTCATTCTGGTTACCCAAACTTTTGTTTTGTTTTTTAATCAGCATAATTTAGAAAGAGATAAGTGGTAAATATAATTTTGTTGCTGCTTTTGTTAAGCATCTAGGAATCAGAATCCAGTGATGAGAATGGACCTATATGTGCAAAACTGGTAGGCATATAGATGGATTCATTACATTTAAATTTGATGAATCTATCTATATGTCTACCAGTTTTGCACATATAGACCCATTCTCCTCAGTGATTTTTTTAAAAAAGAAACATGTAAATTGGCGTTTATTTTTGTACCATGCATTTAAAAAAATATACACATTTTAAAGTGACAGAGAATCAGGTTAATTCTGGCAGTCTCAAAATGAAGAAAGAAAGAAAGAAAGAAAGAAAGAAAGAAAGAAAGAAAGAAAGAAAGAAAGAAAGAAATTGTATACAACTTTCCCTAACAAGTATCTTTTTATTTAATACATTTCTACTCTGCCACAATTAAAAAAATTCTCAGTGGTTTATATACAATAGAATATAATAGAATAATCTGAAATGCCCATGATAGCATGTAAAACCATAAACCATAAAAACTTCACAAATAGCATCAATAAAAGCAGCAACCAATCAAAAATGTGAAAGTGAAAACTGAAAATGAAATAAAAATGAAAAATAAAGATCATATTGGGGAAAATCTCTCAGAAAGAACACAATCATCAACAGTTTCCAAAGTGTCAGCAAGGAGGAAGCTAGCTTAATCTCCAATGGGACATTTTAATTGGCTCTGTGACATTGAAAAGCAGTGCCTTTTCCCTCCAGCCCCTTGAACCTCCTGAAAATGTGGGATTTCTCTCTAGTTTCTCCCTAGTTATTCTAACTGGTTGGTCTGGTACTGGTTGGAGTAGATGGTTCTGCAGACATCCAGGTGCCAAGCCATGAAGGGCTTTGTAAGTCAAAACCAGCATCTGAAATTGTACCTGGAGAACAACTGGCAACCAGTGCATGGTCTGCAAAGCATTGTTATAAACTCCTAACACCAGGAGCCAGAGAGTATGAGGGCCATCTATATTCAGATTTAAAGAACATGATTTCATGATATAGTACCATTCCAGAGGCATTGTTTGGGAGAAAAAATGGCTTCTATCACTAGGAATTGCAGCCAAATAATAACACAATTGTCATACCCAATGCAGTGCAATCACATCATAATGCACAGGATACCAATTTCCCCCCATTGATCTCCCTTTGAATGCTTATAGCTATTCATGTTTTCCAGAACTGTGGAAAATATAGCAAGGGAGAAATACAGGATGAGCAGGTGCTTTCTCCTAGACCAGTGCCAGGCAGATAGACTTTGTCTCATCAAAGAGCTTTGCCAAGGTAAAGAGGTGATTCTTCAGAGAAGTTCTAAACCTGTATGTTTGGGGGCTCAGATGTAGGATACAGTGCTACTACACAACTGAATACAAAATTCTCTGCCTAAGGCCCTCTCAGTGATAGACCTCAGTTTTAGAATCCTCTCCCTTCCTCTAGGATTCCTTCCATGCATAGTCCCTAACCCCTTAGCCTTGTGAAAGCAACTATAAGTTGTTGTTTTTTTTGAGTGAGGCTTTAACCCAAGTTGATTGAGGGGTGGCACCTCTAATGGGTATTAATCTGAAGATTTGGATTCATGATTGTATACTTTAAAAAAAAAAGTACTTGTATGCTGCTCACAGTCTTTTGTGATGGGAACAGATTACTGTATAAATATTGTCAAGAAATAACTAACTATCCCAACAGCACATTAATCCTACAGTTTTAAATATATTGGCTACTTTTTGGGGGAATTTTGGGAACTGTAATAATGTTTCTGATAAAGAATTCTGCCCCACCTCAAATTTGCATATTATTGTTGGTTGCACAGTCTCCAGATGTTTAGACTGGGTTTGGCATTTTTATTCTCCTATCAAGTCCTTCCCAAGGACCTGGGATAGGCAGATGTTGTCTGATGGTGTTAAAAGTCCCACAAGTTCTTGCTTGCAGGCAAATGGTATTTCTTGCAGATATTCCAATGCACCACCATTGTAGGTGGTCCACTGTTTCTTCAGTTTCTTTGCAGAGGCAGCATTTGCTATCTGTTGATGTCTTCTCAATTCTGGCTTTGTATGGATTTGCTTTTAAGGCTTGGTTTTGTGCAGCCAAAATTAGCCCCTCTGCCTCTTTCTTCCACTTTCCTGTTCTTTGCCGCTATAGGTCTTGTTGCTATCTGCTTTGCCTGCTAGTTTTTTCGTGTACGGGCCATGTAATACTTTGCCTTGCCATGTCTCTTTTCTATTTTTCATTTGGTCTTTCTTATAGGCCAGTTTGGTCTCTTTGGTATTCAGTAAGCCTTCACGGTGTACTAGCTTCATTGCATCTTCTTCACCATCCTTCAGACATTCTTCCAATGCCCCTTTTTCTTCTTCAACTGTCTGGTGTACTTGTAACATTCCACGCCCACCTATGCTCCTTGGTAAGTAGAGTCTGTCAACGTCGCTGCATGGATGAAGGACACGATTCATTGTCATTATTTTTCTGGTCTTCCTATCCAGGGCTTTTAATTCAGCTTGAGTCCAGTCCACTATTCTAGCTGTATATCTAAAGACTGGAATTGCCTAGTTGTTAATCACCTTGATGGTATTTCCTCCACTGAGTTTGGACTTTAAGATCTTCACTCTTCTGATGCATTCACTACTAACATTCCTCTTGACGTCAATGAGCTTGAGGTTGTCAGCCTGAAGGATGCCCAGGTATTTGTAGTGATCTTCTTCATCCAGATGTTATTTCCATTGGGCATCTTGATTCCTTCAGTTTTCGCTATTTTTCCCTTGTTGATGGTAAGGGTGGAACATTTGTCCAGCCCAACCCCCATTGCAATATCTTGGCTGTATATTTGGACAGTGTTGCTGTTGTTATTGTTCTTGCTATTTCAGTATGAATGTGAAGCATACATCCTAAGCAATTGTTTGGAATTCTGGCTTAGGGGGAAAATGTTTAAATACAGAGAAGGATTAACTGATATTTGGCAGGCTTTTTTTTTTTTTTTGGTCTGGAAAGAGAAATGTGCATTAGAATGCAAAGCAACATTGGAATAAAATGATATTACGCTTCTGATGAGAGACAGTTTTATTGAGAACCGACTAGCTTCCTGTTAGTTTCAGCTCATTGCTGAAATCACAAAGTAACTTTGCTTTAAATAACAACTAAAAGTAGAACTCAGTGGGAGTTTGATTTTTTTTTTCCTCAGTCACATTTGAAAAGTAGAAGGCTCCAGAGTTTGCATGTCTACGTAGGAACACAAACATGGTTCATACTATTATTTTTTCTCTGCCTCCATGAAATGCCAGTAAAGTCCTGAATGAGTGCCTATTATAAATGTACACTATATAAAATGTGTTCTTCCTTCTTTGCTCTGTTAAAAATTATGTTCTTTGTTTTACTTTAAAAAAACCCTTCATTTGCATTTAGCAGATTCAGAATTAGTTCATTTGTTTGAATTTTGCTTTATTTTTTTGGATTTCTAGTGCTTTTCCAGAGATCTTTATTTTCAGTGGGAGGCCACAAGGTATTCTTCCATCTACATCCTTGAGATCTTAAATCCAGATGCAATTAAATTTGAAGTAATTACGCTATTCCCTGACAACACTATATCTGCCAATTTTAGATAAATTGAAGAAATGCCCATTTTAAAGGCAATTAAGCAGTGAAAAACATCCTGAAAACTTTACATTATTTCAGTGGAGACCAGCTCTGTAGCTTTGAGACTTCAAATCTGGATGGTATTACATTTTTAAGTGTTATAATACATCTGAAAGATCTGTTTATTCCTGTTATCCAGAAAATTGGGCATAGGGTTGAGAAATAATTTAAATAAAGAGAATTGAATAGGGTTGAGAAATAATTTAAACAAAATATTGACATAACATTAAAAACAATGCATGCTGCTTGCTACTGCTTCTGCTACTTAGTTTGTGCAGAATGTTAGGGAGATATGCATGATGCCTGTAAAAAGCGCTGAAGCAGTGTTTTGTTTTGATAAGCGATCATGTGAAGCACTCTTCCAAAGCTGTTTGCAACACCTTCCATTCCAAAAATAAAGCAAAACAGTAGAACTGCTTCACTTCTTATCACTCCGGTGACCTCCTCTGATTCATTGAGCCTGAGGGACACAAGTCCTCTCACCCTGATACACTCCATCCAGGCAAAACATGGCCACCTTATATACCCCTAGAGTGGAACATTCTGTCAATTCATATTCATCACCATTTGCAATTTCCTCAACTACTTAAAGTAGTTAAAAAGCCTTTTCTAACAAATGGAATTCCATGTGAGTTTACTAATAAGCTTTCCCCCCATTTTTTACATAGCTCACTTTTCCAAACCTACGTATGTTTGGGGGATGTTGAATATTTTCCTTTAAAAATCATTTAGCCAAACAAATCCATGAATGGAGAATAATGGCCACCAACAGATTGCATTCCCTGCTTGGCAGATCTCACCAATTCCGGCCCATGTAAATCTGAGTTATGTTTATTTCTTTCTTGTAACATCACCACTTAATAAAATATCATAATTCTGGAGTTCTACATGTCTACATGGATATAATACTTGTGAAATTTCAAAAATAATATGCACGTCAGAGCCAAAGAAAGAAAAATTGCCTTTTATATTTCTCCCAAATATTTTATCTTGCATTAAAGGTTTAGTGTGTTAACTAGTCTGTCTATTATCTTTTGAAATATTTTTTGAACTCTGATGGATCTGTGCTTCATCCAAATGTCATGAACATTTCAATATATCACACTATATCACAGTATGTTGAATTAAATATGTGTAAATGCACAAATGTAATTTCAGTAGGCATATCAAAATGATTAAAACTTCCATTAAGCATGTGGGGTAAGATTAATGTTACTAAAATGAATATTCATTGAGATTAATGTACTTTTGAAAATAGCAGGGAGACAGTTTATTGGAACACTTGTAGGCCAAACAAGAGATCAGTTGCTTTCTGATGGCTGTTTTAAAGACTTTGAGAGATTGTGTTTTAAATATGACTTATCTATGACATTCACTTGGCAATAAATACACCTGAAACATGTTGCAATCAAACATCATGGCCCTGGATGCTTTAGCAGCCTCCAAATACCTGCAAATTTAGGATCTATAAGAGATGCAGTGCTTGAACAGAAACAAATACTTCAAGTTTGTAAAGAATTAACAAACAAAATGAAAGCTTGTTGTTAGTTAGATAGGAATATATCTATGGTTAAATATAGAGGCACTGGACTATCAAATTTTGCAGAATTATTGGGCCCAGGTGTTAAGAAATCTAAAATATAATTATGATCTAAAATTTAAAAATTACATTAATTCATCGGAAAATATTACTTTGTATTTTGGTACCCCTTAAACAATGTTTAAAAAGGGATGGACATTAAGTTTTGTGGTAGTGCTGTAAGAAATTCAAAAGTTTTTAAAACTCATATTATCTGGCCTTTTCCAGTTAGTTAAGGATCTTAATGTAATATTGAACTACATTCCTAACACACAGAATTTATCACCAATGAAGCATTTATATATATTAATACAATTCTGGAAAAATATTAGAGTCAAGGACTTTAATGTGATATTGGACTATATTTCTAAAACAGAATTTTGAAGAACTTTGTATTGAGCCTGGGTCATGGCAAAGAGGATAATTTTACATAAATGGAAAACAACTTATTCTCCTGATTTTATGGAATGTATTCAAGATATGAGTCTGTTATTTATTTTTGAAAAATCTCTGAGTTCTAAAAATGAGAAGACCATATAGTTGCCTCTATATGGTCTAGACTATATGATAATTTAAATCAACACCTGTGGATATTATATTACCTGGATCTATTATCCCCCTTTCTCTTTTGTGTTAACGAACCTCCCCCCCCTTTTTTGGGGGGGTTATATTTAATTTATTTTAATCATTGTAATATATCTAGGCCTTTTTTTTCCCTTCACTGTATAACCACCTTTTGTATTTTTCTTTATTTTCTGGGTGGCATTGTAGTTTTTTTGTATTTCAGTGATACATTTCAGAAAGTCTGCCATTCCCTTTGGGAATCAAAGTGGGCAAATTTCAAATTTATTGTATATTAAGAACTACTGTATACATAGGGGAAATAATTTCTATTTTTCTCCCTGTAAGTTATTAACTCATCTTCAATTACAGCATGGTTGATAGAAAATGATTCTGGGGAGATGAAGGGTGCTGTGAAAGAATATTAATTAGGCAATGAAAGGGTGTACACATTGAAAATTCCTTCTTGACGCCTCAGGAGAAGTCACATTTTGTAACATTTTGACTATTCTCCCTCTGAATATTTGAGGTTATAGCCTTTATCAGGCTCTGATTCCAAATGTCTTGGTATGTGTCCACTCCTCCCTTTCTTTCCCTGACATTTCCCAGTCAGGTCAGGCTCCTGGATTGTTCAGAGTGTTTCAGTCCTTACTTCCAAGAATAACTAAGGAAAAAGGCCAGAATGGATGGCTTCATTCTGCTTATTCAACTTTAGGCTAAACACACAAAGAGGGTCATTGTTTCAAACTTTTCCAGCCACCAATCATTGCAATACATTTGGTTTAATTTAAGGGAATGTATAAGGGAAAGTCTATTACCTTTCCATTACTTGGAGAAAGTGGAAGAGGCTTCTGTGCAGATGAAGTACATATGCAACAGCCTCTTGTGATTAGACAGTAGATTCTAGGAGGAAATTGTGGTGGAAAGCATTGCCTCATGGCTGCCTCTCAGCCACCTTCCAACATTTGCAAAAGCCGGCAGAGACTGCTGTAGAACAATGAGGAAGCAGAAGAGAGCAAAGCAACTCCATCACTTTTCTTCACTTTTAGAAGTAAGGGATCCAAACTGCTTCACAAAGTAGCTTTGAAAGAATGCTTTGCTCATTGAAGCAAAGCATGTTTTCAAAGCCTTGCATAGCCCTATTTTTCAAATAGTACATAAAAAGGTGGTAATTTTTAAAAATAGGACCAGAATGAAGATAGAACACCAGTTCTTTCTTACAAGTATTGGCTCCTGATCAGTAAAGCTCTCTGCAGGGCTGAGGATCTCAGTACATAAATCAATGTATCTGAAACTTTAAGAACATTGACTTAGGGCTGTTTGAATTCTCCCTCATAGTATAGAGTATGGTAATGAGAGAGAGGTCCTTTCCCTTCATGGCACTCAGATTGTGAAATACCACCCGTAGACATGGCCAAGAAAATACCTTTTCATTCATCTAGTCCTCTTAGCACCTTTTAGCATTTTAATATTATGCATTCAATTAATCTGAATTTTTAAAATGACATTACTACTACTTAGGCTTTCACCTGACAAGGTTGCCTTCTATTTTTACAAACATGACATCAAATTAAATCAAACCAAATCTTTATTACGGTCATAGACCAGCATAAACTAACATGAGAGTATTGTCTTTTTATAATTTTGTATCAGTTATTATTTTATTGGGTTAGTTATTTCATTATATCATTTTATATTTTTTATAAAATATAACATTTTATACATTTTATATTTTTTTCTAATTTTTGATGATTACTTTGTTGGATTTTGATTAAATTAATATGCCTATGTTAATGGGTATCATTCTATCTCTACCTTCTGATGATACATGGAGAACAGAGGATTAGCAGACTCCCTTATAAAATCTCAGAATCAAAGAATCATAGAGATGGGACAGGGCATTTAGGACACTGGTTCTAACCCCTTCTTCAGTACAGAAATCCAAATTAAAGTATTCCACACTGATAGCTGTCTAGTTTGAACGCATCCAGTGAAAGGGAGCTACCAACTCTTTGAATAATTGCTTCTACTGTTGAACTGCTTTTACTGTTAGGAACTTTTGGGGGGGAGGGGATAACATTCAGTCAGAATCTTCCCTCCTTTTCCTTAAATGTTAAAGTGTTAATATTTTCTCCTTACAAAAAATCAGGCCAGTTGGTTTGATTTATTATTAATGTATTATTATTTATAATAGGTTAAACTATTTTAAATTATTACAGAAATGAAAGAACATTTGATGATTGTGTGTTTAGCACTCTAAACCTAAAGGTGTGATAGATGATAAGTGATATGTAAATAAATCTGTCCATCCTGCAACTTCTATATTAAGTCACCCCACGATCTAATATGAGATGAAGAATGGAAAATCCTTTTTCACACCATTCATGATTTTAATCTTATAATGCATTTTACACGGTTAATATTTTCTCCTGACCAAGACCTCCTGAACTGAAGAACAAAAAAGACCAGTTCTTGATCTTCAGCTCTGTAACATCCATTCAAATATTTGAAAAGGGGCATTGTATACCCCATCAGTTGTTCTTTCTCAGGTCAACATCAATGCTCGTGCGCACACGCGCACACACACGCACACACACACACTGAATTTATTTTATTTTATTTTATTCTGAATGAGAATTAGTCCCAAAAACTAATTCTCAATTTCAAGAAACTTAGAAAGCACAAAGGGAATCCTTATCAAAGTTTACATAAATAGTGCCCATAGAACTATTTCACATTCTTTGTGTGTGTGTGTATGTGATAGATTTTTTTAAAAAGTTAACAGCTGTTATGGCTATAAAAGTGTCTCTATTCTTGTATATTAATTCTTGGAAGACAAATCAGGCTTAACACATGTCAGGGATTTAGGCCTTTCAATCATAAAATAAAGATTTATGCATTACTAAAGAAACCTATTGGCTGTGTCAATGGCCATTTATTTAGCAACACATGTTGATAATGCAAACAGCATAAAGCTGGATCCCTCTGTTGGGTTTAAATACTTGGATGTGCAAAGCAAATAGTAAAAGTAAATCCCGCCATCTTTGCTTTCATGGCCCTATAAAAATGCAATCATATGCCAGTACAACAGATTGTAAATTAACAAAATCTAGTCACATTTTCACTAAAATGTGGGAACTATAATATTACAACATTTATATTTATCTGATTTGATTCTTTCCTCTAGAGATCAAGTGGATAGAGAGACCAAATGAGGCATTATTCTGGTGGAACATGATATCAAATTAGACATAATTTTTATACAGCTGTTCAAATTCTTTAAACATATTCCTGTATTGTCAAATTACTAAATTCTTTTAGCAATCTACAGTTGTTTAAATGACCACCTCTAATAATAGCACATATTTCTTAAGTCAGTAGATTTGTTTTAGGAGAGTTTTATGCTTAGTGAGTGTGTGTGATCAATTGTTCTGCTAGACTGATTGTTCTACACCAAGACAAACTTAGTATAGCTGGAAGATTTCACACTTGATCTTACTGCTATCAACAATGTTTTATGTCTATGGTTGATGGATTAAACTAAACATTAAAAACCTTTCCAGCTAGGTATTTTTTCTTTCTTCTAATGTAAGTATAGGAAACATGATCCTGATCAGAATGCAATTACACCTTAGCATAGTAAACAAAGGAATCATACTTCTATGGGGAATTTATTTTCCATCTGATTCCCATTCCCATTCATGTGAACATAAATAGTATCTTGCTGGTCAGTGTAGCAAGTTCAAGGGCTAAAAGTATGAGGCCAGTGGGTAAGGTTCAAATTTGTTTCTGCATGATTAAATGTCCATGCCCGTTTCCAGATGCAATGGCTAAACACTGAGGAAAAAGTCCATATATATCCAGCAATCCCATTTAGCTATCTTTGTCATTGATTGGCAACTTTATTCCAATCTTCTTTTTCCTATCAATTTGTTATTTTTTTCTCTTAGATTGGATATCTTATGGCATATACTAGTAAATCAACTTGCACTGTTCATGATGCAGCTCTTGAAGATGGTCCAGAATATGTAGCTGACCAAGAACAATGACAGCACATAGCTAATAATATTTTTTAGGTTATGATATATCACCCTATGTTACCTACAGTGGTTACCAATTGCTTTCCAGGCTCAGTTCAAGGTGCTCATTACAGGTAGTCCTTGGGTTATGATGGCAATTGAGACTGGAATTTCCATCACTAAGTGATGTGATTGTAAAGTGCAATGTCATGTGACCACATTGCTTAGTGACAGCAATCTCACAATCATGGTTGCTGTTGTAACACCAGGACCACATGGGTCGTTAAGCAGGAAGAGGTGGGAGTCCCAGGCAAACAGGCTGGTGGGTGCACAGGTGGCATGGGCATGCTGCAGGCAGGTGCTATGAAGTTTGGGTGGGTGAAAAAGCAGTGGGAACTTTATATGAACCTTCACGTGAATCTTCACTGAAAAGAAGTTTCTGTTCAAAATTGTGTCCAGTCATATTATAGATAGTCCTTGAATTACGACCACTTGTTCAGAAACCTTCAAAATTATGACAGCACTGAACAAGAGGGACTTGCAATCAGTCTGCAAAGTTGCAGTATGATTGTGTGGTCCCTGCTTGGCACTCAAATGTGGGACTGTTTGCAAGCTTCTAACGATAAACGTATGTCCCAAAATCTTCCTGAGCATCATTAGTGTTTCAATTAGTGTTAAGGAAGGATAAGGAGGGAGGAAATCTTGAAAATCTATATTGAAAATCCCCAGTAAACATAGCATACTGTGCCTATAGAGGCCAATGATAAACAGCTAAGAAAATAAACAATTATAAGAGAAAAACCAAAAATGCAAGCAACACAACACCCAAAGAAGTACAAGAAATGAAAACTTAACATAGTTATCTCACAGGGTTTTCAGATTAGTTGGATGAATGAAAAGCAAGAGAATAAAGCAAGGAGGCCTGCACCTTGTTAAAATGCACTTTAATCAATTATTTATATATATTTTTCCTTTAATAAATGATATATACATTAAATTTACACTGTTGGAAGACCTGAAAGACTAGTTTCAGGACAGATCATTATGTTATTTTTTTCATAGTAATTTTATTAACAATTATAATTGCAACAATAAAAACGAATACAAACTAAAAAAGAAAAGAAAAGAAAAAAATAGAAAAAATAGAAAGTGCAGAGAAGAAAAAATAGAATAGAAAAGAAATAATAATATAGTAAACAAACAAACAATAAAAAAGAAACATAAATAAATGACTTCCCCTTCATCATAAAATATAAACAATTTTAGTAGCTTATCAACTTCTCTAAAAAATACAACAAATGATATCTTCTTCCTATAACCCATGTCTTATCTATGGAGAAATCCTTAAAGCTTCATCATTTCAATCCTGATGTCAGCAAAAGTTCATTAAGGATTACCAGAGACAACAACGTATCTATTTTAACCTTGATCAGATAAACCAACTTTATATTCCTTCCTTTCACTTCTAACAATCTTGATCTTTAGTCCCTTCAAATAATGTCCCAAACCTTGATTTATTTTCATTTTTTATTTGTCCCTTCTCACGAAATTATTTAAAGCTTTAACAAGCCTCTTTTGTAAATCCAATATAGGACATTATCCAGGTCACTCTCTTGGTTTGTTATTTGTATATCCTTTTTAATTATCATATCAGCTGGTTTCTTTTGTATTTCCAATGTAACATCTTTTTCCATGTCATCCTTGTAGCCTGTCATTTTTAAATCCACTTTCAAATCAGTCTCAATCTTGTCAGGTAAAATTGGTTCCTGTTCCATAACATCTTTTAAACATAGTCCATCTATAGAGGCAGACACTCTTAAAATTAACTTTTGGGTCAATTATTCAAAAATATTCTTCGATATGCCCAATGTTAAAATATTTTGCTTCATTCTGTATTTGTAAGTCAAGTCTGAATGTTCTTCTTCTTTAATTGTAATCTTCAGTTTCTTCTAGTTCCCTCTAGTGTCCAATTTTTAGTCTTATTACTTTTTTTTTTAGAAGAATTCAAAACAAAAGCATTTTCCTATGGGAAAGATTCTTGTAATTAATTCTAAAATCTCATTTCAAATTTATCTGGACCTTTAGTCTGTTTGTAACTTTCTAAAATCAAAGTTTTAATCACCTTTTTGCTGTTTATTCCCCCCCCCCCCCCCCCCCAAATTTAAGTCGTCAAACTTGCGTTTAAAACTTCTTTCACTAAGGATTGAAGGAAACTCACCTGGTGCTGCAAAACTTGTCAATCCAAAGGTTCCTAATAGCTGAAAAGCAGTTAATTATCAATTTCTGAAAGTGATTAGAAAAGGAAGTATATGAACTTAGTGTCCTTTCAAAGTGCTGACCGTGGTTTGAGCAAGATGGCTATTCCCTCATCTCCCAGAGCTCTAAACCCACTAGAGACTGCTGTCTTGTGGTCTTTTTGTGAGAAGCAACTGTCTTGAGAACTTGTGGGGGATCTTGAGCCCTCTCCTTGTCCAGAAATGAATTACAAAGAGCCAGTTTACTTGCCGGCTCTTCATTCCACCACAGTCATCAGCTCTGCTTTTCATGGAGTTGTTTTCAGTTTGCCATTTCTTCCCAGAAGTCCAGGACAGATCATTATGGAGGAAATCTATGTGGTTGCTAGGAGTCAGCACTGAGCTGATGGCACATTATCATCATCAATCAATCACATTAAATTTCCTTTGAGATGAAAGCACTTTTTTGGCAGCAATATGTATAGATTTTATTTATTTATTTATACTTATACCCTACTCCTACAAATGTCCCCTCATTTTTATCCCCATTTAGTCCTTTTATTGTTTTTTGTTTTTTTTTGGTAATATCTGCAGCAGCCATTTGGATAAGCATATTATGGATTTGGGGCTGAGTATATATATATATATATATATATATATATATATATATATATATATGTATGTATATTGTGAGAGTCAGAGCGAGAGGGGTTAAGAACGTACTCTCATCACCAGAACAACAAGGAAGAGATAAGAGAATGAGACTGGCCCCTCCCTAAAGAATGCAAGGGAGGTTGGGAGGGTGACCCTGGAAATTGCTCTCACTCTGAGAAGATTTCTGTAACGGGACTGAAGCCAATAAACCTTGCTGGATTGAATCTGTACTGTCTCCTGGACTTTCATGGGATAATCCTGACATATATATTTCTGATGTTATTTTTGGATTGCTTTTATGTGCTGTTAGCCACCCAGAGTTGCTATGGCAAGATGGGTGGCCATATATGTTGAATGGATGGATGGATGGATGGATGGATGGTGCAAACCTGGGAGGTAAGTTGGGCAGGCATAGAATGAATGACCCAAAGTCACCCAGTGAGATTCCATAGCTGAGAGTTCCAAACTGAGAAGAGCTTTAACATCAACTCTTTTTAATGTTCTGCCACCCGCTGTTCTGGAAGGCAGATATCTATCTGTCTCTCTTATAATGCCTGATTTTGCCCTTGTGGCACAGGTGCTACAGAATCTACTACTTACATTTTAATATTGTGTTTTTTTAATTGGGATTCCTTTATCCTCATATAGCAAACTACTCTGGGCATATGGGCTTCTTCTGTACGCACACCCTCATCTTGGACTGGTTGGATCTCTTCTCTTGGGATTTTTCCAAATTCTGCCATACTGCTCTTAAAATTAGGCGGGAGCTGACACTCTTTGATTGCTCTCATTTGTTGACTGAAATAGAGATATCCAGTGAATATATACTGCCTACTTAATTGTGTTTCCATTTTTGTTGATGAAACAGAAATCCTACCTCCACAGTTACCTGAAGGCAATATATATTTCATAGTAAAAATCTGTCTTGGATTCTACATACCCTCATCAACTTTTGAAGCATTATTTTCAGTTACATAAATGTACAAGTCACAAGTTGTTTTATCAGAATGAACAAAGTAGGTTTAATGCATCTGTATTCACAGCTCCATAAATACAGCACACAATATAAGGGGAACTTTTTAACCTTTATTATTAGACATGACTATGTTAAAACAGTTTTTGTTAGGGAAAGCATCTTAGGAGACTGAATTGATTAGGGAAAGCTGGGTACAAGATGCGTATAAAAAGTACATTTTAAGCAAAGAACTAATCTGGGTGCCAGCTTCCTTCAATATGAGTATGGGTCACTGTCAATTTCTCAAGGGCAGGGATACACAATATTGTTCTCTACTCACCCTCAGCCAACTGGGAGGGCAACTTCTACACAATTTTTTTTTTCTGGCATGCATCAAAAATAGTGCTTTCTGACTTCTGTCAGCTCAAGATGTACTGCCCAATTTCCCTGCTTCTCTTCATTTCATTGTAGGCAAGCCTTCACTCCTGTTGGCTACTGGGTGCTGTGGCAGGAATGCCTCTCTCTTTCACTTCTAATCCCTGCCCTCCATGGGCCATTTTTTAAACTAGTGAAATGGTGAAAAGCTGGGATCCTTTAAGCAAAAGTTAAAAATAAAATAAAATAAAATAAATAATTGATGAAACAGTGAAAAGGGGGATGTGCTTTACAACTTTATTGATGGACCAATGGAATAGTGAAAGTATGGGTGGAGCTATTTGTTTTTTTTTAACTATGTGAAATTGACAAGAGTCTGCCACTTTCCCTTTCTAGCCCAGGTGATGAGAAATACAACTGTGCTATCCTCATCATGGCTAGTATAAACAGTACCCTAATCTCTTCACCTCCTCTTAGTTAAGAAATGTGAAGCTCTTCATCCCATAACCCTTTTCTTAACAATAAGCAAATTAAATAAGTAATGTCTTCTTCAATCCAGTTACCAGCAAAAGATCCAGACAAAGCTCTAAGGTGTTAACATTAATTTATGTCTTAGAGCTTTGTTTGGAACTTTTGCTGGTGGTGAGATGTGGAATGTCGAGCTTTATATGTTAACATTAATTAACATATATAAAGCTCGGCATTCCACATCTCACCTCTTAACCAAAACAAAATCCCATTTAAAAGTCATAAAATGGTCCCAATACCACACACACACACACATACACAAACATATGCATACATAAATATACATATACACATACATACAAGTTTAACATGACAAAAAAGGACAATTTCTCCTTTACAAAAGACAAGCCCCAGTACACAACATTCCAAATAACAATTTATCCCATTCAAATACACATTCCATACCTCCATTCTAAGCTATAGGCACACCTATGTTTCACAAATATAAACTAATCCCAGTATCATAATATAGACAAAAAACTAAAGTTTAACGTAACAAAGAGAAACAATTTCTCCTTTAAAAAAATTTCTCCAAACTTCCTCACTTTGAATAAAGAGAAATACTTAAATGTAAAGTCAATTTAAATACTGTAAAATTAGGATTATATAGAATACCTATATAGTAAAAAGCTTTTACATCATATTCAATGTAGGCAAATTTAGTACACCATATTTTCTAATTAATATATCAATAAACCAGAAAGAACCATCCAGAATAACAACATATGCCATTTTATCCCTGATCAAATAAACCAACTTTGTAGTCCTTTTTTCTTCTAAACAGGGCAGTCTTTTTCTGTAATCCATTCAGATGATTGTTGATCCTTGTTACAAATTTCTTTAGCACTTTAAACAGTTTTCTTTGTAAATCCAACAATGGAAAATTATGCTAATTGTTCTTTGGGATTATCATTTTTATTTCCTTCTTCATATTTAGAACCTCATCCAATTTTCTCTCTATGTCTGGTGACAAATTATTATCCAAAGTCTCTATATTTTCCCCAAGTAAATTTTGATGCATACCTCATTCTTTAATATTTTCATTTGGGAGTAAACTGTTCTCAAGAAGACACAACATAGCTGACATTTCATGATGCAGGTCTGTACGCAGTTCTTCAAAGATGTCTCTAAATGCCATTATAAATTGCTTGTCTTATACCTCCAATCTTATAAAACAATTTTTTTTTTCTTTTCCACAAGCATACTTTTATTTTTTTTAAAAAAAGTTTCAAAATCTTAATATTCAAAGTCCAAAACTCCAACAATTTCTGAGCCCTTAAAACTTTTTGTAGCCAAAACCTTGTCTTGCTTTTTGTTTATTTTAAGTTCTTAAAGGTTATAAAGGTAGATCTTCATATTCTTATACTGAGGACTGAAAGCACTCACTCACCCAGTGTTCCCAGCCTTGTCATTTTGAAGGTGACTAACTTCTTTAAATCTGTTAATAGGCAATTTCTGAAAATAGTTAGCAAAGGAAGTGCATGGACTGAAGACAGTTCCGCTGAGAAGCGGTACTGACGTTTGCAGTATTTTACAAGGAAGCTGTGAGGGTATGGACAGAGAGCAGCCAGGCAAGGGGGGTCAAGAATGTAGTTTCATCCCCCGAACAGCGAGGGAGAGATAAGAGGATGAGACTGGCACCTCCCTGAGGAATGCTAGAGATGTTTATGGATTGACCCTGGGAACTACTCTCAGTCTGGGAAGATTTTCTGTATAGGTCGAAGCCAAATAAACCTTGCTGGATTGAATCTGTATGGTCTCCTGGAGTTTCCTGGGCTAAACCTGACAGGAGCTGAAGTAGATCAGCTCCCTTTGATCCTCTGGATCAAAGAGAGAGACGCAAGATTGCCTAAGATATTTCCCCTTACAGTTGTGTCTTTTCCTCATGAAGAGGCCACAAGATAGCAATCTTGGGGTGGGGGGTGGGACTGGGAGATGGGGAATTCACCATATTTGCTTCAGCTGCAAATGGACCCTTCATAACTGTGCTATTTTCTTTGTCTTTTTAACTGGTCCATTAGGGATAAGATAGAAGGGAAATCTACCAATCATGGTCTGTGGTAAATGCAGTCCACAAACAGAACATCAGGTCATCACTTTAGCCAAAATAAAGGACAGAATCAACATCTGGAAATGGATTTCTTAAGCCCCTAACCAGTTTATACAAGGGAGTCTAGCAGCTTAAGGATGCAGTGCAGAAAAGCCCTAAGTTATATATGAAAACAGATGCAGACTTTGTCTGTGTTTGTGTGTGCATGTTTAAAAATGCAGAAACACTTAGAGAACAGAATAGGGACATACATATGTTAATGAAGCATCATGTATTTAAGGAGACCCATATGTTCTTTCATCTAACCATGGATTGCTTTTAGCAGCATTGCTCTTTTGGTATGTTGAAGGAATATAAGTATTTGATGTTTCAATTTTGACTCCTTTTGTGACTGCAAAAAAGACTCAAGGTTTCCAAGCATGGCTTAAGAATCACTATTAACTCAGGCAGAACTGTTTTTCAATAAATAATTGACAGCACCTATTTAAACACATGCATGGTCTTGTATAATTTCCTGTAGCATGTTTACAACCATTTAGATATCACAAAATAAAAGGAAGAAATCCTTGAACACAAAGATGTACATGTACACACCCCAATACAAATTTTCTACAGAACTGCAGAACACTTTTTTTCTGTTGAAGAATATATTCTCACAAGGGTAATATATACTAATAGTGGTGGAACAGAGTCAAAAGTTGGTGGAACAATAGCTTCATTAATGGCAGTGTGATGAAGTAGGCAAGGTGTTGGACCAGCAGTGGAGAATTCCAAATTCTACTCCACCCTCAGCCACTAGATGACTTTGGGGCAGCCGCTGTCTGTCATGTCAACCTGCCTCATAGGGTTGTTGTTGTAGAGAAAAATAGGATAAAGTTTTATGTACACAGTCTTGAATTCTTGGATGAAAGGTGGGATGCAAATCAATCAATCAATCAATCAATCAATCAATCAATCAATCAATCAGTGTTTCCTTCTCTTGCTGTTCCTCCTTGCCCACCACATTGCTGGAGTACAAATGGGTGGCTCTTGGCACAACTGATTTTTTGTAGTAGGCTTTTAAAATCAGGCTGAGAGGTGCTTGGAGATCTAAAGCTACAGGTGGGCCCCTTTTAGTCTTCCCTTCTACAAAAGTCCAAGAACATCTCTCTCCAGTTGGTCAGCCTTTGTGCTCTCAGAAGAATTGCTATATCTGTAACTGCTTCAGTTTCACCAATAGCACCACCAGCAACAACAACTGGAATAATAGGAAGAAAAATGCTGGTATTAGTTGATTGTCCTCACAAGATAGTAACAAAAAAGTAGGTGTTTGGAGATATTTAACTCTCTATGTGTAGAGTTATTTTTAAGGAATATACAATCATGTTCATCCACCTGTATTCTAAGATGTTACAGAACTGGGTGAAATGTTCCACTTAGGAGCTTTTTGTGGAGGCAAACTTACAAGGCCTTGAAAATGTTCACTGTTGCTAGTAACGATCCTGTATCTTTTCAGATATCATCTGAATTCAAACAAAACTTGTGAACTCTAACAACAGAGAGCGCATGCTTAGGCAAAAACGTTCCAGTAGACATGCAAAATTCCAGCCATCTAGCAATGACATTTTTTTCTAAGGCAATTCAAAAGAGAAGAAAGCCGGCCGGGCTTTCAAATTGATTTCCGAGTAGACTGTGGACCATCTGTGTCCTCTCTTCTCCAAAATGTAGCTTATTTGGCTTTTCAGTTATCCGCTATTTTGTGGCATTGAGACAGCTGTGCCAAACCAACCCAGCTTAGCTGCTGTGAGATCAGCTAAGATAATTAGTGCTATGATTGGAGACCACCGGAAAATCTCAGGGCTGTGAACTAGATTGGAAATTTGGGGTGGCGGGTGGGGAACAAAAGTCAGTAATAAACCATTCCTCTGCTTTGCCAAGAAAACAACATGGATGTGGCAATTGGATCAATTTAAGGAAAACTTTAACTTATTTATACAGACATTATTTTTGAAAAACTAGATTACAAAACATATCAAATATGGCTTGCTTTTACTCTATCATTTTGATTTCATGGATATAATTCCTGATTAGGTTCTGCTGAAAATTCCCTCTGTAATATGATGAATCTTCTGCTAAAGATAAAGTTCCATCTGCTCTATTCATTTAAGGAAAAATTATGCCTCAGGAGGAAAAGAGGCTATCCTTCCTTTTTATCAAATACTTTTCAGAAAAACGTACTAGACAATATTATCCCTTAACATGGCTCTCTCTTCCTCTTTCCCAATTCTGCTATCCAATGTTCAGTAAAAGAGGAGCATGTGATGAAATATCTAAGCAAGAAGGCACATATATTACCCATTTAAAAGTACAATCTGACAACATTCTGTGGCTATCCCATCAGGGTGGGAGAACATCAGGAAAAATTACATTGAAAGGGCATATCAGGGAGGTTTACATTAAAATGATGTATATTAGGGAAATTGGATACAAAAACTTTCTATGCTAGGAAAAGCCATGAATGCTCTAGGAGATTTTGTTGGCCCTAGTTAAAGCCCCTAATCCAAAGACATCTTCCCAGAGAAAACAAAGCATGTGCTCAGGTATATAGTATCAAGCTGGGCAGCTACCCCATTACAAAAACACTTTCCCAGGAAAACTACACTATCAGCTTAGCCAGAGAACATTCAGAAAGCCTAGGAATGTTGATACAGGTGGTCCTCAGGTTATGACCATTCATTCAGTGACCATTCAAAATTACGACAGTGCTGAACAAGGGATTTATAATGGCTCCTTAGCGTTCTGGCCATTGCAGCATCCCCAAGGTCACGTGATAGTGATCCAGATGCTCAGTGCCTGGCTTGTGATTATGATGTCGCAGCTAGCTGCAATCACATGATCATGATTTCCGACGTTCCATGCCAGCTTCCCACAAGCAAGGGCAATGGGGAAGCTGGCAGGAAGTTGGAAGTCATGATCACGTGAGATCCACACTTAATGACTCGCATGGTTCTCGTTTAATGATCATTAAACAACTGGGACTGCTGGAACTGCTGTTGCTAAGCAGCATGGTCGTGTGTGTGTGTGTGTGTGTTAACTTACAACCATGTTGCTTGGAATTCCTGGTCCCAATTGTCATCGTAACCTGTAAAGTCAGCAGAAGACCAAAAGAAAGTAACTCCCTAGAAAGAAGCTATGTTTATGGAATAACTACTTCTTTGTTCTTTCAAAACTTGAATTGTCATTGCAGTCCTGCCCCACTCCCTCAGAGTTTACACCCTAATGGCCTCACTGACTTCATTAGGCACGTGAGATATATATAAAACTGTCTCTTATAGTATCTGCCTGACCACTTCAATCTTGCAGGGTTGACATGTTCCAGGTTCCTTTGATTAAATAATGCAATCTATCAGGACTCCAGAAGTATGGCTTCTCTGTAGCAGTGCCTGCCCTCTGGAATTAGGTTTCTCCTGAGATCTGGATGGCCTTCACTCTGCTGTTGTTCAGTAGAGTGCTGGCTCTTCACCCAGGCCTTTGGCAAGGGAGAATAAGACCCCTCACTTCATTCCATCTGGTCTTCATGATTCCTATCTTTTATGTTTTATTGATTTTATTTTAATGTCTTTGATTGTTGTGAGCTGCCCAGAGTCGTTGGGAGTCAGGTAGTCTATAAGTTTAAATCATCATCATCATCATCACCATCATTTCTATTGAAATACCTGGTTGCTGTGTCCAATCATATGTATACTCTAATTTGCATAGGTTTATAAAGAGGAATTACAATCCCACTCTTCTTTAGGCCTATCTTTGCCTCCAGCACTGTGAATAAATCAATTTATGCTTCAATGTAATGTGTCCTGGTTTCCAGTTCAAATGTACCTCTAAAATATTCTACTGCAATGCCATACAATGTGTCTATTTAACGGAAGTCTTATTTTCAATCCTTTGCAAAATTTAAGACTAGAATACTGCCTTCCTAACATATACAGTACAATGGAGCAAATGTACGTCCATCCATACCTCATGTTCATGGGGAAATCATGCCTTTCACAATCAGCAATCCTTCTTTTCATACTGAACATATTATGATTCTTCAACTTAATGAATATTCTATATGCTGGCTAGAAACCCGTTTTCTTCATATATGGTGGTGGTGGTGGTGGACTCTGCAAGAACAAGTCCTGTTCCAGCACCTTAAAAACTCACGTCACAGCATCGATGTCAGTAACGTCCAACTCTCCTTCAAATGGCAGATGAAGCAATGGAAATGGAACCCAATCATTCCTGGTTCATTATCTGCCATGAAAATCTCACTCCAAAGCTAAGAAACAAAATAAAATAAAACATAAAACTTGGACAGGAACATGCTGACAATAACCTTGCATTTTAGTTGCCCTTGAGCAAATTGTCTATACTTCTCAACTCATTGCATCAGTCAGAGCTGCCTTGTGACTTAGCTCCCATTTGGCTTCATTCCTTGTCAGTGTCATGATCAGAATGAAGAAGAAGAAAATAATGATCTATGAAAGGTTATGAAAAATGTCATTGTCACATCATGACTTACTTAGACTTGGGGCCATGGAAGAACCTAATGAGGCTAAGATGCTGTGTGCAATGTCAGGTATGCAATCTCATTAATACTGGAAGGTCCATCAGATTTGATCAAAGCCAGAGCATACGGCAGCACAGGGTAATTTGGAACATATGTTAATTTACTCAGGAGAGAGTGGGCAGATCTGAAGCTGCTGCATTCCAGTTCTGGAATGAAGAATTAGATGTACCCAATCTGTTTCTCTGGCATTTTGTTATGATGTAAATGATGGAAGCAAGACTGCTGAGCCAGGAACAGGAAACAAAAAAAAACAAAAAACAAACATTGAAGCACCACAGTGGGGAAGTGAGAACAGAGTAATATCAGATGCAAGCTTCAGCAGATCTACTTTCATATCACAGTAACCTTTAGAATGATTGCAGCTGATTGCTCTATTTGCAGTGACATGGAAGCTGGCTGTGGGTTTGGCTTAGGGTAGATATTGTCACCATTCACTCCACAGTTCCTGAGTCCCTTATTCTGAGTGGCTGTGTGACCATGTCTTGTGAACTGCATTAGTTAGCCCATGGGTATATTAGTTAACATTAGCTTCAAATATATTTTATGAAGTTAATCCCTTATTTTTTTTGCCTCAGTCCCCAACAATCAAATTCATTTTAGTCAGGAGGAGGCATAATCTTGCCTGATGGACTTCTCATTTGAAAATAACCTCAGTCTTTCTGTCTGATATTTTACAGAGACATTCCCCACCATAGCAACTATTATTGCTACAAATTTCATTGCATTCTTTGCTAATGCAACTGTGTTAGGATTGTTTTTGTTGTTTTTATTTTTTTTAAATCAGAATTTGTCCCATAGTAATATTCAGTGTCATGACTAAACAACAATACTAAATACTAAACAGTAGAGGTTATCTCTGTCTCCTGTGTGTGTGTGTGTGTGTGTGTGTGTGTAATTACGGAGGAATACATTCTGATTTTCTGTGTTTCATGTGGATCCACACATCATTGTGGAGTTGTATCACCTTCAGAGTGACTTGGACAGGATTAGGGTATTTATGGATCTGTGGATTGGATATTTATGAATCAAATCGAGTAAACTTTGCAAAACCAAACTTACTGGATGTAATGAAAACAGGAAAAAGATGATAGAGGATTTTTCACTCCAGATGTAATTAATGTGTGTCAGAATATCATGTGGCCACAGGATATTTCTATTGTTGTTGGGTATTTATTTCCAGTGGGCTTGGCTAAAAGGAAACATCTTATGTCAAAGAAGGAACTATTTCTTATTTCTTTTTTACAATTTGGAAATGCATAAACTTTCTCTCTTTCAAAGGTTACCTTATGAACATGTATATGTTTGCTTTTTGCATCATGAAAAATGTACATGTTGCTAATACACTGATTTCAAGAATAAAATTAAAGAACTCTTTATGTTTTTTTCCTACATGTGAAGATAAGGATTTTTGGATAAGAATTTGTTTCTCATTTAAACTGAAATTCTAGGGATTGCCAAATGCCTGGCATGTCTAAAAAATCAAACTGTAATTTACTATTTAGTCTCTGTACCAAAATTGCCAATTATCTAAATAACTCTGAAAACATTCCTCCCTCCTTCCCATGGATATAGATTTAATATTCTTTTGTATTTCTTTGAAGTTGAATTTCTTGGATATTCCTTGACAGTGCTTCTAATCTCTTGCAGTCTCTTTGAAGTATTTCTCTCCTGGCTAGATTTTGCTATTCCAACCAATTTAGTATCTTTCCCACTTTCATTATTAGGATGAGCCAAACATATAGAAGCCTTTTCTACAGTGATGTATGGAAGCTTAGATTGCAAAACCACATTAGTAAATACATCTATAAATCTTCTTACACACATTCTCATAGATGTCCATCATCAATACTTTGACTGCTTAGCATAAATGGAAATGTATCATGTTGTTCTCACCCAACAATCTATCACAAGTGTATGTTATCTTATTTGATTTCTAGTTTTTGTAATTTGTTTTAATTAGAACCTAAACACAACAGATGTAATTATTTTAAGAACATTAATTGAAGATACAGATAAAGTCTGAACAGTAATGAGGTAATCTACACTTGTTTGCTGATAGATAAGAAAGCAATGAAGACTAATGGACCACAGGACTAATGGATACAAATGAAAGAAACTGCTGGATATGCAAGAAGTCTGAACACATAGAAAAAGTGCCTACATCTGTGGAAATTACTGAGAACAATGCTTTGAGTAGGCATGAAGTATTTGAAGAAATAGATGATGTTGATGATCATCATCATCATCATGACCATCATCACCAATTTGAATGAATCTGGGCCACCAAAAATAACGCAATGATTTCTAATTCCTTGGGAATTCACTAAGAATTTAATGGTATGGAGGATTTTAAATTAACTCAAATATATTTTAAAAACCCAAACCAAATGATCTGATCTTCTAGGAATTGCAGAATATAGAGGTTGAATATAGTGTTAATCTAAGTGATCATTGTGAGGAAAAAGTGGCTTTGGAGAGGAAGCCACTGATTCAAGCTCTGTGGCAGCCACCATTTGTGAGCATGCAATTTAAAAGAAAACAAAAGAGATTAGTGAACATTCCTTCCATGGACGTAGAAGTATCACCCATGCCCAGTAACACTGAACTAAGCAGTCTTTCAAAATCATATTCACCACTTCCAAATTTGGGATGCGTGGAAATAGATGTACAGTTTCAGCTTCATACTGAAAGCTGAACATTGAACGCAAGGAGCACTGAAGATTATATATATATATATATATATATATCGGGGAAAGTGAGAATGTACTAATGTATTAATGTACTAATGTATTAATGTTAAGGAAAACTAAAACTGACAGTAGCCGTATGAGTACTGTAGTCTTCAAAAATAAATTTTAATAAACTCAGACCCAATGATGAAGTAGGATTCCTTGGCAGGGGAAGCTAATGGGAAAAGGTGTTCCAGATGGATAAGGGACCAGATAAAGAAGATACTAAAAACACACTCGGTCACAGTTCCAGCCGAGGAAAAAAGATGGATTCACAAAAAGCTAATGAAGACAAAAAAGGACACGTACAAGAGGTATAAAGAAGGACAGGTCAGAAACAACAGAATGAGGTGCAGTTGGTGAAGAATGCAAAAAACCCCAAACAAAATAAAGAAAAGGGCTTCCTTAGAAATGTTCAAAGGAAAGGGAAGAGAGAAGAACCATGATACTAACTGCTCTATAAATACAGCAAAACATAACAGTGAAAAGTAGAGCTACTTATTTATTATTTGGCTCAGTTTTATTTAGCCAGAAGGCATATATTCATTAGACAACTGTGAAGAACAGAGGTACAACTGGATCTTGAGACTGAGAGAAACATGGTCAGGAAATACTTTTTACAATTGTCAGTGATTTAAATCTTCAGAATGAGATGAATTGCCTTTCTAGGATAATAAAGGAATTGGCTGGTCATCTGGCTGAGCTTTAAGCATTATCCATAAGAAATCCTAGTAAAACCAAAAACTAGAGTTTGGCAAAAGAGAAAAAGAAGGATAAATGGAATTGCATGCCAATAAATCTGAAACTGATACATAGAATATTCTAAAGCAAATCAGCAATTGATTGCAGACAGTTGGTATCTTGAAACAATGTGGTGATTATGAGACATTAGCATGGATTGGTCAGGAACAAGTCTTGCTAGACTAATTCCTTCCCTCCTTCCCTCCTTCCCTCCTTCCCTCCTTCCCTCCTTCCCTCCTTCCCTCCTTCCCTCCTTCCCTCCTTCCCTCCTTCCCTCCTTCCCTCTTTCTTTCTTTCTTTCTTTCTTTCTTTCTTTCTTTCTTTCTTTCTTTCTTTCTTTCTTTCTTTCTTTCTCTGGTTCACTTCCTTATAGACTGTGGGAATGGCATAATGTATCTTTATTTCAGCATAGCATTTGACAAAGTACCCCATGGTAAGCCAGCTAGGTAAAAGTGGATCCTGAGGTAGGTTCTTCCCCCAATGGAGAAGCAAAAAGTACTTGGGTGAGCAGATCCAGGAGAAAGCCAAGCTGAGCACACTTCAGTAAATCCAGCCTGTTCCTTTCTTTTCACTTTCTCCTGATAAGCCCAGAAAGGAGGGAGGCAGATGGAGAGAAAGGAGGGGGTTGGGAAACAGGAGAGATAGAGGGGGATAGTCTCTGGCAGTCCTGGAGGAAACCTGACACTAGGTGAACACTGGGATTGTGTTGTTGTAAGTACTTGACCCCTAGACTTGACTTGGCTAGATCAAGATCTTTAGTGCAAACAAGAATGAAACTTTAAGTTGATGACGTTGCAGAAGAAAGAGTCAGAGCACTTATATATCTATTCTGTAAAGTTTAAACTCTTGGGGTTTTTGTCCCACCTTTCTATGTGAAGGAATACTTGGTGGTTCACTTGGTAGTTGAGGGTGACTGTACATAGCAATCATCTCTGTCTTGGGAATCCCTGGTTTGTGCCATGCCCAGCTTTGGCCCTTGTAACTTAAGATCTATACACTTCAACATTTGTATAAATGATGTGGAATAAGAGATTTAAGAAATTGGCACATACTGTAATACAAAATTGGGTGGGATAGCAAATACCCTAGAAACAGAAATAAGATTCAAAGTGTTCTTGAATTCTCTGTTCAGAAAATAGATATTAAAGTACAGGATGGGAATACCTTGTTTAATAATGGACTTGTGAAATAGATCTTGGAATAAAAGTTGATGGCAAACTGATTATGAATCAGCAATGTGATGTGACAAATAGAATTTTAGGCTGCTTCAATAGAAGTAATCACAGGAAGTATTAGTTTAATCAGAATCAGAATCAGAAATCTTTATTGTCATAGTACTACTTGTACAATGAAAATAAGTGCCACCCCAGTGCAGCTTTAAAAATATAAAAACCATAAAATACATAACACACATAACACACATAAAACACATAAAACACATAAAACACAACCTTCACATTCCATATTGCACAACCCCTGATGCTGCATTAATACTGCACTATACGATAGAATTCAGTATAGTTACAGCTCTAAGATAGAAGCTATTCTTCAGCCTATTCGTCCTTGTTTTCTTTATCCTGTACCGTCTGCCAGATGGCAATAGTTCAAAAAAAGAATGTCCCGGGTGGGATGGATCCTTAAGAATGTTTTGAGCCTTCTTAAGGCAGCGGGAACTGTAAAGTTCTTCCAGAGAGGGGAGAGGGCAACCAGTGATCCTCTGGGCGATGGTGGCAACCCTCTGGAGCGCTTTCCTATCTGCCACTGTGCAGTTAGCAAACTATACACAGGTGCAGTAGGTTAGAATGCTCTCTATAGTGCAGCGGTAGAAGGTCACCTAATTAATTTAATACAATTAATTTAACTGTATTGTGCATTGCACAACTGTAGGCATCACACTTTAAGAGTTATTAGACAAACTAGAAAAGGTTCAGAGAATGGCAACAAGAATGATCAGTCATGGAGAGAGATTGAAAGAACTGGGCATGCTTACCTCTGAGAAGATGAGACTGAGGGGTATAGAATTAGTTTTGTTTAAAACTATTGGAGTTGGATATTCTTGTGTTCCCTGGAGCAATTCTTTATTCTACAGAATGTGCCAAGTATATATTTTATACTTGGTCATTAAGGTATTGGTATTGGTATTGGTATTGGTATTGGTATTGGTATGGTATGGTATGGTATGGTATTTGGCTACTGCAGAAGTAGTTCAGTGGTTTTCAGGAAATAAATCTTCCAGAACAGGAAGCAATTCATGGACATCCCTAGATAGCATACTATTCTTCATTATGTACTTGAAAAGATGTTGTGCCGAAGAAAGTCAAGATCTATCTTGCTCGCTAATAAGTTGAGGACACAACATAATGAACTGAAGTTACAGGAAGGCAGATATTGCCTAAATATACTTTGTGTGTGTGTGTGTGCGCACGCCTGCATGTAAAATAGAAATAACAATTTGATGGTGAACCTATTATCCAGAGAGCTGGTTGGCTTCCCTTCACTGGCTGCATGCAAACAGAGGCTAGTGGAGATGCTTTGATTTGAACTGGAATAAAGTTTGGATTGGAATCAAACTCTGATCAAGGGCTTGCTTTCAGGGACCTAAATGGCCCCTTCCAATTCTATACTATGAAATAAACAAACAAACAATCACACATACACACACACACTCACTGATGGTGCTGTGTTCATGAATTTTGGATTGTCTTGCTTACTTCAAGTAACTGTTTTATCATATTGAATATCTGTTCTCCTGTAACTATTTTCAGTCATAATGATCTTGTCAGACATTTTATTGATTATAACAGTAAGTGCTTGTAAGTTCCTTTAAAATGAATAATCAACATGAACATTGTGCAGATGACACAATTATCCAATGCCTTGGGATGATATTAATTTTTAAGCTGCTCTAGTGTCATACAAATATAACAAAGCAACACTGCATTAAGTAACATATGGCAGATGCTCTTTTAATTACAAACAACAGTTGAAGGTAGGTTGTTGCAGATAAAAAAATGAATAGAAGAAAACCGAAATGTTTTAGATGGCTGTCAGTGTTGAGTCCTTCTTTTAATACCGCTATTCTCTCTCCTCCAAAACATTATCAAACAGTCCTATGGTCATCTTTCTTTCTTTCTTTCTTTCTTTCTCTTTCTTTCTTTCTTTCTTTCTTTCTTTCTTTCTTTCTTTCTTTCTTTCTTTCTTTCTTTCTTTCCTTCTTTCCTTCCTTCTTTCCTTCCTTCTTTCCTTCCTTCTTTCCTTCCTTCTTTCCTTCCTTCTTTCCTTCTTTCCTTCTTTCCTTCCTTCCTTCCTTCCTTCCTTCCTTCCTTCCTTCCTTCCTTTCTTTCTCTTTCTTTCTTTCTTTCTTTCTTTCTTTCTTTCTTTTCTTTCTTTCTCTTTCTTTCTCTTTCTTTCTCTCTCTCTCTCTCTTTCTCAATAAAACCCTTCAAGATATCCAACTTAAACTTGGCAAGATTAACATCCTCTGAAGGATCTTCCATCCCTGCTATTTTCATCCCATTCTGCCAAAAAGTAAAGCAGCTTCAGTTATTTCGAAATGTTCCCATTATAGCATGTGAATTATTTTTTTCCCAGATTGAATCTCTAATTTCAGAGTGGCTTAAGCTGAATCAAGCTGCCTTTGAATATTGGATCGCAAACCTGAATAATTCATTCTTCAGGTATAGTATCCCTAGCTCAAATCAACAGAGGATGATTCACACAGGTCTATAATGTACAGATTTCAATAAGTTTTTCTTTATTGAAGAAAGTTTTGCTATGTGTTCTAGTGTCTGCTTCAGGAGTGGGTAACCTTTTAGTGACCTTTTAGGTGAATACCTAAAATCTTTCATTTTCTCCATTTTTAGGTTCTGCTGGTGAGCCTTTGTTTTTGTTTTAAAACTATGTTGAACTTAACATATACTTTGTGCAAATGTCCACCTGAAAATAGCAGTTATTTTCAGTCATCAAAACTTGTCAGTGTGCAGTCAGATAAGATTCTCAGGTCCAGAAAAATATTCAAGACCACATGTAGCTCTGGAGCTTTAACTTGCTCACCCCTAGTTCATTAGTTTAAAATAGCAAACATGGGTAAGTTTGGTCTACTTATCAGTCTTCAATAGGTGGTTGGAAAATCTCAGTCTGTAATCCTAGTTAGGGGGCAAAGAAGGTTTAGTGAAATCTGCTAACATTACATAGATGCCTGGTAGATTATGTTTGGCCTGATGAGTCAGATGGTGGGCAGCCTGGTCTACTGGGTGTGAGTAGGTTGGTGTGTTCAAATTGTCAGGTGCAGCATCACAATCCAAGCCATGCCCCTTGTGTATGCATGTCAATGTTGCACACACTTACATAGGGCTGGGCACTTTGATTGTAATACTGTCCCCATCATCTTGCAGATATTGTTCCCCTCCACTCAACACACTTTTATTATGGTGGGTCAAACAAGACATAATGGTCCCCCTAAATATATATGCACAGTTGCAAATTAATAAGTAGCTTTCAAAGAACTATAACTTGGCTGTGAAATCAATTTTCTGGGATTGGGCATTTAAGCCCAACCCTGCTTAGGAACTATTGGTTTCCAAGCATAATTTAGAACATCCTGTCCTCTTATGCTTAGGAGTAATAATAAAAGATAGTTTAAAAATTGGTCCATGGAGTCTCATGGAAGAGGATAGAAACTGGAGGCTGAATTTTTTAGGTCAGGACATGTTTAATCCTATATCAGAAGATCCACATACTTGTCATTTCGGTGGCTCTAGCTATTTTATAGAAAATGTATTGGCTTAGATATAGCTTTGTATACATAAATAAGCGTACCTAGACCTGAAGTTTATTCATTTTACCTCCTAGTTCATGCTTTTCTTCCTTTTCTTTTGTTTCTCTATTTGTTTCTGTAAAGGGCTAATTTGCAAGTGTCTCAAAAAGACAGCCTTTTTCCCCCCTTGTACCATATCACATGATCCAGCCTTGAATTCAAAGCCCCAGACATCTATTGTTTCATCACATTTGTTTTACAATAGAGGGACTCATTTCTATTTTGCATTTCAGGGTGACATTGCAGGTGAAACTGAAGAGGAATGACAAGACAGCAGAAGGAGGGCTGCAAAACTGCTTCATATAATCAAGAAGCAGCCACACAAAATTCAATACTACCAGGAAAAGATACATAGTCAAAGAAATAAATTTTAAAAAAATATTCGTTATGCAGGCACTAGCCACCAACCTGTATAGGATTTCCTTTTTCAAATAAGCCCTTCATGGCTTGGTACCTGGATATTTGCAGGACTGTCTACTTCATCCAGTAATGACCCAACTGATTAGATCTAACAGGACCAATTTGTTATTGACCCACATTTTCAAGAGGTTTGGGGGGCTGAAGCCATAAGGCAATGCTTTTCAATGGCAGCACCAAAACTTGGAACAACCTCCCAGTAGAGATTAAGTTACTTTACTTATCTAGATTCCTTTACTGATGTTTGGGAAGCTTCTGAAGATGATGCTCCAAAGAGCCTTCCTTGATTATTATCATGACATCTTTAACTCCTATTTTTGTTACTTGTATTTTGATGTTTGATGCAGGTTTTATTATTCTTACGGAGTTTATACAATGGCTGTTTTACTTGGTTTTAGATTCTATATAAGCTACTGAGAGTCTTTTTTATGGTGGTGGGATCATTGAAGAATGGAGCCAGAGATTAGTAGCTACAATATAAACAGTGTCAATAATGATGTCTGACTCTATGGATAGACTATGCCAAAAGATGTTAATGAGGGAATGACAGATGTGGAGCAAATTTTGTCTGACAAGACAGAGAAACTACTGAAAATGGAACTACAAATGACAGGCCAAGAGAATGATTTGGAAGAGGACACCTTCAATAAGGACATAAAAAAGAAACTGGCCGAAGTTTTAAAAATCAAAGGGAAAATACATATGACAAATCAAGAGAATGAAATGGAAAATGTTTTCTTAGATGCTTGTAAAACCCATGAAGAAGACTACTGTCTGCCCCAACCCTGCAAAACACCAACTTGACCTTACACATGCCATTCCTGCCCCAGCCAGTGGGCTGCAGCTATCTCTCCTAGGTGGCCAAAATGGTTCCTAGGTATTGCTTCTGACCTAACATTCAGTGATACTTCATTCCAGTTGGCCAGTTACTCTGGCATCACACATACAGGTGAAACTTGAAAAATTAGAATATCGTGCAAATGTTCATTTATGTCAGTATGGCAACTCAAAAGGTGAAACCAACATATGAGACAGACACATTACATGCAAAACGAAATATGTCAAGCCTTACTTTGCTATAATTGTGATGATTATGGTGTTACAGCTTATGAAAACCCCAAATTCACAATCTCAGAAAATTAGAATAGTGTGAAAAGGTTCAATATTCTAGGCTCAAAGTGTCCCACTCTAAGCAGCTAATGAATCCATAACACCTGCAAAGGGTTCCTGAGCCTTTCAGTGGTCTCTCAGGCTGGTTCAGTAGGAATCACAAGCATGGGAAAGACTGCTGACCTGACAGTTGTGCAGAAAACCATCATTGACACCCTCCATAAGGAGGGAAAGCCCCAAAAGGGAATTGCAAAAGAAGTTGGATGTTCCCAAAGTGCTGTATCAAAGCACATCAATAGAAGGTTATGTGGAAGGGAAAAGTGTGGGAGAAAAAGGTGCACAAGCAGCAGGGATGACCGCAGCCTGGAGAGGATTGTCAGGAAAAGGCCACTCAAAAGTGTTGGGGACTTTCACAAAGAGTGGACTGAGGCTGGAGTTAGTGCATCAAGAGCCACCACACACAGATGGATCCTGGACATGGGCTTCAAATGTCGTATTCCTCTTGTCAAGCCGCTCCTGAACAACAAACAACGTCAGAAGCGTCTTACCTGGGCTACAGAAAAAAAGAACTGGTCTGTTGCCCAGTGGTCCAAAGTCCTCTTTTCTGATGAGAGCAACTTTTGCATCTCATTTGGGAACCAAGGACCCAGAGTCTGGAGGAAGAATGGAGAGGCACACAATGCACGATGCTTGAAGTCCAGTGTGAAGTTTCCACAGTCTGTGTTGATTTGGGGAGCCATGTCATCTGCTGATGTTGGTCCACTGTGCTTCATTAAGTCCAGGGTCAATGCAGCCGTCTACCAGGAGATTTTGGAGCACTTCATGCTTCCTTCCACAGACGAGCTTTATGGGGATGCTGACTTCATTTTCCAGCAGGACTTGGCACCTGCCCACATTGCCAAAAGTATCAAAACCTGGTTCAATGACCATGGGATTACTGTGCTTGATTGGCCAGCAAACTCGCCTGACCTGAACCCCATAGAGAATCTATGGGGCATTGCCAAGAGAAAGATGAGGGACATGAGACCGAACAATGCAGCGGAGCTGAAGGCTGCTATTGAAGCATCCTGGTCTTCCATAACACCTCAGCAGTGCCACAGGCTGATAGCATCCATGCCACGCCGCATTGCGGCAGTCATTGCTGCAAAAGGGGCCCAAACCAAGTACTGAGTACATATGCATGCTTATACTTTGCAGAGGTCCGATATTGTTCTATTTCCAATCCTTGTGTTATTGTTGTCATGTAATATTCTAATTTTCTGAGATTGTGAATTTGGGGTTTTCATAAGCTGTACGCCATAATCATCACAATTATACCAAAGTAAGGCTTGACATATCTCGCTTTGCATGTAATGGGTCTATCTCATATATTGGTTTCACCTTTTGAGTTGCCATACTGACATAAATGAACATTTGCACGATATTCTAATTTTTCGAGTTTCACCTGTATATACCCACCATACCACACTCCCAAATCCCTACCTGCTCTCACTGGGGATAATGGGAGGAAGAACAGCCTCATGTCAGCCCCACCAGATAGACCAAACCAAGAAATCCACTCCATAAGGAGGCTAAAGCTAGTAACAGAATCTTGCAAGTCTGATTGTACTCTACTTCCCCCTCCCTCTGACAGTCATGTGAATTAGGCAGGTTTCTGCCTGGGCTGCTTTTGAATACCTTCTGCTTGTTTCTGGCTTAAGCAATGTTTTTGCCTTACACTTTGGTAACAGGTCTGGCATAATTCTGTCAAGGTCATCTTCCTTACTTTACACCTCATAATCCTCACCACTAACCAGAGCTTCCTGGAAAGTCACCCCAGCCCCTCCTTTATTTCTCACCTGGAGGGAGCCTAAGTAAACTTTTCAGTCTACCACCACCATTCAATACCATCCACTCCAAACACAGACTGGAAGTCCTTTTTCTTCTAGTTTCAAGTCCTTTGAATGCTGCACAAAACAGTCCTCAGACACATATTGCCGAAAGAGAACACAGATGGCAAACTTTCCTCTCTCACACAGTCTTGCTGCCACATGCGAGAGGCAAGGTAGCTGCTGCCCAGAGAGAGAGGCTCTGTGGCAACTGCAGGGCTCAGATTGGCCTCCATCCCTACCACCAGCCTGATTCTGCTTCCGCTGCCATTCATCTGTGGCACTCAACCCTCCAAAACACTGTGGTTGGGCCTCACCACATCATCGCCACCTTTGTTGCTCAGCGGCAGAGCACAGCCCCCAAGGGATCTGTTGTAGTTGAACTTGTTGATGCCTCCAATCAATAATCTCCACCAGCTCCACAGTTGCTGCTTGGCTACTAAACTCCACCAGCTGATCAACAGCATCTCTAGCTGTGCATAAAATGCCTCTGCCACCACTAAAAAGCTTATTAACCTGTTACTGTTGCTACTGCTCAACCAGCAGCTCTTTGATTGACCTGGTATACTTACACTACCTCTTGTAGCTCCTAGTTCCTTCTGAGTCATTGATCAAGCTGGAACCACTTTCTACCCAGGCCATCCAGAAACCCTAGGTGTCATTGCTTCTGGCATTCACCATAAGCTCACTCTATACCAGTCAATGATAAACACAGCATCCAAAACTCTGTAAGTAAGGCACTTTACTCAGTCCATTGCAACATTGCATACCATCTCAAACAAAGATTCAAGACAAACTCTTGCAACCTGCCATCAGCACATATTCCATTCCAATGCTACTAGACATACATACATACATACATATAAAAGGCACATTCTGTTTGAAATATTTTATTTTGCTTACTAAAGTAATTTCATTACTTAAATATTCCTTTCTGCCTCTGCAGGTAAACACTAAGGGAAATTGCCAGACTTGTGATTTACTCTCAGAGCTTTTAGCTTTAATAATTGCATGTTATATGTTAAATTATTGTTTTTGTAATGTTCAGAATATGCATATTACTATTGTGTACCAGAGATAAATGTGTGATTTAAGAAAATGAGCAGTTCATACATAAAAGTTATTAAAAAAAAACAAAGAAAATAAAATGAAATAAGAATTATACCTATCATAGGTCTGCTCTATCTTTAGCATTATTTTATTTTTAAAAATACCAAGGAGACAAGACTATGGATATTTCAGTTAGAAGCTTAAACTTACACAATGAGGGATAAATCCAATGAGCTTTATAGGATTTACTCCTGAATAAATACATTTAGAGAGCAATTACCGAAGAATCCTAAGATATTGAAGGATAAATTTCTATTAACAGATTGTTTCTTTTGCTTTGCTCGCTCAGAAAATAAAAACTGGGTGGATGTGGGTGTAATTGTGGTGACATGTAGATGCACAGAAAGCATTTCTCTTTGTGGGCAACCAATGTTGATATTATTGGAGAAATAAAGCACTTTGATTCAGAATGGCTGTTTTCATTTGCTCAAGTTCAGACTAGAGGTCTCTAATATGTGACTCTTAGATGAACCAATCATATACAATTATAGCTGGCTTATCACTCAGCATCTGCACATTGAAGCAAATTCTATCATAGGTTAGCAGAAGTGCCTTACTTAGAGAGTGCCACACTCCAGAGGATGTGAGAAATTATTTGAATTCACATATTGCAGATTTTCACTATGCCTACCAGTTTCATGTTTCTAGTAGTTAATTACAATTATGTTCCCAATAATTCCAGCTAATAGAGTACAATGTTTTTGCTTATCCTTTGAAGGTGGAAGCACAATCTAACTTTCATTAGTTTATAAGGTTTTATAAGATGGCACAATGAAATGTAAATAGAGTCTCAAAGCTGAGAAGAAACCTCATTTCTGGCCCTATGTACATGTACATGAATTGTCATACATTATATCTGGTATTTAGCTTGGAGTAGTGGCCATGTGATCAAAGTTGGAGGACATTGCCTTCAGTCCCCTGCCATGGTCTGATCACACCCTGGTTTACATGTTAGTCACTGCCTCACTTGACTTCCAGGGTCATTATGGAGCTGATTAAGATGGTTCATCCCATATGCCCAATGAATCCAAATGATTTCCTAACAGCATTTGGGGATTTTCCTAGTGATCAAATAGTTTTGCCACATATTTGGTTGCTCTATAATTTAGAGATGACCAGGGCACCTAGGGGGCTAGGCAGGAGTGGCACTTCCTAAGTCACAGATCTCAGGGAGCACTCCAAAGAGCATTAGGATATGAAGCAATTCAAGAGACACCTAGAGCAGCACAGAGACAAAGACTGAATGTGACTGAACACTATTCCTGTAGAGTACTGTTGGCTACTTTAAGATGTGTGGACTTCAGCTCCCAGAATTCCCTAGCCAGATGCTGGCTGGAGAATTGTGGGAGATGAAGTCCACACATCTTAAAGTTGCCAAGGTTGAGGAACACTGCTGTAGAGGGCATAGGACCTTGAAGGACAGCAGGAGGATCCATTACAAAGGCAACAATCAGACAAGCTTAGTTTTTGACCTATACGGCATTGGTTTCTTAGTCTGGTCTATCCTATAGGGCTGACAGTTACTTACCAATGTTCAGGATTATTCATGGGCAAAAAGAGCACTGAAATGGGCTTATTTCTCCACTCTTATTGCTTCTGCAGACTCATGACCAGCAACCTTGTTTAAGGTTATCTGTACCCTTTTGGGTAAGGAGTTGGAAGAAGACACAGGTTGCTGGCATCACTTCTGTAAGATTCTTTGTAAACAAATTCATTGGGCATGATCTAGAAACAATATCGGCCATCCTGGTAGATGATTCTGTCAGGACCTGGAGGGAGGAAGGGCATCCCCTTCTGTTCTAACTTGACCTTTAAGCAACATTTGATTGTGGTATCTACCTGTGAGGGTTGGGAATTGGGTATACTGTTTTCTGGTGCTTCTGCTACCTGAACAAGCACTTCCAGTTGGTGTGCATAGGGGAAAAGAGCTGTGTCCTTGACTTCTCCAGTGTGGGGTTCCAAGGGCTTGGTCAGCAGGGCCTCTACCTAACTGGCTGTTGTACAAGTTAATGAAATGGTATGTGAGAATGACCTTGAGAGACAGGAAGAAGAGCCCCAGACTGGATAACCAGCATGTAAAAGGTATCTCAGCCCACAGAAGGAGAGGAGGCATAGGAAGCATTTCAAAAGGGGCCCTCCCTAGTTTTCCAGAGAGTAAAAGGAAAGGAGGAGTGAAATAATTTGAGTCTTGCAAGATTCTGTTAATGTAACCTCACAGTAAAGATAGAATTAGTACTCATGGTTGTGCTTCTTGTCTTAACTATCTTGAAGGGCTCACAGTTGCAGGCCTTCTTAGATCAGGATGCCTTTGCAACAGTGGCTGTTAGACTGGGCAAAGGTAACAATGCATAAGATATATTGGCAGAGTTTTACTAAGATAATTTTTTAACCATTGTCAAAACCTGCTTTTGTGCAAAACAGAGACTCTGAACATGGATATTCTCTGGTGGACATCCTAAGAGGCACATCAACTAACTAATAGGAAAGAGAACGTCAAAAAACGTAATCCAGTCAGCCAGGACATTTCCAAATACAGATCATGAAACAGGCCATGAATTATTGGTGTCAAATATACAGGTTAAACTTAGAAAATTAAAGAGAGTAAGCAGTTCAACAAGATTTGACCTGGAGGACAGACAGTCAGAATGTAAGATCAATATAAAGAACAAATGCAGTGCTCTTAACTTATGCAAAGGAGAACCTGAGAAGCTATAGGAAGAAATAAGATATAGGTAAAAACTAAAGCAGAAAAGAAATTCCTAATTTTCCTTTTTAAAGATCCAAGTGGCTTTCAGAACAAACTCTCATGAAAGCCAGGGAAAGATATAGGAGGAAAGTCTTGAGCAATAAGAAGGACATGTAGCAACTGAATGCAGACTTTCAACATCAGGCAAGAAAAGTCAAGGACAATGTCTCAGTCAGCAGAGGAAAATAATAGAAGGGAACTGAAAAACATTTTTAAGGAGACCAGAGAAAACTCAGAAAAATTCCTAGGTAAACCAGGAATACTCAAGTAATCATTGAAGAGATCTAATAAATGGCAAGTTAAAGGAAAATGGAAAGAGTATATTGAAACACTTTATAAACAGAAAATAAAATGAAGAAATAATCAGGGACTGACTCCAGTAGAAGGTGGGGTACAAGAGGCAATACACCAACTGTCAAACATAAAAGCACCACTTAGGGATGTAATACCCATTTAAATGTTTAAAGCTGCAGGAGAAGAGGCAGTTGAAGTGCTAACAGTTCTATGCCAAGAAATGTGGAATGAAGCTGTGTGCACTAGAGACAGGAAAGGGGATGCAAGAAAATGTGCAAATTGCTGAAACATTTCTCATACAAGCAAAGTTTTGCTTAGGATGTTACAAAAAGGAATGGAGTGGTATGTGGAAAGAAAATTGCCAGATGTTTCTGAAAGGAAAGCCACAAGAACAGAAAACTAACATAGGAAAGAAATGGATACAGCAAAGACATCCTTAAAACTTGGCTCTTCCCCCAGGCCTTGAGTTAGAGCGGGTGACAGACCCCTTTGGTCAACTTGTGTTGTTTTTCCCGACTGTTCCTTTTTAGGCTTTTGATAATGTTGTTTTTTAACTGTTTTTATTTTTGTAGGCTTTCCGGAGTCATGATTGATTGGGGTGGCTTAAAATCTCATAAATTAAAAAAACAAGAAAAAAACAAGTAGGAAGCTAGCTTTTGCTTTATTGTAAATCATACCAGGGATATGCCAGAACACTTGGTTATTATTTTGAGAAGGCTTTACAATGAGCAAGAAGCTACTGTAAAAATTGAATTTGAAGAAATGGAGTGGTTCAGAGATGGGAAGGGAGTTATACAAGGATGGCTTGTGCCCCAATAGCTATTTATAGAATGAATATGTATGAGGATTTGATACAATTTGAACAGATGGCAGCTGGAATCAAAATTGGAGGCTGAAACACTAATAACGTGAGATATGTAAGGAAAGTCCCTTTGATAACCGAAAATAGCAAAGACTTAGCAAAGTTCATTAGGAAAGTAAAAACAGAAAGTGAAAAATCTAGATTAATGTTATATATGAAGAAGTAAAAGGTAATGCCAACAACATGCTTGATAAATTCACAGTTGTTAGTGAAGAAGTGAAGGTTTGTTTCCTTGGGCTCAAGAATAAATAAAGATGAACAGTATGACTGAGAAATAAATAATAATAGACCTATGGAAGAATTTAGACAAGGATATTTCTATGACAACAAACATCAAAACAGTTAAAGCGATGTTCTTTCCATTGGTATGATATGGTTGTGAAACCTGGACATTAAGCAAGTGTAAGAGAAAGAAGATAGACACCTTCAAGTTATGGCTTTGCAGATAGTCTTAGTACCATGGAGTGCAAGAAGAACAAATCAATCAGTCCACGAAAAAATAAAGACTGGCTGTTCCCTTGAGCAAACAGAAGCTCACATATTTTTGCCTTGTGATAGCAATAGTTGATGGACTAAAAGCCTTGAGAGAAACAGAAGACAGGGAAGACAATGAATGTGGTAGATGGATGAGATTGGGGATTTCACTGAAATATCCCTGGAAATGCTGTTGATTGTCATCAAGGACAGGTTGAAATGGAGGACACTTGTCCATACAACCAGGAGTCAAGGTGAACTTGAATCATCTAACTAATTAACTCATCCTAGATGCATTCCTTTGTTTATATTCAGTATTGTTTCTCATTGTTGGTTACCAGCAAACTGGCATAAATAGGGGTACTTAGAAATAATCACTTGTAATTGAGATATTCCCTTTCTAAATGGTACTTCTGTCATGATTACGTTATATTTTGCGTGACCAATTGTCCAACTTTCTCTTTAATTTAGTAGCCAGAAAATGATCATGCAAATACAGGCTTCTGTTATTTAACAATACATTTAAAAATTGAATCCTGCTAAAAGACGTAGATTATGTTAATGCATCCACATGTTTCATAGCTACGGATAGATGCTTGTTTCTTTCTTTGTTTTCTCTATGAACTTAGGAGGCACACTTCACTTTGGCCACACAAAGACCAAGTAATATATTTGCACAGTGTTTCACAATAAACAATGAATACTCCTGTCTACTGCTATGACTTCTTACCCAGTTCATTTAGAAATGGGGCAGTATCATATATCTCAGTAATTTTGTTGGAGATCATGCTTCTATGGGTGCCTTATGCTCCTCCACCATAGGATGGGTTCCTTCAGAATAGCTTAGTGTGTCTTTGCTTCATAACCTGAATGATGCCGGTATCTACCTGTGAGCAGACGGCATCAAGTCTGATAGATATTTCCTAATCCAATAAGCACCGAGTGATGGTTTAACCACCTGCAGTGGCATAATTTTTTCAAGGCATGCTGCTGTTCCTCTTGCTGCTAACAAATATGCTCCAGAGAATATCGTTAACAAACTTCAAGTTCCCCGTAGAATTTGCACAGCAATGTTTTTCACAGACCAGGATATATCACAAAGGAAAAGGACAACAGAAGTTCCTTCTTTGAAATGATTTGTGTACTTCCAATTGTCTGTAGGGGGCAGCAGAGGCTAGACTAAACCAAGAGGCAAATATGGGGGAACTGAATCACTGAACCATAAATTCATTCTGCACAAGGGTAGGTTGTGATGGGGCTGAATTGCTACAAAATTAACAACATTTCCTAATTAAAATTCTCCATATTAGCAAACTCAGGTTGCATGTATTCTTTTTCCCCCCTTTAATCTAATCTCTTCTTTTATATACAAAGGTACTGAAGCTGAACAAAACCAGCGAGATAAAAATTAACACACAAATTGTTTTTCTTCCCTTTGGGCAGGAAAAATCCTGTTTACAAGGAAATGCAATTATGTATAAATATTTATGAAAATAAAAGGGAGGAAATCAGACATCAGTGATTGTGAGATTCTGTTTTTGTTTAGACAAGAAAAAAAATCATAAAAGAAAGCAATGCACTTGATATAATTATTGAGATTTGTACTGAGACCTGTTTCTAAATGGAACATTTATTACTATTTTAGTGTAAATAATTCTAAATGGTAAGCCACCACCTGAAAGAAATTTGGGTTTTAATTAAGCAAAGATACATAGAAGTTCTTTTACACATCTGTCTTGGAAAGTGTAAAATTAAAAGCCTTTGCACTAAAGCCAAGCTTATTAAATGAAACAAAAGAAAACAGTGCTGTTATAAGTGAATGCAAAGGAAGTAAAAGCACAAAGAAGGGAAATTGTCTTAATTGTGCTGCTGTAGGGGACAATGCAATTTGGCTAGAGGGTAAATAGAATGATTTTTAAAAAGGGACCTTTGTCCCTTAATGAAGCACTGGATTCATGTCTGTGGTCCTTTAGAGTGGAAAGTTGAGTAATTCATTAACTTTCATCATTATTGCTCAACATCTTGGAGGAAATAATTTCAGCAGTTAGGCTAAATCTTAATGTAAGAAGTAATACCTGCTACTCATTTCTTCCTTGCTTTAACAGAATTGTTATGCAAAAGGTTTCACTGGAAGCTCTTGATTGGAAACAATGTGTAAATACTTCTGATTAAAATAAAATAAATTAAAAAAAAAAGGGGGGGGGACACGGTGGTGCAGCAGCTTAATGACGCTGAAAGTTGCCGGCCAGAAATGGCTGACGCTTCGGCGGTTCGAGTCCAGCCTTCGCATTAACAGGGTGAGCTCCTGTTTCCTCCCCGGCTCCTGTCAACCCAACAGGTCGAAAACTCACGTGAGTAGATAAATGGGTACTCTCACTCCGGTGGGAGGAAAAATGCTGGCAGCACCTTGCACAGAGAGACGGGACCAGTTGCCAGTAAGCGCGAAACCGCGCTCGCCCGAAAAGGGCGCGAAGCAATGGAAACCCCGCCTCCTGCGCTCGCCAGCTGGGCTCTGCTCTAGGAAGGAGGCTCTGGCAAACCACTTCCGAAAAACAATTGCCTTGAAAACTGCAAGGATTCATCCAGGCAGTCACTGCAGGGTCAGTAATGACTAAGCGCAGACAAAAAAAATAAAAAAATAAAAAAAAACCCTAAGAATGAAGAATTATTCTTTTCAGAGTTGCATGGGGAGCAGAATAACCAGAAGAATGCACAGTGTCTTCTTCATACTAGCCATCTTTATCTTGTGCATTACTTTCTGCAGTCTTCAGCTTCACAGAATTTGGGGTGGTTATATATCCACTGTTCATATGGAGACAACAAGTTACAGAAGCAAGGAGCTTCCCTAATTCACAGAACTGTCTATAGAGAAGAGTCACAGCACCATTGTGTAAGTGCATTGACGCTGTGCAGTGCATTGGTTTAGAAACTTCTAGGTATAATCCAAAACAGGGACCAAAAAATGGATCTGGCTCAAGGACCAAGTCATCTTCTTACCACATTCATGGGTAAAAGGATGAGGAATATAGGAGGAGAATCTTAGGGAATAGAAGATTTGTGCCTTTTCAGAAATGATGTTTACTGCCCTTTGGTGATCTTTTCTTTCTTCTGGTCAGGTGCTCCTTATGAGTGGAGGAAACAGGGGTTGCTATTTTGAAGCATTCCCAGACAGAAATACCACTGTAAGCTGTGGGTTTCCCTAAACTAGCTTTGAATGACCTGTGCAGAGAAAGGTCAAGAGCAGCTGCAGAAGTGCCATGATTTTTTTGTGCTCCACTGGAATATCGGGAACTATTAGTTCTCATCACTGAAGAATGGTGGAATGATTCAGCACTCTGAGAATTCCCCATCACTGCTATAAAAAGATCTCAGCTAGCAATCACAAAAGGATCCTGGCTTGAAAATACTGCTGCTCTACTCTACATAGGCTTTAGCCAGTCAAGCCAAGAATCTGGCTTGCATGCATGCCCTAAGGAGATTAGTAATTATCACTATACTATATCAACCGCATAGTTATATTGGGTAAATCTGTCTTTCAATAAATTTACTAAATCTACTTTAATTTTTGACAATTTTTTATTGTCTAGAAATAAAACAGGCCGTGCATATACAAAGCAATTATTGTAAAAGAGAATCCTCAGAGCATATCTGGATAGGTTTGTGAGCATCACCACCACATTACCCTGGAGATAACTCTAAGTCAAAAAGCAAATTTCTTTGCCTTGTCTTTTTCCCCATCCCCATGTTTCCTTGGCAGAGCCTTTCATTAAAACTCAATCCTGAATGAACCCTCTTGATCCACTTCAAGGCAACAAGAAGAGATCGTCCCTAGAACCATCCCTTTGTCCCAGAAAAAGCATATATATATTCCAAAGGCAACACACTCAAATGAAAGGCATAGTTGAATTTATTTATTCATCTACTCAGTTTGAAGCAAACACAAGCCTGGGTTATTTTGAATGTTTTTTTTTTTTTTTCCTTCTTGGACCTTCCCTTTTTCAGGCCCTGTTTTCTCACTTTCACCTTTAGTTCTTTCCATTAACTTGGAGAGTCAAAACATAAACAAATCTCATTCTGTTTAATTAACATGATAATCACTCTTCACGCTCACTGCCAATGTTCCAGCCAATATCAGGGGACTGCTTAACATGCTTTAAACATCTTTTATATCTGGAAATTATAAAGGAAAAAAGCCTTTCTCAGAAATGCCAAAAGCCTGAATTTCAGATACAAAACTGAACTGGGAGGGTGGGGTGGGGAAAAAGAGTTTTTTTGTTTTGTTTTTTGAGGGCATACAGTTAAGCACTTTTATTATTTCCCTTTTAAATTAAAATTGGGACCTCTAGCTCTCTGGACCTTCAAATGTGGCCTTTGGTAACTGGCATATTGCCCTCAATTAGATTGGTCCCAGCTATCTTTCTGTCTGGCTTTTAAAGCCAAAAAACCCCCACTACCCTTCTGTCCCCCAATAGTAACATAGAGCTTCATGTGTGTAAACAACAGTAGACACTGAACAATATTGGAGTAAAATTTCATATATACTTTCCAACGTTTTAATTTTATTCTTCATTTTAGAATTTCCTCTGTACTACACTATCATATGTTGATAAAGTTGCTTATCATAATGGAAACAGAAAACAAAACAAAACCCTCCATATAGCAATGCTGTGATTTTACAACAACCAACATGTGAACTTTGTTTTTCAAATGAAATGCAAATTTAGCACAATTCAAACTGCAGTAAAAATACAAGTACAAGAACACTTAAGGCAGACTTGAGAAAGAACTGTAAATATTTGCAAGGACTGAGTGATAAAGAGGGGGAAAAAATGAAGATCATACCAGTTTTGTCTTGATTCAAGGCCTAAAATCCTTTTCTGTCATCGTGGCAATCAAGCAAATTTTAGACCAGTTATAAAGAGCTAACCATTTCTTTTTTTGGGTAGATGGTTTTGGCAACCAGATAGACATCTCCTTGGAACAGACATCACTAGTTGGTTGGGGAGTATTTCTGGGTAGTTAGATGCTTTGAATTATATTGCTCCCATTGGACATGCTGGGTGGGGCACATGGAAGTTGCAGTTGAAAGCAATTTGATTTGAAGAAGCTGCTGTGAAGATCTGGAGAACCACTTGATGACAGCAAAGACTTACTGTTTTCTATGTTTCTTTGTTGTCACCTTGTGGGTAAACATGTTTTTGCAGTCCATATCAGTCATCCTAGCTGCTGAATCTTTTTCATGGACTATCTGATAAAAGCTTGAGGAAGCTAATCTAAGATAAGAGTGTTTTTTTTTGAAGGAGCCATTCTGGAGGAATTGTAGAAACAGGCGAAGTGCCGAGAACCAAATGGCAGCCATCTTGGAGTGTAGCAAAACCTCTACCTGGAGGAAGCACGGCTTATTTGCCTTCTTTCTTTTCTTCCTGATATTTGTACATTATTCAGTGATAAAAATCTTAGACATCTCCAGGATTCTGAGTTCCAAAAGAAAACAAAATCCCAGGGTCACTGTTTTCAACTTGTTACAACTAAACATTTTAACTAAACAGTATTAAGCATCTAATTCAAGTAAGTGTTATAGTAGCATTGTCAGAAGCTAGCTGATAGTTTAATCATTTAAGTTTTTGTGCAGGGCAACTACACACAGTTTATTTCTTTCTCAAAGCAGGAGAGAATTTAACTGCACATCATTACTCTACCTCAAAAGTTCTTTTTGCACTTAACTGTCTCACAAACCAGTCCTTCAAAAACTTTGAAAACAAGCCAGTTTCAATTAGCTTAAACTTGCTAGGACTGGAATTACTTTTGGAGCTATAGGCACCACCATAATAATAGTAATAATAATAACAAAAAAATCTCTGAAGACAGGATTTCTCTGTATCCTAGTTACACTTCAATGCATTTCTTACTTCTATCACCAGGTTTATCCATCACTGATATAACCTGAAGGCTTGTTCTGTGGTATGAAACTCCTCTTGCCAAAGTAACAGCAGTTTTATTACCATAAAGACATAAAGAAGGCTCTAGAGAGTGGAATGAAAGCTCCTAAAAGCATTTTTAACCTCTCTGCTTTCCCATCCTCTGCCCAAGCACTGTATTTCCCAGGAACAAAATTAACAAACAGAGAATTAACCTACACAATGACTATTTAATGTTTACAATTTGCATTTTTCATATGCTCTATCCCTTCTGCGTCTTGACAGCTAAACACACATGGTTATTTTTTAAAGACATTTTAAATTTCAAAAAAAGGGAGGGTTCCTTGGCTCTCACTCAATCTAAATTTTAAAAAATCCTGGTGCATAAGTTAGCAATCAGAAAGAGGAGTTTGATTTACAGCACCTAATGTTGAGAATGTATGATTGCGTTAAAAGCTCTTGGTTGGAGAAAACAGAGCTATATTTGCACAGTATCCTTCCATATCTAGCAAATGGGACTCAATTTTATTTATTTTTGTTGGGTTTATATTTGTCCCTAATCCTCAAGCTGTGGCATATATAGTATTCCCTCTTCAATTTTACCCCACAGCAATAATCCTGTGAGATAAGTTGGGCGGAGAGAAAGTCAATGGCCCAAAGTCATCCTAATTAATTAATTAATTAATTAATTAATTAAATTTATTATAGCCACCCACTCCAGCAGACTCTGGGTGGCTTACAAAATCTAATACTAAGTTAAAACTATTTAAGAATGACAATAGACAAAAGAATGAATGAATTTCTATGACTGAGGGCAGACTTAAACCAAAGCTTCTCCAGCCTACCCCAACACTTTATCTACTACATCAAACATCAAGCATGAGTGAGGGAAGAAGTATACTGTCTTTTGCTTCTAGACAAAAATATTGAATAGGACTGTGCAAACAATCAGTTCAAAGATGATTCAGTACCATTACTTTCCGAATCCGATCAGTCAGTTCAAATTGTCACACTGGATACCTTTGAATCAGATACCTTGTAAAGTAATGATGAGAGCCATCAAAAGGGACTCAGCTGCAGGACGTACACTTGTTAGGCATGACTCAGAATAGGGATGTTTGCAGGCGGAAGGTCACATTAGTCCAGATGGTCCCTCAGCTTATGCACTTGTAGACCTACCCCTTTTATGCACATTGGGGTGTGTATGAAAAGGGGCATGGCTTTGATTGCACAGTTGCAGGCACCATTTTGACATTTTTTAATTCCCACCACTGGCCCAGGAGCATGAGTCCTTCATACAAAACAACATAAGATTCAGACATGCATTTTAGTGAGTCAGTTCCATTATCCTGATAGACAAAAGCCCATCTGGATCACTCACTTTTAGCACATATTGTTCAGGCTGCACATATGATCACTAGATTTCTACTGAAAATGAAATCTCTATTCTAGAGATCATTAATATCAGCAAATATAATAACATAACATTTTGAACAATTGTGTAATTTTGTAGAAGCATTGTGCAAACGTATTTATATCCAAAGGCTATGCTAAAAGATGTTTGATAAATGTACTTAATATGTTATTCCATTTTAATTTACTTTAATATTAAAGAATTTTGATGATATAGTTAATATTCAAGGAACTACAAGAGGAAATAATGCTTGAAAGCAGAACAGTATTGTTCCTCAGCAAAACAAAAACTAAAAAACAAAAACAAAACAAAACATTTCTTTACCAAGTACGATAAATGCATAATACTGGGGTCACCTAGGATGTTGCTGGATTTTGATTGCTTTCTTCAGATGGGTGGGGACATCATTTGTTGCTGCCCCTTCAGTTTCAGAATGTCTTCAGATAACATCATATTCAAGAAAGCACTTCAGTTAATCTAGTTTACTCTTCATGAGGACAATGAAACAAGCAGTACTTGGGAAGAAGTACCCATACTGACATCTATAGAGAAAGCTTTCTTTCCCAATTTCATAGGAAATTCTCTAGATAGAGAATGGGAACCCATAAACATATTTACAGGAAATGATGGGCTTCCTCTTTGGGCTTTTCATCTGAAAGAAACAATTGCACTGGGGTTTGTAGGACATGGAAAACAATTAATCAATGAGTAGTTGGCAGCTGTGAACCTCAGAGGGACAAGTCACTGGACATGTTTGTAACTAAATCATATTTAGCAGCAACAGTGTTGTGTCAACAAGTCCCTTAACTATGCTTTGGCTGGTTTCTGCCTCAGTACAAAGCTCTGTATGTATGTATCTATAATGACAGTATAGTGAGTGGCCAAAAGAGGACATGGAGGCTACCTATGTGAAGACCAGAAGCTCCTCATAATGTATGGAGGTTTCCACCCCAGAGACTGTACACCAGCTGGAAAGAGGGTGGGCAGGGTCTGGTGAGTGTCAAAGCCACTGTCCTGGATGAAACTCAGAGCACCCAGGAGTATGTCATTTACATGACACCCAAAGATGAACTGCTGAGAGAATGCCTGAGGCAGCAGCAGGCATGGGTAGAAGTTCAAGCAGAGGAAGTGCCATGGCAAGACAAGACCCTGCATGGGATGTACCATTGACAGCTGAGGTGGCTGACACTGGGAAGTCCTGCCAGTGGCTGGAAAGGGCTGGACTAAAAGACAGCACCAAGGCACTGATCATAGCAGCACAAGAACAGGCACGAAGCACCAGATCCATAGAAGCAGGGGTCTACCACACTAGACAGGACCCAAGGTGCAGACTGTGTAGAGAGGCCTCAGAGGCAATCCAACACATAGTGGCAGGGTGTAAGATGCAGGCAGGAACAGCATATACTGAATGGCACAACCAAGTAGCTGGCATTGTGTACAGAAACATCTGCACAGAGTATGGGCTACACCCTCCAAAGTCCAGATGGGAGATTCCACAGAAGGTCATGGAGAATAACAGGACTAAGATCCTGTGGGACTTCCAGATCCAGGTGGACAGGTAGGTACTGGCCAATCAACCAGAAATCATGATAGTAGACAAGGATCAGAAGACAGTGGTGGTGATAGATGTAGCGGTGCCAAGTGACAGCAACATCAGGAAGAAGGAATATGAGAAGCAGGAGAAGTAGTAGGTCCTGAAGGAGGAAGTAGAGACGGTGTGGAAAGTCAAGGCCAAAGTGGTCCCAGTGGTGGTAGGAACACTTGGGGCTGTGACTCCTAAGCTGGGAGAGTGGCTCCAATAGATCCCAGGAACAACATCAGAGCTCTCTGTCCAGAAGAGTGCAGTGCTAGGAACAGGTAAGATAGTGTGCAGAACCCTCCTCAAAATACATATGGTTCAGAACAGATTAACCTTATTTACATTGAATCTTATGGGAAAATTTGATTCAGCTGGCAACCAGAATCGTGGAACGAATTAAGTTCGTGAACTGAGGTACCACTGCAAACTGCATGCTAAATTCAGAGAAAAATAAATAGGGTAAGCTCAAACAAAAATCTTTTTCCATTGCTGGTATAGGAGAAAAAGGAAGAACAATTTCTTTTCAAGTGGCATGGTAGGTACTCAGCAATTTTATTTCTCTAGATATTCTGAGTTAATCAAATGTTTGTGTTCTGTTTAGTTTGGGGGACTTAAAGTTTTGAATTATTTCTAAATATGCATACTTAGGTAACTTTTAATTCTGTTAAGTTATTAGTTGTGATTGGCTATGGTCCAAATAATTCCTGCATACAAAAAACAAAATCTCGTTCAAAGGCCAACTAACTGAATGCCTTCCTAGGGAGATCAAAGAATAAAATGAAAAATAAATGCCCTAAGAAGAACCAAAGCAGCGAACAAAGTATTTAAGCAGATTATGACTGCTGTGCCCATTGTCATTTCTTTGGAAAAGCCTATTAGCAGAATATAGCAGTGAGTAATGTCTATATTTTCATCTTCATCACAGCAATTTTTAATAAGTTCAAAATTGCATATGTGAAAAATACATAAGGACAAAAAAGGAAGGAAGGAAGGAAGGAAGGAAGGAAGGAAGGAAGGAAGGAAGGAAGGAAGGAAGGAAACCCCTAGAAAATGTAATTATGTGCCAATTCAAAGATAAACATTCTGATATAGTGAGATCTTGTGGGTTATTTAGATCTCTAAGAACTATGCTCCGATAATGTTCTGTTCCACTTTATGGCCATTTGATTACAAACTAAGCTTGCATAAAGATCTGTGCACACAGAGTCCAAAGAAGGGGTAAGAATTCTGTCCAGAACTTTTCAATCCAGGCAGGATATGGAAATGTATATGAGTGGCATAAGGTTGCTCACATTCAGGAAAAGTGGCTTCAGTGAATTTCCTACAGCTGGCCTTCACACATCCTACTCCTCAGTTCCCCAAACAGTTGAACATCATGGTTTAAAGGAGAGGTCTACAGGCATCTTCTTGAACCCAGTAGTCTCTGAAAGATTCCTGCTTTAAGAAAGGGAACATTGCTTCTGAGGAAATATATATTATATTAACCTGCTCAGAACGTTAGAAGGACAGGATAAATACAACAGAAGGTTAATTCTTTCAGTGTCAGAAGCAAACAGCTGTCCTTCAATGGTCAAGAGAACACCAGGAATTTTATTTTTTTCCCCTTGAATTGTTTATTATTCCTGTAAAACTGATGCCCATTTTTTTTTTTAACCAGTATCACCCTATTGGAACAAAAATCAAAATTCTGTGAGTATCTTAAGCAATTGTTTCCCTTTAAAACAACCATGGAAAGGCCTTCAGTGAGACAACTGTCTTCTGATCACCATTAAAGCAGAAGATTGTGCACTATAAAGTGACATTGATAGAGCACGAATACTAAGAAGCCAAGGAAAACTTCCTCTCATTATTCAGTCTTGCACTTTGGCTGTCATTAACAAAATACCAGCTTGATAACTTTTTTTAGCCATCCTTGCATTTCTTCAATATAGGTGTTACTTCCCAGACAATTTATTTTTGTATCTAAAAGAACGAACAAATAACCATTTTGGTTACAGACCAAAAAAGAAACAAAACCAAACCATTTGTCTAACTGAATCTTGGAAGCCAGGGGAAATAATATATAGTGCTTGCAAGCAGTGCTTGGACATTATTTTCTTCAGAATAAGATTGCAGTTGCTCCTTAACTTTGCAGAGCAATGTACAGCCTAGATGCATGAATATTACGTTTTCCCCAAACCACCTTAAATCATTTTCTTGGAGGCTTTTCTGAGATCCTACCTAGAATTATGTGGAAATGGCTCCTCAAAACTCTCCTCTCCATTTGAGATCAAAGAAATTGGAAACATAGCTTTACTGTTTTGTTTTTTGTTTTTTTCCATGATGAGAAACAATGATCCCATCGTTTCTCAGCAGTGGTGTCAACAGCATACTTTCTGCAGTAGAATCACACACTGGACATTAACAATGCTAGGATAGCAAGTTTCATTTTCTTCTTTTGCTGTTCCTGAATATGACACCAGCAGCAACGATGTTGGCAACTTATAGCTTATCTGGATTGCTTAGTTACAGATCACCAGAACAGGAAGGTAATCAATTCTGGGGGGCAGAAACAGATGACATCACCCTCTATTAAACCCCCATCTCACCTTCAAAGTGATCTCGGGGTGCATTTTTCCATTCTACTTCCAAAATGCATTTTTACTTCCTGTGTCACCTCAAGTGTATCTGACCTTTTGGGATAGAGGACTTCAGTTTGTTGCAGGCTAAATTCAGGATTCCTTTGCTATGCTTGTGTTATATTGTACTCAGGTTGCATTCTGAAGAGTAGGCAGGACCCAAATAAAGAAATATTTGTATCAAGGGAAAAAAATGACTTAGATCAATTTGCATTTAGATAAGGATAAGTTGATTGAACAGAATTCACCTAATATATTTCCATGTGTTTATTAATGTCACTCTTCCTTCTGTCAAATTCACAATTACGACTGGAGGAAATTTTTTTGTGAGGTATAGGAGTTCCTGTGGGTGCATATAGGCAGTGTAGGTTCTGCATCCTCTCTTTCATTCAACAGGAGCTTTTGAATACATTATCAAGTAGTTTGCTATCCCTCCTCCCTCCCCCTTTTTTTAGCAGTGTTCTGGAAACCAGACAAATACCCGTTAGCATTTTTTTTAGTGCTGTTTTTTTTTCTCAGTTTGTTGAATTTGAAAGAAGATAACAACATCACTAAGTGACAAAAAACTAAACGAGAAAACTTTGTTGTGCTAAAATCATATTAATACAAATTTGAAAGAATTGTTTCAGATTCTTTCTAGCTATTTATATCCTATTCTTTTTGTTGGAACCTAACTACTACTATATTGGACTGAGCTCTGCACTGTTGTTGCTGTGAACTATTCTGTGTCAATTACTTAATGATAGGATGGGGTGTGTGTGTGTGTGTACACATCTGGGAAGCCTTGTGATTTGGATTCTGATATTGATCATAAATTGCATGGCTGAACATGTTCCCAGAGAAATGTTGCTCCTAAACATTTCCTTTCTTACCATGTGTCCACTTGTTCTGGTTGTAGGCAGTGGGCTTCAGTGTGTTTAGTAACAAACTCACAGGCTGTATTGTGCAAGTCTAAGCACTGTTCACCAAGACACATTATTATTGGCAGTTTCCTGGGAGAATTGAACTTGTCAGTAGAAATATTTTAGATCTATTCTTCTAATCACTTATAAATACAATGAAGAATTATTGAGATCCATTTTATTATTGATTTGTTTGTGATTTGGCAAGGTGGGTTTTTAATGACTTAGAAGTTAAATCACTTCTCTTGTACTTTAATGAGACCCCTAAAGAACATTAAAGTTTGCCTTTAAAAATATTGTGCAGTATAGAAAGAGATTTTTGGACCTGTTAGCTGTTCTCCAAGAGGAAAAATAAGGAGTCATTTGTACTTTGTGAAAATGCAAACTAAATTATACTAAAAGAGATGTAAAATGGGTATCATCTACATATAAATTGCTTTTGGAACCTAAGGGGGCACAAATTCAGTCTGTATTATGTTAAGATTTCATCACATTGCCTAATGGATTAGTTTTTATTAACTACAATAAAACAGCATGAGATTCTTTCAACAGAAAGTGAACTAAAGTGAAACTAGATAATTAATTACAATAAACCTTTATTTGTGATCTAGCCCGGACAAATAGTTTTTCAGGAATAAAATTCTGTCATAAAAGAGAGCTTTTAACATTGTTTACCCAAGAATAACATAATTTTGCCTTTGCTGTTAGAGGTCATAAAGGATAAAGAAAAGAAAGGAAATTCATTGCAAGAGAGGATGATAGATTCTTCAAGTGCTACAAGTTAAGCAGATCAGAATATGTAACATTTTCATTGCATTTTGATGATATATTCATGACTAGTTCTATACTTTTAGCACATTTTTACCATTTCTATTTGGTATAGTCTGCTCCTGTGTTTAGGGAAACATTTTGCACACAGTCCTCTACATGTGCCTTTTCGGCTGGAAGTTCCCAGCTTCCTGCTCTTGTAGGCTTGCTGTTAAAAGTGTGGAATATAAATTTTATAATTAATACAGACTAATACTATCAATAAAAATCAGCAGTACAATCAGTGTGGGCTAAAGTATGGAGGGGAATGACTTCCTGAAGGCTGTTTCTAATCTATAATTTTACAAAATTCAAACAATAAATATTATATACAAATAACATTACAATTATTTATTATGAAAAGATAATCAACAATGTTGTTACAGCTTAAATCATATTGCTGGTATCCATACCTTACAGACACAGATATAGACCTAAGGCCTACGCAAAGCATTGGTTATTAGCATGAACAAAATACCCCTCTTGGAACTGTTAAATCAGCCATTTTGCTTTAACAGCAGTCTCACAGAAATGTTTTCTGCATCTGAACAAGTATGCAGAACCGGGGGTGGGGGGTGGGGGATGTGCTTTGAAGCAACTATGCTAGCTCAGCAAAGGATGTGGCTGCTTTAACAACTCAACAAGAAGTGCCTCATTTGCATTAATGTCCTTTGTGGGACATCTCTGCCGAACATTTTGCACAGCTCTAATACATAAAGATAGATAAAGTACCTGATTTTTTGTTGTTGTTGTTTAAAAGAAACATAGCCATTCAGCTTCTGTATTGGACTAGGGTGAATCCTATATACTGAACTGAATTGGACAGATTTGGGTGGGTTCTGAAGATGTCAAACTGGGACTTCTTTAAAGCAATCTAAGTTTGAACTTAAACCTGAGACCAGATATGATTTTTTTTTCCTATCCCACTTTTTTAAGATAAAGGGAATGGATATCAAAGCTGTTTCAGTTGAGGCCCCAGCCTTATGGAATAGCTTCCCCTCAAAAGAATTACATTATCGCTCTTAACACTCCGGAATCTTCTTAAAATGAAATTCTTCTATAAAGCAGTTTGTGATTAGTAAAATTGTTGCCATTTTTAAATTCCAATATAACCTTTTGCTCCATTTTGTCTTTTTGATTATGTATTATTATCATTATGGTTGGTCTCACAGTCAACCAGATGTTTAAACTGGATTTGGCATTTTTATCCACCTATCGAGTCCTTCCCAAGGACCTGGGATAGGTGGTGGTGGTGGTATTGTTATTGTTATTGTTATTAATATTATTTTAATGTTTCCTGTGGTGGTTTTAATTGGCTCTATGTTTTAAACTGATTGCTGTAAACCACCATCACTTTTTATTAATTCAGCAGTATACAAATAGAACGGTTTTTATTTCCCACATTTTTTACTGACATTAGTACAAGGAAAGATGCACTGTGGTTTTCCAATATTTTGCTAAAGTAACCATGTAGCTAAGAACAAAAATCATTTTTTTTTTTGTGGTACACCATGTTGTATGTCCTTGAAAACATGGACAATAAAGCTAGACCAATATTATTTCAAGACTCTTGTGTACATTTTCTGAAAAAAATTAAACCAAAATGACTAATTAAATGGGCATTCCCAGCAGAGATGAATATAGTCAATCCAGATATCCTTAGACTAATACACTATAATTTTAAGTGAGTATTATATCATTTATGAATCTCTTTAGAATCAATTTTTGATGATTTACTAAAATCAATTTGAAAGCATTTTTATACCACATAAACTTGCAAGCTGACTCCTCAGGTTCAAATCCCAAGCCTTCTTTGTAATCTAAAGATACAAAGGGTCTGGCAAGAGTCAATCACCCCCTTAGCATCTCTAGGATGGACTATTGCAATGTGCTATTCAGGTAGCTGTTTTTGGAGACAATTTAGAAGCTGAAATTAGTCCAAAATACAGCAGTCTTCCTCCTAGTAAATGAAGGCCACCAGGTTCATATAACACCAGTGTTGTACATACTGTGTTGGTTGTCAATAGGTTGAAAAGATTAGTCATACAGCCCTACATGGCTTGACACTGAGGTTCCTGCCGAACCACATACTCTATAGTTAATCCATCCAGGGCTTACTTCCTGACTAACGATGTTGAGAGTCCCCCTGAGTGAGATTCAAGTGGAAGGAGCAAGGAAATGGTATATGCTCTCTCCCTATGCTCCCTTACTTGCTGAGATTCAGACTGTGCCATCCCTGATGGTCTTTAGGAGGGTGGTGAAAACTGTAGCTGATGTCACTTAGCTAGATGTCAAGCAGGATATTATTATTATCAGTATGTTTCAGAATGCTTTTATTGTTGGGTTTTGTGGGGGAGTCCATGTGCAATCTGCACAGCTATATACAAACATTATAATAAAAATAAATAAATATCCATACTCCCTAAGTTATGCAATCCTCTGAAGGGTCAAACCTCTTCCTGCACATTTGAACACAGTCCTGTTTGATTTTTGGTGTGGATAGAACAGCAATCATCATCCCTCTGCAGGGTGATCAAAATCTCCCTTTTCATATGAAGATAGTTTCAGAATGCCTGTGCACTGAGCTTTTAGCTCTGTTTTCAGCTGTGCTGGTATCCTGACCAGATACATTCAGCACCTGAGTATCCAGGGGAGCCTACGAATTGTGAGAGAGGGTTATGCAATGCATAGGTAGCTCTCTTCCTATTTAACAGGAAGAACTCAGAAGGAACAAGCAATGCCAATCTTTGTCACTGGATATAAAACACTATGGCTTAAGAGAAACCTAACGAAGTGTCTGAATATATTATTTCCAATTTCACACAGAACAAGGAAAGAGCATTGTTGAAAACCTAACCTAAATTGCAGGCAGGTTTGCCACTGGGCACGAGAGTCTTTAACTACTAGAATGTCAGCCTATTGATCAGAAAAAGCCATGTAGTAAAAGAGTCCCTTAGCTAGCAAAACTGCGGTTTAAAGTGATTACAAAGCAGGTGAGCATATGGTCTGCTTAATCCCAGTGTGGACTTGTTTCAGAGAAATCAGATTAGAACCCTGGAAGGGATTTAGATAAGAACTAAAATTATTTACCACTTTTCATTAATAGGAATGCTGTACAACAACTATTGATTTCATAAAATGCATGTTAGTAATGAGACCCCAAACTAGTGGAAAAGTTGAGTAATAGACAATCTAAGACTCTTACAGCTTTCAAACTTCATTCTTGTGGGGAAATAGCAGCCCTCTGAGCTGCCTACAAAATTCAGATTCTTCCAGGTAGCAGGTTAGTTCAACATCCATCTGAAGGTTGAAGATAGATGTTTTTTAGTAAATTTAAATGATTTACCCCAGTGAAGACAAATGCCTTGAAAGGCAGTAAAGAAATGCTCCAAGCCTTACAAATAGGTATCTGCTTTCACTTATCCTGTCATACACCATGAGACTAATTCACTAGTTGCATGTATTCTTAGTTATTTGAGGCCTTGCCAGTACTTACATATACATACATACAATGCACACACACACAACACACACAGACACACCTGTACAATATTTATATATCTCCCCCTCACAGTATTTGCTTTCAGGGTGAACAGTGATATGTAAAATGGAGAAAAGGAATAAGAAATTGGAAGGCAAAGAAATTAAAGCCATGGGATTACAAAAAAGAAAAGAAATGTAGAGAAATCTACTTTATACCAAGGCTATTCACTATATCTCTCTAAATCCATGTCCAATAAACCACTTCATACATTAGTTTTTGTTCTTTACATTTCTCACCTCTCTTTTTGAGGAACTCATCATCCATCTAATCATGATTTTCTTAGTCTTCCTTTGTATCCATCTGTTCTTTCTTCATATATTTGTTCTGCAATTTGATTCTCATTCATATTCTTCTTATGACCACACCACCTCAACATACTTCTTTTTGCTTGCAATCCACAATTCACTCAGCACACATTCATTCTTGACCTTCTCTCATTTTTCTATACTTCATTCCCAGTGCATTTAACTTTCTTTTATAGTTCTTCTGACATACCAGCTTTCAAAGTGGGCAGAAGCATGCTTTTGGACACAGTCACATTCACAAGCGACGTTTCCTGCCTTTCTGTATATTTTGTATGTCAGTAGAGCTATAATAGATTTGTGTCAAATTGAAAACATGAAGATCAAAATGTTCCCTTATAAAGCATGTCTTCAATAAGGGAAGTCTCATATACCACACACGATTTCTGCGTGTGTATGCATAAAATGAAAATTCATGCTTATTGCATATACATGTATCAGAGCATACACTATGAAGGGAAACATGCTATGAAAGGAAACACATAGACCTTTTCTGTCACAGTGCCTGAATTCTGGGACATAATACCTCCCAGGATTAATGTGCTCCAGAGCATGGGGTTGGGTGGTGAGGTGGCCTATGCATGGTCATTGTCTTGCTGATTGTTTTGGGTTCTTTATTTATTTGTTGTTGTTGTAGTTGATATTGTTCTTTTTACTGTTTTTAATGTGTTGTGAACCACCCAAAGCTGCATCTGTGGAAATGAATGAATGAATGAATGAATGAATGAATGAATCAATCAATCAATCAATCAATCAATCAATCAATCAATCAATGCTAAGTTTTTACATGGAGTGCATTGGTCAAGGCACATACTGCTTTCTCTTTCCCTGGCCTGGCATGATTCCAAAAGTTAAACATAGCTCCCAAACCAAAAATGTTGCTTATCCAAACTCTTAAGGAACTCAGAGCCATTGGATTGTCAAGATTAATTTGCTTCCTGTCACCTCTTATTTTTAGTACAGACAGACTGACTACAGAAATGAAAGGATATGCTAACTATTAATGTTGTTCAAATAATTTGGATGTGTGCTTCACTCATGACATTATATTCATGAAATATCAAGATGTTCACATCCTTCTGAAGGTTCTTTATGGCTATTTCAAGGGCCATCCCAGGTTCTTTGCATATAGGAAGATGCAATGAAGATACCTCCACTAGAATTGGTACTGACTTCATCAGCTCAATGATTTATGTAACAGTACTAGCTGTGCCGTCTTCAACCAGAAGGGTGGGGAATAAATGAGTAATCTCTCCACCCAAAATTGGTTGCTATTGTTTATGAAGATATTAATTTTTATTTTTTGTATTTATGGAGCAGCTAGAGATGTCCTCTTTCTAGTCAGGAAAATTAATGATTTTCAATAAATAAATAATGTTGGTAAAAATGAATAGTGCACTGAAAATATTCAGCCATGCAAATTAAAATTTTCTTATATTGAAAATTTCAATTAATGTTGTTTTGACTTGCAAATTTTCAAATGTATAGAATGTGGAACCCTTAAAAATGAAGTGCTTGTTTTAATGTTCACACATTTTGTATTTACAGAAAATATAACATCTATTTCACAAAACACATTGTTAGATACCCAATCCTAGTGGTCCTGTAAACTGCAATAGCACTATCCTCCAGTTATTAATCTTCCTGTGATACAGTGTCGTCTTTGCTTGACAGTCCCAGTTTATCTTTTCAATAAACGCATTTTCTCGTTTGGAAAATTGACACCAAGTACATCCCTTATAGCTAATGGCTTTTATCACTCCAACTTACAGATGATGGATTTGATTCTAAATACCCTCAAGGGTGAGCTTGGCTGTCAGCGTCTTCCTTGTTTTAGCTCCCTAAATTTTGAAAGGGTAGAAAGAATTATTTCAGAGCTTCACTGGTATCTTCATTATATTCATGCAAAGGATAATTTGCTTTGTATCAGAGTTGCACCATATATGGGGTGAGACATCTGATTTACCATAGCATGAAATGAGTTGGAAGGAGAAATTAATGAAGCTGAATTTCTATGAACATTAACTTGGGAAGAAGATCCATTGTATTTACTTTTGAGTAAAGATGTATAGGATTTGGCTGCATAATGACTATATTACAGTAAAGTAGTAATAATGTGAATATCATATTTGAAGATATTCTTCAAAGACTTTCATTTAAAATCCTTTGCTTTTAGATTTTACTAGTAGAATCAGGAAAATTAAAATGTGAAGGCATGCTCTGACATCTAAATACAGAACAACCATCCAACCATAAAAGAAAATATATTTAGCTTCCTCCTTATTATCCAGCTAATATCCTCCATTCTCCAGAATTAGTTGATTTTTTTTACAGAAAATCTGCTTTCTTTGAAATGGATTGTGAAAACATTTTCAGGAAAATATAGCTCTGGGCCCAGGTTCATTTCCATTCCCCAAGATTAGGAAAGTCCCTTCAATGTGTGTCCCACCTGCCTGGAAATACATCTCAGTGGGATGAGGGAGAGACCCTTATCCCCATCCTTTTCTGTTCCTGGTGGGCACAGAAAGCTGTTTCTCTCCCCTGCCCCTCCCCCACTTCCACACATACTAGCAGGTTTTATATTATATATTGGGGTGTGCAAAGTGTTCCAAGCATGAATTGTCCTATGCATGGAATAGGCATCTTCTGAAGTGAAGATTGGTTTTGGATATGGTGTAAAATGCACATATTCCAGAAATGTATCTATTCCAGACAGAACAATGTAGGGGAAGCATATGGAAATTGGCTTCTGGAATTCATTCCAACTGTTTTACAGCAATGGCCTTTGGAGGTGGATTTTCTTCTGTGTAACAAACAAACACACTGTGTTGCATCTGGGTTGAACTTTGGAGTGAAATAGCTAGCATTTAAACACTGCATGGCATGGGGGGGGGGACTTTTCTGGATCTAACTGCCATTGGAAAAAGACTGACTAGAGATTGGAGAGCAAGCTGCAAAGGAAGAGGGTGCTATGAGGGACAACTGGACACACTCATCTGCACTCGTGCTTCTGCTGTTGATAACCGGTGGCAAGTATCTAGTTGCCTGCTTCCCTCTTCACAGTCCCCATCCCATTTTATTTTATTTGAACACTGTAGATTGGTATATCTTCCAAAGGGCATCTATCTCCCTTGCATCTAAATTATTTCAGAAGAAACTAAACTAGACACTTGAAGCCTTGCCCGATGTGAAGATAATTGCAGATGATATCCTCATTACTGGAGAAAGAACACAAACAACCATCTTTTTTCAGCACTGCAGAGAGAAGAAAATCAAATTAAATCTAGAGAAAATAACAATGAAGCAGGGATTTGCAGCAATTTCTCCCTCGTAGATCTAATCAGTCGGGCCCAAACTGACTGGAGGAGGCATTCCTGCAGGTATCCAAGTGCCAGGTCATGAAGGTCAAAATCAGCCCCTTATTCTGGGATTATACCTAATAAAAGAAGTGTTGCTGAGATACATGCTCCTGGGAGCAAGAATAAATTTTGCCCAAGATTAGAAAAAAGATACAGTTCCAATACTGACTGGGAACTTAAACTTGGAGAATATGCAGCAATGGCAAAATGAGCAGCATATATTCATAACCGAAGTTTAACCAAATTCAAGCTAGAATGGTTCCAGTATATACAATATATTGTGCGGCATGGCAGATATAAACACTTACAATATGGCTTCTGAGGGGGACTAAATGCTTATAAACACTGCAAACTGGCAAAGGCACCAAAAAGGGGAAGTTAAAAACCAAATTGCTCCTTTTTTTTCTTTTTTCTTTTTAACTTTTCTTTTTGCTGCTGTCTATTTTGCTTTGTCTCTTTTTCTTTTTCTTTAATATGTATGAACAATAGTAAGTAACAGTGCAGCGAAGACCTTAGTATTAAGTATGAAGCTTAAGAGAGAAACCTTTAATGTATAACAAATAGTTTGATGTATTTTGTAGTTGTTTATCAATGCCACATTTAGGTTGGGATGCAAAATTTAAACCATGTTATGCTTATCAACACTGACAGTTTAGAAATCATAGTTAATATTGATATAAACATTTTCTTTATCTTTAAAGGATTAAGTCATCTAAACATTAGAGTGTTAATACTCTCTAGTCAATACTGTATAAGCACCACCATGCTCAAATAATATAATGTACTACTTATGTTTTATAATAATACAATGAAACAAATTGCAGAAGGCAAAAACAAACAAAGAGTCTCTTAAACTGGATCCAGAAACCAACTGGCAACCAATTCAGAGTCCACAAAACCAGTGTTATATATTCCCAGTATCACTTTATGGCACCAGCTGATTCCTTAGGAATCCAAGTCTATCAGTTTAGACAAATACTCCAACAAGAACTTCTCCAGGGAAGACAATCTGTTCCTTTCCAGAAAATGCATCCAGTAACATCATGATAGCAGTGTGGAAAGCAGTTGCAAGGGCATTGAGGAATAAGATCAATGGTAAACAGCTAGAAAGCATTCTTGCTAAAATGTGGCTTTTCCATAGCACATAGTGCTCCTAACTCCATGAGTAGGCATTTTCTTCATAGTTTTCAGTGGAAGCATCTTCCCTACCTTCAGAGAAAAGAGACACATCATCTCCACCAAGCTGATCATAAGACAGCTAGCTGCTAAGCATTCTGAAGATGCCAAGAGGAATGTGTGGGAACCAGAATTCGAATGCGCTATATACTTTGCCACCATAACAGAATAGTTACTATTCTACCCACTTCTGCCTGTTACATGTACACAGATATTTGGTTCTGTCATGTGAACCAAGATGCTAAATTAGGGTTGATATAGCACTAGTAAATAAAATCATTTTTCATCCTATACTGAAGAAGAAGTGGGTACAAAAGATAGCTGTAGGTATTTTCTTTTAATGTCTTTATATTAAATCATATGCACAAAATTATTTTAGAACATGGCAGTACTAACATTGTATGCATATACTGGATAAAATCTTTGCTGAATCTATCAATAGTTCAACATGAAATACCTGTACATTTTTAAAGCAAACATATCATGAATATTTGTTGGACAGTTGCACAAACACAAATTTTTGGACTAAAATGATTGCTCCGGTCTACAAAGCTTGCTCTCCTGCTGAGTTACACACAGAGTATCATTAATTGTGCTGGAATTTCCCTAAGCACATCAAAGCAAAATGAAACCCCGGTCTAACAATTCCTGTGTGCATGCTCAATAATTTAAATTTTGAAATGGTTTTATCACTGAACCAGTCTGAAAGTGACATTTGGATTGTTTTATGAGTCAGCCAAGTTTGTCTATATTTCAAAAATTAACTTGAGCAGCAAAATAATGTAAAAATAAGGAGCTGCATAAATACCGAACGTCATCAAATCGTAAAGGAAGCTTTATTTTTACATCATTTGCAATCCTCTTTACAAAATGTTGTAGTTAGGTTTTGTACATTTGGGGGAGAAAGGGGGGGTTGGCTAACCTGAATCTCATATTACCTTCGCATTATGCTCTCCCTTCTCTCCCTGATAGCTTTCAAATCATATCCTCTTGCATAGCTTGGGGGAAGAAGACTTTGCATTTCATCCATACCAAATACATTTCATCTGTTCCTTGAAGCACATAAATCATAATCCTCTGGTATAACTCATCCTTCAATTGGAATCTTGCAAGTGGGAAAGCAGGCACTATAGCCTTGTACTCACAATGAGACTTAAATATTTGCAAGATGATATGGAAGATTAAAATGACTGAAAGTTGGCTAGAACTTGTTTTGTCTCTAGCATACAGCAGATCAAACTTTAAATGCAACTTTAATTCTTCATTGTTATTCGATGAAGTCTGAAACAATTTGGAGAACAAAAATGAACCATCTGCGATGATGATGATGTACCATCAGGTTGGTGTCAACTCTTAGTGGCCACATAGGTAGGATGATCTGTTCTTCAGGATGATCTCTTCTCAACACAGCCCTTCAGGTCTTTGAGAGTGCATCTATCAATCAAATAATCAAGTCTATCCAACTTGCTGCTGGTTGTCCTCTCCTTCTCTTTCCATCCATCTTCCTAGTATTATAGACTTGTCACTAGAGCTAGCTTTTGCATAATGTGTCCAAAATGTTAATTTGAGCTTGTCAATTTGTGTTCTGGATTAGAACTCTGGATTGATCTGTTCTGTGACCCATTTTGTTTGTTTCTTTGACTCTCCATGGTATATTCCAGTCTTCTCCAACACTAATGTTCAAAAGCATCAATACTCTTCTGTTCTGTTTCTTCAATGTCCAACTTTCATTCCCATTGAATGTCACAAAGAAAACCATTGTCTGCATGATTCCAAACTTTGTAGTTATAAACACGTCATAGCATCTGTATATCTTTTCCAAGGCTATCATTGCATCATTGCTAGTACATTCGCTGATGAATAAATGTTACCCATTCATAAATGTCTATAAATGTTATTGCTGCTATTTAAAATCACCAGGCCAAGTTCAACTCCCCACTTAGTGCAAAACAACAACTTCCCAGCATCCCAGAAAAATGGATAGAATCTGCCTGAACACTTCTAATAAAGAGAAATCCACTACTTTTATGGATAATTGATCCCACTGTGCTTGCTTTCAGAATGTTTTCATGTCATTGAATTAGAATCTGCCTTCCTGTAACTTAAATCCATTATTCTGTGTCCTGCACTCTGGAACAAGGAAGAACATGTTTTGGCATTCTTCTATGTCATATATTTTCCAGTACTTGAATAGTGCTAACTCTAACCTACCTTCACAAGGCTAAACATATATCTCTTTTCCAATCTCAGTTCATAAGATTTAATTCCTTGAGAAATATACTTGAATTCCTAACCAATTTCATTGCCCTTCTCCGAACTCTTCTTAAAGTATGATTCCCAGAACTGGTTATAGTACTAGAGATGGTCAATGCACAATGAAGCAGAATAATTACTTCTGTGCTTATCTTGATGCAGCCCAAAAGTACATTTGCTTTTCTTGCATTCATATTACACTGCTGTCTCATACTCACTTTTCAGTCAAGATCTTTTTCAGAAGTATTATCATCAAGCCAGGTATCCTGCATCATATACCTGTGCATTTGGTATTTATTTCCTAGGTGAAGACATTTACACTATGTTTGTTAACATTCTTTATGTTACATTCATCCCATTTCTTTAACTCATCAAGATAATTTTCTCACCCAATTTTGTGTCACCTATGTTTTGGATGAATATTTTCTCCAACTCTTCTTCCAAACTGATAATAAAAATATTAAAGTATTGAGGATTCAGGACCTGTCTGTGTGGCATTCCAATCAATATACCTTTCCAACATGAGGAGGAACCATTGATGAGCAATCTTTGTGTACAATTTTTGAACCAGCTATAAATCCACTTAACTGTCATACTATCCAGGCCACATTTAACTCACTTGCTAATTAGCATGTCAATTGCTTTCCTGAAGTCAAAATATTATGTCCACGGCATTCCTACAGTCTATTAAGGAAGTTATCCAATCAAAAAATGAGATAAGATTATTGATGAAATGACTTCTGGGTAACGCCATGTGAGATAATTAATATATGCTGATAGCATGTATTCATTGTCTCACTCAAAATCACCTGGAAATAATTTCACCTGTGAAATATGCTTAGTTTGACAATATTTGTACTTGAAAAATCCCTGTTGACTTGGGATAATTATTGCATTGTTTTCAATGTGCTTGCAGATTTATTTATCATTTGCTCTAGATATTGATGTCAGACTGATTTGTACTTCACTCTATCTTTATTCTCTTTTTAAGACAGATTTGCTCTCCCCTCCAGGTATTTCACATGATTTCTCAAGGATATATAAATAGTATATTTCTCAAGGAATTATAAGGACCATTAGCTAGTTATTTAGAATCCTAGAATCATTCTGGAGATTTAAAGTGATTCAAAGTAAAAAGTATTCTCTGGCCATGTTTCTGTCAACCTTAGATTTCAACCTGCAGTTTCCTTCTGTTCTTCACAACTGAGTGGTGGAGCACATACTTCTTTGTTGGAGAAGACTGAACCAAAATAGGAGTTGAATAGCTCTGCCTAATCTTTGTTATATATAAGCATTTTGACACTTTTACTGAGCAACCGGTGTACTTGATTTTTTTTCTTTCTATTTTAAACGTATCTAAGGATGCACTTTTTGTTATTCATAATAGTCTTTGCTTCCACTTTCCTACTACATTTCTGTACTCTTCCTTCATGATCTGGCCCCTTTTTCTTTCTTTTATATTCCATTTCTTATTTACAATTCACAATTATTCATGTATTGACTTCTTATTTGGCTCTCTATCTCCCCGCTCATTTGAACTGTTTGGATTCAGTACCTCCTCTTTTAAGAACTCCCACCCAATTGTAGCTGCTTTTCCTGTTACCTTCTCCTGCCATGGACACTGAAGACCATGAACTTTATGAGCCAATGTTCTGTCCAATTTTTCACTCAGTGGTTTTCAAGTGGACTCATAGAACAATACTCCCTCTTTCTTCAGCCTTTAACTAAGTTCCTTATTTCATGATTTTTATTTCTGCACATCAGATTTAAAGCTCTCCTAATCAAGCTCACTATACTTTGGCCAAATACATTTTACCATCTTTCTGAAGTGCAGTCTATTTAGATAACTAGATGGATTATCTATATGCTATCTAGATAACTCAGACCATGATCCAAGAAACTAGAGCTATCCTACTGATATCATTTGTATAGTCAGTCACTGACTTGCAGTCTTCTCCTTTCCTTTCAGGTCCTGTTCTATGGATTGGAAGGATGGATGGGAATAGCACTGAGTCCCCAGAGTCACTGAGCTTCCTTCCAAGACTTTCAAAGTATGTTGTTGCAGTAGTTTTTTTTATAGCTTTGTTTTTCATCACACAGATTAATAAGGAAGGATAATTGCCAGTGAACTTGATACATTTTGGAAGTTGTTCTCTGTCATTATCTTGATCCTTGAGTCTAGTAGATGGCAAACTTTATGAGCCAGTGGGTCCAATTTGTTTGCTACAGTTTCTAATAATATTGAGTCACCAACTACGTTAATACCAGGGAGTAAGTTTGTTAATTATGAGAGAATATTGTTCCTTGCAGTCAAGCCCAGGAGAAGCCTCTCTGGAGTCTCCAGAACTGTGGCTTCTGCATGAAAAAATGCCAAGTCTTTATATAGTTGATTTATATAGTTGATTCTTGTTCAAATTGTTGAAGTAGTCACAGGCTTAATGATTAGTGGGAGATGAACAAAGGAATTTATCCACTCAGTATTCTTCTTAAAAAGTGTCTGAGAACAAAGTTATTCATCCCATTTCTTCCTGTTATTAAAATGTAGTTCAGAACAATCAGAAACTACACTAAAATAAGCTTACAGGACAATATACGCAATTAATAATAGTTTACTCATTAACATGAGAGAACACACAAAAGATAGGCAGTGGGAAATTAATGTATTCTCTTGGAAATTTTCAGTTACCTGAGAAATGATAACAGAATATGAAATAAATACACTCAGAGCCCAAGACAAACAAAGCAAATTAGTAAGTAAATTGGATATAGAATAAACCATCAAATTCAGCAGAGGGTCAAAATAAGCAGATTTAAGAAATGTTATTCTGGTTTTGAAACATGGTTTCAAAAGTTTTTAAAAAATTGGAAACAAAATGTCAGCATGCAGATCATATTCAGAGAAATAACACTATCAGCATTACATACATTATAAATATGCTAGATTTTTGTTGCTAGTTGATAAGTAATGGGGAAGCAACATTCGACATGAGACATGTACCTTGTGTGACTTCTCCTAAGATATTTTTAATTGTTGCGCAGAGTGCAGCAAAAGTCCCATAAATCCTGCTCTCAGGAAAATACACATCAGCATGAGAGCTTGCAAAATACAATGTCCATATTTTGTTCTCCAAAGAAAATCCAGTCAGAAAATATAAACTAACTGGTCTTTATTGATAAAAATGCAAAACTTCACAAAATACAAGTTGCATACAAAATATAGAATATAACAAAGACTTCTTCTCATATTAGCTTCCAAGACTTATCACTACAAAGCCTCTAGCTAAAAAACACTCTCAGAGAAGAGGTTCACTACTTGGTTACTAGTTAGGACTACATAACCTATAAACCCTACATGGTTAACTGTTCAAAGTACAAAACACAGTCTCACACACTGAACACTGGGCATTTGAGCCCTCCCCTTATAGTGCTAGTATAACACCCCCACTGAATAACTAACACACACACATACAGTAGGTGGCAGTAAAAATCATAACAACATCACAAGATACTTTGTAATCTCAACACTTGTTTTGTATAGCTAAACGGGATGACCTTCTTCCCATGAGAAAATCCTGCTATTAATACCCTACAGAGAAATATACCCTTTGCTCGTACCTTCTTATGATGTATCCCTATATTCTTGGTTCCACAATGGTGGTATCTTATTTTCTCTATTCTGGGTCTTCTACTGCCATAAAAAGAGCTTTTCCACTGATGGGCAGGGGCATAGTGATCATTGCTCTTCTCTTAGCCTTGTAAGCCTCTGAATCCTGAAAATCTGTTCTGAAGGATGTGCGATATGAGAGGTACTGCTTCTAGCAAATTAGGAAAAAGAAAAAAAAATCTTATTTTCTTCAGTAGGCATATCCAATATAATATTTTCACTAATCCAAAATTAGCAGTCCTTTAATTTTGGATCCCAAGTCTTTCACTTTAATACAATATCACAGAGTAGTAGTAACATTTGTGGTTGTAGCATCTTCAACAAATAGGGCATGATGTATTATTTCTTTTTGTTTAGTTGTTTAATTAGTGTTTGGGGGCAATCCTACTATTAGGCCAAATAAGGAGCAGCTAATGTTGGCTGGCATTAAGGGACAGCAAATTATGAGTTACTGTTACAGTTGTATATTCAGAATGAAGGCTTGTAGGATTTTCAGCCTTGTGGGGCCAAGGTAAACTGGAGGTGGGGAACCAAACGTGTGTTGATTTGCATATTTACTGATTTGCCCAGTACTTTTTGAATGGTACTTCTTTGTCAAGAGAAACTTTAAAATCAACAGATTTTAATAGACTGGGGAATCTTGTTCCTTGCCACATTTAATGAAGGTCTCCTGGTCTGTTAGATTTTAGAGCTTTCCCTGACAACGAGTTTCTGTTTGAAACTCTTCGGGGTTATAAATAAAATGTACAAACCACACAGCAGTTTTGCTTTCCCTGTGGTGCTTATTATAGTTTTTTTTTTTTTTTAATCCTTTGTCACTGTTTTTCTTTGCCAAAAAGTATTGGCCAAATTTCTGAACATTGCGTTTTGACAGGTGCTAGAAATTTGTTCCTCCATTTTTTCCAATGTGTTTCTTGGAAACTCATATAATATATTGTCTCCTAAAGCTTCCCCTTTCTGTCCTAAATCTAATTTTGCCCAATCTGGCTTGATATTAAGCCAGAAATTTGCCAACTGGAAATCTATGCCAAACACAGAAAAGTAAAATGAGAAGACTTACCTTGGTCCACAAATTTCTAGTGATAAGCAGTAATGATTATTGTACATTGGAAATATGAACTACACAATGTAAGAACATCCTTGTACTTGTTTTTACTTTTCATTGTTGTTTCAGTGTTCTATTGTACATGTTTATGTGGTTGGAAAAAATTCTGTTTAGGTCTTATCTACTAAATGTATAGGGATGAGAATTAAGCAAGCTATGCAGATGAAGATTGATTATACTATAAGGGGAAAGCAGTATTTTAAGTATCATGTTTCCATTGGGGTAGTACAGCATTTAGTTGATGAAGTGTAAAATTTAATAATCCTGATTTTCAAAGATATCTTAAATAGCTCATAAAAGGGATGAAAGTAGAAAGAGATCATTCAGAGGATGAATGTTTAATTGGATGGTTAGAGAAAACTGAGTCATCAATCTCATCCCCCTAAAACCTATTACAGATATTCCTCACTTACCAACTACAATTGGGACCAGTAACTCCATCACTAAGTGGCACAGTCATTAAGTGAAACATCACATGACTGTGCCAACTTGTGACATCAGTTCTGGCTGCAGTCATTAAGTGAATCACTACAGGTTGTTAAGCATGATATCACATGACTATTTCTTGTGACCTCCTGCTGGCTTCCCAATGGCCTTGCTTGTGGGAAGCCAGCAGAAAAGGTCGCAAATGGTGACCATGTGACTGTAGGATGCTGCAACCATCGCAAATGCCCACTGGTTGCTAAGTACCCAAATCATGAGCATGTGACCACAAGGACACTGTGATGGCCACAACTTTGAGGACCAGTCATAAGTCTTGTTTTTTAGTGCCATTGTAACTTTGAATGGTAACTGAATGAGTGGTTGGTAAGTGAGGACTACCTGTCTTGGACAACCAGTAGATCTAGATAAATAAGTTTATTTATAAATGCATGCTAATCCTTGCAGAAAAGTCATGGATTAAAGTGTATAGTCCTCATACAAAATGATTTCTCATTTTCTCCTTTTTCCATTTTACCTAAAACTATGTAAATGTATCTTTCTTAGAAAATAGTTTGCATTTTTAATCCTTCTTTGTCTTGTTAGCTCTGAAAGAAGTAGCATTTTGACAACTGAGTAAATTGCATTTCTGGAGGAAAATAAAATAAAAAGAGAGAGGAGACCTTTTTTTCCCTTTTCTTTCTTTTTTGATGAACACTGGTGGTGAATCAACCAAGACAAGCTAGAACGACATCCCTTCTGCTGTAGCCTCTATCTGTACTGTTTGCAGATAAAACCAAGATCTATATGTGTAGGTAATTAAATCAATACAAATAACTTTTGGGTGTCTTGATGTTAAGAAAAAACTTTGAACTGATAAATTTGAAAACACAATTTGACAGGCTTATTTCTGCTGTGGGCAAGGGCAGTTTAAGTCTTTCAGGAGATAAGGTGGGAGTGAAAAAAAAAAGCTTTTGAATTGACTTGGTAAAAGAACACCATCTTTTACCTTGTTTATTACGTCATCCTCAAAAGCCAAGCTGTCGGCAACGAACTAAAATGATTACAAATGTATTTTCTATGAATTATGTTATGAGGACTGTACCAAAGAACAAAGAACAAATATTAATATAAGGAAAACAGCAATAGAAAAGAAGAAATAGACGACAGGGGATCTACTTTGATGATAAAGCTAATTGATGACTTTGTGCATTCAGGTAGTCCTCCTTTAGTGTCTGCAATTGTACTGATGACTTGATCGTTAAGCGAAATGGTCATTAAAGTGAGCATGTGACTGAGAGAGAGACTGCAAAGGTCACTGGTTGCTGCCATCTCATTCAAATAAAGTTATCTCATACAGTGTCCTGTGCCTGACTCTTTCCCCCCCTTTTTCGCCCCCTTGCAGGGCAGAGAGATTACCGAAACAAGCTATCTCTTCCTTAGCTGCTTTTCTCCGCAGCACAGCACTTCCCTAAAATGTGCTAACCCAAGTTAACAAGCTCAGCTCTGTGACTTTAATTAGTTGATTAGAACCCACCAGGGCTGGCAGCTGCTGCCTGAAATTGACCAGCCCTTAATCAGTTTCACACTGAAGACTTTTGTTATTGTAAATGTGCACATTGGTCAAAAAGGAATTTTTATTACTGTTAATCACCATTGTACTTGCAAATGGTCACTATCTGAAGCAGTTGCTAAATGAGGACTATCTGTATACGATCATGGCATTGGTTTGCTTGTTTGTGGAGAAATAAATGTCACCTACCTCTTCTTAGCTTAAATTATCCCTGGGAGAAATATCACAAATTAAAAATGGGCATAATCCATGCAAACTGGAGGTTTCTTTAACCGCCACCCCCCCAAGGAATCCCATTAGAGATATCCATGTTTATTAAAAGCCAATGGAATTTTCAGCCAAGCCTAAATAAGATGGAAGACAGCTTTAACTCTTCCATGGAATGTTTAGTTAAGATAAGCCTAGTGATATCAGGCAATGTTGGTTATCTATGGATCCCTTCACCATGAATGTATGGCCATTAAAAGAACATGCTGCTTTTATGTTTCAATGTTGTCTACTTCCTGAGTAGAGAAGAAAAACTGAGCACTTAGTTAGCCTTTGACCTTAAATGCCCCTGTTACAGTGCCTAGGTTCAGGGAGGGAGAACAGCTGAACTACAGCAGCGTGGCCTGGAACATAACAATTAAAGAATATAAAAAAAGAGATTCTGGGGAAATGTTACCTCAGGTTATGAAGACTCCGGTTATGCTTCGAAAGATGATTTCAAGGATGGTACAGCTTGTTTCCTCTCTTACTCTTAGAAGGATTTCCGAATTCTGCTCCTGAAGTCGTACAACAAGGCTATAGAGATTTTCTTCTAGTAATAGACTGGGATTAAATATGGAAAATGAAAGGAACCCCAACACCCCAAAATCACTAGTTTTAAAAAATTATTTTCCTTTTGTCAAGATGCCTGCAAGTTATTTAATTAAAATAAATATTAAGGCTGTGCAAAGCTTTAAAGGGATGCTTTGCTTTGATGATGCTTTGAGTGAAGCACTGCTTTGAAATGCTTAGTGAAGCTGTGGTATTGCTTTGCTTTCTGTTGCCTTTGAGGCCTCCTCTGGAATGAACAATAGTATGTACAGATGCCTTTTCCAACTACAGGTAGTCCTTGCTTAAGGACCACCATAGGGACCGAAAATTGGTCATTAAGCAGGGCAGTCATTAAGCAAGTCACCATGTGACTGAACCTGATTTTACGACCAGTTTTATGATGGTCATTAAGTGAATCACATGGTCATTAAGCGAATCCAGCTTCCCAAAGGATATTTTTTGCCAGAAACTGGCAAAAAGGTTACAAATTGTGATCATATGACCGTAGGAGGCTGCAACTGGTTGTAAATATGAGCTGGTTGCCAAGCACCCAAACTGCTATCATGTGACCATGGAGGTAATGTGATGGTTTGTGATGGTCGTAAGTGCAAGTACAGGTCATAAAGCACTTTTTCCAAGGCTTTCCTAAATGACAGTCATTAAATGAATGGTTGTTAAGTGAGGATTACCTGCACTGAGCTGTTGAAGAGGCCACAGAAGTTATGTAAAGTGCCACAGTGAAATTAAAGATGTCATCACTTATCTTGATGAAGTGAATTATTTTGCCTTTATGGTGTGAAGCACCTCACTGAGATAAAGATGGTATCTGACAAAGACCTATTGAGTATTGTAATTATTACCAAATACTGGCTATTAGTCAGATAGAATGGGCTCAGATTCCCAGGAATATATCTTGTAAAATCATTGTGATATGTATGAAGTTGAGAGCCAGTTTGGTGTAGTGGTTAAGGCATCAGGCTGGAGACTGGGAGACCATGAGTTCTAGTCCAGCCTTAGGCACAAAGCCAGCTGGGTGACCCAGGGCCAGTCCCTCTCTCTCAGCCCTAGGAAGGAGACAATGGCAAACCACTTCCAAAATCTTGCCAAGAAAACTGCAGGAACTGGTCCAGGCAGTTGCCAGGAGTCAGAACAAAAAGTGTGAAGTGTATGTGTGGGTTTAATTAACCTCAGTCTGAAGAAACAGTAGAAAAACATCACTATTGTTAACTGCTAAGAAGAGCTGTGAAAAATTCACTCTTGGATGTCAAACACTCTGTTAAATGTTGAATTTTCAATGAATACAGTATTCAATATTACAGAGTGCACATTTTGCAGAGAAGGATCTTAAGAACCTGAACCCTTGGCCATTGTGGAGCTGTACTTTAAATAGTACTTGATCACATAGTTACTGAGAAGTCATCAAGGTTAAAGAATCCTTTCACCTCACTTAAGGCCTATGATTGTACAAGTTTTTTGATGCCTATGAAGGTTCAAATGTCTTCTTTATATCTGTGTAGGCTATTAAATATTTCTGTGCAGGCGGGAAACTCAAACAGGATGAAATGGATTTTATTTACTTCCTGAAAATGCTGAAAACTACATTAAATAACTATTACAATGAATATAAATTTGGTGTTTTCCAGTCTATTAATATTCAATATATTTTGATTATTAATGTATCTGACCTCGCAATTGGCAAGTATATCATCAATTTATCATTCATTGGTCCTTTTAGAGTTGAAAAGTTTTTGTTTGTTTTTTTAAAAAGAAAAAATGTTCCCTTTTTCATAAAGAAGGATAATTTATGGAATGTCCTCCATTTGGTACAGAAACATGGCTATAACTAAGCTTTGTAGAAAATGCAGATTGGTGACAAAACTGCCCACAGGACTTGCTGGGAAGGAAGGAACTTGCTTTTTTCACAGTTGATAGATTGCCTGCTCTCAAGAATGATAAAAGAATTTCTCAATGTCCCAGGGAATATTAGGAAAACAAACAAACAAACAAACAAAGTGCTCTGTGACCCAGAATGTGTTCAGAGCAAAATAGTGTTTCATCTCCAAGGACATATCTGGAATAAACAGTACTGCATTTCTAGGAAAAATATCAGCAAAGGGGATGGTTTTTATTTTATTTTATTTTATTTTATTTTATTTTATTTTATTTTATTTTATTTTATTTTATTTAAGAGGAAACAAGTGACAGCATACAGCAGCTCAGGCTGTCTGCCATCCTATCATGTGAGGTCAAGGTTTATTGCTTTAGTGTTGCTTCACTGTCACTTACCAGAAAGGTGGAAGAAGAAGGGAAAGCAATCCAGCCTGTTCAACTGTTGTAGTGAAAGACTGCCTGAATTGCTTTTCATGCCTGAAAATGAAATTAACAACTTTCTTGACTTTGCTAATTTTTTTAAAGAGTGGAGGGAATTCATAAGAAAGTACTATGTGCTGTTGGTGGAATCAATTTTTGTAAACCTCAAAGGCTTCTTGATGAAATGCTTGTATAGCATTGGTAGCCCTCAAGTCTATTCAGTGCCTAAGAATTATAGAGACATGTAATTATATACATATATAATATATATACCAAGACATTATAATAAACGTTATTCTACAGCATCTATTTTTTTATTTGGCAATTAACAGCTCTACCTTCAAGATTAGTAATGGGGGGCTTTTTATGAATCTGCTTTCATGGTGGTTCATGGAATCTCATAATCTTTGCTCAGAAATGTCATGCTATGATGTACAAACAAGTTATATGAGAGATAATGCTATTTCAGTCCATTATGCCCCATGTGAAAACTGGAAATTAGGAGGAGAAATGCTCTGCTTAATGAACTGACCTTATTACTGAACAAACTCTTCCTTGGCCTCTGGGCTCAATCTAATACAGTGTATTATAAAATAAATCCAGATTGCTTTCGTTTTCTGCTTCAGTAGGCAATCCTTTAGTATGACTAACAAAGGCAGAGAACAGAGCAGAAGAAAAAAATTCCTAATAGTGTTTTTCATAAAAGAAACACATCACATTTCTCTCTGGGAGCATAAAGATACAATAATAAAGCTTGTGGCTCCCTAAACTGCCTGAAATAAATAACACATAAATGATACATGGAGAGATAAAAAGTACATGTGCTCCAGCTCAGAATGCATGGCAGTGAAATGCTAGGACCATCTGTGATTAATTCCTGTTATATATTCCTGTTCTGGGAAATGGTCCCAAATTTATTCCAGAATGTTCTACTCAGGTCTCTTGCAAATAACATTAAAGAAGCTTTTCAATTATCTTCATCAGGATAAACAGTACTTGATCTGTAATTTTGGAAATGCTTTCCCCTCTCTGGATACATTCTGGCACAAAGAAAAAACAGTTGTCTTCCCTCTTCCTCCATCCAAGTCTTTAGGTGAGGGAAATGATCATCAAGTAATATTTAAATAGGGTAAATTCAAAATAGGACACAATCTGGTGGGAATATATGAAATAGATGGAAGTAAAATAGAAATAATATGTCAAACTGCCTTTGTAAGGAGTTAGGTCTTTACTGTGATATTCTGAAGAGGCCTACTCAAAAGTACGCAGTACTTAGATTACTCTGCATATTCAAATATCATTCTAAGTACAAAGATGCAAACATAAAATACCACAGTTTAAAATGTTTGCCTTTCTCCTTAAAATTACATATCTATACATTTGTTTCTTTCTGATGGCTTTCTCTTTTCTTCTTTATTAGCTTTTAAAAAATTCTTTACATTTGTGCTGTCTTTATTAAATTAAAAGAAGAAGAAGAAGAATTCAGTGAGACAGACAAGTGGGCATAAAATTGCAGCCCCCATCTTTTTGCTACCTGTACTTACTTGCAGGAAGCACAGCTACACTGAATTTCTGTGCCCTTTGATGCCTGCACAACATGTAGCCCCTCCTAGTAGCATCCATGTGTAGGCTGTGTACTTACACATGTAAATGTGAGACTTAAAAACATGCTATAGCCTGTCTGCGCTCTGACGCAACAGAACAGAGTGGTATACATCCCACAGACTGGCTGTCCACATTTCAGTAAAGGAACAGTCTGTTTTAGGGCAGGGATGGAATTCAATCGGAAATGCTTTTTTTAGGAAACAAAGCTGGAAGTGTATGTCTGAGAAATAATTCTTTCAAAACATTAAAAAAATATTAATATACTGTAGGTATATTATAGAAAATAATTCTTTCAAAACATAACAATGAGAAATAATTCTTTCAAAACATAAAAAAAATATTAATATACTGTAGGAGTCAAAATCTTCCTCCGTGTTTTATCCTGATTTGATTCTGAAATCAAACATTTATTATACATATATACATGCCACACACACATACACACACACACTTATATAAAGAGATATTATTTGTTATAAGAGAGAGGTACCTGTTTCTCTCTGACATAGAACAAGCATGCTGAAACAGCAGTAGTTATGCATAGTCGTTATGCACAAATTTACAAGTACATGAGAGATGTCTCTAAGTTTCCCCCAGCAGGCAGTGGGATACACAAATAAGATTGCCTGATTGCTCATTTTCCTGATACTAATTTTACTTCACTCCTTTTCCACATCATTTACATTATTTAAAAAACAAAAAAACAAAAATGCATATTTAATTTTGTGTGCATTTCCACTAATATACATATATCTGCACATAATTTTACTTTGCATAGCCATTTTCAGCAAACGTTTTCCCTGACAGACCTTTTGGCATGCATTTTTTGTGTATGTGTATGCGTTTACAGCATGAGTTGAAAAGTTTCCAGTGTTACAGGAAAAAGAACCGGGGCTAGTCTATTACTGCGCTTTCAGCACTAGGGGTGCTGCCATGAAACTGGCATCTCTTGCAATCTTCCTTACTGTTCTACCCAGTTATTTTTAACCTCAGTATTGATTAGGAACTCTATTTGGTTTCAGTCAAACTAAACTTGGTGAACTGTTCTTCATCCTAGCAATTGCTGGTATGCAAAAACTAAAGAGCTCATCCACTGGTGATTTAAGCTTGTAGTTTTGAGCAACTACTCCTTTCAGCTTGGAAGACAGCATAGTCTTGTGAGCTTTTCTAACTGAGGGACAGCTTTTTGATTCAATGAGAGCTAAGGATCTAATTCATCTTTTGCCTGGTCTACTTCCATCTGGCTTTTTCATAGAGTCATTCAGAGGAATCACAGTAAATCTCCAGCCTACCGGCATATTAAAGCCCATCATAGTTCTTATTTCTCCTTCTGTCTTTTTCCTAGGCTACAATAATAATCATGTGCCATCACATTGGTGTCAACTCTTGGTGACCACACAGATAGATTTTCTCCAGGAGGACCTGTTCCCAGCCTGGTCCTTCCAACAGTTCCTTTCTTTCATTTCTCTTCCTCTTCCCCACTCACCAGGCTGAAAATGGAAAATAACTTCAAGTTCTCATCAACAACTGATATAGCATTTTTCCCTTACAACACTAAAATAGCCCCCACTGATTCTCCCCAAAAGTAGAGAATGTTTTAAAGTCTCATAGCTGGAGAAAGAAGGGCTAATTATTCCCCAACTCTGTTATATTTTTTTTTTTTAAAAAATCACATAAATGATGTTTAAAATACTTACAGTGATATCAATACAAAGTATACAATAGCCTTGAGAAAAGTTTCTGCTGGGTAGGGAAGACCTAAACCCTCCCCAACACTGATGCAAGTTAAAATATCATACTATGCTACAATTCAGTTTTAAAAAGTAATAATGAAAATTATGAAGACAAATTGATTAGGTCACAGCCAGTAAGAACTTGCATATTACAAATAAACAGAAGAAATAATAGATGCATTCTTCAAGGCCTTGAATCTGCATGCATGCATGCATAAATAAATAAATAAATAAATGTATGTACCATATGTTCTGCCAGGATGGCTGAGCCCTAACCTGCCTTAGACAAGGTTTGGAAGTAGTCCTATCTGTTTAGCTTTACTGTGGGATAACTTAATAGTAGTGATTGCTAGATTCCCCTGGCTTTATTTTTCCTCTTCCCAGAGTTATCTATCTATGGGAAAAAACACCACCAGTTATTCTCCTTAAAGAATGTTGGGGCAGGCTTGGGCTAGTAAACGTGGGTTGGTGGGTGCCTGGGGTAGAGCCTTTAGCCACATATTAAGTTGCCAGAGTGAAAAGTCACCAGTGCAGAGGTGCTCTGCACCAATAACTTGTCACCCAGGCTATTTGTGAACACAGGCCTACCAGTCTTCTGGAAGCCCAAATCTACCAGTCGTCTGTAAGACTGATAGACCTCTGTCCAAAATTAGCCTGACTGACTGATCAGTGGAACAGATGAAAGGTTTGCACTGAAAATTGGTTGTCCAGGATGCTACAGTACTGGTAAAGTAGGATGAGACAGAACAAAGAGGCTATTGGAAAGAGTCTGGAATTGTCTGGGAAGAATTTGTGTGAAGGGAGCTCCTCCCATCTAAATCCCAATGAGACCAGGATCAAGACTGGGGGCTGGCTGGATGGTGAGGTATTAGCTGAAGAGGATGGTGGCCATAGAATGGACATTGCTGTCCAGAATGGACATTGCAATGGACAGAGCAACCAGAGAAGTTGTTTGATGGAGAAGGGGTAGGGATATGTTATAGGAGGGGGTGAAAAACCAGGATGGAGAGGGAAACAGGACTAGGGGAGGTATTCAGAGGAGGTTTAAACAATTAAGGTGGTAATGTGCAGAAGGAGATATGGTGGGAGGCAGAGACCCAGCCACTCTTGGGGAAGGGAGACTGGCTATTAGATTACTCAAAGACCAAGTTATTTGAGCCTCAGAGCCCCTGGCTTCTCTCTATTGTTGCTGAATTCCAGGTCTGCCTTATTGTGGATAAGAGGGCAGGCCTGGCTTGTATTACCAAAGTCTGGCTGGGGGCAGGATGGAAGGGAAACTTTCCCTCTCAGAGATGTTCCTTCTGAATTTCAGGTTTTGGACCAGCTGCAAACTCAGGGGAGGGGAGGGGAGATATCATTTGGAGGACTGTCAGTATCAAGGGACACTGTCCTACAGATAACTGGATGTCAGCAATACTGATAAAGCTGGGTTCTAGAAACAAGATGGGGATGCTGCTAGGAAAGCATGGATAGTTTCATCATGGGTTTGGTGGGGTTCTGCTTGTTCTCTGGGAATTCACCTGCCTTCCGTCCTAGAAGGGTTGGAGGCCGGTCAAGAGTTAATGCTGACTATGGATCCAAATATGCTGGATTGTTTTCAACCTGTCTCCAACCTCCACTTTTGGGGGATGATTGTGGATAAAGTTGTTAGGCTGCAGAGGGCCCTGGAGGAAAGTGATTATCTGGAACTGTTTAGGCCTGGCTTCATACTCAGGTTCAGCATAGAGACAGCACTGAGTAAGCTTATTGATAATATCAGGTAGGACCACGATAGTCCTGCCTGACTTCTCAGCAGATTTTGATACAATCAATCATGATATCCTACTAAGCCATCTCTGAGGGATAGAAGTGGGGACAATGCATTATGGTTGTTCTCCTCCTTCCTGGAGAGATGATTTTAACCCTAGGCCTCTTAATCGAGGGATGCTGTAGAGATTAATGATTTCCCCACTCTTATCTACATGAAAGAAAAATAATAATAAATAAAAATCTATTTACCCTCTGGCTCACTGACCTGTCAGATGGGTTACTTTTGGATAGAGATTTACCATGCTTACTGAAGACTGATAAGATTGCTTTACTATTCTTTCTGGGGCTAAAAAAGAGAAACTGACAGAACTTTGGTGAATTTCATTCCAGCTCCGAATACCTCAAATGAGTAAGTGCTGCAGCTGAATGGCAGCTAGTATCCAATGGGATATTGAAAATGGTGTTAGAGTAGCAAAAATGGTGTTGCTTCCCCCTGTCCCAAAATCGTATAAAATAATAAAAAGCACAGCCATGGAAAACTCTTTGGTTGGCAAAGCAGCAGAAAACCTTAACATAGTCATTTAGGACAAAATCAGCAATACACTTTTTCTCAAATTCAATCAACCTGTACTTTATACAGACAGATCTACTGGTGTTTTGAAAGATGACTGAATGCAGGTTCAATAACAGGTCTTCCAAAGGACCCATGTACCAGTCTGGGTTTTGCTGCAACCTGGCCCAAATTGGCCACGTTGACTATTTTCTTTAAAAGTATTAGGCATATTTATTAAAGGTGTGCAGATCAGCTCAAATCTAGTTGGAATGGTAGGTTCAATTTGACTAATCAATCCAAGCAATCTTTCCTATCAACTTAGGAAATTGAGTCAATGTAGTGCTTTGATTCGAATTGTCAAATATGTTTGGATGTATCCAGTTTGATGAATTGCTTTGACTTTCAATTTGATTATGAAACTTGGTTTGCTTCAAAGTTTCAGTCAAGCTGCTTTGAACTGAAGCTTCTAATCAAAGCTTTGTGCAGTTCTATTATTCACATCCATGAATCCTAAATACATTTCTAATTTTATATTGGTTAAATCTTTTCCACATGCTTGTACTCATTCTCAGAAAAAAAAAAACCTTGTCATTTAGGTGCTTGTTTGCAAATGCCATAACAATTCCTAATTAGATTAAAAACCAACAAACATAAAACCCTTTTCACAAGTAAATTCAGATATAATAAATGTTATGTATGGAGTTTAAAAGGTAAGTCCCATGGAACATATTTTCAGTATGTTTCCAGATCATAAAAATATCCAGGTACAAGTAATAATTGGTCAAATCAATTCAGAAAAAAAATGGGCCATTCAACCTCAAAGTAATAGACCATTGCTGTTCCTTAAGTCTGCCAAATGATGCTCCTCATGAAACAGAAGCATATTCAATATTGAGCATAGACCCAAAGAGTAGGAGATGAGGTGTTTCCTTCACATTCAAATGGTTGGTTACTGCCATAGACTTCTCCATCCAGCAAGATAGAAAGCATCCAGTTACTGATTTTATACACACACATACACATGTGTTTTCAGTGTGTGAATGTAGCACAGTATTCAACATTGTAGGAGGACAAACACAAAAAGCCATCTTGATATATATATTTTTTTAAATCATAAGACAGAATTTTTCTCTTTGTATTGTTATTTTTATTGAGAAACCCACAATCAGAAATGACATTGTGTGCTACACCAATTGATATTCTTTAAAGCCCAAAAAACTCATTCCTGTTTATGCTATAGTCTATTTTTGTGGTGATTTCTTTTCAACTCCAATTTTTGGGGGTGGGGGTGGGGGTGGGGGGGAATCTCAGTTAATTTTTTAAACGAGTTATATCTTGTCTGATCTTCCTGGAAATAAGAAAGGTACATTTTCCTGGAAACAAGATAACATTACTCCCCTTCCCCATGATATATAGTTTCCAGGAATGGTATGACACATTTTGATCTGAACTTTTACCAGCTCTGGATGCTTACTAATACTCTTATAAAGAATTGCCTTCTTTGCTAAACATGTAAGCTGCATGTGAAAGTTTAGGCTGTTTGTATGTTTGGGTGAATCCATTCGTGAACATGAGCTGACACAATCTCTACATGTGCAAAGTTAAACACTACATCATTCTGAATATTCAGATGCATACTTACTATTTAAGTGCAGTTGTTTACAGATTCAAATTAAGAAAACAGTAAATATAGCAGGTTAGTGCAAAGATTTGGGCATCCTTTCAGTAAGTTCTTCACCTCCTTTGGCAGAAATAACAGCTTCCAAATCTTTCTTGTGGCCAGCTAAGTCCTCCTATTCTTGCTTGTGGAATGTTTTTCACCCTGCAGAACGCTTCTAGCTCAGAAGTAGCTAGCGGAACATCATTGCTTTCTGTGTCATGACTCTATGGTTCTATTTGGCTTGTTGTTTTCTTCAGATGTACTATAAAACCTGCTGTTTGAAGAGATTCAAATTCTTTTTCTCTCCTCATACACTTAGGCTTTTAGCTCAGTCTTGCTAGGAACATGATGCAAGGAGTACTACAAAGAACCTCCCAACATTCCTACTTCATTATTATTAGATTTTTATCCCATTTTTTTTTTTAATTGGTCATCTCAAGGTGGCAAACATATGTAATACTCCTGCCTCCTATTTTCCTCACAACTGCAACCCTGTGAGGTGAGTTGGGCTGAGAGAGAGTGACTGGCCCAAAGTTACTAGCTGGCTTTCGTGCCTAAGGCAGGCCTAGAACTCACACTCTTCTGCTTTCTAGGCCAGCACCTTCACCACTACACCAAACTGGCTCTCATCTTCATTAGTACCTCTCAGAGCCTGGTTTATCTAGGAGGAAGTGATCCCCATGGTGCTGTGGTTCCAAGCTTTATGCACCAAAACAGGCATTTGCCTGGTTATTGCACTGATTTGCCATCTGCTATAGTTGTAGCCACATTTTAAGCCATTTATCATAATTTTATTCTGGTGGCAATGACATACCAAATAAGGTATTTTTCAGATGAATAAGAGAAGTATTTAAGTAGGCATTTTGCTATCCTTCACGATCAAAATATAATTTGCTTTCTATTTTTATCTCTTTGGATATTATTACTGTTTTATTCATTTGATTAATTTTGGGTCAGGTGAAAATATTTTGGATCATAAACTCAGCAGCAGTCATGCTCATTGAGTTCAACTGAGTTTATTCCGCCATTAGATCACTGCCTCAGCCACCTAATTTTCACTCTTATTTTTAACATATACTTAAGCCATCTTATCAGTTAATAAACAATGCTATTCACAATGAAATCAAATTATATAGAAAAAGGAAATGTATATGAGTGATGTACAAAATTAAAAAGCTGTGATTTAAAGTATTCCAGGCCCACTTTATATTAACCTGGGGTCCTAGTGCTTATTGTATAATTATTTGACTGACCTTTGATCATAATAAACTGAAACTATATAATCATTTACTGAGAGTTTTTTTATTTAAATTTCCTTTCAAGAATAGTAAGCTTTCCCTTGTAATTCTTTATCACAAGCATTTTTGTGTTATGCAGCAAAGTGATTTGTCACATTGATAGAGCTGGTACCTCTGCATAAGTGTAGTTTTGCATATAAACTCTAATATAGGTAGTCCTCACTTAACGACAGTAATTGGGACCGGGAACTCTGTCACTAAGCAATGCAGTCATAAAGCACAATGTCACATGACTATGCCGACTCATGATAGCAGTTCTGGCAGTTCCAGTTGTTGTCATTAGGTGAATCCCATCTGATCATTAGGTGTGACATCTATGATCATCATTTGCAACCTCCTGCCTGCTTGTTGGAAGCTGGCAGTGAAGTCGCAAATGGTAATCACATGACCGTGGGATGCTGCTACATCATAATTGTGAGCCAGTTGTCAAGTGCCTGAACTGCAGTCATGTGACTACAGGGACACTGCAAAGGCTACAACTACAAGGATCGGTCATACGTCTCCTTGTTCAGTGCCATCATAACTTTGAATGGTTGCTGAATGAGCAGTCACTGAATAAGGACTATCTGCATTTGCAAATATACTGCCTTAGTTCAGATGAGTAAAGTTGTAGCAGAAATGCCTTATAGTCCTTGGTTAACCACGGTAAGTTGGACTGGAATTTCTGTCACTAAACAATGCAGTTGTAAAGCATGACATCACATGACCATATTGCTTAGTGATGGCAATCCCAGCACTCCCCATTGCTATCATTAAGTGAGGATTGTGGGTCATTAAGTGAGCACCTCCTTGCAATTTCCTGCTGGTTTCCAACAAGCAAAGTCAGTGGGGAAGCCAGCAGGAAGTTGCAAGTCCCAGGCAGCTTGTAAGCAGGTTGGCAGGCAGGCAAGTGGCTGCTGCCAAGTGTGGGAGGGTGCGGCATGGTGCAAGCATGACAGAGCTTGGGGTGACTGCTGCAGGGTGTATGAGGGTGTGTGACAAGCCAGTGAGGTGTAGTGTGAGGCACTGTGGGGCTTGGGATGGCTGCTGCATGGTGTGGGAGGGTGTGGGAAGGTGCACAAGGTGCCAGCAAGGCACAGGGCGAGCGCAGCAGGGCTGGGGGTGGCTGCTGTAGGGTGGGGAAAACATACCCAAGTGACTTGTGACCTTCCCTGCCAGTTTTCCTATTGACTTTGCTTGTGGTAAGCTTGCAGGGAAGGTTGCAAATAGCGATCATGTGACCACAGGATGCTGCAATCATTGTAAGCGTGAGCTGGTTGCCAAGCACTCAGATTGTGATCACTTGACTGCAGAGGTGCTGGGACAGCCAGACCTTCAAGGACCAGTCATAAGTATCACTTGTTCAGTGCCATCATAACTTTGAACAGTCGCTGAATATGTGGTCATTAACTGAGGACTACCCGTATGCCCAAAATTCCCAGATTCTATTTCTTATATCTTCATTAAGAGATAACAAAGACTCCCATCTAATACCTTTAATGGCTGTCCACGTTTTATCTATAATATGGAGTGAAATAAACATCTTTGGTACTAAGCAGCTTTTTATATTCCTTAGTTGGTCTAATACAATGGTAGGACAATTGCTTTGTGTTTCAGATATCCTAAGTGCAATCTGCTGACAATCCCAGGCTTTGGGGAGAGGATTTTCTGTATTTCAGGAATCAGTTTTGAGGTAGTCAATTGTTGTTTTTTCAGTCTTGACCTTGGAGACATAGTCCAAGCCCCACTTGAGAAATGAAGGTCTTTGAGTAGGTTTGGAAAAATAGCTTTACCTCAAGATATGGGACTCAACCCATCATTTCTATCTTCCCATTCTATTGTCCACATTAACCTTAATGGTTTCTTGCTATTTATGGCTTTACCATTCTATTTCTAATTGTGACTCTAAGGATTGCTTTCTAATTCAGACAACACATAATCGAACTATTGAAGAATGTTTTATTAAAAAAAAGAAAAGAAAACCTTCTCATCACTGGTAGAATCTGGAGCGTGTCTCATTCTTATTATACTTTAGTCAGAGAAATGTCTATTCAGAGCTATGACTGAAGGTTTAAGCCCTGTAACAGCCAATTACCTCCGTATCAATTCTTACTCCCTTTAACTGACTCTTCAGAAGAGAATAAAGGCAGAAGAAGAAAAAAAGAGTGAAGCAAAAATTTTAATAATAACTAATATATTCCAAAACAAATGGTGAAATATTTCATTGAGTGGCACGCAGGTTGAAGAATATTTAAAATATACCGAACTGTATAGTTGAGAAGTTGCAAGGTTAAAAAAAAAAAGTCATCTGTTAAAAATAGCTGATACTGAACACACTGTTACTTTGGGAATCAAAGTAAGCCCTATTATTAAAATGACACAACTCTAACTCTTACATCATAAACAGTACATTTCTTAGAAGAAGAATAGGTAAATTACATTCTTTATATGATCATGATTCATCCACAGTTGTGCTTAAAAAGGAAACTACTCAACATATCAAGAGACAGATTTAGGATCAGAGAAAAATCTTTTTTTGTTGAACTTGGAACTAGCAGATATGGGATTTAAAAATGTTGGACTTTCCCTAAGTTATTCTAGAGAGCCAGTTTGGTGTAGTGGTTAAGGCACCAGGCTAGAAACTGGTGACTCCTAGTCCTGCCTTAGGTACAAAGCCAGCTGGGTGACCATGGGCCAGTCCCTCACTCTCAGCCCTGGGAAGGAGGCCAGGACAAACCACTTCTGAAAAACCTTGCCAGGAAAACTGCAGGGACTAGTCCAGGCAGTTGCCAGGAGTAAACACTGACTCAAGGGCACACACACACAAAAGTTATTATAACTCTGCTGTAATTATAACTCTGCTATAAAATGTGCAGGATTTCTCCCCTTCTGGGGCTACGTAGAAGATTTCATCGGAAGCACCTGTTTCTCTGAGGGTGAACTGTACTGGATGGGAAGTCAGTGGCAGGGGTATGTGGTATAGAAGGACCATGATTTGTACTTTTGCTGGGCCTATCAAACAACACTGACATCCATTTCATTAAAAAATGTGACACTATTCCTGTTCAGCAATTGATTCTTCAAATCAGCAAGCATTTTTAATCTTTTCTATGTGAGATTGTTGTACGAAAACAGAAAGTATTTTTTTTCAACTGTATGCTATTTCTATTCCAAAATATCATTAGGAAACATACATTTGTAGTTTCATATCATCCCCACCCCCCCACCCCCATTTTCATGGTAATATTTTTCTTGTACCCTGCAAACCCTGCGCTACCTACACTTAATAACTCATTCATATTGCTGCCATTTCGCTGTTTTAATCTTTTGTTTAAATCAATTTATACCTTAATTCAAAATTACTAAAGTCTTTCTGTGGAACAGTAAAACACATATTTTGCCTTTCTTCCTGCTCCACCAAAAAAAAGAAAAAAGAAAAAAGAAAAGAAAAAATCTTGAAGAGAGATAATATTGGTAAATAAAATGAAATTCCTTTCCTCCAACTCATGATTTCTTAAGGGCACACAGCTGATTTAATTTTATAGCTATATTCCAGTAATTATTGAAGGTGGAACTCTTGTGATAAAATCAGGTATTATTGGCTATAAACTAAATGAAGAGCTCCTCAACTCCACTCTGCATAAATTCGGCATTATTACTCATTTTATTTCTTATTAAATTACCATAGCAACTTCACTAGCTATTCTGCTTTGCTGGCTGCATTTTACTTTTTTTTTTTTTTCCTGTCTCTTCTCTTCTCTTTCTAAAGTTTCCTAAGGAACAAAACAACTGACTGGTAATATAAAGTAAAAGGCAGACACAAGAAACTTGAGATTTTCAGCAGCAAGTTGAGATAGGTCAATTGAATCATAAGAAGGGTTATTATTGTTATTCTAAAGTGTTGTGACCCTTAAAATAATCATCCAAATGTGGTAAGTTCTGAAATGAGCCTCTTGGAATAGGACTCCTGCCATAGAATTACACACACATTTCATCCTTGATGTAAATTGGTAACTACTGAAGAAGTGAAACTATGTTGTGCAGGAATTGTTCACAGCTGATTCCATGACGATGTATACAATATAGCATTTTCTCTTTTGTGAGGACTCTTGGGGATTTTTAGTATGAAAACAAATTGGTAGTTCAGAAATTCCTGATCAACAACTATCATTTCAGAACCATAACGTATGTGTTGTTAGAATAATAAAGAATGGCAAACATTGAAACTTCCCAGTAGTTTTAGAGTTCAGTCAATAGTCATAAATGTCTGAAAATGATGATCAAGAACCAGAGTGATTGCATATTCTTTTTATTTATTGTCTCGTGCACTGTTGTACAAGGCATATGAAGTAGAGTGTGGATAAGCAAACTAGTGTTCAATACTGTTGTTGCTTTTGGATTACAACTCTTATCAGCCCAAGTGCAAAGAATTTTGGAAGTTGTATTGATCATGCCGATGGTAGTTCTGAATGCTTAACAAAAAGCTATGGGTTAGAGACTTACATTTATACATACAATATACACAATTATTTATCTATGGTTGTGTGCCTATGAGACAATAAAGTTATGCAGAACTAAGCTCTCAGTTAACTAAAGCAACTCACTGGAGTCATTTATTTAAGTCATTGAAGGCATGATGCAAACTTTTAGAAGTGTGTAAATCTGATTTGTTGACTTCTGTTGATTAGGTATATTACTTTGAAACAGTTCCATTTGATCTTTCAAATATTTTCTGAAAAACAGGCATCCACCTTGATTCAAGGATTCAATCTGACTTTCTGATTCAAACTGCAAATTCAGTTTGGAGATTTCATTGAAGCTTCACACAGCATCCTATGCTTAATTCCCCTAATTTTAAACAAAATTGACTTAAAATTGCTTTTATGTTTTGGTGGTCTAGCTAATAAATTATAATCCCAATATGTTCTCTATCACTAGCTTTAAAATACTTTTTTAAAAAGAAGCCCTCTAGATTTCATAAGAGAAACAAACACACCTACATCTGTTTATTTGGAAAACAAGGCTAAAGTCTGTGAAATCATGCAGAATCAGAATCTGCTGCATTCTTTCCTCCCACTTACAAAATCTCAGTTTAACAGTACAAACCTATATATGATTCAGTTATAAATCTCACTGAGTTCAACAGAATTTATCCCAGGTAAGTCAGCATTAGATTACTGCTATAGCCGACAAAATTTTACCCCATTGTTTCTTTTTTTCAACATATGCATGACCCATCTTATTGATTAATAAGTAATGCTGTTCACAACTGAATCAAATAACACAGAGAAAGGAATTCATATGAATGATGCACATTTTTTTAAAAAAATCTGTAATTAAAAATTCCCACACTTTTTAAATATTTTCATGAATATTCAGTGCTTATTTTTGGTATAAGTGTAATTATTAACTGAAGGTTTTTTTAAAAAAAAAATCCTCTCAAGAATGGCAGTATATCTTTTGTAATTCATCATCATAGCATTTTTGTGCTTCACAGCAAAGTTAGTCTTCTCATCTAGAGAGATGGGAGTTCTGATTTATTAGTACTGTATAAAGAATATTCTCTAGAGCTAAGAATTTCAGAGCATAATACAGGTAGTATCACGTTTCTAGATTTAACATTAAATGCATATTTTTAAAAAGAATTCTGATATGCATTTTGCATATTTTTAATAATGAAGGGAGAAGTTTGCTAAGTCCCTTTACTGTACAGTGGAATTGGGGAATATGTCTCTGCAGTTCATAATTAATGAATAGGTACTATAGTCAGGAATTTCTTTTGAAATAATCACATGTTCACTCTGATAGTGCTGAATGTAAGCACTCCATCTATTAGGGGGAAAATGCATGCAGTCATCCCCAGGGCAAGTGAAGGTTACTTCTTCCATGTGTAAACAAAGACAAACCCTTCTGTAAACTCTAACTTAGCTTCTTCAGATAATACCAGAAAGGAAATAACAGTAGCATTGCCTGCGGCTGCCTCTTATAAAAAATATCACCTATCTGTTTAAAGATGCCCTTGTACACAATTAGCTAATTACTCCAAATGATCAGCACAATTTAAAGATGGTAGTGGTGGTGATGAGGAACAATTTGTCCCTAGTGTCACGAGCATTCATCCTCACTGTGCTATGAAGTAGGAGAGGTCCTGTGAACTAAAACATGCTACAAGGGGGATTCAGTTGTCTTAAATAGCCTAGCTTGAGCCCTCTTTGCCAGCTTAGTGGTTCTTCCTTTGGGGGGTTTGTCACAAAAATCATCACCCAGCAGAAATTAATATGAGGTCCGTTGATAAAAACAGTATGCAATAAAAATGTCTTCCTCACAGTGTTCTGTATTATAAGGGAGTGCAATTTTACACTGATTTATTTGAAGAAGCAAGCTTCACTGATTAAGTCAAGCTGAACTGTAATTCATTACTGTTGTGAGGAATGCATGTCAGATTCCAACAAATCTAAGTCAGAGTAGGCTAATTTGGAGTAAGAAAGCCAGTTTGATGTAGCGGTTAAGGCCCCAGGCTAGAAACCTGGAGACTGTGAGTTCTAGTCCCACCTTAGGCACAAAGCCAGCTGGGGGACCTTGGGCCAGTCACTCTCCCTCAGCCTTAGGAAGGAGGAAATGGCAAACCACTTCCAAAAAAAACCTTGCCAAGAAAACTGCAGGGACTAGTCCAAGCAGTCACCAGGAGTCAACACTGACTCAAAGGGACAAAAATAAATAAATAAATAAATAAATAAATAAATAAACATAAATTTGGAATAAATAATAATTTACTTGGAGGTAAAGCAGATGCATCTGAGCCTACTCTGTGATGATCCTAGGCCTCCACAAAGCTCCTGTCAATCCCACTAGCAGACCAGACTATGAAATCAACTCCACCAAAAGGTTAAATTACTTTTACTGAGATTGGCCATAACAGAATCTTGAAAGTCTGATTGTGTTGTACCTCCTCCTACTACATAGTTCATGAACTATGGAGTTGTCTGTGTGAGCCTCTTCTGAATAGTATCTGTCTGTTGTGGACTTAAAATGTGTTTTACTTCTTGTTACTCTGGCAACAGAGCTTACATATGTCCATCAGATTCATCTTCCTTACTCTCTACAGCTCCATTCATGATCTGTGGCTCTAGGAACATCACTGTGGCAGACATGTGAAAAGAACTGCTCCATGAGTAAGATGGAAAGGGGTAACATTGAATTAAGCAATTTTGTCCCCAAAGAACAAAGTCATAAAGCCTTTAGAAAACAAACATTATAGAAGCTGCACCAGGGGTGATTTATTCTTTTATGAAAGTCTAGTTTCTTGTAATTTTTTTCCTTTTATGCTGCTATTTGAACTTTTGCCATTCTATACCATTGAAGCTTTTTTTTTCCTTTTTTTTAAAATCTTACTTCAGAATCAGGCTTCAGAGTTACATGGATTAACTTCAGACTTCTGGATTGGGCTCCCACACTAGGGGCTTACACATCTTTTGGCTTTTCACTTTTCTGTAGACACGCAGTGCTATTTATAAGATTAAAAACAAAAAAATAAGTCAGCTAAAAATAATTTCAGATAGATGATGGCTAACCAACTATTTTCTGTTTTGATGATGCTGAAGTTCCACTTTGGAAAGCAAAATCCAAAGACTGATTTGTTTATTGGTAAGACCTGGTGCTTAGCTGAGTGACTTGACAGAATTCCAGACCTTGAGAACTACAATTTGATCAAAGCCAGGTACTTAAGCCCACTTTGAGCACTGAAGCACTTTGACACTATCCAAGTTTATTGCTGCATGCAGAAAAATCACACCTTTAAATACATATATTCAAAACTGACTGATTTAACCTGTCAGAATGATTTGCAATGTGTTTATACACTGAGTGCTCAACATTATGTAGGAGCAAAACTTTTACAAAATTCACATGTACAAGTAACTGTCTACATAATTGCAGACTTCAGATTCAATGCATCCATCACCGGTGTAAAAAGCTGTTTATGATTCACACAGGCAGAAGTGAGAGTCAAGGGCATTTCACATATTCTGTGTGATGAAGATAAGTGCCTAAATCGTAATGATAGAGATAAACCCCTTTGATTTCTGCAGGGTTTTCTGTTGAGTGTATTGTAAGGTTTTGATAAGAATCAGTACACTAAGGGAAATAAAATTCTTAAATATAAATAAAAATGCAGTAAACTGAAGGAATAATTTTGAGTTTACTATAAATGATAGCTTAATCTTTAATTTTTTTAAAAAAAAGGTGGGGGTGGGAGAAAGATAATGTCCAAAGGCACAATTCTATCTTTTTACTAATCTGGAGAAATACAGAAAAATGAGAGATAACAAATTCCCTGAAGTCAGTAGAAAAGCTTTTATTGATTTTGATTGTTTTAGGATTAGAGAGCAAAAGACAACTTATGGAATGAGTAGGTACATTCACTTCAATAAGGATTAGAAACTATTAAATGGTAGCCCTGAGCTCTGTTATAAAGGTTACTAAATGAACTGAACATAGGGCCAGCTAAAGCTTCAGTTCAGAGATTCAATTTTAAGCCAGTTCTATTACATTTTCAAACTGAATTGGCTTTCCAAATCAAGTTGATGATCTAATTGGTCCCCCCAAATCTTTTTGATAAGTTCAGAGGACTTCTGCATGTGTGCCGAAGCCCATTTATTAAATGGATTTGGAAAACTGAATCATATCAATCCAGTTTGATGTTTTGAACAGGAGTATCAAGTTGAATCAACTTGATTTGCTGGACTGTTGAATTTGATTTAATCAATAATTCAAACTGAATTGATGATTTGAATCAGGTGATAGTTGATCTGCACATACAAACTGAATGCATTCATTGGTAGACCAATTCAACTGTCCTCTTTCAATTGATCAGGGAACTAATATACAGTAGTGCAATCAGTGAAACAACTGAAGCATATTTACTGGGTCTTTATGTCTTGAGCTATTCCTTATCACTGTCATAAAGGAGTTCTGGCAAATAACTTCTAAGTAATTATTGTTATACTAAATGTTTGTAATGTGTACAGCAACTGTATGCAGTATTAATTATCTATAATTTAGATCGGCAATGGCCATTTTTCAGGGGCAGATGCTATCTTGAAATGATATATAATTATGGAATTATATAGATGCCAAAAAATTTAAAGAAAAATTAGAATGGCCAAATCTCATATAAGAGCACAAAAAATGTTATGAGTTTGGAGCATTATACATTGTATTACATTATATTTCATTTAACTTTTGGGTTCTGCAGATACCAACTCCAGATATTGTGGATGTATTGACACCCCCTGATACTACATTACTGATCCTTGTCACAGAGAAATGTTGTATTGATTGCTTATGAAATAGAACATTTCTACCTTAAATTAGCTATGATGCAAAGAATCAGCTTAAGGGAACTACTCTACAGAGCAGCCTCGTCAGAAGTCCTGCAATAATTTCTCATGATCAAGAGATGACTTTACAGGGTAGGTCATAGCATGAAGCAAAGTGCAGAAAAGTACTCAGTGGCAATGTCAGCACTAACATGACTGTGCATGACTATTAAAAAACCTTTTAAACTTGTATTTGATGTGCCAAAGTACTTTCTTTTTTGTTTTGACCAAATCACACAGAGATGAAATGCATTATTACTCTCTAATCAGTAAAATGCATAGATTTTAGGGTTAGAGAATTGATTTTCCCTACTTTAAAAAAAAAAAAAAATCTACATCATTTCACAGGCAAGAAATATCACCATTGAATAATGAAATCATTTCTTTGTGTGATTATGCTTATTACAAATTCACAGTCAGGTCTTCACTAATATGAAAAAACTAATATAGCATCTGTTAAACTATTACAAATGTGCAAAATATAATAATTTAAAAAGTAAGCAAAAGCTTATTTCTTTAGTTTGGACAGCAGATCTTTTTGAAACCATTTTGGGTTCAAATACATATAGCAATTCAAACAATTTTAAAGATAAACATTCAACTGAAACCAGAACTTTTTCTTGCTGTGACTAATGGATGGACAACTAGAAAAGACTTATGGAAAATTGTTTTTGTACATGGTAACTGCAGTGAGAATATTATATACACAAAGATGGAAAGTCTCTGAAATCCGCACATTGAAGGGATGGTTGGTGAAGATAACAGAACTCGCAGAGATGGCCAAATTGATTTCTTTGATTACAGAAAAGACAATATTGATGTTTATTGCTGACTGGAAACCCCTTATGGACTTTTTGTGGAAAACAGAAAAAAATGAACTTATGATTTATAGTTTTCAAGATTAGACAGGATAGATTATAGAAAGAAAAGGGACATGTTGTGGCTTTAGAGAAAGAGGTAAATTTATAATTGTACTTGTAACTGCTGTAAAGAAGATCAGAAGCCACTTCTTTGTATCTTTTTTCTTTCTTTTCTATTTTACTTTTTTCCCCTTTCTTGCACTTTTAGCTTTCTCTTTGATCTCTTTCATAAAAAGCAAGAAGGAAAAAAGAAAAAGAAAGAAATTAAAGAAAGTTTGTATTTCTTTTTATCTTTTTAAAAACTTTCAATAACACTATTAAAAACAAAACCAAATCCAAAAAGAGGGAGACACGGCAACCCTAACCCGATCACATTTTCTCTTATTCTCAGGTCACACTTAGGAAAACAAAGTACGTTGTACTCCCATCCTTATAATATTTTAACACCTCACTCTTTGTGTATTTATATGTAATTTATTTGAATGTAAAGGCTGCCTGGGCCCCAACAGATGGCATGATTTGTATTGGCGGCAGCAGCACTCTCCTTCTTACTGATTCAAGACAATCTCAGCAAAGCCAACAGCAAAAAGGACTGCTAGTTCTCATTGAGTTACCCGTCCCCCCCTCTTGGATGGCTGTCTGGATTGACAGCCAAACTCTTCACTGTAAGCCCACAACACCCGAGGGCCGGTGCAGAATCTCATGTTTCACAATATGAGTCAACATATTGCTTTTTCATCCTATTCTTGGCCGTTAGTGCTTTTGAGTTTTCCCAGAAGCATATCGATACTCTAGTAAGGATTATAATCCCTAGGGATTTTATTATAGTGCTAGCATGTGTTTCTTTTTGTTTTGCTGTTGCCTGAATGCTTAATTTGTTTTCATGTCAAATTTCGTGAGGAAAGCAACTACAATTAAAAAAATGGCAACATCCTTAAGCCAATAAAGTCGGTACACTCTAAATCAAATCAACAAAAAAGCATTGTGTCTTCAAATAGCACTCCTTTTTTCTTCCCCAGCACTTAATGATTATTTTTTCCCCCCAATTACTAAGATTGCACTTGGAGCTAGGCAGCCTCCTACCGGCCACATCTGCTTTCATTTTCCAAGCAGTTGGTACAAGTCATGCATCGCCAACGGTTTGTTTGTGTTACTTGCTATGTTATCTCATCTTGGAAGCCATTACATGAAGTAATAGAAGCAGAAAAGAGGTGAGCACCCATCAGCTTTCCAGCAGGAATTCAAGGATGGTGGGTTTCTTTTTCTGTCAGTTCTACAAATTGCACCATTAAAATGCATATGTTGCCTTGGTAGGCACCAATAATTAGATAAAAAGAGAAAAGTCACTACAAACTTCATAGGCGGGCAACTTTCTTCAAACCGCCATCGCAAGCAAGGTAGCTAACCATTTAGCAGAGCTTCCCATTTGTTTCTATTTAAAATAACCCTACTTTGACACTGGGAGTTTCAGCCACCTTCCTCTACTAAATCTTTGTGCTGGACTTCACTCCCTATGACACAAATGTTCTACTTGAAATTAATTGCTTTTCTTTTGTTAACACTGGAGAACATTTTGGACTTTGACTTGTTAGCTGCTGCTAAAAAATGGCATGTTTGGACATATATAGCTCTGGAGTACAGTGGGCTAAACCATTATTACAATTTTGAAGAAGTTTTATACATTAGTTTTTATGAGCCAGATTGGATTGTGGGTCATACCAGCCTCTGAAAGGGGATGATGTCACATACAAAATACTTTTAATAACTGGGGAAAGGTATATTAAATACTACTACTGTAGTTATTTTAATTAACTCTTATGCGTATTTATACTGATTCTTAATCTTAATTGATTCTCACTTTTTTTTCTTTTTTAAATTAAGGAATATATGAAAGGGGGAAAAGCAGTCCATTTTCTTATGCATATTTGCAATACAGAGATGGTGGCAGCATGAGGTACAGAGAAATTTGTCCTGGTGAGCAATATAATTTGAAGGGAGGGAGGGAGGAAGAAAAGGAGTCTACACTGACTGTGTATCTGGGTTTAAGAGGGGGGAAAAAACACCAAACAGCTTGGTCTCTATATTTTGAAATAGAGATGGGGATTTTTTTTTTTTGTACCTAGGGCCACATATCACTTCATTCTTCAGATATCCTCACACCCACATAGACGCCCAATCAAGACTAGTTGTGCTTTGCTTTGCTGATAATGAGTTGAGAGCAGAGGTTAATTTTGATTCTTATATGAAAGCTTACATGGGAAAAGAGAGGCTGCAGGTGGGCTGATATAAATATCTAATATCACAACTGGCATTAGAGGTGATGATAAAATACTATTGGGGGGGCGAAGAGAAACATCAAGGGAGGAGCTGGTTGTCAGCTAGAGGTTACACAGCAGTTAAAAATGACTAGATTGCTCTAGTAGCTGTTGAAGGTGAATTATATTCTGTTGGTTTCTATCCAGTGTAAAGTTGACTGATAAACCTAAAAGGCCTTATAGTTTCCCAGTAACTGGGGAGGCTGGGTAAAACTGGGAGAAGATTCACTGAAGTGTTTGAGGACACAACCCAGGAGAGAGGAGTACTGAAGTGGCACAGCATCATGGGACATTTCTAGTCAGATGTCCCTAGGATTAGGGTTGAAGGTGACAGAAGATATGACTACGCACCTGCCAGAGACAAGGCAGCAGACCACAAGAAGGTCTTGAATAGGGAATTTACTTTAGTTTCTGAATGTATTGTTCCATTAGAAAGGGAGACCTTTAATACAAAGGAGTTATATATCCATTACCTAGAACAGCTTTTATCATTCTCTGGATTCTAGCCCAGCCTTTCTCAACTGGGATTCCATGAAAGATCGTGATTGAAAAAGAAAAAAAAATTGTTGTTTTTTAACTTTGTGTACTGCATAATGCTAGAGCTTACTGTGGTGGGAATTTTTATGCTTTGTGACTTAGCTGCTGGCCTGCTGCTTTGCTGTTGTTGTAAACATTGTGAAATGTGAATTGTATAGGTTAGACGTGAACAGTACTGTGAAGTTTTCATATTTTTTGCAATATTTATGCAGGGATTCCCTGAAATCTGAAAATTATTTCAAGGGATCCTTCAGAGTAAGTGGGTTGAGAAAGGTTATTCTAGCTACTCAGATCAAAAGGGAGAAAAAAAATCTGCAATTGCTGTACTACATAGCCTTGAGTTTTGATCTGGGGTCAGAAAACAACAATTTTAGTGACTAATAATTTCTCCTGAATAATTCTGATGCTGAAAAATCCAAAATATAAAAATATATTTCTCCCATCCACCCCCTTTTTTCCAGTGTTTTTAAAACATCTGTAGCTTCTCTTTCCCTGAATTAAACATACGGGAATCTTAGCTATTCATAGGGAATGTAATACACAAAGCAGCAACATACAATTATAGCCAGTACCATTCAGCTTCAGTGTTATAAGTTTGTGGCCACTGAGAATAAGGACACTAGAGATAAATGAGATGACGACGACGGTGCATAATATATCTAACAGTGAAGAGTGAATGCATTCTAATATAGTCTCAAACCCCTTGTGAAAAAGAACAGTTTTGGGCTCAGGTCTGGATTATGAACACTATTTGTTTCATATTCTTACTGCAATCAGCATTGCCACATGCTAATTCACCACCTTGCGGTAAAAAGTGAGAAATAAATGTGACTGAAAATAGATTTTGTTTTCTTGTTGGTTTTCAAAACAAAATGTGAGATTTCTACCCCAGTAAATTATAGCTCACAGAATAACAACCTGCATTTAATTCTCTGAACAACAGGCCCAATGCTTCTTCTCTTTATGAGTCTCTGGGAATAGCACTACAATGGAATGAATAAACTCCCTGATATTGGGTTTGCTAGAGTACATTTTTGCTTACTTTTTGAAGTCAGAGGAAAAAAAAAATAGCTCTCATTTTTCTTCTCTGTTCTAGCACATAGCAACATAAAACACATAAAAAACCCCCAGCTTAATTTCTAGCAGACAAGTCATCTCCTACATGCCTATAATCTCTGAAAAATAAACAGAAACAGTTCAATGGAAATTCAAGAACTGTTTAGATAATGGAAGTGGCATTAAGGGCAGAAAGGCTAGGAAATCTGTGCTATAAATGCATATCTTCATAGAGATGTAGATGGCATTAAGACATACTGCACAATTACAAATTTCTGGATTTCCAGCTTTTTGTAATGAAATTCTGGTTATTATTGCTATTCATTAATTGCTGTCGTCTGCATCAGGGTTTATAGAAATATTTTAAAGACAGCTTATCAAAGGGGGAAAGGGAGGAGGGAGGAAGAAGGCTATCAGAGTAGCACGTGAAGCTGTTCTGCTACACAGCTGGTTAACCAGTGAAGAAAAGAACAGTTTGGAAACTTCCTTCAAGTACTCTGAAGTCAATTCAAAGCCCAATGGTGACTGAGCCAGGTTGACTAGGTCTCTACCTAGACTCTAAACATTACAAAATCCCTGGTTTCCCCTATGACTCGCTATCCTACAAATTATTCCAGAAGCCACCTGATATTGTTAGAAGAACCTTCCATGAAGCTAATGAAATCTGACTGCTCTAAGTCCTTGGATGACAGTTGAAAATGTGTACTGGAAATCACAAATGTGCACATTTACAAAACATTTCCTGAATAACCTGTGGAGTTGTTGTGCTCTTTTGTGTTTTGCAAATCTACATTTTATGAGGTCATTTACAGACATAATCATGAACAAATGTGACTCTTTTTTATAGCCAAGGCAAATGAAGCATACCTTCAATTAGAAACTTCTGAAAATACACTGAGATAGCCTACTGAGAATGGAATTGCTTTTCTATACAGCTATACACCCACCCATCAGAGAAGCCTGAGGTTTCAAATAAGTGCTGCAAGTATCTTTCTCTGTAAGTATCTTAGCTTGCTGCAGATACAACAAGCTTCACTTTTTCAGTTAACTTAGTAGACCACAGAATTAACAAGGTACTTCTGCTCCATTTATCCTAGATGTACGGTATGCATGTATCTGCATACTTTTGTGAAGTTTTGCTATACTTTATTTGTACAAAACTATTCATCTCTATGCTGATTTGAGAATTGTGCTATATTTAACATCTTTGTTAGGTTGTGTAGAACCAAGTCAAGAAACCCTAATCTTAATCTCATCAATGATTTCTAATAATATAAACTATATACAAAATACAGCATAAAGCAACATGAAGTATTAAATAACAGAACATGTCAAAATGCAGCCCTAAGTATTGCTAAAGGGGTATGATGTTATGGAAAAATAGCCGTGATATGTTATCATTTTTATGTTGTATGATTGCTTACATATGGCAAAGGTACTTTTTAATCTTTTTACTTTTTATCTCTCTCCCTCTCTCTCTCTCTCTCTCTTTTTGGTGCCTTCAAGACAGTGTTGACTCCTGGCGACTGCCTGGACTAGTCCCTGCAGTTTTCTTGGCAAGATTTCAGAATTGGTTTGCCATTGCCTCCTTCCTAGGGCTGAGAGAGAGTGACTGGCCCAAGGTCACCCAGGTGGCTTCATGCCTAAGGTGGGACTAGGACTCAGTCTCCTGCTTTCTAGCCTGGAGCCTTAACCACTACACCAAACTGGCTCTCATTATGATATTATACCCTATACTTTATATAACTCTTAGCAAACAGTAATACAATACTGTCTCCAGTGGTTTGGAGCCTCCTTGGTATCTGATGTGGCCACTGAACCTCAAGAGAAAGCATCACAAGGGAACTTAGCTGGCCTTTTTCAGATTAAGAAATATGGCCAGCTAAGAGGTGCCAGAACAATGGAATGTAGAGAAACTGATGACATCAGCAGTTGCCTCCTCAAAAACTAAGTTGAAAACATTGCCAAGAAAAGTTTAAAAGTCCCTTGAAAATAACGGGAAAAAAATAAGACTCTTGTGGGGAAGAGGAAAAAAAAAAATAGAAAAACTGAAGGGCATATCTGATTTTTAGTTTCAGCTGTGCTAAACTAATTTACCTACATTTTTAGGTGAGGTGTTTAGTTCAGCTGGCTCACTTACAACTTTAGTGGTAGGTGCTCTTTTCCGTAGTGATATCCCTAGCCACTTCTTAATTGTGTTCCTATAGCTGTGTCTGTGATTGTTCCACATAAGCATGATCTTTCCCCATAATTGCGTCCCCAGCTCTTCCTAGTGAAAAGGTCCCAGGAGCCTGTTCTGCAGAAATAGTCTCTGGGATCTTGGGAGATATCACACACAAAATATTTAAAGTGGATCCCTAGCTCCCTGTGCTAGTAAGCAAGTTCAGCTTCTACTTGTACTTGTCATTTTAAGACCTCATCAATGTGGTCTTCTGCATTCTGTAGCCTCCCCATGTCTCCTTTCATTCAGTGAACCTAGCTTGGTTGCATATAAGTGACTGATCATGATGTAATGGCTGGCTATTCTTAGTGAGTCATGTCCTGATAATACAAGCAAAAAGATAAACAAATCTGCTAGATTTGGACTTCAGTTCCAATCAATATCACCCAACATGGCTTCTCAGAAGGGATTATAGATGTAGTCTAAAATGTTTGAAGGGCACAGCTTGCCTGTACTTCAGTTTACTTATTACTTTTACAGTATTTAAACAGAAGGTATTATAAGGAAGGGCTGTTTTGTCAGAAGCCTTAATACTTCTTACCACAAGTCAAAGCCACAATATCTATTAACTTTGGGAAATGGCTGCGTGGAGTTCAATTAGCCAATTTGATTGGAACCATTTTCTTTCTACCCTACAGGGTTACACCCCTGCCTTTAAGTAACACTTACAAAGGAAACTACTGACGACAGCATATACGTGGAGACCATCCATAGGGAGCCCTGTGCAGCAAGATCATTTCAGTAAGGAGTGTTTAAAAACTATACATCCCAGAGTGATTATGAGCCTTAAAAACAGCAATCCCACATGCCTCAGAGAAAGGGGTTGCATTTTATTGAGAGATAATACAATGAAAGCACGTAAAACATTCCTGAAGAACTCAGTAGGAGAAGTAACAGTCAGTGGGAAATAACAGTTAAAGAGGAAATAGCAATCACTCAATGGGGAAAGAGTGTTTAAAACAATAGGCAGCAAGGAGGAAACAGCAAAGAACAATACCTGGGGCTAAGCAATGGAACAGCGTGCACAGTGCAGTTTTTAGTGAAGGGAGTCAGTCCTGTACAAGTTCAGGGTAAACCTTTTTGCCTTAGGGTGGGGGGAGGATAGAGAGAATGATCTGGAAAAGCAGGAGAAAGGAGAGGTGATGGGCCTTAGAGTTGGGAGCTGGGAATTCTGGAGGAAAAAAAAATGAAAAGAGAAGAAGCAGCCTTGATGTGTAAAGAAAGATAATGCATGGAAGGCAGAAAAAAGAAGACTAATGTGTCTGGCTGGTTACATTGTCCATATTACTGAGGATTGTTGGTAAATGCAGGTTACACAAGTTCATAAAAAGAGGGAAAGGAATAAAGGAGGTCCCTATCAATCACCAGTGGTTTTTGGTTGGATCAGTACAGCACTCTTCTGTAGTACACAAGGTACTGTGTTTCCTTGTGTAATCTGGAACCAGCCGATAGGCAAAGATGGTTGGCTCTTCTAGGCTGTGAAATGCAACCCAATTGAGGCTGCTGCAGGGACCCTGAAGGCTGTGGTTCTGAGGTTTGAGGAAGCAATGTGCTGTAGGTTCTAAGTTCCTGGAAGACTTGGTGATTTCCTTCAGTTTGTAACTGTAATTATAACACAACAGGCCTCTGCCCACTGCATGGTCATGCTGGCCAGGTTTCAGCCTGGTCTGTTAAGGAGATCTTAGCTTTAGAAGGTACTGAAATCAGGAAAGGTTTCTGGGGAGGAGGGAGAAGGGAACACAGACTGGCTGTTCAGCTGCTGCAACTCTCCTTAACTGACTTTAGCTGGAGATGGATGAAAATAAGTTTCTCCCTGGCTGGCCAACAAGCTGGAGATTTTATACTATGTCTCCACAATACAGGTTTTACAATATTGTTGCTGAGATGTCCCTATTCTATTGGACTTACAAATGTGCTTGGGACTCCTTGCAGGATTATCCCCTTCCTCTTTCCTTCATTGATAATTGCCATTGTTTATATCTGTAATCCCATTAAGATTTCAAGAGGATGCTGGTGCCATCTCCCCAGAATGGAAATGTTACTAGTAATCCATCCTAGAAGCAGCATTGGCTTAAACTTAAAGGCTTCATTTGCAGGTGTGGCAGGTAAGGGAAGGGATTCCCCATAAGGTCTAAACTCTGTAATATGCCCTTGTCTATTTCAGTATGGAGATTTTTCCTTCCATACTGTATAACCATGAACTTGTATATTATTAGGATTTCAGGGGTTGCAGTAATTTAGAATAAATGAAAGGGGTGGGATGGGTTCAGGGAAGTCCATTTAGCACAGCTTTTCCTTCTTTCGGATGCAGTAGGAGTGGCAACACTTGTGGTGGCTCACAGATGATAGTATGTAATCATTTTGGAGGGCAGATGATAGTACAGCCTGGTCTGGTCAGGACTGGATTTCCTGGGATTTGTTTATAGTTATAGGGTGAGTTTTGATTTTATAAAAACATTAAGGGATTTGTTTGTTTAGGGTCTATACTATAGTTTTTGTGTGTTTCCCATCTCAGTGGTGATGAGAAGCTCCAGCAGCTCTCGGAACAGCAAGTTCTTATTTTTCAGTAGGTGTCAAGAACAAAGAAATTGATTTCTGAACAGCAGGGAGAAATCCATTGGTCCCCCTATAATAATTGGCTATGGTATCTGCATGCGTACCCACACACAAGTCTGGGAGAGGCAGCTTGGATTCATCTCAACAAAGAACTTCATATGGTGAAGGCAACACGGCTCTCTTTCAGGTGAAAAGGTGATGTGATTTACCTCAACACAGCACTGTTACCTTGCAGCCTTGAAGGCGCTAAAAACACTGGAAGAGACTTCTGCACATGTGCTGCCTGTGCGCAGAACCCTCTTGGGCTACTGCAAGTGCCAATTAAGCAGCCAAAGTGCAACAGTGCAGATGTTTTGCTCTGAAAAGCAAGGGGGGGGGCGTTGCTCAAGGCTTTGTCAAAGCGAAGCATCCCCTTGAAGACCTGCTCTGCCCTCTGTATGCACTTCTCAAATAGTGAATCTGCTGAGGACCCCCTCTATACAGAGGCATACAACACAATGATTTTCATGCATCCTATAAAATGTGAAGGGTTTCACTGAGTATATGTGAAAGACTGACAACTAAGCCAAGCTTTTTTCTTTTCTTCCTTTAGCTAGCACACATTAGTATATTTAGCACTGGATAAGTGCAACTGGTTTGAAGCAACATTGTTTATTCTGTCATTTCCAGGAGAGGTATTTTCATAAAGGTTTGTTTCATCATCCGCTTGTATTGGTAGGCAAAAATAACCCTTTATATTTGAGGGTGTAATGAATTAAGCTCTCAGCGAGTACTTTCACTTGGAGATATATTGAGCAGTAATAGCTTCTACCTCTGAAGAAGGCAATTGTAGTGAGGCTTTTTTATTACTGAAATCATAAGCAAACGGTATGAACTTGGGGTTCAGATATGTTAGGTAGGGAGAGAGAGAAAGAACAAGTGTGTGGTCAAAAACTCACATAAAAATCAGGTAAAACAGTTCAAGTGCTGAAACATAGCTCTGTGAAAAGAAGATTCTTATATATCAGTTAACTAAGCTTAAACCCATTCAAAAATATTGTTCTACTTCCCATCCTCTCCAGGGTCTTCCCACCCCTTCTCTCAGCTTCCTGGCAATCCAAGCCATTTTTTTCCCTTGTCAAGTGCCAGATAAAAGTCTGATGTTTTCCCAGTGCATTTGTTTCATGTTTGTGAAAAAAGCAGTCATCACTCATACTATTTGAGGGTGTCTTCCCCCCTGGACAAATACAAACTCCTTTTAGTTATTTTACTTTCAGTTACTATTCAATTTTAGGTTAGGACCAAAAAACCTGATAAAGATTCTGAGTGATTTGGTCTTTAAGGAATTAACTGTAAATGAACAACAAAATACATTTTAATTACACATGATAACTGACACCTAAAAGCAACTATCCAAATGACCCTGAGAAATGTCCCACTTAGCCAAAGCTAGTAAACTTTAAAACAGAAACAACTTGTGCTATTCTTTCCATGGTTCTGGAGGCAAATAATTCCACCTGCAAGAGTTAGCTTCACTTTGCCACAGTTCTGTTGTATATGCTTTATAAGAATCACCATGATCTTGAGGTTCACAAAGATGCTCCTTTTCAGCCTGGTCTAACTCATCTGGTTTAAGAAGATCTGAGTCAAGCAATCATATAAGGAATCTCATCACAAAGCAATAAAGCCAACCTGCTTATGTATATATGCTGAGCTCAACTTAGTAAATAAAGTCTCTCCAGAATAAGATCAATGTCTTCTTAAAAGAAAAAGCTTTCCCCCCTTTCTTTCAGAACCATGTGTGTTCTTCAAACACAGTGTGTTTTGGTTTTATTGAAAATATTCTCAAGAAATCACCCTACCTCCATTTAAGTTCTAGACTATATTTTAAAAAGTAAACTTGATTACTATTTAAACAGTCTTTTGAGAACTAATATATTTGATGGAGTTTGGGTATTTATCAAAACATTAGCATACATAAGGCATTAGGAAGCATTGTGGTCGAACTACTTCCAAGGTCCTGAAAGATGACATTATGGACTGAATGAACCAGAAGCATGCATGGACCTTAGACCACTGGCTGGCAGATTCTGGGAGTTGAAGTCCATACATCTTAACATTGCTGAGGTTGATAAACACTGCTTTAGACAAATGGCTGAGAATGATAAGCTGCTTTCCCTCTATGTCCTTCTCCCTTTGGTTTTATGACAAAGTAAGATCAGCACGGACTAAACATTATAGGTCCATTCAGTTATAAACTGTTTAAAAAAATCTATCTGAGAACCATAAGGGGTACTCCATACAGAAGATGAATGTGTGATCTCTGACTTCTACAGCCAGAAATTCTGCAGGTAGCATTCAGCTAAAGCTGATAAGTAATCCAGTTTCTCTCATGCACCTGCCAGCAAAGAAGTTTGGTAGGCAGTAAATTGATTTATTGCCTATTTTCTCTGCCATTTCCAGCTCAGCTGTCTCTATGCCACCTAAAGTAATGCTTCTACTATGTCAGTGGGTGTAAATTGTTAAGTGTGTAGTTAGGACTAAGTACCACAAGAAATTAATCAAGAGCTTTAATTAAAACTTAGCTGGTCACCTCCCATGCGTAGCAGAACTTCAAACTTCAGATCTTCTCTGCCTTTCTGGAGAAAGGGGTAGCTGGGTAGACACGGTCCCGTGTTGCAGCATCTTTTCCCTGTGGACTCCAGTAATTTCCCCTCACCCAGGATCTTGCTAATCTTCAGCAATCTGAAATTCCCAAACCCCAGCTTTGCTTACAAGCCATCTACTCCTTCTGTGAATCCACCAACAACTCTTTTCCTACCAGTTCCTTAACTCATTTCAACATCCTTCCTCCCTATTCATGAGAAACCTTGTACGTTAAAAACAAACAAACAAAAAACTTTATCTGGTTTTCTCCCATCCTCAGGTTATCACCTATATATACAGCTTGTATATCCAGGAGATCAGATGGCAAGAGGGCAGACAGTGCTTACTTGCTCAGTTCTGTCACAATCCGACCACACTGTGTGAGTTGAGAGAACTTCCAGACTGGGCAGCTCCATGCAGACTCTAGGCTGTCATGTACTATATGCCAAATCTATCTACCCTTTTCTGGGTTGCTCACCAAAACTATTTTTAGCAGTGGATGAGAGAGGCCAGCAACACGGAAAACTATTGTACTACTGGGCCATTTTATCAGCTTGTTATATGTCCATCTAGTGAGTGTTGAGAATGCTGAGTGGTCTGAAAGTCCATATCTTGTGGTACCTCTTGCCTTCTCCCAATAAGTAGTGAGTGGCTAAAAGAGGGTCAGCAGCATAAAAGGTCCAAAAGGCCTTCAGGATATATTGCAGGAGAAGACTTAAAGAGGCTTATCTGACTTTGTTGGTTGAAATGTTTTCCTGACTGACAGATTCAACAAATGCTGCAGGATTAGCCACATTGTGGAAGATATCCAACCTGAATTATACCTGAAGCGTGTTAAGGTTGCCTGTGCTGGGGGGCTTCAGTGAAAGCTCTAGGCAATCCTGACCCCCTAATTCTGGAAGAACTTTGGCTGGTGCTAGAGGAGAAACTAAAGAATTATCTTCTCTTCATAATGGTGGCCTGAAGCAATTTGAGGGCACTCACATGGATTCATTGAGGCAAATCAGATCCTCTCCATGACCCAAATGATTTAGTCAAAGCAGATCTATGTAATTTGGCACAGACTCATTTCCTATTGTCCTGGTAAGGCTTGTTGCTGGAGGCTTGACTGAAGTTCCCTTAACACTTTACAATTATAAATGCTAAATGGTCATTGTTTTATTATTTAGCATATGTTTGTCTCAAAGTTTATATGCTAGGTTGAGCACTGAATTGCCATTGGCACTTGCAATTTATATTCTTGTTGGAAATCTCTTCCAGCTGAGGGTTCTCACTAGTGTTTTGAGGCCTTAGGTAAATGCTACTCAAAGGAGTAATGAAAGCAGTTCATGCTGCCCATTTTTGAGTCTCTGTAGTCCTTTATGCCTAGGGCAAAACAAGGTTTGAAACTATAGCAATGGATGAACAATATTTCATGACAGAATAAGTTTTTTGTGAGTGTACAAAAGCCTTCTATTCAAAATAAGAGTAAGTTCTACTTGAGTCTTTCTGTGTGTTATTAAAGGCAAAAATGAACCAGATGAAGTTGTCTGAGAATATAAGAATACTGCTTGTTTTTATAAATAGGGATTGATAGATCCACCCAAGTCTGTTTTAGTATTATCTGAAATAATTTGGCTTATTTATTGAATGCCTTCTAATCTTTCTGAGAGGCTTCTTCAGGAGCATATTCTGCTGTCCTCAATATTAAGCTTGATGTTACCTTGAATTCATTTTTACTGTGGTGTCCATTCAATATTCCATCCCTGCATAACTCTCCTGCTACCTTGATTGCATTCAGATTCTTGTAAGTTTCTTTTCTATGTTTGACTGAGCAAAAGTTTGTGCTCAGGATTATCACAGATTTCAGATCACAGATCCTAATTACAGAAATTGGTCTGTATATTCTCATGAGGGATAGCATTCTTACAGTGGCAATTTCAATTTCTCATGAGCCAACTGAATGGAAGATAGGCAATCATCCAAGAACTGGAAGGACAAGTTTAAAAAGTATGGTTTGATAAACTTAATAAAAACAATAGCACATCACTGATACTATAATACAAGGAAAACTTTATAGGTTTTGTTTGTTCAGAGAGCCCTCAGCACACAAAGGAAGGAGTTCTGGGGACCAGGTGGGAATTTCTCTACAGGAAGAAGCTGCTGCTTTTATTTAGGAATACAAAGAGGTAAATTAAAATGATGGCTATCTTGCTAGTCTTGCTTCTATTATGTCAAAAGATGAAAGAGGAAAAGGGACACAAAGAGGTTATCAGCATCAAAAAAAGCAGGACTACTATCCTCCTCCTCTTTCCATGTCTGTCAGCCATCTTTCCCAACTCAGTCAGCTGTTCTTGCTAAAGTTCCTTTCTCTGGCCCACCCAGGTTTTTAGATTCATACAACCTTCCTTTTATCTTACTTCATGGCTCTATTTGTTTCTCTCCTTCTGGTTGTTCATCTTTTATTTATTATTTTTTGGCTGTCCTGTAAAGTATTTATCGGTATCTTCTTCCTGTTTCCAGTTATGTTCCTGCCTCATTTTGATTTAGAATATGAAGGTTAACATCTTACAGCATTTCCTAAAGCAACTTCTCCAACCTGGACATTCTTCATGTGGCTTTTTACACCCAGCTGACATAACCATTGTTGAAAATTTTAGGAGCAGAAATCTAAACATCTAGAAGGTGCCCAGGTTGTGAAAAGACCTAGCATCTTATGTTCATGAGCAAAACTGTTCTGACTTTTTTTTACGCATTGGTAAAGGTAAACAGCAGGTGTCTTGGCTGTCCATTAGCAATACTTCCCCTGGATGGCCCAACTTCACATGTAATTAAGAAAAGACATGAACATTTTCTTTGAAAATAAATTCATGTTGGTCCCATATCTCCACAACATTCAGCACCAAAAATTAGAGTGTATATAATTCTTCTCAGATTAACTCAGATCTAAATTCTGGTTTAATATATTTCTAGTTACAGTGAATGTTTTTAATAGGGCTCTCTATTGAATGTTTGGGAGATACACATGTACATACACACTATAATACATTATATTATTGTCTGGAAATTGTTTTCTTAGTTCTTTTTATCCAGGAAAACAATTGGGAATCCTGAAGAGGTTGGAGGAAACAAGAATAATGTATTGGATAACTTTGTGGATTTTTCAAGTAATTCTGCTTCTTTTACTATATATTCTACATCCTTCATCAGTCCCTGTACTTGCTATGGGATTGCTCAAGATACAGCTTTGTCTCCAGTTCCATTTGTTATCTTGATAAAGCCACTGAGTACATCATTAGGGGAATCGGGATGAGAGATTCTAGTATTAAGCTAATGAGGCTCAGTTTTATTTCTCTGTAACAGCTGAAATAGAAAAGGCCATGCACTGGGTCTTGAGCAGATTAGCAACCTGGAAGTGGAACAATAACTTAAAGCTGAATCACAGTAAAATAGAAGCAGTGTGGGTGAGCCTGGAAATCAGGGAGAATGCACACTTTGGATGGGACTGCAGTCCCTTTGAATAAATATTCTCAGTTTGGGGTGTTCCTGCAAGTGTGAGTGCCAATGACCATCTTGTTCTTGGAGACAGATAATTTTTCTATCATGACTGACAAATTAGCAACCTCAATACTAGATCATTGTAGTGTTTTTATGTGGGACCGTGTGACTGGGGCTCTCTGTATATTCTCAGGATTTGATAGAAATCCACTGCAATACATCTCTTCTTGTTCTTCTCTCTTTATTAAACAGATAGTTGTATTTTCAGGTGCATTGCTTAGCAAAATTACTTACAGCAATACATGCCAAGGTCATCTCTACTTCCCCTCCTTTCTTCTGCTGATTAACTGGCTTGAAATTAAAAAAAAAAATCTGTGCAACTTTAATTGTTTTTATTTCACCTGAACCATGCAGCCTACAGTTTCCCTAAGCATGGATAGGTTTACGACGAGATATACCTTTATGTACTCTTCTGTATTTCTAGCTATTCTATCTCGTGCTATCTAGAATTGAGCTATGTCTGAATGCAGGTTGTTATAGGCTGCTTTTGAAATTGAGGGGTGGTCTTTTGGTTATGACTGGAGGCACCCAATTAGCTGAGGGGAGGCTTTTAATAAAACTTTACTAATTTGCAAACTTTCCCCCATACAGGTTTCTAGCTCCTTTCCCCCCACTTTCCCTTGTAGGTGCAGATAGCCCAGGCAGGGTTAACTTTGCCTCCTTGCTATAGTTCATCAGCTTGGCCTGTTTCTTGGGCTTTAGCTTCTTCAGCTCTTCCTAGCCCTTTAAGTTTCCAGAAGTGAAAATGGGGCTCAAAATTTGCTCACTTTGCAATTAGTTGCAGTCTTGGCTTGAGCGCCCCAAAGTCTTTTCTTTCATAGATTGCTGCCTTCAAACGGTGAGACAAAGTTGCTATCAAGCTCTACGCTGGGTGACTGCTGGGCATTAAGCGGAGCTCCCAAGCTTGAGCCTTGCAATTTGTAGCAGCAGTAGTTGTTGTTGCTGCTGCTAAAATTGCTTAATGTCACCTCTGCTATCTCATCATTTGCAGTCTTTCTCTAGGTCCCTTTCCTCCCATTTACCCACACCTGCCCCTTAGTTAGCTTTCCCATTTCATGCTGATGCTTGGGTGGAGCAAGATGGACTAGTCTGGCTGGCTATGGATATAACCATGTCCTTAAAAATGCCAGTGTGTGGTTAAGCTAGCTAGCTACAGGTGCCATGACATCCTTCATCAGGCTGGGTGTGGCCAACGGGCTGGCTGGAAACCCTGGTCTGGATGCAGGGAATGGGCTAGTCAGTCTGCTCCTCTGTAGCTTCTCAGCAGGTTGGAGGATTGGGCTTTGTTCTGTACAACTTTGGGAGAAAGCAAGGAGGGACTGTCTTGGCTCAGGAGCAGCTGCACAGTTGGGTGGTTTCAGCACAGCCCCTTTGGAGGGCAGAGATCCAGCTTCAGCCACATGCCTCTTCTTCCTTACAGAAACTGTCCTCAAAGTTACAACTAGTGCAGAATGGCCAAGTTACTGATGCTCTTTGTTGTGGCCTGTGTTACAAGACCTCCTTTGAATATTTGGATGTTACCTAACTAGGTTTGTGGTGTTTGTATTAGTATACAAATCCCTAAAAACCTGGGACCAGATTATGCTTAAGAAGTCTCCAGTTAGACCAGCATCCAGACCCCTATAATCTTTGAGGAGGTCTGCTACACTATGCCATAGCATGAGGTTTATATCTTGGTAGTAACATGGAGTCTTTGAGCATCCCAGGAAGCTGTCCCTGGGATGGCCTCCCGTGTGTGTTAATTTGGCCTTTCCCAAATTAACAGGTATCAACCAATTTGGTTTACCTTACATGTATGCATACGGTGTACCCTTCTAGGTTAAGCAAGGATATGTAGAACACAAAAAAACAGTACAAAATAGTAACCCAAAGAAATCAAAGGCATGTGATAAGAAAAAGGGAAGTATATCTAAAACATGTTTAGACAGTGCCATTCACAATAGCTGTCCATTCGTTTCTACCCTTGGAAACACTTTCTGCTTCTACAACATCCATACACTGTTTCACACATTGCATTTTGTTCTTTAAAGGTCTCATATTTCTCTTTTTCAGAATCTCTTGAATTGATCCAATCACAATTTCTCAGTCTTCCCCTTCCTCACAATCCACTCACCCTTGCTTCTATATTTCTTTTGCAAGTTGATCCACATCATTCTCTTTACGCAACCAAACCACGTCAATATATTTTCATACTTGTCACTCACTTCTGTATTAAATCCGCATTCATATAGCATCAGTGAATGATTGACCTTGTTTCTTGTTATACCATCCACATTTCTTAAGTATACCACTCTTATGATTCTCCTGATGTTCTCAACTCTCATTTTCATATAAGAAAGTGGGCAGAAGTAAGGTCTTATATAGGCTGCCATTTTCATTTCTTTTTTCTTTTTAAAAAATCCCATAAATGACAACATACTACCACCACTTTTCTACCAGCCTATGCACATCTTCAGATTTCTTCATCCCTTTTCTCATCTTCAGTAAACATTCTACAAGGTACAGAAATGTATCTACTTGCTCTAGTTTTTCATCATTTATGTATAACATGCAAACATTTACTCCATTTGTCTTGTCAAACACAATTACTATGGTCTTGGATGCATCAATTTTCAGATGTATACTCTTTGTTACATCATACAATCTAACATTTGGCACAAATCATTCAGGTCTTCAGCTAACAATGTAGCATCAACTGCATACTAAAGCACACATACATTCACTTCTCCAACCCACTCAAATCTAACATCAGAACAAGCATTTCCTAATATATATTCATAAATACATTAAACAAATAAAGGGAATGCATGTCCTTGTCTTACTCCCTGTTCAGTATTGAACCATTCACTAAGTAGTCCATTTATGTCTCATGTTTTACTTCTATCATATATTATTCTTAACACGTTCAGCAACCAACTTGCAGATTTCTATTCAGGCAAACCATTCCATAATTCAAGCCTATTTATCGTACACTTTCTCTAAATCAACAAATGTACAATAAACCATCTCACATCTCATACATTTCTCAGTGACCTGCCAAAGAACAAAAATTGGATCTGTACACTCCTTACTAAGCATAAAGTCATACTTCCCATATTTTATTTGCTGTCATCTTTTATACCCTTTCAATGAGGATTTTGCCAAACACCTTCCCAAGCACACTTAAGAAACTAATCCTCCTCTAGTTTTGTATTTAATCTTGCTACATTTTCCTTTGTATACAAGAACAATAATACCATGTTTCCAATCATCGCACACTGATGCAGGCTTCACATATATTAAACAAACCACATAGCCTTTCTATAAACAAGACAAATGCATATATTAACATTTCTCCATTTTATAATCTACACCTTTGATCTTACCATATTTGAACTTTCTCAAAAATTTCATATTTTTTTTCATGGACAGTAATATTTTATAGCATTTTTTTTCAGTTTCTCTCTTAAAAATATCAATAAAATTCCCTTACAATACTCTAAAATATTATTTTTCCACCAGTTTCATCCAAAATAATTTCATAACTTTTATTTTTAATTCCATTCACACTTCTGAACTTTCTTGCTTATTCCTCTTCACCCACTTCCCAAACATTTTATTTTTATCAAATTACTCTATGTTTTCTCTTGCTCTTTTAATCTTAACTATTCCTTACTCTCCTTGGCTATGTTTTCTTGCAATAATCTTCTTTATCTATACAAAGTATGCAATATCTTTGACTTATCTTCATTTTTTGCAGCAATCATTCTTTTATAGGCATCCTCACCTTATTCATAACCTCTTTCACTTCATCATTCCACCAAACTTCCATTTTTCATATTTCTCATCAGCATATCTCCACACATTTATGTGGTAATCTGTAAGATAATTCTTTTCACACTTTCCAAGCAGTTTTTACATCCTTTTTCCTTATAGTCTACTTTCTATTTGCTATGTTGGGAGATTAATCTATCTTCCCTTTGCCTTTTAATTGGTTATTTTTTATTTTTTTATGTTGTATTTTTAATAATTGTTATTAACTTCTTCAGGAGTTGTACAGTGAGAAGCGGCACAGAGCTATTTTAAATAAATAATAAATATTATTGTACTTTGTGCAACTTTGTTGACTGAAGAGAATTCACAGATACAGGTAGTTAAGAATGTCTGGATTAAGTATGACCCACAGTTAAGAATGGAGCCTATTGTAGCAAAATTTGAATTAAATACACAATGATTCAAGTTAAATACACAATGGTTTGAGTTAATTACACAATACTACTTATATACAGGTGAAACTCAAAAAATTAGAATATCGTGCAAATGTTCATTTATGTCAGTATGGCAACTCAAAAGGTGAAACCAATATATGAGATAGACGCATTACATGCAAAGCAAAATATGTCAAGCCTTACTTTGGTATAATTGTGATGATTATGGCGTACAGTTGCCATACTGACATAAATGAACATTTGCACGATATTCTAATTTTTCGAGTTTCACCTGTAGTATTATACAGCAATACTGTTCTGGCTTACATACAAATTCGACTTAAGGACAGACCTAATAAGATTTTCACGATTTTTCATTCACTGTAACTTTCTATTTCCTGTATCTCTGCTTCCATGAACCCCTACAGATTTCTTGCCTTAAGGCCTGACTATGATGCAAGCAGATCAAATTCCCTTTTTGGGCTCTGAACCAAATCTAATAGTTGGATGCACTGCTGTCATTCTGCGTTCAACCAGAATTCAGGCTTGGATGTCTCCGTGGACCTTTTCATTGCTGTAGCATATCAGAATATTTAGTTCAGAATGCCAGAGAGATAACTGAGCAGCAGCATCCTCAATCTTTCTGTTTTTCAGTGAAAAAAAGGGATCATAGGCAACATTATCTCCAATTGTCAAGCACCAACTCAAAACTTGGATGGAACAAGGTTTGTCGAGAGGGAAAACTTGAACTTAGTGGCTTCTTTCTAAGATGAAAGTCTACAGCATAGCTCAAAGACAATAATGAATAACAGTTTCCCCACAAAATGTTTTATATCAAGCAAGAAGCAAATCTTATAAGATGAACGAAAGGAAAGAGAGAGAGAGAGAGAGAGAGAGAGAGAAGATAGAGGAAATAAACATTCAGAACTCAAAAGGAAAAATTGTCCTTGCATAAAATGTTCCTATGTGTGTATATTACACAATAACATATGCCATGCTAAGCTGCCTTTTTTACCGAAGCCTCTGTTCTAGGCTCCAAAAAAAGACAGTCACATTTATGGCATTGTAAGCAATTGACATTTCTTATGATGTGACATTGCTGAAAGTAAAACAACCACATAAGCAGCAACCATGACCTCCCACTTGCAGACCTCCCTGCCACTTAGTGTCCTTTCAACCATCTCTCTTGGATAAATTGCATAAGGCAGTGCTACATTGCATGCATGTTGACAACTAATTCATTCCTCTGTCTTCTCCTGCAGAAGAAGCACATAAAACAGAGGCAGTAACCTTTCTCTCGGGGACTTCTAGAGCCTTGACACTGAAGAACTGCATGTTCTGTTTGGGACAGTTGCCAGGGCAAAAGGAGATGTCTTTGTTTTCTGAGATATACTGCTTGTTCTTAGTATAAGGCACATTGACTGTAATGAGCATCAACCATATATCCCAACCCAAAATGTGATCGTATAGGAATCATGGTGAAGAAGATAAGAGAAGCAAAGTAATTGAAGGCTGTGGAAGAAGAAGGAAAGCGAGGATAATAAATGGTGTCCTTTGCTAAATTGTTTTTCTCAGCCATACAATATATTATAGTTATTGTTGCATTCCCAATTAGTGATTGGGAAACTGGCACTCCCCAGAAGTTCCCTATAATAATATAACAACAACAACAACAACAACAATAATAATAAAATAATATAATATGTAAAATAATGCAATATATCAAATAATAATAATAATATAATAATATAACAACCCCTATAATCCCCATTCAATATTGACAATAACCTCACATTAGGGATATGTTCCAAAATATCTGAAGATCACTGGGCTACTTTTCTCTGTTCCAAATCATGGAACAATTTCAACAGAAATTGAATGGGAAAGAGGAATAGAGGAAGAACCCAATCAAAAGACACTGGAAGTATGTTAGCTGCCTCCTGTGCACAGAAAAATATAATGGCTAAACATCTACTTAAAACAAAAAACACAGCCTAATCTGATCTACTAGAAAGCTGTTTTGGCAGATTGACTAGGTATTAACATTTGGCTAGAGAAGACAAAATTCAAATTCCTACTCAACGATTAATCTCATTAAGTGTTCTTGGACCAGTCATGATATTTCAGTCTAATCAAACTCACAAGAATACTTTGAAGTCAAAGTAGATGGAAAAGCAAACCCTATAAACACTTTTGTGTTCCTGGGAAGAAAACTGAAATATAAATGTAAAAACACTATATCACTAGCCGAAACAAGGTGATAGTGTTTCCTCGCCCTTTTTTCCTATATCAGCTTCAGATGGACAGTGTTACCAACTAATAGATTTAAAAATGGTTTGAACACAAAGGAATGTTGTTGTTTCAGGTAAAGATACAGAATGATCTAAGCCTTAGATTACCCTTCAAGATTGTTGCTCTTGAATCATACGCTTACAACTTTTTCTTCCTGCCAGATAATAACAAAACTCTGCCTTCCAAAAACTCTGGGGCATTGAAAATATAAATCCATGATATCATAAGTATGGATCTTCCATTAAAAAAAGAAAACTTTATATTGAGATGATAGTAGAAAAATGCTGTAAAAAGAACTCTGGCCTTTCTTGTCAAAGTAAAATTGAAAGACTTCTTTCAATTTTTATTTTTATTTTTTTCCTAGAGTTTTTCTCACGCGTGCATGATCCACTTTTATTGGATCAACCGGATGTTGATCCATTGGTTGTGACAGAAATTGTCTGACCTTATTTAATTCTGTGTGATTTAATTATCTTTGGGGGGCTTTGTATGATTGTGAAAATTCCTATCATTAATTCTTAACTAGCCTACTTTCATACAAATAAATAAACTTTTAAGATTTTTCATCACTAATTCCAGGAAGTATTTAAAATGAGATACAAGGCATGGTTTTCCTCTCAAACATCAGAGATTTCTTTTTCAGAAATGCTAGTATTTTTATCATAATTAATTATTAGAGATGAAATATCTTTTTCATATTGCCAGCTACAGCCTTTACTATCTAAATCCCTACTGTATAAATTATTAATAGTATGTAGACAATATTCAGTGGCCAATCAAGAAGTAAAACCTCCAGAGATGTGCAAATGTTATCATCATTATTCCTTTCTGCTTTCCCAATTACAAAACAAAACAAAACAAAAAAAATCTGGTCCATTACAAATGGTGTTTCAGGTTTTTTAAAAGTGTATTTAAAATGACACACACTTTGAAGTTCTGCTCATTGGAGCAAAGTAAGAAGATCATAAGTTTAACCTACAGAGACATAGCTGAGGTTGTTCATCATTAAAGTTGAATGTCAGCTCAGCTGACTATATAGGGAACAGGAAATTAACTGAGAAAATTCTCTTGCAGAACCTTTTCTGATTAATGTCATGAGGATTTCTTACATATTGTCTGAGATATAAATAACAGCTGCATACATAAAAAGTAAGAATTTACTTAAAAATCATAAGTGACATTTATGATGGAGGACAGATAATATAGTGCTGGAGTAGTTAGGGTTAGGGTGAAGGAAACGTTTTCTCATTGGAGTATTGTTCAAAGCATCGCATTTATGTTGTTTTCAAATATTAATGGGTTAAAGTTGACATGTTAACTACCTATGAGTGAATTTGCAGGTATGCCACTTCACCTAATACTTTGTATTAACTAGTTGTATTTTGTAGTAGTGCCTTACTATTGCTAGAAGTATTGAGAAATTTCTAGGAAGAGGAGATTGATGGGTTGTCAGTCAAAAACAGGACAGAAATACTATAAATAAAATAGCAAGGACTTACCAAAATTAACAGCTTCATTTATTCTTCTTGTTACCTGCATTGATTATGTTTTGAATTTTACGTAGCAAACAAGATTCTTATTTAATAATAACAGTAATGTAATCAAGAGAAAAATACAAGATAAAACTTATCTCTCTTAGGACATTGTAATCAATTATGTTCTTAAAACATTGTAATTATTGTGTAAGATAATTAAGCAGCCTGACTCTTCTTACTAAGAGAGTTTAAACTGTAAACTATGTGACTAAACATACTTTCCCTCTTTCTCTTTTTATACAAACACACACACACCCCTTTGATTTGAATGCAATCAGAAACTTGATTAGCTTCAAACCGAAAACAAAGTGAATCCATGATGCACTGATAGATTTGTAAGGAAATGCAGTATGGTGTTCCTGTGCTTATTTACGCTTGTCCATAAACATGGACACTACCTGTTACAAATCCAGTGCTGTTTTTTAAGGTTACTCTGGAGATTGACTTATTTTCAAAGTTTTGTGAATAGCTTGCAGTTGGTTTAACCACAACATGGAACATAAATCCATAAACTCAAAAGCAGTCTAAAAGAAATCTACAAAACAATTTGCAAAGCAACTGCTTTCTTCACCTTTATCTATATATTACCATTCTCAAGCCCTAGTTCAGGAGATCCTCAATCTCATCAACATCCAATCAAAATTAAAGATAAAGCTACCCACAATTATCTAAAAAAAACAAAAACAAAACTCTTATGGGATTTCATAACCGATGGCAGAGTAGGTGACTTACAGGCTCCGAAGAGTGAAGGACAAAATCTCTTGTCTTTGAATAGCCTAATATAAGTCCACATGATGCATTGGCCCTATAGATAATGGTTCCCAAAGCTATGCTAGTCTTTGTTTGGGGAAGGAAAAGTGAGTCAAGTAATAATTTCTAAATAATGTGACTGAATATTGTTTCATTGAAATATTGAACCTGCTGGATCCAGATAATCTCTGTTAAGTTTTAAAAGTTATGAAGGGAACAGTCAACACTGACTGAATCTGAAACGGAGCTCCTGGTCTACACCCAACAAAACTGGACCAGTCAGGGCTGTAGATACTTTTATGAATGAAAACCATTAATTGCAAAGACCTAGTCATGAAGTTATGTGACTTCACCTTGTAGATGGATCTTTTCATGCTATTATGTTATGTTACATCTTCCCAGGCCATGATCCAAATTTCACACATCCAGAGAACTCCATAGAGAACTGCGACGTTAAGAGTGATGCAATGCTGGAAAAGAATAATTTCTTCACTGATGTTACTGTGTGTGTGTGTGTGAGAGAATTATTCTCTTGAGTTGACATTGATTTCTAATGATTCCATGTACACCATCTCCTTGTTCAGTGACCACAATCCATTCCAGTGACTTTGTTGTTAAGTGAAATGGTCACTAAGTGAATCACAGGACACAGAGAAAGAAAGACTGAGAAGATCACTGGTTGCTGCTGTCTCATTTAGATAAAGTTCTCTCATATGGTGTCCTATACCTGACTCATTTCCCTCCCGCTTTTTTTTGGCCCCCTCACAGAGTGGAGAGATTGCCTATATCTTCCTGAGCTGATTTTCTCCACAGTGCAATGCTCCCTTAAAAAGTGCTAACTGCAAGTTAACAAGCTCAGCTCTGTGACCATAATTAGTTGATTAGAACCCTCTGCCTGCTTGTCCTGCTGCCTGAAACTGACCAGACCTTAATCAGTTTCACACTGAAAGCTTTTGTTGTCAGGCCACAAAATTTGGTCATAAATGTGCACATTCGTTGGAAAATTATTTTTTTTATTACATTTATTACTGTTATATTTGTGAATGGCCATGAACCAAAGTAGTCACTTAATGAGGAGTGACTCTAATTTGTTGGCAATTTTGATTTGCCACATTTTCTCCCAGTATTGAAGTTTAATTGTGGTGTAATTTAGAAAAAAAGCCTTGGCAACTATTTTTCAAAAACCCACAATTTCAGCTACTCTCATCAGATGGAATCTGTCCTCTCCTACATAAATGTGCTATCCTGTGAATGCAGAAAAATTGCTGTAGTATACAAACTTGGAAGTAAAGATTAGCAGAGGAATTCTTTTGACAATAAGTCTTCAGGCAACACAGTGACTTGTATCTTTTGGCTATTGCTGCTGCTATCATCTCAATCCTATGAGGAGCTATGAGGAGTGAACTACAGTAAATCTTCTGAAGTCTGCAATCTCATGCGTTACTAGTGCAACTATGAGTATTATAACCTGTTTTTATGATTCTTCTAACACCCAGCCTTCCTGTCACCAGTATACCACAGATATATTGTCATTGCTGCCAGCTACTTTACACAGCTAGAAACACCCAGCCATTGGAAAGCATTCTCTCTTGCCCAATGTCAGGCTCTCACCTCTGCAGTAGTGGATGATAAATATAAAAAAGTACCATTGGCTGAAAGGCTTTGCCCCTGTGATTCCGGAGGGATGGAAAGTACAGAACGCATTCTTCTTTGTTGCTCCTTTTACAGAAAAATTTGAACCAGATTCATCCTACCTCTGATTAGTAGATATCCTGGCTGCTCAGATTCAATCTATGCCCAGATGCTGCTCATAGACAAACTACCTTTTGCTACAACACATGTGGCTAGCTTTTGTGCAGCAGCATGGAAGATCCACTAGATCCTGATGGGCCAATTTCCCCTTAGCCAAATGCATACTATGTGTAATTCATTTAAATGTTAGATATTTTCACTTTTTAAAAAAGTTTAGATGTTATTATATAACGCTAGTTTCTACTTTATAATTTGAATATAGACTGCATCTTGGACCACACTCATAGATGCTAGCTAGGTTGTTTCATAAATGTATTTTAACTTTGTCTTAAATTTTATTTCGTTTATTATCTATTAAGATAGATTTATATATATTCACAGAGCACTCTGCTTGTACTGGTCTATGACCATAATAAATTGAATTGATTGATGATTCTTCTAACATGTTAAGGCACATAGGAACAGTCCCACTACTGAGATGCAACTATGTGAACCTACAGGAATTTGTCAATGGAATGCATGGGGGGGTGGGGGTGGGGGTGGGGGAAGGAATCTGAGAAAATTCCACAAATATCTAAACAATATGATTTAACCTTAGATAAAAATGGTGTGTGTGTGTGTGTTTGCATCTGCCTGACTAGATTTGAGCTGTTTTATATTAAGGAAATAAAAGGTATTGAGCCAAGACAGCTTGATAAATGTAGCAATAAAATGTGAGTTGACACTTTGAATGATAGAAAAATCACAAACAAGAAAACGGAAACTTACAGTATAAAAAAACCTTATGCTAAGCTGTGTTCTAGACTGACCACTAAAACCATACTGAAATGTTATGGAGAGAGTAGACTGTGTAAAAAATTTACTATACAAAACTCAGAAGTAACAACCCACATCTTCAACACACCTTATAATGATGGTAGTGATTATGTGACGTGGAGGAGCAGGAGAAGTGGAATAGGGAATCATTGCATTCGAGAATATGGAGCTTCCTGACTCTTTTTTGTCTGTGAAAAAGAAGAGAAAAAGCATCTGGCACACCGCATGATTTATACTGAAGAAGTCAGCCAGACAAAGTAAGAAAGCATGAAGATTGTAATGACATTATTTCAGTGGTGCCGATTGGACGTATTTATCCTGCACTTGGGTCCACATACTTGTTAATATGCAATTTTGCCTGACATGCTCTTTATATAAATATGCTTTAATATATTGCTCAAATTTGAGGCAATTTTCCAAAATATATGCTAAGTTGGTGCGCAAGTTATCTTAAATATTCATAGTCTGTAAGAATTTTTTTCATCTGAGAAGAAGCAATAATTGCTTGTTCTGTCAATATGTATCATGGCTAAGTCAACTTTATAGGATCCATATTTCTCACTTGAAAAAAAAAATAGCAATGGATTTCTTTTACTTCCCATATAGATATATCTTTCTATAAACTATTTCATCCTGATCTGAGAGTTTGGGAAAGTATAAATCTGAACACAAAATTAAAAAAAAAATAGAATTATAAAAAATGATAAACAGATTATTCCAGTTCTAACTCAATAAAAAATAAATACTGACACACGTTACCATGGGGAAAAGGCTATTTTATTTGCAAAAAAAAAAAAAGAACCCCCAAACTGACCAAAATTCCATTAAAAATAAAGGCATACTTCTTCGATTAGGAGACCTACTGAAGGATGACTCAGTTTATTGGTGCTGGAAATTAGGTATTCCCCTCAGAGCAGAAATCACTGGTCCCAAACATCTTGAAGAAAGCAGAAGTGTCAAGGACTTCAAATCATAGGCAGCAAAAAAGAGCTCTCCAATTTCCATTCAACCCAGCCTTCACAGAATAATGGAGCATGCATGCAGAGTCCTTCAATGCTTCACTTGCTCATTCATAATGTCCTTTGTTTTTTTTTTTTTTAAATCACTATGAGAGGGTTTTGCCCTGAGGCAATGGGTAGACGGACTGGATACAGTGAACACACAACTTAGTGTAGTTTCTTAAAGGTTTTACAGCAAATATCAACAGAGTCACTTGTTGAGATGGGCAGCTATAGAAGTCAAATTAATAAAAAAAATTAAAAAAACATAAGTGGTATGAATAATATTGAAGCCAGATAGATAAGATAAAGATCCACCTTATGTCTCTTTAGTTGTTAGGAACCCCCGAGATAACAGCAAATGTAACCCAGAAGCCAGCTTGGTTGAAGCCAATGCCAGGATCTTGGTCTATGCAGAATGTCATTGCTTAGGGGTATTTAGTGGAGGGATTTTCAGACTTTTTCAGGCCCTGATCAAAAGGCAAAGCTCTAGTGAGAGGAAACAATCTCGTGCTAACTGCTGCTAATTGTCACCTATCCATAACAAAAGTGCTAATTAGGAATCACTGCCTGGAGAGAAGTTCCCAGTCTGTCCACCCAAAACCTTTTGTTTGATCTTGGGGGAAGGGGAATGTGGATGAGTATGGAGAGAACCTTGAAGCCTTTTGACATTACAAAAACATCAGCTTAACCTGGAAAGGCAGGAGGGAGCGAGGAAGAAACTCAGAACTGGTCCACCTTGATTCTCCAGGGTGTAAGAGGGAGGTTGTCAGGTGTTTAAGATGTTGTTATAGCCTATATCATTAGAGTTCTTGTGGGGTCTAGGTTTCCTGACCTGGTCCACCTTCAAGGACTGACAGGGAGGGAGGCAGGGTTAGGAGAGGATGGCTTTGAAGAAGGCAAGACAGACTGCCATGGCATTTTTTTCCCTGGAAAACACCATGTGGCTGAGGCATTTTCTTAGGCAAAGATTGTGGCTGTGATTTCCTTGGAAAAACTGCTGTGTATGATCCTATTCATTTATTTGTTTTTGCCTTAGCCTCTCACAGAACCCAGTCAAGTTCTTTTGGAGAATTTTCCTCCCAATTAATCACTTCTGTTATTTTGAGAAAATAGAAAATAGTGCCATGTCTCCAGCCACTGTGTATGTGACAAGGACACTCCACAGGTAAAGGGTATATTTGAACCAATAAAGAAAACACCCCTGACCATGCCAGTCTAACTCCCTACACCAGGTGGCTAACCTTGAGATTAAGGGTTTAATATCATATTAACTCATAAACTATTGTTTTACACCCTGTAGGTGCTCATGAAGGGGGAAAAAATCATGCACAAAGAAAGGATGTACTCCACTAGATCCTCACCTTTCTGTGGGGATTCCATTACAGGGAACTACATGATGTATATGTCTAGCCCATCCATTTTTTTGTTATGGCTCAGCCACACACCAGCTGACCAGGTCTGAACAGCATACATGTTCCTGCCAACAGTATGTCCGGCATATCCAGAGTGGAATAGATAGACTTGGATGAATAGATACAAAGATAACTGTTCTCTGTTCTGTTTTGATCCTAAATTTTTTATAATCCATGCCTCCAAATGAATCCAAAAATAGACCAACAGATGAAAAACTGGTTCTTGGATCCCCCCCACCCCCAAAAAACCCAGTTTTGATTCTCAGGGAGTGTTGGGGGGGCAGGGGTAGTAGCAGCACTCAAGACAAGTAACAATCTAAATTCATGATCACCATTCTGAGTGCTCAGGTGCATCTCTGTCTTGTCCTGATTATGTTTCAATTTATTGGCCTAGTTACAGTCTTTCATTGAACTCAAGTAATTTAAGACTGCTACTTTGTTCTTAGAATCCAATGAAAGGAAAACGCAGATCTTGGCTCCATTAGCATACTAATAGCATTAAGCCCCAAATCCACAGCTGATTTCTCCCAGCTAATATTTAACTCTTAATTAAATAAATACACATTTAAACATGCATAATACTCCCCCGTCATCTTGAATATTTTTAGTTTTTATGTATAGGGCTTGTTTTTGTAGTTTGACTTTTTAATTAATTAATTAATTTTAATTAATTAAAAAGTCAAACTACAAAAACAAGCCCTATACATGGGTGGCATACACATTAAATAAATGAAATGAAATGAAATGAAATGAAATCTATCAGTCATTTTAAGCTAATGGTCATATTTGGTAGCACCTCCAAATAAAGCTGCTTCTTCCAGTTCTTGGGAATTCAGCCCTGCAAAGTTGAGAGTCCCAACATCTTTGGTGGCTTTTTAAAAGCTCTTAAAAACAGCTTTTTGTACAGGCTTTGAACTATTTATTATATTTGTTAATTTTAAATATTATTTCCTCTTGCTTTACTTCCTTGTTTTAATTAACTGGTATCTTAACTGTTTTGAATGTCTCAATTTTAAACTTGATTTTATTGTAAGACTTAACAGTTGGCAGTATGTCATGATACATAAATTAACAAAATTAAAATAAAAAACAGAATTATCCACATACTTCTAGATACCTTTCCTCTAGGGAGGAATGGAATGAATGCAGAAAGGTTTTTCAGAAAGATGATTAAATAAAATTCTATGGAGATATCAAATACAGACACATAGTGATTAGATATAACCCCAAAACTAACACTATTGGGCAGAGGAAAACTCTTGCACTGCATAAATTTAAATTCACTTTAGTTAAAATGCTATATATAGTAAATTAACTACCCTGGAAATCATGATACTTAAGTCTGTTGACAGTTATTTTCACTTTTTTTCTGGTCATCTCTGCTGTAGAACTAATCATACACTGTTTTCTTTGTAGTTCTTCCATATTACTTCCACTTATTATTTTTATGCATTCTGACTGCCTGGTATTCGCATTCACTGCTCTTTGCTTCCACCATCTTCTCATTAGCTTCTACATTCAATCAGATCAATAGAGGCCTGTCTAGCAAGCTGTCAAACTAAACACTGATGATGAACCCGATTTCATTCAGTATTCTTGTGTCAAAAAGCCTTTCCCAAAACCAGCTAAGCAAATTTTTAATAACATATGAAGCCCAGGCTGTTTCTGTATAGATTTCTATCATTCTGCTGCCTACTAATTAGATCTTGTGGCGATCCATCTAAAAGATTGAAATTTGCTAAGTCGCTAAATTAAATGAAGATTACATTTCCTCCCCCTCAGGCAAACCATTGCCCAACATACCGTGTTCCTATAATTACCCTGGAGCAAAAAGAGATTTTTAAGATGCATTAGTATGGTGGTAGAGACATTGTGCAGCTCTTGAGCATTTTCAGTCTTGCAACCTTATAAAAAAGAAAGAAGCACATATATTCTCTTACAAATTATTCATCCTTGACATGTTTTGAGGAAAAAAACCCTTCTTCAGGGAAAGAAGTACTACATTTGGAGGACTCCATAATCCTCAGAACATGTCAAGATGGAGATTTTGAAATAGAATCTATATGAATCTACACTCCCCCCCCCCCCCCCAACTTCTTGGTTTGATCTGTGTGTCATACTGTTTGTCTTCTAACTCAGATCTAGTCATCCCAAATGGCAGAGTAAGATGGCAATAGTGACTTGAGATGACAGAATGGATTGTGGCACTTCACAGTGGGATGAACCAAGCTACAAGGGATAATGTTTCTATACTACGTAGTTTCTCTTGTACCAATTACTATGTGAAATTGTTAATTTGAGCATGCAGTAAAAGATAAGCTTCCTTCAGCTCCCACAGTAATATTATTTCACTTCAGGCTTGTCTGCAGCTATTCAAACATGGGCTAGTTTCAAGTTGTTCAGTCTGCACACAATTGTCTTCCTATAGTAGTCAGAAAATTATTTGTGATAATTCTGTCAGAGAAGGGAACTAAAGGTTTAAGCACTGCAAGTTCAAGGAATGTCTATGAAGCTATGAAAACAATACGCTGATATTCTAAAATCAATGAGGATTTGACATAGTCAATTATATGGCAGTTGTGTAGCATACACACACACACACGTGTGTGTGGGGGTGTCTAAATTTTCTGATCCCTAAGTCTTTGACCTATCTTTCACACATTATTCATAATAAAAAAAAATTAATCTTAAACTCCATAATAGAATTATTTCATTGATTTCAGAAGTATGTGGAATTAAAATAAGCTTTGCATTAATTATTTCTAGTTGGATCATCATCAACTGATTGACTTGCTAAGAGTGTTGCATAGCTCACATTCCACATTCCAGACCAACTGAGAAAATACAAGATAATTAAGATGAGGATTTATTTAAATGACTGCTCAGATGCAGTAACTTGATTCAAATAAAAATGTACTTGCAAAAAAAAGTTTTAAGGACCAGGTCCTCAATAAGAAGAAATGTTTATAAATGTTCATGAAATATAGTATCACCTTCATGTTGATTATTTAAAAGATCAGCTTGAATAATTGAGAATTGTAATCCAGTGTTTGTGGGTTTCTCAGCAGATATCGTTCAAAAACTTCAGAATCATGGAATTTTGATAAATATTTCTTTACAAACATAAAGTACTCTTTAGATTTATTCATTCTTTTCATTATTCTACCTTCTTGAGTAAGATCTATCCATATATTAAACATTTTAAGAGCTATGTAGGAAAATCAAACATGTACACAAACATATGTTATTAAAAATAAATGGGACATAAAGGTGACTGAATGTCATCTAGTAATAATCATGATGAGGGGATTGTTTTATTAATTGTTTAATTTTATTATCTACTTTATATCACCATTTGGAAAATTAGGTTATCTATTATTTTCACAATGGAGCATTCTATTTTATTTGTGTCTCAATGGATACATTCTGTTTATCACACATGAGGATATGTTGCCTCATCTATAATAATGAAAAACAGACAACAGTTAAAACGTCTAAGCACAATATGGGAATAGCTTAATAAATCCAATAAATCGACAATGATAAATCTCCAGCAAGACATTTTTGATTACATAGTACAGTACAGTTCTCAAATTCTTGAAGGTTTGCTAAGTCATTTTGTACAAAGTACTTCTTTATTATTTCAATTTACATATCTGCCCATCTCAGATACATGACTCTGGGTGCTTACAACTATTAAAAGCAATACAAAACAAAGTACAATATAAAAACATATGAAAAGATATAAAACCATAAAAATAACCATATAAAAAACTTTATCTAGAATAACCAAATGTTTTTCAAAATCACATTTTAAAATGGCACTCAGGGGAATCCTGGTTATAAATTCTGTACTTGTACATGTCAGAGCTCCTTCACTGGGGACCCCAACCATTAAGTTCTAGGTAGTGCAAGTTGGTTAAGTACTAAATAAATGTACAGCAATTGGTTCACCCCACTTTCATATCATGGAGAAAGTCTCAGAGAACATTCACATGACCTACATGCTTTGGGTTTAAAAAATTGTGCAAACAATCAGAAAATTATTATGATAGTTTGTTCAATTACTTGCTACAAAAGATGTGATAGACTGCACAAAAGTACCTTATAGGATAATGATTTTTTTTTTTAATGATCTATTCTGTCAAAAAGATGCAATACTTCTAATACAATCTATCAAGAAGTATTGTTGCATAATTAAATGTATGAATAACATTGTGTAGATGTAAATGTAATGTGCAGTGTGAATTCAGTTTACTTTTTCAAATAACATTTTTCAACCTGTGAATTTCGTCTGTATTTCATGTCCCTACACATTCAACTGATAAACAGTTCTATCTTATTCTACTTTAACAACACAAAAGATATTAACTATGCAACTAACCAGTTTTCGGACTTTATGATCAATGATCAATTTTAGAAATGCATGAGAAGAAGGGTTGAAACTCAGCAAAGGTTAGTTTAACTCATGTTGTGAACTCATTTTTTATTTAGAAGTCCCAGTAAATCAGCAAGGAGCTCAACCATATGCTTAACACTAGGGCATAGTTTTCAAATTGACCTATATACTTATCTCTTAAGTTAAGAAAGATAAGGTTTATAATGTCACAATAATCTTAACTTTTAAAAATTTTGGTTGGGCCCATTCCATGCACTCCAAATTGATCTGAACAATTAGATCAACATGAAAATTTGTACTAACTCTCTGCTGTATTTTCAAATGGCAATTGAAAAGTATCGTGCATATTGTAATATTCAAAATGAACATACAGAAGACAGAATTTAATTTCTCTTCCATTTTAAACATTGCTCTTTGTCTATATCCAGCTTTGTCGTGAAAGTGCCAATTGTACTGCCTGTTTAAAATAGTGGCTAATTTACACATGATGGACCAGGTGAACAAATATTTTTGTGACACTTCAGTCTTTCACCTCAAATGATGGATGAACAGATTGTCAGCTCATTATTACTCTAATCAGTGTTTCTCAACTTCAGTAACTTTAAGATGTGTGGACTTCAACTCCCAGAATTCCTCAGCCACATGCTTGTTAGGGAATTCTGGGAGTTGAAATCCACACTTCTTAAAGATGCTGAGGTTAAGAAACACTGCTCTAATCAGTCACTGTAGCACTTAAAGGCCAAAAGAAACTCGATCTGAATGGAGCTTTTTACACTTGTTGCTGAGAAATCTTATCTATTCATTAAAATGATGGCCAGGGAGACATAAGTAGTTACAAGGCACCAATTTACCAAAATGCTATTTCCAAGTCCTACCTGCTCCCAGCAGGATGCTTCCCACTGTCCCTAAACTGGAGCTCCCATATTTTTCCTTTCCTAAGAAAGTTTATGAAGCCATTTGAGTTCCAGAGACATTCTTGGAAATGAAGATGATGCTAACAGCTGGTGCTCTACATCATACTAGAGTCAAAAGAATTTTTGAAAAAAATCAGATGTGGCAAGAAGCCTGGCAAAATCAAAAGGAGATATCTGAGGGCACACTGATGCCCTAGGGTGTGACAGGATAGGACTTCTAGCACTATGGTCTCAATTTCTTCAATGGCTAGAATTGAAACCTTCTGAAGATAGTTTGCACAGTCATATACTATTGCACAGACTAATATTTCTATCACATGTAATATTTTAGTACTTTATAGACATTATGTTTTCTAATATTGGTACAGATAACTTCTTTCTACTGCTTGGCTTAATAGCATGAATTAATATATATACTATTTTTAACCATATTCCCCTAAAAAGATCAGTTAATAAATCTGATACTACTGATGAGCCACTGTGATGATCATGCAGTTCAGAAGGCTGGATTAAAGATGGGGAATAATTAATGGAGTCAAAAAGCTAGGTGAAGACAGGTAGGAGTTCATCAGGACTGAGTAATGGTGTTAAGATCTGGCTTCGCTGGTCTGCAGCCAGAGGCTGCCAGAAAGCTGATGCTTATTGTTAATCAAGAAGATCCAAGTTTCTTATCCAATATCCAGAGACAGCTGCCTGGGAGTAGTATCAGAAAGATATACAATCTTAAGAGATGCTAAGATAAATGGATAGAGATTAAGAAAGAGAGAAGAAGCTGCCGATAGACAGAGTAGAGTCAGAATTAGGGACCTCTGAACTGGGTGAGGTTGTCTTCAGGAGTAAAGAGGAAATGTTGAAACTCAGAAGAGTTAGGGGAGTATAAAAGTAGTTGAGCAGTGAATTAAAATCTCATACAAAGAAGTCTCACATATGGATGGAGAAAGAGAGGTGTGAAGCAGGATTCCACTTGGCATGGCTAATAAAAAGAAGAAAAGGAAGAAGGATCAAGACTGAGGAGCCTGAGAGGAGAAGTAGACTGGATCAGACTGAGCAGGATACAGGAGATCAAACCCAGAAGGTAGTATAAAAAGAGGAGATTCACAGTAGAGAGTGAGAAAAACTGTTGCAAGAGACTTTTGCTATTTCAACTGTTGCTTTTGGGGCATTCTGCAAATGGAGGGAGGAAAGTTCACTCTGTTTTAAGGAATATGTTTAAAAATGCACTGTGCCTTTAAGACTGCTCAATGTGCAACTTGTGTCTCAAGGCACCTCTGGGAACAGTGCAGTTCAGAGGGAGATCAGCTTCTCTAACTCAGGGCAGCATCACTGTTAATCTTTAATATATTTCCTTGTCTTTTTTTTTTTTTTTTCTGGAACAGCTCTGAACAATTTTGCCCCATCTTCTACATGGTAGGCCTGCAGATACTTGAAGACTGCTATCACGTGTCCCTGCAATCTTCTTTTCTCCAGGCTAAACAAACTCAATGTTTCCAACCATTCCTCTTATGGTCCCCCCCCCCACCCCCCACCCCCTCTATTTAGCTTGATTACTGTTCTTTGGATGTGCTCCAGTTTGACAATGTTGTTCTTAAAATGTGATGCCCAGAGTTGATTTCTTGATGTGGTCTGACCAATGCAGAATAGAGAAGAATAATGAATTCTCTTGTTCTTATCACTACTTCTGTTCATGCAAACTAAAATTGCACTTTCTTTTTAACTATTTTTTAAGCTGCATCATAGTTGACTCAAATTTAGATTGTGATCCATCAAAACATATGGATCTTTTTCACAAGTACTTTTCCTAATATGGTTCCTCCTTTCTATACTCAAGCCTTTTTTCCCCTTACCCAAATGTAGGACTTTTCCTTTATCTGCTTGAAATTCATCTTGGTTTTTGCCTATTGTTCCAGCTTGCCAAGGTCCTCCTAATCTTGATATTGTCCTCTAAGGTGGCTGCTATCCCTCCTATCTTTGTGTCATCTGCAATTTGATGATAAATCCTTCATTCCATGACAGGCCTTATCAGCCTACATCCCTGCTCCTGGATAGAAAAGAAGTAATGTGCAACTGCATGTTGATGGATGAGAAAGTTGTTAAGGATAGGTCCCTACTTTCTGAGCATTTCTTCAGTGTTTACCATTGACTGACTCTATCTCTTGCATCTCCCCAGCTTTATGCCCCAAAGCCTTAATAATGAAGACAAAACAGTGAATAAGAGCATCTTGCAATAATTTTCCTAATGATAGAGAATTCCCAAACTTTGGATACCTCCCCCACTGCTGCTCTTAAAGTGATTGTTCCTCCTTAAGAGACTTTCATTGGATTAAGTAAGGACCAACACTAGCTGCAGCATTATTGGGGCATCCAATATATAGTCTAGTAACAGACCCAATAAAGAACACTCCTTTCCAAGTCTACTCATTAGTGCTGACCTTTCCAAACAAGAAGTGCAACTGATTAGCCAACCATGCAGCAGGGTTAGGGTTTCCTCCTTTCTCTGACAGCAACACAGAAGGAATAGGATTCAGGCTGTTCTTCCCCTCCTGTTCCTTGTGAAACACTGCACATGAGTTCTTCAACAATGCTTCCTTTTTTACAAAGCACAACTCTGCTAACCAAGCAGCTTACCTATGCATGACTGCTAAAATCTGAAAGAGTATCAGTACCTCCAAAGCACCTGCTGTGCCATCACTTTTTGTAAAAAAATATTTTTAATAGAAGTGACTCACAGGAGCATGGCTTTGCCGCATCTTCTGGGCTGCCATGCTGACCTTGAAGAATCCTCAGATGAGGAGGATGTTTGCTCACAGATGATTACTCCCAAATAGCAAACAAGAACAAGACTGTGCCTAGTGGGGTTGTGGAAAGGAAATCAGTGAATGGAATCAGTGAAACAGAAACTGATGGATTCTCTTCTGTTTACCTTCTGATTCCTAAGAAACATCAAAGGATGGTGAGGCAAGAGGGAGTAGCGTCTGATTCTTGCAATGTGAGGAGCACCTTCACAATTAATTAGTAACATATGGACTCCTAAGAAGACATCCTGATTGCAGCATTGAATTCTGTGTCTCACAGCTCTCAGTACTGCCAGGTGCTGAACTGCGGTTCTCTGCACAGCTGTCCATATCACCATCTGATCCTGCCCTTATGGAACCAGATTGGCTTCCTGCAGCTTGGTTTCTTTCTGGATCACAATCTTCTATGTGTTCATTCGGCTTCACAAACTGATTTTCTTGCTTATCCAGCTTTGGACTGCTTTTCTTTGGTCAAGGATTATCCTCCCTGCCTTGCAGTTCATTTATTGCTGCTCCCAGCCATGAATATGACACGAGAATGGGATGTTGATGAAGTTACAAAAAGCCATTTGCAAACATGCAGCTCAAAACACTAAGAAAATGGTGAGCTGATGGCTGGGGGGTACGAATTATTTGGCTTAAATTGTCTGTGGATTAGACATCCAGTTTGGCAATCATGAAGCAAGTGGTTTGATAGAAAGAGGGAACCGCATACCTGCATTCTAACTGTCAAATCAGTGTGATTCTGCTGAAAATGGGTATTTGGGACCTCTTTTTATTAGCAAAAATAAGCTTAGCTGTGATCACTAGCAAGAGATAGAAGCTCCTTAAATACAACTTGAGTAAAAAGAATGACGATTAGGATTGAGTACAAGTACAAATGATTTGATTGCACAAATCAAGTATTAAGAAAATTGGTACAGCTGGCAGACAAGGCAAAGGGCAATGATACTTTACTTTAAATTCTGGAACTGGGAGAAGCATCGCACAGGACCATACAAACAACAGAAGAAATCATAGGGATGGAGAGAACAGCCTGATGGGTTTTAGTGGTCTGGAGGTTGAGCAGTTATTAACAGCAGTCAGGGTCAAAGCTAGTGATAATGATTCATAGGACTTATGGAGACAGACGCACTTAGTAAAAGTCTTGAAAAGTGTAAACAGAAAGAATTTCAAACAATGCATGCTAGTGATTAGATAATGGTCAACCTTAATTGAGCTCTATCTGACAGACTTAATCTCTTCAGTGGTGGGGAAAAGTCCAATAATGCTGAAGATGCATTGGAGTAACAATGGAAAAGCAAGGAAGGAAATTCAAGGGTACAGGGACAAGAAGAAAGGAATATTGAGCTAACCGTGTCCTTTTCAAAAGCCCAAGATGGCACTTTGGTCCAGTCACTCTCTCTCAGCCTACCTCATCTCACAGGGTTGTTGTTGTGGGGAAAATAGGAGGAGGAAAGAGTATTAGGTATGTAAAACAAGTGGTAAAAATAACAGGCTTTTCTTCCTGAAGCCACAATAGCAAACATGTAACAAAATGTAATTGAGTAAAACATAGAAATGTAAAATTTATGTAACACAACTCAGATTGCAATGTAGGGGGAACCAATATTTCTCTGTTTGGATACTGCTATCTACAAAACACTTCAGTGTACCAAATGGAGACCTGCTCTTCTTGCAGAAAGGACCCCAATCATTGGGCTGGTTATTTTACTGTAGAAGGTTGAGGCAGGGACAACAAATGTCTTCATGGTTCAGTCTCTGCTTTATACTGCAGTTGCAGTATGCATACGAAACAGTAACACCAAAAGCTGAGAGAAGCATTACTGCGGATAGGCCAAATTGGGGCCAGCGATATGTTTAGAATAATGAGAGTGTATGGTGGATACACCCATAAAATGGCCGCTATGGGGAATTTGCCTATTCACAAAAAAATTGCAATGATGGGAAGGGCAAGTAACAAAACATCCATTCACAAGAAAGGAAACTAGTGTCACAGGATACTGCCCACCATCTCACTGCTGTCAATAAATGATGATGGGGGCTGGGGCTTTGACACTGAAATAAGGTTTTAAAAGGTGTTCCATAGGACAGAAGGCCTTGTGGGCACTAAAAGAGGGTTTATTGACCATATTGCCTCCCACTGCTTTAATGAGATGAATCTATTACAGTTGTGGTTTAAAATGTCACACTAAGAATAAAATCAAAGGGGCAGTGTTCTGATGTCTGTTTGGTATGAAGCTTGGAAAGTCTTCATTCAGGCAAGGTGGCCAGAGTAGAAAAGCCATCCCCCAGGAGGAAAAGCCGGGAGATAAAGGCTATAATTACCCAACTATAGAGACACATCTGAAACTTTTTGATAGGATACTTTAGCACACTCTTCTTCCATCTCTCAGTACCACATAAGTCACTGACTGACCACAAAGGGCAGTGGGAGATGATAGATAGATAGATAGATAGATAGATAGATAGATAGATAGATAGATAGATACTCTCTTTTTTTTTCCCTCTTACTTTGTCTGCTTTTCTTGAAATTGCTGATCTCAGAGTTTTCCTTCCTGCTTTTGTTCCCTAAGCTTGCATGCACAGGAGCCCTTTCCTCTTGAATCTCCTCAAACATTTCCTGCAAATGAACCTTCCTTCTGTTAAATTTATGTAAACTGCTTCAATTGTTTTTGCACAGCCTGGACCCCACTCTTCAGGAACCTAAAGCACTTCTGCCATCATTGTTTCCTTGTCCCTTTTTGGTGGCTTAGGCTACTAAAAAAAAAAAAAGCCTTTGTTTTCTCTTACCAGATTGAACTTCTATCCATTGTTCCCACCCCTTTGCCTCTTCAAGTACTAGGACTATCAGCAGTTACAATTATAAGGGAAGAAGTCCCCTGCATAGCTGCTTGGAAGATTCACTTCTGTGGAGTGTGGCCAGGCAAAACACCTCTCCTTGTTGGCTATTCATCAATACAACAGTCAGAGAAAAGGGAGGAGGGACAAGCACCAGAACTGCTATGCTGAATGCATGATCTGCATGTTATCCTCATGGTTCCATCCTGCTTCAGGAGCTTCAGTAACAAGTTCCAACAGTTGGAATGAGAACCCTCCCATTATACATTAAACAAGGGTTAACATTCCAGCCTTTTTACCAATTAAAAGTTTTCTACAAGCATGGTTAAGGAATACTTGCTAAGTGAAATCTCATTAAAATTGACCCTTCATCATCTTGGATTGTCTTCATTTGTAAAGCATCAGTACATGAAAGCTTGCTTTGACATCACAGATAGTTAGCAATAGCTTCATCATCCTGATTTTTTTTTTTTTTTTTTTGGTCCATGAAGAAGCCTTCAGTAAAGAAAATAACAATAGGGGGTGAGCAGACGCTAGCCATGTGTAAGTTAAAGATCAAAAGACAAGCTACTAACAGTCCATTCTCTGTCAAGTTCTTTAGACAGCTGGTGCCCACCATGATGAGATCAAAGGCAAGAATTAAACACACAAATTGAAAGACAATCTTTGGTGCCTCCAAAATGAACTAATCTTGTCATAAACATGATTAAAAGAACATTTTCATTAATCTAGAGGCACAGATGAAAAATGGAATAATGCATTTGTAACAGTTGATGATGATGATGATGGTGATGATGATGATGATAAACAGCTAATATCGAGTGCAGCTGCCATCAGTTGCTGGCATATTTACATGATTTCTTTTTAAAGTGCTTGGGTGACAAATGTTGTAATTATGGGTAATTTGAAATATCCTCACAAAAATTACATAAATTAATATTCTGATCACAAATAAAAAATGAGACAGCTAAAATTTATGGGTACTCTGAATGACTGCTTAGATCCAGACTTGCTTCTCACCCTGTCATCAGAACTGGCTGGCAGATATTACCAGAGGCCAGAAATGGACATTACCTCCAATCATTTCCCTGCTCCAGTTCAAAAGTACACCTTTCCTGCCTCTGTCCGCTTGAGGGCTCCTATCTGTTTTGGTTAGAGAGCTTTCATTTTGCTGCAGCCTAACCTCAGTTCATTGGCTGCTTTGCAAGGGAGGACCTCCTCTTCAACTAAGGCATTATCTCTAGTATCTGTTAGATTTCCCCCCTTATCTTGATTATCACAATTGTACCATCAGTAAAGTTTCAGTCTTCTAACTCACATGTTGCTGGTCCAAACCACAACAGGAACTTGTTTTGTTTTTAATTACTCTTTTCCTTCCTGAACTTCCTTCTTTTTTATTTGCTTTATTGTTTTTCCATTAGTACAGTTCCACCATTCCATCAGTTTTCCAGGTACCTGAGGTAAAACGCCTTCACCCTCAGCCTTCAAATAGCCTAAAGAACTTAAGGGCTGTTTGGGGGCTTGGGTGAAATCCTTCTTCCTTTCTTCCTTTGACCTTGTAAATATACACTTAATTTTGAGTATGTATTATTATTGTTGTTGGTCGCATAGTCAGCTAGATGTTTAGACTGGATTTGGCATTTTTATCCACCTGTCAGGTCCTTCCCAAGGACCTGGGATAGGCAGATGTTGTTAGATGGTGTTCAAGGTATTGTCACAGGATGTAAGTTGTTCCAAGTAAAGCTGCCTTTTGCAATTGACTGATGGTAACTTTATCAATGCTGATGATGATCAAGTGGTGCTCCAGATGTTTTCAGATTGCACCTAAGGCAATGATGATGATGATGATGATATCCATAGCAGGATGAATGCCTCTTCTTTGAAAACTTGAAAAGCATCTATCTATCAACTAATGATAGATTATAGTTTTATACACACACACACACACACACACAAAGAACTATTTATGTCCAGGAAGACATGCCCACAGGAGGGAAAGTGATTGGCTATTGTTTTTCTGATACAGAAAGATGGGAGGCCATAGCAGCAAGACAATTGTCCAGTAGGAGTGTGTGGTAGCCTGCAGTCCATACTGAATGATTTGCAAGCTTTTACTAAAGTTTCTCAGTATGGACAGCATTTTCTTAAGCCAGTTTAGAATCAAACCAGCATTTGCTCAAGACAGAAGTAACTTAAACGTTAAATGCAAAGATGCCTATAGAGCCACAGTATTCAAATTGTGTTCAAATTCAATTCAAAATGTGTTACATGAAATTTATTTATTAATTGGTTCTGCACTGATTTGTCACATTGAGAAGGGTCCCTTGGGCATCTCAAGTTTGAGGACCACTGCTGTATAGTGATTAAAAGAGAATGGAAAAAAATAACCTATTAAGAAATTAAAAACAAACAGATTCCTAGATCTGCATAATATCCACTTGAGAGTTGCAAAATAATTTAGTTTGTAATTCCTGCGCTCTAACAGAAACATGTCACTTGACCCCCAAGACTGGTTTCTATACTAGTCTAGACACCCAAGAGTGTTTTTCAGATTGAGGAGCATAAACTGCAGAGTAATGGTGGCATGTGATACTGAAACACAACAGCAATATCTGTATCTTATGCCACCTTTTAACAATATGCTCAGAAACGTTACTGTTAAAATGAAAGCTCATGCGGAACAAATGATGCAGTCTTAGACATAATCAAAATCATGGTTAGTTGAATGAACAGTTTGTTAAAAAGAACTTTTCCATTTGCATGTGAAAGTTTAGCTACGGTACCAGGGTTTTTTTTTTTTTTTTTTGGTTTTAATATTGGTGGCTTTATATATATATATATACACACACATACATACATACATACATACATACATACATACACACACACACACTCTGTGTGTGTGTATGTGTGTGTGTGTATATATATATAGTAAACAGATGTTGTTTTATCTTTTGGTTGTGAGCTGCCCAGGTTTTGATACAAGATGCACAGCTATATAAATGTTCTAAACAAATAAATAAACTTGATTATTTATTATTAAATAAATTATTTACTTACTAAATAAATAAAATATTTATTAAATAAATAAACTTGAACCTGAATTCCAGGAATAGGGTGAAATATAAAGCATGCTCCTTTAATATTCTGTGCACATTCTGAAGCATCTAACAATGTGTAGAAGATCTGACTTTGTACATTTATACTAAGGAATCAACAGCCTAAGTACAGAGTAGGCATACATTTCTCCATAATCTTCATTCATAAATTATTTTATGAATCTACCTGCTTCCTCCTTTCCCAGCTTCCCACTTTCTCTCAGCTGCAGTGTTGAGAACCATAATATCACAGCCCAGGTTGAAGAGAAACTGATGGGAACAGAGAAGGAGAGGAAAGGAATATATTGGGAAAAAATGCACTTGTGTGGCTGAAAACACTTCTGAATGTTCCTTGTCTGTTAGGAACTGCAGTGAGTTTTATGATGGCAAGGCTGTCTGAGCCTGTAGGGGTGAATACCTTTCTGATTTCCACAGCCATTAGAATAATTCCCAGGACTGCTTCCCATAATTACAAATACTAATTCACTTAAGAAAAAAAGAGGAGGGAGAAGAAGCAACAATAGTGTATAGGAAGGAAGGAAGGAGTGAGTGAGTGAGTGAGCCAGCCAGCCAGCCAGCCAGCCAGCCAGCCAGTCATGGGACATAGGTTATTTACTTGTTTTATACTGTTCTTCCTCTTAAAGAAAGACCCTCCTATTGAATTAGCACATGCTTTCTCCTATTTTTATGGCTGTGCTGTTGCATGCTTTTGTTTTTTTTAAATATCAGCTACAATCAATGATGATCTCTTTAATTAGCATTAGTTATTTTTCAGAGGGTATGCTCTAATAGTCTCTCAGTTTCTTCCATTGCTGCCAGGTTTAAAGAATTATATTCCTGTGAGGATATGGGAGTGTTCTATATTATTTATATTAAGAAAACTGATACTGTCACTTGTTAGTAGCATTTCTGTGTATTACATCTTCTCCTGCACTCTGTCAACATGAATATTAGCGATTCCAGCAGATCTCATAACTAATTGCTTTAATTAGGGAAATGCTTCTGAAATATTGCATGTCATTTAATTTCTTTTCCACATAGGCTGTACTGGAATGTTTTTGCTAAAATACTGCATAAATAAGGCAAACTTCTAAAAATTCTCAAAGGACTCAAATTATCTGTAAATTCAATACATGTCAAGTATTTTTCTTAGTTCCTTTTTCACACTGGCTGTACAGAATGCTTTTGTCAAATAAGTGATTTAAATAGTGCAAATCTATGAAAAGTCTCAGAGGACCCAAATAATCTATAATTCTACGCATACAAAGTAGCTATTTTTCTTAATCCAAATGCAAACATAGACTACAAATATCTATGAATATGCATTATAAATAAACTTCATAGAGCTAGTCTTTTGTTTCTATCTTAATTAAAAGAACATGTGTGCATATAAAATGAAGGGGAAAATGCAGTTGAATATTTAGTATTCCTTTCTAACATGGTAAAACTGAGAAAATCACTTTATCTGGCCTCTAATTGGAAGCGAATAGTTTTTTAAAATGCAGATTTCATGGACCTCTTGTAATTTAGGAGAGAGGAGAGAGGAAAAAAATCAAAGGGCTTTCAAGATCATTAAAACGTAGTCTTTTCTTACTACTCAGGAGAATGTGTGTGTGTGTGTGTGCGTGTGTGTGTGTGCATGTGTATATGTGTGTATGTGTGTATGAATTTATGCAGTTTAAAAATTATTTTCTTTTTTCTGTGGAAGCTGGTCAAAACAGGAAGAAGAATTTTAATGTGTTTTTCCCTAAATGTAATGCTTTGCTGTTCACTGTACTCTGTGTGTGTGCATGAGTGTATTGTGTGACATGTTTATTACTTAATAGGATTGCTATAGAGACTCTGCAGGTACATACTTTTTTCTCCCTGGCACTTTTAACTATCTTGGCATCTTACTATTTTGTACTTAAAGTAAAGCAACTATGCTGTATATTTGCAGAAATAGTGTTCGGTCTGCCACTTCTACAGACTGACGAAAGAAGGTCATGGACGAAGACTCTTGGCTGGATTATGTGGAAACTATTCCTGTCCTTTCCAACTTCAGCATTTAGTTTTCTTGCTATACATAGAAGTGAATAAGAGGTTGAAGCTCAGGATGACAGCATGCTTTATTTACAAATAACTAGTCAAGGAGGATCAAATTTCTAATCCAATATACAGAGTTATCTTCCTGGGAATATCTACCCTTTTACTCTAACACATCTGTTAATATCCTTTTCATCTGGAAGAAACTGTACTACTTCCTGAAATCTTTCAAAGCACAATTGGAGATCAAATAATACGTTTTGGTTTCTTATGCCCTCATCTCTCCCTAAGGCAAAACACACAATTCAAATAGTGGGAATGCAATTCCTTCCATCAGCATGATTCACTGAAAGTGACCATTATCATCAATTAGAGATAAACAATCTATAGCTTATATGTGGCTTACCAGCATTTGCTTCTGCCTTTTGTTATCAGCTGGCTGCCACAATCTCTTTCCCAATTGCTTCCTGTTTCCAGACCTTCACCCTAGCCTCTTTTTCTGTGCAGAAGCAAACATGGAAAATATCATTTTATGTGCAAGCTCATCTTTTCTTTATGTAGAACAAGGCAGCAAGTGACTGTTCCTTCTGTCCTTTTGGATAGAGAAGAGACTGCCACTTGCATAGGAAAATGACTGCTATGCCTCTGGCATGGACATTTTCTACCTGTGCTGAAAGAATGCCCCTCTCAATGCAAACAGAGAGATCAGAGAATAAAGTATAATTCTTTGTCAGTCTCTGAACAGAAAAAGAGTCACAGTTCTGCATGCCGAACATTTTCCATATCTCAGATGTAGGGATGGTGAAAAAGCTACCACTGTTCTCTTTCAAAAGGCACGATACAACATTTCGAAGCTGAATCCATCTTGCAAAATGACTGACTTGAATATTTCTCAACTCAAATATTGCATACCAGTTCTGTGCCTGAAGCACTGCATGGAGGTACAAGGTGAAAGTTGCATAACCAAATGCCTGTATTTCAGCAGGTTGCATACAAAATGCACAGGGCTATCAGACTGGGACTGCAACACTCTCGATGACCACTACAGGGCAGCAAATGATACAGAAAATGCTCTTTGTTGTCTCTAGTAGCTGTGCCAGTTTTTGCAACTGATATATGCTGTCCCTATACCAGGATGCAAATATATAACACTGATCTCTGAGTCGAGGTAAATGTAGAAAACATGGAATGTAAATATAAATTTTTGCAGCCCCTATCTGGTAGCCCTAAATATGCATATACTATATCTGGAAAAGTTGCAGAGAAAATACGCATTATTAGAAAAATGTTTATACCAATGAATGTAGATCTGCAGATTTTGTTTCAGTTCTTCTAAAAGTATTATTGACTTCATGAAGGATCTTGACATAATATGATACTGAATTGGATTAGATGTAGCGGCATTGATGAGGAAGTGAGGGTGAGGGTGAATGCAACTTGGCTGCAGTGGAAGGAGATTATTGGAGTGCTCTGTGTAGATGCATGCTAATTTGCTTAAAATCGAATGTGTATAGAATGACAGTTTGCCCAATAGCACAGTATGGTGCTGAGTGCTGGCCAACCACCAAAAGTGCTGAATGTCCTCTACATGCCATGGAGATGCATATGCTGCATTGGTCATTAGGCATCCCCCTTCTCGACCACTTCAGCAACAATACAGTCTGGGAGCAGATGGGTGTTGCACCAATAACAGAGAAAGTGAGGGAAAAATGCCTACAGTGGTATGGCCATGTCCTAGGAGCAGCACCCCACACTGTTGCCTGCACCGCCTACCACTTTAACACCAATGGCAAATGCCTGCACCGAAGTCCAAAGCAAAGGTGGCAGGACAAGATTGACATAGACATGAAGATCACCAAGTTGGACCTGTTGCTGCGTTCAATTGCGTGTAATGGTGTTTGTTGATCCAAAAAGTAGACCCTGCACCTTTTAGGAAAACAAGAGGAGGAGGAGGAGGAGGAGAAGATAGAAATTTGTAATTTCTTAGTGACATACAATCTCCTTGCTTTTCTTTCTGATATATAAGCCTCTAGCAGCTTTCACCTTCTACTAGCCTAGATAGGTTAGTAGAAGTGGGTCTACTCTGATATCTCTAACTTATCAACCCACTTCAATGAATGGTTCAGGGTTATCACAATAACATAAGACCAACTGATATAAAAGGCAGCAAACATCCAGAAATACTACTGTTGGTGCCCGTTGTGGTCCTAAAACACTACATGAAGAAGCATTAAAAATGCAATAAAAATGCATAGAACTGAAAGGCATCATAAGGTAGGTACAAAGAAGCATAGTTACATTGCCTAGTAAGGATAAAAAATATTGAATAGCAAGGAGCAAGATGCATTTCTGCTTGGCTTTGTGTGTTGGCTCCTTTGATAGCTTGCCCAGCTACAATAAAAAGATACTAATTTCACTGTCAGCCGCAATACATTCCTTCATTATTTAGATAAATGCACTTTTGTGCAGTATGTCTAACTCAATAATGCCATGAACCTAAAAAGATGAAAAACTGGAACCTCTTCAAAAACATAAAGGTAATAAGATCTAGCAGATGTAATCCTTGTGAGTGAGGAGCTTTCAGATGACTCCTAGTTGAAATGTGAACAAATAGCTTGTGTGAAATCTGGGTTAAAAGTCTAAAAATTCATAAACTTGCAAATGAGAATGGCACTGGTATGTGAATTAATAGGGGGAAATGAAAAGCCTATTCTAATTATCACCTCTCTATTCTAATCGTCTCTGGCTGCCTCATTTTAATCACTATTTTTAAAATCTATCTTTTGATCATCTAAACTATATTTTTGCTCTCTTTGTCTTCCTTCTTCTGCAGACAGTCATAACAACAAATTCCTTCTTTGTTTTTGTTCTTTTTTTTTAAAAAAAATCAGATAATATAGATCTGGGGGTTTCTTCCCCCCCCCCCTTTTTTATCCCCGTGTATTGCCTCTTCAGTTGTTCTTATGCTATCCAGCCTTTAGCAAACCTTATAGTCCAAATGTTACCTCTAACCTCTTTTTTTCATCTTTAGTCCTTATGTGCTTATCTTATTGCATGGATCTTTTTATTACACTTTTTATTTGTTATTCTACACTCTGTATATTGACATAAAACAAGTTTTTTATTTACTTAAACTCCAAGATGAATGTTGCTATACTCACAAATAATATTTGCAATGTTATGAATTACCCATCCTGTGAATACGGGTTTTTATCTCTCTATCTCTGTCTCTGTCTATCTCTCTATATTTAAGATGAGGAAACTTTCAAGGATTTTTGCTGTAAAATTATTTCACTGAAAATTATTTTAGCTTGTTTCTTGGAGAAAATCTATCTACGTGGTTGTTAGGAGTTGACAATGACTTAGTGGCACATAATCAATTTTTAAAAAAAGTTTGTATCTACACTGTGGGGTTGCTTTAACAACAACAACAACAACAACAACAAAGGTAAAATGTACAACTAAAACAACAGATAATATAATCAGGTCTCAGCTGAAATGAGACAATTTCCTTTTTCACATTACCTTTGGATATTTTGCAATGACACAATATGTTCATACTTTTTTAAAAAAGGAAGGGAAGAGTTGATTGCCGATGAAAAATTAAGAAAGGCTTCACCCTTTAGAATCTGTAGTGAGATGGGTGGTGACAAATTTGAAATATAAATAAAATAAAATCAGTATGATACAGAAACCAATGTTCTCTCTCTGGCATAGTTTTCCTTTCCCTGAGTAATAATGTATAGCCAGTTTTGATTGGTTAGGTATCATTGTAATAACATCCAACTTATTATGCAATACCCAGTGTGGCGTTGCAAGTGCTGCCCCTTTTGTAACCTGTGTGTGATGTCATGACATAAATAGACAGAGTTTGAATTACATTGGGCCAATGCTGCCTTCATCATTTGCCTCCATGGACACCACTGGCAATAGCACTCATGGGGGTGGGTTAAAAAAAGTTATGGAAGCGTGATCAAAGTCCTACCTCTTTGTTCATGCATGCAACATCAACACAGGCGAAAAAGGAATGGGGCTCTCACGGTATAATTGTGACTTTTTGGATACCCCCCCCCCCCTGCACACTTCCCTGGGAACCTGGCGTGCTGCAAATCAAGTAGCCACCTTTAGCATAATCTTAAAATGGACTTGAGAAAGGCCTCAGAGGCATTTGTGGAAAAATAAATAACAGCAATACTTTATGTAAAAGTGTCCTTAACCACATAATAAAGAAAAATTAAGGACAATGATAAACTAGGATGGAAGAATAAAGCAGTTGGCAGAAAACAACCTCCACAGTTTGTTTCCAGGCAGATTTTGTGACTAGCTTCCTATGACAGCCATTTTGTGGGAATACTCATAATATGGCCTCAAAGTTCAATAGCATCCTACAAAGATTGCCCACACTGGATCATACTTGTCCAAATGTAACATTTGCCTTATGTGGAAGCAACCCCCTACCTGTTACTTGCTGATTAATCTTGCTAATTAAAGAGGCAATGGATTGATTTGGATTTTTACTTGGAAAACATATGCTCTACCAGTCCCAATGGCCAATGATTTGTTGCTTTATGTTGCTTTATTGATATATAGACAATCATCCATTATTTATATTTCCACATGGCTGTATGTGAAATGGATCCATTAGAAGTTTGCAATGTTTTCATTGCCTAATTCCACAAGCAAGTTTCCTGTTTTCTGTGTTCTGCTTTAGTGATTGTGCAGATTTTCTGTTTTGTGTGGTAAATGTATTGGTATATACAACTGGGTGAGAATCATTATTCCCACAAAGCATAAGGGACATTTCTTGTTTTAAAAAAAGGCATTCATGCAAAATGAGAAGAGACAGTATAATAGATCGATTCCTTTTATTTATTTTTGTATAAGATGTGTAATATTTTATTACATGAGATTTATGAAATTATAGTCACTCAAAAGAAGCTATTCATCAAGATACATTGATGCTTTTACTGCTTCTGAAAAAAAAAGAGAATGCTTGAATTCTGTTATCTATAATTCATTCGTGCACCAAATATCTGTCATTTTTGTCATTAGCCTTGCTCAAGCAAGGAGATAATTAAAGGTGGAACAAATTATTAAAAATAATTTAAATGCAGATTACCAAAGGTGATGCTGACAAGTTCTACTTTTTTAGTTTTAATTTGACATACTATTGTATGGCACTTTGGCTCACATACTTTTTTTTTCTTTTCTGTTTTTAAAATTAGATTAATCAAATTAATTTTGATTACAGGCTGAAGTGATATGACTTATTTTGAAAATAAACTTGAATTCTTAATGAATTCTTATTTACAGCCAGTGTAAATAAAATTGGAGTAAAAACAATATTTTGTCAATTTGTCCCACTATCACGGCTGACACCAAAAATTAATAGTTTCTTTAAAGTCATTATAATGATGAAACTTCCCACTTTTATTTATTTGTGGCTACAAGATTTGGACTGCAAACATCCAGACAACCACCATACGACAGCAAAGAATTTTCTTCATTTCTCTATTGCCTTCTGTACGAATGATAAGTAGCATGTTACAAAGTGCCACTCCAAAGACCAAGAGATTCAATCATCTAATATGCCAGCTAGCCGTGTTAATCAAACACTCCAGAAACTTTTCTCCAGTCTTTCCAGTATTTAACAACTGGCTGTGTTGATGCAACATACTGGACTAGATTAAAATGTTAGTTCTGTATGGTTGTGAACTGGGCTCATATGAAGAGATGATATAATTTATTTGGTTGATGCAATTGTGTTTTATTGACCCAGGTTTATGGTGTAGCATGTGGTATAATTCCAATCTCTGAGAATAATTATTCTTTTTCTAATGTTCAAAACCATGTCATAAGTGCATTTTCCCCCATTTCATGCAAAAAGCCTATAAGGGGTTTCCAGTCAGCCACGTATTAAAACAATATCAGTTAACTTATTTCTCATAATTATTGTAGTGTGGATCCATTGCTTTACTCTTCACCTCACATCCATTGTTTGGCTCTTTCTCCCAATCTCCTCTTCCCTCCCTCCCTCCCTCCCTCCCTCCCTTCCTTCTTTCCTCCTCTCCATTATTTAAATATGACTTACTTGGAGTCCTTTGGATGAGGCAGCTTATAAATTGAACAAACAAACAAACAAACTTATTTATTAGAATATATGCAGCAGAAGGTGACTTCTCTCTGTATTATAGCCATTTGCTTTGATTTCTGATTTACCTCCAATTATAGCAAGTGAATGAAACCAGTTCCCTAATTCTAGATAGGCTGTAATTTATTTGGAGACTAAAAACAAGATGCTCTGAGTCAGAACAAATGTCTTTTACTTAGCCACATATCCAAAAAATGTCAAACAATTGTGCAAGCTGTAAATGTATTGCCAAAGTAATAGAAGCTATAATTACAGATGCAATAAATCAAAAGCAAGAAACCCAGCAGCAGATAAAGAAGAGGTAGAGTAAAAAAGAGATAGAGTTCAAATATAAGCAAAAAATAAAACTATACTAGAGAAGGAAGGCAGCTAAACATCCAACAATACTGAAAAAATTCCAGCATAATCTACTCAATTATATTTGAGGTGTAAATTTATGAACTACTAGGCAGGATTACGCATCAAATCTGAGAAAGTCTGTGAGGTATGGATGGATGGATGGATGGATGGATGGATGGATGGATGGGTGGAGAGAGAGAGAGAGAGAGAGAGAGAGAGAGAGAGAGAGAGAGAGAGAGAGAGAGAGAGAGAGAGAGAGAGAGAAAGAAAGAAAGAAAGAAAGAAAGAAAGAAAGAAAGAAAGAAAGAAAGAAAGAAAGAAAGAAAGAAAGAAAGATTCCGTTGATTCTGGAGTACTTCAACCAGACTCTATTAGTTATAAAAGTTTATTTGCCCTATACCTGACAGCTATCCTGGTTTAACCAGAATAGTCATTGCTTTTGGTGGATCATTCTACTAGAAAAAGGCATACCTGATAAAATCACTGACAGCCTCTGGCTGCTCTAGTGACTTTATGGTGGAGGAAGGAGGAAGCAGGAAAAAGCCAGTGCTTCCTTGACACAGTTAATGAATATGGCAGGAAGAAGAAAGAAGTGCAATGCTTCCTTGCCTACTCTGATGATAGGACATTACTGTAGTGCCACAGCCAGAAAGCAGTGTAACTGGTGAAAGGATGGGAGGTGGAAGTGATCAGCCAGTTATGTTATAGCATTGTGGGTGATAAGGTGCAGTCCAGTCCAGAGTTGGAGAAGTAGCTGGATACAGGAGTCAGGCTAAGGACCTTTGTTTTCATACACTGCTTCTTGTTTCAGAGGTAGGCTTTTCTGACACTGAAAAGTTCTAATTTCAAAATCTTGTACAGAAATACATACAATACTGTGAAGCCATTTTCAGATGATAAAGCCATCCAGGAAAGGAAACAAATATGTGTTTTGTGAAGCATGACCCCATGGCCTTCTCAATGCTGTATGGTGGAAATTCATGATGCAGAGGAAGATAGAAGTGTTGCCAAGTGTAGGAAAAATGCGTACAATCAGAAGAGTTTAAATTCCATCTGACTCTGAGGAGTGATTGGTCCAATCCACACAACCTAATGATAGGCAGAGCATTCAATGAAGGACAACTTTTTCAGGGCTTGTTTTTAATAGTAACTTAATTTGCTTGCACTGAATGAGAGTTTCAGTAAACTGGTAGACAATTTGTTCTCAGTCATTATTTGGACATTTTGTTTGGTTGTTTGAGTTAAGAGGAAGAGCACTCCTGGAGCTTTGTTTCAGCACCAGCTATTACTGCTTTGTTCCGTTGGATGTATTCGTTCTGAGTTTGAGAGACAGAACACATGCTGGGGAAGATCAGTCACTGGAGAGGATGTAAATGAACAAAATAAATTTTGCATGGAACACAGATCGTATCAAAAAATGACACAGATTAGATGTTCAGATTATGTTTTAAAAGTGGATTTCCATTAATGTGTACTTCTTGCATTACATGTATTACTGTAGCTTTTCTGCTCAAGTTATTACAAATCGGATTAGTTCCCCACCAAACAAGATGTACTGCGAAATCCAGCAATCTTTTATCTCCCCTCATATTTAACTTGGTTCTAGAACCTTTGCTATGACTTGTTAGAATCTCGTAACATTCATAGTATACAGTGGCTGGAACTGAACACCAATCGTTATTGTCTGCAAATGATATTTGAAGCCTTATTAAATTATGATCAAAGTTCTTTACCAGATTTTGTGGAGACTATGTAATAATAGGTATACTTTATATCATAAATTGGAATAAAACTGATGTACTATCAATTGGTAACAAGGTTTGTACTGAAATCTGTAAAAAAATAAAAAGTAAAAAGAAGAATGAAGAATGCCAGTTACCCAAGTCTGGTATGATATTTGATGGACTGGCATTAATAATCTGATGCCAGCACCTCCCCTTCTACTGGATTATCTCTTCCTATTGTTATTGTTGTGGGGAAGACAGGAGGATGGAACTCTATGTATGTTGCCTGGAATTCTACAAAAATAAAAGTGGGATACAGATCAAATCAGTAAATAAAATAAAATAATACATACTTGTTAACAAAACTACAACTACATATTGCTACAGGCAGGTGGATATTATGATAGGCAGCCCTCATATTCTTCTTCATAATATTGACAATAATACTGGTGATAGAAGGAATTATAAGGGCAGTAATAATAGATAGTAAAAAGTCATTATAATAATTAGGATGTTAGTGTTGATAATAATGAAAGTTGTGATGATTATTACCTCTCCTCATTTTTGGCCAGGCCCATTTTGGCCTTACCTATATTTGAGAACTTAGCCTCAAAAACTTTTTTTGAATCTTAAATATGATCCTGGGAGTCAGTTTGGTGTAGAAACTGGGAGACTATGAGTTCTAGTCCCACCTTAGGCACAAAGCATGCTGGGTGATCTTGGGCCAGTCCCTGTCTCTCAGCCCTAGGAAGGAACCAGTGGCAAACCACTTCTGAAAAACCTTGCCAGGAAAACTGCAGGGAATTGTCTAAGCAGTCATGATGAGTCAAAAACTGACTTGAAGGCACCAAAATCTAGGTAGGTATCTTATTCTTCCAATGTTGGGAAAAAGTCAAACAATAAGTTATTTCATATCCCTATTTGATACCCTGTTTGATACCCTGGTCAGTACCTTTTCAAATTTATAGAGAAATCGCAAATTAGAAGCATGTCTTCTATTTGGATATATGATTATCCCTTTGAAAATTTATGATGATCCCAAGTTAAAAATATGAAATAAAATAAAACCCTGTACTTTTTTTTTTAATATGCTAAAGGTATTGTCACTTGAACTGAAAGATCAAGTAACCCCAAAAGAAGGGACATTAAGGAAAGACTAAAAATGATTCAAGCAACAGAGAATTTTCAAGATTAAAAACCAAATCTAGGCAGATGATGAGATAAAAAGAGAACTGCATAGAGACATCAAAAATATAACAACAAAGATCAAAAGTAAAACACAGGCAAGGAATAGATGACAATCTGTGTGAAACAGTCCTTTTCAGACTCAGCATGTGTTGTTGGCTTGGGAAAGAATTGGAAATGGCAGCTAATGACAAGAAAGATCAAAAGAAGCTATATAGATATACAGGTTCAGAACACATGAAAACAGAGGCTAAGTCCTATCAAAATAGTACGTTTCATTTTCAAATGAACCTAGCAAATTATATACCTGTGCTGTCAAATCAACACAAAATAATTACTCTAAAATTTACCATGATTGGTACTTAACAGCTACGTGCCCTGGGATCCATAGTGTAAATTACAGTTTTTACAACAGAATGTCATTAAAATTATGAAAAAGTTTAACTGGTATATTGTGGCATAAGCTTTTTCACTGGTGCAACAACTTCATTAGATGCACAAATCAGCCTGAAAAGTTTCTAGGCCTCTGGTGTTCAAATACAATGAGGAATGGATTGGGGAAAGTAGAAAGCGGCAGTAGAAAAAAATCTTCCCCAGAAACAATTGGGTGAGTTGTAGTGAAACAGTACACATTCACATTACTCAGAAAATTCTGCTCTCTGCTACCAAATCTATGTTCCATGGTGGAAATGAAAAGACAAGTGGTTTAGGGCAATTCTTCATAGGAATCTAAGAGATGGGGACAAAGTTGTGAACTGAAATGCAGTATTGGAAGAGGCTGGAAGAAAAGAGGAAAGCTAAGGATGGAACCTTAATAAGAAAAATGTGGTTAGCAAGCTGAATGACATGCCTTTGTCAATTTTCCTACTTCCGTGATGTTTAATGCCAGTTATACTGCGTGTTGTGGCATGATTAAAACGAGGGCTCAAAATTAATTTGACTCTGACACTCATACACTCATACATTCATGCTGTTATGCAGTATTATTTTGCAGAATATCAAAATCCATTCCCAGAGGAAAATACATGACCAAAGTGTTCCATATTTGTAGTCATGACATCAGAGCACAAACTAAGTTATTCTATTAATTACAGAAAGGGGACAGTTTGTGGAGCTGTCTAATGGTATGAGGCAAAGAGGATTAATAATGAAATAGAGTTAATTCATTCAAGGGAGCTTTTTCTCCCAATGGATATATTCTCCTGACTTCTGAGGAAAGAAATGTTATCAACATTTTCAGCTGACTTGCATAATTTTACAACATTATGAAAACTTCTCTAAGTTTTCTCTCTTTAAAACAACAACGACAACAACAAAGGATGGCTGTTCTTTCTGGAACTAGGAAAGAAGAAGAAAGTACCAGTGACATCAAGACCAATCAAGTAGGACCTGTCCCTGAGAATGGGCAAATGCTAATTCTCAGCAGTACATTTCTGAAGAAAGAGGAGTTTTTCTGTGACAGAAGCAGGAGCACTGAAATGTGCCTTCCATCTGTAGCCCTTACACAGCCTCAGAATTAATTTCATATGGTTTCATAAGCCTCTGATGTAGATTTAGAAGGCACGTGGGCAGGCTGTAGGGAAGAAAAATACTAGTTATTCTATTGCATGAGTGGAAGTCCACCTGCACAACATTGGATTTCACTTGAAGATATTCACAACAGCATTTTAATTTGAATTCAGGAAGATGACAGAAAGATGATATCCAGTCAGACAGTGGTATAAGAGAAACCTAATGAATCGCCTAAAAGCAATGTTCCATCCTGATTAAATGAGAAAGAAAATTACTCAGTGGTAGAATATACATTTACACTTATTCAAGAAGAAACACAATTTATGTTTTGTTACATGTTAGAACAGGAATTTATATTAGCAGTTTCAACAATGTTTTTACACATTACACCACCAATTACAAACATTAATTCTCACTTTGATCTTCCAGAGCCGAATAATGTTAAAAATAATTGTCTGGAAATCAGAACTTGTGTGCATGTGTAGAAGTGCTGGTCGGTGACTGTATGTTCCAAATTTTCTGTTTCTCTCCCCCCAAGTAATGGACAAAGTAACTTCCTTACAGCTTGTTGTTCTTGAGTTTATAACTGACCTTTACATATAATAATCAAAGCCCAGTTACAAATACAAAATTCATTCATTTGAATTAGTCCATTCTAAGCATTTATACACACCATAATTTTCTATTTAGAAGTTTTCTGCAAGATTTACATACTTCAGAAGTAAAGGTTGATGAGATTATGGGATGTGAACCAATAACTGGATTATTCAAAATTCTGCTTATAGCAAATGTATGTGTGTGTGTGTGTGTGTGTGGGTGTGTGGGTGTGTCTACCATGGGCATAGTAGTAATGAGAACTGGAATCATGACTAATTCGTTGAAATGATACATTTATTTAAGAACTAAGTCTGAAATACTATACACATGTACTGTATCTCGGAGTAAACTTCAGTCAATTCAGTGTTATACCATTCTGGGTATTTATGAGTATATTTGCATTTTCTCTATTGTTAACCCAAACAATCTAGAAATATAATTAACAAATATAAGCAGCTTGTGTTCCTGGAGGAAAGACAGAATATGAATTAAATGAATGATTCAAACAAATAGGACCACCAGATCTGGGCTGCAAAAATCCAGACAACCAAAATAATGGCAAAGATTTCAAATTTTCTTTATTTCTGCCATCTAGTCATTCCTCAGATTTTGCAGCTCAGATTGGAGAGCTGTAAACCAATCATTTTTGATAGCAGAAATATTTCTGCAAGTTAACCTATGCCTGTAAATTGGATTATGTTTTGAAAAATGTTGTTGAATCAGAAATGACAAAAGAAGATGTAATAATTAGAATACAATAATATTGCAGTGAAACAGCTAGAATCATGGGCATCCAGAGAGACTTCCTGCTGTTACCAAAATAGCTAAACCAGTGTTACACTGTCACACCCCAGGCTTCCCTCCTGTGAGAGATACGTGCATTGTCACAATGCACATACAAAATGGGTGGATCTTGCATTGTGAGAGTGCACATGGCCTTTATCCTTCTGCCCTCCTGTGCATGCTGCTGATTATAACTCATTGTGAAAAGCCAGTGGTGTTAAATTCATTCCTTTACAGTATTCCTTTTCCCAAAAGTAGGCTTTTGTGATTTGCATTACATTAACATACTATTTGGGACTTTTAATATTCTTGCTGGAAAGAAAGAAAGAAAGAAAGAAAGAAAGAAAGGAAGGAAGGAAGGAAGGAAGGAAGGAAGGAAGGAAGGAAGGAAGGAAGGAAGGAAGGAAGGAAGACGGGTTAACTTTGTCCTTAAAGCTATTTTCCACTATCCTTTTTTGTTTGTTTGTTTGTTTGTATAACTGTCAGGCACACGCCTTTGTTTATTTGTTTACCCAAGTTCCGAGACCCAGACAGAACTTGAGACAAGGCTTTACTTGCTAACAGAAGTTTTATTGGCCAAGAAACATTCTGGATGGCTCAGTCAACACCGTGGCAAGGTGTTGAGGAGAACCACACTTGCAAAGCAAAAAACAGAGATTTTATAGTCGTTTACAAATGTAATCAGAAAGTACATCCCCTGATACCCATACAAGGGATTTTTGGGATGGTCCAAGGAGGAGCAAAGGTGGGTCCCAAAGAAAAGTTAGCTCAACTCTCTTCTCCTGTTACCAAAGAAATGCCTACATCCTTATCTCTCTCTGGAACGTAGGGCCTCTCTCTTTGCAACTTCTTTGGAATTCGGTGTCTCTGCCTACCTGGTACAAATCTAATTTACAGCTTACTTGTTCAGTCAGGCATCTGGCTAATTGCTTCTAAAGGAAATGGGGTGGGGGGATGGTGGGCTCTTTAGAAGGCAAAAGCAAGTTAACCCTTTAGAAATAAGATAGAGTGCACCGTCACATGTATGTTCATACGTTATGAGAGAGTATAAAATTGTGTATCAAAACAATGCCCTTCATAACTCTAAACAGAGCAAATGAACTTAGATTTTTAGGTGGAAGATCATGTGGATATAGAAATTCCCAACTCATGTGTCCCAAATTAGACAATTTACATAATTTAGGAAATATCGGAATAAAACTACTTCAGAGAGATGACACCTTCTGAAAGATTAATTGAATATGCCTATAGAAATTATTGGCATATTCTCAATGTAGTAGAAATATTTGGCTCCAAACTCTTACATCCTGACAGAGTTATATACTATCGTTGTCATATGTACACAGCTCATAGGTCCTGCTTTCTGTTCTTCCCCCAGGAGCAGAGAGTAGCTCTTACAGAGAACCATGTTAAATGTGTAGAAATAAAAAATAAAATAACTATTATTTTAAAATAAAATAAAGTGACTAAAAAAAAAAAATTCTGAGAGTAGATGGGGAGAAATGTTTCCTTTCCTTTCTGCAGCCATTGGCTAAATGGCCAATTTCCTATAATTGCTCCTTAGTTTTTACCTATGCTTTTTACAGTTTTTCAGATAATTAGAGGATATGCCATCTGCCTTCTTGAGGATTAAAAAAAATATTGTTGCTAGGTGGCTAAATAGCTACTTATGAATGAAGGCTTTAGGATTTACCTGTGTTTTTATACTAAAATGAACAGTTTAGTAATCTTTCTATAAAAATGTAATCTTTCTATGAAGTTGTGTCTTTTCTTATTGAAATCTGACTCTATGTTACAACAGTAATGTGGGGAAAAAAATCCTCAAAACCCAACAGCAGTATTTGTGATTGTTCACATACTAGAAGTACGAACAGTGTTTCCTAATACGAGTATCGATAAGTACAAGGTTCTAAAGACGTTGTGATTGGCTACAGCAACTTTTTCCTGAATGGCTGCAGTCAGAGAGTGGCAAACTCACATTCCTTTTAATCTGTGACACAGTCGTGACAAGCCTTGATGCCAAATAGACTCAGTAAGTGCACTGATTCCTTGGTATCTAATATAATCTGAAAAACTTGCAAAATAATTAAATATGTATTAAATAGAAAACACAAGCGCTGGCATTTTGAACAGCTTAGGCAGTAAGCTGTGCAGATGCTAGAATAGGTGTTTTTTTCCCCCCACCAAGTAGTGGAGGAAAACCTAACAATGCTTCCCTCCTGTGTAACAGAAAATCAATGTGTTTATTAATAGCAATTTTTCTGAGCTCAGTGGGATATCTGATTCCTGCACAAGTTTTTGAAATGTACAATCAGGTGAGGGAACAGAGAGGGAAGGTGACAAATTGTGCCTTGAATAAATAAATGAATGGAATGATCATGGGAAAGGGGGCCTTTGTAATGTGTTCTGGCCTAAATCTCCCTTTGGAAGAAAGTAGACTCAGAAATGATGGATGTATTTAACAGATTTCCATATGTGTTTCACTGTGTGTATGTAGGTGCAGATGTAAAATTACAAGATACCACTATCTGGCTCTAGATCTGGTAGGTCGAGATCATGTGCTACTAGTTATTTTTCTTATTTCTAGATTTTAGTTCTAAGTGTTCAGTTTGCTCTTTAGCTCAAGGCTTGGTTATGTTTTTTTCACAAGAACCATCCAGGCTTTCAGAATCCGCAGATCATGTCAGATTCTGAACATTGGGCTACAGCCAATGTGGGAACTGGGGAAGGGGGGGACCTACCATCAGTTGGACAAGGAGTGCAGATACCCAGGTTCAAGACCCTCTTTAATCATGGAAAGACAGTGGGTGTTTTGGGGCCAGTCACTCTCTGAGCCCACATGCTCCCCAGGGGTGTTGTTGTGAGGAAAACAATGGAGGGACTGCTATGTATACTTCCCTGAGTTCCTAGAAGGTGGAGTAGAATTGCAACAGCAACATTATACTATATGTGTGTATATATATACACACACAGAGTTCATACAATTCCTTTCTGCAAGTCACAGAAGTGTATACTACTTCCTATCCACCATATAAGTCAAATCACTCATATCTCTATAGAACATAAAGATTATAAATTGTCATATTTATTTTGGATATGTATTTCAATAAACCTGAGAGAAAGAGGGGGAGAGAGAGAGAGACAGACCGACCGACCGACCGACAGATATGTTTAAGATGAGCTTGATTTCTGGTAACTACTTGGGCATATGCATGCAGTTTATTTGGCATCAGTACAGATGCAGTCTGCCATTGCCATCTTCCAGGAGATAGATAGATAGATAGATAGATAGATAGATAGATAGATAGATAGATAGATAGATAGGCAGGCAGGCAGGCAGGCAGGCAGGCAGGCAGGCAGGCAGGCAGGCAGGCAGGCATTCCACTTTAACTACAACCCTGAAATTACCTGGTGGTCTTGCCTTCTATCCAAATGCTAACCAAGCCCCACCCAAAGACTATTATTTGGTAGCTTCTTTTCTTGAAAAATACTGCCTTTATTCCTGAAAGCCTTCATTCACTATGAAGTTGCAATAAATGGAAAAGCCAGTGCCAGTAGCCTAATGACTCACTGATGAACATAGAGATTATTACAATTTAAAATTTTGCTTTTCTTTCATCAAGTACCATAAATCACATGCTCATCAAAGCCTTGATTAAGCAATTCAGTTATCTAAACTTCTACATGATGACCTGTGATCTCCTAGCATTGACTCCCACCATCTCATTTTATTGGTCATGCTGGCTGGTATTGATAAAAGATAATATTCCCCAAAAAACTGGAGGGCACAATTTTTTTATTTCTGATATAGACCATCTTTTAGAATGGACTTACATTGGAAGTAGGATGCTGTAAGGTAGAGTAGAAATGTATTCTGTGCCCAAATTTCATTGCTTCATCTTGAGAAGTGTATCTAAATATATATTGTACTGTGTGGGACTTGGGACAAGAAATGGCTCTCCAGATACCCTTTCTTCTACAGTGATCAGCATTTCTGTCTTGGCACAAAGATTTTTATGTAAAGGCAGTCTTTTCTTCCTGTAAGTCTTAATGTCTACTAAAGCACCAAAGAGAGAGTATGTGATTTTATATAAAAATCTCTCCAAAAGATCATATATAGAAATAGGTATTGTGAAGCACCAAGGTTGAAGAAGCAGTATTAATATGTGTGCAAATCTTTCACTGTGATAGGAAGTTGAAAACATTTTGATTCAAGGAACAACTTGAGCCTTTATAACCCTAGTGTAAGTCCCACTGATCCTTTTTACCCATGGCTGGTACATTTTCTGGGCCACGATGATCTCAATTTCTAGATTTGACCTGGAACATAGTGATTGAAGCCAACCATTTTTGTGTTAGAAAATTACTGTGGGTAATTTCCAGTTTAATTTGCACCCCGCACACTCCTGGTCAAGTCTTTTATCCAGATCAGAACAATAGGGGTGAATGGGTGTAGCTCAGGGTTGAACTGTGGAGTCCTTGGGGTTCTCTGAGCTTGGTTCTTTTCTTGCAAACGTTGCATTACCCAGCTAGGGAACATCTTCAGTGCTAAAATGGGATGAGGTTTGCTCTCTATTTATCTGCTGTGGCCTGCTTTGCCAGTGCTGGTGGGGGTGGGGGTTTTGTTTTGCTCCTCTGATAGTTCCTTGATTAGGGTATGTTGACTGCTTGATTGTGTGCCTGGTGGTAACCTTTGCTTATCTGGGTGATGATTGCCGGTGAGGCGATCTTCTGGTCTTTTGTCTCTTTTGAATAGTATGTAGATGCTGTTGACCTCTATGTGCCTGTTGATGACTGCCTTGTCTGAATACCAAGCTTCCAAGAATCCTCTTGCATATTTGGATTTAGCTTTGTCTAAAATGCTGACAGTTTCCCAGTTAAAACTATGGTTAAGTCTGTCCATGTGTTGTGAGATTAAGGAGTTTTCATCATGTCTTCTGACTGCTAGTTGGTGCTGGTGGATGCACTCTGTGTAAGAGTTGCCGCATTCATCACTGAATAAAGACTCCATGAGACTCAGGCTCGTATGAAAGCAATTTACTCAGTGTAAGGCAGGTGGTTACAAACAAAGCCAGGGTTGGCTTGGCACAGGTTACATAGCATTTTATAGTTTCGCCGTTTCCCACACTTAGCAAGTCCTGCCTGCTGACCGCCCCTGCCTGCCTTTGCCCATCCTTGGCTCGGCCCTTGCCCCTGGCTCTCCCTGCCTCGGGCTGATGGCAGGTTCAGCCAGGGTCCTTTGTTTTTGGCTGCCTTGCTTGCGTGGCAGGTCCCGTGAGGCTGACTCACGATTGCGTTTGATGGGCGGTGAGCACGGCTTGATCTGCGGAGTTCTTTGTTTCTATTGTTGGCTGCTTGCCTGTGGCGGCTGGAGGAAGTCCCGCTGGTTACAAAGAAATTGATTCCTGCCGTGGGCTAATTGCCGCCACCTGTCAGCAGTTTACTTGCGGTTAGCGCTTCCTCTTTCAATCGCCTGCACCTGAGGCAAGGAAACTGACCAGGCACGTTTGAACTCAGCTAGGCAGAATGGCGGCTAGCTTGAATGGCATGTGATGAGCCAGGCTGAACCTGACACTCTGCTAGTCTTCTGCCTGTCTGTCCTACGTAGTATTTGTTATAGTCCTTACACTGTATGTTGTAGATGACTCCTGTTTTTTCTTCTTGATTAGCATATGTTTACTGCCTGATTGTGTGCCTGGTGATGATTGCTGGTGATGATGGCTGGTGATTGATTCAGCTTTTGGAGCAGCTTTTGATGATTCCAGATGTAACCCTTTTATGTATACAATGGCAGCTGAATAGAGGTGGAAAGTAGGACACCAAGAGATCCCACTTCTGTCCCATACCCTGAAGGAAACAAATGGGTGGATGGGGATGATGAATCCAGCAGAATCCAGTAGCATGGAGGACTATCTAGGGTTAGTCAAAAGACAACCTGAAAGTTGAAATTTATGCTTTTCCACGGAGCTTTTGTGCAGGGAGGTTTTAAGATTACAAAATACAGGTGAATTTTTATAAGGACATGCAGTTGCTCATCCAGTATAAGCTCAGAGGACAATGTTTATTTGGAATGCATTTCTGAATTAAAGAACAATTCTGAAGAACAGCTAGGAATAACTGCATTTGAGGAAAAAAAGTTGGGTAAATAAGTATGGTTTAATTTCCATATTAACTCATGTGGAAGCATCATGAAGGATAACAGAATGAGGAGACAGTATTCTGACTTTCTATGGTTATAACTATGTGTTTGTAAAGATAATATGTACTATATTCTAGCCAAATATATTCTCATTTTAAGCTGTTTCCACATGGCTTACTACAATAAAAAGTGTATTTACAAAATGGGGCTCATAAGTCAGCTAAGTTAATTATAACAATAAAATAGAAATCCCTTTCCTCTTTGGCTGTATTGCTCGATATAAGAAAACTGTTATTCTAATAGCTTGCTGGAAAATTCTGACTGTTGAGGGTTTTTTTTTAACAGTTGCTTTCAAGATGTTTCAGTTACCCAAAGTTCAAGGAACCAGAGAATCAACTGAACACAATATAATAGAATTTAGGATTTGGAAGGCAGGGTGCACTATAGGGGAGATTTCTTTTTTAAAAAAGCCAGAGAGTTGTTTTCTTCACGAAGGACATTTTTTAAAGTCCCACAATGAAAATTCAGAATCTTGCATTGCATAGAAAGTTTGCTGGCAAGATTTTTCTGCCCTTAATAATTGAAAAGAAAGGCAAAATGAGACATAGAACTAGTAAATGGCTGTAAGATCATAAGAACACAGAAGTCATTAATTAACATTGAAGTTATATTCTTTTTAACTGACAGAGTTAATAGAACAGATCTGCTATAAATGATATTCATCCTCAAATAACACAGCTTGTAAGGCCTAAGTCTGTTCCAGCCAACCATTTTCAGAATTGCAGCATATCATAGTATGTATAATATGGTCTGCTTATCTGCATCTTATTGGTAGAATGTATATAAACCCAAGTTTTTGGGGCAGCCCTTGGGTGCTGTTGTCTGTATCAGAAGCCCCACAGAAACCTTCAGGAATTCTAGAACGGTATATTAAAACTGGAAAGTTGGGAAGAAAACCCATGTCCTGGAAGAAGGCAATGGCAAACTGTGGCCTCTACAGTTACAGCCAGGTAAACTGCATGGTCTGTCCAAGTAGTTACCAGAAGTTGAGAGAACTTTTATCTTTTTATTTGTAAAATTATTTATTAAAAGACTCATCCAAAACAAATATGACATCTTATAATGGTTATGTTATATACAGACAGAAGATGGTTGATTATATAGCTGGCAGGAACTTCCCTGGGTAGCAAAAGAACTGAAAAAAAAAAGGAAGGAAGAAAGAATAGCCACAAAAATGAGTATATTTTCATCATTAGTATTGCTGTTGTTACAGTATTTACACACAGTCTACCAGATAGTTCTGACTGGATATGGTACTTCTACTATAGGATCCTTCAATAGGATAGCTAAAGATACCATAATAATATATGCGTTGTTCCAAATAATATGTTGTTGTTTCTTCTTCTTCTTCTTCTTCTTCTTCTTCTTCTTCTTCTTCTTCTTCTTCTTCTTCTTCTTCTTCTTCTTCTTCTTCTTCTTCTTCTTCTTCTTCTTCTTCTTCTTCTTCTTCTTCTTCCCCTCTCCTCCTCCTCCTCCTCCTCCTCCTCCTCCTCCTCCTCCTCCTCCTTCTCCTTCTCCTTCTCCTTCTTCTAGCTCAAGGCAGCATACATAGCACTCCCTCTTAATATTTTCCCCATAATAAAAACTCTGGGAGGTAAGTTGGGCTGAGAGAAGGTGACTGCTCCCATAGTTCCTGCTAAGCTTCCATGAACAGAAGTGAACTTGTGCCTGTATATTAATTCAGAACACCCATTTTTGTGAAGTGATTCCGGTTACTGTAGGTTTGAGAATGATTTACTATGGTTTACCATATTTTGAAGAAATCATATTCTAAATAGTTCTGTTTTTTAATCAGTTATATTGAATCTCTTTTGATATGAGGAACTGGAAAATGTTTTTGACACTTCAATTTTGCAACAAATTTATATCAAGAAGGTGGTTAGACTTTGACCAGGTATAGGCAGTGTCTCAAAATGAAAAGATCATTCAAATCTAAAATGTCACCTGGGTTGTCATAATGGAATAATAAAGATGTGTGGTTATGGCTTGTACCATCAGTAGCCCTGTTATAAAAAACTAAAGGCAGCCTGACATGCATTTCAATATAATATGAAGTAAGAACAGAACATTTAATGTCTCTTATTTTGTATTCTTTTGCTTTGTATAGAGGCTTATCTAGGGAATGAATTGAAGCATGAAGACTTACTGAGGAAAAGGGTTTTAATAAAAGAATGGCCAAAGTCCATTAGGAATGGAATTTTAAAATTCCTTTTTTTTAAAATCATTCTATAGCTTATAATATACAGGAAGAAACACAAGGCAAACTAAAATATAACAAGCACTAAATAAATAGGGGGAAAGAATTTATATACACAATAAAGTGCATGTATTTTCAGAAACATTCATTTTTTAAATAGCAGATTAAACTTAGCCCCACATAAAATATTGGTCATACTTTCTTCTATGTCAATAAAAGATTAGTTCATAGGTTGAGAGTGAATACATTTCATTAATCCAAGATTTAAATTGGGTATTTCACTTTCTACTGAAATTAAACTATTTCTTTAGTTACATTCCAGAGTTCATCAAAGGTTGTTCAATTTCAAATGTTGGATATATAGTTTAACATTATCTTACTATCTTTAAATCTCATTTTTCTTCCCAATACCATAGTAATATATTTATGAATATAAAATCAAAACCATGGAGTAGGTCAAAAACATGTGTTAATGTTCCCTCTATCATTTTACCCTTTTCAACATTTTGTAATTGACATCAAGTCCTTATTAAGCACCCTCTGACATGTCTAATATATTCAGAAAAAATATTTTTTGAATTAAAAACATGTTATAATTAATTTTACATATTTAACATTCATTAAATCACAATCTATTGATTTGTTAATCTAGGATATTCCAAGTACTTTTTTATTTTGCAAATTGCCTGCCTGTATCTTCATATTACTTGTCATCTTTCTTAAAAAAAAAAAAAAGGATTTGCAATCTTCCAAAACTCTTTCTAAAGAAAATAATTACATTAAAACAGGTAGTCCAAACTGTATGGTATCTATCTACCTCTCTCTCTCTCTCTCCCTCTCTCTCTCTCTCTCTCTCTCTCTTTCTCCATTCAACAATTTTAGACAGACCATATCCTCCTTGCAGCATTAATTTAATTTTTTTTTTAATTAAATCTGATATATGGTACTAATACCAATTTTTGTCCAACAAACAAACAAACTACCTGCAATACAAAGCAGCATCAAGGCCACAGTTTGCCACCAAGGCATTTCTGCAACACTTGTAGGTTGACAATTTGTTGGGGTAAGCAACCCTACATGCACAGAGATGGGTTAATTATAGCATTTAAAGTTCTTATAGACTTTTGGGAAGGGATTTTATACTGCACTTACTGTTGTTTCGTGGTGTGTGTGCATGTGTGTTTGGTGGGGTGTTATTAAGTTTAGCCCTTTAATTTTCTTTTTAATGGTTTGCTTTCTTATTTTCTTTGGATGTTCATTTTTATTTTATTTTTGTTTTTATATTTTTTGTGTGCAATACAGTCTCAGTCATAAAAAAATTAAGTTTTCATTTTATCCTTGACTTAAAGAAATACTGTTTTCTCTATGTGCAGCTTTTATATATATGTCATCCTTAATACTTTTTTGGAATGCTAAAGGATTCTTCCTTTTTTCTTTGCAAAAGGAAGCAGATTTTTAGAAAACTGAGAGATTTAAACCTAAACTTGTTTTTTAAAAGAACTTCACATTTTTCCAGAGGAGAAGGGTTTTTTAGGAGATTTTTTTTATCCTCCTCCAATGAATAGAATGTAAGGTTCTTATGAAAATGACTTATTAAATAGGGTTACTAGACCCAAACTTCAAATCTCCTAATAATACCAAATCTTGATTAATATGTCTTTTAAATTTATTGTGCAGCAAGAAATAAGTGATTTAGAGTTGCTTAGTTTTTTTATATATCGGTAATCAGAACTTGACAGCACTCATTAATTTCTACATTCCTATCAAGATTTTCCAAATGTTTTATAGAGATCTTTTTTGTTTGTTTTAGTTTGGCAGTTGATCAGATTATTATTGCTGGCAATTTAATTACATTTTGCATTAAGTTGATCATAATGCAGGTTAAAGTATATTCAATTCTAATACATGGAAAGTACTACAGGATATTTATTGGATTTTAAGTTGGTAGATGTGTGGCAACTTCTGAACTCATCTCAGTGTGAATATACTAATTTTTTTTTTCCTATTCCTTATTTTAGCTTCTAAATCTTTAATTACTTTCTCAAGGAATTTTAGTTGTTCCTGATTAGGGCAGTACATTGATGCAAATGTTAATATTTGTCCTTTTGCATTTTTCAATTAATTTTAAACATTCAAATTAGCTTTAATTAAGATTTTTTATTTGTCACCTTAGAAAAATACTGTTTCCAAAATACTTAAGTTTAATACTTTCCATTTTATGTCTCCTGTAGCATTACTGTAGCTAAACTAAAAATATTAAATATTTACTAATTTTAATCCTTTTGATTGGATCTCCTAAACCTCTAACTTTCAAATAAACTATTTGACATTGGTCACTCACCAGAATTGCCTTTTCCTGCTAATGTTAACTTGCCTTTCATATAATTTAGATTGTTATTGTCTATCTATAAACCATCTGAAAGTAATGCAAGAGCTTTTTCATATTTTTTCCCTCCTTGTGCCCTTCCTCCCTCACCATTTCTCCCTCTCTTTCATGTCCCCATATGCCTTCCTTATCTAACACCCCCATTCCAATCCTTCCCCCACTCTTTAGACCAAATATGAACTTTTTTCAAAAAGGTCTTGGTCTAAGGAGGAGATGCTGTGCTGTTCTTTGACATCCTCCCTCATAGCTAATCAATGTCAGTATTGACACTGGGCCCCTTTTCCTCCTTTTCCTATAAAACCGATCCTAAATAATGAGAATGTAATTCATAGAGTCCATAGCCCTCATTATGTTGCTATCTTCTATATCTTCTCCTTGCAGGTAGATGTGCCTTTCAGGAGTTTGAAGGCCATCTTTTATGCTGTTGGTCCAGGTGGTTTTGTTAAGGTTATCCAAAGCTCAGAAGAGTAAAAATTATTTCCCTTCTTTGAGGCCTGAATATAATTTATTTGAATGGAAACCTCCTCCCTGCTTATATCTTATTCTGCTTTTTGTCAGTTGCTCAGCAAGGGGTTTAAACATTCTCCTTTTCTGTAAAGTAGCTTGGCTGGTTTCCTAAAATATCATGACTTTATCTCCTTCCCAATTTATTTCTTCCAGCTCATACACCTTTTGAATAATTTAGTCTCTAATGCGAGTGTTGCAAAATTGTATTATAATGCATCTTGGTGTTTGTATCATTGTGAGCTTAGGAGTAAACACTTTATGGGTGTGTTTAGTATGCTCATCCAACGGTTTTCAATCAGCAAACAATTTGTTAATTCTTGTCACCATATAACCAATTATATCAGCATTCTCAGCATTTTCTTTATGACCTCTGACCCTTAGAATATGTCTTCTATCCAATCGTGTATATCTGCCAAGCTTATCTTTATATCTGAAATATCTTTTGAACTGCTTCAGTGTTAGATGCATTCTGTATGCTTGAATCATATGCTTGGCTGACTGTTTGAGCTATATCAGACATTCACTTTGACATTTCCTTAAACTCCTTATTAATCCACTGGAGAAGATGGCATGCTGAGCCTGTCGCTCTCCTCCTGACCTTATTTGGCAGATTTCAGCCTTCTAACTTGCTTGAACTCTTTTCCAAAGAAAGGAAAAATGCTGAGAAAAGGAGCTTCATGAAAAGGGAAAGGGATTAAAGCCTATCTGAAAGAACCACAAATATGGGCATCTCAGCAGTTGGACAACTACCGCGAGGAAGAAATCAGATGAAGACATCCAGAGTGAGACATCCAAGAGTGAGACATGAAACCATATCTGTACTTAATCAAGTACTTGATTAGGCAACTCAAGCAAGAATTAAAATTGTAATGGGAGAAATTGGTCATGTTGATAAGAGAGGACTTAGTAGATATGTCTGACTTTGGGCCCATTAGTCAATTTTATTAGACAATCCAAGAATATTTGAGGTATCAAGGTAGCTAGAGTGGAACGTAAGTTATTGCTGTATGCAAACAATACTTTAAATCATGTTGATAATAATCTTTACCAATATTTATGGATATAGTGGAACATTTTGATGAAATTATTGGTTATTCTATTCATTGGAATAAATCTAATACACTTCCTATTGAAACTAGGCAAGTGTTATGGAGTTGGTTGGTCTATAAACTCAAAAAGTAAACAGACAAACATCATCATCATCATCATCATCATCATCATCATCATCATCATTATTATTATTATTATTATTATTATTATTATTATTAATTGAATTTACATGCTGCCTGACTCCCAGCCACTCTGGGCAGTTAATTAAACTATCTACAGATATTTCTGCAAAATGGGGCTTTACGTTTGTCTGAATTCATAAAATACCTTGGAATAATTATTTCTACAAGGATTTATTTGCTGGTGGAAGTTAATATTGATGGAGATGGAAATATTTGTGCATGTGCATAAATATTCCTGACACTAGGCATATGTCCTGAACAGTACTTAGGAAACAGGTTTTATAACAATAATAGAAAGGAAGTTTATTGGATGAAATAATTATACAGATAGGCAAAGACTAGCACTTTTTAGTATATTTTAATCACCATTATATATTAATTTCTTCTTTGCTTGTATTATGATATTTTTGCTATTTTTTTAAAATTTTTCTACTGTTTATTATATTCTGGCTGTTACATTTCCCACAAAAAGAAAAAAGTAAAATATAATGACAACATTATATTAGACTTTATGCAGACTCATCTTTTATGTAAAAATGCTGATGAGTTTTTGTTCTTTAGCCTGAAGGTTTGTAATGAAGATGGGAAGATGAGACTGGCATGGCACAATGTCAGATATTCTTATATATGAGCTATGGTCATCATATAAACTAGGTGCACTTGGGCAGAAAACAGAATATGAATTAAAGATGTAATAGTTTATTGTTTGCTTGTTTGTTGGCTTGCTATAGTTATAACCCACCTTTCTTCTAGATGCTCAAAGTAACAAAGTCAGCACTTCTCCACTTTATAAAAATAAGTTATATAAATGTTAAATAGGGAGGAAATCCAAGTTGTGGCCTTTGTGGAAATGGCCAATTCTTACCAGTAAAAGAATGAATTATGCTAATAATGAAGTTTTTACCTGTTTGTGTGTTTCCATAAACTTAGACTGAATTTTAAAGATTTTAAGGAGTTTAACATATCAGGCTGATGCAAAGGATACATATGGATGTAAATAATTCTGTACAGATTTTAAGCACTGCAATTAAGTGGCATTTCTATTGCAGCAATTTCCCACTTGATTAAGGCAATTATAGAGAAAGATCAATTATATATTTTAATACATTTCACTGCAGTAATAAAGAAGACATGATTAATAAGCAGTCTGTATGCCTTCTGAAGCAGATTTCTCTGATCTATAAGGCTTTGAAACCCAAACATTTCAACTATCATAGCGCTCTGTGTCACAGTGTATTTTGTAGTTGATACAGAATCACAATAGTTTTAACTGTATCACATTAAAATCGTGCATATGATTCATTTTCTAAAAATGAAATGCTTAGAAAACTGGCCATTCCAATCTATACTGGATTTTCCTCTGAGCTTGCAGAGTTTATTGTTGGTAAAGAATGAACTGATATGTTGTCAGTTATTATCTGAAGTTAAAATAGTTAATATAATATACATTGGTTAGTTTGTATGTTTATATCTCAGAGATGTTTAATCTCGGTTTATTGAATAAACCACAATTGGGTGGATACATGCAATATGTTGAGCCATAAACTATGACCTATAAACTAGGGTTACCAAATATGGGCTCCAAACCTGTTCAACATTGTTTTGTTTTTGCTTTTGTTTTACTTATAATTTAACACATTAGAATATTGCACTTTGAATCATGGATTTTATTCTCTTTTGACTTTGAAAACTACCATTAATTTTGCTTTGTGGCTGAAGTGAGCTAATATATTTTGAAGATATGCTTGGAAATCAGCAATAGAGTTCTTTCTCTTGAGATTTTTAACACAGGTAAATGAAAATGAGGCAAAAACAATATTTTGTCAGTCCTATCTAACACTAAGAACTAAAACTAATGATAATTTCTTTTTCTGCGACATTATAGTTTCTTAAAGTAATCCAATTTTTATTAGCCTGATTTGGGCTGTAAAGAATTTTATATATTTTTGCTGTGATCTAGCAATCTTCCTGTTTTTTGTATCCCGTATCTGGTAGTCCTACTATAAATCACAGTGGCTGTGTTGGTAGACTATTTTCAGTCAGTGACTTGACACAATGTATGAGCCTTGCCAAGAATTGTAATGTTTATTGTATTTTATTTCAGTGCTTATCAGAAAACAGAAATATTAGTTCATGGCTGATTATGAGTCTACGCCATAGGGCTGATAGAACTGAATCATTCTGTGTTTGCTTTGGATTTCATATTTATATCAGTGAAAATGGACATTACTACAATTTTCTGGCTCTTACATTTTCATAATACTTTTTCTGGCATTTTTAAAAAATATATTTGATTGTAACATGAATATGATAGGACAGCACACCAGCAAACTGTGATACGAAAAAATACAAGTTGCAAGAAATGCTTCTATAGACAATGTGAATTGGGCACATTTGAATTAAAATTTAGAAAAAAAAAATCCTTGATCCCAAAGTAACAACAATGGTTCTGTCGTCTAATGTAGAAAATATCTCTGAAGTCTGCAAAGAAGCATGCCTTTCATGCACATTATTCAGCTGATTATATAGCAGGTATCTATAACTGTATGTTTAATAGATGCCGTTTGTTTTAATGTCTTTGAATCATTATTGACTTCTGCCAACTGCCTGGACTACACCCTGCAGTTTTCTTGGCAAGATTTTGGAAGTGTTTTGCCATTGACTGCTTCCTAGGGTTGAGAAAGAGCGACTGGTCCAAGATCACCCAGTTGGCTTCATGCCTAACACAGGACAAGAACTCACAGTCTCCTGGTTTCTAACCTGGTGCCTTAACCACTACACCAAACTAGCTCTCTTAACAGATGACTTTTTTTTTTTTTTGTCTGCGCTCAGTCATTACTGACCCTGCAGTGACTGCCTGGACGAATCCTTGCAGTTTTCAAGGCAATTGTTTTTCGGAAGTGGTTTGCCAGAGCCTCCTTCCTAGAGCAGAGCCCAGCTGGCGAGCGCAGGAGGCGGGGTTTCCGTTGCTTTGTGCCCTTTTCGGGCGAGCGCGTTTTCGCGCTTACTGGCAACTGGTCCCGTCTCTCTGTGCAAGGCGCTGCCAGCATTTTTCCTCCCACCGGAGTGAGAGTACCCATTTATCTACTCACGTGAGTTTTCGACCTGTTGGGTTGACAGGAGCTGGGGGGGGGGGGGAACAGGAGCTCATCCTGTTAATGCGAAGGCTGGACTCGAACCGCCGAAGCGTCAGCCATTTCTGGCCGGCAACTTTCAGCGTCATTAAGCCGCTGCACCACCGCATCCCCAACAGATGACTACTCATGCCATATTTATTAGAAAATAAGCCATAATCAGTAATCCAGTGAGAGAAAGCTTTGTATATCTTTAAAATTTGCCATTAATTAGCTTTGAATATAAATAAAATGTAAGTATCTTCTGTATGCAGTGTCATGATATTTGAAAATATGAAAAATAAGGCTCTATTAATATCACTTTTACAAAGATAGTGCCATGTCTTCTACAGAAATGACAGCTTTCTTTAAAAAGTAGCTTTTGAGAGATAGAGATAGTCAGTTTTAAATATGATACATCCATTAACCTATTGTTTTGTTAAATGGTAAACAAAATATGAGTTTGTGAAATGTAAGATTAAAGCAGCTGATTGCTAAGACCACAACAGCAACACTTTACTTCAATCAGAATCCAGAAAGATAACCAAGTCTTTGAGATTGGGCTAAGAAATTATTTTATTTTATTTTATTTTATTAGAAATTCTCTTCAAAATTTTCCATCAAATTTTGTGACAAATAATTTTCGTCCTTGCATGCTAGGATATTCATCCATTATTTCGCTATCATCATCTTTATCTATATTTCATACTTATTTTATTCAATGTCTTTACGTATTTTGTAGATAACAATTAGTAACACTATCTATTTAACAGAGCTTAATATATAGTTGCAATTGTAATTATATTTGAATGGTTGATATTCATAAGTGAAGCCTGTCAAGTTAAAAATAAAGTCAATATAGTTTGGTACATGCACAGAATTTGAACTGTGGGTTTTCAGTTTAAAAAGTGGCATTCAAGATGTGAATCTGAATCTTGGGTTTCAAATTTAAAATATTGACTTGAAACAATTCAGTAAAATCAAAATAAGAAAAATAAATATAATATTCAAGGGCATATCATAACAGTCCATAAACTCAGTAGTAGTTTAATAACTACAGTCATAATGACATCTATGTTTACAGTGAGGGAAAAAATTATTTGATCCCCTGCTGACTTTGTATGTTTGCCCACTGACAAAGAAATGATCAGTCTATAATTGTAATGGTAGATTTATTTTAACAGTGAGAGACAGAATAACAACAAAAAAATCCAGAAAAACGCATTTCAAAAAAGTTATAAATTGATTTGCAATTTAATGACTGAAATAAGTATTTGACCCCTTCGCAAAACATGACTTAGTACTTGGTGGCAAAACCCTTGTTGGCAATCACAGAGGTCAGACGTTTCTTGTAGTTGGCCACCAGGTTTGCACACATCTCAGGAGGGATTTTGTCCCACTCCTCTTTGCAGATCCTCTCCAAGTCCATCATCCCTTTGATGCTAATTTTTTTATTTACTTATAGAGAAGTCAGAAGAGGTTACTGACCTATTGTTTACTGTTTAGCAGAGCACTGGCTTGGAGCACAAGAAGCATTAGCCAATGGGTCTGATAGATGGCTTCCCTGTTTGGTCCTTATCAGAAACTTTCCCAAGGATGTTTCTGAATAGGCTGGGCAGTAGATGAGAAGAAGTACTAGTCTCACAGGTGTGTGTGTGTGTGTGTGTGTGTCTTCAAATACGTGTGGACTCCTGGTGACGGCCTGGACTAGTCCCTGCAGTTTTCTTGGCAAGATTTTGGAAGTGGTTTGTCCTTGCTTCTTTCCCAGGGCTGAGAGAGAACGACTGGCCCAAGGTCCCTCAGCTGGCGTTGTGCCTAAGGCGGGACTAGAACTCACTGTGTCCTGATTTCTAGCTTGGTTCCTTAATCACTAAACCAAACTAGCTCTCCTACTCTCACAGAGACATCTTTTATAAGGAAAGTGCTCACCCCACAGTTTCTTGAAATCTAAATATTAAACAGTTTTTCCAGATTTAACATAAAAGGTATCAGCATCACTTAAGCAAACCCTTCAACAGTGCATGTTATACACTCCTACTCCTATTGCCCAAATCTTCTATTCATACAACTTTGAGTGTCTGGATTTTCAGCAATACAGCACAAACTAGAAGAGATAAAAGGTGGAGAAAAGATTCCATGTTCTTAAGCTGAGAAGCAGTTTTCACTTAAATTACTTATTCAAAAAGCTGTCATCCTTTTTTACCAATATTATCTTTCCTATTTAGATCAAGGCTCATACTTTCAGTGTGGATTTGTATAAAAATAACACTTGCATAATTAGGATTTATTTGCATAATTTTGATCAAAGTAATCAAGTTTTCCTAGTATCATCTGGGGCTCTTTTCCTGAAAAGTCATGGATAATGTTAGTCTTTTAGTTTCCAATAATTTTTATTTCTTCAAATTATTTCAAGCAAGTAGGAGCAGTTTAGCCTTATAATGTTTTAATTAGGCTGGACCTGAATAAACTTTTCGTTGGATAAATTAAGGAACTTTGTGTACTATCCCCAAGTCCCCTCTGATCCTGCTGCTAAATTTTAATGGTGTGTTTGCCAAAAAAAAAAAAAAAGAAGAAGTAATTAACAAAACCCTGTTTTAAAGATTGAAGTGTTTGGCTACTGTTCGCTTTCATGTGAAACAACCACCTGGATTGATTCAGACATTGTTTTGTTTAGTGAATATTTTCTGTAAACTTAGTTTTTGTATCTCCACTCTCACCCACTCCTGCCTACTGTAGTTCTTGATCCCCAGTTCTTGCCAAGTGCAGCCCTTGGTTCCTAAAAGCTTATCTTTCTTTGTTTAAAGCAGACATTATCCATTATTCCTTCTACAGTATATTCATTCCAACAGGACCTCTTTAATATTTAAATCACTTGAGTACTTATATTAGTACAAGTCTCATTCTATTCAATGAGCCTTCCTTTTTATTCAAGATGCATAGGATTTGAGCACTAGGAAGAAATCTATTGATGCATCTAAAAGGTTTGAAGATAGATGAACCATGCTGGCAGAATGGGAAAAAAGAAAAAGAAAGAAAAAGAAACAGCAATCTTCTTCCTCTTCCATCCTCCCTCCCCCCCATTGCAACTATATGTTTGGGCATCTTTGCCAACTGGGAGATACCTGCATCTTGCAATCCCATAGCCTATCCACACATGCCTCCTTCCTCTGCTGTCAGATGTAGACACTGTAAGATCAGACTAGAACTGAGCACAAAAATCCAAGGATAGATATAACTGAAGTTTTCTATGGGTCCTCAGACTTTGATAGAAAACTCAGTGGAAAACACTTCAGACTCCCTCACCCCCACCCTTTTATTAAACAGTCTGCATCTAGTTTTGCTTTCCAGCCATAAGATTATTTATAGATATCCAAGCCAGGCCTGAGCACTGCCACTTTCTCTTGGCCACTTATACTGATAAGATGCAAAGAATGGAGTGCAGCCTTGGCCTGAAATCTAAAATGCCCTGTAACTAATTTCTTTTTCCTACTAGTGAATTCTGTGGCCTAAAGCTTCTCTAAGCGTATTTATATCTGTGATTTTAAATACTCTAATAACTTCTATCTACAGTTAAGAAAGGGTTTAAAGATACTGGTCCACAGTTTATCTCTGTTATTCACTCTGGCAGTTGGCTTTTAGCTGGATGGTAAAGCCTCTTATTTTCCATCAGCTTCAGCCTCTACTAGAGGACATGTTGGTCCTCACCCAACACCTTTCTTCAGCAATGATCCTCAGCATTACCCTTGGACCACCAAGCCTCTGGCAACATAACAGCACTCAGTCTAGTTCTCTCCCTGTTGTTGCTGTTGCCATTCCTCCTCTTCTTCCTCCTATGATTTGACAGAATTTCTTTTTTCATTGGTTTCATTATCTTTATTAAACCAAAACATAATTGATATACCAAGCCTTAATGCTTAATAGGATCTTTATTATATTGTTGTAATAATGTATCTGCTTTTGCAGTGCTCTGGATTAGTAACATGCTTGCTATCTGGCTTTGATAAGTTATTCTTCCCACATTGCATTTATGATTCAAATTAGTTTCTAAACCTTCTGGGTATTCAACATCCATTAATACTCTAAAGGAATTTTCAGTGCTTTTCCCCAAACTCCATTGCTGAATCTTATTGCAATTTTTCAGGAGAAAAACAAAAAGTAAAATAGCTTCATCCAAGGAATTGCCACTAATCTTTGTTGTAGCACCTGCCCTTTGGAACACCATACCCCTGTGATTTCTTTGGTCCTGATCTTGCTAGCATTTTGTAAAACTTTGAAGACTTGGATGTTCTGTAAGAAATGAAGTCTGGAGGTTGGGTTAGCACATCCATGTGATTTAGCATTTTGCATGACTTGGCTTAGATTGTTCTTGGGCACCATTATGTTGTTATGACTATGTTGTTATTATTAAGCATGATTTTCTTTATTCTTTTTCTTTTTATCCTATATACATCGCCCAGAGTCACAGCTGCAAGATGGAGAGCTACATAAATAATATGATAAATAAATAAATGTATTTATCTCCCCTTTGCAATGCAGTTATTACCTTCAGAAGAGGGATATCACAGAGGATTCTTGCTCAGATCCAAATAATGATCACTCCCTCTGACAGTGCAATTTGAGTCTAAAAAGAAAAACAAATCCACTACATGTTAAATATAGAGATGCGGTTAATGTCAGGTCTGGTCTGGTTCTTAGATAACTAAAGTTGGAAGCTCGATCTAACATTTGTTTTTATATTTTATTCGCATATCAGTCTCACAGATGTTATAGCTCATCTGTGAGACAGATATCAAGACATCTAGGGAATCGTAACATACAGCTCCTTTTCAGCAAATCCAAACATCCAGTATTTGGTTTTTCTCTTTCTTCCCTCCTCTGCTTTCTTTTTTGATTCCTTTGGAATGGCAGGCTTCAACCATTACTTTGCATAAATGGAGGTAAGTTTGATTGTGAGTGGCTAAAAAAATTGACCTATTGGTGAAATACATTCTTTCTATGCAAACCTCAAGTTGATTTCCCACAACTCTACTTTAGAACTGAATTAGCAAAGTTTGAAAGGAATACAGTCGACAGTGCAAGGCACCTATATTTCAACAGTCAACCCTGCCAGAATTAGGAAAGATAAGCTAGAAAGCTGTATATAAATTAGCATCTTATCCTAATCCTTAACCTTATCATCTGGTTCTAAGCCAAACTGTAATTTTTTTCCTGTTTACTTCCCAAGCACAAAAAAACTTACCATAACAATTTCTGGGTGCATATATTGTTAGAAGGAAGGAGTATCTGTGAATGTAAATTGTTATTAATTAACTGAAGGATTTCATGCTCCAAAGCATATGAAATTAATTTGTTTCATATATAAACTAGAGGATTTATGATAAGGCATGTTTAGCTGTCAGAGAGTTGCCAATGAGTTGCAATCCCAGCAAAGTTATCATGGGCAGGAATCCCAACTCAAGCCCAAAGGTAGCTGAGGTTTTTAATCAAAGGCAGAACTAATTTGAAAACCTTCTGCTGAAAGATTTCTATTAGAATTTTTCTCCTGAAAATTCCATTGCTGTTCACCACCCACCAAACCGCTAAAAGGAATTAGCAACTTTTCTGGGCCTTGACTACTATCTTAGGTTAGTCTAGATGTAAAAGAAAAGAAAAGAAGTAAAAGAAAAAGTGAATTTTTGTGAGAGAATTTGCGATACAACCAAAAGCTCAGAAGATCTTAATTGCTCATATAAAATCTTAAGAGATTTCATGAACTTCTGAGCTTTCAATAGTTGATAAATATTTTGGAGGGCAGGGATCTGGCAGGTGTCTTGAAAACTCTAACCTTTAAATTTCCCCAGTGTTAGAAGCAGCAGAATCAAAATTATGGTGGCAATTCAGCTCAAAGTCTATTTTTCTGGATTGCAATCCGTTTTCCCTCTTACACAAACATACTTTAAATGAGAACATATTTGAGGAAAGCAAGCTGCCCACTTTCCCCTACTGTTGTTGTTGTTCAGTCGTTAAGTCGTGTCCGTCTCTTCGTGACCCCATGAACCATATTGCGCCAGGCCTTCCTATCTTTCACTGCCTCCCTGAGTTTGCTCAATTTCATGCTCGTTGCTTCAGTGATGCTATCTAGCCATCTCATCCTCTGCTGTCCTCTTCTCCTTTTGCCTTCCATCTTTCCCAGCATCAGGGTCTTTTCCAAAGAGTCCTCTCTTTGCATTAGGTGACCAGAGTATCTGAGCTTGAGCTTCATTATCAATCCTTCCAATGAACAATCAGAGTTGATTTCCTTTAAGATTGACTGGTTTGACCTCCTAGCAGTCCAGGGGACTCTTAAGAGTCTTCTCCAGCACCACAGTCCAAAGGCATCAATTCTTTGGCGTTCAGCCTTCTTTATGGTCCAGCTCTCACAGCCATACATTACTACTGGAAAAACCATAGCTTTGACTATGCGGATCTTTGTCGGCAAGGTGACGTCTCTGTTTTTTAATATGCTATCTAGGTTTGCCATAGCTTTCCTCCCAAGGAGCAAGCGTCTTTTAATTTCATGGCTGCAGTCTCCATCTGCAGTGATCTTGGAGCCCAAATAAATGATTTCCATTTCTACCCCTTCTATTTGCCAGGGATTGATGGGTCCAGATGCCATGATCTTAGTTTTTTTAATGTTGAGTTTCAAGCCAGCTTTCGCACTCTCCTCTTTCACCCTCATCAAGAGGCTCTTTAGTTCTTCACTTTCTGCCATTAGGGTGGTATCGTCTGTATATCTGAGGTTATTGATGTTTTTCCCTGCAATCTTAATTCCAGCTTGTGATTCTTCCAGCCTGGCATTTCTCATGATGTACTCTGCATATAGGTTAAATAAGCAGGGTGACAGTATACAGCCTTGTCGTACTCCTTTCCCTATTTTGAACCAATCGGTTGTTCCATGACCAGTTCTAACTGTTGCTTCTTGGCCCGCATACAGATTTCTCAGGAGACAGGTAAGGTGGTCTGGTATCCCCATCTCTTTCAGAATTTGCCACAGTTTGTTGTGATCCACACAATCGAAGGCTTTTGCATAGTCAATGAAGCAGAAGTAGATGCTTTTCTGGAACTCTCGTGCTTTCTCCATGATCCAGCGAATGTTGGCAATTTGATCTCTAGTTCCTCTGCCTCTTCGAAACCCAGCTTGTACATCCGGTAGTTCTCGGTTCACGTACTGCTGAAGCCTAGCTTGTAGGATTTTGAGCATAACCTTGCTAGCATGTGAAATGAGTGCAATTGTGCAATAGTTTGAGCATTCTTTGGCATTGCCCTTCTTTGGAATTGGAACGTAAACTGACCTTTTCCAATCCCGTGGCCACTGTTGCGTTTTCCAAACTTGCTGGCATATTGAGTGCAGCACTTTAACAGCATCGTCTTTTAGTATTTTAAATAACTCAGCTGGAATACTGTCATCTCCACTAGCTTTGTTGTTAGCAATGCTTCCTAAGGCCCACTTGACTTCACTCTCTAGGATGTCTGGCTCAGGGTCAGTGACCACACCAGCATGGACATCAGGGACATTAAGATCTTTCTTGTATAGTTTTTCCCCTACTAGAAGCCACTATTTTACTTAGGGCAGCAAAATAGTTTGAATTTGGCAATATTTCAGAATAATAACAAATCCTCTATTTGTGTTAAATGATGTGTCAAGAAATCCCATTTAATGGAAGGATATAACTGATTTAATGACAAATGGTGTCTATGAAGATAGACAGGATAAGGAGAAAGGATGGCAAATGGTAAGCAAAGCACAAGAGATTGATGGAGTCAACTAATTCTGGTTTAATTCCTATGTTCAACCCTTGGAAATATACCTTTGCCTGCAGAAGGCTCCAGCTTCAGCTGCTGCTGAAAACCCAGAAGAAGCACTAGATGGACCAATGATTCAGTATAATGCCTCTCCCTATAGTCTTAATCTTACACATATTTAACTGTGAATAAATTGAATTGAGGTCAAGATACTGACTTCTACATAGTGGACTGCATTTTAAAACTACCTAAGCACTACAGTAGCATTCCTTTAAAATACTGCTATATAAAGATATAAGACATATTTTGTTACATGTAATTTGATTTATAGGACACAGAAACTGTCCAAAAATACGATTAAAGGAAAACAATAATTCTATCCTAGGATAATTCCTAGGATGCCATCCTAGGAAGAAAAGCATGCTTACCTTCCCATGTTCTTACTGAGATTTTCCAATTAGGAGGTCATAGATGTCAGGAAAACTGATTAGCAAGACAGTGTTACTTCTTGCTACAAAATAGCTTCACTTATAATCCCTAGCAAATGTACTCACCAAGCTCAATGAAGAGCATAAACATGGATAGCAACTAACAATGAAGGCTTGACTTTTAAATTCCAGCTGTCTAGAGATTGGATTTCTGTGTTTGTTAAGTTAATAAGTATAATGAAAATGAACATAATTACTCATATTGTCCATATTGCATCTCTGCTCATACCACCAATATCTCAAAATGAATGCACAAGAAGATTAATGTTAAATTGTGAAAGACACCCATTCATCATGGGCAATTTCACCTAAATCTACCAGGAACTGAAGTTAACAACGTAACCATGTTACCAGAGATTTGTTATCCAAGCTTGCAAATTGCTAGATGGTACTTCTCATTTCAAAAGAATAAAGCTATTAAATACCTTTCTAAAAGGTGAAAGGTTTGATTGGATTGGATGGACACACAGAAATGATTTTCGAATGGTACTATTTCCCATTATTGAAGGAAGCCATAGAAAATCCGCTGCCCCTCCCCTACCTCCCCAATCACATATGTAGCAATCTGACATTTTATGAGAAATTGGGCTATCTTCTAAAGTCAATTAAAAATAGTACCAAAGGAATTACAAAGATCTTCATGCTAAGTTACTGTCAATCTCAACATGCCAAGGAGGCAATAATCATTTACACTAGTGTAATCTTCAGACTTTCAGTAGGAAAGTATTTGAATCATCCTGTGTAAGTTAATCAGTTCTGTCCACAAAGCACATTTTATTAAAAATATATTTGTACAAAATTAAAGACCTCTAAACGTTCTCTTTTTAGTTCTTTCACACTCCAAACCGCAGATTATCTTCAGATAGATTCATTGCAGAGGGAATCTGAACTGTGATGGATCCATCTGCCAGTATCCAGGAATGTCATTCAAATTTTTCTGCTCAAGGATAGCATATGCTGTACCTCACCATATATCTTCAGGAGTAATTGTATATTTTTATTTTGTAATATGGAACTGGAAGTGTGCAAGTCAATACATATACTGAGTCTAGGGCTGTGTTAAATAGCTTTCTACCAGTTCTTGAGCTGGCAAAGAACTGTACCAGTATAATATTTGCTGCTCTTATTGACAATCCATATTCTGCCATAGGGAGAATACTAACAAATCATGTTGTCCTTAATTCCACTCTACAGGGTATATTTAGGACAGAGATTGGTGGATTTACCTGGCTTTGTTTCCTCTCTTCTCACCTAATGACACCAACCAGTACCAAACATCTACCTTTGATGTGATATGGGACAGGGGAGGAGGCAATATCAACCTAATGGATGGGACTGCCCTTGAAGACTACCCAGAAGCTTCAGCTGATCCAGAATGCAATGGCACGGGCAGTGGTGGGCATGCCTCAGTATGCCCGTGTAACACCTCTGCTTTGCAAGCTGCACTCATTGCCAGTTTGCTTCTGGGTGCAATTCACAGTGCTGTTTGCCACCTATAAAGCCCTACGTGGCATAAAGGCTGGTTCCTTGAGGGACTGCCTATCTCCCATAGTATGTGCCTGGCTGGTTCAATTTGGCAGGGTTGGCATACTCTGGGTCCCAGCAATTAACCAATGCTATCTGTCCAGCCCCTGGAAGCATGCTTTCTCTGTTATGCTAGTAGATTACCTTTGTTGTGAGCTATATGGATGGAGTGTGCCTGTTCTGGCCCCTTTAGACCTCTCAATGGCCTTCAATTACCATCAGCCATGCTATTTTTCTTAACTGTCTATGGGGGTTGACTCTTATCCCAGTGCTTGGAGGCTGTGAGGGTCTAGATGGGAAAGAACAGATTAAATTGAATCCTAACAAGATGGAATTATTGTCTGCCTGTTGAGGTTCTCAGTCTGCTCTAGTGGTGTCTCTTGATGAGCAAGTGTAACTTCCAAAGGGGCAGAATTGCAAGTTGGGGGTTCTCCTGGACTCATGGATTCTGCTGGTTGTTGCCAGTGGCCTTTGCCTAGCTTCAATTGGTGTTCCAGTTACATCCCCTTCTGGGATGAGAGGATTCATGTTCTCATCACACATTTGGAATATTATAACACAATCTATATGAGGCTGCCTTTAAAGTCCACTCAGGAGCTCCAGTTGGTCCACAGGGCAGTGGCCCATGTGGGACCACATCACACCATACTGGTCTGCTAACCAGTAAGGTCCTGGGTAGAACTGAAAGTGCTGGTCTTGATCTATAAAGTCCTTTATGGCTTGGTATCAGGTCACCTTTAAGGTTGCATTCTCCCATTAGAATGGGCCCAACCAATTTAAACAATTTAAAGGAGTAGCAGCTTGCAGCTTTCCACTTTCAGGAAAGCCAAGATGAGGGGAGGCAAAGCTCAGAGGTGCAGCTTCTCAGTAGCAGGGCTGGCACTTTGGAATGGCCTCCCACAGGAAATTAGATCAACTCCTACTTTAAATGCCTTCCTGAAGCTACTGAAAATGGAACTCTTCCAGTGGGTGTTTTGATAGAAACTCCATGGTTGAGGTCTATCTTTATTAATTTGAATCAACTGTGGATGTTTTATTTAGTGTATTTCCTGTGAACTGCCAATAATGCTTTGGGATCATAGCAGGGTATTAAATAAAAAAGCAAGCAAGCAAGCTCCAGCTTCAACAATTCTGGAGAGAAGGGCTGTACATGCTTTGAGAGTAATTCTGAAAAGTGCTTTGGAATGTGCAGGAGTGTGACCGCAGCATCCCTTAGAAGCAGCTACCTTTTTCATCAGCTTCTACTGCTTTAGTGAAGTGCATTGATGGCACAATCACTTTATTTGAGTTGGTTGCTTAAGGCAGTTGCATTCTTTTTCAGGCTCATACTGAAGCCTGAATGAATGAATGGATGAATGAATGGATGCATGGATGGATGAATATATATATATTGCAGCTGGAGAGTGTAGTGGTTAGAACACCGCCTTTGATGCAGGAGACCAGGGTTCAAATCCCAGCTGGTACCTACCTTACCAGTAGGGGTTCTTGGGCAAAGACCCCCTAACACTTCACCTGCCCACCTCAAATATGAGAGTGACATGAACTAAGAGAGTCATGCTGGCTCAGACGTCGCCGGATTAACAAGGTCCGCGTCAGATGTTGGGGAACCAGGACAATCTGATGTTAAGTGGGCTACTGGAACAAACCATACATGGACGAGACAAGAGAACTTGGAATTGATGGAATGCTACTACAACAGCAGACCTAATGAGAGGGGATATATGAAATGTATGAGGGAGCTATGGATTGACAGAAGGCCTACACCCACACTAACTGAGAAACAACTAGTTACCCAGCGTTTCAACGTAGTGAAGAGGAAGCTGCTCTCACAACTTGAGATAGACAAACTCCACATTACAACCCGGACTCAAGCAGACCTAGAAGAACAAGCAGATGTGCAGCCAACACCTGAAGCTGGAATGTCACTGCCACCCCTTCCATTACAGAGCTCAGCAGCTGATATGAGGCATAAGATCATGGATAAACTAGCTACAGTCAACCCTCAAGTCCCATTACAAAGGCTCAGTGGAGAAGTACCATCAGATAGTATGCTAGAAGATGCCAACAGAGCCCTCCAGGCAATCCCTACTACCACCATAAATGAAACCAATGAATTGGTATATGCTACAGCCACTGTAATCCTGGAAATGCTTGGCTACACGATCAAGAAGAACAGCAGTACATACCCACCCTGGAAAATGAGATTGGAGGCGAAGATCAAGGCAACTCGGAGAGAAGTCAGTCAGCTGGTGGAACTACACAAGGGTGTGGAGATTAAGGATAAGACTCGGCTACTGAAAAAATACATGGGCCTGACTCCATCTGAAGCCCTAGAGACTGCTAAAGAAAGGCTCACAGCACTGGATGCCAGGTTAAGGAGATACACGAGAGAAGCAGAGGCCAAGAAGATAAATGCCCTGTTCTTCAAAGAACCATCCAAAGTGTACTCCCAACTGCAGTGCAACCACAGAGTAACAGCTGAGCCACCAGCAGCGGAAACTGAACAGTACTGGAAGAACATATGGGAGAAAGAGAAGACACATAACACCAGTGCAAAGTGGCTACAGGACCTGAAAGCAGACCATAGCAATCTCCCAGTACAAGAACCAGTTACCATCACAGTAGCAGACATCCAACAGCGGGTCAAGAACATGAAAAGCTGGACAGCATCTGGCCTGGATATGATCCACACCTACTGGCTAAAGAAACTAACAGCAGTGCATGAACGCCTAGCAGCACAGATGAACCAACTGCTATAAATACCTTGGTGTCCCACAGAGACCAGCTATAAATACCTTGGTGTCCCACAGTCACATGGGAACCATGAGGAGGAGGCAAGGAAGACAGAAATATCCAAGTACCACCAAAGGATAAGACAGGTCCTGAAGAGCCAGCTGAATGGGAAGAACAAGATCCATGCCATCAACATGTTTGCCCTGCCAGTCATCAGATACCCTGCCGGTATAGTGAGCTGGCCAAAGGAAGACATGGAGGCTGCTGATGTGAAGACCCGGAAGCTCCTCACAATGTACGGAGGTTTCCACCTCAAGTCCAATACCCAGAGACTGTACAGCAGCCGCAAAGAGGGGGGGTGGGGTCTGATAAGTGTCAAAGCCACTGTCCTGGATGAAACCCAGAGTATCCAGGAGTACATCAATAAGATGGCACCCAAAGATGAGCTGCTGAGAGAATACCTCAGGCAGCAGCAGACATGGGAGGAAGTTCAAGTGGAGGAAATACCATGGCAAGACAAGCCCCTGCATGGGATGTACCATCGATAGATAGCTGAGGTGACTGACATTGGGAAATCCTATCAATGGCTGGAAAGGGCCAGACTAAAAGACAGCACTGAGGCACTGATTGTAGCAGCACAAGAGCAGGCACTAAGCACCAGATCTATAGAAGCAGGGGTCTACCACACTAGACAGGACCCAAGGTGCAGATTGTGCAAAGAGGCCTCAGAGACAGTCCAACACATAGTGGCAGGGTGTAAGATGCAGGCAGGAACAGCATACACTGAACGGCACAACCAAGTAGCTGGCATTGTGTAGAGGAACATCTGCACAGCGTATGAGCTAGACCCCCCCCCAAGTCCAGATGGGAGATTCCACAGAAGGTTGTGGAGAATAACAGGGCTAAGATCCTGTGGGACTTCCAGATCCAGACGGACAGGCAGGTACTGGCCAATCAACCAGACATAGTCGTAGTAGACAAAGACCAGAAGACTGCGTCAGTGATAGATGTAGCAGTGCCATGTGACAGCAACATCAGAGAAGAAGGAGCATGAGAAGCTGGAGAAGTACCAGGGCCTGAAGGAGGAAATAGAGAGGATGTGGAAAGTAAAAGCCAAAGTGGTCCCAGTGGTGGTAGGAGCACTCAGGGCTGTGACTTGTAAGATGGGAGAGTAGCTCCAACAGATCCCAGGAACAACATCAGAGCTCTCTGTCCGGAAGAGTGCAGTGCTAGGAAGAGCTAAGATACTGCGCAGAACCCTCAGACTCCTGGGCCTCTGGTAGAGGACCCGAGATTGAGGAAGACATGTACCACCCATAGGGGTGAGAGGGGAATATTTTTATTGTGGCCTTTGGCCAATCAACACAGAAGCCTGAAAAAGATGTGGCTGATTTAAAGAGCTGTTAATTCTATTTCCACACATTCTGAAGTACCTCTTCTGAACCAGTTTTAAAAAATGCCCAACCCTATAAAGAGGAATGGAATAAAAAGGTTGACAAGACACAGTAGCTTGAAATACAAATGTCTAAAACACTGGAGAACCTAGAGTTAGAATTATAACCTGTGTCTACTTAATCTGGGATTCCAAAGAGTAGTATATGGCAAAGGCATGCTGATTGTTTGTCACATGCAGAGAAATAGACGTTGCTTTAAATCAAATAGCATGAGTTTTGGCAGTCCCATGAACAAGGAGTTCTCTTTTTGACCCACAGGTACATTTTGCTTGAATAAGAATAAGAGGTTTGACCTGCTGGATCAAAGATGATGAATGAATAAAGTATATGGAATTGTTTATATAACTGTTCCAGTTTATCTTCTGCCTTATTTCATGTCTTAACATAAAATCAGATGAATAAGTGTATTTTTTTTTTTTTTAATACATTCTGAACCCAAATTTGCTTCCAGCTAAGATACCATGTATACTCCTGTGGATTTAAGTGAACATCATGTAGATTATATGGCCAGGCTATATTTTGATTTACAGTGCAAATATTTGCCGGGTGTAAATTATTCATTGTTACATATCATGATTACCAATATGCTGAAAGAAAATTAGATGTCACATGATAATGGTTCTAATAAAGAGTATTTAAAAGATGGCTCTCAAAAAATAAAGTGATTAAACATGTATGATTCGGAAGGCACGTTATGGTCCCAAGGAATGTGCTGGCACAAATACTGTAGGTTATTAATTTGCTAAAGTTGCATTTCTTGACAACTGGGTGACCTTGGGCCAGTCACTCTCTGTCAGCCCTAGGAAGAAGGCAATGGAAAACCACTTATTTATTTATTTGTCCAATTTATATAGCCACCCATCTCACCAAACAAGTGACTCTAGGTGGCATACAACAAAGCACTTCTGAAAATTTTGCCAAGAAAACTGCAGGTATTTGTCCAGGCAGTTGCCAGGAGTCAAGACTGACTTGAAGGCGCAATCATCATCATCATCATCATCACCACCACCACCACCACCACCACAAATATACTAAGAAAAAAAAGAAGCTGAACTGTCAAAAAACCTACTAACCTTTCTAGAAAAAAAGTGTAAGTCAGTGATACCTAAAATATATTTTTCTAAATACCATAGCTGAGATCTAAGATGAAGAAGTTGCTGGTTCAGCTACTTAAAGGTGAGCTTAGGACTTTTTCATTTTTCAGTCAAAAGGTTCAGAAAGATGGATACTTGTCTCCATCTCACTTGTCCTTGGATTGGCTGACAATGAAGCTGGGGACAAACATTTCAGCTTCCCACAGTCTTCCTTCCATCCTCTAACTGCCAGCTACAAAAGCTGGTAAAACTTCCCTGTAGATTTTTAAGTGGAAAAATAATCACAATTATGAAGGGTCAGATGCAATCTTTTCTTCATATATAACAGGTAAACAATATAGTTAAGACTGTTCTGTGGGATTTAAGTTCTACCTTTTGAGTAGGAGCCAGTTCTTAACCATCTTGCTAGTTCTTTGTTATACTTCATCCCTTTTCCTGGGATGGTGAATTCTCTGCCATATGCATGTTTCCCAGGCAGGCTTACCCAAAGCTGGGGAGATCAAGGTTTCACCTTTTCTAAGTCATGTCAAATGGTATGATTTAGCTTTAAGCCTGTGCACTGCACTAAATCATTTTCACTCCAGTGAAACACGAGCACAAAATAAATTGGACCCATGGCTATTAGTTGACATAAGTAAGAAAGCGCTGCTCCCATAGTATTTCTCATTTTTCCATTCATTGCTCTCTGTAAAGATTGCCAATATGCAGTTGTATTATAGTGCTGGAATTCCAAGTTTTCCAATTTGTCCAGAACGCAGTGGAATGGATAACAAAGAGAACAAAATAAACACAACATACCAGCCGTGCCCAGAGACTTGGACAAATAAATCCAAATATGAGCCAAGGAGTCAAACATTGCATAGCTACTTCCATTCTAAAATAGCACTTAAATGTGGCCTATCACACTCTTCAATGCTCTTGATGGTTTCTTTCTTTCTGTAGTGAGAGCACTACTTTTAAAAGTACATGACTCAAAAGAGCTAAAGCTCTTTTCTGACAAGGCAGAACACACTGATGCTTGTGTCAAAGGTTATCATACTCATCACAAAGCAACATCCACAGAGATCTTAACAGAGCTGTAGCATATGGCAAAGTGGGAGAGTGGGTACTTTCTTCAAAATGCTCTCCTGGCTTTCTGGTCAAACTTGGAACAGCAGAATTGTGTAGCAGGTTATGTTTTGCAAAACAGATGCCCTTGGTCCTGGATGGCTCCTGATGATACTTAACCAACAATTCAACAGCTTAAAATGTTACCAAGAAATCACTGTAAACAAATCAGAAACTGGGAATAGGAGACCTCCGAAAATTGTCTGAAAATTGTCTGAGCAGTGTTTCTAAAATATATAGGATCATGTTTATTAGACCTAGGCAGAGTAAACCTAAGGTTTCTTTTTTCAGGGAGCAATCAGAAATACTGAGTCCTAGATCTTTTTTTGTTAAGTGAGGTGTAAATTGCATAATATTGCTCACGGGGTCAAGTTAGGGCCACTTGAAACTGATTGGTTCTTTGGAATGGTGGAATTAATGCCTGTATTGATGGACTACTGGTCCTTTAGTCACTGTAGATGTACAGAATCCTGCTTTATCATACCATAGCTGTTGGCAATGTTGCTGAAAAAAAAGGCTAAAAAGGCACGAGCAATTATGTTCTCTGTCATAGTGGACCAGGAGTAGGAGTTTGTGTTGTAGAGAATGCAGCATGAAGGAAGCATGTTGTTCTCTGCGACTTGGAAGCTTAAGCATGATGCATATCATGCTGCTGTTAGTTATCATACCAGAACCTCATCTTTGCATCAAACAATCCTTGGACTCAAAGGTGGATTAACATAACTATTGGGAAGAATAAAATAAATACCAGATCCATCATTATTTCTTATTGAAGCCATTACGCATCCTATTATCTATGGAGGAAAACACAAAAGCAAATCCTCCCAGTAGCATCAGCCAAGATGTGCAGTGCTACTTGCAAAAGAAACTAACTTCATCAGAGACAACAACAAGAGCTTCATTTTGTTCTGCATAATTCCGATCTCATAAACATCGCTATGCATTTGGTTGAATGCTTTTATTGGCAGAATTGTCCCATCCAGCATTTGAATCATAGCATCACTATTCCTATCTTTATTTACATGCCACTTTTTCATGAGTTATTTACATTCAAATAAATTAGACATTTTGAAAACAAATAAATAATGGAACATGGGGGGGGGGCGGTGTACGCACGTATGTATGTAAATCAATATGTAATGTGTATAGGTATGTGTGTGTATGTATGTGTGTGTGTGTGTGTGTGTGTGTGTATATATATACACACACACACACACACACACACACACTAACACACACACACACTAACACACTATAGTGGGCAAATGGAAACCATTTTATTCTTTCCCATCCTAATACAGATTGCAGCTGAAATCTGGATAAGTTCATTTTCCCCTCTGTTCTGCCGTTCTTAATGTCACTTGAAATCTGCCAATGGAGATAAATGCCTTACAACATCTGAAGTTGTAAGTACATCCATTGTTGACAGAAACCAATGCCTAGCTATGCTAAACAATAAGTGGCTGTATTTTAACGGTTCATTACACTGTTCATCTTTGATCTTTGAGCTACCAGTAAAGTAAGAGGGGTGGAAATCAAGCTCTATGAGGAATTGTTAAAGATACACATGCTTGCACAAGAGAAAATTAAGAGAAGACATGATTGTGGACTAGAAATATCTAAATGGCTGTCACATGCAAATTGGGAAGATCTGCTGTCTGTTGAAATCAAGGGCAGAACAAAGACCAACAGATTAAAACTAAAAGAAAGGAGATATAGGCTCAATTTCAAGACAAATGTTCTAGTGATAAGAGAAGTTACACAATGTAATAGTCTGCCTAAAATGGTGGTGCATTCATCCCTCACTGGAGATGTTCAAATGGGGGCTGCATGGCCATTGATGGGGAAGATTTGGTGGATTCCTGCCCTGAGTTGAACTGTATGACCCAGAAGACCTCTTCCAACGCATACAATATATGACTCCATAATAGAAAAATAGGTACAAATCAGATTGTATTACAAATCAGATTGTATTATCTTTCTAAGTGTTTCTCTGTCTTGGTGGATGCATCAAAATGCTGAAGAAAGCCAAATGTGAAGTAATTGTTCAGAATACACAGCTGAATGAGAGCTGCTTGATCATAAAGCTATAGAAGTAACACTACATGTTTTTGGCACTCACTAGATTTCGATTACTCAGACAGCGACAGAATCAATTTGCATTTTCATAAGAATAGTCTTTCTTCAAGAGCTCAGGCAATAGAAAGCATTCCCATGGCAACATTCAGAAGGCCACTTGTTACAATTATATTCGTAGTGGTATGATGACCTTCAATACTGCAGTTTTTGTGTGTAATATATACATTGATCTATGCTATGAAGAATTTAAATTTAAAAATACACATTTTTAAAGAATTTGATATATTGGTATGAAGTGTTATGGTCCTGAGTCTAATGTCTTCAATTCCTATGTTGTATATGTACATGTCAGGCCTAGCCCAAGAAACTCCAAGAGACCATGCAAAATCAGTCCAGCTAAGTTTATTAGCTACAACCTGTAGCAAGAATCTTCCCAGACTAAAACCCCAGTTCCCAAAGTCCTCCAGCCACAACAGTGGGAATTCCTCAGGGAGGTGCCAGTCTCATCCTTTTATTCCTCCCACGCGGTTCTGGTGAGCTAAGAAAATACTTATCTCCCTGGGCTTGGCCTTCATAATTCCATTCCATCACATCACAGTAGTTATACATATGAGGAAGGAAGGAAGGAAGGAAGGAAGGAAGGAAGGAAGGAAGGAAGGAAGGAAGGAAGGAAGGAAGGAAGGAAGGAAGGAAGGTCAGACAAAAATAAGCTTTTTTTTTTCTGGGGTAAGGACAGCCACCTCATTTCACAATTCACTAGCATGGGGTGATTTCAGTATCAAGAAAAATGGTCTCCCAATATATTTCTTGGCACTAACATTAATCAGTATTTCCAAGACTAATCCTAAAATTTGTTTGAAACACAGAGGAGTTATTGAAGGAATGAGAAATTTTTAGCCTGGAGAAGATGGAGGGTTATATGAGAACACTTTTCAAGTATCTGAGTGGGTTTCACACAGAAGAAGGCCAAGACTTGCTTTCTCTTCTCCCAGAGTGCAGGACATAGAATAATGAATTCAAGTTACCAGAAAGCAAATTCCTGACAGTAAGAGCAGTTAAAGAGACATGGTGGACAGCCATCTTTTAAGATACTTTAAGGCATATCCGCACTTACCATTAAAGCTGTTCCTGTTCTGTGCTCAAGCTGCCTTCATTCTAAACTGTCTGAAAAAAAACCCTGGGACACCTTTGTGAAAGGCTCACAGGGTATTCAGGGCTTATTTGCACTGCCTGGTTGCCCCATCACCACACCATGGAGACAACCATTTCTGAAGGGTAAAAATGGGTGATGTTACCTTCTATTAATCCCTCACTCATGTCAAACCAACATCAGGGTGAGTTTTTCTGTTCTACTTCCAAAGTCCACTTTTCCATATTATGTCACTCTGGGCACAACTTGATTTCAGATGGAGCACTTCGTTTGTCGCAGGCTAACCCTGGGAATTCACTGGCTACTTTGCAGAGGAACAAACATCTCTTCAACTGAGTCAGTGTTTACCCTGCTCTGTAAAACCCTTTCAAGGTGCCTTTTACCATAAACTTGGTAATAGTAAAATGGTTCTAATACTTGCTTAGTAAATAAAAGGTTGCTGGCAAACATTGACTCAGTTGAAGGAGCATTCCTTCCTATGTGAATGTGCAGCTAGTCTACAACAAACTGAAACACATTGTTTGAAGTGGACAGGAGTGTTTCAGGTGACACTGAATGAAAAAGTGTGCTTCTGAAGTGGGGCAGGAAAACCCATCTTGAGGTTGCTTTGACAGTCAGAGAAGAATTAATAGAAGGGGATGTCATCTGTTTTTGCCTTCCAGAAATAGTTGCTTGCCTGGCTCTAGAATTATACTAACTGTCCTCTTTCCTGCAGGAATGAATGCCAGGAAAATTTGCTATCTTCTAGAGAATATGAGAGTAGTACCAAGGCATTTACCCATTCAAGTCTTGTGCTTAGGGAAACAACAGCATGGCATTAGGATATGTGGATTCATGTACATGTCTAATATCTTTTGAGGCCTCCATAATAGGTTAACTGGGCTGAAGGAATAACTCTGAGAAACAGAAGGAAGAGCTGCAACCAGGAGGATGGTCAGATAAAAAAAAATCTGAGTCCAGGGCAGAAATGTCATTTGAGAAAACATCTCAAACATGACCCTCCTTCATTGTCATGGCAGAAGCATATTCAGACTTGCAAAATTCTGTTACTGTAACCATATAAGAAAAGTAGCATTAGCATAACTTTGGTTTCCTAGTCTGGTCTACCTTGAAGGGCTGACAATAGGTCAGAGCATGTGTACTACTGTAGAGAGTTACAGCTGCAACAGCCCGAAGAGAAACCATTTAATTGTTTTTATTTTCCTTTGCACTATTTATTTATGTGTTTGTCTAGATTACTTCCCTCCTCTCCATTGCCTCCCATTCCAAAATAAAAATTACATCTCCCAGCATTCCGGCTCATCCCATTATATTTAATTGAAAATCAAACCGTCAAGAAATCCAATTATGATTCTGTTGGGTAATGTGTAGTTTGGTCCCTAGGTGATGATAGTATTTGAATGACCCACAGGTGCACTTATTTGTTCAATATCAAACAAACATGGAACTATCCCCTTCAATTAGCCTGGATATATTGCACCCAATATTCAAAGCATATGTGCCAACACATGGAATAGAAAGTGAGCAGCAATTTAATTCTCATTTCTCATTATATATCTCAGCCATGCATATCTTCAAAAATATGAATTCCCATTGATATATTAATTTATGCTCGCCCTGATCAGTTTTCATAACACCATTCAAATATATTTCCATTGTACCATTCAAAGTTTTTTTTTTTAAATTAATATCTGTTCTGCTAAATGGAAATGAAAATTTTCTAAGATCATTGTACATCATTTTATCATTAGTATTCAGGAACAAGGCAAAAACAAACAAACAAAATTGTGCATTGGCATGCTGAGGATTTTCTCTGCATTATTATCCTTTACCGTTATTTCTTATTATTATTTATCTCAGCTGTTCTTACCACCTGACACTTGGTTATGATCCTATAAGTTTTGCATATACACACAAATCAGATACACATTGTCTATGGCTATCTGGAGTCCATTTGTTCAGAAAAAAATAGTCATTAATCCTATTCTTTTGAAGACAGTGTTGCCACTTGTACAGACTATATTTACTACACATGAATAGCTAGAAAACCTCACTGCAAAGAATTCTTAATTTACTGCAGCCATATAGTAAGTAACTGATTATTCTCTGGGACATTAGAGGAGTGAATTGATTGGCTCCCTATCTACAAACATAAACTCAGTTCCCTGAAAATACAATTACATCATTGTCTACCTATTGCTGAAGAGGAAGGTCAAGCTCTCTGACTGTATTTCTGATTTATATCAAATGACTGATGGCAGAAAGAAGGCTGAGCAGACATAAAAAGGACATCCTGTGATGAGACATCATGTTTTCCTGAAAAGATAATTCGGACAAATTGTTGACTCAGAAATAGAGTACACATATACATAATTTCTGAGCAGTACTGACTTTTAGTGCAAATTCCAGCACAAATTTCCAGTACGTTATCAAGAACCCTAACCTGGGGGGAGGAAGAAAGTAACGGTTTTAATATCCTACTCCAGCCTGAATCAGATGGAATTACATGTCTGCCAGCTGAATAACTCTAACATGTATTTATTTATTTTCACTAAGTGACTGATATGGTCACTAGATTTAGAAGTGACTCAAAGAGGGTTAAAAACATACATTAACAAAGGAATAACAGAGTCACTTTGTGTGAGATGGGCAGATAGATAGATAGATAGATAGATAGATAGATAGATAGATAGATAGACAGACAGACAGACAGATAGATAGATAGATCTGTTTCATCATATAAATTGGGCACATTCCCAATTTATACAGATTGCAGACTAATACAGAATGATATTTCATTTTTATTAGCAAGCTTGTCTGTACATATAGAGCTAACTAAGCAAGATAGTTAATCTTGCACCTGAAGCATCAAAGTTAAAAGCACCAAACTATTACATAGAGGCCATTTTCAGACACTGGAGCCTATGCAGCAATTCATATTTTTCTGCTTATGCACATTTATTTAAAAAATAGTCTTTTGTGCAGCACAAAATGATAGGATAGGCTATAATAATAATATTGACATAATACAAATGTGCAAACATCCCTAACCCTAATGTTTTGTGTATTGCATTGTGATCTTGTAAGTAAAAATGATCCAGAAATTAAATGAAATTACCTGAAACAATTTTGTTTAGCATAGTTATTTGTTGCACTTAAAATATCACTTTTTAACAATATAGCTCCACTTCAAGGATACAGTCTAAAACAATCTACCTCATAATATGTTTGAAGTCCTACCATGAGTAATATACTGTCAGCCCTCGAGGTAGCCCAGGTCAGGAAACAGACACCATGAGGACTACTAGAATTCTAGCAGTATAGTAAGGTATCATAGTAAAATCTCTAAAGCCTGTCAGGCCTTCCCTCAGCCCCCTCTTATATCAAACAGAATCAAAGCAGTTTTCCTGAGTTTCTTTCTCACCCCTCTTCCTATCCAAGCTGAGTTGCTATTTACTAAACTGTTCTTGCATTCCTTCTTCAAGGTTATCTACATATTCCTCTACACATTCTTATGTGAGGAAAGGACTGCAAACAGTGAAGTCAGAAGGAAATACATATACAGTAAATTGTGATAATTACATGATGAACAGAGATAGTGTATAAAACAGTTGTTGGATGGTAATAGAAATTGCAGTGCTGGTGAAGTGATTAACATGTGGCATTCCTGCTCAATTGATAAGATTTAGAATGGACGCTTTTTTGATGAATTGTAACTCACTTATTTTGTATTCAAATCTTTCTTTATTCATCACAGTCACATAATTGTCAGTAAGAGAATGTTCTGAGGAGCTGAAGTGCTCCCTTCAAATTTTTGAAGTTTTATTTTTCTGGTGTTGGATTTATGTTTATTTACTCCTTGGTATACAAATTAGAGTATTTATTGTCTGTACAGTGCAGCAGGACATGGCCATTGGCAATGCATTTATAGTGGCATATTATTTATTTATTATTTCAAATTCGACCCCCCCCCCCAACTCCACAAGACTCTGGGCAGTTTACAATTCAGAAATGAAAAGAAATATAAAAGACTACTGATGACCAGAAGACAGAACCAAAAACCCAAAGAGGCTCAATTACCATCCTAGCCCAAGGCCTGGGAGCACAATCAGGTCTTTAACAATGTGCAGAAAGTCAAAAGGGTGGGGGAAGTACAGATCTCCTTATATGTATTGTAGGGTGAATGGTGCATGGTGTTATGAGGGATACCCTTTAACAGATTAGTCCTGAGTAGTAGAGCTGTGTCAGTCCTTCAAGGTAGTCCAGACAGGAAACTACAACCCTGAGCGCTATTGTAAGGTTACAGTAACAGAATCTTGCAAGTCCAAAAGTGCTTACTCCCTTCTTTGCCTTGACTTTCCAGAGAACTATGGAGGGTCCCTTCTGAGATGCTGACTCCATTCCGTTATTATGAACTGGGTAGGATTTAAGGAGGGGGGTAGAAGACAGCTCATTGGCTTTGCTGGTCCTTTTTTGCCTGTTCCTTACACTTCCATTTGGGTTGGATCATTTTTGGGTCTACTCAGCTTTTTTGCTTTTAGTCAGGCTGGCAGTTTATTGAGTCAACATGCTGAGACACCAAAGAATGAGTAGCCTCTGTGCAGTCTATACCAGTGATAGCGAACCTTTTGGGCTCAGCATGTCAAAAATTCGGAAAATGCCTAACTCGATTCTGCTGGCGTATCACCCCCCCCCCCAAACAATAGAGAAACAATTCTTTGCATATTCATTTATTTAAAAAAAATACAGTCCAATCATATGTGGTACTGTGTGTTATATAAAGAAATGTCAAATAATTACAAAAATGAAATATGAGTAAAGCAAACTCAGTTTCTTTGGTAACTCAAACAGGAAGAATAGTTGTTGTCGGGTGTTGGTGAATGCTAGTGTGTCACCCAAAACATTGTGGTGTGTCACCTTTGACATGCATGTCGTAGGTTTGCCATCACTGGTCTATATCAAACTGATCAATTTCAGGGGATAGGGCAGAAGCTCCCCTTGAATCCTGACAACTTACACCCAGAAAAAAGATGACCTGTGGGATGGAACAGAATAAGCAGAGTTCTCTCATTTGTTCCTTAAGAAAAGATGGTCTGGATATATAACAGAAATGCACTCAAGAACGACTAGCTATCTGCTATTCAGATGGCAGGGGTGTCAATTTTATTTCCCTATGTTTTTGCTCACTGCATCCTTTATGAATTTAGTTAATAAAAACAATGACTTTTCACCCACTTTTGGTTCATGCCATCAGTCTGGTGGGTGGACAAATGTCTTTGTCCAAACCATAAGAAGTGATTTTCCTTCCAACAAGTCTAGTTTTTGTGGTCCTTTTGAAGTGGAAGCTGGAAGTATGCAAGTATATTAAGGACTTAGTATGCTTTTGATATAAGGTGGTGCTTATACATCCTTTATAAAATTGATGCACTGTGGTATCCAAAAAGTGATCCTGTAGTGCAAATTAAACTAGGCCAGCCTGACCATAGAGACAAAGGTATTCAACTTTGTCAAAGCTTCCTGCCATGTATTGAGATAGTAAAGATTTCATCAGTGTAAGTTGCTCCTGATGGCTTGAATCCATCTTGCTTGAGATGCTGATGTGCACGTTTTTTTTTTTTAAAAAATGGTTTATGAATGGTAGCCATATCATCTTCTTTCATATATTCCCCTTGGATACTATAGCTAGTTTCTTACAAAGTACAAAGCTTATTTCTTTAGCTGTGCAATACCACATGTCCCAATATCTGAAAATGATCTCTCTCCTACTCCAGAAATGCTGTATATTTGGTATCTCTCTGAAGAAGTGCACTGTTGTTGCAGCTATAAAATGGGTTATGCTGATTTATATCCAGACCACGGGCTTTTTATTTTTTTATGTTTGTTCTAATGATGAAATCAAATAACATCTTGAGATTGACTAAGGACTAATAAATGCTACCGATTGATTGATTGATTGATTGATTGATTGATTGGTAGTGGAGCTCCAAACAATATCATCTGTTTGCAATAAATTATGCATGCACTATTTAAAAACAAGTGACCTGTTCTTCAAGGGGGAAAAATCTCAATACCACTGCAGAATCTGCATGTGAATTTGTGTACTTAAACAAGCAAACAAAACCCCTCCTCTCCCTGGGATGAGTGTTCAGCAGCCTGTGTCTGGATAAAATGCATTTGCTGGGATAAAATTTCTCCTGGGATCCTATTACTTTTTAGGCAGCTATGACAAGCTTTCCTTCCAGAGCAGAAGCTAGAGTCCAGCTAATCAATATAGATTCAAATAAATCCAAAGAAATAAAGGAGTAAGAACAATTTCAGAGTAACAAGCATCAACAATGAAAGTACTGGATTATTTCACCTTTCTCTTTTGCTGCTGTGTTTTAGCCACTGTATCCCAAAGCCCGCTGAGATCCTTCTGTTAAGCTTAATGTTGGGGCTGTAGAATGTTTGCACTCTTCAGAAAAAGGATGATAGTCAGGGTGAGAAGGAATAAGAATAAATGCATTCATATCTTTCTTTGGCCTGAAATCTAGATAACAAGTAGTTAATTTCCATTTAATGTGATACCTTTATCATTGGTTGTCATCAAATAAATACTTTAACCAAAGATAAATTGGTAAATCAAAGACAACGCTCAATCAATCAGAAAAGGAGTTTTCCAATCCAGTGAGGAACTGAACTGGAAAGATAACCACAAGAAAATGACTGCAGGAAGGATAAGAAAGCTAGACAAATTGGGACAGCACTTATGAGACAAGCAACGCCTGTCCAAATGAGGGAAAGAAGGAGGAAGGTGGAAAAGGGAGAACTCAAGAGCAGAAGGTACATGGTTTATTTATTAAACTTATATGCCATCTGATTCCCAACAACACAGAGGTGAGGAAGCTTTTGTATCAATCTTCAAGAAAGCTTTAGTCTGAGCGGTCAGCTCTAAACAGTTGTGGCTAGAAAACAACAGATCTTCAAAGAATGCCTTTTTGAAGTTCTTCTTACAATAAATATTCACTGAAAGATCCAAAGACAAAGCCTAAAAGACTTCAGGCTTGAATCTTTGGGGGGAAAAAATCAGTGAAGAAAGTGAATGAATAAGATAAATAACCCCTTGAATGCTCCAAACAGAAAAACAAAAGAAAAAACACATTTAAGTATGCACTGAACAATAACTAATTAAATGCTTGTTAAGTAAACTTTTTTCTTATAAATAAGTTGTGAATCAATGTTTTTATATTTAGTTCACTTTAAAAATAAATCTCCTGAGTTACCTGTTGTGGGAAGTATTGTCTTTATAGACTGGTTTATTTGAAACACCTGCAATGTTGTTGTGGAGGGGAAAAAATGGAGAAGGAAATTTATGTACATTATTGTAAAATTACTAGAGGAAATTCAGGGTATACAATAAACAAACAAGCAAACAAACAAGTAAATAATATAGCTATTGCTTACAGTCCCTTGCCTATTTTTTCAAACAGAAACCTCATCCCATAAATCCTTTGTCTGTTCTTCCTAGGTTCCTCCTTGCCATATAAAATAATATCTCTTCCTTCATTTGTTTACTCACCAGGATCACATGTCACCACAGTGGTTGCTTTGCTAAAAAGTAATCAGTGGTAGTATACCAGAAATTATTCAAAGGAGTGCTATCTATAACATATCTCCCTCTCTCTTTCTTTCCCTCTCTCTCTCTCTCTCTCTCATCTCTGTCATCTCTCTCAATTAATAGGAGTGGATGAAGCACAGAGTGTCAGGAAGTTTCAGCTTTGCTTTAGAGAGGACCAAATCTCTAAGAATAAGCCTAGTTTGACTTGGCATTTGGTATTGGGATAAGTCTCATGTACACTTCCAATTCATAATGAAGGATGAATGAATCATTACTTAAATGTGGTGCTTTAAATTTTTTTGTCTGTTTGTTTCTTTTTAGCCTAAGTTCAGTTTGGGTGGGAATTTTAAAAGGGCTTCCACAGTTTTGATGTTGGGGTGTGGGGAGGTCTCATTTATGCCAGTGGAAATTTGTAATGTTTGATAGAAGTGGTATAGAAATGAGGAGAATTCATTCCGCTCACATTTAATGCCAATTTTATTTCATACTCTGAAAATCAAACAAAATAAAAACACATTCAAAACAAAACAAAAAAATGAAATGTACTGATCCTTCAAAATTCCCACTTCTACAATTACTATTGCAATTTTGTGGTACAATTCTGTGATACAAGTAACATAAAATGTATATAGTGGAGAAAAGGGCACAAAATCATATAAAAGTAAAAACGTAACACATTAAAATGCATTATATAAGGAAAATGTCTTGAAAAAATATGTATACTGGGTGAATAATGCATATCCTAGGAAATGCATATGTGCATTAAACTGCACACAATGGCTTATTCAAACTTACACTAGCCAGTCATATTATATATTAGGAGATAGATAGATGATAGACAGGTAGACAGATAGACAGACATCCATGCCAGTAATTAACAGGGAGCCTGTATGTTGTAATGGTGAGGTGCCTTTGGTGAGAAATCTTTTTTCTTCCAGATGCCGGACTTCCGTATCTTCAGGCCACATTCCTATCAGGAATAATGGGAGAAAAAAATTATAAATTCCCTGAACTCTAGGTGGCTTACAACTATCAAACAAAGAAATTACAATAAAAGCAATAAAAGATAAAAGATAAAGATAAAAGATGGCAAGCACAAGTAGTGCTAAGAGAGCTTTTCCAATCTCTGAAACCATTGTTTTTATTGGGATTTTTCAAATAAGAGTACTGAGCAAACACTTTTGACATATCATGTCCTGAAATACTAATTCCTCGGAATTTTCAAAAGTCTTCTGAATTAGTAATAAGAGGAAGAAGAGCTTTGTTTCCTGTCCTGAATGATTGATTAATCCTTCAGCAATTTAGATTATGCAAGTTATGTGAAGAACATTTACCAGTTGCAAAATGTTTAAAAGCTGTCTTAAGGATTTGGTCAACTCATCATGAGCCAGTTTGCTCCATTGCACCAAGCAAGAGATAAGGGAAATATTGGCTGTTTCTCCAGAAATGCAACCATAGCCTAGAAGATAACCAGAAGGCATTCTGAAGGAAGAAGAAACAACATGCTGATGAAGTACTGCATGTTTGCACAGAGCCAACTGACTGGACATCCCTAGTCCTAACACAGCTGAACTGGTTGCCCTTCTCCAAACCGTCATGTGGCAAAATGGCCACTTGTGTTATCTCAGAAAGAAGGAGGAAAGTGATTTGGGACACAGTGGCATTGTTAGGTAGGCTGAAGCATCTAAATAAACATGCATTCTGGGAACTTCTGCAAGAGGCATATGAGTATGTAAACATGAAGGCTTAGTGGCATTTCATGGTTATGTGGATTAGATCCCCACCTTATAACCAACATGTACATATGGTTGGAAACTTCTTTAAGAGGAAAAAAAAGAAAGGACAATACTTTCAGTGCCATCAATATGATGATAGCACATTAGTACTAATTTTTAAAAGTTGGATGGTAGTAGGAAGAACAAATAGAAGTGCTGTTTTAAATGTAGAATGTCAAGTTAAAGGTTGTCTTTCTTTTAAAGAAGATTTTACAAGTTAATGGATAGCCAGATATAAAAGAAATAAGGACAATGCTGATGTGTGGTTGCAAAATATTCATTGTATGCTGTAAAAGGTAACAAAATGTCCCATTTTGTGTTGTACAATAAAACGTAGTTTCTGTAAAGAAAATTATTACTAAGGAAATAAAAAGTATAAATATAAACCTTGTTGGGTTTTCAGAAAAGCCATGGTTTCTATATATATTCTGAAAAACAAGAAATAATTGTATCTACCCCAATAGGAAGTGTTCTGGCTTGTTTTGGAATTAATACGCTTAGTCAAAAAAAAAAAAATGCTGTATGAAATTTGCTATTTTGGTTTAAATACTATTTTTGCTTATAGAGCAATGCACTGTTCTGGAACAGTTTTATGCAAACAAATGCATAAACATTAGGTTTTTCTTTTCTCTTTTTTATGGTTAACTTTATATCTTTTGAATTAACTGTACTGTTGAAATAATGTATCCATAAAAATAGAAGCTTCCTTTTTAACTTGTACTAGCTATTTTCCTTTTGCATTGCTGTTCGTTGTTATCAGAAGCCTTTGTGATTTTGTAGAATTACAGTAAAAAATTCAGTTCCTTAGAACAGGGCAGAGGTGATAATTGTTGGCACAATATGATAAATGATAGTGAATGTTCCTGCCTCCTTCCCTCCCTTAGTATACTTGAAAAATAACTGGAAAGCAATTATTTTAGGATGCATATATTCTGCTATATGAACATGTGGAAAATATATTTATATGGACTATATTTACAGTTTTAATTTTGAAAAACCTTAATATAGAGTTTTCAAATGTACTACATAGCATATTGATACACACATACACATATATTATAAAGAGGGAAATAATTTGTTCTTCTATTTCAGTTATCCACACAAGTAAAATGTTAAAGATGTAAAATGAAAAAAAAAAAAAATAATTTCATTGCCTATTTTAAATAAAATATCTACTTTTATTCTAAAAAATCCCTACAGTGACCAATAATGACAGTAGGGTAGATGTCAGGAATCATCATGATCATGTTTTCCATGTTATGAACATGGAATGTTCATAACACGGAAACCAAGAAATTAAGGTGCCTCTCTAAGGAGTACCTGTGGATGATCCTGTCATTTTCCTTCATCTGGAGATGATTCTGAACAGCTGAATTGATTGCCAACTCCTCTAATTGCCGTGTGCATTAGCTCCATGAAAAAATGGAGCTGTATTCAATCTGTCATCTTCCCTGGAAGCTGAAAAAGTCTGTTCTTATCCATTGGCTTCACATTCTGGCTCTCTGGAGCTCATTGACCCCTTGTATAATTGGTGAATACTCACCATCTTAGATGGAAATATTGTACATAGTCACCATTTGTGCAACATTTAATGAGGGGCTAAATACCTTTCATAATGTTTTGTCGTGGATTCATCCAGTACTTCCTACACTGTTATCTTTATTTCTTAAGATTTTAATTTGCCACTTTAATAAGCAGGCTATTTACACTTTCTACAAATCCAGAGACATATCAATGGAAGGTGGGACTATCAATGTCTGTATCACTGAAGAAATGCTGTCTTTAATAGCTGTTTTGTCCTGAGTTATCAACTGTTCCAAGGATCTTGTTCCCTCCCCCCCAGGAGGGAGAAAATGGCTCTCTGGATGTTCATCTCTATCATCCTTGATTAATGTTTGATAGAAGTCAGAATCCCACGATAGCAAAAGAGTCACAGTTTGCTATACCTGTGCTAGAAAGACATTTTAATAGGGAAGCAAACTGGTGTTTGGCATTGTGAAATATGTGACTGAAGTGTTTAATAGTAGATACAGTATATATTGCTGTATATTTACTTTTGGCTTTAAAATCTTTTTTTAACAATTAAAATGCTAGGCAACTTTTAAACCTTTTTTAGGCTTTGCACACTCTGTTTGCATAGGAATAATGATATGCATGTTCAAAAACAGATGTAACAAGAAGAATTGCATTCCAAACTAGAATACAATCAGCAGTACTATAAGCCATAGCAATAAATAAAATTAAATTATTGATACAGAACAGAATCTAAAATCAATAGAGCCTGGATAATTGCATTGCATATAAATAATTCAGTTTTCCAGATAATAATGCTTTGAGAATATTTTTTTACATTCCTTTCTAGAGTTATCACAAGTACCACTATATGCCATCTCCATATTTTAATATCTCAGTGGAATTTTGTTTTTATATTAGATAATACACTGGTTCCTTATTTAAGAATGGAATATATTTAGTTCATATATTTTCAATAAGTATTGTGATATGTCCACAGGGAATCCTCTTCACAGTAAAATAACATAAATATGAGCTGTTCTTATATTTCCTATCAAGGACAACAGAAGAAATTGGTTGCAATATTAACAGTAAATATTGGTCATTCATATTCTTCAAGTGCAACCTTATATTCAAAACTCTCAGGAGATAACCCTCAAGTGAGAACATTTCTGGAAAGGAGAATAAGAGACTGATACATAGACAATATTCCTTACTAGCCCAAGGGAGCCATTTCTTGAAAATATTAACATTATACTGTAAATCCTCTTCTCTGTTTTGTAACTTTACTTTTTGAACTCTGAATTTGGCTCTAGTTTATTGTCAAAATAATGATATGTTACTTCTAGGTCATTTGGTAAAGGGCTGCCATATGGAAAATTAACATATGGCTCAAAAGTTGTATTCCTTTGAATTATCAGGACCCTCCCCCCCCCCCCCCAAAAAAAAAAAATCAGTCTGGCTCTCTGTTTAGGTAAGAGATACAAGCAAAGAAAAAATGACTATTATCTAGACAAGAATGACTTGATTACTTTAGCAACACAATCTCAGTAATTCTGTATATAGGCTCACCATGTTAAAATAACAGAGATGAAACTTCTGACAGCACTGAAACTGGTGCCATCAATACAATTAATTTATGCTGCTGTGCCTACCTACCAAATATTTAGTTAAACCAATTCAACTGTATCATTCATTACCAAGCAAGTTTCATGTCTCTTCTAGGAATTGCTGCTTTTAGAAGGAGAACACACTTGAAAATAGTTCTCATGTTTCATGCTCAGGCTTAATGCTTCACAGTTTCCAAACAGCATCAGTCATTTGAAATTATCTAGAGAAATATTAGAAAGACATAATATGTTGTCAGTAGGTTATATAGGCAAGAATTGGATCTGATGCAGCTACATCAACATTCTTACCCAGTTATTGTTGACATGCTAGTGTTATTCAGATTTTGAATAAAACAAATGGGGAAAGAACATTTCCAATTTATGTGTTCACAATATGTCTAAATGAAATTATATAAATTGTGTTCCAGTCCAGAAACAGGAACACGCATATGCAGCACTGGCCATCTTCACAATTAAAAAAAAAAAGTCACAGATTTCAGGATTCTAACCAATCATTTGCTAATATCTGTAAGTTGTATTGATATCTATAAGCTCCTGTAAGGGTGGGCAGAGTGGGTATGTGAGCAGGCTCTTTTGGGAAATGGTACAAACCAGCAACAGACAGACTGTGTTTCCAGGGAGGCTTTTATTATATAAAATTTAAAAAACTTACTTAGTGCCCTAATTTCTATCTTACCAGTTACAGTATTACTACGCCTATGCTATATTATCTTATAATTATACTAACAACTATGTTTATATCTTATTCCTAAATACTCTATACAATTCTGTTGCTTGAGCTTACACCAAAGTCTTTAGCCACCTTCAAGCTGACTTCTGTTGCCATCAGCTGCTGTTCTAAACTGTTGCTGAAGCCACAGGCAGTTTCTTGGTCTGTGCTGTGGGAGAAAGGAAAGATACTTTCCCAGCTGCTGGCTGGCTGTAGCTTCTCAGTGTTACTGCTGGACTGGTGACGCCGCTGGGCTCTGCTTCTCCTTTCAGCTTGTCTGCTGCTGGTTTGATGAAGTCCAAGCTGCTTCTCCTTTACCATCAGTTGCCTGTTGAGCTGACAGCTGTTCCACTCTCTTGGCTGCAAATTTTTCCTTTGTGCTCTCCCACATGACACATATCTTCCATGTACACACCCACACTCAGGTGCTGTCAGCTTTTTCCTTTTATAATTGGAAACCAGGCATGGTCCAGTGTTCTCCAGTCCCAGTGGAAAAGTCAAAGGGAAGCAAGGGTTCATGCTGGCCCCTGCAAGGCTTTTCTTCCACATATGCTCCATGTCCTCTCAGTTGAACAACTTCGTCTATCAGCACCTAGCAAGCAGGCCTTCTCTGTCCTGGTGCCTGCCTTTTGGAATGGTGTTCTCCCAGAGATCCGTTTGGCTCCCTTCCAGAAAATCACTGAAAGCTTGGCTATTCTCTCAGGCCTGGGGTAGGGTGATTGCTGAGTCCCAGTGGGATTTTTTTGTCTGCTTTGTATGTTATTTTCTTCAGGACTCATATGATCTATATTCCTATTTCATTGTTTCCTGCTTCTAAAATTATAAGTTGCCCAGAGTTGTGTGGAGTCAAGCAGTCTGTACATTGTATCAATCAATCAATCAATCCGTCAGTCAGTCAGTCAGTCAGTCAGTCAATCAATCAATGATACAAGCCTGAAAACCCAGGAGTAATCACCTAAAACAGCATCATCCAGGCAATGATAATCTTTGGGGAAGCCCCTCCTTCCTGTGCCACAATCTGCAAATAGCACTCTGCAGTGACACAGAACGCTCTTCTCTGCAATGATATTCATGATCTGGACTGAATTCCTGTTTGACATGTTGATGTGTTTCAGGTAACTTTTTAAAAAACTGCATTGGCCTTCCTTCCCCAGTTGTTACATTCCCTGGTTAATTCTGTTTGCATGGATTATTTTTATTCAGGTTTTTACTCCAGTATTACTTTTTTGTGTACTCTGTTTTTCTTTTATTTTTTAAAAAATGTATGATTTCTGTAAAACACTTTTGGCTTGTATACAAGAAGTCATTTATGGGCCTATTTCATGAAGCAACATGGTCTCTCACTTTTAAGAACAAAGCAAATAACTTTGCTTCATGCTGTACCCCTTCCCAGCTTTCTTCTGCAGCACTGGCCAAAGTGTTCTTGGCTGGGCAGCTTCACTTAATATTGAAGAAATATAGTTGCACTCTTAGTGAACACCAAATATGTTCCAAGCAAGTCATGCTCAGCCAACATTGTAAGAAGTGTTGCTGTTCATCAAAGTCTCCAGACCTAGGGTACCCTCTGTATACACCAAAGAACTTCCTCACTAGAGAGGTTCAGCACATGAAAAATTTCACTATGTGCACTAAAGCTGCCCAGCCAGGAAGTAATTTGGCCTGCTGTGGAGGACGAAGCTGAAAGAAGCCTTCTCCCATTAAGGGGAATCACATCACCTCTTTATTTCAATGAAGAACATCACATTGTCTCTACATCATGAATCTCTTAATCAAGGAAGCACACTTAAATCACTTTGCACAGGCCTTAGATTGAAGCAAATAATTTCCTAATGTAGGATGATGTGCCAAATTAGTTCATGTATCATTAATCCAGTGATAAACAGGAAATGGGTATTAGAAAAAATAAGGTTTCAATTGTTGCAGAGAAATTTGGGCTCAACTACAGATTTGGAACATCATCTGAACTGCTTCAAAGTCCTAATCTAGAACTCCAGAAAGGACAAGATCTACTCCAGGTTACTTCAGGAGCAGCACGATCCAATTCTGTTCCCAAATCTGAAGCAGATTTGGAAAACCCTGTTCTCCTTTCCTATTTTTTTACATGGAAAAACATAAATGCCTAAATAGCTATAATATTTCTACTTTTTATGAAAATGACAGGAAGTCTGAAAGGCAATCTGATTATAAGGATTAAGTGTGCCAAATTTCATAGAAATTGATGTTTAGAGCAGTGCTCCTTTACACCATGGTATAGTGTATTTTTTAAAAATATTATTTTTGTTTGCTTTGAGAAATAATATGATGTAACTTAACAACAGACAAACTTTCAGTCATAAGGCATCCCTATTGCAAATGTTAGACACATAGGTTGAGGTAGTTTTGCTCAATAATATGATGTAAGTAATAAGGTGCTGTTTGCTGAATGTGGTATTGAGGAATGAGAGTATAAGAAAATTAATTCACTGGGTGTTTCCAGAACAGAAGAATTACTAAACCAGCCAACATTTGGAATTTCTAAAAACAACTCAATTAATTATTGGTGAGTGTGTGTATATACAGTGTATGTATATATATATATATATATGAATATTACATGTATGAGTGGATATGAACATGTCAGTGAGAAAACAAATAGCCTTACTATTATGAATCAATCATCATCAGTTGAATCAAATGAAGAATTTGAAAAAATTGTTACAAAATATTGCTAGAACTGAGGCAGATGTGCATGAACCTTCTTCCTCTGGCCAGAAGGCATCATATTAAAGCATACTTAACTTGGATCTGGAGAAAACTAGTCTGCCACTATCCATCATTATAATCACCCTCATCCTCATCATCCTCATGAAACCAGGGCTAAATTTAAGATTAATCTCTGGAACAGAAAAAATACTGCAAAGATTATGAGTACATGAAGCTACAAGAATGTATGTTTGTTTATATAATTTCAGTAGATGCCTTTGGCTGGTTTCAACTGTCTCTTCCTGATTTATGCTACTTGTTACTATGTTTTGTGCTACTCGTGTTCCTTTGGAATTCCACACAGTCTGACTTCATGCCTGATTTATGATTTGGCTTGGATTTATCTTACTTTTCCATTCAACTCTAACTTGTTTGCCTCTTAGTGAAATTTCATCAAAAATCTGCAGCTTCTGGCACTAGCTCTCATCCCACTAATTGCTGTCAATGTCCCTAGAGATGTCATGGGAAACAATCAGGACCTCAGGCAAAAAAAAAAAAAAAAAAAGTTTTCCCAACATTATTGTAAAGTAGCTTTATGTTATTTAAATTACCAATATGTTTTTATTTAGGGGCTAAAATGAGAGACAATAAAGGAAGTGATACAGCTTTGAAGGGAACTCACATTCCTTTGGTCAACACACATAAATGCATCATACATACTTATCACAGTATTCCTTTTGGTGTAAATAACATTATTCAGTGTGGGAAATGAATGAGGAATACAGAGCAAGAGAAATTAAAGGCAGAAGATAAGAGGGAAAAAAAGACCTAGTTTATCACTGCACTATTCGCTGCCCCTCTCCGTACCTTTCAGTCCTTACAAACCATCCTTGCTTGTATCACATCCTTAGATTGATTCATACATTGCTTTTTGTTCTTTAAACTCCTCATCTCTCTCATTTTGCGGATTTCATCAACTCCATCAACCATGATTTGCTTGACTGTCCTTTTGATCTATTCCCTTTTCCTTCACACATTCAATCCTTATTCATTATCTCTATAGGACCAAACCACCTCAACCTACTTTTTTTATACTGGTTGCTCACTTTTGCATTTGGTCCACATTCATTCATCAATTGCTCATTCTTGACCCTACCACTTCTTGATTTATCATGCACACTTCTTTAGTAACCCATTCCTACTTAATTCAACTTACTTTCATTTTTCCCTGACATGCACAACTTTTACTCCCTCATAACAAAGCTGGCAAAACTATATACTTACATACAGCCATTTTTGGTTTCTTCAGCAATCATTCCTAGAAGCAGACAATCTACTATCACAATTTCTACCACATTCATATTACCTTAAAATGTATACATCCATTTTCCTAAACATTCTACTAAGGTACATAAATTCATGTACTTGCTCTAATTTTTCACCTTTTATGCTTGCAATTGTTTGCACCATCTTCCATATCAAACACTACCAGCTTAATTAATTGTTTTTATCTCTATGTTCCTCATTGCATCAATCTAAGATTTACCGCAAATCCTTCAGGTTTTCAGCCAATAATACATGTTTATATCCTTAACCAATATATCTCTAACATCACCACAAACATTCCTTATACATGTATCCATTAATACATTAAGCAACCAAGAAGACATCATTCATCCAAATCTTATTCCTTGTTCAAATACTGCTCTTATCATAGTCAACAACTAACCATTAATTGCCATGTTCACCTAACACTCTTCATCATTAAAGCCTATTCTCTTTATCATAAGTTTTCTCTAAATCAATATACATACAATAAATTTTCTTTGTTGAAGATTAATCTACCTTTCGATACTTTTTATACAGGAGTCATATTTAGTCAATGGTCATTCTATTTTCACTCTTGTTTCTTTCATTGCTTTCTTCTTCTTCCATGTCCACTTTTTTTCTTAAGATCCATTCTTAACATTATCAAAAAATGATCTGTTCCACATTCAGAACTTCTCATCATCCTTATATCCTTCACTGATTGTCTCAATCTTTTATTGTAAACAATCAAATCAATCATATTTTTAGTTTTATATCCATTTCTTTGCCATGTGTATCAGTTATCTGAAGAATTCAATAGTTCTATCAGAATGACAAAACAAAATAATGTATTGATGTTTGATGTTGTGAAATAAGCTCTGCCTGTTATGCAAGTGCAAGCAATGTCACAAGACATGTACAAAAGCAGATGACAATGTTCTAACAATTATTTATTCATTCCTCCCTCTTACCTGCCCCCCCCCACTACCGATGCCCATGGATTGAAGGAAGGAATTTATTAATTTATGAAATTTGTATGCTGCCCAGATCCCAATGACTCTGGGTGCATCACAATCAAAACAAGGAAATTACAATAAAACTAATTAAAAAGAAGAAAAAAAAGATAAATGATGGTAAGAATGACAGACTGCATAGAAACGAAGAAAGGCAATGCATGCATGAATGGACATATGGTTAACCATGCACTCAAACATCTTCTAAACTTTTTCATCTTGATTTTCTGAATGGCACAAGCATTTTTCTATGCTCTCTCATCTCATTCCTACCTATTTATTCATGTCAATAGGGAATAGCTATTTTCCCTGGATCACATTCATTTCAAATCTTGCATAATTTCCTGCAGAACTAATCTCTGCTACTTTCATTATATCATCAAACCAGATGGGTTTGTAGAAATCTCTCTCTCTCTCTCTTTCTCTCTCTCACACACACCCCCCTTTCTGAAAAATAGCATCCCACAATGGCATATGTTTCATGTAATTGATTCAAGTTAGTGTCCTATTTTCCGTAAAAGAGTGTATTGGATGTCTTAGGTCTATGCAGGACTGCAAGATTAATAATGCGAGATACAGACCAAATGCAATGGATCACTGCTTGTATCAGGCAACTTGCCAGTTTCTGCATGTGTGTTGTCCATCCTGCTGATCAGTTTCTCAGTGCACTCTAAAGTTGCTTACTAGTTTAATTGCCAATTTGTGGCTGTACCCAGAAATAAAAAGGTAACTCAGATGATGGGTAAACTGCAGCCACATCATAATGAATGAATGAAGAAGAAATGTGTAAGAGTGAAAGCTGTATGAAACTTGTTAGGGTAGTTAAACAGGGTGAGCTCCTTGCATCCTTTGAAGACAAATATTAAGGAATATCTGGCAGAGATACATCCCCTAAATTGTCAATTCCCAGTGTCTGTCCCATTCATTCCTGGTGTAGGCACCACTATATTTCTGAAAGGTTATTGTACAAAATTGCTGGTTGTAGTGAGGGACAAAGGGTTAGAACTGACATCCAATAAACCCAGAAAATATTACATAGTTTTTACACTGGAGAAAAAAATGCAAATTAAGCAGCCATTGTTATTGCTGTGTGGAGGGGGAGGATTTCAGATTGCATTACTGTTTTTGAATGTGGCATATTGCTGCAGCTCCATCTGTCTTTTATACCAATTGCTGACATTGCAGTATGTAGATAAGCATGGTCTGACAGTTTTCTAGGCAGTTCCTTGTGGATGGTCTCATTAAGTTCATGCGGTGGAAGTTTCATTTGCAGCAACATGGGTCAGGGCTCAGTGTCAATAAGAAAAGAGAAAATCTTGCCAACTCCTTGTCTGTATTCATCTCACTTGTTTAAAATAGGAGACAAGAGAATGTGATGATGTCACCGCCCCAGTGTTCTGAGTTGAAAAGTGTTTTGAGCTCATCATCTTCACAGTGTGGTTTCTACTGTGTTCAATATGGTTTGACTTGCTGTGCTTTTTAAATTTTCATGAAAGTTCCTGAATTTCTGAGAGTGATTATTTTTGGTTGGAAGAATCAAAGGAAAATATGCAATTCCCTGTTTGTTTTGTTGTTATTTTCAGGAACAATGGCTTTGAAATTTTCAAGATTTTATGTCTATTTGATGAATGTTATGTTTACCTCAGAAATCTTCTTTTTTGGTACTCTGTGCTGCTCCTCACACTTCTTGAACATGTTGCTGACTTTGGCACTAGGCAGTTGGAAATAGGAAATATTCCAGGTTCTCATCTGATGGCCATTTAAATGGCTCCAAAATGGCCTTGCCGCGTTTCTCCAGGTAGCAGTGTGCCCCGTATAGATCAGAGTTCTCTTCCTGTAGTGCCAAAATTTTTCCTCTAAGCAGAGGCAAAACCCAATCAAGAAAAATGTTGGAGACTTTAACATAGTACAGATGTTCTGGAAATTGGTTTTTTAATTTGGTGGTCCTTTCCGTAATGTCTTCCTGCCATTCACTGAACATCCAGCCCAGGATGAGGCAAGAAGCTGTACTTCACCTACATCCTTCTCTTCCCGCCATAGCCTGTTTGTTTTAATCTACTTCTGGGTCATAAAAAAGAAACTCAAACTGAAATGTTAAATTAACATTAAAACACTATGGGGTGGTGTGCCCAGCCATGTTTAAGTACATTGAGAGGCACTGATTTTAACAGGATATGTTTTAGAGCAAGTGCTTAACTCAGTCATGACTTTTTTCTATAGATTTATAAGCAAAGCAGGTCTTGTACATGGTATCTCAAAAGAATAAAGTTCACAGACTTAGATGGTGCTCTGTGTTAGTCTCTGCCCCCTCCTTTTTTATATATAATTATGGCCACAAGAGAATTTAGGAAGGGTTTATTGTATTTATTACTTTTAATTATTTATTGTAAAAAAGCCACAAAAATCACATTATTAAAAAAAATAAAACCCTTCTAATATCTAATCTTCCAGCCTGATCATTATTTATAAATGTAGAGAAGGAAGGAAGGAAGGAAGGAAGGAAGGAAGGAAGGAAGTTAGTTCCCATATACATTTCATTGAGCTTTGTAAAGATTTGCAGTTATTTCTGATATATACATAATTATTGACAAATACTGATAGATATTAATAGATGTGGCATAAAGTAATAATCCACTATTTATATGATGGAATTTTATGAGAAGAACTTTTAATTCCAACCATATGGTTTATCTTATTCCAGCAAGGTCAACATCAAGCTTTATTTCTCGATCTGATATTTGTAGCTTTTAACCGATATTCAGCTAAAATACTTACACTTATTTCTATATCATTAGAAAAGAAAATTATGGGTTTTATTATATATTTTTAATAACCTAGATAGTGCTGGACATTGCTTAAAAAAAAAAAAAGTACATGGGTGGGGAACATATTAGCAATCATTGAGGAATTTAAAAGTGGTAAGTTTTCCAAATTCATCATAACATTATAACAACATTGTAACACCATTGTAACATTGTAACTTTGCTTATTTGATTTCCTTAAATTACTTTGGAGACTTACATATAATTCTTATATACAGAGAATATTTTTAAGGACTATGAAAATATTTGATTCAGAAATCTAATTCAATTAATTTGATGATTTAAATCAAATTTCTGAATCAAATATCTGAAATGATTCAAAGAGGTAATAGATTTGGAAAGACTCCAACCTTAATTGGCAATTTGATGGACGTCAGTTTCAAAACCTGTAATACTTTATCTGAAACTTTCTAACCAATTCAGGAGACTGAATCAAACTTTCTGATTAAAAGATCAAATTGATTCAGATTTCTGAAATGATTCATATATTTAAATCCAATTTTGAATGAAGTATTTTTCCTTTGTCTCCTTACACCCAGCTTTCCACTGTCCAAACTGAAGAAAAGCCTTGTTTCTTGTACTGAGCAAATAAAAATGTAATTTTATATGCTTGTTTCTTTTACAAACTGTTACAAAGGAGCCTGGACAGCACATAGCCAACAGGCCCTTTTCTGATAGGGCTACAACTTTGTCACTGCCCAACCTGGTTTCAGTAATATATGCTCAGTGCACTCATCTACTACCATGTCATGTAAAATTGCAGACTTATTATGATCAGCAGGTGGAGACTAAGGTGTCTAATAATGCAGCCAGCTGGACTGAGGATAGAGGCAACTGGTTTAGAAGAAGGGACCTTCACTAATGTGTGGGCCCCCTTCTCCTCCAAAGGCTTGCCCAGTGTCCCTTGCCATAGATCCCTCTACCCATTCTGATCCCTTTCTCCCCTGATGCCCACAAAATCAAATTCCAGCTAACATCTACCCCAGCTTTGGCTGCCATATTCAGCAGGATACTTCTGATGGGCTAGTCTGGCATATATCCCTCAACTTCCACAAATGATTCAGTCACACTCAATAACCACCATGTACATGTCAAAGCTAGGCCAAATGCATTTCCTAATTCTCTACTAAATTTGACATCGGAGAAACTGAGCAAATAATTCATCGGAATTTCTCCACAGAGAAGGGGTGTGTGTGTGTGAAATCTAACCATGTCCCAAAAGCAGGATTCTCCCTTTAGTGATAAGAGTAGCTGTTGGATATTGCCTTGAAATATTTCCTGCAATGAACAAGGGGTTGGACTTGATGACTTAAATAGCCCGTTCCAACTCTATGTATCTAACAAATTAAATTAATAGTTCATATGTATAAAAAAAGTAATAAAAATACCATAGTGGTACTCTGAACAGTTTTCCCTGTTTGATATCTGACTGCCTGGAGATAGATAGCTAAGTTTTTTCCCTCTCATCACAGAACAAAATTAAAAATGAAATTTGTCCCAACTTGACCTCCATATTCAGGTTTTGAAAAAGATACAATATAGGGCAGGGAACATCTAGGAAGAAAAATTATCTAGATCAAGATAAGACTTTTTTCTCCACTTCTTTTTTATACTACTCAAACCTGGTGTTATCCTGTAGAGCTCAGTGGTGAAAGATTATGATCAGATGAAAGTGAATACTTCCTCAAGGAGCACAATTCAAGGAACACAATGATAAAAGTGGCTACCAGTATATGGTGATATTCTACTGAAGTGGAAACAACTTTCCACTGAATATTCCTTCCCAAGCACTGACAATAGAACTAGTTTTCAGTAATAGTAGTTGACAGGAAGTTATAGCTCATACTTCTCCTGTATTAACAACGGGAGAGGCAGATTACCTTTTGTCCTGCTTGTGCACTTTCACTGTAGTATGTGGGATGATGAACTAGACCAACCTTTGGTTTGCTCCGTTAGGGATGCTACATTTTCCAAGCAATTTGCACAATGGATTTAACCAACCAACCAAAGAAACAAACCATACATTCACTCCATTTAATCTTTGTTTTTCTCTAGAAAATATCGCTGGGGGTTGCTCAAATGACTGAACCTTGATGAGAACAGTATGCAATCAAGAAAATAGTGCTTTCACATTTGAAATGCTGACAAAAAAAGTCACAATGGCTAACAGGACTGCTCTAAAATAGCTTGCAATGTTCTCAATTTTTATGGCATAGAGAAAAATTGGTGTCATCAGTGAAAACAGGGAGAATTGATTGCCTTGCATACCAATGAAAATTCATAGCACCCTCAAAGTTTCCTGATGCCAAAGAAATTTACATGTAGCTCTGGTAATTATGACAATCAAATGTTAGTTGAAAATTGAAGATAAGTGTTAGGTATGGAGAGTAATTCATACTTTCTTGTCCATTATCACATAACTGATGTTTTTAACAGAATACGTTTTTCAAAAAAAAGAGGAAGTACTTAGCTTTCAGTGGCATAATAGTTGTTTCAATTTCTTCAATTGCTTTGCAACCACTTTACACATCCTTTTCTTTCTTTCTTTCTTTCTTTCTTTCTTTTTTTTTGAAATAGATTCACCATTTGTGAAAGCTATAGCTTATAATACCTGTAATATATTAGAGATTTAGAGGAGACTTTATGTGAAATCTCCTGCCATTTTAAAAACCATTTTAATATTTGAAAGGAACAATTTATCTTTAAAGTGTTAAGGCATTTTGACAAAAAATATCATCTCTCTGTCTTTTCCTTAGCATTATTCATTCTAATCAAATGCATAATTTGATATTCATTGAACAAAGTTCAGTCACATAAAGCAGCCACTGGATGGTGACTAGTCTTGCTTGACAATCAAGTACTGTTTTGCTCCCTCACAATCTGCAAGTACAGTGGGAATGACAGCAATCCAGGAGAATACAGTATGTGGCTATGCTGCATTCCTGCTTTGTGGTACACAGGATAATTGGGTCTATGTTTCAGGTCATTATGTGTGATGAATGAGTGAGTATCTACTTACCTCTTTTGAAATGAAGAGAGATGTACTATACAGAATTTCTTATGCAATGAACAGACTGTCAGTTCAAATGTTAAGGCACCTGATGGAGCAAGCAAAGAACAGGGTGAGAACCTCCTTTGTATATCTACATTTGTCCTTCCCTTTTATCTATCCAACATGCTGCTTGGATTTTGACTGTTCAAAAAGGCAATCCAGCTGGACAAAAATGGATGTGCCATTCATTTCCATTTCATGCAATTCTTCCTTTTCTTTCTCTGCCCTTGGAACCAGTTTATCTCCCTATTTCAAATTGCCATCTGAAAAGAATGTATGACACTTATCCACGTCATTCAATAGCTGTGCTTCTGGGAAACATAGAATTACAAATGAATAACGTTTTAGGCTGGCCTGTTGAGCAAACTCAGCCTATGCCATGAATGTATTAAATTGTGTTACCTGAATGAGCCATGGTTTAGTTAGCAAGCAAAAAAACAAGCCTGCTGTCTTAGGCATTTATCAGAGGAAAAGGAAGGAATAGCAAGGAAGAATGTTAACAACTGGAAACATATTTTTGCAACTAAGTATGAAGATTAAGAAGTTAAGATGTAAAATAATTTAAGATAAGTTCATGGAAGGCAAAAGTAGGCTCAAGCATCATTTAATGACACTTATAGAGCCTATGTTCTGGGAAGAGGTCAACATTTGATACAGTGTGGACCAGATATTGACTGATCCATACTTGGTCTATGCAGCATTTTGGAAATAATTCAGAAAATGTTTTTTGGAGCCGGGTGGGGGCAAAAAACACAGCACCTGTCTGAACTCTTTAAAAGCAGAAACATCTTTTTCAATGAATGTGTGGCTGCCCTCTGCAGCTGTTACATGACCCCAGGAAAAGATATGGCTGCTAGTAGAAAAGTAGTAGATAGTAAGTTGGTGCCTTGTGCTTTGAAACACATATTTGGAATCACATCCAAAGCACTGCACAGCTCTAATCCAATCAATGCAATCTTTATTTCAGTCATTGGCCCTCACAAAATACAAACAAGGAAAATTACACAAATTCCAATAATGTCATTAAAACTTATAAGAGGTAAAAGATAACTAAAAGGTAAGATTGCTAATACTATAAAATTAAAGTACTAAAATATATCAATAAGCATTCTTAATATTAATACTGAGACTATGGACTAAAGGGGGGGGGGGTGTCTCCGAAGGCCAGAAAAAGGATGTAAAAACAGATAAAGGTAAAAATATAAAATAAAAGAGGAATTTTTACTAAGTTTACCCATACACTATTTCCTTAATTATCTGTTTGCAAATTTTAATTTTTTTTTTTTTTTTTGTCTGCGCTCAGTCATTACTGACCCTGCAGTGACTGCCTGGACGAATCCTTGCAGTTTTCAAGGCAATTGTTTTTCGGAAGTGGTTTGCCAGAGCCTCCTTCCTAGAGCAGAACCCAGCTGGCAAGCGCAGGAGGCGGGGTTTCCGTTGCTTCGCGCCCTTTTTGGGCAAGCGCAGTTTTGCGCTTACCGGCAACTGGTCCCGTCTCTCTGTACAAGGCGCTGCCAGCATTTTTCCTCCCACCAAAGTGAGAGTACCCATTTATCTACTCACGTGAGTTTTCGACCTGTTGGGTTGACAGGAGCTGGGGAGGAAACAGGAGCTCACCCTGTTAACGCGAAGGCTGGACTCGAACTGCCGAAGCATCAGCCATTTCTGGCCGGCAACTTTCAGCGTCATTAAGCCACTGCCACGCAAAATCTAGTTATGTTGTATATAAGAAATGTTTCCCTATCTAAGAGTAGAAAATCAAGGAGACACATCCGTACTCAACAGTAGTAATACTGGATGAGATAAAGATCATAGGCCACTCTCTTCTTGAACAAAAGATAATTGACATCACAGCCTGATGTCTCCCTGAGGTTATATATTTGAGCCCAGCGGCTACCAAGGTATACAATAAAATTAGTCCATTATTTTATGGCTTGTAGGGGACTGTTATATTAATGAAAAAAGAAAAGAAACTCTGAAGGATAAACACTTGTATAAAACATACTAACATGAACCCATGCTGCAGTTTCCATGGAAACTTGCTAAAACTAATGAAGGCCTCTGGAATATCATGTTCAGAACAGTAGTGTGAAATGTCAGTGGGTAATTCAGAAATAAAATTTAAAGTTACATGAAGTTGGGTTTAGAAATCCAAATACTACACTTGGAAAAAAGTACATAGGTCAAAATTATGATTACTCATTGTGCAGCAGTAATTGGTACATGTTTCTTTATTAAATGTACAATATTTTGGAATGCTTTTTCTTTCATTGATATTGGTTCTGATCCTCTGGTTACAAAGAGTAGGGTTTTGTAGCATATCTGAGAACATAAATCTATAGGTCTGCATTATAATAGCAGTGTGTTTTTAATTTTTAACTTTGCCCCGAAAGCTTTAAGTTTGTTCTGGAAAAAAAACATAACAACCAACAAATGCATAGTCATTAAAAATGACCATGGCAAATTGGATGTCATAATAAATCAACATTCTAAGTGTTTTTATGTATAAAAACTGACACTTTTCTAGACATTTAGGATAGATTCCTCATGCTGTTTGAAAATGACATTGGCAAGGAGCAGAATGATAAAACATACATGATGATATAATAGCACAAATGCTGTGACTTATGTACCGGCATCAGATGTCATGACACAAATATGTCATCGTGGCATTTGTATTATTATATCACTATGCATGTGCTTTCATTTTGGTTTGCTGCAGATGCCATTGTCCATAACCATAACTGTCATGATCAGTTTGTTATCTTCCAAGTAAAGCAAACAGAAAATAAGGGGAAAAATGCACTGAAATGGCAGGCTACAAACCCTCACTCTTGCAGCCTGCTTGCCAGCTTCTTATGCCAGACAGCGAGCTCCCAGCTCAGACATTTGAATCAATATCTTCTTGAGGGAGAGAGGCTGACTTAAAATATAGCAAACAGAAGCTTCTCCCACCCCCTCCCTTTCTGGTGGAAGAGCTTTTATTCTTTTGGAAACTGGAGTAAAAATTCTGGGAGAAAATGAGAAAGTAGAAGTATGTTGAGGTAAGGGAGAAGAGAGACCTAAGATTCTCCTTCAACCTTTGATTAAAGTTGGAATTTGCATTTTCCAGGTAGCAACTAAATCATAGAGGGAATGTGATGCAAATTTAATTCCTTTTCTAGAGGAAAAGGAAAGAAAACTTAGCTAACAGCTGCACTAAGTTCAATTTATTTTCTTTACCTGATAGTTAATGCTTTGTTGTGTCTGGTTTCTCTGTTGCCTCTACAACCTCAATAAACTATGCATTTTTTGTGCAACTTAGGACCTGTTTACATCAGAGTTGCCTCTAAAATAGGAGAAGACCAGCATCATATTGTGGTTATCAGAACTCTAGTTGTTAATCAGCTTAACATCTGCCCCACCTAAAGTAGTAGAAATGATAGCCAAAAGAAAAAAGAAAAAAAGAAAAAAAAAGTAAATATATAGATGAATAAGTCTTGATGAAGGAAATCAGCTTGGATTCTGTAAAGGTAAATCCCGCATCACAGCCTCTACAGTTTCTGGAGAATATTGTCAGGATGATGGATGGAGGTAAGTTTCTCCACATTGTGTGCATAGATTTTCAAAAAGCTTTGGACAAAGTTTCTCACCAAAGATTTTTGGGTAAACTTAGCAGACCTGTCCTTTTATAAAGTGTTTATAGGTTTAAAAAAAAGAAAAGAAAAGAAAAACATGGAAAAAATTGAGTAATTTTTTCAGTGGGGGAAAAAAATAAGTTGGTTTTGGGACCAACCTAGGGGTAGCTGTCCAAGTCTGCGTATGATACCAAACTATTCTGAGTGCTAAGAAGCAAAAATAATTGTGAAGAGCTCCATAAGTTTGTCTTTAAACTAGGTGAACTGCCACCAAATAGCAAATGTGGTTCAGTTTAAGTATAAAAAGTGATGCACATTGAGGCAAGACATCCTAACTTCACATGTACACTGTGGAGGTCTGAGTTGTCTGCAACTAATCAGGAAAAACAGTTGGGAGTCATAATGGATAGCTTGGTGAAAAGCTTGACTCCACTTGGGGCAGCTGTGACAAAAGGCTGATTTTTATGCTACAAATTGTTTGAAAAGGGACAGAAAACTGCCAACACCGTAATACTGTTATATACATCTATAGTATTTCTGCATCTGGAATACATTATACAGTTCTGATCACATTTGAAAAAAAATATATATATTAACATGGAAAAAGTACAGAAGAGGACTCCAGAACTGTATGATTAAGCAGGATGCTTAAACATTTTCCTCATGAAAAAAAGCTAGAACATTTGGGATTCTTTAGTTTAGCAAAAAGGGAACTGATGGGAGAGAGACCTGAACTGGGTGTATAAAGTCATGCATAACATAAAGAAAAGGGCAGAAAGAATGCTTTTCTGTCTCTTAAAGCTCTAGGAGCAGGGATAATCCAAAGAAGCTGACTGAAAAGAGAATCTGAACAGAAACATTGCAGAATTAACCTGTGGAGTTCCTTGCCCCAAGACATATGATGTCGGCTAAGTTGGATGACTTTAAAGAAGAATATGATAAAGGCATTGAAGAAGGGTCTATCAAGGTCTATCAAAGACTTGAACATTCAAACTTACTTCCAGATAGAGGGCAGCCTGCCTCCAAATACCAATCATAGAGGGGAAATGGCAGAACAGTAGGATGTCTCCATGTCGGACTAAAATGGTCCTTGGTCTAATCCAGCAGCAGTATTGTTATGTTTTGAGTAGCGATTAAGCCCCCCCCCCCCCCCCGCTTCATCAGGACACATTTAGGGGTATATTTATCTTGATTACCTTATTGCTTTTGGAAGAAAAGAGAAACATTGATTTCAGACTTGGAAGATATCTGATTAAAAATCAGTGAACGTAATCTAATTATACAGAACATTTTATAATTAGCAAATTACACTCATTCTGCATGTTGCCTGCTTTATTAATTATGGTGAGTGATTTGGGAGAAAATTTAGCTTGAATGATGCGTTCAAATGCAATCTCATGATGGAAGTCAGTGTTAATGCCAGTAAAACAGGAAGCCAAGGAAGCCGAGTAGACTTCTGGAGAAGGCAATCTATGTTGTTTCAGTGCTTTTGTTTACTGGGTAAAAGTGGGGATTTTCTACCAATGAATGGTATTTTCTTTGTATTTGAGGTTATTATTTTTTTAGTTCTTTGATTGATACTAGTAAGGGCAGTTATTAAAAAGCTTCTGTAAACATAAGGCTTTATTTTTGGTCCCTGCTATGTTTTCCTTATTTGCAGACATGATCATTTCATTATAATTATAATTTCTTAAAGGGGATGTGAATTTCACATATCTATAAGCAACAGAATTTGGTTAATTCTTAGTATGGTTTTCTTTTGAAAATGTAATACTTAACAACAGCATTGTAGGGATTCCATGGACTAAACTGAAACAGGAAAATGCCATTAAATGAAAATTTGCCTCTTTTCCTGGCAGTTGTTTAGGATGGAGATCTAGAATGGAATGGAAATGTGCCATTACTTTGAAATCATTCAGAGTAAGGGAAGGAAGCATTAAACTAAATCTAAAGGATGTCCCACGTCAAGTGCCTTACAGTAATCTAGACATAAAATAACTGAGTGATCTGTTTTCTTGGCTGTGAAACTCCCGCCTTTCTACTCTTAAATGTTTTGTAACCTTATAGTACTATTCTATAGGGCCACACAAATCATTTGATGAGAACCTTAAGTCAAACTACCCTCAGCAAGTCAAAGTTTTGTTGTGGCTGCTACAAAGTTCTTCAGAGGTCTTCTGGATATATTTGTACACATCCAGAAGATACAACTGTCAAGACAGCCAAGACAGCCCTTAGCTTATGTGTAGAGTATCTCATCAAAAGAATTTCAGAGGCCTACTCTTTTATTTTTGCATATTGCTTAGTGATTCTCCAATGATGGTGGCCTATGGTACTGACCTATGATACTGTTTATCACATTACTGTCTAGAAACCTCTGTAAAAACTGGAATTAATAGCACTGAGTTCTAGTCCATAGATAATCAATAGATTTCACTGAAGCTGTTCTTGTCCCAGTGCCAATCCAGAAGCAAGAGCTCAAGGTGTTTCCTTCCTGTAACTATATCACTTCAAGCTCTTTTGTTTGTCTTGCCTACTATGTGTATCTATAGGACTGGAGAATATACAATATTATATTCTACTTGCTAATTCTGTACAGGTATAAAGGAAGGGGAGAAAATTTGAAGGAGAAAGTTCTTATTGTTTTGCTTCTGCTACTGATTCAATGAGCATATTGTACTACATACAAAAGAAAAGAAAAAACTATTCTTTTTCAAGCACTCTATGTTCTATGCAACTTCTAGCACATTCATTATTCTTTTTCCATACTGTGAGGGAATGAAGCTGGGGTTGCTGTCTGCATCTGGGAAAAGCAGCTGCAGCCAAGCAGAAATGCTTCCCATCCCCACTTCCCCAAGGCTTAGCTTGGCTCATGTTTTTTCTCAAAGGGCCATAAAAGTTTACAGCCCCAGAAACTTGAGAGGAGATGGGCCCATTCATCATTCATTCATTCATTCATTCATTCATTCATTCATTCATTCATTCATTCATTCATTCTCCCACTCACACAGTTTACTCACAAGCATCCATGCCAGTGTTCCAACTGTCTGGCTAACTGAGCCACACCCTGGCATTTTAGGAATGTGCCAATACCCAGGCTCTCAGTGTACAAAAGTGTGGGTGTGTAGAAGAGGAGATAAGAAGACAGAAAGCAAATGAGGAAGTGGGAGGTGATGTCTGGGAATTTACAAGTATTACAGGCAAGCAAGAGGGCTATCAGTCAGCTGCCAGGACCATAAGCTATGGCCAACAGCTATCTTGCCTGATTTCTGCCTGTAGCCTGTATTGGGAGCTCAGCTGGAGGGCTGATTAACAGCAGAACTTAGGGCTCAGCAGCAACCAGAAGAGGAGCAACCACACTGAAGCAACAAGTTCAAGAACGTTTGGAGGGAGGCAAAAGTTGTATGCCACTCTACAAACCTTAAGACTTTTATTTGTTTTAAGGACTCAGCACTAAAGACTTATTTACATGGTAACCTCAAGCTGCAAAGCCTAGGAGGGTGGACTAACCCAGGACAACAGCCTATTGTTGGGGAAGTTGTGTGCTGCAATAAAGCTTTTTGTATAGGTATCTTCTATGCTGTGGTCTCTCCAGTCTTTGGAAAATAAAGGGCCCTTGCACACACCTTAATGTACTTCCAATTTATTCCACATTTGACACTATTGTGACCGATCATGTCTACAGCAGAGAGATTTTTACTTCCATGGTAGTTTAGGATTACCCCCATCTGAATTTACAATTCACCTTCTTCCATTCCTTAGAACAGAGCTTTGTTAACATTAAAAATGACAACAGCAACAATGGCTTATGGATAGTGTTTTAAGTTTCTGAAATTGCTCCTTTGTACCTCCTATGTCTGAGATGCTTTAATTTGGGCTTGATGGCCTAAATGACCCTTTCTAAAACTATGATGCTTTAAAAAACATAATTGGGAGATTTTTTTTTTTCCACAAGTGATGGCTATATTTTAAGAAGGCTGTGAGTTTTCATTAACCTAGGTGGAACAAAATAATTCCAGCAAAAGTCTACCATACAGGTTAATCTGAAAATCATTTATAGTTCATACTGGATGACCATTACTCTTTCAGTGCTGTTGCATTTCATGTTTGTGTTTACTAGCTATAATCCTTAATCCAAGAATTATTGAGCTCAGTAATCAGTAGAACTTTTTAATGGCCATTACATTCCATCTTATAATTGCCCTCACTCTCCATCCAAAATACAATCACCTCTGAACTAATAGATTATAACAGCTATTTCTCAGCCATTATTTTGCATTGAATTTCTAGCAGAGAATTCTCATCTGGGGTTAACACTGCTAGAGAGATATAAAACTGCCCAGTTGTTTCATTCAATTAAATGAATATGAAAATATCCTTTTTTATATATTTGAATAATTCAAGAAGCTGTGATTTGCTCAGCTTAACAGGTGCCGAAAAAGACAGCATTGCTCGTTTCCCATTAATAGTTTCATCACATGAATGCTAAATAAGTGAAGAGGGGGAAAAAAGCTGCAGAGCCAAAAGAGCACATGCAATCTTGGGTTGCATCAATAGAGATAGCATTGAGATTGTGGGAAGTGACAGGTCCACTTTATACATACCTGCAATACTGTGTCCAGTTCTGGTCACCACAATACAAGAAAGACTCTGAGGAATTGGAAAGGGTGCAGAGAAGAGTGAGGAAGATGGTGAACGGCTTGGAATGTATGAAGAATGGTTAAAGAAACTGCGTATGTCTCGTCTAATGAACAGATGACTAAGGAGAGTCATAATAGCATTCTTTAAATACTCGAAGGGCTGTCACAGGGAAGAAAATGTGGATTTATTCCCCATAGCTCCTGAAGGGAGAACAAGAACTGACAGTGGACGCTTTACAGAGGAAGATCTAAACATGAAATAAAGAGGAATTTCCTGAAAGGTATTAAGCAGTGGAACAGCCACCTTTTTGAATCATGGATGTTCCATCACTGGATATTTTCAAGCAAATGTTGGACAGGCATTTGTCTGGGATGGTATGAGGATCCCTGTCCTGGACAGGGGTTGAATTAGAACATGTCCAAGATCCCTCCCAACCCTATGAAGTCAATCTCATCATTGTTTTCAGTGCTACTTTCACAGTAGTTCATAAATCATACTGAGAATTCCAGGAGACTATGGAGATTTGGCCCATTTGGAAATAAAAGCCATTATAATTTTCAGCCCCAAAAAATATTTGTTAGCATGCAATAAGTTTAGTTTCCTCTCACCAATGATTCCAGGCCTTACCTTGACAATAAGGATTCCAAAGAAAAATATATCTATAGAAGTGTCCATGGTGGTTTTGTCCTTTTTTAGGGAGGGGGAAAACGGGAAATGCTCACAAGCCTGCATGTTGAAAGCAAATATATTAAATAAAGAGTAAAATGGCCTTTTATTTATCCAGACTTATGGGTCTGTTGTTTTTAAAGTTATGATTTTAAAGACTTTATTTTTACACTAGGGCAGGTTGGTTGGTGTTTGGGGCTGCTTTGCTTTTTCATGCATTATGGCATTTTAGTCCAAGAAGACAAAAAGATATGCAGTTTTCTGAAACAAAATAAAATAAGTATTTGTCTACAGTTGTCTATGTAAGAGTATTTAACAGAAAGCAGCAGTTGACTAGGAGCTAAATTTAGTCTAGTGGTTAAAGTGCTGGACTAGGAGCAGGGAAAAATTGAGTTCTAGTCTTGCCCTAGGTGTTGAAGCCAGTTGGGTGACCTTGGACCAGTCACTGTTGCTCAGCCCTAGGAAGAAAGCAATGGCAAGCCACTTCTGAAAAATGTTGCCAAGAAAACTGCAGGGACTTGTCCACAAAATTACCAGGAGTCAAGATGGACTTTAAGGCACAAAACACACATACATAGACAGAGCAGTTAACTAGTGATTGGCATTTAATAGCTAATAATCAGTAGTAATATAATATTAAACATTATGAACATTAATATTTGAAGTCTGTCAAAATAATTGAGAAGTGCTAATGATTACACCATTAAGTTTTAAATTTGAGAAAAAAAGTTACTCTCAAGCTGTGATGGTGAACTTAAAATTTATTACCAAAAATGCATTGGGTGTTACCGTTACTATAACCTTAGAATAAAAGTAGTGTTAGCATGTGTGGCTTTGGTTTCCTAGTCTAGTCTACCTTGAAGAAGTGTTAGCATGTGTGGCTGATATAAACAAGAAGTACAGGAGAAACAAGGTACAGATAGCTGAAAAGATTTGGGATGTTCAACTCTAACTCTAAGAGAGACTTAAGTAAGAAAAGAATTATTACCTTGTTTTATTTGTGCCTTGCTTTCTGTCAAGAATTTTCTAGAAATACATGTGGGGATTATTAATACCTCGGTGTGCTAAAATCACATCCCTTCTCTAATAGTGTGAGATGATCCCAGAGCAGACTGTTTTAAGGGGGAAATGGGATATAATAAGATTATAATACTGGGAAAGGGGGAAGGAAGGACAAGAAGAGGGTGAGTAGTAGCAAGGTGATGGACTCAATTACAGTCACAATGGATGCACAAGTGAAAAGCCCAAAGGTTGGGTATTGATCATTCCTGGATTGTGGTGATAAAAGGTACCCTCCGTACTCATGTGAGCTGCATTCATTACCAAATCTTTGAGATACCCCCCTGTGGCCCAGTAAACCAAATTGTTTATATGCACTGGCCATATCTCAAAGGTAGTATAGCTGATATGTTGACCTAGTAGGAAGGGATCAATAATAAGCAGCTTACCCAGATAGGTTTATCTAAAACATTCCAATGTCATGCTATAATTTACACTGTATTGACCTTTTTCTTCTTCTTGTCTTTGAAATGTAGTGGGCCAAAGGTATAGATAGATAGTCCTCATTTAGTGACCATTCACAGTTATGATGGTGAGGAGAAAGTAAGTTTGTGACCGGTCATCACATTTACAACCTTTGCAGGTCTGTAAAGCAAAGGAAAACTGAAGTAAGTTCATAAGCATATTTGTGTTTTCACTTAGCAACTACTTCACTTAACAACAGAGTTTTTGGTCCCAACTGTGATTGCTAAATGAGGACTACCTGTAGCTGTGGTTCTGCTTTTGATCAAGGCTGCTCAGGAAGCTGGCAATGCTTTGCTGGAAGCTCAGTGTACACTGTAATTGTTTGCATGCTTAATCAATTTATGTTGTATCTTCAAAGTGATTTGGTTGCTTTAGGTGAGTCAGGTTTTGGTCCCATCAAGATCTATTTATGTGGTTAGAGTTATCTCTAAATTATCCCTCATATTTTTTTACCATGCAGTTTGAGCATTCATTCAGAGAAGGGTAAAACAAATGTTAGTTAGTTTAAAAGTAGTATGTAGCCCAGATTTACCCAATTTCATTGTATTCATACATGAATGGGATCTGAACACATGAGCTCCTGTTTAAGAAGGTTTCTGTCCCGTATGTCCTTTACATCCTATCCCCTACAAATGTGTGTGTAAAGATTTTCAGTATTATTCATCTCTACAAATGAAAATTGCAGCACTATTTAATTTCAGATGATGTGTTCTCAGTTCTAAGGCATCCAGTCCTCAGAACAAATATCTGAGCTAGACACCATCACTTTTTATGGATACTTCCATTTAGCAGCTTGGATTATGCATCTACTGGGAATGCCATGGACATATTCAATTTTTATTAATTAGGAATGACTGGATGTTTTTTTTAAATGGCAAAATATCCCAGGGGATGTTTTCGGCCTAGTGATAGTGAATACACTTAGAGGAATACACTGCTTTAATACAGCATTAAGATAAGAAAATATGCTCTAGAGGAAAACTCTATAAACAGAATCCCCCCCCCCCCAAAAAAAAAGAATAAATTTCCCAAGCTGTAGGGCACTTCCTAATGATTCAGTGACTAGGAAATTAGTAATTATGTTCTATGAATTACTGAAAGGCAGAGGTTGGAAAAAAAGTTGTTATAAATTGCTGAAAAGTCAGATAACAAAAGAATTGTGCTTACTAGTTTGCCAAAGCAGTTTTCAGAATTGTTAGGTGAAGAAGCTGGTTTATTTGAAAAAAATCACATTCATCTTTAGGAACTATTTTCACCTAGAAAACATCCTAGTTTTTTTTAAAAAAAATATTTAAAGAAATCAGTATCTATTCATGGAAAGGGCATGTATTTGTATTTTGTATTTGTATTCTTTTGTATTCATACTTCTCAACAACGACGACAATATCTTAGAATAGAAGGAAAACATTATAAATACCTAGAATCTAGTTCTGTTATCAGTATATATTTCTTCTTTCCTATTTTATAGGAAACAGTCATTTAAGATGGTAATTTGGTTGATAACCACATTTGCAAAATATTTATTATTATTATTATTATTATTATTATTATTATTATTATTATTATTATTTATCTCATTAAAAATTGTATCAACTTCTCCGAAACTGAAATATAATTCTTCTATCACTGAGCAAAGAAGATAGTTATTTATACAAAATGCAGCTGTTACTTTGATCGAGAATTCTATGCATCTTTTCACGGCATGCACAAGAGTTCGTATCAGTAGTATAGAAAGCTATGTGAATATCTACATTGTATGCATATGGCAGAAATCATCCAATGTCCAATGACAGAAGAGAAACTCTGTTTCTGGGAAGTTTACCAGAATTCCATGCTATTTGTTTTTTAAACCTCACATTGATCTGATATGACAAATATATTATTTCCCCTTTTCTTTCTTAGATGAGCAGTATTTAAAGGCACCCATATTTTTATTACTATAAATTCAAGGCTGATTCTCCCGCTTCCCACATTGCTAGGAATCAGGTGGATGAGGGATCTGTGACTATCCAGACAGTACTGAATCAGCAGTTCCAATAAGAAAAAACAATCTTGAGGGATATTGAGAACTGCAAGTCATCAATATGGAAAGCTACATGTCTCCCACCTCTACTTTCTAATATTCATGAAGGCTTTACCTAGAGGATGCATAATTAGGTCAGTCTGAACTTCCAGCTGCTACCTGTAGAAATAAAATGGCTTGTGAAAGGCTGCTTTGCCTCTGATCTACAAAAAGTCAAGTCTAAACTATTCCCTGCTAGGTTCCTAAATAGGCCTCCCCACTTCTATTTTTGTTAGCAATTTTGGTGAGTTGGTCTTGGAACTGCTTCCAACAAATCAAATCTTAGCTATTTTTTAAATAAAGATACTCAATTGGAAACTAGAGTTAGTTTCTTATTTAGAGCATATCCACATTGCTGGGTTCCCCCCTTGTGAGTACAGACCACCAGCCATTTTTGGAGGGCAGGAAACATCCCTTACTCATCCCCAGCCCATTCTGAATGCCACCGCCACTCACGATTTCCTGCTGTGAAATTGATTAGTGTCTTTTGGCGCACACTGACTAAAGCAGTGCTATCTGGTTTACCTGCTCAGTTTTATTTTATTTTTTTAGGCAAACTCCTGCACTTTGATTGGCTCCTGCACACAGTGGCAGGAATGTCTCTCACCTGGGTCAGGGGTCACTGCTCTGCAGCTTTCTAATATCTGCTTCAGCAACTGTTACCAATGGCATTTGAGCAGCGTAATGGTTATAGCATTTACCTAAAATGCAGAAGGTCACTGGTTTTATGCCGCACAGAAATGATTTATGTGTATGTTTTAATAACTATTTTTCCTTGAACTATTCAGTCTTCTGCTAGATTTTTCTCTTCCTCCCCTCCTTCTGCCATTTGCATGACACAAACAATGAGACACACACCCACACCAGCACACACACAGTTTGCCACAAAACGTATTATTTCCCACTGAATCATTACTCTCATTTCAGTAGTACTCATAACCTAAGAACTGTTTTGATTATTCAAGACTGGTCTTATCATTCAGCAACATGAAACACCAGTTATTGAGGGTTATTTAATGTGTTGTGATTTTACTTTCATTGTCAGAGATTGGAAATTATATTTATTGCTTTGTCTTCCTTACCTGCAAAGCTTATACCCTGAGTAGCTGAATAGACACCATACCATGGGAACAAATATATCAGGCCAGTCCTGAAGTTCAGATATAATTTTGGGTGTAGATCTGGAAAAAAAAGTCTTATCAATACTTCTTTGGCTTCCTTTTCAGTGTAGATATGCCTTATCCTTTAAGGCAGGGAGGGCAATAAAGAGCCAAGAGATCAATGGAGGAAAGAGAGGAGCCACATAGGACTCTTTGCAATATATTTATGCATTCTTTATGACACATTACCTATGATCTATTTAAATATGGCAGATGCCAAGGACATATAGATATGCCAATAACATCTTCATGCTTCTGTTAACAGCCAGAACACTGTTAGCCATCACTATTTCATTATAAACTCTTAGATACTGTGCTTTCCACTTTACCGCAATCTAGGCTTTCCCTGTCTTTACCACATCTCTGGACAGGTTCTTAATCTATACTGCAACTACCAAACTGATGAAAATAAAACCTATTAATTTTATAAATATTTTGTATAATAGATTATTTTCATGTTGTAAAAGATTGAACATCTTCACCTGTGACTTTCACAAAGTGTAGGTATGCATAATAAGCAAGAACATGTTAGATCAGTGCCTTTTAAATTTAGCACGTAGTGAATTACTCCATCTGTTTGTAGATGCTTTTGTCCCCTGACAATGCTTTATTACAAGAGATGTACTTTGTCCTTCATGATAAATTTCCTTTCATTTCTTAAATGCTATAAGTGATAAAAAAGCACTAGAGTAAATCAGTTCATGTATTAAAATTTAGGACATCACTTTAGTTTCATTTAACTATTGCATAGGCTTCAAGAGGCTAGCAGGCTATAGTTTACATCTTATTTGCTTTGAAAAAATCAAAATATATGGAGATGACAAGATAGCAGTGAGTAACAACTGCAGCCTTAGAATCTTTGGTCCAAAGTGTTTGGTCTGTTATTTCCAACACACTGTGATGGAAAACTTAACTAATTAATTCTTAATTTTGCTCATAGGCACATCAGTGCTTACTCTTTCTAAACTAGCTACATGAACTATTGTCCCAAATTACCAAAACTGTTAGTGGGTCAAGCCAAAATCCAAACAGTGCTTTAGAAAATGAGTTGAAACAGATATCCATTATAGATCAATTGGACATAAGTTGACAAGATGTGGGTGGATTTTCCATTCTCAAAAAATCGTATTGAGGGTTATATGCAAGGTCATTTATTAAAGCATGGCACAACTTGGCTAGTTTCAGGAAAATATTTGTAGTTCTGAAAGTAATGAGCTTCTGTATCAAAATGAAGGTGTGCAAACAAATCTGTCTATCTATTTACCTATCTACCTATTGAACCCATCTTTGATAGGTAAAGGATATAAAGGATAGATGGTTAAAAACAATGGCTTAACAACCAGAAAATCCCAAAGGGGTTTGGACAGCTGTATTATTTTAAGCTACTCACACATTTCCTACTCACATTTCATATCTATTGCAAAAAATGAAGTAGATAGTCACACATCACTTTGTGACATGACTACTTTTGGAAAAACTATATGAAGCTACAAAATCAGTACCAAAATACTAGTAAAGAGTTGTACTACCAAATAATAAAGACATTTCTTTCGAAGGTAACATGCAACAAGGATTCAAGGTATGAAGCCTGAAGATTATAGCAAAAACTTGGTTTCAGATTACTTTAACCAAGTATAATAATATAATTTGCATTAACATTTCATAACAAATCATGTGTGTAGGGCTTGCATGAGTGAGTAAGTGCTAAGTTAGCATAGTGATGAGACTTGATATATAGGTATGCTATTGGTCAGTTTGACCCATTTTACATATTACATGCTTGAAAGTCCCATAAAGTAAGCAAGATTTCACAAGTTAATAGCTATTTAAAGAGCCTATGAAATAATCAACATATCTTTGTAAAAGACAGCCAAGCATCTCTCATACCCATGGCTTCTGAAGGATCAATGACATTCTTACTTGACAGCATTTTTTAAAGACAATTCCACAAATCATTTTGAAAAAAGGTTTTCCAGAGATTAATGTTCACATGCAAAACCCACAGAACTCTACAGGAGTTTTAAGATAAATTGAATAATCAGTTATGTAATTTTTATCAGATATGCAAATAGCTAGTTATTTTTTAAACACAGTTCTGTTATTTGAAGCCTGTTTTTTTTTGAGGGGGGGCTATTACAACTATTGGAAATATCAAAAAGTCAGAAGCGATCTTTCTTTAATCCAGGAGTTGGAATTAGCTTCCATGTAAAATGCTTCATTACTATATGATCTGAACTAAAAATGTCAAAAATATGTAAAAAAAAAAAAAAAGTGAGCAGTGGTCGGTCTTGGTGCATGATTAGTGTTAATCATGTTTTAAAAAACTTCTAACTTCTGTTTAATTGGATGCAGATAATGATAATGCTTCTCCATCTCATTAGCAGCTCTCACAAAACATCCATTTGAAAAAAACAAACAAGCAAGCAGGTTTTCATCTATTTTCTTAGTACTGCTGGCAAAAAGACATACAACCAACAGACACTTGGAGCATTTAGCATGTTAAAACATCCCTCTGTGTGCTTCTATAGTCTTGCTAATCATCTTGTTTACTTCCCAGCTTCCTACTGCTATTATGTCTGCCAAGAACTACACAGAGAAAAGTGGTGGGATACTTCTTCCTTGCATCCAGAATGGCACTTCAAGGTTTCAACCAAAGAAACTTCAATGAACTCTGTTCTGCAGTCAGAAGGCTTCTGCCTTGCAAGTTCCTATACCTACTGTTTATGTAAGGGGACAGCAGGGTTTTAAAGAAGCAATTTAATGTAAAAGTTCAATCAGCAGGGAATATGGAACGTTGCTTTAGAAAGGAGTGAGCTACATTTGGAAATATTCTGGGTAAGAGTTTTTCTTACACATTTCTCATTGATGGAGAAAATGCCAAGCAGCTGTGAATGATTTTCCAAATGTTACCATTCTATTCTCCAGTTGCTCTCTATCGATTGTGTATTCTAACTGCATTGTTACAGCTATCTTGGACAGTGCTCCTAATGAAAAGGCCTTTCTTAAAGATGCTGAGCATGTCACTTTCCTGGAAATTAATTTGAAAAACTTTCTGAGAGCTCCTCATTCACCTTTTTCAGGGGGGAGGAGGGTGGCTTTAGAAGATGAGGTGAAAGATGCAATGCTAATGAGAAGCTCAATCCAGTCCTCTGACTTGCCAAATAACAACTGTCAAAACCCAGTTGTATCATTGTAAGTAACTCTTAGGTGCCCAGGACTGAAGAAACAGTGTCTGTCCCTTGATTTCATCTGTATAAGCATCCCTTGAAATATTTCAGTGAAAGCATGCATTGGTCATCTCACACATTGATGTTAATCTGAGAAAACTTCCACTGATACCACCAAATGCTTTTAACAGATGAGGAACAAAAGAAAAATTAACAAATCATTGATCAAATGTGAAAGAGGCATACATCTGAATGAGGTAGAAAGTATTTGGAAGAAATAAGTAAATCTATTTCTCATGAGGCACCTTTTGGGCTGTATCCTGTAACCCATTGAGAGGGTGCTCTGTCCTATTTTTTTGATCAGAGGAAAGCAAATTTAATAGCTTTGTTTACTGATTCCAATCCAAGTTTTGTAAAACAGAAATAATTTCCCCTCCACAGCTTTTTAGCTTATTCATAGAATACTGGCTACCTATTGAAAATTTAAAGTCATAATATAAAGTCATGACATGACTTTGTGGCTAATTTGAAATACCATTTTTTACTTTCTTCCAGATTTAAAGTCCTAAGAAAAACAGAAATAGCATGGTGAAGAATTTCAGATCAAGACAGTGCTAATGACAGAACTCTCTCCTGCTGTTTTCAAAGTAAGTCTGAACATAAGAAGTCCAAATTAAACGAAAATCTGTTTTAATGCTAATTCACCACACTGGCCCTGAACATGCAAAATTAATTGAACTAAGCTATGCAGATTTTGAACTATGGAAATTTTATGGAGCAAAGTTTTACTTTTCACTTCTTTTAATTTATTCTTCCATATTGGCTTTTGCTAAAATGTTACTAAGGCAGTTCACAGCAAATAAATAAAGCCAGCATAGACAACATCTTAATTTTGCTCAAACCAAAACAAAAACTTAAAGTCATTTAAAGGCTAATTTTAAAGAAGGTAAGTCATATCCCTACCTTTATAGGAAAATATCACAGAGTAATTTTAAAGATTGTTCATTTATTGGTTTGTTTTCCTGTATGCTCTAAAGATGAATCTGAAGACCTCCCCAGATATAAGATTCCAAATTGCTGAGGTGAAGCAGACCACACAGAGGGGGGAGAGCAAGCGAGCGAGCGAGCGCGCTTCAGAGAATAGAACTTCAGCTACTGGTAGCAACAGGTCTCTTTTTCTTTTTTATTAATACAGATGGTTTCCCTGTCATTCTTTTTTCTTTTTCCCCACCAGAGTAAAATGATGTTGCAGAGAAAAATCATCTTTTTCATAAGACCACCACTACAAGATTCATAGAAGCAGAATTATGTACTAATACTGAACATGTTATTGAAAGGATGTATAAATTTTTATTGAAACTAGAGACAGAAGATGAACAAGTTAAGGACTGTATGATAAAATGGGCTAAAAACTATCGCTACCACGTACAGATAGAACAATGGGGAAATATGCGGCAGAACAGACTGCAATTCCCATTGTGTTATAATCTTAAAGAGAACTTTTATAAAATGATGTATGGTTGGTACTTGTCACCAGAAAAATTACCTAAAATGTACAAAGGTACTTCAAATGTATGTTGGAAATGTGAAAAAGAAGAAGGGACATTTTATCATCTCTGTGGACTTGTAAAAAAGCAAAAAAAAAAAAAAAAAAAATGGAATGAGATACATATTTTCATACAGAAGTTTTTAAAGATTAATATTCAATCAAAATCAGTGACTTTCCTTTTGGGTTTGATGGATAAACAGTTGGAAAAAAACTTATGGAACTTTGTTCTTATACATGATAATAGCAGCAAGGCTTTTATATGCACAGAGGTGGAAAGATAAGATACTACCTACAATGGAAGAATGGATGGTGAAGCTGATGGAGTTGGCTGAGATGGTGAAATTGATGGTTCTGATTAGAGATAAGACATTGTGTAATTTTAATGCTAACTGGAAACCTTTTTTGGACTTTTTGCAGGAAACAGAAAAAAATTAAATTATATTGTATGGATTTGATGATTAGAAATAATATGGGTTAATAGAAATAATGGAACTTATGTTGTAAATTTAGAGCAAGAGTTTGATGTATATGGTTACTTATACTCAACCATAGTTTTAACTGGGAAACTGTCAGCATTTTAGACAAAGCTAAATCCAAATATGCAAGAGAATTCTTGGAAGCCTAGTATTCAGACAAGGCAGCAATTAACAGACACATAGAGATAAACGGCATCTACATACTATTCAAAAGAGACAAAAGACCAGAAGATCACCTCTCCAGCAATCATCACCCAGATAAGCAAAGGTTACCACCAGGCATACAATCAAGCAGCAAACATATGCCAATCAAAGAACTACCAGAGGAGCAAAACAAAACCCCCACCCCCACCAGCACTGGCAAGGCAGGCCACAGCACATAAATAGAGAGCAAACCCCATCCCATTTTAGCACTGAAGATGTGACCTTGCGAGGTAATGAAACGTTTGCAAGAAAAGAACCAAGCTCAGAGAACCCCAAGGACTCTACTGTTACTTATATCTGTTGCAAGGAGAGTCAGAAGTAAATTCTTTGTGTGCGAGTGTGTGTGTCTTCTCTTCTGCACTCTCATTCTTTACTATCCCTTTTTTATAATCTATTTTTCCTTTTCCTTATTCTTTTTCTTATTATTAGTTCTTGCTAGTTTTTACTGTTCTTATTTTAACATTTAATAAACTAAGAGAAATACTCAGTTCTGTGGTGTGAAATTCAATTCTAGACAACTTGTCTTGGGCCCATTTGATTGGATTTCCTATTCTTCTCTTTGGTCCAGAATCCTCTTGCTCCAGAGGATCCCCCAACTATTTATAAGCTGATTTTGATAGATTTTACCTATGGAAACTATGTCCAAAGAAACCAGCCTATATAAATTTTTGCTCTGACACTAGGAACCAGTATTTTGAAGTTGTGCCTTACTAAGAGTGTAGTCCTATAGATGCCCCACTGAGGTCTTTCCATTAAGCACACATTGGATTAAAATCTCATTCAATTGACTCAAGGGAAGCTGCTTGAGTGCAAATAGAGGGAACTGTTGGCTGAATCCAGTCCTTTATATTTTAAAACCATTTTTGAATCCTACATATTGTTTGTTTTGGGGTCAGGCTCAGATATATGTAGCTCCTTTTTTTAACACAATACCTAGTCCTGGGTTCAAGAAGCTGGTGCCCCAAGGAGTGTGTGTGTGTCTTTGAGTAACTTGAAAAGATATTAACAGAGAAATAAGAAACAGGAGGTATGAGTTAAAATTAATTTCATAAATATTGGGGCCATATACAGTGTAGAATAATGTAGTGTTAATGAAATAAAATTTATGATAAAAGTTTACATAATCTAATATACTACAAATATAAAGGATATTAAAGAATAATACAAATATATGGATATAGCCTTTATTTTAATAAATCAGGTCTTAAATTGTTTAGAGTAAAAAAAGATAGCAGAAGGGGAAAAAAGTAATGTATTTTTTATCTTTCTTCAACTCCTCTATGTCTTAACTAAATGGGCCAGTGTTTTAAATGCTAGAAATGCAAATATAGCAACTGTGTATGTTATTGTGGAATCTTTATGTAATAGGAGGTATCAAACATCAAATTCATCTGAGTGACTGGACAGTAACTTAGCTTTTTAACTAAAAGCAAGTAAATATAATTGGCGTGCCACAAAACACAGAAATCAAGCCATATATGTATATATATGACAGCTCCAGGGTCTTAATCTACTTCTAGGCTTTTCCTTTTGCCCTTTGAGTTAACAGATCTTAGCCATTCTTGTCCTAGACTTGAGATTGAAATGCACCTGCTTAGATTTTACACAGTGGTTTCTGCTCTGGGTAACACTGGCTTCAACTTCACCAACCTCAGCTCCTGTGTTAGATAAGAGTCAAACATGGGTTTTCACTCATGTATGCTGACAGGAAAAAAAACTGACATTATTCTAGATTCAATTATGTGCTTCAAAAAACAGTGTTTCTGTTGGCTGATTAATCTGGTTGATCTTTTCTTTTCTTTTCTTTTTCATATGTTTAATTTGGTCTGCCCTTTAGATTTTTGTAATAGGGCTTTTAGTTAGCTGAATTGTTGCCTACTTATTTTTAATTGAATATTTTAAGAATATATAAATATACACACACAAACACAATAGAATCAGGTAAATAACAAAGACTTTACAAGGTTTGTGATAAATTTTTTTACACATTTTTTTCTATGTTCATAAGCCTACTTCTATGGTGCTTTCTTCACTTTTAGATGTTTCTTATGACAGCAAGTTTGAATGATACATCCATAGCTAAGAATCCAATGATATGCATTTTTATAAGTCTCAATATATCTAGTGGAATTTTCTCCCAAGTATAGTTTGTTTAGAATGGCTCCTTATTAACTAATTACACCAGTATTTAAATAAATAAATAAATAAATAAACAAAGCTTCCTTTCAAGAAAGAAATAATAATATTTATTTAGTTAGTTACAAAACTATCAGATACTCTGCTCAGTAATAAAAGAAAAAAAATCCTAGGATTTGCCTAAGGGAAATAAAAAATAATTCCAATTGTAAAATATATAATTAGTATAACTGAATATAACAGGTTTCTTTCCTGACTTCTAGAGTAACACTGAATGGGTCTAGCCTATCTACTATATGATAATTCTTCAGAAAAAGCTTTAATGTCACTTCTCCAGGGTAATCATATCAACTATGCATCTCTTTTCTTTTCTTTTCTTTTCACTGCTTATCATCTTGGCTGTTTCCTCTGGACATGCTCTGATTTATCAATATTGTTTCTAAACTGCAGTGTCCAGTATGGGATATGATACTGTGTATAATGTGACCAGTGCAGGAGACTTCATTTGGTGGTGAAAAGACTGAAAGATAGGTGGTAGTGACACTATTTACAAAAGATATTCCATAAGTAGAATGACTATCTAACATAACTTGCTGGAGTAAGGCCTTCAAAGTTTCATTTAAACTCAGAGTAAATCCTTTTGGTAACCTGGATCCAGGTTATTTTTTTCTACACTTTGAATCCATCATTTTGAATGTGAATACTGGACAGGCTAATAGTATGGTATTTTTATTTTCATTTTTTTTAAGGAAAATCATGTTTTATAAGGCATGGATAATTTCCTAATACTGTTATGTCTCTCAAAAAACCATAGCTTCAGTATTACAATGAGATACAATCTGTTCTTTAAAGTTGAGCTCAGACTCAATAAAAACATCCCCCCACTCCCTCTATCCTCCCATAAGTTTTAAAGGGTGAAAATAAAGCTGGAATGATTCTATTTAGCCCAGGTTGTAGCTCCCATGTTATGAGAATTTAAAGATGCAACTCAGGGAGTTCCCACATCTTTACCAAGACCTGGAAGTCAAGGTAATCTAGTATGCTGTTCAACACAATCTGGACCACTCAGACTGAGCTCTCTCTCTTGGTGTCACTGTACTAATTTAATGCCTATCACTGACTCTGATCCAGAGGGAAGAACAATCAGAAAGCTATTGCCACCCGGGTGACCCAGAACAGGTCTGCCTGAATTACTGTCTGAGTTCAAATGATGGTGAACTGCAGTCTGGCTGACAGTGAGAACTAAACTTGAATGGAATTTGCTCTCGACCGTTCTCAAAATTCTCCCATGGAAGTGTGGCGCTTGAATGTTTTCTAGATAGTCTCCAGTAATGTCACCATTCACTTACATAAATATTCTTATTGCATCTAAATGAGCATGAAATTCTGAATAGTTTGTAATAAAGTTTGCTGGAAAATTATGAGCTGAAATGAGATCAACAAAATACAGAGAGGACTATTTAATGAGGCTCAATAAACAATGGAAACCTTTGTTGAACAAGTCCACTATACAACTTTTTCTTTAAATTTCAGTTTGTTTTCCCTGATTCATCAGCTTGTCTACCTGATTTGAAGTCAAGATAGACATCCCAATGTTTCTTTTAATTTAATGCATTGTGGGCAATAATTTTAAATCATCCATTCTTTATTTTATCTGCTGGGATTTCCTGACTGAGCAGAACCAAGCAAATAATTCATAACTAATAATTTATTTAGAAGTATCTGCTTCAGCTGAAAAAAAAAGTTTGTCATGTTTCAGGTTCAGAAAAAGAAAATGATTATGTAAGAATCTGTGTGTGTGTGTGCATGCATGTGCATGCACACACCTGTACGCATGTGTGCTCTACATACATCTCTAAAATATCATTTATAAATTACTTTTTGTTATTTGTATATTACAGGTTACTCTTCTGCACCTGAATTACATAATTTTAATTGCTTTGTATGTCTGGGTAATGAAAGGAAAAGAAAAAAAAGTTTTCTACAGAAATGAAATAACAGCATAGGATTGCAGAGATAATAATTTTGTGCCAAGCATTAAGTTAATCATTATGTCAAGACTAGATGCCATACAGGTGCCATTCTTCATCAGAATGTATCATAGTGGGCAAAAGGTAGATCCAAGACATACTAGTTATTTCCTAGATGATGTATAGTAGATGGCAGGAATTTCTGATTCCTAAGCATGTAACAGTAGCATCAATTAAACTTGTTCTCCATCGCATTTATGTTGCAGGAAAATCTGAAAGAAAATATGAGTAGTAGATTTTGGAAAGTATCTGTGAATTTGGGTCACAAATTTGTGGACTCAGTACTTATCACTAATTTCATGGACTAAGCATCAAGATTACAGATTTTCAAAAAAGTGCTCACTGCAACAAATTCTCGAGTGAAGCATCCCCTTGTTTGGATCCACTTCTTGAAGGAATAAGAACCTTTGGCTTATAAAAGGAAAGCAAACTTTGTTGCTTTCTTGCACCTCATTCTGCAGTTCCAATAATCAGAAGAACCTTTCAGAGGATAGGAACCACCTCACTGAGGATCGCTGCATCATTTCTTCACTTTAATCAGAATTTTTTTTTTTTTTTCTGTGGTACAAAGTGCCTTGGCCAAACTATTTCACTCAGACTTACTTTCCATGTGCTTAGAGCAGTGATTTTCAAAGCATGGTCCACCAACCACTGGTGGTTCACAGATGACCACCAAGTAATCTACCACAGCCTTCCCACATGAGCCAGAATTTACTGCTTCAGTCCTGTCTTCCTGCAAGCACCCTCAGTCAGCTGGGGAGAGTTGGCTCACCACCTCAATTCTGCCTCCTGCGTACTCTATCATTTGGCAAAAGTCTGCTGCTGTCTCAACTATGCCTCTGTGGATATGAAGTATGATAAATATCCAAATAATGGAGATGGAGACCCCTTTGCCCCTAGCATTTGGCACTCAGAGATTTCTATTGAAGAACATACCTGGCCAGCAGGTTTATGGTAAGAGTTATTATCACAGGGGATACATATAATAATTCAAGTGGTGTATAAGTAATTTTGGATTGATTTTTGCTGCAAAAGGCTTTAAGAATGGAGAGGATGGGAAGACATATATAAATACAGCTATAGTTATTGTTCACTGACAGGGTGAATAACAGTGTAAGGGGTGGGGTGTTTAACTGAGTGAATATTTATACAGTAGTCCATGACTGTAGAAAATTTTGATTGTTGGGAATCCTTAATTCTACATAAGAATTCCTTAATTCTACATAAATATCTATTTACTCCTTATTTTGCACCTGACTAAAGTAAGTGGACTACAGGATGATTGTGAAAAACAAAATTATCTTGAAACTTGCCTAACCTTGGTTTATGATGTACTGCTCTTTCCTAACCATTTTCCTTATCAGTCTGTAGCATAGTAATTTCTGATATACTTAACTCTTTTTATTACTGTGACATGTCAGTTTGGCATGTTAGTTGACAGAAAGAGGGCATTTTAATTAATTTTCTTTATCTCAGTTGGCAAGTTTAACATTTATTCTTCAAACACATTATCTCAAAGAAAAAAAGAAGAAGAAAAGTCTGTAATCCTATGCACTCTTATTTTAGAGTAAGTATTGTTGAACTCAGAAAACTCATGAGTACCAAAAAAAAAAAAATTGGGAAAAATAAAAATCCTAACATATTAAGAAGGTCCAGCTTGCATCTCATAGTAATAATTTTCAACAGAGAAACTACTAAAACCTGACTGTTGTTCTTCTTTGGCTTGAATGTAAATAAAAATCCTGGCTCTCAGTTCCCAAGCCCATCTCTCCCTCTCCTCCAGCAGTTTCAGCATCAACCAGCTTTCTTGCTTATCTGAAAGCAACCAGTTTACAGAACCTGAACTTTACCTACTGCACCCAATTATAAAATGAACAGAGAAGGGGGACAGATGTAGCCTCTTTACCATTTTAAGCACAAGCCTTTAAAATCCACATGGGGTGTTAACCAATGGGATTGCCTCCTCCTTATATAGTCCATGGTACCATCTCACATGTAACTCTATTGGACCTCAGAGATATCTTTGCCACGGTGATTGAGGGAGAGGATACAAAACCAATGTGATTATTTTTACCTCTTGATTAGACAGTGAGCTAATCGGAATCCACCAAAAATATTTCACTTTTCTTGATTGGCAGAATGATTTCAAGTCACCCTAAAGGAAATGACATTCAGCTACTTATGTGATATAATTCAATAGAATTAGGCTCCAGTGCCTGCTAATATGAATGTAAATCATTTCTGTATTATGATGGGTACACTAGTGCATCTGACTAGTTGCTTTAAGCAATGACTACGGTGCACCCTTCATTGGTGTCAGCCACAAATTTCACCACTATTATTAGCAATAGTCATAAGTCCTTCCTTGAAGTAATAGGTCTCTGCCTTGTGAAATTCAAAGTATTCTTTAATAATATTTTAGACTACCAGTAAATAAATAAAAGTACAGTGTGCAAGCACATATTACAACATAGTAATAATACATTAAACAAAGCAAAAAAAAAAAAGTTGACTGAATGGAAATTAAATTTGACAAGAAAATCTGGTTTGTGTGTGTATGTATATGTATGTATATATGTGTGTGTGTGTGTATATACACACACACACACACACATATACATACATACATACATACATACATACATACATATTACAAGGTAACAATAAAAATGACCACTTGATAGGTAGCAAAATTAAACATATACTCCGACATAAATACATTTTTGGTCCAATGTTTTAATCCTAATTACTTCATAAAAGAGATCGTGTAGAACATCATGTTTGATGTCCTCCATCTGCCCATGACCATAATGGCAAAAATGCTGTTCTATGAGAACTTTGTAGAATTTGCATTCAAAGTAGACTGAAGGTATTGTTTGGAAATGGAAACAGATGAATGCCTTCCTTAATGTTTGGATGGTCAAACTGAATAGGTTCTGTAGAAGAAATCTATTTTTCTAAAAGTGAGGATACCAGAAGGAGAACCTTGAGCTTTGAACCAACCCAAATGTCCATTAACATCCTGCTCCAAAAGTCAGTAAAAGTTATGTTCTTTACCTCTGGTATATTCCTCTAGAGAGGATAAAGAATATATTTGCCCCCAATTTCTTTCCCAGTAATACCAATAACAACATGGTCATCTGGAAGGCTGCAGGTTTTTTAAAATATATCTAAAATTAACAGTGTTAGATGGGATGTAACAGAGATTGAGGGAAGTTCTGTCTCCATTCTTAAATGTAACGAAGAATGAGGAAGACTCAATATCTTTTTCCTTAAAAAGTAATTCTGGACTATTTCCAACAAGGCAACATCATTATCATTCCAGCCCTAACATTTCTGCCCTAGAAAAATTGTGAAACTATTTGCCCTGGAACATTTTAGGAGCAGTGGCAATTAATTAATCCCTCCTGGAATAGAAATCTTTTAGAATAATGCCCAGTGAGCATTAAGCAATGTTTAAAACTATATTAAGTTGTACTAGCCAGAGAATTACTCCTAGAAAGCAACACAAAAATATTTAAAGAAGGAACCTTGCTTTATTTATTGAGCATTAATTAACCATCTGTGCTTGGTTCTGCTGCACCAAAGACCTACACTTTGGTTTTTATCATAGTTAATCCTCAAATTTTCCCTCTCATCATAGCCAGCCACTCTAAAGAATGTTCTTTCAGGTTCACTCTTGACCACTAATATAAATGCCATGTCATCAGCATGCATCAAGATCAGTATCCTATTTCTTTAAAACATTAGAGGGGAAATGATTGGCTTCACAGCCAGAATAATCTAATGTAAAAACTGAATGAGGAGGGAGCCAGTACATAGCCTTCTTCGATTCCTCTCTTTATTAAAATATGGTCAGATAAAGATTCCTACTGCCACACTCTTACCCTAGCCATAAGGTTAGAGTGTAGAGTGCACTTTAATCAATAAACAAGCAACAACTAGCAGCATCAGCCACTGAAGACTTTCTAAGATGATCATGTCATTTATCTATTTTATCAGAGGGCACACAGCTTTTGATACAATAGCAGAACATTTCTGACAAAAGAGGAAGCAAAGAATGGCCTGCATGAATAATAATAAAACTGGAATGTGTATAGTTTCAGGATAATCGTGCCATTTCTTGGGATTATACTATTGGCAGAAAGATCACAAAGCTAGAGCCAGACATTGGCAGGGCCTGTAATTCCTTGTTTGTCATTTGACTTGAATCAGTAGGCAACATTATTGTTTCTGTCAGTAGTTGGACTCAAAGTTACTTATGGAACAAAGGTTATTTTGTTTTGCAGATTGCATGCATCAGTGTTCAGAACTTAAGACTCAATCTAAGTTAAAAGGTCTGTACAGACAACATTATTGTTTATAAGAAGGCTGTGTGGAGGCCTCTCTCCCAATTGTCTGAAAAGTTGTGTGATCTGGTACGCAGTTTTGATTAATATAGTCATTTCTGGGCACACATTCCCCTAATCCTCAACTTTTGCTTGTATTTTTCATGAAGGAACAATGTTGCAGAATTCAGACCAGAATGCTTTTTGAAATATAGGGTTTGATACATGCTTTTGTCAAAAATGAGAAATTAAGATAATTTTTGTTCCCCTCCTCCTTATCTACTCTCATGCATTATATAGCAGACATTCCTCCATATAGCTCTTGAGTTATATGATGTTTCAGTTTTTATTTTTCTTTTGGTGGAGATTTTTATATACTCAATTATCTTTCTGTCTCTTTGTGGATATACTTTCCTATGTATTATTTTATTATTAAAGATACATCATTTTTCCAATTCTATGCACGCATTTTTTTAAAAAATATTGATATTTATTCTTTTCAGATTGGTGGCTGCCTCTGATTTCATAAGGAAAGGAATGTCATATGAGTTTTAACCAAAGAAACAAAAACATAAAAATATTATCATTTAATACATGGTTGATGTAAATAATATATTTTATTGAGTGTTCATACCTCTCTGAGCTACCAAAAAAAAAAAAAAAAAAAGGTCTATTTCCCACAAAGTGGAAATGTTTCCACAAAATGGGAATGTTGCTTTTTTGAAAAATTGATTACAAAAAAACAAGTAAATAATTAGACTCAAGGAATACTGAATCTTCAATATGAAAATTAGTATGGCCCTAATTAAAACATTATTCCTTTACTAATGCCTAAACTTCTGCAATATTCTACTGAAGTCAACTGATGTTGTATTGGAGTGTTATTTAAAGCAGGGTTCCTCAACCTTGGCAACTTTAAGACGGGTGGACTTCAACTCCCAGAATTCCCTAGTCAGCCTTGCTGGCTGGGGAATTCTGGGAGTTGAAGTCCACCCGTCTTAAAGTTGCCAAGGTTGAGGAACCCTGATTTAAAGGGTTAACCTATTAAGGCTGAGCACGCTTTGAAAAGGATTTGGAAGAACTGCTTAGGAATTTGCATAGTGCAGCCCCTCTCCTTACCAATCAAAGCTGTCAATTATTGTCACTTTTAAAACACCCACATCTCTTTTCACTTTTCCGTGGAGGTCTGTCACATAAATGTTTGCTTTAATGAGTAGCCGAGACATGCTGCACTTTCTGAAGTAATTCTTCCAAATTTCTGAAGTAATTCTTCCAAATTATTTTCAAAGCAGGCATGTTCCTAATATCTTTGCCTTAATATTTCTTGAACTCTTCAAGTAAGGAAAAACTACGAAGATTTTAATGAAGTACTGAAGACTGCTGGTTAGTGTCCTTTCAGACCTCTAGGGATAATGTTGCTTATGGGTTCTTCTCCAGCATCATTATAATCCTAGTCATCTCGACTGAATACCCTAATTACCACTTTAGGCTGCTGCTTAGACACATATGAGCTAATCCTCAGGGGCTGGCTATTGTCTCAAGTGCTGTGCCTGACATTATTACTGGATGTTGTGATCGGAGACACTGGCTGCTACAATGGATCTAAGCTGTGTTGTGGCTTCTTTTCAAAAGCTGTCTTGGCCTCCAGAGAAAAACATTCAAAGAAACAGAAAGCTGCAGCAGGAGTAGCAGAACTGTGCGGCATGGACCAATGAAGATGGCAGAATTTCCAAATGGGATTCTTGTTATGGTGCTTCAAGCTATGCCACTGGCATTAAGTTGCAGGAAATCCAGAGCACTCTTCTCTGGGTTATGGTTCATCCCAAATAAGGGGCTTGTCATGTGGCTATACCCTCTATATGGCTTCATATAAGAAATCAGAGAGAATTAGTATGAAGCAGCCTAATGTAGAAAACAGGAGCAATACTTTTATAATCAGTCATAGTAAACAAATGGGCCTCACAACATTTTTAGTTTCTGACCTCTAAAAATAGCTGGAGGGTACCCACTTGCAGGGTAAAACTTGCTGTTTACACTGAAACAATTTTTATTTACAGTAAGACAAAAATACTATCGAAACTGGATCACAGGGAAGCCAGCATCTCAAACCCAGTGGTACTTACAACCAGTCCTCAAAGTTCCAGCTGTCACAGCATCCCTGCAGTCATGTGATCTTGATCCAGGTGCTTGGTGACTGGCGCACAATTACAACATCTCAGCATCCAGCAGTCATGTGATCATCATTTGCAACCTTCACTGCTGGCTTCTGACAAGCAAAGTCAATGGGGAAGCCAGCAGGAGGTCGCAAACGGTGACCATGTGACATCAGGCTTAATGATGGTGTAGGATTCACTTAACAGCAGCAACTGGAAGTGCTGGAAGTGCTGTCGCTAAGCAGCATGATCATGTGATGTTGTGCTTTATGACCACATTGCTTAACAATGGAAATTCCAGTCCCAATTATCATCATTAACTGAGGACTACCTGTAATATCCAATTACAATCAATATAGAATTAATTCAATCCTTAAGTTTATCATTGAATCTAAATCATACTACTTCAGCTTCTCATTTTTAGAACATATCAAAAAAATTATTAAGAGCCTCACATCCTGAACCCATTCCGTACTATCAGATGAATACAATTCTTTCCATTTATGTAAGATCATCCTCTTTGAGAAGCTTCAGGCTTAACAGAGCCAAAACTTGTCAGAAAATGACAAATTCCATATTTTATGAATATAGTTTACCACCTCATTTACATCTTTATTATATTTCTTTCCAAAGTTGTATTAATCAAAGCAATGCTAGGTTGGCAAGATAAAGTAAATATGAATTACAAGTCCCTCAAAATTATTTTAATGCACCAAAAATCTGATGTCCACCCCTTTTTTAACATTCTTTGAAGGGTCCAGTATACATGAAGTGATATTTTCTGAGGAATAAATTTCATTCTGAAATCATGAGAATTCTTTTTTATGCTTTTTAAAACCTGGACCTATTGATTTTCCAAGTTTGGGTATTCCAATTCTTCATTCCACAGTTCATATATGTGACTTCTGCCAACTTTCAGTTTGCTTTTTTAATTCCTTATAAAACTGAATTGTTGGTTTCACTTCAAATGTTTCATCTATCATATCAGGAATCATATCATATCAGAAATGGGGTTGGCTGGCCCCTTAGCCTGGTGTGGCCTCTACTGGCCTCTTGGATTTTTTAGCCTTTTTATCTTTATCTTTGTAAGTCTGGTTTTTAAAACTTTTAACTATGTATTTCTGATTTTAGTTTGTTGTAAGCCACCCAGAGTCTCCCGTTGTGGGGAGATGGGCGGGGACAAGTCTATTAAATAAATAAATAAATAAATAAATAAATAAATAAAATCTCTTAAGGTTGCTAAGATTGCAGGTATCTTTGAGGCTGCTAAAGCATCTGGACCATACTGTTTATTCAGTACATGTTTGAATTGTATACGTTGCCAAAAGGATGTTATAAATCAATCATACCCAGAGCACAATCTTTCAAAGTCTTTAAAACAGCCATTAAAAACCAACTGATTTAAGAATTTATCCCTTATTTGGGTCAGGCATTCCAAATCAACATCTTCCCATTAACTTCATATTTGAATTATTCCACAATTTCTCGGTGTGATTCTGGATCAAAACTAACTACTTATCAATAACCAAATATGTCTAGCAGCTTTCATGACTGGAAAGAAAGATACCTGTTTCATATACCTACACTTTATATAAAAAGTGTCCATTCCAGAAAAAGGTAGGTGTTAAAATGAAATCCAATGGTACAGATGAAAATCTGGTAGATTACAACTACATTCATGATACACAACCTCCATTTAGCCAAAGATATTCAAGGGGGTTTGGTCTGCCGTCAAAAAATTCCAATTAATTTGTTGGTGTAAAGTATCCAGTAGGAATTAACATTAGAACCCCTCTTAAAATATACATTAATCTTGATGTAATATTTATTTAGTTACATTAATCTTGCTCCAGACACTTAGTGGAAGTTTTTGCTATCGAATTATATTTCCTGAAATTGCATCTATACATTTCGACATTTTTAATTCAGCATATTGTGAGATATTAAAAAAAAAAATCCCCTCTCACCCTATGGGTGGTACGTGTCTTCCAGTACTGTTCAGTTTCCGCTGCTGATGGCTCAGCTGCTACTCTGTGGTTCACTGCAGTTGGGAGTACACTTTGGATGGTTCTTTGGAGAACAGGGCATTTATCTTCTTGGCCTCTGCTTCTCTAGTGTATCTCCTTAACCTGGCAGCCAGTGCTGTGAGCCTTTCTTTAGCAGTCTCTAGGGCTTCAGACGGAGTCAGGCCCATATAGTTTTTCAGTAGCTGAGTCTTATCCTTAATCTCCACACCCTTGTGTAGTTCCACCAGCTGACTGACTTCTCTCCGAGTTGCCTTGATCTTAGCCTCCAATCTCATTTTCCAGGGTGGGTATGTACTGCTGTTCTTCTTGATCATGTAGCCAAGCATTTCCAGGATTACAGTGGCTGTAGCATATACCAATTCTTTGGTTTCAGTTATGGTGGTAGTAGGGATTGTCTGGAGGGCTCTGTTGGCATCTTCTAGCATACTATCTGATGGTACTTCTCCACTGAGCCTTGGTAATCTCTCAGTTAGTGTGGATGTAGGCCTTCTGTCTATCCATAGTTCCCTCATACATTCCATATATCCCCTCTCATTAGGTCTGCTGTTGTAGTAGCATTCCATCAATTCCAAGTTTTCTTGTCTCGTCCATGTATGGTTTGTTCCAGTAGGCCGCTTAACATCAGATTGTCCTGGTTCCCCAACATCTGATGCAGACCTTGTTAATCCGGGCAACGTCCGAGCCGGCATGACTCTCTTAGTTCGTGTCACTCTCATATTTGAGGTAGGCAGGTGAAGCGTTAGGGGGTCTTTGCCCAAGGACCCCTACTGGTAAGGTAGGTGCCAGCCGGGATTTGAACCCTGGTCTTCTGCATCAAAGGCAGTGTTCTAACCACTACGCTATTCAGCCGCTATTGGTGGAGATGGTGGGGATAATATATATATTACTGTGCAACTTCAATAAGCAAGGTCTATCTATAAGATGTTCATATCAAGTCCCTAAGGGTGCCTGGACTCATTATAGTAATACCTATAATATTAGGTAATACGATTTATGATCTCCACTAGATATATATTAGCATATGAGTTTCTTGCCTTTCTTAGATAGCGATGTATTAATGACCCATATATGTTGTGAATATAAGAATGATATCTCTTATATTGCTGCACATGGCCTTTTATGCGTGCTTTTTTAAAGTGCCCTTAAAATGACTGAACTTAATTTATCATTTACCCCCTTTTGTTTTTCCAAGTAACCTTGAAGCAAGAAGAGAAATTGATAATGCATCACTTTGCTTTAATGAATGGCTTGTCAAACTCCAGGGTGGGTGACTTTTTCTTTGGCTACAAACTTTTCTTTCACACCCAGATCTTCAGTTGTGGGGATCTGGATCCATGCCCATGGTCACATCTGTCAAATTCTTCATTCAATGTTCAATCACTGTCTGGAACCTTTATGTAATTCAAGGATTGTTTATTCATGATGACTCATTTTGGTTTTTTGTTTCTCTTGACGTTTGGCCATCTCTCTCTGAGATTTGTAGGGAAGGAGATTAATCCAGATTAGTTCATTTCTGTCTTACTATTCCACTCACTTAAAGGCCTCTTCCCATTATACTGTCTGGGGCTATAACCTTTTTGATCTGGCAGAATGCCATCATTCCCATGATAAATGATTTTGAATTATTTTCATAACCCAGGTTTTTATTATAAATTTTGCTCTCCATCAAGTACTACTCTTTGCTTTGTCTTCCCTCTGCTGTCTTTCACATGTCAATCTATACCTCTGTGGCATGTAATAGAGTCATAATAAGTTGGGGACTTGAACGATCAGGGGCAGATTTTCATGCAGAAGCATGGTCTCTGACTGAATAAATCATCACACAGTCTATTTAGTTCACCATTTAAACACATTTAAATCATCATTTAGATCATCTGGTGTGGGACTCCAATACATAAATAAATAACCCAAATACTTAATAAAATTAAATTATAAAATTAATTATAAAATTAAATGAAATCATACTGATTTTTAAATTAGGTCAGAAAAACAACATTAAAATACCACTGTGCTCCCAGGATGCTGATGATCAGCTGCCTCAGGGCCACCTTCAGGCTAAGTCTGAGTAGGCACAGGCCTAGGATGCCAAAGCTTAGGGAATGCCAATGCCACCCCTCTTTCCGAATCATTCTAAAAATGCCAATATTCACATTGGTGGGAGGTGGCACCATCAGTTAATGTGGCCTAGGGTGCCATACAGTATTCCCATGAGGTATCACTGAGCTGCCTCTGATGGAAGACATTATTTTACTGTTTACTTTCACTTTTTTTCTTTGTCTCTATGTGTATGCTATAATAGGGAAATGTTTTTATGGGCATATATCACGTTTTTGAAGGTACTGAACCATGCTGAAGCAATGTAAATAAAGCTGTGCCACATACATGGCTGCAGGCTGGGTTTTCTGGCGTTTTCTTGCTTTAGGAGACAAATAGGAAGAGGAATGACAGTTTAAGCCTCTTCTATGGCTTACTGTCCATTTTCATGTGTTTTCTCTCTCAAATCCATGTGCTGCATTACATTGATTATGATCAGTTTCAACCGCAAAGAGTGTAGGGGGGCACACTGACTTAGATTTTTGGGGGGAGGGGAGGAAGGGACAGAGGAGGAGAGGAAGGCGTAGAGACAATTCTTAAATAGATCGTTTTACCTATTTAGGAAAGTTTAGTGTTTTTTTTTTTTTAATAGTGAGCATTTGGGGTAATTGCTGGCTTTTAAGAATTGTTTTAACTATTATTGTAGCTGTGTTTTAATACTTTCTTTTAATACTTTAATACTTTTAATACTTGTCCAAAGTTTATGCTTACTTAGTTTATTGTTACATCCTTTCTTTTTCACGTGAAACACCTTGTGAAAACAGATAATTGATAAAGCTAGTTAAAAATATGTGAGTTTTCCTAAAATGAATAGTTCCCAGCATAGAACCTCCTGTAAAGCAAGGTATTTTCCATCTCAGAACCTGACTTTGAACTAGCTTTCAAAGGACCACTTCACTTCACTTCTCTTGGCAAAAAACACTTCTGTGCATGTGAAGTGCATACACAATAGGCTCTTTTCTCAAAGCAAGGCAGCCAGATGAGGCAGATCAATGACTCTAACAGAAGCCCTGAAGTGGTGCATGCTCGCTCTGCACACCCCTAGTAATCAGCTGAGTTCTGTGCTTCAAAACAGAGCCCTCTCCACCTGCTCTCTCTGAAAGATCAATTGCAGTTTGCAATATGAAGGGTCAGTGAACTCAACAGGTTCTTTCTCCATTCACTGAAATTCCTGTCACATTGGCATTGCAATAGTGTTGTGTCCCCCCCCCCCACACACACACATTAAACTTCATATCTATAATCAGAGAAGGCAATTTGGGATCCATTTGCAGTTCTTAATAACAAGATGTCCCAGTGATGATAATGTTGGTTAAGATCTAAAACTTCATGTGTTCCACTGGTACAAGAGCTTCTTCCTTCTGGACTTTCTTCCACTGATTTTATCTCCCGTCCTCCTTCACCATAAAGTTCCATTTGAAAAACTTAGTTCTATTCCATTGCTGCTGAAGATGTGCTCTTTCTACTTATTTTGGTGATTCTTTTAGGGTTTTTTCGGCTTATTTTTGGTTCTACAGGGAAAGTTCATATTTCTTTCCAAATACTCAAAGGCCTTAACTGACCATTATGCAAGGTCCAAGTCTATGGCTGTGCAATTGTTCCATGGCAGTTCATAGCTATAGCCATATGATTTCCCATCTTCTAGCCAGCCATGTTTAGGATCTCTGATCCCTGCTCCAATCCAACACTTTTTAAGCAGGGTTGTTATTGTAAGTATTAGATGGGGGACCATTTGGGAAAATCAAGTCTGTGGATTTGCAAAGCACTGGTATTATGCTGGGAAAAATGCATGGCTGTTTGAATGTGTCCATGTAAGTTGTGAGGAATCAAACTTCACTCAAAGGCTACTTTACTTTTACCTTTTATCAGCTGCTGTTCCCTGTTGTTTAACTGATGCTGTCTTCATAAGCTTTGTTCAAAGATTCCATTACTCTCCCTGTTTGCTTTATTTGTTTTGTTTTATTTGGGAGGAAAGCCCTACATCTACTTCCAATGGCAAAAGATGGTGGCAAACCTACAGCCTCATAAATGCCCTGCCAATCTTTATAGCACTGGCAGATTAATTGATATCCAATCACTCCAGGATGTTGTTCAAAATTGTTCAAACCTACACACCCACACATTCTCTCTCACACATATTTTCTCTTTCTCACTCACACACACACTATATATATATATGTATGTGCGTGTGTGTATGTGTGTGTGTGTGTATGTATGCATATATATATATAGTGAAATAATCAGGGATAGCATAATAATAATAGCAAATAACCGAAATATAAAATATCTCATGAATACAACTCCCTCTATAGTAAAAGTTGATAAACATACAACAAAAGTGAAGCTGCATTTATTCTTTAAACATATTCTAGTTCTTTATGATTTTATCACAAATAGAAACCTGGTTCTGTACAAACTCAGACTGATCATGACATGCTTAAGATTAGATTGAAGCGGTGATTCCAACTGAAAATCAAAATATCACTAGGAAGCTTATCAACTACTACCAAGAGAGTATTAACTATCCAAATCCACTATTCCACATGATTGTGTTGAGTGTCCTAGAAAAACAGTATAAAAGCTTAAAAGAACATCAGTCTTGAAGAGATAATGAAGCAGTACCACTGAAGATGTGAAATTTATTTATATATCATAGAAAGTCTCAGATAACATCAGCAGCTGGGATAGGATCCTTCTGGGTTTTCTTTTTAAACTTCACTTTCATATATCAGATGACTATGATGACTTTTTTAGTTTTTTAACTATTTTGATTGAGCCATTGCAGGGATGGCAAATCTGGGTCTTCTTAAATTACAACTTTCAGCAACCCCAACCAATAACAGATGTTGGAAATAAACATCTTGATGATGTCACATATTCCCCAACTCCTATGTAGTGTCCAAATTAATTGATTCAGTGACAAGACATTGCACATCGAGTGTTCTTTGTGAGAGGGATTTGGTATTTATTTATTTGTTTATTTTAGATTTAAAGGCTGCCTGACTCCAGAATGACTCTGGGCAGTTTACCCTAAGAAAAGAAAAGAAAAGAAAAGAAAAGAAAAGAAAAGAAAAGAAAAGAAAAGAAAAGAAAAGAAAAGAAAAGAGAAATAATAAAAAGAGCAGAAGAAGGCCATGTATGTCCCAACAAAGCATTCTATGTATACAAAAGAATAACACAACTGACAAGGGCTCCCCAACCAGCCCATCTTAAGGACTGGGAGAACAGCTGAGTTTTTAAAGACTTCCAGACCACCCTCAGGATGGGAACCGCATGGACCTCTATTTTATTCAAACTTTGTTACTGCCCCTTTTCCAGATGGGAGGGGAAATATTATCATGCTATGGCTTAACTAAGCACATTTCCACGTTGGTATTTTATTATCAAAGTGGCTGTTGGATGTATTCCTAATACTTTAGGGTTCAGCCAGTCCAGGAGTAGTTCAGTGTTACTGCTGAAATATGAATTACTGCTGACAGGTTCAGTAGTAGCTTATTGCTCCATCTCTTGAAATGCTTGAATGGAACTGTTTTAACAGTCAGGACTAGGATTTTACACCTTGAATCAGGCAGCGTATCCACTGAATAAGGGAACAGGATCACCATTTCCTTATTCAGTGAAAGGAATCATGGGATAATGAGTTCATTTCTTCTTGATTTAGGGATACAGTTGAGAAAACCACCATGCATGGCTTCTTAATGGATTGGTAGCACATGGTAGAAATATAATGCTTGATGGTTGCAATATGCATTTCTATGAGAGTAGATTTGACAATGTCATCAAAAAGGATTCCACTGTAGCATGGTTGACAATATGGGACCGGAAGGCCACTCATAAGCTTCCACAAAGGGGAGGCAAAGGAAACAAATAATGAAAGTGTTGCAGCAGTGTGATAGTTTCATATTTCTGCCTTTTCATATTTCTGTGTGACATTGTGACACAAACATGAAAGGGTGGAGCTTGCATTGTGATGTCACAATGCACTTTTCATTATGTTGATGTCATAATAGTTAAGAACAGGTATATTCTACAGGGTTCTCAGGATGGGCCTTCTTGAACTCTGCCCCTTTTCTCTTCTATGTATGGATCTACCTCTGTCTCTGTCTCTGTCATCTCTGTCTCTGTCATCTCTCTGTCTCTCTGTCAGCATAGGAACATTCTGTTAGTTATGTTCATCTTGATTATTTATCTGGGTTATGTTTTTGGATGCTTTCATCCTGTTAACCTACAGTACGATTGCAAGGTGCTCAGAGTTGGCCAAAAATTGGAGTGGCATATAATCTAACTAGGATTATAGTTGTCTAATTTGTCTAATTCTCATTGACTGTAATAAAGGAGAAAATAAGGAGACGGAACCAGCAAGCAGAGTTACAAGGAGGCAAACTTAGTGTAATGTTCTAAATGCAGAAATCAACAGAAACAGGCAGCAAATACTACCTTCATTCCAGTTCGGGATCCCATAGTTCCCCCCTTCAGACTCAGTCAATTTTCTTTATATTTTTGAACTGCCATATGACAGCAGGTAGCCATCATTCACTCCATCATTAGAGGACGAGGACTTGAAAAAAAATATTGTCCCCACATCATAGAAATGGACAAATTGTTTAAATAAATCCTGTCTCCTGCACTAATCATTCAATAATCCAATCTCTCTCGCTCTCACTCTCTCTCTCAATTTCTCTATCTTCTATGACTGTTTACACCTGCAGTGTTTTGAATTATGCAGAAGCTAGGTAAATGTTCATACAAATTGGCCAAAAACACTGTTATACACACATGCATATTTCAGTCACTTAGCTTTTGTTCCTTGTTTTATTTATTTATTTTGGCAGTTTATATGGCTGCCCAACTCTCCAACTGCAACCTTGGTCAGCTAACACAGGATTAAAATCAAGAACAGAAGTTAACCTAAAAAAATAAAAACAGCAAAAAACATAGCACAAACAAGGCCAAACCATAATCATATTCACTTTTGCAACCATACAAGATGGGCTCATTAAATCCTTCTTTTGAAGGTTATTAAACACAAATCCCATATAAGTTCTTTTTAAAAAAATATCACTGCCACTGTTTGCACACAACTTTGCATAAAGATCCCCCCTTCTCCTCCCATGGCTTACCTTGGGAGAAAATTTAGACCAGAAAAGGATAAGTATTAGTGGAATTTGTTGCACATTATCATTCATGCTGTTGTGAAATCCAGTAGGACTGGACCCCCCAGATTCAGTCCCAATGGGACTTGTGGCAGAATTGTGTTACATTCCTACTGAGTACAGGCAAAAGCTGCTCTTTGCCACAATACTGCTTTGATATACCCTGAGATTAATTGCCTTTTTTCTCTCCATGAGTATGGATCAGTCATGGGAAAGAAATAATGACAGCTTCTGCTATTTTCCCCAGCCATCGGTCTGGAAGCCAGATTTAGGAGGTAAGAAAATAAATTAGTTGGGAGTTAATTGATCCTCATGTGAATGCTTGATAGGGGTGGAAGTAGCCTAGACTTTGTCTCAGCCAGCCTATCATTTATGTTCAACATCTTTAGTCACTGCATCCTTTCTTGATAGTTACTACACATCTTTTTTAAAAACCTTGTTGCCATATGAGACTGTCTATTGTATACATATTCATATTTGTGTTTACATTGTAAAACAAAAATACATATCTAAAGAAAAAACTTCATAAATATTCTTTTCCTCACCTTTGATTTGGTAGTCAAATTAATGGTGATGGTGGGAAATCTTTATTTTAAGAATATATGTCAATTTTCAAAGCTGAAAAGTTCTCTGAAAATGTCTTACAATCTAGAAAATTTAAGAATAAAATATAATAACAATTCTACTTATTAAAATAAAAAAGACATTTCAAATTATCTGTAACACTGATGACTAAAAGCAAGATATCAAAACATCAGTTAAATCACTAATTCAAATTACTTCTATAAGAATTAGTCCAATCCTATACATTAAAAGTGGGTTGAACAAAGAGCATGAAGCATATCCAAAATGTATAGTAGAATATTTCTGGTATTACCTGAACCATAATGTTTGTAAATCTCAAGCCAGATTGCCTGACTGGTTACATGCCATCAAGTCATCACTGACTCTTAGTGACCACATAGACAGAGTTCAATTTAAATAATATTTATCATTTGCTATTAACTGATACAGGTTAAAAATAGATATGGTAGCAAATCAGTAGCAAGCCTTGAATAAATAAAGGTCCCAAGGAGCTATATCTTAATGACAATAATTATACTTTGCAATATCGAATGTATAAAGTTCATCCTTGCCTTGTTCAATTAATGATCTGATATTGTAGAATCTTATGAGATCATGATACGTAGAAATTAAATTTGGGACTGGCTATCACTAATTTCAAATAGAAAAGAGAATAGAAAAGAGAAGGGGTGGATTGCTGATGCCATGGATCCCATTGCAAGCATTCTAATGGGTGGCACAATTTACAATGTAGAAGAATGTTATAGTTTCCTCTGAATCATCTTAAGACAGAGGCTGAAGAGGCAGACCACACAGACCATGAACATATAGAGTCAGCAGGCAGATAACTCACAACAACTCTAGGAGACAGTAAGCCCGAGCCAATAGGGCCTGATTCAGACAATGAGGGGCCACATTCTGGCAGGGCACTTAGCCCAAGAGACAATTACAAAGGGCAGACCAAAGGCAATCATCATGTCTCCTTGAGAGAAGAGGCAGAAATGGGCCTAATTAAGCCATGCCAGCCCCTGGGGCTATATAACAACAGCCCCCAAGCCCTTGCCCTTCTGTGGGTAACAACTCTCCAACTTCAGATCTGTGCATCTGTTGCTTTTCCTCCTTGCCCTGCATCCAGACACTGAATTTCCCATTCAGACCAGCTTATGTAATTCTCTGGTGCCCAAACCCTGGAGTGTCATGGCGAATGCTTTTATCCCCACTTTTCCCTATCTCCTGCTAGCAGAATGAGAATGATTCGTATTTCAAGGCAAACCTTAGTGCTATCTGGCTAATTATTGCCAGCTCCTCTCAGGGGGTTTACAATATAAAAATAAAGCCTGCTACATTTTGAAGCAAAATGGCAGTTCCCATGTGGGGCTGCTTATAAGATCCACCATTTGCACTTAGCTAAATGAGTTGTATCATACCTTATCTTGGAAATCCTTTCATATATCCTAGCCTATCTTTTTGCACTAATAGCAGGAATAGCATTCTTAGGCAACACTGATGCGGTGTCTGAAATGTCCCATATTCAAAGGCATAGGTCAACATTTTGGGAGCCAAAGGCTACATTTAATAGTTTTGGGAGGATGAGGGCCATAAAGTGAAGTGCCTTTTTAGACCTTACAATACAGTTTTCATGTTTTCCCCCTCAAAATGTCAGGGAATCATGTTAGGGCTATTGCATTTCAGCTGCAAAACTCATGCAATCACTACATAATGGCAAGAAGATAAAGTTTTCTGCATCTCTTTCCTTCCATCTCATAGCAGTTATGGATTTTTGTTGCTCAGATGGTAGCCCTAAGAAATGGACAATCATCAAGGATTGCAAAAAGGGATTTGGGCTCTTAGGTCTTCTAAATGTTCTAGATTAGTGTTTCTCAATCTCAGCATGCTGGCTAAGCAATTCTGGGTGTCGAAGTCCACATACCTTAAAGTCACTGAGATTGAGAAACTCTATTGTAGATTAACAAGCCTGGCTTTCTTTCAGTCATGGGGCAATTAAATGACATCCAGCCAAGAGTGAACCATGAGTACAATGGTTTCTGCTCGATTAAAAGTGAGCAAGCTAAATTCCTTTTGCTCAGTTCTAGTCAAGAAACTTACATGTGCCACTCTTATTATGGCACAGTGATACCTTCTTTCTCTGCAATGTGACACACTAAGGCTTTTGACAGAACAGATACAGAGGAGATATGTACATTGCCATGTTTGATTTCTGTCAGAAATCCACTGATACCACTCCAGCTGCCTGGCACTGTCATTTCCCCTGAAGTCAGCTGCCGGCTCGCTGAAAAGTGACATGTGGCAATATTTACATATCCCTGGGTCACATGCTTTTGCTGTCTTTGGTCTGCTATATATAAATCTTGAGGTGTTTCCCCCTTCCTTTTCCATTGTGACTGCCTGTCTTCTGGATAGCCCTGATCCTGTAAGGAAACATGTCTTTCATAATTTAATGCAGATGCATGCTTATTCTGCTTCTATGTGGTCACTGAATATTTAACAACAGGATCTATCTTTATTAGATAACACAATTTCAGAAGATTTTTTAATCTAAGAAGAAACCTTCAAACTTTGCCTGTATTGAGTGTTGGGACAGGTGATGTAATGTTTTTCCACTACTCAAAAGAAAAAATATATATATTTATTTATTCAGCAGGTCCTATAAATACTCCTTCTATAGCCTGCTCTTGGGGTGTCATCAGGGTCATATGCTTTCTGATATAAAAGATGTGGCTAAAGTACCGAGACAGAAGACCATGGCTCTGAATTTTTCAAATTTAACATTGGTTCTAAAGACCACATTAGATAGTATAAGGGTTTTTTTTTCCCTCCTACGTATAGTCAGATTTTATTTCACTATCCTTTTCTTCCAAGAAGCAGAGACACACATTTCTTCCTGATGAGGAAGTCTGTGTAAGTAAGAATCACCAGGCTAGAAATGGGGAGACTGAAAGTTCTAATCCCCCTTTAGGCATGGAAGTCAGCTGGGTGACTTTGGGACAGTTACTCTCTCTCAGAGCAATAAACTTCACATGGTTATTGATGGAAAACAATACTGTAATAAAAAAAAAAATACCCTAATCAAGGAACTACCAAGGACAAACCACACACATACACCCCATCAACACCAAGCTCAGAGAGCACCAAGGACTCCACAGTTACCTCCCTATGCTTGCCCCAGCCCTGGAGTTGACATTGAAATGAATCCAATCAACTTAGTCTGCAAAGAACAATGAAAGTTGTTTACAGCAACCCTCTTACTGCTCTGGCTCCTCTCCCCCAGTATTATGATGGAGAAGTTACCTCACAATATTTTATTGATTTATTTATTGATCATATAGATATAGCTGCCCATCTCACAAAAGAGTGACGGGGTGGTGTACAACGCTCAATTAAAAACCGATAAATAAACATAAAAACAATCATTAAAACTAAAATAAACTATAAAAAACCACACAAAACAGGAGAGGATGATATTATTTATTTATTGATCATAAATACAGAATAGCTTCACCAACCTGTACTGAGCAGAGGCAATGAAGGCAGATAAGTAAGCTTGAGTTCACTATATAAACTGCCATGAAGTACAATATCAGATGGCCCACTTCAATGGCATCCTAGAGGTCTTTGGTTTTAATGTGGGCTTGCAAACCTGAATTGGATTGGATAGTATTTATACTGTGGAGCTCTTGGTGCTCTCTCAGCTTTGCTGTTTGCTTGCAGATGTTTTATTACCCAACTAGGTGACATCATCAGGGCAAATGAGTGTGGGGTTTGGTGCCTGCTTATATACAATAGCTTTCCCTGCCAATTTTGGGGGATTGTGGTTTCCTCCTTGGAAATTCCTTAATTAGAGTATTGTTTTCCACCTGATTACTTGTCAGGTATTGATCCCTGCTTATCTGAATGTTGACTGCAGGAGAGGATGTGTTCTAGTCCTTTTGTTTCCTTCCTAGATTTTTGTTGTCCCTTTTGCATGGTGTGTAAATGTGGTTTATCTCTGTGTGTCTATTGATGGCTGATTTGTCTGAATGCCAAGCTTCCAGGAATTCCCTAGCATTTTGGATTTGGCTTGCTCTAAGATGCTAATAGTTTCCCAGTTGAAACTGTGGTTGAGTCTATCCATGTGTTGTGAGATTAAGGAATTTTTGTCATGTCTTCTGACTGTTAGTTGGTCTTCATAGATGTGTTCTGCTAGTCTTCTGCCTGTCAGTCCTACATAGTGGATGTTACAGTCCTTACACTGTATGTTGTAGATGACTCCTGTTTTTTCTTCTTGGGCTACTGGGTCTTTTGGTTTACTTAAGATATTTTGGACGGCTTTGGTTGTTTGTGTGCTATGGTGATGCCATGTGGTTGCAATAGTCTGTTGTTGTTTCTGAGATGTTTTTGATGTATGGGAGTATTATCCTATCCATGGGTTGTTCTGGTTGTGCTGTAGCAGGTTGTGCAGTATTTACATATACTGCTGAAAGCTTGTTTGTTGGGGAGTGGCCTGAAGTCCTTGAAGCAGAGGAGGGCAATTCCAGGAAAGATTGTTGAAGTTGTAGAGGAAGAAGCACCAGGAAACTTTGGCTATTCATTGTCTTCACAGAGACTGAAGATGATGGGAGATCAAAGGTTTTACCAGTAGAGGAAAGCAAACTGCCAGGCTGACTCAAAGAGCAAAATTTACCACCAGTGTTTAAGTCCTTCCTTAACTCTTGTATAGTATGTATATAGGGTTAGCAATAGAACAAAACACATATATCTATTAAGCAAGCATTATACAGTGCATAAATCCCCAAGAAGAGCCCAAGTTTGGCATCTTTAATTGTACCTAATGTTGCTAGTTCTGCTATGGAATTTGGGAAATGTAAAGTAAATGCTGGACAAATGGTTGCTTTTATGTCTGGTTGTCTGAAGAAAAGAGGGGGGAAATCTGAAATGGTGTTTTGCACTGAGTTTCTGTTATATCCTGAGAACTCATAGGAAGCCCTTGTCACATGACTAGAGACAAGGTAATCATAAAGACTCCTTTTTCTGATCACTGGATCCAGCTGAACACCCAATCTATATCCTGCTACATGCATGGGACCAGAAACCAGTTGCAATAAGTACACACTCACCATAGGACAGATGAAATCCTAAACTATTCTTGACTGAGTTACCTAGCTGGGCAATGAAACATTTGCAAGAAAAGAACCAAGCTCAGAGAACCCCAGGACTCCACAGTTCAACCATGAGCTACACACATTCACCTCTACGAGCAACCTCAGCATGATTTTCTGTGTTAGCTTTCAGCTAACCTTATGTCTGCTGGAAAGTTTAGTACTGTATACAAGAGGATCCCTATATTTTATGAAAAAGGAAAAATCATATTCTCAGGGACAAGTTCTTAAGAGTATGAAGTCCACCTCAACAGAACTTGAAAATAAAGATGGGAGGAAATTAAGACTATGCTGGTAACTGTCTTAATGCTCATGACAAATCCTCACATGGGATTTTCAGTGCCAGTTATCTCGAAAGTAGTTCTGGTGACTAAGAAAGAATAACTCCTTGAATGGAACCATATAAGAAAATCTTGGTACAATCAGAAGTACTTATATGAACTCTTTGTAACAGTGTCTAGCTATATATCATTCAGTAAATAGTGTATTGCACAAGCCCTTTTGCTATTAGCCAGTTAGTTAAATGATAAAACATTAAAAACATCTTTTTTTTTTTAAATAAAGGGGGAGACTTTTGAATAAAAGCTTCCTGTAATTAGTAACATTTTGAGGTTGTTGCTTGTACCCATTTCTATTTGAGTTAGCCAACTGTTCCAAAGCATATGAACTGATGTAATAATCCATATTCCAAATGATAGCTGGCAGTCATCCACAGATTCAGAGAATGATAAAGTTACCGAATAATTAAACTGTGGAGACAATAACTAAATGATACATCTAGTCCAATTCTGTTAAGAAAATGTCTTTATTGCCTACTTTTTCAAGTTCACTGCTTCCTTTTCAGAATTCTTGAGGCAAGCTGTAAATATTTATGTGAATTGCTGCCTGGATGGAATTATCTAAATAATTTAGAATTCTCTAAATAATATTTAGGGAGAGAAAGGGGGGCATATCATTAATGATGAATGACTGCAAAGTTCCTTTTCCTCTTTCAGAATAAATAATAGCATACGTTTTGATGATGATTTTATTCTACAGCCCAGATGTGCTTGGACAAGCTACAAATTATTATATTGCACTCAAAGAGTTTCAAAAGTAAGCTTTTTATCATTGTTTTTAAATGTAAACATCTGTGGAAATTTCAGCAATTGAGCATTATATGAATTGTTTGATTTATAGAGCAATTACAAATGAAGTGCTTTATCACTTCTGAATAATCTAAACTGATATTAGGTATGTATTAGAAAAATAACTTACAATAAATGTCTTATTTTGCCAAAGGGCTAGGGTTAGAGAAGCCAAGATAACAGACAAGGAGTAGTATCTAGGAGTAGTAATCAAACTTTTTCTATTTCTTCTATACAGTCATAAAAATTAGAAACATCAAGCAACTTAGAGATTTTTTACATTTTGCATAAATACTAGTGTTTATGTTTGGTTAGTGTAAAATGGGAAAAGATTCAAAAGCCCCCTATGGTTTAACTATTAGGAAATGTTACAGAAAGTGCTATACGAGACTGGCAGGTTTAAAAATAGTGTCTTCATTCTCACCCCCATCCCACCCCCACAGATCACCGAAACTGAGGAATTCAATTTAACATGTAATAGTAAAAGCATATTTGTTATTCACTGAACACCCTACTTTTCCTCTCCAAAAAAGGTTGGCACTCAAAGAAACATACTAATAAACAAAGATAAAACTAGCGATCTTCAATAGTCAAAACCTAAAAGTATCAATAAAGACAAAAGCACAATAAGACATGACAAACAATGAATGAAATTAAGCAACCAGGGTGAAAGGATTACTTAAGCATTAAAAGAAATGTTTTCCATTTTTGGTACAGTATTATACAGAGGAAGATAAATTGCTCTCTTGTGGCAGGGACTTCCACATGGGAGACATGACTTCTGAAGAAGATCTCTCATCTTAGTCATTAATAGTGACTATGAAGGCCATGAGCTACATAAGAAGGGATGGAAAGTTAACATATTAAGCAACACTTCTTCATATCATTTTGTCCCAATCCATTTAGGGCAGACCTTCTTCAACATGAATGCCTTCCAAACATGTGACTGTCTCCTCCCAGAATGTGGTGGTGGCTATGTTAGCTGGGGGATTCCAAGAACTGAACCCCATATATCTGGAGGGAGCCCAGACTGGGGAAAACTGATTTAGGACTTCAGAGTAACTTGGATCAACTTTGGAACAAAGCAGCAGTCAAGGCAGCTATTGTTTCTCACAATGTCTTCAGGTTTTTAGTCAACATAGAAAGATGCTGAAATTTATCTCAAATGTCTAGGTTATTACAAACCTGTTAAGGAGAGAAGCTCTTTATAGATTTAGCCCCGGGAGTCTAATGATATTAAATTGCCTGGCATAAAAGAGGGGACCATTCTAGTTAATATGTTGAAGGATATAAAGGAGGAAAAATTCTTCATAGATAATGTGCTGGAAACAAAAGGTAACTAAAAACAACTATCAGTGAAATTGCCTGGAGCGTCAAAGAAATTATTATACAATGGAATCATATATTTTTCCTATGGTAATTACAGTATTAATAATTAATAAGGTAATAATGCATTAGAAGGGCCTTTGATATTAGTAAATAAGCAGTCTAATTATTGCCCTATAATATGGAAGATACTATTGACATTTCTGTTTATTACTGAAGGAATTAATGATCCTTGTAACATGGCCAAGATCGAGTCATTTATTTCACAATGAGAAAATTTGATTTACTGCATTGAGCCAACTAGTTACACCCAGTGAAAATAATGCAGCATTATTTATTGCAGATTCTATTATTGCTACTACTACTACCATTATTCCTACTGTAGATGAAAGAAGTAAAACTTAGGAAAATGTCATAATTAGATTTATCTGACAGTTCCTAATTTAAAGACAGTCCAGTCCATACAAACTTTTTATTTCTTACTCCTATGATAACATTTGCCTTACATCCTAGTAGAAAAGTTTTTCCTAGGACTATGAAGTGACACTCAGTGCATAAGCAGGCAAGGTACAGACCTGAATACCAGTGAGTAGTTTAAAACAAAATACCACTTATCTTACAGGAATAAGTTTCAAGCATTCATGAGTGGTATTGGTGTTGGTGTTGGTGCTGTTGCTGGTGAGAGGGGTAAAAATTACATGTGCTGTAATCCCCGCACCTTTAATTTAAGAAATGATAGGATAAGAATATTAAAGTATAAACAGCACTGACACTTCGAAACTAAAAAAAAAAAAAAGTTCAGGGAAGCAACTGATTTGTAATGAAGAAATATTTTCTCTTTTTCATTATTTTAAAGGACTGTTCAAACCTCCTTCAGTTCTACTTATTAAAAGGTCATTTCTCAAGATTCCAGCAACAGTACGTCACTTGTGGATAGAGCATACAGAAAGATCTCTTCACATAATCTCAGTACCCAGGCAGCTCTGAAGGTGATCATTAACAAAATGAAGTCTAGTTAGTTGAGGCCTGGAAAACAACTAGCAGTCAATATATCTATTTTTGTTTAGGAATTGTCTATTTGTAATTGGTCAACTAGCTGTGTACTTCATTTTGAATCTGATGAACTTTCTGGCAATGTTGAAATCTAGCTTTATATACAACTGTAACCTGGTATGTCCACAGTGGCAGTCAATGACATCAAAGCAGTGAGCAAGGCTGGCTGATCAAAGTCACACTTCTTTTTAAATGCATGCCACACATGTTAGAAAGGGATGAAGCTTTGATTGCCTGGTGATGCTCACTTTTTTGACATTGTTGACCACCTCTGTGGATGCCTTTGGCTATAATCCAAAGATAAGGCATGTGTCACCTTGACTAAATCAGATATTTCTAGGAAGGAGTATAGTTAACACTTCAGCTGAATAATGGAACAAGCTATTGCACAACCTCAGCATTCAGGTCTATAGGTCAATCCAGGAAATTCTTAAATCAAAAGATTGATCTTTCCAAGTAGACCCACAGTATCCAATTGCCTGATTTGCCTTTGTATTACCCAGTCACACCTCTGTCTAGCTTGGATTCGGTTTCCATTTGTTGTCCCATTCATTCCATTGCAATGGAGTGTAAGACATTTGTTGAGATTCTTGGATTGTCATGAAAAAGGCAGAATTAATCACTCTCTACCTAAGGATGCCAATCTTCAAAAACTGCTTCCAGTAATATCATATTAATTTCATATTTCATAATTTTGCGAGCTGAACAGAACAGAACCTCGTTGGCCTCCACAAGTGAATAACTCTGTTGTTGAAAGAAGTCCTTCCAAACCATCTTCTGAGAAGTCACTGCAATTAAAACAACTGTGAACAGAGAATATAGCATAATAAATGGTTCTGAAAAAGACAAGGGATAACAACACAATTCATTTTTAAATTTATAAACTGTATCAAGCTTTCAGATGTCAGAATTATAAAATAGATTTTAAAAGTGTTATTCTTTTAGTATTTACCAAAGTGATATAAGGGACACTCAGAATAATAAAGTACTAGTGCAGGCACTAGTGATAGTGGATTTTTTATAACCTTAGTTGGAAAGGAACTAGTCTAATTCCAAGATCTTTCTCAAAATTGGCAAAATGCCAGAGTTTATTTTCTTGGTGGGGGGGAGGAACCTGCAGACAATAATCTGAGTCCAAAAGGGAGGGAGGGAGGAAGGAAATGTGTGTCTATAACTACACAGATATGTATTTGTGTCATATATGAATGCTAATGTTAACCCGTGAATGTCATTTTGTGATTCCAATATAATACAAAAAACTGAATATCAGTATAATATTGTTACAGCTGACTTCTTGTTGAAGTTGGTACTTCTCATATGGACAACATTGGGTACATTTGATAAGCAATATTTATGCTTCTATTGTTTCAGTCAAGAAATAATTTTTGGTTGAACTTGTTTCATGCAATGTAGGAGCTCATGTGATGTTATGTAATTGCTGTTATACGCAGTGTTGATAGAGATTCAGGGAAGACAACAGTGTCCTGTACTTCTATTTCAGTCTGATAATAATAGAACAGGTCCTCTTCATAATCTCTATGCATAATAAGTCCATAAGTGTATGGTAGAGATTCTTTGAACTGGAGATAAATATCATTCCTGCTACAAAAGACTCATGTTTCATTCATTACTGCTATGGAGAAGGATCCTTTCCTATTATAACCTCAAATGTACATGTTTTCTTGCTACTATGTCATCCAGAATTTTGCTTAATGAAAATCTGCCTTTTCCTCATACCAACCCCAGCTATTCTTAAATGAATTTTCTAGTACCTCTACAAATAGAATAAGTCTGAGGAATGTCAATAAGATAAAATGTCTTAATTTATTACCTAGGGGAACACTTAATTAAATCAATAAAGAAAACTCATGTGAAAAAGAGCTCCAAATGCATCTGATGTTCTTCTTATCTCCTCCCAAAAGCATGTCCGTTTTTTCTTATTGATTTAAAATGAAATGTTGCTATATTTACATACCCTGTGGTCACAGTCAAATTGTTAGTAAAAAAAAAAAAAAAATCCATCATAGTGAGACTGAGGAACCGATCTATAACTCTACCCAAACTTCCCCAGACATCTGTAATAGCTAATAAGAACAATAATTATTTAAAATATGTATCAGTTATTTTTAATCCAAACAAGAAAATCAAAGCCCTGTACATGAATAAAAAGAACATTAAAACAAATTCATATTAGAGGTGTTTAAGGGCAGAGCTATTCATTAAAGCAAATCATAAAATGAAGTAGATTCCATATTAAAAGTCAATAAACAAAACAAAATGCTAAAAGGTAAGCAAAGGAGACAGTGACATATAGTGGTTTATGTGTTAAACTAAAACAGGTTAAAGTTTATTCTTAAACATGAACTGAGTAATCTTGGTTAAAGATTTTAACCAAGATTTTAGCACTCGCAGTCCAATTGATTTCACAGGGTTGTTGTTACTGGATAAAAAGAAGAAGATCCACCTTGAGCTCTGGGAGGAAAGGCAGGGTATAGTTCTAATGAATCAATGGATGCATAGATAAAATCTATCAACTTAATAGATACACTGATTTTTTTCCCCCGAGCAGAGGTTCATAGTCCCAGAAAAATCCAAACTTTTTCTGGTAATAGCGGAAGAAGGCAACGATGATCCAGTGTGTATCTACTTTCTAATTATACATTTTGCTAATTTTCCCCCTCTTCAAAAGGCAAGCTTTTTTTTAGAAAAAAAAAAAGTAACATTTTTCTTCTAGTAGAAGAGCTACTATCTTTTTGCATGTAGGAAAAGCTATTTGCATGGCAAGTACCCACTTAAGGCTATCCAACATTATGTGAACACATGTTTACAATTTTCCAAAGTAGTTTTTACAGTGAGGGGCAAGGGAGGATATTCAGGACCTCTTCTGATGTTGGAGCAGCATCTGGCAACCAAATGAGACAACTGGGCACAACCCTTAAGTACTTGAGGAGTATAGCTGCATGAAAGAGCTCTATGGCTATAGAAGGTCTTTGGGAATACACCTCTTGGTAGGAACTGTCTTGATAGGAAATGCAAGGAACGGAAGATGATGGGGAATGTAAGGAAATATTAAACACTGAATATTCTAAAGTTAGTAACAGGCATCACCTGAAAATACTTGAACATAATAGATGCTTGTATAATCAGCATTTGATACTTTAGAAATGCACAATATTCAGTGGTAAAACATCCGTTAATTGCAAAGTCAAAGCGTAATGGATGATCCAGCACTTTAAATGATTAAAAAAGAAAGAATATTCAAAACTGAATTGTATGTCAGTGGTCAAACCAAAACCATACTGTTAATTATCTGGCACCTCATACTTAACATTTAATGTTTGCCTAGGTTGTTTTTAATAGAGAGAAGATGCTCTGTAATATTTTATAGTCAACTTTTAACCATATGTTTTCAAAACTCAGCAGTATTTAATAGTAGATAGCGATGAATGAATCAGATTATTTTAGTTCATGCCACTGAATAAAAACGGCACAAAAATGAATATTATAGGCATTTCATTCTAAAATAAACTTGGTTATGTGTGTTTTATGGTAAAATACATGTTTCATTTGCATTTTATAATGATTACACACAATTTCAATTCTTATGCATTTTAAGGCCAAAAATTGTTTCAGAAAATTCAGCAAATTGGAACATGCTGATTTGTGCTTTAATCCAGGATGTCCATTGTTAATAAAAAACAATGGGAGGTGCAGACAGAGTCCAGGGGAGGTGTGGAGAACCTTTCAGTTACACTGTTACAACAAATCCACCTTTCCCAAAGTTTCATTGCATTGTTTTCATTGTCCATTTGTGTTCATTTTGGTGTTTCGATTTTTAAGGGAGGTATGTACATTAAAATTACACTATAGGGAGGAGGGATGGCAAAAAGTTAGGAGCCCCTGCCTTAAAGGTTTACTGCTTCTCCAAAAAGTTACTCCTGGAAATCTTACATGATGACTTCATTATGATGAGAGGATCCTATGGAAGAACGCTTTGCAAGGATTTCAAAACTAAAACTTTGGTTTCTTCCTAGAAACTTTGTAGTATATCTTTTGTGCAGTCTGAGTGAGCCAAAAAAACTAACCAGTATCACTACTGAGTTGGGCTCTAACTCTACTTAACTGCTTGGATTTATTCAAGGTCAGGCATCCTGTAGGAAGTTAAAGGAGGATAGTGAAAAGCAGGTACTTTGATTTCCCATTGTCAATTTTTCTAAGTTCAGCTGGCTTCCATGAAGGTAAAATCACTAAAAAAACAAAAACAGAAAACCAACCCTCTCACCCCTATGGGTGGTATGTGTCTTCCTCAATCTCAGGTCCTCTACCAGAGGCCTGGGAGTTTGAGGGTTCTGCGCAGTCTCTTAGCTGTTCCTAGCACTGCACTCTTCTGGACAGAGAGCTCAGATGTTGTTCCAGGGATCTGTTGGAGCCACTCTCCCAGGTTAGGAGTCACGGCCCTGAGTGCTCCTACCACCACTGGGACCACTTTGGCCTTGACTTTCCACATCCTCTCTAGTTCCTCCTTCAGGCCTTGGTACTCCTACAGCTTCTCATACTCCTTCTTCTTGATGTTGCTGTCACTTGGCATGTGTGTGTGTGTGTACACTCACACACATGTGCATGCACACACATGCACGCACATACACACATATCTTGTATGTGTGCAAGAGAGAGACAGAATTTGGTTCAGCTGCCTGTGGAGAATTCCTATACAAAACCTGCTGCTTCGCAGTTGGAAGTCAAGTGAGTGAAAAATTGCAATATAGCAGAAGTAAATATAATATTTTTTCAATAAGCTGTATAAACAAATTTCATGCAGAGAGAAGCTGTGTTATTTCAGAAATATGATTGAGACGCTGGGGGGACACCTTTTCATCAAAGCTTTGTTTATCCTGTGATACAGTCTTCCAGTGGTGCTATTCTTTCGGATGTCTCTGAGGAACGGCAGAGGTTTTGGTTTTGTTTTGTTTTTTTCACATGGGCAAATTATTCAGACACCGAATATTTTGACCATGGTAGTTATTTTTCACAAAAACAAAACAAAACAAAAGGGGCCATAGAATTGAATTGAATTCTAGGCATTTTGAGACAAGACGTAAATTATGCATCTTTATAGAACTCAGGGCTGTTTTATCCCTGCTTGATTAAGGGGGAAGCATGTAACAACCTCAGAACCCAGCCAGATTTCTCTTCCTCTTCTGCATTAGATATATAAAATTGGTTGACCGAATATAAGAGCTACTATGGAAACTGATGGCAGTACTGAACGTTGCAGAGCTCCCATATCCATATCTCTAACATTCTCTTCTTCTACTGGGCCTCCGCCAAGTGTGTAGAATCTGAGCCAAGCTGTTAATTTAAAAGGCTGTCTTTGCAACAAGCATAGGACTACCGGATGTAGAACACTCTTATTGTCTGTATTTTTGCAACCCAGATTTGATAGCCAACCCAAACATATTATCAAGTGTACATTGGGGCTATTTCTAAGAAAAAATTAGAGTAGGTTCTGTAAGGATTCAGCTTCAGACATCATTGGAACAGATAGCTTTTCTGACAGTTCCACATGCTTTATCGGTCTTTGCCCATACAGTATTGCACCCAACCCTTCCTATGATTTTTGTAGAACATGGATAAGACTCTAATTGGTTTTCAAGAAAGCAGATTCTAAGCATACATAAGGAAGATGGCTTATTTAAAAAAAAAACAAAAAAACATTAAGAGCAACAGAAGAAAGCACTCAATCTTCTTCTGTTTTTATTGGAGAGAAGGATAAATGTATGTGAATCCAATGCTTCTATTGTGATAGTTCTCACCACTGTGAACCATAGTTTATTCATCTCAGTCAAAATTTATCAATATTTTCTCATTATTCATTCTAGTTTTCATCTACTTAATGAAGTAGTCTGGATCAATTACACTAAAAAACAAACAAACCGGGAAATAAAACCTAGTAATTATTCAATGATTAACAGAGGGAAATAAAAGGGGAAGCCTTTAAATACATCACTGCTACTATCTCAAGATAGCATAGACATGTAACATTAATCAGACAAAACCATAACAACCATTAAAAATGCCTGGAGGAAGTTCTTCCTGCTGTTGAAAAGAATTTTGCTTTCTTGAGATCGGCTTTCCATAAAAGGATACAATTGCTGAGAAGGTTTTCTCCACTGTAACAACCTGTTTAGATTCATTTGGTAATGACATCCAAGTAGGGCTTCCAACAATGTATTGATCTGGCCAGGTACATATTACCAAAACCTTTATTCTAAATAACCTGACCCTGTCTTCTTTTGATACATTCCTAAGCTTTTGTTTTTATACACACACACACACACACACACACACACACACACACACGTCTTTCACTTAGAAAAATATCATTTTCCTGAATTTCATCTGAATATTCTCCAACACCTCTTTGTGATGACAGCTTTCTAGAAATCCCCAGAATGATGTTATGATTGCAGAGTCGCCAGAATGTTGACAAGACAGGCAACACAACTGTTGCTGGTATTACAGTATTCACAATCTGCTAGCAAAGAACAAAAAGGCAGAAAACCCCAAAGGAACATAACAGAAAATAAAGAGGGAAGCTAAGGTTTGATCACTATCCTTCATCCTATGTGTCAGTAATTCAAAGAGAGATTATTCTATCACATCTCTATCTCTCTGTGTGAGCGGTGAATTTGGATTTAAACAGTTTAAACACACTTATTAGTCAGCATTATGTGTTTTGCAACTTTTCTATGTAATTTTTATGTTTTGTCAGAAGAAAATCCTGTTGAATTCATTTGGGCTTACTCCAAAGTAAGTTGAAAAGGATACAGTATAATTCCTTGCATATTGATCTGGAATTTGAGTTGTCCACATTTTACATTAACTTTAGAACTGGTGGCACTCTGGCATTTGTATTTTTCATTTTTTTCTTCCTTTTCCATTTTATCTTAAATAACAGATTTTTTTACCTTTTTAAGCAACAAGGTAGAGTTAATAGAAATAGAGAACATAACAGTTGGAAGTACCTTAGAGATCAGTTAGTCCAACTCCTTGTCCAATGCAGGAATCTACTACTAGGGCATTCCCTGACAGATGTTGAAATACCCCAGCAAAGAAGAGTTCCACCTCCCATGGACGTCTGGTCTATTGTTGAACAGATGTTAGCATTAGGAATGCTTTCCTGATGTCCAGCCACAACTGCCACCCTTGAAATGTAAGCACATTGCTCCTTATCTTGTCTTGTGGAACAAATCTGAACAAATCTGCACTCTCTTCTCCTTCACAGTACTTCAGGTATTTGAAGAGAGCTATCATCTGTCCCTAAACACTTCTCTCTCCATATCTATATCCAGCACCTCCATCAGTTCTGGATTAGTCTTTTCCTTATCATCTTGGTTGCTCTCCTCTGGCCATGTCCCAACTTGTCAAAGTCTTTCCTAAATTGCGGCACCCAGAGCTTCATACAATATTCAGGACTGTTATTCTACTGTAGTAGGCTGGTTGCCAGAATGTCAGGATCATAGGATTGCATCACTTGCATGCAATTCCTAAGCCCAGTTTTGGGAGTAAGCCTCATTATTTACTCTTGAGTCAACATAAATATTCATAGGCTAAATTAACTGAGGAATCAGACTTTTCCACCCCCTTCCTTTTTTCATATCCCTGGAAAACTCTGTTGCATTCTTATTATGTTACCTTTGTGAATGCAATTACTGTAAATGATCTTTCAATTTAGTGTAGCTTACTTTGCCTTCTGCTATTGCATGCAACACTGTCTGAAGTGACTATTTTTCTTTTATGGCACATGGGAAGTCCATTAAAAAAAAAGTACTGCTATGCTCTTTGCTTACAGAACAACATTTCAATGCAGCCACATGCTACAATAACATAATGTTGATTATATTAGTTCTCCATACGCAGGTAATAGCACAAACATTCCGCTGTGAAAACACATTTAGCTCAGCAAATTAGAGGTTACTGCAAACCTGTGCCAAATTCCTTTGAAGAGCCTAGAGGTGAGCACCACTGCATTCCTATGTTAATGCTGGAAACATGTGGATCTCCTTCACACAAACCAAGTTTAATCAGTGACTCAATCAAAAGTCCATGACCAAACATAATAAAAAGATCAGCAATACAATACAATAACTATAAAAAGGAATTATAAAAATTGTGAGGAAATCCTAAAACTGCAGTTAACAATTAATAACTCGGAAGAACCAGACAGTTTTTAACACCTATAGATACTGATTTTTCAACCTTCCTACAGGTTTCTGAAAACTGGTCACCCGGGAGAAGGCTAACAGCTTCCTGGTCATAGTGGCAATTAGAGTTGTTAACAATTGCAAGTATTAACCCTAACCTTTTAATAGTACATGTGAGATAGATCGTACCTCCAAATCTGAACATAAACAAGTTTAGCTTTGTATGGGATGCTTATATATCTACTAGTTGTTGCCCTAATAGGTAGCACCCCAATTTGGGCCGAAGTAAATAGTTTGCTATGTGAATCAAATAAGATGTTACAGAAATATCTAGGGAGAGACCAGGGAGGAGGAGCAATTGTGCTATAAAAGGGATGGGAGATTTTGGCTGTCATTTTAGATATCTAGTAAATCCTCTGCTTCAGTTCAGTCGGGGATTTTTCAAGTCCCAAAACAGGTAGCGCTGATAAGGTAAGGTCACAATGTGCCAAATCATCATTAATTTGTCCTCTTAGGATGGAAGAGAACCTATCTAGCAAGGTGAGGTGAGAAAGTTCCCCAAAAGTCATGCTCCAGCCAGAATCTAAGACAACAAAGTGTTAATCAGGCCCCAAGGAATATGCAGTCTAATTCCAGTCATGTTAGAGCATTAGAAACATCACGTTACATATGGAACTTATTCCATAGTAAGAATTTTGACTGAATTGCTTCCAAACTAGGAGACTCCTTATAAATACATAGCCAAGCACCATATAGCATGTGGTGTTCTAGTTATTTGCTTCTCAGTTCTCACCCAAAAGAATCATTGTCTAAGTTCTTCCTGTAAGTGACATGACAGAAATCAAATAAATGCGCTGAAGAAAATAATGGATATAACCTAACACTGATTTAACCATGTATACAACAGAATTTTATCTGTAGAATGGAATTCTAAATATGGAGCTAGCATTAGCAGCTGATGAAAAAATGCACTGGGATAATGCCAATAAGCCCTGGCTTAGGACATTTTGCTGCCTGGGGCCCCTCAGTATCTCTTTTACAGACCCAGAGTCCTCCAGTAATGCTTTTCTTTTTCCCTTTAGGGATTTGGAGGAGTTTAAGAGGTGAAGGGATACTTAAGGCACATATTTCAAGCATTTCTTTAAAATGCTTCCCAATCTCTAAAAGTAGGTTCTGGAGCCAACTATTTCTTGAGTGTGCTCCACAGGCAAGCCAAAGCTGGGCACAACTGGTATAAGGAGGGTGCTGAGTGCATATCCATATGGCCTCAATTCTTCTACTTATACAAATTAGTACTAGTTCAACAACTTGCTCCCTGGTCATTAATATCTCAGATTGGTTTTCTGAAGTGGGTTTCATATTCTGTCTAAAAGAGGGATAGCCCTGAAGCATGTGTGTGAGAGCAGAGAAGTTGGGTTGTACAACAGAACCGTCATGTTTAAAATGGAACTAGCGATATAACATGTGACTGATTTGCCAGCTCTATGTAATCAGAACTGCCCCTCTTCATAGAATTAATTGAATCATGTTTAACATTAGTTTGGATGTACTTTTAAGGCTTGGTTGAATCAAGTGGCAACATTCTAGCCACTTGCTGTGTCAAAATTAACTTTCTTGACAATGCTTACGACTTCCCAAAGGATTCAGGAACCAGGCAACTACATAAAAACAATTTGTAGATTTGACTGGCACTTGTCAGTTGTCTCTCAATAGAAAGTGCCAGCAGAACAAACCAGCAGAATAGATAATTTCGGGCTGATATTTGCTTTAGTTTGGAAATGGAAACAACTGAATCATGTTTTTGATTTTCCAGCAAGGTTAATTTCTTTAAAAAAACATCAATACAAGCTTTTACCAAAAATCAAAATAAATCTAACAAAACCAAACAGTGCCAGGAAGAAATATAAAATGTGAACAAAGCAGAAATACAAAGTGAATGTACAGTATGTTCTCAGAACCTATAATTCATACTGCTTTTTAAAATTTTGAGAAGCCAGTCATGTACCTGGCGGGTATACATATCCTTTTATTGCTTAAAAATAATGAAAATAATATAAAGATTCTGATTCTTAAACAACATTGTAATTGTTTTTACATGTTAAGATAATTTGAATATTATGTAATTCTCCACATAAGCCTAAACAGTAAATTCAAGTATTTAAAGATTTTAAATTATTGGCACCAATTTATTGTCTGGAAGATAGTTCTAGGCTAGATTCTCATATTCTAGCCTTGGACTCTACTACAACTCCCATATATAGACTATTGTATGTTGCCTAAGGAATTGTGGAAAGCACCAAGTTTTATAATATTTTATATAGTACTGAAATGGATAATCATTTCTAAGGTCTTTATTTTTCTTGTGAACTTTGGTATAACATCAGGAACAGAATCAATATCTCCTGCATTTCTGGTAGTATCTAAATAATACCAATTTTAAATTAAGGCATCAATTCAGTTCCAATATACAGGTAGTCCTTGCTTAGCAACCATTTCTTCAATGACCGTTTGAAGTTACAAAAGAGCTGAATGAGGAGACTTATGACTGGTCCTCACAATTGCAGCCATTGCAGCATTCCCACAGTCACATGATCCCAATTCAGTGCTTGGCAACCTGCATGCAATTACAAAAGTTGCAGCATCCTGTGGTCACATGATCACCATTTGTGGGCTTCATTTCTAGCTTCCGACAAGCAAAGTCAATGGGGAAGCCAGCAAGAAATTGCAAATCACGGTCATGTGACATCATGCTTAATGACCACATGGGATTCACTTAACAACTGCAACCAGAACTGCCGGAACTGTGGTTGTAAGTTGGTGCAGTCACATGATATTGCATTTTATGACTCCATTGCTTAGTGATAGAGTTGCCGATCCCAATTATGGTTATTAACTGAGGATTACCTATAGTTAAAATGTAAATGTAATGAAGGAAATTGATTTATGTGTGTGTGTGGTATACATGTGTGTGTGTTACTGAAGTTCATATCTGTATTAATTGGCAGAAGATGGTGATGGCTTCAGAGCTTACATTTAAGCATCTCATGTAATTTATATAAACTTTACCTGAACATATAATAAGTTTATATGTATAACTCTTCTTTCATTATTCTTTCATTTTACTCTTCCCCAGCATTCTTTCTTCTATTTCTCCCAGTCTTTCCCTCCCCTTTGATTGGGTTAGTGATTGTGACACTTGGAAAACCTGTACTTGAAACTGCAAAATAGCATAGACCAGGGCTTTTCAAACTTTTTTCAGGCCATGGAACCTATTAGTTAATAATGAAGATACTACTACTACTACTACTACTACTACTACTAATAATAACTCTTCCAGATCCCCTGATAAAAAGGCAAAGCTCTAGTGATAGAAAAGTGTCCAGATACAAATAAATGTTTCCCCCCCTATTCTGTTTCAGAACCCTATCAAGTTCTCACAGTACCCTTCAAGCACAATTTGAAAAATCCTGATATAGGCTGAAAGAATCCTTGCCTTTTGTCATATATTTCAGCAGCAGATATCATCTCTTGTGGTGACAGCCATTAATTTAAACAATTGCAATTCAACCTGTATAGACAAGAAGAACCCAAGAGCTGCAACCATAGACTGGCATCTCTTACAATGGTTTCCTTTATTCTCCTTAAGAACCAGGTAAGCATGAATATTTTCCAGCATGGTACATGAGGAAGAGTATTCCTCAGGCAAGGTTAAAACATAAGACAACTTCAGTCTCCAATTCATTACATTTCTTAAAAACGTGATCAGGAAGAACGGGGAAAGGTCAATGGCTTTTGAAAATAAAGGAAAACAAGGTTTTCACCCTGTTTCAGGGTGGTTAAGGACTTTGCAGAGGCCAATTAAGGATTAGTGTTAGGAACATGGACAACTCATGGCAGAAAGTTTGGGAAAAGTCTGAGGTCTCACATGAGCTGCGTCCACTGATTGGTAAAGCCTAAAAAGAAAGTCCGATTAGGGTAACTTGGATTTTATCCTTTCAACAAGCCTGCTGGGATTCTGAAAAAAAAAATTATTTTTTTTTGAGATTATCTGCAAGTGGACTTCCTAGGACCATTTTTCAGCTCCTGCAGACAAAAAGATAGTTCCATCACACAGCAAGATTGGGAACAGGATGATTGGAGCAGCTCAGAGGAAGGAAATTCATCCAGGCCAATCATTTTCTCAGGAGATTTTGTAGGTCCTGGCCTGCTGGGGTTTAGCCATGCTGTTTATTTGTATAAACAGTCTAGAAAAATAGAGAGGAAGTAAGATTCGTCGCAGTTCTATTTCCATGACAGTTATATAAATATCACAGAAGGTATAATAATATTCTTAAAATGTATTCAGTAAAAAGTATAAATTAAAATCAATTAGAATTGTATAGTTCAAAAGTTAAGAACAAATAAGTCCTTGCTTAAGAGAGGCAGGCTGCTGACTGAACTTTAAACTTTTTAGTATGCTGTTTTATGTTATTCCCCTCGCCTCACTTTCACCCAGTTTTGTCCCTCCCTTCTCCATCTTTTCATTCCTAATCACCCCTTTCTCTGAACCCATCTTTATTTGGGGTTGCTTTGAGGGGGAAGAGTCTTCCACCCTTTTGTTTCTGAATGAAGAAGTGAGTGCAATGTATGTGTTTGTGTGTGAGACAGAATTGTTGACATATGAAAATTGTGATTTTATAGAAGATATTTTATTTTTCATGTAATTAATTTTATTTAGTAGGCCTGCCTGCCTGCCTGCCTGCCTTCTTTTTTCTTTTTTCTTTTTTTGCAATGCTCTCGTTTTGGGCAGGAGATGGGGGAGGGTGGCTTGTGACAGGTATATAACTACATGCCAAGTGTGACATATACTTAAATTTGCACGTCTTGACTCCAAGCTGACCAAGTGATGCTATCAAGGTCATGTCCCAATACCTGGAAATTGTAAATTGAGATGAGGAAGAACCAGCTTAAATTCAACCCTGATAAGATGGAGTAGCTATATGTTTTTGATTTTCCTGATATCCGGGATTTTCCATCTTTAGTTCTAGATAGGACTGTACTGCAGATACTAGTGTGCAATTTGGAGGTCCTCCTCTATCCTCAGCTCCACTCAGAAGCTACAACTGATCCAGAATATGGCTGTGCAAGCAATTATGGGAATGCCTTGGTATGCCCATGTGACATGGCTATTACATGAGCTACTCTGGTTACTGATGAGTTAAAGATACTGGTTACAATCTACAAAGTTCTTCAGGACATAGGTCCCAGTTATCTGAGGGACCACCTTTCTGCCATTGATTCTGTCCATCCTGTAGAATCTAGCAGAGTGGGCAGGTCCAATCCTTGAAACAATATCCTCTAATAGATCCCAGGAGGTTTGCCTTCTATGTTGTGTCAACTGCTCTCTGGAATGGTATCACCACAGAGTTTTACATTGCTTGGATCCTGCTGATCTTTAAATGAGCCTTGAAGACCTGGGTCTTTTCCCAGGATCTGGTTTTCTTTTGTTGTCTTATATTATTCAGGCCTCATTCTTTATTTTTGGTTTTTATTCGTTTCGTCGGGTAATCTTATTGGGGACTTTTTTATTAGTTTTTTATTATAAGCTGCCCAGAGTACATTAAGTTGGGCAGCTCTATAAACAAACAGTGAGAAGGAAATGTTCAAGATACTTTCAGATGAAGTTTTCAATTGGCAACAAGGGTGATAAAATGGGAAATCTGGGTATTGCACAGGAAATTTGTATTTATTTCTTTGGTATATATTTCTTTTGAATAAATTATTGTCTTAAATTCAAGATTGTTTTCCTTTTGAGTGAATATGGCAAGTTTATTATATCTACTGCTCTCCCCCTGTGTGTGTCTCATGCATGCATAAGAAGGAACTAGGCCTGAGTCAGCGTGACACAATTTTTAACTCCAGAATAGAATTCCTTCCAGATTTAGATTTAGGTACTTAGTTTTAGCCTTCTTTTCTGAAGGTAGTACAGTGATAGTAATCATAGTAGTAGTAATATGGATGCCTTTTCCACCCCTATCCACTTGATTGGCAAGCAGGCTATTCAATTTTGTGGATCACAAGACTGTAAATTTTTAGTGATGCAAGGAAGCAAAGGTGAATTTGCACAAAGGTGAAACTATCAAATTACTTTAAGACATAATTTGATTTGCTCAGTTTTGGCTTAGTCAGATGTATAAACCCAGCCAGTATAGTATATCAGACACAGGCTATTATGACTTGTTCAAGAAAACAGAGTTAAAACAATCATGGTTACATAATCTGTGAATCCAATATTTGTCTAAACTAAACACTTGAGATTTTTACAGAAGTAGAATTCCAGGGTCCTCCATTTTGTGCGTCACTTTAAGGAATTAGCTTAGACCTGTACTGGAGTCTTGTTTCCCTGAGTTTCCTTTTTTTCAGATGTAGATTTAATCTTTTTATATACAAATCCTGGCAAATAGTGATCATTTATTTATTTATTTTGAAACACATCTTTCTCAAATGTCTTTACTGGATGAAATGTCATATGAAGTTTTTTAGTAGTGGGAATTGCAACTATACGTCATTTACAGTATGTAGTAAGGGAGAATATTAGGTTATAACCCAAGTAATTTTCAACTACAATTGTTACAGCACAATGTGCATATTCATGGAAGTTATTCATGATTTGAAACATTGCTCTAGCAGACAGTGTTCCACAATATTTTCTCATTGTCTCAGACTGAAACAATAGGTATATGAATAGAGTTAATGATTTTCAATGCATCTGGGAATATAACCATGTTGTATTCTCTGACAGTCTGTCAGTGATGTGTCCTTGAAACATGGTGAATGCTGATATGTTTTCAGAAGACTGCTCACAGATGGTACCAATATCTAATGCAGCAGTAGAATAATTCAATTATTTGAGTAACTAGATTTATTATGTATTATGTGGTTGTCAGTTAATACTATAATTAGCAGGAGTTTAAGGGTTTTGTGTTTTTTTTTAGAAACAGTTTATTTAAGATGCTTTTTTATCTAGGCCATAAATAAACATTTTCTGTATTATTGCTACTTTCTAGAAATGAAGGATATTTAATTCTGAAAGTCTTATATTCCTCCTAGACAAGATTACCCATACTGAGATTGTGAAATCAGTGCTCTAATAATATTAAAACAGAGAAACTCAACTGTTCATAGAAGTTGTTTGGTGTTGAAAACCCCTGAAAAATAAGTGATCTTCTGACAACAGACTCCAATATGGAGGCACAGAAAACATGGTTATTTGCCACCTTTCCTGTTTTGTTTTGTTCATGCAAATACACATGCGATTCTACCCAATTCTGACACTTCAGAGGGAAATTAGTTCAGTGATTAATTTAAATATTTCTCCAAATGTTTCTAAGAAACAGAGAACCCAAATGATCAAGGGGCTTGGTCACATTCCCTACAAAAAAAGAGAGTTCTTCCCACTCTCTCAAAACACTAGTGCTATGGGCCAGTCAGTGAAGTGGATTGGAAGGAGATTTACAACAGGCAAAAAGAAGTAGCTTATCTGTGGAATTAGTTAGCTAATGACATTGTGATGGTTACAGACTTGAGTAGCTTTAAAAGATCCATGGAGGAAGGTCTAAAAAGAGCTATTAGTAAAAAAAAATAAAAATCAAAATTATCTCCAGGTTGGGGACAGCATTTCCAAATACCACTTTCAGGGGAACAAAAGTGTGAATAATAAATATTTTTTTTTTAAAAAATGAGAGTGCTATGCCTCCATCTCCTCCTTGTGAGCAGTCCACAAGGAGACAACTGGTTGCCCATTGTGTAAAACAAAATTTTGGATTAAGATGGGATTTAGCATAGTCTAGCAGGACTGTCCTGATATAAATCAAGGGTGTGGTTTCAAGCTAGAAATGCTTTGAACGATTAAAATGCAAAGATTCTACTACCCATCACCTGCTCTACCACAGGTATACTCTTTTATGATTGTCCATATCTGGGATTGGCTGACACTAGAAAAACTTAGCTTTGGTGATTGATAGGGATGCAAGAGAAAAACTCTAATATTAGAGTTATCTTAAATTTGAAATTAGAATTTCAAGGAATTTTTTAACCTCTATGACGCTGTCATAAAAATCACAGAATTGCAGCCATAATGTATTAAAGTCACTGGGATGCTAGACAGGAAAGTTATCTAATTATAGGCTGAGGCAAAATGCTAGAGGATGTGTGTGTGTGTGTGTGTGTGTTTGGATGTATGGAGGTGCATGAGTATATGTATGGATGGAGAGAGAGATGATTGGAATAATACTTGATAAGTCACAAGAACCAGCAACACAGTTCCCAGTAGTATCAGGGCGCACATGATGTAGTGAAGTGCTGTTCAGAGATGGGTCTGATCCAGTTTAATTAACCAATCTACCTTGTTAACACTGGTTTTTGTGCATTTATATAGAATCCCCTGTTATTGAATGAAGATACTTTGAAAGAATGCTTCATTCATGCCTCCAATGAAGCAACGATCTTTGAAAAAAAAAACTTCAAAGATCCTTACAACTCTACATAATATCCATAAATGTCCCCCATGGAGCCTCAAAATAAATATTTCATATTTAAAAAAAGAAAATGATCAAAGTCATTTTCCAAATCTTGTGTAATTTTGGGATTTTTGCAAGAGTTCTCATGAGATTTCAGGCCAGAATATTGAAATCTCATGAGAATGCCAACTTCTTACAATTTCAGCATTCATACACAAAAGAATGGACATCTCATGTGATTTGGTGATTTTGTAGTGGTACTATTATGGTCTTTTTTTAGGTACTGAAACCATCATGTGAAATCCTACAATGTCACTACTATCTGAAAAAAAAGAAGGCAGTTTTTCAAACAATAATTTTGCCCATATCAGTGGGTCATGGATGTTCATGAGAATGCATCCGTTAACTTCCATATGAGCCTACATACACAAAGAGGTGCACATGCATAATATATAATAAGCCTTCTTTTATCCTTTGGAGTAAAGCTCCTTACATGTTCCTCTCTGATTGCTTCCTCTGTTTCTAAGGTTTTCTTCTGAAGTACACTTAGAAGTGAATTTGAAAGACCCTTCTCAAGGGAGCCTCCAAAGAATTCCATGGGATACCTGAAGAGGGGTGTGGGTGGGTGGATGAGTGGGTGTGGTGTGGCTCTTTGGCCATTCATGAGTGGGTGTGGCTCAACTAAATCAGTTTAAATGTTAGGACAGCAAAACAAGTTTTGTAACCCAAGTGCAAACATTTCTGGAGGGGAAAAAAGTTTATAAAAAGCAAAATCAAGCATAGAACAGGCCCATGATGGAACAAAGATTTTCAGAGTAGAATTCATTCTGAAAAAGAATACTGATGACCTGGTAAGTCTGATTGTGAAAAGTGAAAGCACCAGCTGCTATGTGTTGCTTACTCTAATGCACACTGCACCACCACCACCAGAACTAATGACTTTTCTGAATTTACAACCCCAATTTTCCCATTACAAGGATCATTTGTTCCCACTGGGAGCAATGTATCCATAATATAATTCATTAAGACATGTTAACTAATTGCTACCTTTCTTTTGCAGTTAATTAAATCAAATGAAGTCAATTATACTTTTTCAATTCCAGATTTTTCTTCTGCTTAACTAAATTAAGAGAGAGAGAGAGACAGAGGGAGGGAAGGAGCATGCAAGTATTTAGATTTCTAGAAAGAAATGAAAACATTAACTGGAGCAGAAGGAGCAACATTAGTATTGTAAAATGAAATAATTCACAAGTCAAAATGAGCTGAAAGAAATACCACATTTTCTCTAATTTGCTTAACAGGAAATAATTCCTCAACATCCCTCCTGCCAAATTTTACAAGAGCATTGCTTTTATAAAAAGATAATTGCCTGACTGAAAAGGTAGCTTTAGAGTTTGGTGTGCTGAACTTAGTGGAAATATTTAAATGTAAGTCTGTGGAGACTAAAGATAGAGAATGAATTGTGTTTCATTTGATTGCCTAAAATCACTTGATTTGTGGAGATGGATAAGACTGCGGGCAGGGATGAATGCAAAACATTCCACAACATTTTCAGCCTTATGTTAATTTCCATTCTGTTTTCACCTGTATCAGCAGTTTTGTTTTTTTACTCCTTCTTTTTCATGTGCCTATCTCCTGATTTATACATGTTTGTTTGCAACATTACCTAATATAATAGTGTTTAGTGCATATAAGCATTTTGATGGGGAAGAAAATGGATGATTGAAATATAATTGCATTTCTGCATTATATGGTAAAATTCAAATTATATAAACATGCATAAAGTTCTAAAAAGAATGGAGGTCTCTTCCTTTCTTAATTGGCCATTTGCCCTGCCCCTGAGCTGTGTTCCCTTTCTCTATCTGTTGCATCTCCTCTGGCTATGGCTAAAGGCAAAACCAGTTCCATAAGGAACCTGCCTTCCATATATCTGGATAAATACAGAGTTGTTGTTTGTCCAACAATGGCGATATCCACTCTAATGAAAGACCAAAATATATATTTTCTTCTTTTTACCCAAGGGAGAAAAGATATCATCTCACTGAAATCTTATAATGATTTTCAGGCAGATTGATATAGGAGATGGAGGCTTGGCCTGCAGAAAACTTTTTATATAGCTTTCTTTGGGCAGACTACATACTATCACATATTATTTTATAAGACAACTGGGCTCATGTGATGTTCAGATTTTTTCCCCTAAGAAGGAAACAAATAACAACCTCTTAGTCTCTCAAGACTTCAGATTCCTTCCAGCTCTTTTTGCCTTCATTTCACCTTAGACAAAGCTGCCATTCATCCATCTTTTCTTTGACATGTGGCACAAAACCATTCAACATCCATCCGCTTTTTTATTTTCCTCTGAAATGGCTCTTCATTTTCTTTCTTTGAAGAATAAAGAGGTGCTCTTGTGGAAGAGGGAACAGTGAGTTGCCAAACTAAAAGTAACAACCTGTTCATGTCTGAGCATCCTCTAAGTCAAAACTGAAGTGTGATTCTGATATTTAAACAGTGACAGGATGAACATTGTTGTGAATCTGAACACACATCATTGAGGCGTTTCATTTCTTAGAAACACTGATGAGATCCAACTCTAAGAAGTGACTAGTTAAGTACTGCATATGTTCATTAATGCTTTTATGTACTTCTCCCATAAAAGAGAGAGCAGATTAGCAGAGTAATAAAAAATCTCATCAGCTGAACAGAAGAGCAGTTCCAATCAAACATGAATATGGAAAGGAATGGTAGCAACCTTAGAGATCTACAAAATGGTGGTGGTTATTTTTCAAAAATAGTGGTATCCTTTAGCAACAAAAGGAACACATACCACAAAGTCAGCAGCCTATTTTGACATCCCCTTTTGTGGTTACTTATTATCTGAGTTTATAAATTGTGCTGAACCATAATGGTTGGATTTGGTTTTGTGTACAGTGTGAACTCAAAATTTTGTTTCTAAGTGATGGTTTACAGTTTAGCATGATGTGTTGACCTAGCCAATTCTTCTAGATTCATTTAACATTAATATTTTGGGGAGGTACCTTTGAGTCAATGTTGACTCCTGGTGACTGCCTGGACTAGTCCCTGCAGTTTTCTTGGCAAGATTTCAAAAGTGGTTTGCCCTTGTCTTCTTCTGAGGGCTGAGAGACAGTGACTGGCCCAAAGACACCCAGCTGGCATCTTGCCTAAGGCAAGACTAGAACTCACAGTCTCCTGGTTCCTAGCCTGGTGCCTTAACCATTACACCACACTGGCTCTCAACATTACTTTTAGAAACTGTAAATTTAAAAAAAATGAAGAAAATAGTTTGACAGGGAAGGACAATGTAGGAGGTGTATTTCAAAAAAGTTATCTGCAGAGAAGGGGACTATCAGATGTGTGGTGGTAGAAAAATCTAATAAATGAAAACTAAATATGAACAACTGTGCCATTGTAATCTGGATTTCATGCTTTTTTTAACATCATGAACTGCAAAATGTGGTTTAATAATTCCAGTCCTTGTAGAATGTGTAAGTTCAGCCATTGTGTAGTCCGGTGCTGCTTTTGCCACCTCACCACCCCTCTAACCACTGGATCTCCCTACAGAGAAAGGTACATTGTCTCAGTTGTGTGGGGATATGGGAAGATAGACGCCAGAGTCGGGGAGTGAAAAATATTCTTTCGTCTCCTGAGCCGCAAGGGAGAGATAAGAGGATGAGGCTGGCACCTCCCTGAGGAATGCAAGCGGTATTTACTGATTGACCCTGGGAACTATTTCCAGTCTGGGAAGATTCTGTATAGAGGTTGCAGCTAATAAACCTTGCTGGATTGAATCTGCATGGTCTCCTGGAGTTCCCTGGGCTAAACCTGACAGTTGTTACAGACTTTCACTGTCTGGGCTAACGAGGCTGGAAAGGTTCCCCCCCCCCCCCCAAACTCCAATAGAATGGAACAAACTCAGCCATGACCACATGCAGTAAGAACATAGATCTAAAATGGGCTGATCCTCCACCTGAACTTGGCTCTTCCTTGCCTTTTTTGTGATGATGCAGGTGCTGTTTATGCAAAAACAGATTCTATTTTTAATTGAACTATTCCTTTGAGAAAACTATAAATTGTATTTCACTTTATCTCTTCTTTGACAAAGCAGTTGTAGCTTCCCTGCCTTCTTGACCCACTTATATGCTTGCTTTTCTTGGAAATGTGCTCCTTTCCATGGTATTGGTACCATTCTTTCCGAGGGACTTATGGCTTGCTTTGGGAGATTCTCCTATTGCAAAGGCCAAGTTTCAGGTGGCACTTCAGTTGGGACCTCTAGGCAGGGGAGGTAGAATGGCAATTGTGTACATGATACCCTGAAAGTTGTGAGAAACAGTTCTGCAGTGGCTAGGTAGGAGGTCATACTTTTTAGTATGGGCTTGAGGTGCTGTTATTGTATCATTAGTTTTTATGTATAGAGCTTGTTTCTGTAGTTTGACCTTTCAATTAATTAATTAATTAATTAATGTGGGTATTTATTTTTTAACAGTTTGTGGCTTTTACTTTTATTGTGAGCCACCCAGAGTCACCTGTCTGGGGACATAGGCGGCATACAAATTTAATAAATAAATAAATAAATAAATAAGTAAATAAATAAATAAATAAATAAATAAATTCTCCCTGCTGCATAACTCATTCCTTTCAGAGCTACTCAACCTCATTGAAGGGTTTTTTTATAGATATACCTGGGCTGGTTGATGATTTTAATCTCCCCTCTCTGGGTTAAGAAGTAGCTTTGGAATTCATGGCCACCATGACAACTATGGGCTTGTCTCAAATCTTCATAGGCCTGAATCACAGAGCTGGCCTCACATTGGACCTGGGTTTTACTTCAGAGCAAAACAGATGCAATCTTGTGTTGGAGAAATATTTCTATAAGTCCTTTGTCATGAACACATCTGTTCCTCATGACTGTGGGATTGACTTGATCTACTCCCTGGAGGCTATCAGGCCTTGGGTGCAGACAAACAGGCTTAGGTTCAAGCCAAGATATATAGAGTCTTTGTTAATACAGATTTTGTTAATATTGATTTTGGGACAATGCCAACGTTGCCTTTCAATCCAGTTGTGCACCCTCAGAGAGAGCTGGTATGCAACTTGGGGAATCCTTCTGGATTCACAGCTCCTGCTGGAAGAGCAGGTGGGACTGGAGTCTGAGGGGCCTTTGCCAGGCTTTGGTTGGTAAGCCCTGCCAGGAGCAGGCAATACTGATTATGGCCTTTCATGCCATCACCATATCATGACTAAATTACTGTAATTTGTTATCAATGGGGTTGTTCTTGAAGACCCCTAATTAGCTTTAGCTTGTCCAAAATGAAATAGCCTACATGTTAACTGGGCAATTCCAATATTACCATGTCATATCATAGATGCGGAAATGTCAGCTCTTCAAGGTAGACCAAACTAAGTTGCCAGAGTTATGAATAAATAAAATACTTTATTACCACATTTATTGGCATATACCACACACTGGTATATAACATGCACCTTAATTTTAAGAAGGAAGTTTGAATAAAAAACTAATTTAAAATAAATGACTTGGAAGCAAAATAAAGGGAGCTCTGAACTTTTTGTTTATTAATATTTATACCACTTATAAGGTAAATATGTAATGTGAAAGAAAAAGCACCTCTTTTGTATGTTATAGGCTAGCTGTGTGTAGTGTGTGTATACCATTAGTGTTAGTTAGCTGTGTGTAGTGTGTGGTAATTGTAATCTGTTTATTACCATGTTGGTACTTATTCCCTCCCTTCCTGCTTACCTGTCTGCAGCAGTCAGGCAGGTAAGATCTTTGGTGGACCAGTAGGGGCTAAAACTCCCTGGTGCTCTGAGTGGATTGGGGGGTACAGTAATTTATTATTAGGGTATGCCTCCTCTGTTTGCAGTCTTTAGTAACATCACCCGTGTGGTCTGGCACTCAGTGTGTCAGAGTAAAGTGCTGGTGGCCGGGAGAGCATTTCTTTTTTGGCAACCCAGCACTGCTGCTCCAGATGGCTGCAGAGGGAGGCACGGAGCCCGTGATGCGCTATGCAATGCCCCCCTGACCGCCCTCCGAGAGCTGCGCCCGATCCTCCTCAGATCGCCCCAGGACCGGCGAGTGCAGAAGAAGCAGCCTCTCCTCCAGCTCCCCGCGGCCTTGAGTCAGAGGCTCAGTCCAGAGGGAGGCGCCCCACTCTGCCCAGGAGCTCCTGGTTTTCCTGTTCCAAGTCTGCTCCGCTCTCAGCTAGTCTCTCAAAATCACTGAGCGGCAGGGGAGGAATACTGCACAAACACACATGCACGTGCATGCATGCGCACGCACACACATCTGCACTTAACTGTTCCTCCTCTAGGCACAGCACGCTCGAGACAGCAGCTGGCTTGCAAAGTCAGAGGCCCATGGAATGGGTGGCGCACGGCTCCCTGCCTGCCCCATTTTAGCAAACCAAGGAGCCGCTGCGGATCTGCTCTTTGCGCTTTGCTCTGACACTGAGTGCTGGAGAACTCGTGTCTCCAGATTCTCCCGTGCTCCCAAAGGTGCGGTGCAGCCCTCAAGGGAGAGGTCCACCCCTCCGCACCAAAGTTTCTCCTGACAGGAAGGAGGGAGGAGTGGGTTAGGCTGTGGGGAGCCACAGGAGAGGCTGCATCTTCCATGCTCACCAGTCCTGGGGCGATCTGAGAGGGGTCAGGCACAGCTCTCAGTGGGCAGCCAGGGGGACATTGCTCAGTGTGCCGCAGGCTCTGTGCCTCCCTCTGTAGCCATCTAGAGTGACAGTGCTGGGTTGCGGCGGCTGCCAAAAAAGAAATGCTCTCCCAGCCACCAGCGCTTTGCTCTCCCAGCCCTGCCACTTGAGGCAAGAAGCCACAGGGCATATTGGCGTATAACACACAGCTAGGATTTCAGCCCCAAATTTTAGGGAAAAAAGTGTGTTATACACCGATAAATAGGTATATAGTAACAGAATCTTGCAAGTCTGAATGTGCTCCCCCCTTTCCTTTATCTTCATGAGAACTAGGGAGAGTCATGTCTGAGATGCTTACTCAAATTACACTTCTGCCCTAGACTCAGATTTCTTTTATCCGACTGTTGCCTTGGTTGCAGCTCTTCCTCCTATTCCTCAAGGTTATTCCTACTGCCCATTACATTAAGCTGTGTTGGTTATTGGTGTGTTTATAAATGTTGATTGCTACCTATAAAACCCTTTATAGCTTGGGGCTAGGTATCTAAGAGGCCATATTTCCCAGGTAGATTCTGCCCACACAACCCAGATTATTAGGAAGAGTCTGATGAAGCTCTTACTCGTCCTACTGTGTGAAGCTCAACAACATACACTTTCTGGGGAATTCTCCTCCTTTGGAGCAGCTTACCTATTAAGATGAAGATGGCCCCTGCTCTTATGACCTTCAGAGAACTAGTGAAGGTCTCTCTTTTTTGGGAAGCTGAGTGCATATAGCCATCAGTGCCAAAATGGCTGGTTTGATCGTTATTATATAACTGTTGTTAATCAATCAATCAATCAATCAATCAATGTATCATCTTAGTAGAAGCTGGTTGGAGTATCACCACAAAACTTGCCATTTATCATACAGCTAGAATTGAGATGACCAAGAAGGAGCCCATGAAACCTGAGATTGTTTTTATTATTAGAATTGATTCAGATGATCTTGAATTAAAAAGTTCATATACTGACTATCTAATCATAATTTGCTGGATAATGAACAGGTTGGGAGAAAAAAGCCCAGTACAATTAGTATTTTCTGTTTACACTGATTTGCTGAATTAATGACACTAAAATAGTTCCAAGCCAGAAATGAAGTAGTAATAAACACTAATAAATTTCTCTGATTATTCATCTTTTAAGAAAATATTAAGTGTGTTGATGCAGAAAGTACAAAACAAACATTAGCAAAATATAATTAAATGAAATTGACTAATCAATAGCATAATGCGTTTTTATAATGATGTGTGTGTGTTCTTGTGTGTTCATAATTAGATACATCTTACTGCTCTAAAGTGTACACTTGGCTATATTTATGAAACAGGTGTACTTGCAGGATCACAGAATCAATGCTGCATGAACATTTGAGTATTTCCCTACGTCCTGGGAGTTTTGTGGTTGATAAAAACTCAAATATTTGGACCATGTTTCCTTACTATTAAAAGACATGATATTAATCATACATATATAGATTCAGGCTGGGCATGATGTTTTATTTTAGACCCTAGTTTTGAGAAAAAAGATAAGTCAGCTACAAAGTTTCCTTTCTCTACAGCAGTACCCAGGAATATCCTGCAAAGCTGACTTTGCCAGGACATGACTTAGAAAGTACAGGATTCAGAAATAACTTCAAAGCCCAGGGAGATCTGTGGAAGCCTCAACACAAAATGGCTTCAGCTTTTCTTTGTCCTCCAAACCAGATAGTCTGTATACAAAGATAATCAGGTTGACAGATTTCCTATACATAATGGAACAAAGAAGGATCTACCATTGTCATTCCTGGGCTGCTCTGTCTGGCATAGCAGAATATTTAAAATGTGCACTGCATGGATATGATGAAAATATCATCACATATCTTCTTCCAGAGACTATTTCCTTGTGCCAAGACCTCCATTATAGCAAGGCCTAGAAGCGATTGTGGTCAGATTATGCAGTCACAAAAAATGGGCCATATATGCAATGTTATTATAGATTTCTTGGCTGCTTTCACTGTCACTTTGATAAATAAATTATCAAACATACATAGACATTGACAAGTACAAATTTCTGGTGCTTTGCAATTTTTAGTTGTGTTAGTTTTTGTTCTTAAATTATTGGGTACATTGGGGGCATTTCAGTTATAAGTAAAGAAAGATTTAAAATTATAACTAAAGCAGAACTACCTTCAGGAGTTTGCAAATAGATTTACTTTACTAATATAAAAGGACAGCTTTTTCTTTACTCCTCCTACACTTCCTCCCTTGGCATAGCTTCCAAGTCTCCTCCACACTGGAAAAACATCCAGAGAGACCAATATTTATGCTATGTTTTAAACTGAGTCTGATTCATCAAATCTATTTGATTTTTAAAAAATCAGATTGATTTGATTTAACTTGTTGAATCTGAATATCCAAATCAATTCCTTTCTAGGGGAGAGGGGATAAATATTAATTATAAATCAAGAAGACATCTACTTCAGTGCTTAATAGATCAGGGGAATGCCATGGTCATAATATATCTTGATTTCAGGAAAGCATCTGTCATAGTCTCTCCTGATATCCTCATTTATATAATTGTAAAATAGGGGGTAGATGATACAACTGTTAGATGGTTTTGTAATTTGCTGAATAATCACACCAAGGAACTTATAAGCAGCTTACATCAGTTTGGAGAATAGTATCAAGTGGAGTGCCACAGAACTCTTTTTGTGTCCTGAGATAACACAAAACTAGGAGGAGTGGCTAATGCTTTAGAAGAGAAAGAACATATTAAAAATTGAGGCAAGGTTGAACAGAGGGCTGAAATAAACAGGATGAAATTTAACAGAGATAAATACAATGTTCCATGTCTGGAAGAGAGAAAAAAATGAAAGGCACAAATATAGGATAGGGGAGACCTAGCTTGGTAGTTGTACACATAAAAAGGATCTGGGTGTTCTAGTAGAAAAGAAGTTAACATGAGCCAAGTGTGATGAAAATGCTTCAAAGGTACATGTTTTTTTTGGGGGGGGAGACTTGTATTAGCAGGAGAATAGAGTCCAGATCATGGAAGGTAATTCTCTCACTCTACTTTGCCTTGGTCAGCCCCCCCCCCCCAAAAAAAAAAGCACTGTGTCCAGTTCTGGGCACTGCTTTCTAAGAAGGACATCAACAAACTGGAGTGAATTCAGAGGAGGGCTACCAAGATGATGAGCAGACTGGAAACTGAGTGCTATGGGAAACAGGTAAAGGAAATGAGTATGTTCAACACGCAGAAGAGGAGACTAAGAGGAGTTATGATAGTGGCCTGCAGATTAAAGATGTCATATAAAAGGAGCAGACTTGTTCTCTATTGTTCCAGAGGGCAGGACCAGAACTAATGGGCTGAAATTACCAATTCAGGTTAGATGCTAAGAGGAATTTCCTGACTGTAAGAACACTCAAGCAGTGGAATCAGTCACTTCATGAAGTGATATGTTCCCCTTCACCAGAGGTCTTCAAACAGAAACTGAAATGATTTAGCAGATCATACACAGAACAAGAAGTTCAACTTCTATGGTAATACACTTCCACCTTTATGATTCTATGCTACATTTCTTATAATAGTCATTATGTCAACCTCTTTAATAGTCCACTTTTATGGATTATATCTTATGACAAGGTTAAGCTCTGTTAAGAGTTCAAAGGCCCCATGAAAGACACACAGTGAGTTTAGTGAAGATATAATGTGAGTCTAAAAATATAGCTTAGCTGAATATAACTATAATTAGAGCAGAGATTCTTCCTGAAGAATAATATGTGGATGTTGGTAATACTGTCAGGCTTCATAGAGCTGAGAATGGAATGGAATGGAATGGAATGAAGATAAACAGATGCAATAATGAAATTGCTTGTTATGATGGTACGTCTGATACCTGCTGCAGTAGATAGCACACTGATTATGGAAGCTCCAAAATGCAAGGTCATCTGAATTCAATGCCAGAATTATTCACAAGATCTTGGAAAAAAGAGAGAAAAAGCAATCATATCACAATACTGAAGATTCTTCAATGTTCCAGAGCTCCAAGGCAGGAAATGAGAATCTGTAAACATCAGTCAGTCAGAAAATGGATAGGATTAGATTCATTCTGATAATCTGAAGATATTCTGGCAAAATACAAAACTGTGTAAATCAAATCCCTCATACCTTACTCACCTCCTATTTGGACTACTACAATGCTTTAAATAGGGTGCCCTTGAAGATCACCTGGAATTGGTCCAAAATGCAGCAATGTGGATAGTTATAGCTGTACCATATAACATCACTACTTTGTGAGCTGTACTGATTCCCAATAGGCTTCTGGGTGCAATTCAAGCTGTTGGCGATCACCTACAAAGTTATACATAGCATAGGACTGGATTATTTGTGAGACCACATATCTCTGGTTATTTCTGTCTGCCTGTCCCACATGCTGTCACAGAATGGCCATGCTCTGGGTCCCTTCCTTGAGGCAATGTAATCTGATAGTTCCCAGAGCACATCCATGAACACCAACCAGCAGTGAGAAAACACAATGAAAACTTCTTAATCTCACAACACATGGACAGACTCAATCATAGTTTCAACTGGGAAACTATGAGCATCCTAGACCAAGCTAAATCCAAAAACGTGAGGGAATTCCTGGAAGCTTGGTATTCAGACAAGGCAGCCATCAACAGGCACATAGAGATAAACAACATCTACTCACTATTCAAAAGAGACAGTAAAAAGCTAAAAAGGAAACAAAAAGATCAGAACACCTCCTCATCAGCAATCAACACCAGATAAACAGGGATTAACACTAGGTTTAACATCAAACAGTCAAGCAGTAAATCACTAATTAAGCACTAATCAAGGAACTATCAACTTAGTGAAACAATCAAGCAATAAACAACAGTCTGATCAAGGAACTACCAAGGAGAAAACAACACCCCCACCTGACAGGACAAGCTACTGTATATAGACAGAGAGCAAATTCCACTCCCTTCTAGCACTGAAGATGTTCCTTAGTTGGATAACGAAACATCTGCAAGAAAACAACCAACCTCAGAGAACCCCAAGGACTCCACAGTTCAACCCTGAGCTACAGATATTCTGTTCTGTTGGGACTTTCATTTTGTCTAGAATTTCTCTTCTTGATCTCATCCCAGATCAGCTAAAATGACTTCCAGATGGTACTGTGAAAACAAGGGGACCATTTTTATTTATTTCAGTCAAATTAATTATTTAATTATTATTCTAATAATAATTAATTAGAAATTGCCACAAATGGCTTTTGGCATTCTTGTGGGCAGAAAAAGTAGGCAGATGATTTTTCTAAAGAAAATTGTTCAAAGGCAGGAGTTCCTCTTAGTGGTGACAGCCTCAGTACTACTGAAAGAGCCCCTTAAGGAGGTATTGCCTTAGGATGGCTTTCTTTGGGATTTAATTGAAATGGAAGAAACCAGGAAAGTGCAGTCCACTAGAGAGATGATTGTACAGTAAAAGTTAGAACATCCCCACACCCTCATTGACTACCTTGCATAAAGAGCGCACATTCTGTTCATGAGAATTCTTCTGAAATTATTATCTGCCACCTAAAGTCAGTTTGGAGTTGGGCAGTGCCTAACTGATTTGATTAAATTAAATTAAATTAAATTAAATTAAATTAAATTAAATTAAATTAAATTAAATTAAATGGAATAAGAACTTCCAATAGCAAAAAATATACGTAGCTTGGAATTGAAGAGTTGCATTTAACAGACACGCTAACAAGACAAATAGCCAGAAAAGGTACTACAAATAATCAGAAATAAATTACTCTATTCTAGTAGAGCATTAAATCAGTCCCAAATGATGACAGAAAATTCCAGAAAATTGCAGCAAAATCCAAATAATTTGAAAGTTTTCCTCCCAAATAAATTATTCAGCACATGTATCTCCTGACAGCCAATTTTGGAGATTAGATCAAGAAGCAATGAACCACTGAGGCACTCAGTATGTTATTGTCACTGTTTAAAGGAATAATTTATAAAATGACATCTTTAATACTTCCTTTTTAAAGCCTTATTGTAACAACAATAAAAACAGCATTTGCATGAAGTGATGTTCACATGTGAACTCCCACAGCTCACATTTATTTGTGAGCCATTTGTTAAGTTAAACAGTTCATTCTCAACTTCCTGTTGATTTTCCTGCAGGACATGAGATTTAAAAGAGGCTGTGCTGAGTTATAAGTCCAGAAATTAACTGAAAATGTCACAAGTGTCACAGCTTAAATGATAAGATTAGTTTTACATATTGACTGTGCATGTCTTTTGAAAAATGTTGCACAAGACTGTGTGTGCTTCTCTGGAAGTAAATCATTCAATAATTACATAATAGATTGAACTATTTAGGTTTCCAATCCATAGCTCTTAGCAGACCCAGCCAGTTTGACCAATTTGAGAGACTTTGGGAAACTGTAATTTCACTAAATCAACTATATCACACATTAACCAGTCCTGAGATACATGGAGACTCCATTTAGATTAAATGGATCATCTAGACCAGATATCTTCAAGATCATGCCAAAGACAATGTCAGATGAGACTTAGAGGAACTGAAGTCCAAGAGATCTGAAGGGTGACATCTGGAGATGGCTTATACGTTACTCTGATTATAGAACATAAGCCTCTTTTGCAGCTTTGGTGGATGAACTTTACAATGGGTTAGGCAGGAAAAGATAACAATGACTTATGGATCAAATTTCATACTTAGAAAGGTCTTTACCAACACTGAATGAATTGGAACAACTGTAAAAACAAATTAAGAACAAAGTATTTCAAACTGAAAAAGAAAGAAAAATGTGGAGAACAAATCAACATAAGCAACTGTTTGGTGCAGCCAATGAAAATTCTGAGCAGCCAATTCAACATAACAAAATGGAACCACAATTGTTTGAGTATCAACAGCAACATAGAATGCATCAAAGAAAATGTTAGACAAAGATGGCCTCCTTTGATAACTACTCAAAAGAATCATTTGAATAAAATTTTGCATACAGTAGTTGTCCCAATCAACAATGGCAAAAGTATATGGGAGTATGGGGTATCCAGGGAGGACTAGCACCTCTGGTGGAGGGGCCTGCCATTACCTTTCTGGGGCTGCTCATTCACCTTTGGTCCCCATCTGGTGCTCAGCAATCGCCTGTGGCTCCAAGTAGCTGTAGCACATGCAGCGGCCACACCCTAGTAAATTGTCTCGGCAGACAGGCTAAACCAGATGAACATAGCCGATGGGTCTTCAACTCTCAGTGAGATAGGGAATTTGTCCATTCCAGCGTGTGAATGGACAAATTCCAGCAACTGGCAGATTGAGTGGAGAAGACTGTTCAATGGTCCAACAGTCAAGAAGGTGTTGTGGAACACTAAGAGCACAAGACACTCAGACGTCCTGGTCATCCACTGCACCAGGATAGGTCTCCAGCTGTAATGGTTCTCTGTGCCACTGGATTAAGGTCTCTTATGCTGAAAGAGTGAGATTGCCTCTATGCAATGGCTGTTCTACTGAAACCTCCATGATGCACAGATTTCCACTGTGCAATTCATCTTCATCTATAGCTCATCTGCAAATCATCTCAGTCCCAACCAAATTGATTGAGCCCTGTTGCAATGAGGGAGTGGTGGAGCATCAGGTGGAGATGATCACTGGCAGTTGTAGTCCCAAACCTGCATGCGGGTGGTGTTTGGACTAGTGGTCATTCATCTCAGTACCCAGGGCAGCAGAAATGTCCAGCAGCACTCAGGACGACTGGGCAGCCCTTCTAGGATAGCACTGCCCACTCTTGCATGAGGGAGGGGATTAGAAAAAATACTCTAAACATTGCCTGACCCAGAACATCTGGCTAGCTAACTGTGGCTGGCAGATCATCTTCTTAGCAGTTGAGCATCAAGAAAAATGAATCAAAGAAAACTCATTTTCAGAGTCTGGAATGTGCACACCTTGCTGGATAAAGACAAGATGTCAAGGCATAAAAGACAAACAGCACTCATAGCAGCTGAACTTAACTGTTATAGCATTGACATTGCTGCACTTAGTGAGACCAGGCTGGCAGACAAGTGTTCATTACAGGAATGGGATGTACATTCTTTTGGAAAGGGAAACCACAGACTGACAACAGGACTCACGAGTAGCTTTTGCAATCAAAACTGCTCTGCTGAAGAACATCTCTACTCTACCCAGTGGAATAAATGAATGCATTATGAAGTTCTACTTTCCTCTCAGCAAATCCCGGTATATCACCATTGTCAGCACCTATGCACCAACTCTTATAAGTCCAGATGAAGACAAGGAAAGTTTCTACAAGGACCTGGACCAGATTATTCAAACAACCCCTGCCAGTGAAAAACTTGTCATTCTGGGTGACTTCAATGCTTGGGTGAGGGCAGATAGCAACAACTAGGATGGATTTCTCAGGAGACATGGAGTGGGAAAACTAAATAGCAATGGCCTGTTGCTTTTGAGCAAATGTGCTGAGCACCACCTGTGCATCATTAACATGATATTCAGCCTTGCAAACAAGTACAAAACTACCTGGATGCATCCCAGTTCCAAACACTGGGACCTAGTTGATTATGTCATAGTACATCAGTGCAACTTTAAAGACGTCACCATCACCTGAGACACGAGACTGATAAATTCATGAACTCAAGTGTGCAGTTTGAGGCTCATTCTAACATAAATGAAACAATTTCCCAAGTTGTATTTCATATGGAAAGTGGGTGGGGTGAAAGTTATATACAGTGGTACCTCGGGTTACAAACACCCCTCCTTACGAATTTTTCGAGATACGATCAGCTCCGGCCCCAGAAATTTACCTCGACATGCGGACTCCACCTCGAGCTACGAACTGGATCTGTGGCCATTTGCCCTGCTGCCACGCGGTCGCGGCTTCCTGTGGGCGAGATCGCGGTAGCAAGGAGACGTTCGGTGAGGCTTGTGGTGTATTTTGTGGCGTTTGGAAGATTTTTGGTGTGCTTGTCAGCATGGCTCCAAAGAAAATGCAGAGCAGGCTTGCAAGAATAAGGCTTTGAAGAAAAAAGTGACAATCGAACTGAAGAAGGACATTATAGAAAAGCACGATCGTGGTATTCGTGTGACTGATCTGGCCTCGGAGTACAAGATGGCGAAATCGACCATCTCGACTATTTTGAAGAATAAAGATGCCATCAGAGAAGCTGATGTGGCAAAAGGAGTAACGATCTTAACGAGGAAGAGGACACAAGTGCTGGAAGAAGTGGAAAAGCTGTTGTTAGTGTGGCTGAATGAGAAACAGCTGGCAGGTGATAGCGTGAGTGAAGCTATCATCTGTGAAAAAGCCAGGAAACTGCACAGTGATTTACTGTGGACAAACCCCTCTACCAGCGCAGCAAGTGAGGAATTTAAAGCCAGCAGAGGCTGGTTTGAGAAATTCCACAAGAGAAGTGGCATCCACAGTGTGGCAAGACATGGTGAGGCTTCCAGTTCTGACAAGGCTGCTGCAGAAGCCTACAAGGAAGAATTTGAGGACTTCATGAAGGCGGAAGGATACATCACTCAGCAAGTGTTCAACTGCGATGAGACAGGGCTCTTCTGGAAGCTCTACACAAAGGCACTCTTCACCAGGTGTTTCAATGTCACTGAGGAAACATCCTTGACTCTGACAGAGTTTTGGAAGAAACATTTCAATGTCCTCCACTGCATCAGCCTCATTGACAAAGCCTGGCAAGATGTCACCTGCCGGACCTTAAACTCAGCCTGGAGGAAACTGTGGCCAGAATGTGTCACTGAACATGACTTTGAAGGGTCTGATGCAGAGGTAGTGGAGGAGATTGTGTCCATGGGCAAGAGCATGGGTCTGGTTGTCGATGATGCAGAGATAGAGGAGCTTGTTGAGGACCATGAGGAAGAGCTGACCACGGAAGAACTTGCTGAGCTCCAGAGTGAGCAACAGAAAGCGCTTGGCCAGGAGCATTCCACTGAGGAAGAGGAGGACGGGGAGGAGGTGAGCAGTGAAGTGATACAATCCATCATGGCAAAATGGAATGAGTGCCAGGATTTCCTTGAGAAGCACCACCCCAACAGAACTGTGACAACCAGAGTGTTGAACATGATGAATGACAACGTGTTCTCTCATTTCCAGAGGGTTATGCAGTGCAGGAAAAAACAACTGACTTTAGACAGGTTTTTCCCCAGAACTGAGCCTGCAGCTAAGAGGCAAAGAAGAGAGGAAACCCCTGAAGGAGATCTCCCTGATGTCCTTTTGGAGGGGGACTCTCCCTCCAAACAATAACTGCCTCCCCACCCCATTCTCCCTCTTCATACTGTGCTGTATTGTACTTTTTTTTCATGTTTTTGTGGTTTAAAAATAAAATGCATATGTTTCAGAACTGTTTAACCGTATGTATTTACATTGAACCTTATGGGGAAATTTGCCTCGTGGTGCGACCAAATTCGGAAGGCGGAACGGATTAACCGTATTTACATTGAACCTTATGGGAAAATTTACCTTGAGTTGCGACCAACTCGAGTTGCGATCAGAGTCATGGAACGGATTAAGTTCATAACTCGAGGTACCACTGTATATGCTTTTAGACATAGTTCAGATATTTAGTGATGACATCAACATGGAATTTGAATTAGAGAAGTGTGCAAAACTGCTAATAAAAAAGGGGAAATTGTATGCCCAGATGGAAGTGCACTATAGAATGGCACTAAAATTAAAGCACTGAAAATGGAGGAAAGTTTTAACTATTTCTTGTTTTAGAAGCAAACAATATTTTGTATGCCCAAATAAAAAAGAAAACAAGTGTCAAATACACAAAAGGAGTCAGAAAATCTTTGAAATCAAAGCTGAATGGTGGCGATACAATCAAAGCCATTAATACTTGAGCTTTCCGGCAGGCCTAGTGGACTGGACGTAAAGTGAACTAGATGCTTTTGACCTCAAGTCCTAAAAACTAGTGACAATATATCATGTACTGCATCCCGGAAGTGACATAAAACATTTGTATTTACCAAGGAAAATTGGTGGCTGTGGTTTGCTGCAAGTGAAGTAGAGAGTGGAGGAAATTAGTGGGCTAAGTGATTGTATCAAAGCAAGCAAACAGAGAATGGTAGTACAATATCTACAAGGAAACATTCTGAACATGACTGAATCAAAGGTGGCATACAAAAGTAAACAGTTACAACTGCAAATGAAAAAGTGGAAAGATAAATCTCTACTTCAGATTGGATCCATCAAAAGGAAAGGGAATGATTAATATCTGCAGCACAAGAATAAGCACTAGTAACATATGCTATAAAATGAATTTTTAAAAAAAATCTGGAAACAACAGCAAATGTAAATTATGCAAAGAGAAAGATGAGGCTGTTGATCACCTAATCAGCAGCTGTGGCAAAATTGTTTAGATAGATTTTAAGACAAGACATGATGCTGTGGCAAAAATGATACATTGGGATTTATGCAGAAAGTATGGATTTGAAGATGATAATTAGTATCATCATAAAATTGACAAAGTATTCCAGAATAACCACATAAAGATCTTATTTCCAAATTCATACGGTTCTACATCTAGAATAAAACTTACTAGATGTCACAGTAGTTGGAAGGTGCAACTGGAAAAATACTGGAATAGCTCAAAAGCAACTGGAAAAATAATAGGACTTGACTATTGAAATAGAGAGAATAAACCCAGATTACTGAATAAACTGGCAATGTGTCCCCTATAATTATTGGAACATTGGGAACTCTAACTATAGAACTCTCAAAATAACTGGAAAAAAATGGAATAATTTGACCTCACAACCTTTAGCTTACAAAAACAGCTTTGCTTGGAACCACATGTATCTTAAAAAGCACAGTCATAGAACTGGAAGTGCCATTTAGGCAATCATGTCCAACCCCCTCCTCAGTGCAGCAGCCTAAATCAAAAACACTTTTGAAAAATGCCTGAGTACATCCAGAGAACAAAAATCCACCAACTCCTTTGGTAAAATCAAGGGATGGATCATTGTTAATTGATCCTCCTATTGAAAGCTGCCAGCTCTTTCTTCTGGGTAGGATCCTACTTTTTAATAGTGAAGATAGTGAAAATGGTCCTCTGCATGGTGGGAAAAGCTGCCCAACATTTCCCTCTGCAATTTCTAGGAGAAAGCTTTGATTGGTGAGGAGCTGTCCACTACAAGTTTTGATCTGACTTTCAAGACCCATCTAAAAGTATAAATCCTCAGTTAAGTAGGTATTCAGTGATTCTCTTCTCAGGTTCTCACCTGATATAGACTTCATAGGATAGCAGGAATTTTCTGGAGAAAAGGAAAGAGACGTTGTACTGCCCAAACTGTGCCTTTATTGGCCTCCTATGTACTGTCAGAAGTATTGATCAGGAGATTGGTCAGACTTAATGTCTGACTAGATTAAGCAAGTTGTGGGACTAAGGCCCACGAGGCCCAGAAATAATTCAGAACTACACTAGCATTTTATCCCTGGTTTGGCGAGGTCAGAGTGAAAAGCTTTCAGCTTTGACTCTGCTTTTCACCAGGCATCTTTCCCTAGTGTTGATGATTCTGGTTGAAATTTGTAAACTACTTGAACATGCTACATTAAAACTACATAATTTAATAAGATTCTGAAATACCCACAATGGGGAAATGGTTGGTGAAGATGACAGAATTAGCAGAGATGGCAAAACTGACTTGTTTGATTAGGAAAAGGACAATAACCTCATTGATTTGTGACTGGAAACCCCTGATGGACTTTTTGCTGAAGAAAGAAAAAAAAAAATGAACTTGTGATTTATGGGTTTGATGATTAGAAAGGATAAACTATGAAAAGAAGGAAATTATGTTGTAATCTTAGAGAGGGAGGCTAAAATATAAATGCATTTATAAGCTATTTATGCTTAATAGCTTAAAATGCTATTAAGATCAGAAGCTGCTTCTTTATAATCTCTTTTCTTTCTCTTTTTTTTTCTTTTTCTTATTTTCTTTCTTATCTATTCAGTTTTTCTTTATTTTCTTAATTTCTTCTCTAACATTTATATTGTTTTTATCTTGTTAAAAATTTATTTAATAAAAATTATATATTAAACACCTACGTAATTTAATATGGGCATATTGTTACCTTTTGTAAGATGCAAAAAGTTGTCCTTCTTTAAGGAAAAAAATATTTTCTGGTGTCAGAAGAAGTTAAGTTCTACCAAAGGTCCCCACTGCTGCTCAGGGAAGATTCTTTCCCCCCCAGACTAGCTTTCTCTTCCAGTTGCAATGAAATTGACAAAATGGGAGGTTTAGTAACCAACGTTGGAGTACAACTCTAGGAATGATATATCTTTGATGCATTTCTTCCTTCAAGTACCTCCAAATTCCCCTGTAGTTAAAGTCTTGTTATAGCTAGAGAGCTGTGAGATGCTATTGATTTTTTTTTCTGTGTAGAAAAGACCACTGCCCCTAGGCAAAAAGTAGATATTGGATTACTGCATCTTTTGCTTCTAATTTCCACTTTTTATATTTCAAACATACTAGGTTTGTTTTCCTTTAAATTGTTTATGCTTGGTGCAACTACCAGAGAGATATATAGTCTGATGCTATTTTTTCTTGCCATAGTTAAAAAAAAAAAAAATCAAAAGTAGTATAATGTGATGCAGATGAACCAGAGTCTGCAATGGTCCGGTCAAATTTTATAACCCACATTGATGTCTTAATTTTTAAAAGAATTGCAACATAAAAGTTAAAAACCATCAAGCTACTACCATTTATCTTGAGGTTCAAATGTTCACAGCAAAGCAGCATCGAGGGAAATAGGGAGAATTGTATTTTAATAAAAGAAGCAAAGTGTAATTTTTATTTCTTTAAAATCCCAGGTGTGTAGCTCTTAACTTCAGAGCTCTGTGCACTTCTTCAGAAGTTTTCCTTCTCTTCTTCAAAAACAGCAGTTTAAAAAAGCTTAACATATTTCTTACTAAACACAAATAACAAAACATTAACACTCAGTTTCTGCTCAGGGAAGTAAAGTTGTGCCAGGAAGACATTTGGTAGTACGTTTTTATCTAAAAGATCATCACCATCATATTCCAGTTGTGTTGCTAGAAAACTAGGTCAGTTGTCCACAATGGAAACTCATCTGTTCCAGAATCTGGATTCCACTGCTATTATTACCATAATGGTGCATATTTTAATTTTCATCGCTAGCCTCCTTGAATGCTGGATAGATGGAAAAATAAGCTATAAGTCGAGATAATAAATAACTATAGACCCCAAGTTGTGGCACAGATCAGTGATGTACTATTCTGCTTTTGGAGGTCCATCAGCAACATCTTATTGCTTTTGGATGCTTGACAACCCAGTATTTTTCTTTCTTTTCAGCAGACCCTTGGGTATATACAGCTGCTAAAGTACATTCAGTCAGACAGGCTAGAAATGAGGTAGACTGGATATAAATACTACAAAAATAACAAAAATAAAAGATAAATCTTCAGGACATTTCCCAAAGTTTGCAGTGGCAATCCCTTAATAACTTCTTCCTTATTTTTAGGGACAATCATGAGCAGGTCAGAAGTGGGGGCACACATCCTCAGTTGCAGGCTATATGTGCCTGTAGGGATGTGGCAAGAATTTCTAAATCATTAAACAAAATATGAAATGCTTTGAGTTGTAAAACACTGAATCTGAACCACCATCATCATTATTGTGAAAACAACTCTATTCCAAATGTTCTTTCGATATAAGTATAGTCATGAAAAAAATATTCACTGATGACACTAGGTTGAGGCTGTGGGATGCAAGAATCCAGATCACTGTGGCAGGGCTGGAAGAGAAGCTGGGGGTGACTGTAACTGCCTGGAGGCCACAAATAGGTTTTGACTGCAAGCAATAGGAGAAGCCAAATTTGTTGGCAAAGACGCAGGTAGAAATGGGAGGGTATAGAAGAGCATGGAGATGACCTTGAAGAGATTATGTGGTGTGATGGTATATAGGAAAGACCTTGGAGACTGTGCCAAGAGACATGGCCAAGGGAATGGTCAGATAAGAAACAGCATAGCCCACAACTGGATAGTGGATGGGGCAAAAGGTTCAGAAGGGACTCTCCCTAGTTTCTTGGTCTGTAAAGGGGATGGAGGGGAGAGATGTACTTTCAGACTTGCAAGATTCTGTCAATGTAGCTTTACAATAAAGTAGAATTAACTCACCTAGTTGTGATTCCTATCTGATTTACCCTGCGAGCCTGACATGTGGCAACTGTTGGGAAAACATGAACTTAGCCTGGGAAAACCAGAAGGACTGAGGAAAAAACAAACAAAACAAAACAAAACACCTCAAGATTGCCCCCCTTGACTCTTTCCCCCCTTGAGGGAAAGAGAAATGCTGCCAGGCTTCCAAGATTTTGTTATTATATTCTGTATCAATAAAGAGAGCCAGTTTGGTGTAGCGGTTAAGGTATCAGGCTAGAAGCCAGGAGATTGTGAGTTCTAGACCGACCTTAGGCATGAAGCCAGCTGGTTGACCTTAGGCCAGTCACTCTCTCTCAGCCCTAGGAAGGAGGTAATGGCAAACTACATCTGAATAACCTTTCCAAGAAAACTACAGGGACCTGTCCAGGCAGTTGCCAGGAGTCAACACTGACTCAAAGGCATACACACACACAACAATAAAATAGAGTTCTACTATGTCTTCTGGTGTCTGTTTCCTGACCTGGCCTACCCCAAAGGGCTGATGAGAGGAGGAAGCTAGATCTTTATGGTATGCTTCCCCTAACTTAAGATATACCATAAAGTTGGAATAATAGCGCTTACATGGAGACACTTCATACAAATTGGGGAGTGGGAAATATTTTGCTCTTATACTTCTGGCAGTTTGGAATACAATGCAAATTGTACATTTTAAATGAGCTTTTAATACCTAGAAATTTTCCTTGGGCAATTTTTAGCAATATGTTTTATGAGTTATGGATTTTATGCTGTTTTATGGTTAGAGATTGACAGCTGTATTTTATTGTTATTTTATTGCTTTCTTCACTGCTCTGAGTCTTGTGAGAGGGTAGTATAAAAACTGAATAAATAAAATACTAATTATTGAATGTTTTGCTAAGTCAAAGACACATGGAAAGATCAAGACTCAGTATCCCCAAAGACTTCAGAAGCCTACACCAAATTCAGCATGCACTGAGAGGACTGTTACTTTCTTTGATAAATGTTTAGTAATGCTCTGAAATGGCTTAACTAGAAATCTATCCAGTATGAAAGCTTTACTTGCCTTCTTAGGAGCTCTGTCATCACCAGCAGCAGTACCTCTGAGTCCTGGATAAGGTTAGCCAGACTGACCCTTGAGGGGCTGACCCGAAAGCCAGAGACCCCAAAGAAATACAATTTTCAGATGCTTCTTTGGGGACTGACAATGAAAACAGCCCTCTCTCTTTTACAAGGGTCTGAATGATAGTGGGGATATTTTTTTCTGTCTTAGGATGAGAGAGAAGATAGCTACTAGGGTTGCTTTTTAATCTTTTCTCTAGGTGAGAGCGACAGGTATCTGCAAGTGGGGAAAAAGGGGGGCAGACAACGTGTATGTCATGATGCAACTTAAGTACTTTCTTCAGATGTCATGACACAAGTACAAATTGTACCCTTTTTATGATGGCATCACCATTTTGAAATCATACTGGATGCCATTGGTGAGAGCTGCTGGGATAGATTAGTGGGGCAGGGGTAAGAGCCCAGCCAGTGCTATGGTGCAACCTGTGTATATATACATATATATATATATATATATATATATATATATATATATATATATATATATATAAATTTCCCTCTCACCCCTATGGGTGGTATGTGTCTTCCTTAATCTCGGGTCCTCTACCAGAGGCCTGGGAGTTTGAGGGTTCTGCGCAGTATCTTAGCTGTTCCTAGCACTGCACTCTTCTGCACAGAGAGCTCTGATGTTGTTCCTGGGATCTGTTGGAGCCACTCTCCCAGCTTAGGAGTCACGGCCTCGAGTGCTCCTACCACCACTGGGACCACTTTGGCCTTGACTTTACATATCCTCTCGATTTCCTCCTTCAGGCCCTGCTACTTCTCCAGCTTCTCATGCTCCTTCTTCCTGATGTTGCTGTCACTTGGCACTGCTACATCTATCACTACCACTGTCTTCTGGTCTTTGTCTATTACCACGATGTCTGGTTGATTAGCCAGTACCTGCCTGTCCGTCTGGATCTGGAAGTCCCACAGGATCTTAGCCCTGTTATTCTCCATGGCCTTCTGTGGAATTTTACATCTGGACTTGGGGTGGTCTAGTCCATACACTGTGCAGATGTTCCTGTACACAATGACAGCTACCTGGTTGTGCCGTTCAGTGTATGCTGTTCCTACCTGCATCTTACACCTGCCACTATGTGTTGGACTGTCTCTGAGGCCTCTTTGCACAATCTGCACCTTGGGTCCTGTCTAATGTGGTAGACCCCTGCTTCTATGGATCTGGTGCTTAGTGCCTGTTCTTGTGCTGCTATGATCAGTGCCTCAGTGCTGTCTTTTAGTCCAGCCCTTTCCAGCCACTGATAGGATTTCCCAATGTCAGCCACCTCAGCTATCTGTCGATGGAACATCCCATACAGGGGTTTGTCTTGCCATGGTATTTCCTCCGCTTGAACTTCCTCCCATGTCTGCTGCTGCTTGAGGCATTCTCTCAGCAGCTCATCTTTGAGTGCCATCTTACTGATGTACTCCTGGATACTCCAGGTTTCATCCAGGACAGTGGCTTTGACACTCATCAGACCCCGCCTGCCCTCTTTGCGGCTGGTGTACAGTCTCTGGGTGTTGGACTTGGGGTGGAAACCTCCGTACATTGTGAGGAGCTTCCGGGTCTTCACATCGGCAGCCTCCATGTCTTCCTTTGGCCAGCTCACTATACCGGCAGGGTATCTGATGACTGGCAGGGTGTACATGTTAATGGCATGGATCTTGTTCTTCCCACTGAGCTGGCTCTTCAGGACCTGTGTTATCCTTTGGTGGTACTTGGATGTTGCTGTCTTCCTTGCCTCCTCTTCATGGTTCCCGTGTGACTGTGGGACACCAAGGTATTTATAGCTGGTCTCTATGTCTGCTATGTGGCCCACTGGTAATTCCACTCCATCGGTCTTAACTACCTTCCCTCTCTTTACTATTATCCTGCCACACTTCTCCAGTCCGAATGACATCCCAATGTCCTCGCTGTAGATCCGTGTCAGGTGGATCAGTGAGTTGAAGTCTCGTTCACTCTTAGCATACAGCTTGATGTCATCCATATAGAGGAGGTGGCTGATGGTGATTCCACTCTTGAACTTGTACCCATATCCAGACCTTGTGATTATCTGGCTGAGGGGGTTTAAGCCTATGCAGAACAGCAGCGGGGACAGTGCATCACCTTGGTATATGCCGCACTTGATGGCCACTTGTGCGAGCTGTCTTGAGTTGACTTCCAGTGTTGTCTTCCACAGTCCCATTGAGTTCTTGAGGAAGGTCCTTAGTGTCCTGTTGACTTTGTATAGCCAGGCATTCACAGATCCATGTGTGCGGCATTGAGTCATAGGCTTTCCTGTAGTCAATCCAGACTGTGCTCAGATTGGTCTGCCTAGACCTTGAATCTTGGGTGACTGCTCTGTCTATGAGTAACTGGTGTTTTGAGCCTCTGGTGTTGTTTCCAATGCCCTTCTGAGCTGTGCTTATGTTCTGGCCCATATGGTCATGTAGCTTGGCAGCTATGATGCCTGATAGAACTTCCCATGTTGTGGGGAGGCAGGTTATTGGCCGGTAGTTGGATGGTGCTGTTTCTTTGTGAGGGTCTTTCATGATCAGCACTGTCCTTCCTTGTGTTAGCCAGTCTGGGTGGGAGCCTGCTGCTAGCAGTTGGTTCATCTGTGCTGCTAGGCGTTCATGCACTGCTGTTAGTTTCTTTAGCCAGTAGGTGTGGATCATGTTGAGCCAGGTGCTGTCCAGCTTTTCCTGTTCTTGACCCGCTGTTGGATGTCTGCTACTGTGATGGTGACTGGTTCCTGTTCTGTGAGATTGCTGTGGTCTGCTCTCAGATCCTGCAGCCCCTTTGCACTGGTGTTATGCATCTTCTCTTTCTCCCATATGTTCTTCCAGTACTGTTCAGTTTCCGCTGCTGGTGGCTCAGTTGATACTCTGTGGTTGCACTGCAGTTGGGAGTACACTTTGGATGGTTCTTTGGAGAACAGGGCATTTATCTTCTTGGTCTCTGCTTCTCTAGTGTATCTCCTTAGCCTGTGCTGTGAGCCTTTCTTTAGCAGTCTCTAGGGCTTCAGATGGAGTCAGGCCCATGTATTTTTTCAGTAGCCGAGTCTCATCCTTAATCTCCACACGCTTCTGTAGTTCCACCAGCTGACTGACTTCTTTCCGAGTTGCCTTGATCTTAGCCTCCAATCTCATTTTCCGGGGTGGGTATGTACTGCTGTTCTTCTTCATCGTGTAGCCAAGCAGTTCCAGGATTACAGTGGCTGTAGCATATAGCAATTCATTGGTTTCAGTTATGGTGGTAGTAGGGATTGTCTGGAGGGCTCTGTTGGCATCTTCTAGCATACTATCTGATGGTACTTCTCCACTGAGCCTTGGTAATCGGACTTGAGGGTTGACTATAGGTAGTTTATCCATGATCTTATGCCTCATATCAGCTGCTGTGCTCTGTAATGGAAGGGGTAGCAGTGACATTCCAGCTTCAGGTGTTGGCTGCACAACTGCTTGTTCTTCCAGGTCTGCTTGAGTCCGGGTTGTAATGTAGAGTCCGGGTTGTAATGTATATCTTGTGAGAGCAGCTTCCTCTTTACTATGTTGAAGCGCTGGGTTTCTCAGTTGTTTCTCAGTTAGTGTGGATGTAGGCCTTCTGTCTATCCATAGTTCCCTCATACGTTTCATATATCCCCTCTCATTAGGTCTGCTGTTGTAGTAGCATTCCATCAATTCCAAGTTTTCTTGTCTCGTCCATGTATGGTTTGTTCCAGTAGCCTGCTTAACATCAGATTGTCCTGGTTCCCCAACATCTGACGTGGACCTTGTTAATCCGGGTGACGTCTGAGCCGGCATGACTCTCTTAGTTCGTGTCACTCTCACATTTGAGGTAGGCAGGTGAAGCGTTAGGGGGTCTTTGCCCAAGGACCCACCTTCATGGATCACTGCCTTGTCGTGGCGAAGGGGCTTGCGTAACTCAGTGAAGCCATGAGCTATACCGTGCAGGGCCACCCAAGACGGACAGGTCATGACAGAGAGTTCTGACAAAATGTGGTCCACTGGAGAAGGAAATGGCAACCCACTCCAGTATCCTTGCCAAGAAAACCCCATGGACAATGTTAAAAGGCTAAAAGATATGACGCCGGAAGATGAGCCCCTCAGGTCGGAAGGTGTCCAATATGCTACTGGGGAAGAGCGGAGGGCAATTCCAAGTAGCTCCAGAAAGAGTGAAGCGGCTGGGCCAAAGCCGAAAGGACGTTCAGCTGTGGATGTATCTGGAAGCGAAAAGAAGGTCCGATGCTGTAAAGAACAATATTGTATAGGTACGTGGAATGTAAGATCCATGAACCAAGGCAAGCTGGATGTGGTCAAACATGAGATGACAAGATTGAATGTCGACATCTTGGGAATCAGCGAATTGAAATGGATGGGAATGGGTGAATTTAATTCAGGTGACCACTATATCTACTACTGTGGGCAAGAAACCCTTAGAAGAAATGGAGTTGCACTCATAGTCAATAAGAGAGTGGGAAAGGCAGTAATGGGGTACAACCTCAAAAACGACAGAATGATCTCAGTGCGTATCCAAGGAAAACCATTCAACATCACGGTAATCCAAGTCTATGCCCCAACCACTGATGCCGAAGAAGCTGAAGTTGACCGGTTCTATAGATGACATACTTTGCAGCCAAAGATGGAGAAGCTCTATACAGACGGCAAAAACAAGACCAGGAGCTGACTGTGGCTCAGATCATGAGCTTCTTACTGCAAAATTTAGGCTTAAATTGAAGAATGTAGGGAAAACCACTAGACCACTCAGGTATGACTTAGATCATATTCCATGTGAGTACACAGTGAAGGTGATGAATAGATTTAGAGGATTAGATTTGGTAGACAGAGTGCCTGAAGAACTATGGACGGAGGTCTGTAACATTGTACAAGAGGCAGCATCTAAAACCATCCCAAAGAAAAAGAAATGCAAGAAAGCAAAATGGCTGTCTGATGAGGCTTTACAAATAGCTGTGGAAAGAAGGAATGCAAAAAGCAAGGGTGAAAGGGAAAGATATAAGCAACTGAATGCAGATTTCCAGAGAATAGCAAGGAGAGATAAGAAGGCCTTCTTAAATGAACAATGCAAAGAAATTGAAGAAAAGAATAGAATGGGGAAGACTAGAGATCTCTTCAAGAAAATTGGAGATATCAAAGGAACGTTTAGTGCAAAGATGGGCATGATAAAGGACAAAAAAGGCAGGGACCTAACAGAAGCAGAAGAGATTAAGAAGAGGTGGCAAGAATACACAGAAGAACTATACAAGAAAGATCTTAATGTCCCTGATGTCCATGCTGGTGTGGTCACTGACCCTGAGCCAGACATCCTAGAGAGTGAAGTCAAGTGGGCCTTAGGAAGCATTGCTAACAAGAAAGGTAGTGGAGATGACAGTATTCCAGCTGAGTTCTTTAAAATACTAAAAGACGATGCTGTTAAAGTGCTGCACTCAATATGCCAGCAAGTTTGGAAAACGCAACAGTGGCCATGGGATTGGAAAAGGTCAATTTACGTTCCAATTCCAAAGAAGGGCAATGCCAAAGAATGCTCAAACTATCGCACAATTGCACTCATTTCACATGCTAGCAAGGTTATGCTCAAAATCCTACAAGCTAGACTTCAGCAGTACGTGAACCGAGAACTACCGGATGTACAAGCTGGGTTTCGAAGAGGCAGAGGAACTAGAGATCAAGTTGCCAACATTCGCTGGATCATGGAGAAAGCACGAGAGTTCCAGAAAAGCATCTACTTCTGCTTCATTGACTATGCAAAAGCCTTTGATTGTGTGGATCACAACAAACTGTGGCAAATTCTGAAAGAGATGGGGATACCAGACCACCTTACCTGTCTCCTGAGAAATCTGTATGCGGGCCAAGAAGCAACAGTTAGAACCGGTCATGGAACAACCGATTGGTCCAAAATAGGGAAAGGAGTACGACAAGGCTGTATACTGTCACCCTGCTTATTTAACCTATATGCAGAGTACATCATGAGAAATGCCAGGCTGGAAGAATCACAAGCCGGAATTAAGATTGCAGGGAGAAACATCAATAACCTCAGATATGCAGACGATACCACCCTAATGGCAGAAAGTGAAGAAGAACTAAAGAGCCTCTTGATGAGGGTGAAAGAGGAGAGTGCGAAAGCTGGCTTGAAACTCAACATTAAAAAAACTAAGATCATGGCATCTGGACCCATCAATCCCTGGCAAATAGAAGGGGTAGAAATGGAAGCAGTAACAGACTTCATTTATTTGGGCTCCAAGATCACCGCAGACGGAGACTGCAGCCATGAAATTAAAAGACGCTTGCTCCTTGGGAGGAAAGCTATGGCAAACCTAGATAGCATATTAAAAAGCAGAGACGTCACCTTGCCGACAAAGATCCGCATAGTCAAAGCTATGGTTTTTCCAGTAGTAATGTATGGCTGTGAGAGCTGGACCATAAAGAAGGCTGAACGCCGAAGAATTGATGCCTTTGAACTGTGGTGCTGGAGAAGACTCTTAAGAGTCCCCTGGACTGCTAGGAGGTCAAACCAGTCAATCTTAAAGGAAATCAACCCTGATTGCTCATTGGAAGGATTGATAATGAAGCTCAAGCTCAGATACTTTGGTCACCTAATGCGAAGAGAGGACTCTTTGGAAAAGACCCTGATGCTGGGAAAGATGGAAGGCAAAAGGAGAAGAGGACGGCAGAGGATGAGATGGCTAGATAGCATCACTGAAGCAATGAGCATGAAATTGAGCAAACTGAGGGAGGCAGTGAAAGATAGGAAGGCCTGGCGCAATATGGTTCATGGGGTCACGAAGAGTCGGACACGACTTAACGACTAAACAACAACAAAGCCCAAGGACCCCTACTTGTAAGGTAGGTGCCAGCCAGGATTTGAACCCCGGTCTCCTGCATCAAAGGCGGTGTTCTAACCACTACCCTATCCAGCCGCACATATATGTTTGTGTGTGTATGTGTGTGTGTGGATTAATAGGCTAGGTTGATAAGGGCACTGGGAAGGAGGGCTATGGGCTTGTGAATGAGATATATAATTAAATCCTCGCTCTTTTTGCATCACATTTTGGGTTAATGTCCTGCTTTGTATTTTTATCTAGCTATATTCATCTAGGTTTCCCTTTCCAGTTAACATTATTTTTTGTCGCTTAGAGGAAAGTAGTTGTGGCTTGAATATATTATATCAACAGTACTGGTGTCTTTATTCCAGCAATGCAGAATAGAGGAAATAATAGTGGAAATTATTTCAGTATTAACAGTGAACATTAATTTAATGGATTTTGAATTAGAATTAGTACGACCAATATGAAATTATACTGGCTCCTATTCCATCTTCTTTACCTAGTAAATATTTTGAAAAGCCTAGTCAAGTTTGCATAAGACCTGACATTATGCCTGTTGAATGCAGCCAACCTGGTATATATTACAAAGAACTGGCAGGATGTTGGTGAGATTGGAGGTGCTATTTGGATTTATTTGCTGCCAGCCTGCTATGCTGTAAAGGAATGGTGCAGAATTGTTGGTCCGGGAATAGACATCCCTTCACCTTTTCCAGTCCCACCACTCACCCAAGACTTCACTAGCTTCAAGGGTACAAACCTAGATTTGAACTGGCAAACAAACACAGGGATAATGTTGGTGTCCCTGACTTATGCAAGTAGTCCCAGAGGTAGTGCTGGAGACCTCTTACATTTTTGATTTGAAGGTTCTCCAACATTCATGTGAAGACTGTCTTAACAATGATAGCTCAGAATTTCATAGTCTACATGGCTTCTAATAGGCTTCCCACAGATTAGGCATGTGCAAAATTCATTGATTAGGGAATGGACCATTCCAGAGAACTCCAGAACATTCTTTTTCCTTCCAGTCATTCCTTTCCAGGGTGGAAGATGAGGGATTTACATGATTTCTAGAAGTGGTTTGAGCTGTTCCAGGATTACTCTGACCCCCCCCCCCCAAACTATTTCATCTAGAATATTATGTACAGAATACTTTGAAACTGTTCTAGTTCTGAGGAAACAGAACATTCTGGAGTTCTCTGGAATAGTCCATTCCCAGATCAAGGAATCTTGCACATCCCTAAAACAGACTCTAAGCAGAAAATAACTTAAAAATAGTCTGGAAATTACTGCTAGCTCAGAGCACAGCAATAGGGGTGGGGGTGGGGGACTTCTGAAGTTCCCACATAATTTTTGTGGTGAAACCACTTCCCTGGTTGCTGTTTAGCTTCTGAGTCCAACTCATGATGCTGACAAGGTAGACAAATAAAGCCTTATATGGCTTATGTCCAAACTGTTCTCATATAGACCACCTCAAATTCTTCTATTAATCTACTGTTAATTCTGCTTTCCCTGTGGCAGGACACCATGGATCAAACTTCCACTAGAGTAGAATCAGGCCTCTTCTGTCCTACAAATTAGAAGGTGGCTTGCCCAGGATTTTTAATTGTCTTAACTGTTAAATTATTAAATTAGTTTTAAAGTATAGTTTTATTGTTTTAATAACATTTTAAGTACTGCTTTAATTGTATTTCCTAAAATTACCCTAAGGGGCTAAGGGGGGTGGATGACACATAAATTCTAAAATGAAACAAACAAGCTTACAAGAGGGCCCAAAGACCGAGGCTTTACTGTTTTGGGGAGTGGTATTAAAAGGTCTCAGTCTGCAGAAGATGTAAGTTGTAAACCTTGAAATTTGGCAAGAGGCCAAAGACACCTCTTACTTTGGGGTTGTCTTCACCAGCACGGAAGCTCAGTCAACAATCTGAGGCAAGAGTTCTAGCAAGGAAGAAAACCAGCAAGTCACACAGTTAACATTATTTTCCATAAACTGGTCTGTTTAAGCATGTTGTGATTTTTATTTTATTTTATTTTATTTTATTTTATTTTATTTTATTTTATTTTATTTTATTTTATTTTATTTTATTTTATTTTATTTTATTTTATTTTATTTTATTTTATTTTATTTTAGGTAGCAATGATACATATGTATTTGTGGATAATACCCATCCTAGAATTGAGTGTGCTCTGTAATGAGAAGCTGTAATGACCCCTTTTACTGATTTTTTTTTCCCATTATAGTTATTATAAAGACTAAAATTCTAATTCAAAATCCATCCACATTCTGCTTCAAAATTATTGGACTTTATCTCCATTGCAGATGGCTTCCTATTAAAGCACTGCTCCTTTGGCTCTTGCTATTTTAGTTCCACTGCACTTCTTCTTGTTTCTTTTTCTTCTTTGTTGGTGACTATCCCTCGTAGCAGCTACTATTACTTTGGGGCAGAATGTCCTAGACAGGGTTTTTGCATAAGTAGGCTGGCAATTTAAGACTTTGACCACAGAGACAAAGATTTTCAAAATGGGCACTAATTATTTTGTTATAAAATGAAAGGATGGCTGCAACTTGCAATGGGTGGATTTACTTATATTTCAGGAAATAAATAAATAAATAAACACACACAAGTGCTGATACTCCAACCTCACTATCTTTATTTCAAGGAAATCTGCTCCTGAGACTGATAAATTCATGAACTCAAGTGTGCAGTTTGAGGCTCATTCTAACATAAATGAAACAATTTCCCAAGTTGTATTTCAGATGGAAAGTGGGTGGGGTGAAAGTTATATACAGTGGTACCTCGGGTTACAAACGCCCCTCCTTACGAATTTTTCGAGATACGATCAGCTCCGGCCCCAAAAATTTACCTCGACATGCGGACTCCGCCTCGAGCTACGAACCGGATCCGCGGCCATTTGCCCTGCTGCCACGCGGTCGTGGCTTCCTGTGGGCGAGATCGCGGTAGCAAGGAGACGTTCGGTGAGGCTTGTGGTGTGTTTTGGGGGAAATTTGCCGCGTGGTGTGACCAAATTCGGAGGGCGGAATGGATTAACCGTATTTACATTGAACCTTATGGGAAAATTTGCCTCGTGGTGCGACCAACTCGAGCTGCGATCAGAGTCACGGAATGGATTAAGTTCGTAACTTGAGGTACCACTGTATTTAAAATGTGGTCTTGCATACGCTAACTATCCAATGGACATGTTATTTAGTCTGACTTTAAGGATGACCTTTGCACATAGTCTTCTTTCCTTCCCCTTTATCACTTAACAAGTTAAAACCAAGCCATCATCAGTTACTAGTGGCAATAAATAATGCATTCCTTGTACTTCTTTTGGTGCAGCTTTCAGAAGCTATAGTCTGAAAAAGTCCAAGATCAGGTTCGTGCTGTCTTGAGAGAGCTCCCTGCACTATGGACCATCTCCAACACACTGGAGTTCAGGCAGCCTCCAACAGTAATTATGCGTAAATGAACCTATTATGCTGCTCTATAGATCCCTGGTATTTTCTGTATCTTTCCAGCCTTCTTTTTGGAGTGACAAGCCTTCTTTTTGGAGTTACGTAGCTGAAAATCAACAGGGCCAAAGGCTTTCCTGAACAAGACAGTATCTATAAATCATCAGGCTTACATTGTACGTTAAAAACACTGAAATGGAAGATGTAGCCAGAGGTCCCTCCCCCTCAACCACTCTGCTTGAAGCTGCCATTGGACGCATTGCTTAAGTCAATTCAGCAAAGTGCAGTCCTACACAGTAGGATCATTCTGTAGATTTTTTTGCTATTTGTCACCCCTACCTGTCCAACCAGATTGCACAGGGATAACTACCTCTAGGTCTTGTCCCTGTGGGACCATCATCTAATGGGGCCTTGGCAGTGGGCTTTTTCCATCATCCCTACTTTCTGGATCTCCCTCCTAGTGGAGCTTAAGTCTCCTTCATCCCTCCTGTATGTCATGAAACTTGTAAAAACCTGGCACAAGAGGACGGCTTCTCTAATATGCAGATGGTGTCTGTAGTGTGCTTGGCTTATTTATCTTGGGTTGTTTTTTTTTATGTATTGGGGGTTGGGTTTTGGGGGGGGTTGGTTAATTGCTTATTGTTCACCACCTACAACTTCCAGCAATGGGTGGTATTCAGGCAGAGTAAGTTAGTAAGTAGGTAAGTATATATATGAGTACTAGTATGTCCTTTGCATAGTGTGTTAGTATGAATTTGCCAGTTAAACCAGCATGTAAAATGTTGCATAAATGTATAAATGTTGCAACTTTTGCAATGAATACAGAGATATCTACTCATGATTCCTAGCACTTGGTATCCCAGATGATTGTAAGATTTTGCAAACATGATACAAATAACTTTTGGAATTTATGTATTTAGCTATTCTAGAGAACACAAGTAATCTTTAACTACACCTATTAAGCCTGAGCAATAGGCCTATAGTACTGGTTTCACATCTTCATCAACTATTTGACAAAAGATGCATGTTATTAAACTCATGCCTCCTGCTCAGCATCGAAGTTGATTGCTTTAAAAAAGCTTCATGTATCAAAAAACAAAACAAACTAAAAAGAATTATAAGTGGTTGGAATTCATGATGCATTTATTACTCCTTCAGAGAATTCTGGTCTGTTTGAAGTTCACCAGAAAGTCCATATACAATGTCATTGGTGTTGGCCAAAGGATTAGAACAATTTAGCTCTTAAAAATGTTCATTCCTTGTTAAAATCAAAAAGCTGACAAAAAATAATCCCCATGTCAACACCTGGGTTCCAGTGAATTCAACTATGCTTAGGTTATTCCAATGTCATTTGTATCTGAAATTTGTCATGCTTTATTTATCAATGTATACCAAATATCTTGTTTATAAAGTGTGATCATTTCATTGCATTAAATTGTCTTTTTCTGTAATGCTGCTGTCAAAGAATAATGATAGATATAAACCATCAAATGTGGCAAAAAATCCCAATTTCATTAGGAAGCATTTCAATTGTGTTTGTGTGTTGCTTCCTAATCTTATTATGTGTAAACTCTACGAGTTACAGAAAGACAAGAAACAGTTGGATTGCCCAGCTGCTTTGTATTCCTTCCCCTGAGATTTTTCAGCTGCTTCTAGCTAGCTTAAAATAATCTTTGCACAAACAAATCTATTCCTTTGTTTTCCCTGTGTTATCTATCAAGTTCAATATAAGAGTGAGCAAAAATAATCACATGCATTCAGAAGTGCTGTATGCTATGAAAGGCTTGGTATGTTAGCATGTCTGATGTACTGGAAAATGAAAAGCAGATAAGAAACTGGAACCATGTTGGAAGCAGATCTAGGTAGTAGAGCAATGTAGTTTAGGATGTTAAAATAATTTGAAATGCGAGTTGATTTCTCTTCCTTGAATACATTCCATTTGAGGACTGCTTAATAAATAAGTAGTGTTGAAAAAAGTCTATATAAATGGAAATGTGTACAGAAACCCCATATTAAAATCTACACACAGATATCTAGAGGACCTCCAGATGTCCTCTTAATCCATCCATTGCTCTTAAGTGTTTGCTTTGTACTGTAATTGGTATATAGGTGGGATACCAATTAAACCATTTATTTCTCATATCTGATCATTTTGTAAATCATTTAGAAAAAGATTGAGGAAAAGCTATTTGCTGTTCTCCACTTCTGTGAAATAAGAGGCCTGAAGCAGAAAGCACAAGTTTTGGGTTATGGTCCCATTTCTATGGAATAGCTTCCTCTTACAAATTAGTTTGTCTCCTCTCTGATCTTTTCAGAAGATGACAGAGTTCTTTTAGAGAGCATTTTGTGATTAACTTTTCACCATCATTTATTAGAATTGTTGCTGTGGGTTGTTTAGTTGGACTGTTTGACAGTGCTTCCATGAAATTATTGTAACTATGTTTACATTTAATTATTTTAGTGTAATTTAAGTTTTAATTGTATTGGTATTGTAGATGTTTTAATTATTAGGTGCAAATTGCCATGAGTCCTCGGTAGATTCGATGGCATAAGCAAGTAAACAAACAAATTTTAAGAGTAGCTTTGACAAGCAGTGGACATGGCTGGGTGGTGTGGCAGACTGATTTCGTTGGCCATTGTCTAACAAAAGTTTACATTGTTACTATTCAGTGAGCAAGCAGCTGATGCTTTTCTCCCCTCCCCTAATTTGTAACATAATTCCATTTTTTCTGGATTTGGGAATGGGGTATATTTCCTTCAGCCGGTCATTGTCATTCCTCACTTTAAAAAATGGAGGGCACCTGAACATTTTTAGTCCAAGATATTGGCTATGTTTCTGTTAGCATGCCAATAGATAGGTATTAGTGAGTGTATTCCACCATTTACAACTGGTAGAACAAGTTGAACCTAGATGTGGGGGATAAAGAAGTGGTTTGGACATTTCCACCTGTCAGAAGAAACTTTATTTGAAATGCCTTGTAAACTACCATCTGTTCTAATATGGCTTTTGACAGTTAGGAAGAAGGCCATCACAGTGAAAGACAGTGATGATTGCAGTGTGTTGTCTGCCAATTTAGTTTTTCTGCTGGGAAATTGGAAATTATTTTTTTTTTTAATGTTGGGTGATGCAGTGCTGAATAAATGGTTCTGAAAGTGTGTTTTGCTACTAATTCTTCATAAAAATAGAGAGGGGGCATGCTTTGGCTATTACTGCATAATATGTAGCCTACAGATTCCTGTCAAAGAACATGGGCATTAGAACTACCTGTTTTTTAGTTCAGATACACATATCCCTGTTGACTGTGGTGAATTAATTTCCTCATGTTTTCCCTCCATTATTTGATCTGAGGCAAGGGCATCTGCAGTGACAGCTACTGGCTTCCAAATGGCAGTGTGACCAGGTGATCAAAGCCCCACTCCTTTTCAACATGCATCACACGCATTGCACATACATAAAAAGAGGCAAAGCTTCAATCACCAGTCACAGTTGGAAGCCAGGGACTGTTGCTCTGGATGGTCCTGGTCTGAAATGTTTTGGATCAATTTATACATCCATTGTTTATCACTATGTATGCATTAACTCTTTCTCCTGCTCCTGGTACTACAATGAACTGTTCCAAAATGTTATATTGCACTAAAAAAAATAAATGAATAACATTTCACCACCTTTATCTTCAGTTCATGGACAACTTCAGTGCCAAAAAAAAAAAAAAAAATGCCTATGTTGCATTGATGCAGTGGACAACTGTCATAAACTAGCGGGTTCCAAGTAGATGTGCATTTTAATTGGAAATGTTTCTCTTCTATCTTTGAGGGGACTGTAGATCATATGGGAAGATTTGGGGACATGGAAATGGGCTGTAGTGAAAGAAATCACAATGCCTTTATTTAAACAAAACAAAATAGTACTATGTGATGTTTTCAGCGCTGCCATTTTGGTTGCCAGCAATCCATCAATAACAAAAAAGAGGAGTGACCCTTTCACATTTGGCTTTATGTGACAATGCATTTGCCATTTGTGGTAGCTAATGGAAGCATGCGATGGATGTCTTGATAGAAGGGAAGGAACCTTCAGGGTCCCTTTTAACTATGCCAGAACATTGTAGAAGTGCCTTTGGAAAGCTTATCATTCATTAGTGCTGCCTGAAAGCTAGAGGTAGCTAAGGAAAATGTTGTTTTGAATGTAACATTATGTGTCCTACTCCAAGGGCTCATTCTCTTAATGAAGAGTGACCTGTTGGAAGTTCCAGTGGTGGATGCTGAGGCAACAGGACTGAAGGGCATAACTGGGATGCGGGGAAGGTAGCTAGAGATGCCATTTCAGCTTGTATTTTGGAGTACAGATACCACTGATAAGGGTATTGGTAAAGAAGACTACATTGGTCATAACTGTACCTTTATTCATTCTTTCAGATAAAGAGTTTCACAATTTATACCTGGTCTTTTTATCATGAAATTATATTATGTGTGCTGTTAAAACAGTAACTGTTGCTTTTCTACATCATATGTATTCTCTCATTCATTTCAATTGCTCTAGGGCACATGTGCTTGTCATCTATGTCCTCTTCTATTGAACAATGCCAGGGTATCAAAGAATAGATGTAATACGTACATACATATCTGTCATACTATTCCCTTTTGAGATATACTATTCCCTTTTGAGGTAAGCATTGTCATGCAAAGTGCAGTGAATTCACTTTATTACCTAGCCAAGATTCATGGCAAAGAATCATCTGTCTAGCAATATAGTACATAACATTGATTTTCTATCTAACTTTCCCATGAAATTTTTGATTGGTTAACATAGTAGGCCTATGAAGTTTCAGGAATTGTGAGAAACATATACTTCCATTTACAGGCGTTCTGGGGCTCTCTGCAAAATTGTCAATAGTTATGAGACTTACTGGCCTTGATGGAGATGTTGGCATTACTGGAAAAATGAAACACTCTTAATGCTATTATTTGTTTGTTTGTTTGTTTATTAGTAACCTGCTTTTCCTCTAAGACCTCCTTGGGATCTCCTTTCATTTCAGGGTATGAAAGTCCTTTCAACACTATGCACATCTAAACTGAGTTTTGCAGATATTTGAATTCTACCTCATCCCGATCCCATGTGTACAGTACATTAGATTTTTATCTACTGATGAGAAGAATGTAAAAGTCTACTGAGCAGCTAAATTAAATAGAAAGAATGTAATACTCTAAATAAAATTAAATACATAAAATTGATAACTGATATCCGTCATCTTCCTACACCTAAGGATATAATTGCTGTAGGAGGAAAATTAGGAGGGATTAAAAAAAAAAACACCTTTATGCCACTTTTGTGATCGGAGCCAGGACAAAAATAGGGAAGATTCTGATCAGGGGGACTTAAACATTTTATGGTATATGACAACCCTCTAGGAAACAAACAAACAAACATGAAGGATATGAATGATAACACCCTGAACTCAAAACTGTGTACTATCCCACCAACTAACTGCAGCAGGAGATTTCACATCTTCCATAACTGTAGGCAAGTTCTTGCTAGAAAACTATGAGCCATTTCTTTGTGTCTGACCCTCACTGTGTCATTTGATCATGCTGATTTCTTTGTACCACTTAAAAATATTATGTTCTTGTTCTCTTCAGTTCAGAAGACAGCAGCACTGAGAAGAAGTGTGAAGGACCAAATGTGTGGAAGTCACCAAAACTTCACTTTAAACAGCAGTTGATAACTTACAATGAGGCTACTGATGAAGACATGGAAAATCAAGGTAAGTTCATAAAAGTGAATATATCATACTATGCATAAATTCCTGTCGTGGTTCCTCATCAATGACCCCAACTGCTTTGCTGTTAATCACACAGCAGCAATATCTGATCTTATCTTCCTAGAAGATTTTAGCTGCAATGGTATTGGTGTTAATTCAGTAACAAATTACTTCTTAGCGTTTGTAGTAACAAGGGACCTGTTTAGTGCATCCTCCTGTTTTTGTTTAATTAAGGTAATGTTGTATTGAAGGTAGGAAACTAATATTGCGCTATGGTTATGAAGAAGTCCAGCTTCTGAGAAATGTCTTGCTTTATGAGTTTACAGTGTACCTTACTGTGCACTGTACACAGATTCTCTTTCCTATACTAGCTATGATACTATGATACTATGATACTATACTATGAACTATGATACTATGATGTCTATATTCACATTACATAGTTAATCTGGTTTCTGAGTCATCAATTTGCAACTTTAACACAATATATCTAAACATGGCTGGGAAAGCATAGCAGACATAGCTATATCCATAACAAGGACAACAAGCTGACAGACTCAAATACTACAAATATTAAATTATTATATGAATGTAACTGCTGGACTTGTACCTGAGATGGTTGCCTATGTTGGGTGAATACAGCCATTCTTTCTTTATTTGAGCCTTGCTTGATACATGGGATAAAAATGTTATGGAAAATCAAATTAATAATTCCAATTTGTACTTGCCCAGTATGCTGGCTACTTAAGATAGATATACAGGTATATAGATTGATGATAGATAGATAGATAGATAGATAGATAGATAGATAGATAGATAGATAGATAGATGATAGGAACTTTTGCATGGAGAAGTTTGAAGAAATGTAATAATATCACATCTCAGGAAGAAGATAATTTCCAACCACATTGATTACATAAATCTATATAGACATCTCTAGATCTTATTAAGCCCCTTGTTTTTCAGATTTTTTTTGCTCTTGCTTCCTTTTGTTTAAAAAATGTGTTTCAATAAAAATATAATTAATATTTTGCTCTTTTTAGCCATGTTTCAGTAATGATTAAATTTCTTTTCAAAGCAATCCCATTTAGTGTTCGCAAAAATGAGTGTTTCCAATGCTACGTTTATATTTTTTTACATATCTGGTAATTTTTTTGAAACAGAAAACAATGTTTTATTTTATATTGTCACAAGTAACTTTCTGTTTGGTTGGAACTACACTCTACCCTGAGTTTGAGTCTAATGCTTTTTAACAATAACTGTTTATTTATTTATTTATTTATTTATTTATTTATTTATTTATTTATTTGGCTTGTATGCCGCCCATCTCCCCCAACGGGTGACTCTGGGCAGCTCACAATAAAAAACACAGTTCTCTCCCAGATGGCTAAAAACTATAAATAATTAAAAACATATTAAAATGCCCTAAAAAACCTCCTCTAATTTATGGCCCTAAAAAACCTGTAAGATGCTGGGGGGGGAGACAACCCATCATCCCACCAGCCATCTCCACAGGTGCGGGCCCCCCTCTGGCCCCCAGGCCTTCTGGCAGAGCCAGGATTTAATACCTTTCCTGAAGACCATGAGGGAGGGGGCACACCGGACCTCAGGAGGCAGGATGTTCCATAGGGCGGGCGTTTATTATTTTTTCAAAAAATATAAAGGGATAAAACAATGCACAATGAAGCTGAATAGTAATATTTAATTGAATATTTCAGAGCCATTAAGGTTTCTAGATGTAAGAATGGATATAATTTAATGGCTCAACAATCAGGCTTTCCTAATGTTACTTTATTCACTCCTGTGGTTTGTATTAATGGTAGTGACTTCATGAATTATGATTGCTAAACAACCAAGATGGGGGTAGAGAACATGTTCTGTTTTATTTCATGAACTCTCCACTAGTGTCTCCATTTCAATGATTTTCTTTCTTTTTCAAAAGATCCATTACTGGCCTTTGTAATGTATGAATCTTGATTGCCATAGCTTTATGTGCACAGTAAAAATAGGCATTGCTAATTTTTACTGTGGGTCATGGTAGAACAATAAACAGCAATGCAAATTACCAATTCACTCATTATAGTACATAAATACTATCACTGGTAAGTAAAAGAAGGCTCTCATTCAATGAATCTTGCCTGATGATATTATCAGAAGTACAATTGATAGACATGGCATCCAATATACTGCTTTGATCAGTGATATTAAGTGTTTTTAATTTGTTACCTTGTTGCAGCTGAAATGTGGCATAATTAGTTACCAGTTACAATAGTGAAATCACTGTGCTTATTACACGTCCTTCAAATTTCATCTAAATCTAAACCACAGATGCACACTGAGATTGAAATTCTCAAATTTAGAGTTTGAGTAGTGCCTTAAGCTTTATATACCAATTTCTAACACTTACAGTAGTGGCTTCCACAAAGAGGTACATGAGCGAATTAAAAATGAAGGAAAAATGAAGGTTTTCATTGGACATTCAGAGTTGTATCTTTGAAACAACCTATGCAGAATATCTTCTCAGCAACCCAAATTAACCTCCATAGTGCCAATCACCAATACCTGCCAAATAGAATGTTTCTAAAATAAAGTCTTAGATGACTTCAGAACAACTACCAGATAAATCTCAATACATTTACAGTTGCTTGGTAAGTCTTAACTCTGGGACCAAAAAAGAAACACAAGACTTGTAGGTTTCCTGCTTCCCAATAAATCATCTGAACAGTCTTTTCCATGATAAAGGAAGAACCAATACGTGTTGTCATTGTGTATGTGCAATTCTTGAAACATATCAGCAGCATGGCATCATCAACACTTACCTTTGATTTCTATGATCCAGTAATACCTCGTTATTAAATAGGAATGTAACGGAGAAAGAAAACAACCTTTCAATTAACTCATGGAATAAAACGCAACTATGAAAAAATGGAACATATTACCACCAGGCATACTAACTAGCATTGTCATGAAATGCCATGGCATTCCTTGCAGCTTCATTCAAAATCCTAACCTTCTGAACATTACATTAACCTTTTAACTATTTAACCTTTCAGACATGGGACTCACCTATGGTTTAAGCAAGCATTTGGGACCTACAGTACCTCTTAATATATTGTCTTATATTTTTTGTGGTATGTGCAGAATTGTTGCTGATAGGGTTCTGTTGCAACTTTAAAGACTAATGAACATGAGTGTGTTTGAACATTATTATTAGGCCTGTAGGAGGTAGATGTACTTGGTCTCTATGTGCCATGGAGGCAAAGCAGTTTTTGTCATAGAGGTATTTTGCACCACTAGGATGTTTAGCTCAACAGTTCCATTAGCTGGTAGAGACTTTGATATGTGTTTTACTTCATCTGGCACTTCCAGTAGCTGATTGGAATCAAAATAGGCTTCTGCATATGCACAGCATCTGTTCAGAATATTTTCAGGGTCCCGGAGTTGCTAGATGAGGCTTTGGAGAAATGCAAAGTGAAGCAGTTTGGAAAATGTGCTTTCTTTTAGCCACGATGCTTAGTGAAGCAGCTTTGAAGGGTGTTTCATGTTAACTTCAGTCAAAGTGAAGTATACTTTGAAGCTTGGTACAGTTGTAATTCTTATTTAAAGACTCCCTTATATTAATATTTTGTTTCATAATTTAATGCATGCACATACTCACAGCTTTAAAAAAAAACTAGATGAAATTTGGTTTCAACCCAAGAAAGGATAACCACCTGCTTAGTTTATTTATTTATTTATTTGTGCCTTCAAGTCAGTTTTGACTCCTGGCCACTGCCTGGACAAGTCCTTGCAGTTTTCTTGGCAAGATTTCAGAAGTGGTTTGCCATTGCCTGCTTTCTAGGACTGAGAGAGAATGACTGGCCCAAGGTCATCCAGCTGACTCTGTGCCTAAGGTGGGACTAGAACTCCCAGGATCCCAGTTTTTAGCCTGATGCCTTAATCACTACACCAAACTGGCTCTCTTGCTTTATTTAGCTGTTTATTATATTTACATCCCATCTTTCATTCAGGAGCTCAATGTGAGGTAGCTTGGCTGATAAAGAGTGACTGTCTCAAAATCACCAAGGGAGCTGAAGGTAGACTACAACCCGGGTCTCCTGGCTCCTTGTTTAACATCTTAGTCACTGTACTGATTAAGTGTAAGTACACTTTCCTTTACCAATGGGTCTTCATAGGTATTTAGAATGGTAGACACTTTCTGCAGTTTTCAGGTAGTTTTCAGTAACATACTTTTTCTTCCAAAGTGACCTAACTTTATCCTGCCCCTTCTTGTACAGCTCCAATGTACAAGTTTTAAGAATGCTGCAGATAAGTACATGTATATTCATGGAGAAATAAATTGTATTTATGAAGAAATAAATCAGGTGTACGTGTGTGTGTGTGTGTGTTTACTTATTGTAGTTCCCATGTCTTTGGGGATTTGGGAGACTTTAGTTCTTAGGAAAATGAGACACTGACTGCCCAGGCTTGTTCTATGCATGGTGCTGACAGTTGCTATGCTTTACTTAATCCTTACACCTTTGCAAAGACATTTTGTTCCTGACTTATGGCACTTTGGCTGTTTTAGTTCCAGCTGCCTATGTCTCCCCTGAGCACCAGCTGTCAAGTTTGTCTTACAGTGTATGGTGGCTTGGGGAGCTCGTCAGTAATGAGATCACCAAGCTGGGGACTCTAATTTGACCAGCAGAATAAATTCACTGCTCTAGTAATCTAAAAGATAAAAAACAGTGTTCCCTTGTGAGTAAGCATACATATGTGTTTGCTAAAATCCATGACATTCTTAGCACAATTAGGGACTAAAAGAAACTTTGTAGAAGAAGGATGTTTTGTGGTTGCTGCCTATTCCTTATACACATCTGCTCTATCACAATCAGAACTTCTGTTGAAAGTAGAAAAGGAAGGAAGCCAAGGGAACACGTTCATAACCTATCTGTTATTGATTTTCATTAAAACTTTGGACTATATGCCAATATTCCAGGCTGGAAAAAGGTTCAGAGAGATTAGTGGTGGAAACTAAAAGAGTTATGATCAAGTACAGGTAGTCCCCAGATTAAGGACGAGTTCCATTCCCAAGGTCTGTCCTTAAGTCAAATTTGTATGTAAGCCGGAACAGTATGATTGTATAATACTGTATAAGTAGTATTGTGTAATTAACTCAAACCATTGTGTATTCAACTTGAATCATTGTGTATTTATTTTGCTAGAATAGGCTCTGTTCTTAACTATGGGTCATCTGTAAACTGAGCATTCTTAACCGGGGGACTACCTGTAATGACTTTTTTTTCAGAGCAGTAGGTATGAGTATGCATTACATTATGTGTCCATGAATGTGAATACATTACAAAATGGAATGATTCTCGAGTTGATAGAATAGGTCACCCTACACAACTCTGGAGAAAAACACAAGTAATGAGAATTGACTGTATCTATATTTATGAAAATTCCACCAGTTTTTTTTCCCCGCTAAATAAAATTTTGGTTGAAAACAAATATTTCCACCCCTTTGAGGAGATGATGCCAGTACTGACATGCTTTTTGACTGGACAAGAGCTTCCTATTAAAAACATCACAGTTTCTTTCAGGAGGAAGCTTCCCAGAAAGGAATGTTAGGGGAATGTGATGGAAGGCATGAGCAAGGAGGATCCTGGAATGGATCTTCAAGGTTACAGGGAGGGAGAGAGACATTCCAAGCATCTCCTCAGCCCCAGCCGGAGTGTGTGAAAGTGAAGAGAAGGAGATTGGCCCCTCCCTAAGGGATTCAGGGTTATACTTGCTGTCGTTGGGGGTTAGGGTGAGTATGGCGAGATTGATGTCAGGTTCAGCCCAAGAACCACAACGAGACAGTCCTGGAACAGCTCAATTACTTTATTTAGCTTACACCTACTAGACAGAATCTCTCCAAACTAACTCTAACCCCCAACGACAGCAGAAAATGGGCTGTGAATTCCTCTTATAGTGGGAGAAAGGCTTGTTGACCATCACAATCTCACTTAAAGGGAAACTTCTTCATAAGGCAAGTCAATGAGGTGGCTGGTGCAGCAAAATTAGGAACAAATTTAGAGTAAAAATTGGCAAAATGCAGAAAATGTTGTGTGTCCCAAATTGTGTGTGTGTGTGTAGGGGGTGTAGAATGGGTTGTACTTTGGCTGGATCTACAGTACCTTAATACTTTTCAAGAAAGTACCATGGTCCAAACAGTTTAATAGAGGCAGATCAAATGTGATTTCTCTAGCTTGGCATAGAGACTATAATCACAAAGGGGTTGTACCACTCAAATTCACTCAGTGTGGTGAGAAGGATCTTCAGAGTAAATGGGCAAACTGTCCAAATACATGATTTAAAAAATCATGAAAAAGTAGGATTAATAAATTGCATGAAGACTGATGAGGTATTTGCTAATTGGTAGGATATTGCTGTGTATTAAAACTTTCCATAAATCAAAGACAGATAAATATTCATGCCCTTTCATCTGAATACAATTATAAGATAGCAAAAAGGAGTGCCTGCTGCAACCATTCCAAAAGTTCAAAAATAAGAGGTGGCGGTCTCAGTGGCTACAGAGTTCAGGAGCTGGTAACTATCTCCTAGGGAGGCATCATAAGGTAGGAACACAGCAAAAGAGGAGGAGGGGTAGATAAAGCTTTTCCTGTAAGTTCTTATGGATAAATTATTTTCAGTGGGCTCACTCTGTATCTGACATCAGATACTCGAACTGAACTCCAGGAATGAGACTAATTTTCAGTTTTCCAGTCAGAGAATCACTGGGGACAGGTTCTGTAGCATAGCCTGAATATTTGGCAAGCAAGGTAGGGGGGAGTTCTGAAGTAGCGAGTGGTAAGGTCTAAGCCCTGCAGGCTGTGAATTTCATGGGATGGGGGTCAGAGGTTACGTTACCCTCCTTGCAATGAATATGGGTTGAGTCTGAAGCAAGTCAGTTCCCAAAACTATTGGAAAATATAAGGGGAAGTCTAAATAAACTTGCAGGGATGTCTGATTATTGCTGATGGTGAGTAGCCGAGCTTTTATATAGTCTGCGACCAGTCCTGAGCTAAGAGCCAGCTAAGAGTTAGTTGTATAAACCTTAACTGGAGGTTGGAGAGGCTAAGGGGGTAAAGCTCAGTATTCATATAATACTTCCATCTAGCCTGAGAATCCTTACAACAACATTCCATTTATTGAAAAAGTTTTATAAAATATAATTGTTTTCTCTGCATAAGGCTGGGGTTATGGGCTTAGAATCAAGTGCACTGATACTGTTAATAAACTAAAATGAAACATAAGCCATTAGCAATATAATCCCAAAAAATGATACAGCATTTCCAAATGGCATTTTGTACTTTTTTTTTTTTTTTGGAGAAAACATATTTTCAGATCATGGTATTGCCATGGATATTGTAATGGACTGTGAGAATAACCTTGAGGAACAGGAAGAAGAGCTGCAACAGACAACAGTCAGATTAGAGAAATCTCTACCCAAAGCAGGAATGTAATTTGAGAGAGAATCTCAGACCTGACCCTCCCTAGTTCTCTTGAAGATAAAGGCAGGGAGGGGGGAGGCACATTCAGACTCACAAGACTCTGTTACTGTAACTTTATAATAAAAGTAATATTAGCATTCATATCTTTGGTTTCCTGGCCTGGACTGCCTCTGACAGATATCCATGTGGTTTTGCAATATGGACATTTTTGTGAATTAACCAGAATGTAGCCATTTTTTGTTCAAATGAAGCCATCATGTCATGATAATACACTAAAACATGCTGAGTTACCTGAATTTCTGGAGAAATAATAATCCCTGAGAACTGGTAACTTACAGGAACAGTGGAAAAGTTGAAACTGGTTTGTTTACTGATACAGAATGGAGTATGATGATAAAGAATGTTCAGATCCTCTTCTTTTGCTAAGAAACATAAACCAAGTGTAGACCTGAATTTCATCCATGTATCCTAACATTGTCATGACTAGTTCAGAATAATGCTTTCTCACCTTCTCTTCCCCAAAGCCTCTTCTCTGTCTGTGATTAATTGCTGACATTTTCATTGTTACATGAAATGTCTGAAATGGAGGCCATAGTGACTAGATCTTCAACAATGTTCATATCATCACTAACATCACCCTGTGGAACAGGTTTAGTTTTTGGTAATAAGGAAATATCTAATAGCACTATCAGAACCACAGTGACTACTACAATACTTGCAAATTTCCAGTTTCTAGCCAAGTTACAGAAACATACATGTGCGCATATACCCATCATATAATATAACCATAACTTTAGACTATTTATAATCTTGGTTAAGAGTTCATTAATCCAAACCAATTCATACAATTAGGATACCTGGTGAATTCTTGGTGATGATGTAGATATTTCTATTTATTTGCCCAGTTTTGAGTTCTACCATTAATATTCTTTAGAAGCTTTCCAAAGGAATCATAGGGTTGGAAGGGACCTTGAAGATTTTTAGTCCGCCTCCGTATGATGAAACATTACTTACTGGTTTTGCCTGGAGCGTCACAACTGTCATGTTTCATTATAATCTTGGTTGCCTTTGCATGTTAGGATTTTCTCACGGGAAGTAGTACAGCTCGTTATCTTCAAAACATATTGTTATGGCTAAGTAAATCATGTGCAAAATTGTTATTATAATTGTGCACATATACTGCTATTTACTGCCACCTATTGGCGTTTGTATGCTAGTTACTCAAGGGGTGGCAATAAAATGGGAGGACTATATGCCCAGCCTCTCAGTAGAGTTTTAGCCACCATGTAGTCAGTTTTATGGGTTATGTAGTAGTAACTAATAACCAAGTAGTGTACCTCTTCTCTGAGAGTTTTTTAGCTAGAGACTTTGTTATACCTGTGTAGTTGTTAAGTCTTAGATGCTAAATTTATGAGAAGTGTTTTTTTTTTTCCTATATTTTGTATGAAACTTGTATTTTATGGAGTTTTGCATTTTTATCAATAAACAACCAGATATTGTATATTTTCTGGCTGGATTTCTTTGGAGAACAAGATATGGACATTGCATTCTGTAAATCTCTCATCCTGATGTGTATTTTTTGCTCATTTTCTCAGAGTATTGCTGCACTCTGCACAACAGGTTATGGGCCCAGAACCGAGCCCAGGACTGAGCCCAGAGTGCTGTTCCAGGAGTGAGGTCCCAGAGTGCCGGTCCCAGAGTGCTAGAGGCCAGGACTGAGGTCCCTGAGTGAAGAGAGATTTATACCTGGATTTATTGCCCTGCCTGTGAACGTCTGGTACAACCTTCTTGTTTGAGGTTTGGATTTTTTCTCTGTGTTTGTGTGCCTGTAAAAGTGAAACATGGCAACAACAACGGCAGTGAGCCTTCCCTTTGAGAGATTAAATTTGGAGAATTACCAGACATGGAGTATAAAGATGAAATCTTTTTTCCTGAAGGAGGGTTTGTGGCATTTTGTAAACAATCTCCCACCAGGAGCACCTACGGATGCAGAGCAACTTATGCTGGACCGTGCTTATGGTAACTTGATCTTGGGACTTGAGTCTTCAGAATTAGTGCATGTTCGTAATTTGGAGACTGCTAACGCATGCTGGGTGGCTTTGCGTGCTATTTATGCGAGACAAACCTCAGCTGCTATCGTAAGTTTGTCAAAGCAGTTATATAACCTTAAATTGGATCAAGGAGCTAATGTAATTGAGCATTTACATAAGATGAAAACTTTATTTGCTGAATTAGAAGATTGTGATATGGCAATTCCAGAAAGACAGAAAGCATGTATAATTCTTTCGAGTCTGGATGATTCTTTTGCCATGCTGGTGGAAGCAGTTCAAGCTTTACCCCCTGCCGATCTGACCGTTGATTATCTTACCAATCGCTTACAAGAAATTCAGAGTTCTCGTGATTTACAGCAAAGTTCAAAGAAAAGGCTTGATAACGTGAGGCAGCGACCTTCTGCTATCATAGAGACTGCATATTTGGTAAGAAAATGCTTTCGCTGTAATTCTACCAAGCATCTTCTAAAAGACTGTCCTATGAAAAATCAGCCAACTGAGAGTTCCAGAAGGTTCGTACGTCATGGGAAGGGACCACCTGCCAAACAGCAAGCAAGTACTAGACTGGTATCTGCTTTGATTTTTAACAGAGACAAACGTTCTTCTGATACATGGTTACTGGACTCTGCTTGTAGTGAAATCATTGTAAATAATGAGCAGTTATTACTGACTAAATGCAAGCCTAGAATTCAACAAGTTAACTTGGCTGATGGTTCTATAGCTAAAGTAACTATGCAAGGTAAAGTGTTCATCCCTTGTTTGGGGGAAGTGGTTTCTGATGTACTCTGTGTTCCTACACTTGATTTTTCCCTTCTCAGTGTCCCTGCATTAACTAGAACTGGGTATACTGTTATGTTCCAAGGTTCTAAATGCTATGTTACCAAGGAGGGGGCTGAGTGTGCTAGAGGGAAAATGGTTAATCAATTGTATGAAATGCTTCCTAAACAAGATGTGTTAATTGGAAGTTGTGATGGTAACGTGCCTTTACATAATGATTGTATTCATTATTATCACAGAGTGCTTGGTCATCCTGGATGGAAATGTTTGTCACAAATGGCCAAGGTGTATCCAGAACTGAGATTTTAAAAGTGTGCAAAGTTTCTTGATTGTACTGTGTGTAAGCAATCTAAGATAAAATCTGCCCCTATTGCTAGGAAAAGTGGAAGAGTCTCCACCAAACCATTTGCACTTGTACATGCTGATTTAGCTGGCCATTTTACTCCAAGTGAAGGTGGAACAAGATTTATGTTTGTTTTAGTAGATGATAAAACATGTTTCACATTTTGTTATTTGCTTAAACAGATGTCTGAAGCATTCTCTCATTTCAAAGAGTTTGTTGCCATGGTAGAAAGAAAATATGGGTACAAAGTGGGGGGTTTGCAGATAGATAGAGGGGGTGAATTTCTGAGTATTGAATTTCAGACTTGGTTACGTAAAAAAGGCATTTTCCACAGATTAACAAATGTTGGTGTGTCTGCAGAAAATGGCGTAGCGGAATGAAAAATTGGTGTTTTGAAAGTGTTGAAAGACAGTCTGCTGCTGGATGCTCAAGTACCAGCCCACTTTTGGGGTGAAGCAATGCTAACAGCAGTATTTCTCACTAATAGACTCTGGAATTCAGCTGTGAATGAAGTTCCTTATTTTTTGCTGTATGGCAAGTATCCTTCTTTAGAGCACTTGCGTATGTTTGGAACTTTTGCTTATGTACAAATTCCTAAGTCTCAAAGAAGGAAGAGCCAACCAAAAGCACAGAGTTTAATATTTGTTGGTTATTCAGCTGAATCTAAAGCCTATCGGTTTTCGTTGGGTCATGGTCAGGTTGCAATCTCTAGAAATGCTAATTTTGACTGGAAAAGGCTACACGCAAATTCAGAGGTTGTTTTGCATTCAAACAAAGAATTAGCTAGAGAACAAACACCACATTTGGGGCTTGCGTAACCCAGTGAAGCCATGAGCTATATTGTGCAGGGCCAGCCAAGACGGACAGGTCATGACAGAGAGTTCTGACAAAATGTGGTCCACTGGAGAAGGAAATGGCAACCCACTCCAGTATCTTTGCCAAGAAAACCCCATGGACAATGTTAAAAGGCTAAAAGATATGACACCGGAAGATGAGCCCCTCAGGTCGGAAGGTGTCCAATATGCTACTGGGGAAGAGCAGAGGGCAATTCCAAGTAGCTCCAGAAAGAGTGAAGCGGCTGGGCCAAAGCCGAAAGGACGTTCAGCTGTGGATGTATCTGGAAGCGAAAAGAAGGTCCGATGCTGTAAAGAACAATATTGTATAGGTACGTGGAATGTAAGATCCATGAACCAAGGCAAGCTGGATGTGGTCAAACATGAGATGACAAGATTGAACGTCGACATCTTGGGAATCAGCGAATTGAAATGGACGGGAATGGGTGAATTTAATTCAGGTTACCATTATATCTACTACTATGGGCAAGAAACCCTTAGAAGAAATGGAGTTGCACTCATAGTCAATAAGAGAGTGGGAAAGGCAGTAATGGGGTACAACCTCAAAAACGACAGAATGATCTCAATGCGTATCCAAGGCAAACCATTCAACATCACAGTAATCCAAGTCTATGCCCCAACCACTGATGCCGAAGAAGCTGAAGTTGACTGGTTCTATGAAGACCTACAATACCTTCTAGAACTAGCACCAAAAAAAAATGTCCTTTTCATCATAGGGGATTGGAATGCTAAAGTAGGAAGTCAAGGAGTAATCGGAATAACAGGCAAGTTTGGCCTTGGAATACAAAATGAAGCAGGGCAAAGGCTAATAGAGTTCTGTCAAGAGAACAAGCTAGTCATAGCAAACACTCTTTTCCAACAACACAAGAGACGACTCTACACATGGACATCACCAGATGGTCAATACCGAAACCAGATTGATTACATACTTTGCAGCCAAAGATGGAGAAGCTCTATACAGACGGCAAAAACAAGACCAGGAGCTGACTGTGGCTCAGTTCATGAGCTTCTTACTGCAAAATTTAGGCTTAAATTGAAGAATGTAGGGAAAACCACTAGACCACTCAGGTATGATTTAAATCATATTCCATGTGAGTACACAGTGAAGGTGATGAATAGATTTAGAGGATTAGATTTGGTAGACAGAGTGCCTGAAGAACTATGGACGGAGGTCTGTAACATTGTACAGGAGGCAGCAACTAAAACCACCCCAAAGAAAAAGAAATGCAAGAAAGCAAAATGGCTGTCTGATGAGGCTTTACAAATAGCTGTGGAAAGAAGGAATGCGAAAAGCAAGGGTGAAAGGGAAAGATATAAGCAACTGAATGCAGATTTCTAGAGAATAGGAAGGAGAGATAAGAAGGCCTTCTTAAATGAACAATGCAAAGAAATTGAAGAAAAGAATAGAATGGGGAAGACTAGAGATCTCTTCAAGAAAATTGGAGATATCAAAGGAACGTTTAGTGCAAAGATGGGCATGATAAAGGACAAAAAAGGCAGGGACCTAACAGAAGCAGAAGAGATTAAGAAGAGGTGGCAAGAATACACAGAAGAACTATACAAGAAAGATCTTAATGTCCCTGATGTCCATGCTGGTGTGGTCACTGACCCTGAGCCAGACATCCTAGAGAGTGAAGTCAAGTGGACCTTAGGAAGCATTGCTAACAACAAAGGTAGTGGAGATGACAGTATTCCAGCTGAGTTCTTTAAAATACTAAAAGACGATGATGTTAAAGTGCTGCACTCAATATGCCAGCAAGTTTGGAAAACGCAACAGTGGCCACGGTATTGGAAAAGGTCAGTTTATGTTCCAATTCCAAAGAAGGGCAATGCCAAAGAATGCTCAAACTATCGCACAATTGCACTCATTTCACATGCTAGCAAGGTTATGCTCAAAATCCTACAAGCTAGACTTCAGCAGTACGTGAACCGAGAACTACCGGATGTACAAGCTGGGTTTCGAAGAGGCAGAGGAACTAGAGATCAAATTGCCAACATTCGCTGGATCATGGAGAAAGCACAAGAGTTCCAGAAAAACATCTACTTCTGCTTCATTGACTATGCAAAAGCCTTTGATTGTGTGGATCACAACAAACTGTGGCAAATTCTTAAAGAGATGGGGGTACCAGACCATCTTACCTCTCTTCTGAGAAATCTGTATGCGGGCCAAGAAGCAGCAGTTAGAACTGGTCACGGAACAACCGATTGGTTCAAAATAAGGAAAGGAGTACGACAAGGCTGTATACTGTCACCCTGCTTATTTAACCTATATGCAGAGTACATCATGAGAAATGCCAGGCTGGAAGAATCACAAGCTGGAATTAAGATTGCAGGGAGAAACATCAATAACCTCAGATATGCAGACGATACCACCCTAATGGCAGAAAGTGAAGAAGAACTAAAGAGCCTCTTGATGAGGGTGAAAGAGGAGAGTGCGAAAGCTGGCTTGAAACTCAACATTAAAAAAACTAAGATCATGGCATCTGGACCCATCAATTCCTGGCAAATAGACTGGGTAGAAATGGAAGCAGTAACAGACTTCATTTATTTGGGCTCCAAGATCACCACAGACGGAGACTGCAGCCATGAAATTAAAAGACACTTGCTCCTTGGGAGGAAAGCTATGGTAAACCTAGATAGCATATTAAAAAGCAGAGATGTCACCTTGCCGACAAAGATCTGCATAGTCAAAGCTATGGTTTTTCCAGTAGTAATGTATGGCTGTGAGAGCTGGACCATAAAGAAGGCTGAGCACCGAAGAATTGATGCCTTTGAACTGTGGTGCTGGAGAAGACTCTTAAGAGTCCCCTGGACTGCTAGGAGGTCAAACCAGTCAATCTTAAAGGAAATCAACCCTGATTGCTCATTGGAAGGATTGATAATGAAGCTCAAGCTCAGATACTTTGGTCACCTAATGCGAAGAGAGGACTCTTTGAAAAAGACCCTGATGCTGGGAAAGATTAAAGGCAAAAGGAGAAGAGGACGGCAGAGGATGAGATGGCTAGATAGCATCACTGAAGCAATGAGCATGAAACTGAGTAAACTCAGGGAGGCAGTGAAGGACAGGAAGGCCTGGCGCAATATGGTTCATGGGGTCACGAAGAGTCGGACACAACTTAACGACTGAACAACAACAACAAAAGGTGTGTCAAATTACTTGTGAACCTCAAAGTTTTAAAGAAGTGCTAAGTTTGCCTATAGATGAACAAGAGAAATGGAATGTTGCTATGGATAATGAATTTGATGCATTGGTAAAACAAAATGTGTTTGAAATTGTTGATTTACCTTCATCACAAAAAGCCATAGGTTCCAGATGGGTGTTTAGAAAGAAGCTTTTACCTGATGATACTGTTCAGTATAAAGCTAGATTAGTGGCACAAGGTTATTCACAAGAGCAATTTGTGAATTATAATCTCACATATGCACGTACAGTTAGGCCTCAGTCATTGCATGTAATGTTGGCCTTAGCTGCACAGAGAAACATGATTGGGCAAAGACCCCCTAACACTTCACCTGCCCACCTCAAATATGAGAGTGACATGAACTAAGAGAGTCATGCTGGCTCAGACGTCACCTGGATTAACAAGGTCCACGTCAGATGTTGGGGAACCAGGACAATCTGATGTTAAGTGGGCTACTGGAACAAACCATACATGGACGAGACAAGACAACTTGGAATTGATGGAATGCTACTACAACAGCAGACCTAATGAGAGGGGATGTATGAAATGTATGAGGGAGCTATGGATTGACAGAAGGCCTACATCCACACTAACTGAGAAGCAACTAGTTACCCAGCGTTTCAACGTAGTGAAGAGGAAGCTGCTCTCACAACTTGAGATAGACAAACTGCACATTACAAGCTGGACTCAAGCAGACCTAGAAGAATAAGCAGATGTGCAGCCAACACCTGAAGCTGGAATGTCACTGCTACCCCTTCCATTACAGAGCACAGCAGCTGATATGAGGCATAAGATCGTGGATAAACTAGCTACAGTCAACCCTCGAGTCCAATTACCAAGGCTCAGTGGAGAAGTACCATCAGATAGTATGCTAGAAGATGCCAACAGAGCCCTCCAGGCAATCCCTACTACCTCCATAAATGAAACCAATGAATTGGTATATGCTACAGCCGCTGTAATCCTGAAAATGCTTGGCTACATGATCAAGAAGAACAGCAGTACATACCCACCCTGGAAAATGAGATTGGAGGCTAAGATCAAGGCAACTCGGAGAGAAGTCAGTCAGCTGGTGGAACTACAGAAGCGTGTGGAGATTAAGGATAAGACTCGGCTACTGAAAAAATACATGGGCCTGACTCCATCTGAAGCCCTAGAGACTGCTAAACAAAGGCTCACAGCACTGGCTACCAGGCTAAGGAGATACACTAGAGAAGCAGAGGCCAAGAAGATAAATGCCCTGTTCTCCAAAGAACCATCCAAAGTGTACTCCCAACTGCAGTGCAACCACAGAGTAGCAGCTGAGCCACCAGCAGCGGAAACTGAACAGTACTGGAAGAACATATGGGAGAAAGAGAAGATGCATAACACCAGTGCAAAGTGGCTGTAGGACCTGAAAGCAGACCACAGCAATCTCCCAGAACAGGAACCAGTCACCATCACAGTAGCAGACATCCAACAGCGGGTCAAGAACAGGAAAAGCTGGACAGCACCTGGCCCGGATATGATCCACACCTACTGGCTAAAGAAACTAACAGCAGTGCATGAACGCCTAGCAGCACAGATGAACCAACTGCTAGCAGCAGGCTCCCACCCGGACTGGCTAACACAAGGAAGGACAGTGCTGATCATGAAAGACCCTCAAAAAGGAACAGCACCATCCAACTACTGACCAATAACCTGCCTCCCCACAACATGGAAAGTTCTATCAGGCATCCTAGCTGCCAAGCTACAAGACCATATGGGCCAGAACATGAGCACAGCTCAGAAGGGCATTGGGAACAACACCAGAGGCTCAAAACACCAGTTACTCATAGATAGAGCAGTTGCCCAAGACTCAAGGTCTAGGCAGACCAATCTGAGCACAGCCTGGATTGACTACAGGAAAGCCTATGACTCAATGGATCTGTGAATGCCTGGCACTATACAAAGTCAACAGGACACTAAGGACCTTCCTTAAGAACTCAGTGGGACTGTGGAAGACAACACTGGAAGTCAACTCAAGACAGCTCGCACAAGTGGCCATCAAGTGCGGCATATACCAAGGCGATGCACTGTCCCCACTGCTGTTCTGCATAGGCTTAAACCCCCTCAGCCAGATAATCACAAGGTCTGGATATGAGTACAAGTTCAAGAGTGGAATCACCATCAGCCACCTCCTCTACATGGATGACATCAAGCTGTATGCTAAGAGTGAATGAGACATTGACTCGCTGATCCACCTGACACAGATCTACAGTGAGGACATTGGGATGTCATTCAGACTGGAGAAGTGTGGCAGGATGATAGTAAAGAGAGGGAAGGTAGTTAAGACTGATGGAGTGGAACTACCAGTGGGCCACATAGCAGACATAGAGACCAGCTATAATACCTTGGTGTCCCACAGTCACATGGGAACTATGATGAGGAGGCAAGGAAGACAGAAATATCTAAGTACCACCAAAGGATAAGACAGGTCCTGAAGAGCCAGCTCAGTGGGAAGAACAAGATCCATGCCATCAACATGTACACCCTGCCAGTCATCAGATACCCTGCCGGTATAGTGAGCTGGCCAAAGGAAGACATGGAGGCTGCCGATGTGAAGACCTGGAAGCTCCTCACAATGTACGGAGGTTTCCACCCCAAGTCCAACACCCAGAGATTGTACACCAGCCACAAAGAGGGCGGGCGGGGTCTGTTGAGTGTCAAAGCCATTGTCCTGGATGAAACCTGGAGCATCCAGGAGTACATAGGTAAGATGCCCAAAGCCCAAAGATGAGCTGCTGGGAGAATGCCTCAGCTAGCAGCAGACATGGGAGGAAGTTCAAATGGAGGAAATACCATAACAAGAGAAGCCCCTGCATGGGATGTACCATCGACAGATAGCTGAGGTGGCTGACATATATAGATACGGATACGGATACGGATACGGATACGGATATGGACATGGACATGGACACAGATACAGATATATAGTATTGGTACAAAATTTCCAGAAGTGTATCTTCTTCTGAGATGAACATTTGTCATAATATAAAGTCTGATGGGAGCAGGATATCCAAATTATTTCCCAGTGGAATCATGGTGGAATGTGTTTACCTCCTTATTTATGGAATTTCCTACTCAGCCAAACAAGGGTGAGATGGGAATTCCAAATTACTTCTCTTTTACTTTATTTATTATAACTAATAATCAATTAAATAATCATTAATCACATTTATAAACATTACTGGATAAGCATGTGGTTATTCTCCAGAAAAATCCCATTTATAAAATTCATCACTCAGGTTAAAAAAGAAATCTAAGAATTCATAAAACACTGCATTTCAGTGCACTAGGAAAAATGATCATCAGATGTACCAGGGGCATTCAGGCGGGAGGCTAGGAAAGCCAAGGTGACAGCCTTGACTGCACGATCAAAACCCTGCCCCCTTTTTATGTGCATCACGGGAAGGGGCATTGTCTGCACAGATGTGGCCGCCATTTTGACTTTTTTGGCCCCTCCCTCCACAGACCCTTCTGGGTGCATCTTGTTTGCTACCAGGATACTCACTGTTGGTGGGTAGTTTCAGGGTCCCTCCTATTCCTTCCCAGGTACCTTTAAATTTGAAGGACTAGAACCTTTTCAAACAAAGGAGCCCATCAGCTTTTCTTATGGCTGGAAGTCAGGTGGCATATAACATTAATAAATTATTATTATTATTAGTAGTAGTAGTAGTAGTAGTAATAGTAGTAGTAGTAGTGGTAGAGCAAGACACAGGGACCATAGCTGTCTTTATTCCGAGGTTGTATAGCCCAAACACAAGCGTAGCCCAGAGTATCCCTCCTCTTGGGAAAAAGACAAAGAAAATGAAATGTTTCTTCCGTTGTGTTCCATATCTGCATTTTCTGTTTGTAATTCATTTGCTTGTTTGCAAATTACAATTGGTTCTGCAAGAACAATGTCAGGCAACCTTGGTCTGGGACAAGAGTTCACTGAAACAGATTAAAACATGCCATCGCTTGTGCATTGAGACATAATAAGGCACATATTCTGTCCTATCACATCATAATCGATTCCTTGTAATGCACTGTGAAACAAAGAAAAAGAAAAAAAAAGCCACAGCCCATAAAATGTCCAGAGGATGTTTAATCCAATTAATGAGGGTTTATGCTATTTTCATAACTAAATGGGTGGTGTTTATGAAAGGAACAATGGCCAATTGTTACTATCAGTAGTTAATTACTGATTTACTCTTCTAACAAACATAAGTATCACAGGGTGCTTTCTGCACTGCTTAATTAAGAGGCAAGCAGAAAAATAAATGTTCAGCCTGCTTCTATTATATGCCCCAGGCATCCCTGACACTATCAATTAACTTAATATTTTAAAAACATAAACAGTGTGGGCATGCATCATACTGTAATAGTCAGTGGTAAGTGAGCAATTAATTTTTTTCTTTATTATTCCCATTTGGGCCTCATAATATATTTATGCAGTAGGTTAGGTTAAGAGAAGACGACTGACCTTGCCCTAGAGCAACTCTTACCACTACATTACCTTGAAGTCACATAACCTGAAAAGAGCAAGGAGTAAGTGGTTTGGGCCCTATTATTTCTCTTCTTCTTTGTTGCTGCTTCTACCTCTGGAGACTTAAGACGGTACCAATAGAAGCAAATATGTGTAGCTCAGGGTTGAACTGTGGAGTCCTTGGGGTTGGCTGAGCTTGGCTGTTTTCTTGCAAATGTTTCATTACCCAGCTAGGTAACATCTTCAGTGCTAGAGTGGAATGGGGTTTGCTCTCTGTTTATACACTCTTGCATGCCCTGCCAGTGTTGGTGGGGGTGGGGGGTTTGCTTTGTTCCTCTGGTAGTTCCTTGATTAGGGTATTGTTCACTGCTTGATTGTGAGCCTGGTGGTAACCTCTGCTTATCTGGGTGATGACTGCTGGTGAGGAGATGTTCTGGTCTTTTGTTTTCCTTTTCATTGTCTCTTTTGAATAGGGTGTGGATGCTGTTTATCTCAGAGAATCCCAAGGACTCCACTTAAGACAGTTATAGCGTTGCTATAAACTAGGGGTGCTTCAGCTGGAATTTTTGTTCTCAAGCTCCCAGTGGGATTTGGCCAAGAACTTTTTGGCTTATTTACTTGAACCTGTTTCATAGGATCTTGTGAGACTAATGTGTGGAAAGACTGTATGTAGCTATCCCTGAGATTAAAGTGCAAAAGGTAGAGATTTTGAACCCTTTTACCATGAATTGCTTCCTCTCTCCTACCAAGGATGAAACTTGCTAAGCTACAAATCTATTCTTGTTGCATATATATATATAATCACTTGTTCAACACTGCAGTGTTTTGTTTTGTTTGTGTGCCTTTGAGTCAGTCTTGACTCCTGGCGATTGCCTGGACAAGTCCCTGCAGTTTTCTTGGCAAGATTTTTCAGAAGTGGTTTGTCCTTGCTTCCTTCCCATGGTTGGGAGAGAGTGACTGGCCCAAGGTCAACCAGATGGCTTCATGCCTAAGGCAGGACTAGAATTCACGATCTCTCAATTTCTAGCCTAGTGCCTTGATCACTTCACCACACTGGCTCTCTACACCTCTGCAATAGCTAATGTGTAATAATCAACAGCCATTGTCCAGGTTTCACAGCTCAGGCTTATCATCTTTTTCCTGCTTGTAAATCAAAGAACTGGATTAAAGGGGACTAAAGGTTGTTAGATCCATGTAATTTCCTTACTTCCATAGTTTGACTTATATTTTTTTTCTATATTTGGAAAAAATTATGGTGACAGACATAAGCGACAGACCCCCTCAAAACACACACACACACACACACACACAAGAATTCAAGAAAGCTGGGGACAGAGATGAACAGATATTGTACATAAAAATGCAATGACTGGATATCAAAAGCAAGTGATTGTGTTTCAATATTTTACAGAAAATGTATGTTGATTTGAATGTATTAATTTTTTAATCATGGAGTAGGATCCACTTTGGAACTCCCTCCTATAACATCATAGAGCACCTAAACATCCTTGGCTGATCTCAAAAAGCTAAGCTAAGGACAGGTCTTGGGGATGGGAGACCATCTGAAAATACCCAGGCTGTAGGCCATGTTGGGAAGTTGCAAAAACCTTCTGCTAGAAGGCAATGACAAAAGCATTTCCATATTTTTACCGAGAACACTACCTGGACATGCCAGGAGTTCAGTCCATTTGAGATGTTATGTTTATCTTTATGAATGGAACATTCAGATGAACAACGATTTATATGAATAACACAGTTTCAGTAACATCTGCACCACCTCTAAGACTTCAAGAAAGAAATCGGCAGGCTGGATAGTAAGGCTGGCAGTTGCATCAAGGGTAAGGAAATTAGAGTCTTGGAAACAAATTCTCCTAAATGTTTGTAAGCTCTTTGTTTTTGATGATAAAGTGTTTGCTTTCAGCATTTCTTTCAAAGGGTAACAGAATTTCAGTGAAAGTCTCATTGAAACATCATCTGATGTTTTTAAAACTATTTAATTCAGAGATGTGTGAATGCCTCATTTTTTATGGTGTAATCATCTCCCCAGCCTTCTGTAGTCTTCCCGACTTCCCATGGTTCAATTAAATCCCAAGGGAAGAACTTCTGCCATTAGGCTTTTTCAGAGTGAAAAGGAGGCTTCAATGATGGAAAGATGTATAATAGACAACATGAAGAATAACCCCTCTGCCCTCTTGAATGCTAAGTTTAAAAGCACCAGCAAGAGAAAATTGAAATATACTCTCAGGTATGCTGAGAATAAAATAGAAAAACAGAAGCCTGTAAAGCAGATTTCTAAAAAAAAATGTCTTGCTCTACAAAAGAAGCTTCTGTTTCTACTTTGTTTTCTGGATAGTTCTTAAAACATGCACACCTACACACCCAGGGCTGGCTCTAGACGTTTTGGTGCCTTGGGCAAAGTCATATTCTGGCAGCCCCTACGGTTTGGCTCATCTTCTGATTTTATTAGGAATTACAAAAAGCCGTCTTCTTCTTTCTTAATTATATTTAACCTTTGAGTGGGCACACTGGCTCATAGAGTGTGCTTTTCAGGTTTTATGTGTGTGTGTGTGTTTGGAAGACTTTTCAGTTGTGGCACCCCCCAAGTCATGGTGCCCATAGGCCAGTGCCTATTTGGCCTTAGCCTAGAGCTGGATCTGTACACACCCATACACAGAGGGAACTTGAGAATACAAGGCAGGATAGCTAAACAGTCTTCAGACACTGCTGTCAAAGCTTCATTAACATTTCAGCATTTTACTGAATGCTGTTTAAGCAGCAAAAGAACAGCATAAAAACAGAAATGGGGAAAAAGAATACGTAAAAGAAATGAGTGCAACACTGTCTAGCTGTGGACCATTATAAGCATGAAACATATCAATCAACAGTCAATCACCCCTCTGTCATATGTAGATGGAAAAGCCAAGTATTTTCTCACGTTCCACTTTCTCTCCTTTGTTGACTCCAGCTTCCTAGATGGTTAGGGAAGACCTAAGCTTCCAGATCCTTGCCTTTACTCAAACTCTTGTTTAGTGCTAAGTCTGATTTAAAATAAAATAATAACTTCCAATATGCTCAGCAGGGATACTAGGAGTGGATAAGCAGAACTATTCATATGATATGGTAGCAGTACTAGCTGGGTATTCTACAGACCAGGCCGATAAGAACATGCTGTTTTCCCAAGACCATCCTGAGAAAAGCTACCTCCTCTGCCAGCCTACTTATTGATAACTTCTTTCTCTGGCGTTATTATATGGTGGCTTGGTTGTATTTTATTTGCATGGCTTTGCTTTTTATTTGTCAGTTATTATCCCAAGTACTATTATTACTGAATAGTAAACAAATACTAAAAACACACAAAAAATAGATAACTTTCTTGTCTCTCCAACAATAAATCAAGGAGCTGGCATTGTTAAGTGTCTTAATGGCATCTCTGCCGAGAACTTGTGCCTACAACTCCCAGCATATCTCACTGGTGTTCATGATGACTGGGGCACTTATCTGAAGAGTTACTTTTCTCCATTCGTATAAAGATTGGCCCATAAGAATGCCAATTGAAGGAATCATATGATTGCTTTATAATATTCTAAGTGGCATATTAGGGGATGCGGTGGCGCAGCGGCTTAATGATGCTGAAAGTTGCCGGCCAGAAATGGCTGACGCTTCGGCGGTTCGAGTCCAGCCTTCACGTTAACAGGGTGAGCTCCTGTTTCCTCCCAGCTCCTGTCAACCCAACAGGTCGACTCACGTGAGTAGATAAATGGGTACTCTCACTCCGGTGGGAGGAAAAATGCTGGCAGCACCTTGCACAGAGAGATGGGACCAGTTGCCAGTAAGCGCGAAACAGTGCTTGCCCGAAAAGGGCGCGAAGCAACGGAAACCCCGCCTCCTGCGCTCGCCAGCTGGGCTCTGCTCTAGGAAGGAGGCTCTGGCAAACCACTTCCGAAAAACAATTGCCTTGAAAACTGCAAGGATTCGTCCAGGCAGTCACTGCAGGGTCAGCAATGACTGAGCGCAGACAAAAAAAAAAAAAAAAAAAAAAGCGGCATATTGATTAGCTCTGTGTAAAATATTAGGTTGGAGATTCGATGACTATTTGATTGAATCTCCAATCAAATTGGATTACTAAATCAAGGTGTCAGTTTGAACTGCCTGCCTCTGAATCAGGTTGGATCTCTATACCTGTGCATAATTTTTTTCCTCCTAACTTAATCCATTTTGCAAATCAGATTGGCTTGAATCTGAATTGAACCAATGATGGGAATTTTTTATGATCAATTTCACACATCCTATTACTTATCATGATAAGCTTCTTGTAATGAGTTGACCAATTTTTGAATAACTTTCCATGGAGCTAACTAAATCTGGTGTGGATCTTCCGGGTTGTGTGGCCGTGGTCTGGAAGTTCTTCCAGAACTTCCAGACCACGGCCACACAACCCGGAAGATCCACACCAGCCTTCATATGCCGGCCGTGAAAGCCTTCGACAATACTAACTAAATCTGTTTCAGATTATATCAAACAACAGAGATTTAATCACTCAAAGGAAAAGAAACTACTGTTCTATAATACACTATTTGTATTTTTGTGATTTAGCAGATGTGAGTTTCACTGTATACACAGCATTGCAAGATTATGTCAAAAAATCTAGTTAAAAATGTTGCCTGGCAATCTACAGGGACTATATGTTAATAAAGTCAGAACATAAAGCAATGCTGCAATAACGTTATTCAGCTACTTTCAATCACTAGCTTATGTTCATTAGATCAGGATGAAAGCTATTGCAAGTAGCATATTCTGGAAACCCTTAACTAATCACATCAGTGTTATTACAGCAGAAAGCATCTTTCCTTTGCTACATGTATTGCAATGAGAACTACAGCAGTGTTCACCATTGTTGCCTATTTGGGTAGAGGGAATCCCTTTATCCAGTAGATCATGTTCACCATACTTTACCTAGCAGCCCCCATGTCTTGACAGAATACAAAATGAAATAGCAGTGATTTTGAGCACCATCTAACAAAGAGCTAGGGCTCCTTTTGGTAGAAATGGAAAAGCTAATATCTCTTCACTGGTTGGCCAGCAAATCCCATTGCCACCTCTGGTTCTCTGCTTTTGCTAACAGCAGCCAAGAATACTAAATGGGATGAGGAAAGTATGCTGATAGTGCATTACATTTGTGCACGCGCGCACACACACACACATTATCATTTTAAAAGGTTCAGAAATGACATGTTTTGAATTACTATACATTACCAGGGAGGGCGGGGGGGGGGGGGGAAGATCTGTAGCGCCGCTGCATTTGGCAACAGCCACACATCTTTGAAATGTTCATCGACAGCCTGAGCGGATCAAGCCTATACTACAAAATCTTAAATTTATAGCATTTATGTGCAATCAGGCTTTTTGGATGGTAGACATATGCCCAGGTGTTTATTCAGACCTAATATACTTATTTCATAGTCTTTCTGCCAGCCACAAAACACCAGCCAACATTGGTGCTCTGTTTTGGTCCCTCTCTTTAGACAACTATTTCTGCTTCCCAGTGTCATCCCAGCAGACCCATTTCCCAAAACAGCACAATTTACCCCAGTTAACAATAAGTGTTTCTGTGCAAACTCATCCTCTGTTAGAGGTAATTAATTAAGTTCTCCATTATCTTGCAATTGTTATGTTTTTAACAATTTTTTTTCAATGGGGAGGGAACAGAAAAGACTGATGTCCTTGCACTTTCATAATTACATTTTTGAAAAAGTGCACATGAGAAAAATGTTTTTTTTTTCCTTGTTTCATTAATGCAGTTAATAGATTGCATTACTGATAGATAGCAATATTATAGATATATAGATGCGTGAACCTGTGATGTTCAGACCTATGATAAATAGTAGTTATAACAGCAAGGGCATTTCTAATTCAGGCTAGGCAAAAGATTGTCCTCCCCCTTCCACCAACTCTGACAAAATAATGTGAATCTAAATATGCAGTCAAGGTTTCTTCTTGTATGTGCGAAAGCCTCCAAAGTCTCTCTACGTGGCTGCTGTAGAAGAAGGTCTGCAAATGCCTTCTTCCAAAATCCTATTCCGGGAGGTGTGTAAGTGCACCAAATGAACACACTTACAAGCTCCTCAGCCACCTTAGTATTCTGTGCAGAAACATCTACAGGCAGAGGCAGTGGTGGGCTTGGGGGTGATGGGGCAGAGCTTGGGTGCCCATGCTATTCCAAAGACACTGTTTAAATTTTTACATCCAGTCTGCATTTCTGCTTTTGATACCTGTACAAAGGGAGAGAGGGAGGGAAGGAGGAAAATGATTTCATGATTTTTAGCAGCAGGACAAAACCAGCACCAATGCTATAGCTTATGTTTTCCTTTCTTACCTTACAGAATGAGATCCAATTTGGGAAAGGACATACTTTTTCCCAGTAATGCCGTGGGAAAGACTCTTCATCAGTGTTCAATTCTACTGGGCATTCAGTGCCTCAGAAGAGGTGGAAGGCGAGCCAAATGTTCTGAGGACAGCTAAGTCAAGAGCTGAAGTGCTGCAAAAGTTATTGGTGGATTGATTGATTTAAATTTATAAGCCACCCAACTCTAGCGGACTCTGAGCAGCGTACAAAACTAGGGAAAAAAACCCATAAAAACAGAGAAAAACATTAAACCAAATGAACAGCCCAGAGTGAAATAATCTTACAAACAACATAAATCAAATAATATCTAGGGGCTTAGATAAATAATAACACATCAACCCCAGGCCTGGGACCAAAGGCAGGTTTTCAGAGCTTTCCAGAACCCCTAGGAGAGAGGGCATTGTCAGTATCTCTGGGGGGATGCTGTTCCAGAGGGTGGTGGCCATGACAGAGAAGGCATGCTTCTTCAGTCCCACAAGATGACAATATTTAATAGAAGGGACCTGGATTCCACCCACTCTGCCAGAATGTCCTGGGTGGACAGAAATGACTAAAAGAAAGAGGATTCTCATAAAAAGTGTCCCTCTCATTTTCAAAAGGAAGTGTGCTTAGGCCGATGGTCTTTGTTTTTGCCATTCCCAAAAATTTCACGGTATTCCTCCACCCCAAATGGTCATTTTAAAGGTCTTTTGACTTTCGTATGAAGCATATTGTGAATAAGTGCGTATGGAACAATAAGTGTATAATTTCATATTCCTTATTGCATAACATTTTAGGACAGTGGCTGTGTGCTGCTAAGGTTCTATGCTGGCTGAGATTAAATGAATAAATCAACGACTTCCCTTATCATAATATATGATTACAATGAATTAAAAAAAAGGGGAAAGGTGAGAGATGCACAAAAAATGTCAGGTTTGCTAGTAGTCATAATTATTTGAAGGTTAGGTTAAATGTCAGGATAGCCTAATTCTTCATGGTTTTTGTAATGTATATTCAATGGTTATAAAGAAGTAGAGGTCATTAGTGTTTGTCCCTATGATTTGAAGGTGCAGTCAGTATAGTTTAGCTGTGAATTTTCTCAGTGCCCATCTGGATATTTGGAACAGACTGCTTTTATTAGATTTATAATAACTCAAGGTGCTGTGTATAGCGTTCCTTCTTCCTATTTTTCCCTACAACAACTACCCCGTGAGATAGGATGGGGGGGAGAGAGAGGGAGAGAGGGAGAGAGCGCAGTTGTCCCATAATCATCTGGGGAGCTTCTATAGCAGAGGGTGGAGTAAGCATATGCAGAGTAAAATTACCGTTTCAGCATCTGGGGTTAAAAGAACTCCTTAAAAACTGAAAAAGCTGTGCTGGAAGGTCCATCTCCTTTCTTTGATTATGACTATGCCTAAAGAATTATTGACGTGAAGTGGGAAAATTGCATTTGTGACACACCTTAAAACAAAGCATGTGTGTCCTTATATTTGCAGAACCAACCAAGACGTTGATAATATTCTGCAAATTAGGAGCTTTATCTTTTGCCAGCATTCATATACAGCAATTCTTCTATGAGATTTCTATTCTACCTCATCCTCTGAAATATACAGCAGTATGGTATGATTATAGGCAGAAGGAGAAGGGAAATGTGTTTAGATGGTGCTCAATAAGAGCCTTTGTTACATTACTTTTGACACAAGAGGATTCTCGTGGGTCATTCCAATCCACAAATATATCTTATGTGAGCGAATTATATGTACAACCGGCTCCCAAGACAGGCCTGCAAATGGCAACACTTGAAATCCAATTTGCAGTTCCAAAAGCAGCCACTCACACGTTGTTCTATTGATTCACACAAGATCTTTGCAAGTGCATGCAGGCATAGGAGGGACCCCTGGGAACTTCCTCTGCATACAGAAGCACAATAACGAGTAAAAATGTAATTCAGGAGGCTTAGACGACAGACTACAATGGCTCGATTTTGCCCAGAATGAAAGTTAAGAGAGATGCATCCTCTTCTCTCTTACACACACAAATACACATGCACAAACTTGGTCTGGAGGGTTAAGGAACTGATAGCAAATAAAAGCTGCCTTACTTTTTGTATAAATGTGGTGTCAGAAGAAACTCCATGGCTGTTCTTTCTTTCCTCTGCCTGTTTATTGTTACCACCACTTCCTTTTCTTACTCAAATAAATTGGACAAGAGAAAATCATGCCTCTGAAGGGACAGACAGATACCCTTGGCCCCTAAAAGCCATATCTAATTACATGTGTCTTCCTGGCAAACGTACTGCCTATAGTGAAGTCACAGGTGGAATGCTAATGTAGGAAAGATCCCATGGTGGAGTTTCTGCACCCATATCCTGTCCAAGCCGTCCTTTCGTAAGGAAACAGCCAACTAACTGACCAACCAACTTTATCCTCCTCAGAGTATTCACCACCAGACTGATTAGCTCCAAATCTGGAATGTTTATAAAATACATTTTGCCTAATGGAAATGCCAAAATGCAGGAGAAAACCTCTGTCTTATCCAAATAGATGACCTTAAGGTTCTGCTGGGGTTGAAGGTGACAGGAGATAACAAGATCAAAAGTTTGGCTCATAGAGAATAACTGTCAGCCTTACAAAGTAGACCACACAGGTAGCATGACCAGATGAGTGAATTCTACTTTATTGTAAGGTTACATTAACAGAATCTTGCAAGTCTGAAGGTACATCTCCCCCCACACCTGTATCCCTTTTACAGCCCCAAAACTAGGGAGGTTCTCTTCTGAGCTTCTTGCCCCACCCAAATTTCTGCTGCAGGCTAATCTGCCTTCTATCTGACAGTTCCCTTGGTTGTGTCTCATTGCTCTGTCTCCCAAGGTCATTCCCACATACCATTATGATAACCAGCCAGTCACACATCATCTCTTCAGTAGATGGTACAGTGCCAATTAATTAAGCCATTTCTTTGAACCTACAGAGTAAATAGGAGCTGAACTAGGAATTAGGAATCTAAGAGAAGGTGAGTATACAAAGTTTAGAAACACATTTATAAGTGGCTCATATCATGTTCTGTTAAGATTTCCTTATTTAGAATGCTTTTGAGAAAAAGTACACATTTAGAGGGAAAAATGCTTACTTTCTGTACTGCTGAATGCTGTACTTTCATTTTAGACTGTCAGATTATCAGTTGGGTGGGATAAACCGCAAAATATTATAAACAACTTACAATATTGAAGCCAGTGGAAGCGAAACTACTCTGATAAGGCTTGGCTTATATCCAAATTACTTACTTCTGCCTTTGTGAACTTAAATAAAAGAGAAGCATTTGGAAACTGGGTGGTCTTGCCCTATCCCCATCAGATCTTGAATCCATGTTTGTGCATCCCTGGTGACAGGCATAAACCATTAGCCTCCAAAAATAAATATTTACCTTATCCCAATTGCCCAAAGCGATCTCAGAACTAGCTCCTTAAGGACTAGACTACATCACCAAAAAGGCAACTCTTCAAAAGAGAACCATAGGAAGGGAAGAGCAAGTGGCTGATAAAGTCCCAATCAAGAGATTTTAGACTATTAGAAGCATTAGAATTTACCTAATCCCTGTTCCTCATCCAGGTTTCTGGCTTATCATGACTGATACTTCCTGACATGTGACTTGGGGGCCGAATAGATCTGTGATACTAAGATTCTCATAGCAGAGAAAGACTGAATTACCTTGATGGAGCCCAACTTCATGGTCAGTGTGGGAATCCAAATTAGTGCATCCCAAACAGATGGCTATCTGGCCTCCACTTGAACACATCCAATGCAGAGGAAACCAACACATTTGAGGATAGCTGGTTCCATCACTAAATTACTGTTATTGTTAGATGAGTCAGAATCTGCCTTCCTATGACTTAATGCATTATTCAGTGAGTTATGCCTTGCACTCTGGAATGAAAGACAACTATACATATGCAAAAACAAGAATATCCATCACATTTGCCACATCAGATTTGAAGAATTAAATGAGTATCCTTTATATATGCACACACAAACACAAATTATGAGTATGTGGACAAAATGAGGCCTTTTAGAAGCTATGGAACTGAAAATCTCATCTGCCCTTATTTTGCTCAGTGGAGATGCTGATAGTTGTGATTCAAAACCACCTGGAGGGCCACCCCTATCCCATTGCTGATTGTAAATACATTTGATTACTCTCAGCATGGGGAATAAAGTGACAAGGACAGAGGAAGCACAAACACATAAATATCCCTCCTTCCTTCACCCTGAAAATGCCCTCCTGAGTTTGTGATGCCAGGCTATCACAACAGAAAACACAACAGAGACGAGAGACTCACCTCAGAGTCCCTAATGAGTTGAATCTGTTATGCAGTCCTTTGAAAAGGCTGCACAGTTGTATATTTCCAACCACTTGAGTTGTGCTGAAATTTTGTTTTATTTTATTTTTTTAAGCAAGAAGCACTAGCAAAATGCTACAGATTCTTGGTCTTCCACTGGAAATATCTGGGTGTCTTAGAAATATAGGTGCTTTATGTCAATGAATATATCCTGAATGTGTTATGGCTTTGTTTTTGCCTTCATTTTGGGTAAGTCCCTTCAGATAAACAAAATGAAAGTAGCATTAAATGTGGCTTTAAGAATGGGAAGTGTAGAGTAAATACCTTTACTCCATACTGCACAGAACACATCCCATGAAACAAAGCAAAGAAAAAAAATGCCACATACTGTTCCTCTAGTTGGGAAGAAAGGGTGGGGGAGAGAGGGTTATTTAATAGAAGTTGGCCAAAACAACTGCAAGACTTTGAAAACTATGGTGCAGTGCTATTGTAACATTTTTTCTAATGCCATTAATATCTATCTGCTTGTTGCTCTTTTGATGGAAAAATTAGTCTGCAAACTGCTGCACCAGTTAAAGGTGGAACAATCTTCACAAAATCAATAAAGAAAAGTTTACAGAAGCGTGTGCAACTTCACAGAGTTTTCTCAACAGCTCCAAGCTGATCACTGGGAAACTTGTTAAATTTGGAAGTCATCTGAAGCTAGCCATCTCCAATTTCCATTCTTGGAGACAGGAAACTCTCTGATTTTATTGCACTTGTATTTGACCTCACCTTTTAATGTAGTTGACTTCCCTTTAAAAAAGTCATTGGCAAGGCTGCTTCAAATTAAAAATTTAAATTAGATGATATATCACTGTTACCATGCTTTGTTTCTCTGTCAAAAGATAATTTGACTACATTTTACCAGATAGGTAAAGTCTCCTTCAAGCTGAGTTGAACTCCTGGTGAAGTGGACATGTTCACGTTACTTTCTTGGCAACAAAACCCAAGTGGCTTGTCATTGCCTTGTGGGATGATTTTCAACTTCCTGGTCTAGTTTATAACTATAAGGTTATAAACTAGGTCAGCTAAGTGCTGCCATGTGGTTGAGCAGCAGTCAGAAGGCTGACACAAATTTAATTGGGTCCATGCTTGTGCAGTAAAATCATTGTGCATGCTGGATAGAGACTCATTTATTGCAGTATGACAGAATGTAAGGTTCTTAATAAGCTTGGCATCGCTTGTGGTCAGTGGTCAATGGTCTGGCTTTTGGAATCTTGGAAACTGAGAAAAAAGTTGGCACCAGCAACAACAGAAGTTTTTGAATTTAGCGAAAAGGTAGATACAATTCAATCTGTTTTAAAAATATGTCATTATATCAAGCTAATAAAAAGAAATTATAAAAATTGCAGACTTAAGCAGCAAAAAGGGGCAAAGAAAGATAAAGGAAAGTAGGAGAGGTTTTAAATATATATCAATTAAAAAAACAATTATTAAACAAGTCCAACTCATTTTTTTTCAGTAGCCTTAATGATTATCGGTGTCATAAAGACCATTGTATTGATTTAATATTTTAGATTTGCATCCTGCACAATAGCAACCCTGTAAAAGAGGCTGAGCTGATGATGGACTAGAACCTGGGTCTTCCCAGTCCAGCCCCTTCACCTGCATACTCTGCTGGGTCTTTAAAATAAGAGCTACAGCTTATACCCATACATTTTATTTTGCTTGGTTTTTTTTTAATCAAATAGCATCTTCATCCAAATTTAAAATATACAGCCTGCCAAAGTATAGAACTAGGGTTATACACACTAGGCCATGAATAAGGTATTAAAACAGTTAATAAATGTTACTTGGATTTAATTAAAATTAAATATAATTAATTGATATCATCCAGACATTGCTAACTAGTCATTCAAAAGCAAACATGCACTTTTGTTCTTTCCCATGTCCTTTTCAAAATGAATTTTGGGAGAATTTTGCATTGGATAGCCTGAATATCCACAAATCCTGAAACTGGTCCTTGCTTTAATAATCCATTCATTTTAATCTGAGTTGGAGAACATTATCAATATAAGCCACATTGTAGTTTGGGCTTTAAAATTTGAGCTTAAAAAAACAACAACTCAGAAGCAAAGTTGCCACTTAAAACACACATACGCACGCAGACACACACACTGACACAGATGTGGAACGCTTTTATGGATTAGAGATGACATCATGGGTATTCATGCATTAGATTTCTTTGCTGAAACATGACTTTCAGTGGCAAAATCCATTCATCTTACATAATGCCTTTTAAACACTTTTATTAACTCCTTATGCAATACCATGCATGGTTTAGAAGGAAAAAACATCTTTAGTAGCAGATGTAAAAAAAAAAACCAACCTCCTCCCCCTCCCCCCACCCCGCAGTAAATGCCTACCAGAATATTTTATTACATTACGTATTATCATTCTATGTGGGTCTTTGGATCCTAGTCTTTCTTTCATCACATCAGAACAGCCACATTTCCCTAAAGATCCACTTCAGCTTCCAGTAAAACTGCCTTTCCTCAAACAGCAGCATAAATGCTTTACAACTGCTTTCAAAACAGAGGGGAGCATCCAGATTAATCCAAAACATTTACAGACAGAGAGAGGCTCATTGAAGCATCCTAGAGAAAGCAGCCGCCAGAGAGAAGGCCTACTGCTGGCACCAGGCAGCCTCATAAATCACCAGCATGAACTGGTCTTCCATGCTCCATTTTCGAGACTGAAAAGATGGAGACTGAACCGATTGCTGAGCCGAAAGTTCCCCGCCTTCCCATGCAAGGGGAAGTTGGCAAGAAAGTCAAGGCAAGACATGAAGGCTGCACATTCCTAGTTACTAGAAGAGGAGGCTAAACGTTCCTAGTTACTCAATGTAGCCAGGATTGAAAGGGCCCCTGGTAAGATACCTGATTGTTGGATGGAGGGAAGGAATACATGCTTCAATGTTTTCCCCTTCTCCATTTATCTCCTCCACTCCCATTTTTCCCTCTTGATGCTATTATTGTTTCCCGTCCTCTTTTTTGTTGGTTGATGTTTTTACCTTCCTAGCTGCACACCAGGTCCCGCTTTACCTTTTCTTTCAGTCTTTAACTCTGAAAAGGACTTGGGTTCTGGGCAAAGAGAAGAGAGCAGATGGCCCTGCCAAACAACTGCCGCATTTCTGTTTTGAAGTATGTCTGTGGCTTTAGATAGATGGAGCAAGAAGAGCCTAGAACCACTGCAGCCATTAGGAACATCCCTACAGAGGGCCCAGAAGAAGAAATATCTTCCCTTTCTCCCACTAACATTCCCAGGGAGAAGGAGATAATAGAGTTGCAGATAAGAGGCTGGTCATTTGTATCATTCTGTCAAGTGAGGAGTAGAATTTTTATGACATTTCTACTGTCCTTGCCTGACAATGAATGGATTGGCTGTGATTCATGAAGCTATAGTAGTTTTCAGTTTTGTTGCTCTTAGTAACAGAGAAAAATAGAAGAAAATGGCTGGAGATGTTTATTTACTTCTGTTAGGCAGTGTTTGCAGAACACAGAGCCATCCAATCCCCCTTTTGGCTGGCCTGCTGTGCAAAACCAGCTAATCTGATTACTTTATGTGTCAGAAATGTTAGATTAATGGAACATTAGAACAACTGAGTAAGCCATGGTTCAGTTACTATTGGTAAGTGTATTGTATGAACATAGTCTTAAAATGCTCTTTTCTGTACAGAGTTTGGTGGCAAACAGTCAAATAAGAGCAGAGTACAATGTATGTGAAAGGCAGCATCTCATGCACACATTTCTGGGGCCTTTTCAGATTGCCCAAAAAGCATGAGCACTTTCTAAACTAAATACTAATTCCCTTGGAAACCCCTAGTTATAGCAGAGGGAGTTCACTGGATGCTCTAGTCCTGAACATACTGCAGAGTCCCATGTATCTTTGAGCAAATGATGTCTTGGGAGCACAGTTAAAATGTTCAAGATTCCCCTATCCTTTCTGTATTTCTCAGTTTAAAATTGTCACCTAATGGAGTAACTTTATAAATTAGAACTTTGCTGGAAGAATCATATGGACCCTCTTTCCTCAAATTATTTATTATTATGGTTGGTTGCACAGTCAGCCAGATGTTTAGACTGGATTTGGCGTTTTTGTCCACCTATCGAGTCCTTCCCAAGGACCTGGGATAGGCAGATGATGTTGCTTGATGGTGTTAAAGGTATCATTGCAGGATATAAGCTGTTCCCAGTAAAGCTGCCTTTTGCAATTGACTGATGGTGATTTTGTCAATGCCGAGGATCTTCAAGTGGTACTTCAGACGTTTTGAGATTGCATCTAAGGCACCTATAACTATTGATACTATCTTTGCTTTCTTTTTCCATAGTCATTCTACTTTTATTTGCAGGATGATGATGATGATGATGATGATGATGATGATGATGATGATGATTTTCAAACACTAAAAGAAGATTGTTCATTTTGTACTTGGTTGCTGAGTTTTCTGCCCTAGTTGCTATATAAGCTGAAGATAAACTTTATCTTTTGAGTAGGTGGGGTATGATCCAGTACACCAATTCCAGAAATATTCACCTAAAGCTAACACCAAACAGAAATGTTTCCAGGTTGGTATGAATGAGTAATAATTCAGTTTTCATTTTAATATGCAAACTTAGCACATCCGGTTAACACTGTGAAATGCATGTTTAAATGTCTAAAGTTCAACCATGGAAAGCTAAATTGAATTGCTGTAAATTATGATTTGGTTTCCTTTCTACTGCATCAGAGATAGCTGGCATTTAAATAAAACTGTGAGCTGAACCTTCACTCTTTTTCCTTGTAGTTGCTTGCTAATTAATTAAAGTACTGACACCTTATGAAAAGTTTATTTTTAAAAATACACAGTTTTCTGAAATCAACAACATAATTGATGAATTGTAAGATATGGGCAGAATGTGCTTCTTTCTCTCCCATCCATCTTCCATAAAGGTGTTGTTTTTGAATATATTTAATCTATGCTCCATAAAAATGACTGCAGTACCAAGCATTCTCTAGTTTCAATGGTGGGAAGAAAGAGAAAAAGACTATTGCAGTCCAACAGGTAATACACTCCTCTACCAGCCTTCTAGCACAAAATGAGAATATTCAACTTCTTCCATTCAATTTGTTACTATTATTTTTCCAAGATGCTTTTGCTTCAGAACTACCATTTTCTACAGCTGTGCACCTTTCTTGTGCCTTTTGTTCTTTTCTCCTACAAGTTACAGCCAATCAGAGAGCATACAGTGGACATGGATCATAGCATTAAATAGGACAACTTGAAAAGTCCAAAGTGAAATGTTCAACATTCAAAATGCAATGACATGTGGAACCACGTAAAAGCACCACTGTGCTCTGACAAGATGGTAGTAGTCTGAAGAGCCATCAGAATTAGCAATGATCATCCCAAAGACAAGACATAGATCAGAAGACAAAATATGATCAGATTTTATAGCAAAGGCTCAGGCATCAAGAAACAATCCAGAAAGCATGGTTTGGCAGAATTCATAAGAATTTGTAAGAAATGGTCACAGTTATGGTCAAAGCAATGAAATGCTCCATAATTCAAAGGGTGATCAGAGTTAGTAAAAATATGTCAGAATCCTGAAGACAGTTTGTAATGCAAGACAAGTTATAGACCCTGGGGAACAAACAGAAACAGAGTTATGAATCTTCTAGCATAAAGTTGCTTCAGCATTTATTCTTCCTATGTACAAGGCTGTCTCTGTGTGCTCCAACTCTGATCCACAGCCACAGAACTGTGGATTACAGTTAGAACAACTTGCATTGCAGACATTTTGAGTTTAAATAAATAACTTTATTGTGATCATTAACCAGCACAACCATTTTGATTCAAGAAACACCTTGGGCCTTAATGAAATTGCCATTTTGGCCTCAAGTGTACAAGTTTGGAATGTCTTCTCCTCTGCTTCTGGGACTGAAGATAAAGGAAAAGGTGTGACTAACATCTGAGCTAGTATTACCACATATCTGGTTTTATTTTTCCTATTTGTGACTTACATTGTAGTGCATAGCTGTGTTTTTGAAATATTTTAAAATGTTTGGGATTCTGATCTATACATAAAATTTACTTTTTTCTAATACTGTGATGTCCAGCATGTTATATACTAGATTTCAATCGATCTAACTTTGCAAATCCCGCATGATGTTTACTCGATCATTCTGGAGCAGTTTTTCCAATGTACCATTTTGGACTTCTGGTGAGAACATGGTGGTTTAGACACCTCTCTGTGATAGGGGGAGATGACACTGCAGCTGGATTGATGGCTAGCAGCAAGTGCTGGCTGCCCAACTTGCTCTGGATAAAGGAGGAAGCAAGAAAATCAACCCATTTGGTCTCCTGACAGCCGTTCCTCAAAAGCTAATCATGGAGACTGAAGCCTCTGCAAACAGCTTTCAAGTTGAGTGGCTGGGAGGCAAGGGAACCATCTCCATTCGCCACTGTGGTACAACCTTAATGGACACTAGAACTGACTGATTCTCATTTCTTAAACACTTTGGCTTAGAACTATTTATCAGGTTAAGAGAGACTTTCCTGCACAACAGATAAGTAAATATCTTGGGGCTTATCCTTATTTTGGGGATTTTATTTTTAAATGAAGAAACAGAATTTTAAATTAAGCTGATTAATTCACAAAAAGCTGGAGGAAAAGTGGAATTTAAAAGAGACTTAAAATTTACTTATAGTGAAAAAGGAAGATTTATTTGTTAAAAGTTTATTTTTTCACGAAAAATGTACCATTTTTGCTGTGCCATCATGTCTTGTCTGATAATCTATCTGGACAATTTTGCTACAGCTGCTTATTAGGTAGTCAGCAGTCTCATCTTTCTCTTTGCATAGTCTATGGACATAAACATTTGCTTTTGTTGCTGCTTTCTTTTTTCATTTCTATAGTATTAGTTGCTAGCGCTTATTCTTGTGCTACAGATATTAATCCTTCTGCTGCCTTCTTGATAGAACTTATCTGACGCCTATATGATGAATTGTCATAAGTTTGCAGGTCCTGTGATCTGAAGTATCTAGTTCAGCTTGTGTCTAGTCAATGACACCTGTAGTGTAATGTATTATATGGACAGCCCATGGTGTTAATTTTTTGATTGTATTATCTCAAGGACCTGATTTTAAAGCTTTTCTGACTTGTTTTATCAGAGCTGTTTTTCTTTTTTCATTTGGGCATGCATCAAAATATTGTTTGCTTCTAATATACCCAAATAATTATAACTTTTCTGTATTGTCAATCTTTGATTTTAATGTCATTCCATTGGTCAATTTCTTCTGGGTATTCCAATTTTCCTTTCTCTGATAAATTCCTTTTTGAAGTTGTTAGTAAAGGTTTGAAGTGTATTTAAAAGTATTTCATTAGATGATTTTGCATGTAGTTTCAAATTATCCATGTAGAACAAATAGGAAACTTTTGTCCACTGCTTGGATCATTCATGGCCCAATGATATTTTATTCAAAATTATTGTCAATGGAATCACAGCCATATAAAAAAGCAATGGAGCCAAACAGTCTTCTAAGAACAATCCTTTCTGATTTTGACTCCTCCTGGGTCTTCTGTGTTTGCTATCAGTGGTGTTTTTTCCATTTTTATGGCATTATTTAAAACTTTGTAATTTTTTTACTAATTTCAAATTTTTCCAAACATTTCTTAATCCAATTATGGTTAATGAGCTTTTTTTTTTTGGTAATCAATCCAAGCCACATAGACATTTGGAGCAACCATCCATCATTTGTATTTTTTTAAGGAAGGTTATGGGGCTATGTAGGGCTTAAAGTCATTCATGGAAATGAGCAATCCTTGAAAACAAAGGAGTCTGGCAACTTTGCAGCATGACAGTTTCCCTCGTAAAATAAAGAAATAATAAAACTTTTGTTTAAAAAAAAAAGTCAGGTGAAGCAAGCAGCCTTACAGGCACAATGCAGGGAGTCTCTGAGCAATTTGGAGCTCTCAGGCATCAAATTGGGGCTAGTTGCTTTATCTATCCAAAAGAAAAATAGGCAGTTACTTAAAAAGACAAACAAAGGGGAAAAAACCCAGAATTTAAAAAGTGTCTATTTACAAAACCCAAACACTTACCCTTTTTCAATTTGGTCATTTCCTTCTTGAAGAGATTTCTTATCAATGCTGAAAGATGTTGTTCAAAGAATACAGGGCTTAATGTCCATTTTTACCTCCCCAAATTTGTAAAAATAACTTTGTATGCGCACATTTTGCTTCTTTTTAAAAGGGAAAGAACAGGTTTGGTAATGGAATGGGGAAATGCTAGCCAGTTGCTTTGTGTTGTTTTAAACAGGTTCAGCAGTGGAGGAATGAAATGCAGTCATTTTGTTTTGCTTTACTTTGTTTTAACTAGGTTAAACTAACAAAAGTTTAGTTTTCCCTTTTAGCCCAAGTGACTAAAGAACTGTAAAGCTGTTGTCATTTCTTTTTTTACCAGTCCTGAAAAGGCCCATCCACAGAATGAAAAGCAATTGGTGTTTGCTTTCCTAGCATAGATGGGAAAGGAAGAGAAGCAGAGGGATCCACCAATCAGGGGCTATGTTTACCGCAATCTGGACAGACATCCAACCATCACCATGCCAAATAGGAAGAAGAGTTTCAGATCCAGAAATGAATTTCTTAAGCTGGCCTCATTTTTAGCCTGTTTACATACAGAAGACATGTAGCTGAAAGCTGCAGTGTTGAAAAACCCTAAGATTTTCACTCTTACTATGCTGGTTTTCGATTTCTGGTTTGTTTGCTGTTTAACATGGGGAAGCAATCAGAAGTGGTATGTGATCTGTTACCCACTACACTTAATTCTATTTTTTGATAAGATCCAGTTGCAATTCTTTGAACAATTCTGAGATATTTTACTACAGTACTCAATTTTTTGTGGACATTTTCTGATTAATGTAATAATCCATGAGATTGCCATATATGCAATAATGATAACCTATTTATAATATTGTATGTATAATTGTGATGAAGCTCCATCAACTAATGCTAGTATAACTTAAGAAGCCACAACAACTAGGAACATGGAACTGGCACCTTAATCAGGCACCCAAACAAATAAGTTCCTAATGTTTTCATTACACAGAACCATCCATTTTTCACAATTATCTTAAAAGGCAACAGATGAGGGATTCATCAAAAGGCCAAGAAATCAATCAAGTGTTGTCACTAAAATAAATGCAAACAATAATTTGACTGAGGGCAACAGTGAGCAAGCTACTCTGAATTCATAATGCAAGTAAGATCTTCATGGCTGACTTCCTCAGGTTTACACATAGGTCAAGCGTGAAAGGTCAATAACCACTAAAGGCTATTAACTTAATTCTATGTTTGACATACTTCCTTTGTTCAACTCACACTTCAAAATGCTTTGATGAATTACAGAAATTCTTTTACAGATGTTTTTCTTTAACATGTTTAGTCAGGTCATCTAGAAACTATGAGAATAGGACCTATTTAGAACTATTAATACAGTTGAACACAATTGTTGAAACCAACCCAACTATCTGCATTGGGATGCAAGAAAAAATACATAGTAACAAACAGAAGTTTTGATTCTGAAGAAACTGGAAAAAATTCTGAAGTGGTCAATATTTTCCCAATCTAGGGATGAAGAGGCTGAGGTGTATATTTTTCCTCATTGCTTATCTGTGATATAAGCATCCCCGCATTAAGGCAATATTATTGTTGTTGTTTTTGTTGTTGTTAAATGTTTTGGCCGCCCAACTCCAGTGGCTCTGGGTGGTACACAAAACTAAAAAAGACATAAAAACAGCTAAAAATATTAAATCAACAGGCAGCCCAGACTAAAATACCCTAATAAAAAAATCCAAAAAACAAAACAGGTGACATTAAACAAATAACAAATATCAACCTGAGGCCTGGGACCAAAGCCTGATTTTCAGAGCTTTCCAGAACCACAGGAGAGAGGGCATTGTCAGTATCTCTGAGGAGATGCTGTACCAGAGGGTGGTGGCCATGACAGAGAAGGCATGTTCCCTAGGTCCCACAAAATGGCAATGTTTAATGGAGGGGAACTGGAGTATACCCACTCTCTTGAAACGTACTGGGCAGGCAGAAATGATTGGAGATAATCAGTCTCTCAGATATCCAGGCCCTATGCCATATAGGGCTTTATAGGTAATAACCAGCACCTTGAATTGCACTCAGAAGCCAACTGGCAGCCAATGCAGCTCGTGTAGCAGTGGTGGCACATGGGCACACCGAGAGGCACCTGTTACTGCTCATGCTGCTGCATTTTGCACCAGCTATAGCTTCTGGATGGTCTTCAAGGGCATCCCCACATAGACTGTATTGCAATAATCCAATCATGAGGTGATCAGGGCATGAGGGACTGTCTGAAGGGCCTCCTGATCAAGGAAAAGTACACAAAATGAACCTGTGCAAAGGCCCTCCTGGCCACAACTTCAACAGTAGCTGCAAGTCCAGAAGGACCCCCAAGTTGCGCACCAGTCTTGACTGGGGAAGTACAGCCCCATCCAAGATCAAAGGTGGTGATTTTGGCACTAAGAACATCAAAAAGTGCTTAATTTTCCCACTTGTATTGCATCCACAGGTAGTTGGATGAGACACTGCCTTGTCTTGTTATCTAGGGGGAATTTGACCCTGTAGTTCCTGAGGAAGTGGGTAGGATCCTTGGGACTGTTAATCTGGCAAGCTGTCCTTTAGATCCATGACCCTCCTAGTTAATTAAGGCTTCCTGAGAGGTAACATGTGATTGGGTCCATGTGGTGGTGAATGTATCCTTGTGTGAAGGGGTGGTTCTGCCTGCCTTGAAGGAGATGGTGGTGCACCCCCTCCTCAAAAAGCCATTGCTGGACCAATGGTCCTAGACAATATTTGTCCAGTCTCCAACCTTCCCTTTTTAGAAAAGGATGTTAGAAGCTGGTCAGATTGCAGTTTCAGAAATTCCTGGACCCTTATGTGGACAGATGATCAGAAGGAGTATCTGGACCCTTTTTTTCAGCCAGGTTTCAGAATGGGATATAGTACAGAAATGGGGTTGATCACACCTGTTGATGATCTCTGGAGCTGAGATGGAGGTGGTGCTACCATCCTGGTTCTCCTTGATCTCCTTGCAGCCTTCAATACAAACAATCATAGTATCATTGCAGGAATAAAGGGCAGGAGGGGACAGTGTTTCAGAGCTTCTCTTCCTTTCTGTATGTCCAGTTCCAGTCGGTGTCTAAGCAGGTAAATTTGTGCAAGTTTTGTCTTCCTTTTGAGATCTGAGGAAAAAGCAACATGACTTTAATGCCTCAAGCATAGTGGAATTTTAATCAATTCATACATTCAGTTGTAACTTATCTTCTGAGAAACCAGGTCATGGATCAAACAATGTACAAATATGAATGAATTGATCCTCTATTTAGAGGCAAGTTATCTAGGATTTTAGATTGTAATTTCCTTTAAAATTAACCATTGGCTAGATTAAAATTCTAACTATATAACTGAATTAAGATTATTGTTATCGTTGTTGATGTTGTTACTTCAATTTGTATGGCCAACCCTGTTGCCTAAGTGACTTTGGGTGGCTCACAATAAGTAAAAAAAAAAAAAAAATCCAATAAAAACAAGTTAACTATCTATCTATCTATCTATCTATCTATCTATCTATCTATCTATCTTGGTTATGGATGGTTTCTATATGTTTGTGTGTGTGTGTGTGTGTGTGTGTATGTGTATGTGTGTGTGTATATATATACGTACATACATACACAATCACGCACACACTCAGACACATATAGAAACCATCCATAACCAATTTGAAGCAGAAAATCATGATCAGCGGCAGAATCCATCCATACATTAGCTCAACACAGCGCTTGTAAAAACTCCCACCATTGCCAGACCTCCAGGCACAGCAATACAGCCACGTTTTCAGGGCCAGGAGGATCAGGGCCAATATAAGGTCTGGGGGGATGACGTTCCACAGGGTGGGTGCCATGGCAGAAAAGGCTGTCCTCCTGGGTCCTGCCAGAAGATATTCTTTTGTAGACGGGACCCATAACATGCCTCTCCTGCCCATAAATGTTAGACTAAAGATGTTCAATGTTAGACTAACACAAGAAAGTTCTAGTCACATTTTATTTTTGCTTATCTTTCTGTTTCCAGTTGTTCCTGAGTTCTACATTCATCTCCATTGACGTGTTGACAGAGCTTTTGTGTTGCTCTTCCCTCGTTTGTAATGTTTGCGGAGGTGGAACAGCAGAGCTACACATCAGTTGGTTTGGCACCAGAACTATGCACACACCTTCAGCATTTTGAAACTCATCAGTTTAGGTCAAACTGCTGAAATTGATCTGGAAGACAGTGGAAGAAATAATTCCTTACAGAAATAAATTGTTGTTTGAAATATGGACAGAATTATGATTACTTAAAGTTAAAATGACTCAGTGAAAATTATTGAAAGAAACTGCAAGCATTATTTAATCAAATATATTTTAATTCTATTTTCCCTAGATTAGTAGATTCTTAGGCTCTCTGCTACTTTCTTCTCCTTTTTTTCCACCATAAAACCAGAAAGTCCAGCATTTAAGATTATTTAAGCCTTAATGGGCTTGATTCTACTTACACATGCATGCTCTGAGTCACATGGACCCTAATGAATCAACTTGAGGATTTTAAGACACAGGAAGACACATGAAACCATTTTGTTGGAAGATGTTGTATAGGTGGTCTTTTTCCTTTTTCTGCTATTCTGGGTTGCTGCAATACGTTTGTGCTCACTTGAATAATGTTCTTACACAGCTTCTCTTGTGGGAGGTTGGGTTGTTACTTTGGTAATGGAGTACTTGATTGGTGTGGGCTGTCTTCCGATGAACTTGGGTGTCTAATTTTCTGTTCTTTCCTCTGCTGATGAAGATATCCAGGAAGGGTAGCATGTTGTTGTTTTCTTCCTCTCTGGTGAATTTTATTCCTTTGAAGATGCTGTTAATGGTTTCATGTGTTTTCTCTAGTTGTTTCTTTTTTATAATAACAAATGGATATCCACGTAATTTTATCAAAAAGTGCCTGACCACTCAACCTACTACAACACAACCTACACAAGCTATGAAAAGGATCACACTGCCATACATCAGAAATGTCTCAGAAACCACCAACAGACTATTATAACCATATGGCATCTCTGTAGCACATAAGCCAACAAAATTATTCCAAAATACCCTAAGTAAACCAAAAGACCCAGTAGCCCAAAAAGAAAAAGCAGGAGTCATCTACAACATACAGTGTAAGGACTGTAACAAACACTGCGTAGGACAGACAGGCAGAAGACTTGCAGAACACATCCATGGGCACCAACTAGCAGTCAGAAGACATGATGAAAACTCCTTAATCTCACAACATGTGGACAGACTCAACCACAGTTTTAACTGGGAAACTGTCAGTATTTTAGATCAAGCTAAATCCAAATATGCAAGAGAATTCTTGGAAGCCTGGTATTTAGACAAGGCAGCAATTAACAGACACATAGAGATTAACAGCAGCTACATACTATTCAAAAGAGACAAAAGATCAGAAGATCGCCTCACCAGCAATCATCACCCAGATAAACAAAGGTTATCACCAGGTACACAATCGAGCAGCAAACATATGCTAATCAAAGAACTACCAGAAGAGCAAAACAGAACCCCCACCCCAACCAGCACTGGCAAGGCAGGCCACAGCACATAAATAGAGAGCAGACCCCATCCCATTTTAGCATTGAAGATATTATCTAGCTGGGTAATGAAACATATGCAAGAAAAGAACCAAGATCAGAGAACCCCAAGGACTCCACAGATTGCACAGTCCTGAGAAAGCAGGAAATGTGAGAAAGAAATTCAAAGTAACCCCACCTTGATTTTGTTTAGTATATGATGGAATAGAGAGAAACTTGGACAGGCTTTCAAGATTCTGTTATTCTACCTTACTACAATAAAAAGTATTCCTGAATACCTGCTGGCTTTTTTCTTGATCTGACCTATCTCAAAGGGTTGACAGCCTGTTCTACTGGTGGTCAGATACAACTGAATCCAACCCCCTGGTTTTCAAGATTTCTCATCAAGATTCTGGTAATATATCTTGTTGATATACAGTACAATTGTCGGGGAAATCTATCAAATAATCCATAATCTACTGTATGAAGGAAGCTCCATGAGCTGAGGAAATGTCCCAGGTCATGGGTCTGGCAATGCCACTTTCCACTGTTTTATGGAAGGTTTGTGAAGTTCTATCTAGATTAAATTTCTCCATCCTGAGTGCCCTCTTGATGAATGACTTAAACTCCTAGACTTTACAGCAATGACCATGCTGGTTGGAAATTATGGGCATTGCACACACATCTGTAGAACACCCAGACTGGAGAAAGCTAGCCTCATGAATCCAATACATTTGTTTTATGCATAGCTTTTATGTTTTATCTGTTTTAAAATAGAGAATTTTACTGGCTAATTATTATTTTTTTTAACATACTTCAGAGGAGAAAAAAAATCTTAGTAGACTCTTTTTTTTACACCACCACATGGTTAACAGATTTCAAGGATGCATGTGTATATGTGTGTATATATGTATTGATATCACCTCTATGACATGATGCACAAATATTATTGTCAGATATCAAGTCTGTTTTGATTGACATGAATTCAATGTTACTGGGTGTTGATTTTGATTGAACACTCAGTTTAACATTCCAAGGCCTTGATGTTTTATATAAAAATGTTGTTTCCCTTCTGTCAACATACACTCACTAAAAATGGAAACTGTGTTTAGGCTGAGTGGAAATCGACATTTCAGATGCCCCAAATCCCAAATTTATTCATGAAATTTGTACTATCACATCTATTCAGAAACTTATCACTTTAAATACCAAGTCCATTTCTATTTGTATAGCTCTGATGTGAAGGGAGGAACATACTATTTATTATTCTGGTCCTGCAGTTTTTGTTGTTAGGTTTTATTTTAACATTGCTCCTAGAAATATGTCTGGAGAGATGCTCAGATATATTTAGGAATTAGGCTCCAACCCAGGGCATACTTATTTGTGTTGGCTAGAAATCTAATTTTTTTGTGCTTGTAGTTGATTCTGTAAGCTATTGATTTGCTTTAATGTCAGGGATACATGGCACATTTAGACCTTTAACTTATCTAAAGATTTAATAGGGAGTTAGCCTAAAGAATTTTCTGAGACTTGACCAGAGTTCACCTCTATGATTCACCTGAGATGGATTGATGTATATTGTTCTAAATGATAAATAAATATGCAAAATTCTTGACACCTGTTTTTGTATAGGGAACGGGATGACCTTCTTCCCATGAGAAAATCCTGATACCCCTCTCAGCCTGTTCGCGACACAATAACACGTGTTACAAGTTAGTATAAACAACTGATTACAGCAATACAACAACAATTTACATTTGTTCTAATCCAAGGTTTGCTAACATTGCTTCATGTTGTACAATAGGCAATGGTTTGGTAAATACATCTGCAAGATTTATTTCAGATGCACAATACATAAGATCAATGAAATTTTCTAACATAGCTTGTCTCACATTTTTATACTTTACATCAACATACTTTGTATGAGCTCTAATGTTTTCTGTTTTAGCTAACCCTATATAAGCTTGAGAATCTTCATACACTGTATAAGGCAATGACACTTGAATGTTTAAATCAGTGAATAATTGATAAAACCATTTTAATTCACAGATTGCTTCTGATAAAGCTGCGAATTCAGCTTCTGCAGTAGGCAAGGCAATGGAGGTTTGCTTCCTTGCTTTCCATGCAATTGTAGATTCACTAAATTTACAAACAAACCCAGTTATGGACTTTCTGTCACTTTCTTCTGCAAATGAACTATCAACAAAAATTACAGGCTTTTCTGACCCATTAGTTGACATTTTAAGACAACAATCTATTGTACCTTTTAAAAATCTCATTAATCTTTTCAATCCTAGCCAGTCATGTTCTGTAGGATTAGCCACCTTACGGCTCAAAATCCCAACAACATAAGATACATCTGGACATGTCCATTGTGCTAGGTGTAGTACAGAACCAATCACAGAATGATACATTGCAGGTGTTTCACACAACTTTTCACATGTTTCATTTTTCAAAAAATCACAAGTCATTGGAGTTTTTACAGGTTTTGCATCTAACATTCCCATGTGTGTTAACAACTGTACTATCTTTTTCTTTTGACTCAGATAGATTTCTCCATTTTCAGCTCTATGCACTTCAATCCCAAGGTAGTATTTTAACATACCTAGATCTTTCAATTTAAAATATTGCTCCATTTGCTTGGCAAATTCTTTTACCAAGTTTAAAGAACTAGTAGCAAGACAGAAATCATCAACATAAGTGAGAAGTACTGTATAATCTTTCCCAGTTCCTTTGGTATATACACATTGATCAGCTATTGATTTCCTGAAACCAATTTACAACAAAGCTTTATCTAAGCATTGATGCCAACATCATTAGCTTCATACAATAATCTCGACACCTGTTTTTGTATAGGGAACGGGATGACCTTCTTCCCATGAGAAAATCCTGATAAATTCATGTGAAATGAACTTTGCATATAAATCAGCACTATTGGTGGTCTCCTCAAACAATGATCAAGTTATATGATTTCATAGTAAAGAGAAAGAATAAGCATAAATCAGTGTCTCTCACAAAATATAGCTGGAATCATATCTGAGACATGCTCACTGTTCCAGAATGGTCTGCTATACTGGAGTATATAAGATAGTGTTGTGTGTATTAACCTAAGGCCCCCCAGTTGTATTAGCTTGGGCTTTGTAATTCTTAGTGTAAATTGGGTAAAGAAATAGGATTGCACATACTCATCTGATCACTTATGTCACCTGTCTGGCACTCCCTGATGTAGGGTGACAACATTTTAATGGAAATCTTGCACAGGTTCACTTGAAAGTGAGCAAAACTTTCTTCACAATCATAACCGAGGATACTTTGAGACCTGGGGGAAATTCTCTGAGTTTCTGAAACGAGGTGCATTTTTAAAACTCATATTCATTAACACTCCCCCATTAGCAGATATTAATGACACTTTTATGTAAAGAATTTGTTCTACTTCAGAACCGGTTCTGGAACTGTGCAATCACACCACATTGAGAGGCTTTGACAGTTGAAACACTGTAGTTTTATCGGGTTTGTTGGGGTTTGACTTTCCAATTGGCAGGTATTCTTGCTTAACAGAGATTCATGTGACTCCCACCCTTACATTGCTTAGGAAATCACTGAAGACCTGTTTTGTTTTGTTTTTGTTTTTTTCTCTAGGCCTTGGGGACAAGGTGATTGTGGAGCCTCCTCCCCTCCCCTCCCCTCCCCTCCCCTCCCCTCCCCTCCCCTCCCCCCTTCCCCCCTTCCCCTCCCTCCCCTCCCCTCCCCTCCCCTCCCCTCCCCTCCCCTCCCCTCCCCTCCCCTCCCCTCCCCTCCCCTTCCCTTCCCTTCCCTTCCCTTCCCTTCCCTTCCCTTCCCTTTCCTTATGGTATGGTATGGTATGGTATGGTATGGTATGGTATGGTTTGGCTTTGGTAGGTTTATGGTTGATACTTTGCTCTTCCTGTTGGTTGTGTTCCTTTTTATGTGTTTTTTTTTAATTGTAAGCCTCCCAGAGTGATCCGGAAGTCAGGCGGCCTCAAAATTTGACAAGTAAATAAATAAATAAACAAACCTTCTTTCCTGGGTTTCATGCAAACCTCCCCTCCCCATGTATCAGAATTCTGTACCTTTGGAAGATCTCTTTCAAACCCCAATTGCTATAGCTACATGTACATTATATCATTGAGAAAATAACTAATCATGCTATCCTCTCATTGTCACTACTTGGTGGAGTAAAGGTGATTGTAAAAAAAATGTACTGTTTTATTTGCTAAAGGATAAAACAAAAATATTTACAAAGAAAAAAACTCTAAAAAAATCACATGTGCATAAATTACAATCACATTATAAACATCTTACCTTTTGAACAACAGATTAAGCCTTGACCACAGACAGTTATATTAATCAGTCTTCCTGTTGTGTATAAAAGGGACAGTTCAGAGGCTGAAAATAAACACATTTCTTCAATCCAAGATTCTACATTTGAGGCTGTGGTTTCTTTCCAGCCACACATCATTTTCTTTGCTATACCCTAAGCCTGTTATACCCAAAGTTCCTAACAGATTGACACATTTCAAATATTTAGTACATAATTTAACATTACTTTCTCATCTTTATACATCTTAATTTTCTTATCAATACCATATTAAAAAAAAAAAGATATTAAACCACAATGGGGCAACCAAAGAACCAGCATACATACTTCATAGAACTTACTTATAAAGGAAAAACTCAAATAATATATTATTATTTTTCATTTTCATTTGTATTATTCTACTGATGCTTTTAAATGTGTTTACCACCCTTCTCCCCTAAGTGCGATGGCGGCCATGTAAATGGAAATAAATAAATAAGTAGCTGCAGCAACATGCAAATTATTAAAAATTGAGAAAAGCTCTTGGCTGCAAAAATGCCAGCATGCAATCCTTATTTCTTACAGCTCGGCAAAGGAAAGGTGGCTTGGTGGCTTTGTAGTTCTCATTCCTAACGAACAATCTGATTTTATGGCAAACAGACCAACAAAGGCATAAAATATGTACTGGAAACATGGATGGGAAAGCTACCAGTTCTATTTATTTCCATTTATTTATTTATTTATTTATTTATTTATTTATTTATTTATTTATTTATTTCCTTCCTTCCTTCCTTCCTTCCTTCCTTCCTTCCTTCCTTCCTTCCATCCATCTATCTATCTATCTATCTCCATCCATCTATCTATCTATCTATCTATCTAGTGATTTCAGGAAATAAGACAGCTCAAACACTGACTAAATGGTGGTAGGCTTTGTTTTGTGTTCTTTTTTGTACACTCTTAATGGTGAGCTGGACGAAAGACTGTTTGACTCATGGTGAGTTCTGTATGTTCTCTCTCTCTTTTTTTTTTATAATATTTTATTGAAGTTTTAAAATTACAAGGTTAAAAGTTAGAAATAGAAAAAGAAAATGAAAAATACAAATTATAAGAAAAAGAAAACGTGAGATAAAGTAAGGAAAAGGAAAAAAGACATGAAAAATAGATAGCTTCCAATCTATCTCTGGTCTTAAGAGTAATAAGAATGTCATAGGTACTAGTTTTTAATGCATTTAGTAGGAATAATTCTTTGCAAAACATATCCCATTACATATATAATCTAATCTTCAAATCCCCATGTAAGCTTCGCCCCGCCTGCATTTTGCAAATAGTCCATCAATGGTTTCCATTCCTTAAGGTAATAATTGTTTGATTTTTCTTTTAATAAACAAGTCAGTTTATCATTTTCTGCCATTCTCATCAGTTTTAGCAACCATTCTTGCATTGTTGGTAATGTCTGGGTTTTCCAAAATTGTGCATACAAAAGTCTTGCTGCAGTAATCGTGTGAGTTCTATATGTTCTCAATGTTTCAAAGTTGGCTGAAATGAAAATTATTGTAGATTGGCTTCACAGTGCTTTGGTAAATTTGGGGGAAGGTCATAGCAGATAAGGCAGATAACACACCATTAACAGGGTTGCCTTGGGACTCCCCTATGTAATTATCTTAAAGAATCCTAACTTAATTTCAGTGCAGTTTTTCATTTAATGCAGTGTGTCGTGACATAGTTCAGCAGTCCATTCGAAAAATACTTTCCTAGACTTGAAAACATTTTTTGAACAGACCTTTTCCATCATTAGCTTAACACAGATTTGTGCCATTATTCTTGATATTTTAGCTGTCACACTGTGATCGTGGTCCTGAGAATAGAAAGGAAAAAAGAGTTTGATTTATTGACCATTAATCAACCCTGCAATGAAAGTAGATGAATACAATTTAGAAAACCTAACAAAGTAGCAGTAAAATATTTATTAGCAAATTAGATGGATTTTTTTTTAAAAAAAAATCTTTTAAAACTAGATTTTCTATCACCTCTCCTTTTGTGTTATTTTCAATAGCTTTATTACATGTTTACAATATTTGAATTATTTCCTGCACAAACAAAACATGAAAAATCACAACAGACTGAATAGGAAAACCATCATCCAGCTGGCTTTTTTTACAACTGATATTTATATGAGACTGCCTATATTTCCTAAATGTTTCCTATTAAGGGAGCACCTTTATTTATTCATCCATATGAGACTATCACAAAATACATAATCCCAACCTTATGTTTTGTGTTTCCATTACTCTCTGAATGATAGTTATCTTATATGAAATGCAATACAGAAGCAAAATGTTTCTCCATACAGGATTCCACATGGACCGATGTCACACTGAAAATACTTGTCATTGTGACAGCTCTTTCACATGCACCACCACAACATACAGACAATTATGGCTCAGAAGGTGGCCATTTCAGATGAATAATGCATAGAACCCACGCTGGCACATACATACATAACATTTCACAGACGAAATCAAACCATATGGAGTCCTGCATAGGTGAAAACATTTGTACCTGCCTCCTAGGCCTCACTAAATTCTTTGTCAGGTTCTGGCTCCCATGAATCACTAAACAAATGCAGGAATCAGTCACCAGTGAGATTCAGACATTGTTTACTGCCATTGGATTCATATTGTTTCACAGCAGGAAGGGGACCACAATAAGAAAAGGAGCTGAAATGAGGCCATTGGATCTTGTAACGAGCTCCCTCCCTCCCTTTAAAGCAGTTTACAGTGATTCATTAAAACACTTGTACATTTTGTTCACCTTGATCTCAGAAACGAAGTGGGGTCAGACCTGGTTAGTACTTGGGTTATAAGATAGATTGGTAAGTAAACAACAACAGCAACAACAACATCCTGGAAGAAAGGAAGAGCAAATCACTTCCATATTGTTATCAAGAAAACTACTTAGTTACCAGGAGTCAAATTTGACCTCTTTTTATACAGAAGACCCTTGAATTTGCTGCCCCATGTTTTCAAGGAAGAATTCACACATATTGTATAGCTATAGATATGGCAGCATCTATACCATCTGGAATCCTAATGGCAAAGCCATTCATACAGACTGTTGGCATCCTTTCTGCAGACTTTCAGTCTATACGCAAGGGGGGTCAAGGCTTAGATAAGTCAGAATGTGGGATGCTAGGAGGAGAATTGGTGTAATCCTCCTCCATATTTGCACGGCGTTAGATGGTATCAGCCAATCTCCTGAATACTAAATTGTCGGCCCCTTTTCCTCTCTGACATAGCTCTGTGGTAGAGAATGAAACAGCTCAGATGAAGAAGAATCATGGAACTGTTTTGAAATGGAGTGGGAGTATTTAAGAAAAAATCCTACCCGGTACAGTTTTGAACTGCTTTCATCTTTTGTAAATGCAATTTCCCCTCCCCCCTTTTTAATGTGCCATGATCCTAATGGGAATACTTTAGAAGTGTTACCCTTATACCGTATCTCTGTATTTCTGTTCACAGAGTTCATTTTATGCAAAAATGTTAATTAACAGCAATTACAATGGGAATATCAAAAATCCACTTTAGCGTCTTTCATACTGGCTGAGTTTTGCATTAGGAATAGAAGTGCTATGACTAGCCATTCAAAGTGATTTGCTGCATTTCATTAACTATCTCCCAGGGACATGGAATGCTAGTTTAGCTTTAAGAAAATACATTGCTTCCTAAAGTATTTTGACAAATATTTGAGCAGTATGCATGTCTATTTGTGTATCTATCTCTATTATCTATCTATCTATCCATCCATCCATCCATCCATCCATCCATGCTACTTCCCATCTTTCTTAAACAGCTCATGATGCACAATTTAAAACACAGTAATAGAACTCTGTAAAAACAAAGCTAGCATATAGATGCCAAATAACTGATAAAACAAAACTGTGGTGAGTTGAAAATAATATGTCATGAGTGTGGGGAATAGAATAAGCAGATATCCTGAGGCAGAGAGTTTCTAAGCCTAAGGACAATAGTAAGAAAGCTCTCACTTCATATTTCAGACGGGATGAAGCACATGTCAGCTTCAATAAAAAGAGTTGCTCACATGATACCGTATTAGTGGCTACACTAATCATTATTTTTGACAGAAAATAAAGATGAAGATTTTGCTAGGGTGGACAACATTTTAGAGTTCAGGGGATGCATAACTATTTTTGTTTTAATTTCCTTTTTCAGCCTTCAGGGTCCACAGCAGCCCGGTTGGAACACATTGATGTTCCAAGATAAATATTTAGTTCTTGTTTGGGGTGAGCACTAATGTGCTTTTGATATTCTCCATCAAATTTATGGACAGAGAAATTACATATATACATGCCTACCCATCATGCCTTTCAGGGTGAGCAGTGTTATGCAAAGAGCAGAAAAAGAGCAAGAAGTAGTAAGCCAATTAAATTAAAGGCAGGAAATAAGACCACAGAAAATGAATTCTAATCAAATCTGGTTTACACCAATGATTTTCATCATTAGGGCTACGCGGCACTCTTAGATTCAGAGGCAAAAGCGTACTTCAGAATGCAGGGGACTGCAAAGTGGCACCTGTTTACAACTCCTTAAGTCAAACACATCTTTTCCTGGGATTGCACAGTAAACAGGAAGAAGCACAGCTGCTTTCACTCATTCAGAATGCTACCCAATTTTTTCCTCCAAATAAATCCCTGATTCTTCCATTATTTCCATTCAATGGAAATAAAGTAAAACATGTAACCATCACCAATATATGAATTCATATGCATCTATAACAATCTGGATGACATCAATTCTGTGATGGAATGGTGTTGTGAAGGCCACGCTCAGGGAGATAAGTGTTTCCTTAGCCCCTAGCAGGAGCGTGGGAAGTTTAAGAAGATGAGACTGGCACCACCCTAAGAAATTCATGGTGTTGTGGCTTGCTGGCTTGGGAACTTAGGTTCAGTCTGGAGAGACGGATGTCAGGTTCAGCCCAAAGAACTCCACGAGACAGTGCAAATTTAGTTCTGTTGCATTTATTAGCTTCCACCTCAAGACAAAAATCTCTCCAAACTGAACCTAAGTTCCCAAGCCAGCAAGCCATAACACCGTGAATTCCTTAGGGTGGTGCCAGTCTCATCTTCTTAAACTTCCCATGCTTCTGTTGGGGGCTAAGGAAACGCTTATCTCCCTGAGCGTGGCCTTCATAACATCATTCCATCACAGATTCATACCTTATGACATGCAGTACATTTTAGTCTTTTCATAATTAAACCATGACTTTGATTTTCCTATGTGTATTCATCAACTCTCAAGGTCAGATTACATGTAGTCCTCACTTAACTATGCTAATTGGGACTAGAAACTCCATCATTAAGCAACATGGTCATAAATTGAAAAATCACGTGACTGCACTGCTTTGCGACTGCAGTTCTGGTAGTCCTGGGTGCTGTCATTAAACAAGGACCGTGTAGGTCATTAAGCTAGGTCCTCATGTGACCATGACTTGCGACTTCCTGCCAACTTCCTCATTGACTTTGCTTGTTGGAAGGCAGCAGGGAAGGACAGATCATGTGACTGTGGGATGCTGCAACAGCTGTAAGTACAAGGACCAACCATAACTACCACTCATTCAGTGCCATCATAAGTTTGAACAGCCACTGAATGACTGGTCATTAAAAGAGGACTGCCTATAATGTTCACTCAGATCTAGTATATCCTTTCCAGTCCCCTAAGCTTCACAAGCACACGAAATAGCTACTTTCTTTCATTTAATTGATTAATTCATGTTCTTAACCACATACTCCTCTTACATTCCTTTTTTTTAAAAAAAAATTATTAAAAGGAGACTTTACATAGATTTAAAAAAACTACAGAAACATAAAAGAAAAAATAGGAGAAGAAAGAAAATATAAAAGGGTAAAATTTAAGATTAAGATAAAAGGAAAGGATCTTCTTTGCATCAGTTACAAGCATAACAAATACCGTCTCTACCCCCCAAATTGCATAACATGGTTACCTTCTTCCCACAGACAAACACTTTTAATCAATAAATCCCAAAATCACCAGTTCATTTTTGTGCATTTTCAGAAAACATCTATAGAGTCTTTTGAAAAGGTAATTGTAGTTCCCTCATTAATCAAATAAGTCAGTTTAGCCATTTCTACAAACCACTCCTCTTATATTCCAATTAGCAATCTTTCTACGGCATGGTTGTCAACATATGAGCCCATGAATTGACTTCCACCATCCATCATGACTTTAGTCAATCGAAACTTTCACACAATGTATTTTAGAAATATTTGGGGGGAAAAATATTATTAGGTATCAACTTTAGGACTGTAGACCAAAGGCAGGCAACACTTCAGAAGTAGCACTGAGAATGTTTGAGCAAATGAGATCATGCTCAGCTGCCTTTCTCCTCATGCTTTCCTGCTCTACTTCAAACATGCTTTCTGATTTGTGCTGGCACTGAACTCCTTCTGATTATTCTCCATTTTCTATCCAAGCTCTATCCAGAAGCTTTATTTTATATTCTAAATTCCAATGTATGTAAATGTACATTCTACTTTAGTTATAATGGAATAGCAGAGCAAAAGAAAAGCACTCTCCTTTGAAGCTATCGCTTAATGAGGTTACATTTTCACTTGCCTCGTGAATACTAGCAGTAATATTCTAGATGGATTTGACCCCAAAGAAAGATTGCTCTGTGAAAGTAGTAAGCTATTTATAATGAGTGGACATCAAGTGTACTGTATTTTAATGTTTTGTGTGCATGTGTGTGCAATTTTTTAAAAAGTCACACTACTGTGATTTAAAACAGAACCTTAAATTCTACAGTAGTGCCACTATACTTGGGATTTCTGTAATGAATGGTAATATTAGTCTCACAGGCATGATGAAACATTAGAAAATAATTATTTGTTGTTTGTCAATATTAGTTCTTGATTTTAAGGCTCAATCAATCTTATATTAATTCCATAAAAGCAATTTTGGGGGCTTACTAAATTTTTCTAGAACTGCTGCAGTGTTCCCAGTTTATAGTTAGGAGTTCAGGAACAGCAAGTTAACCCTTTAGCTGAATTTTGTGTTTCCACCAAAAATTGTTGCCCTTCTCCTTGATCTTACTAACAGTTTTGGAATTGAAACTTGATTTGGTATTAACAAAAGCTTTCAAGTTAGCAGAAGCTTTGGGACAATTTTCAGAAGGACTGTGGTACATAGAGAACAGCTATCTCTTTTTCAACTCCCATGATTTCAGTGTTCCTATTAGATGCTATTTTTTTAGACATGAAAACAATCTTGTTGTTTTCATTCCTAAAAATACACACACACATAAAAGTGTAAACCTCAATTAACACTGCTTTTCCAAATATAATTATGATTTTTTTTTCTTGTTTCTCTGAATATATATTACACTATACACTCTTGGCCATATATTAACCATGGTTTAATAAATAACTCATAGTTGTTAGTATTCATTCACACTCTATATTATGAATTATCATTGGCTTTTATATAGCTTGATTTATATTCCATATCTCTTCTAGGATATCAAGGAAATGTACATAGAATTCCCTCCTCCAATTTTCCCCCCACATCAGCAACTTGTGAAGTAGGTTGGATTGAGAGTGATGGGCCCAAAGTCAGCCAGTGAGCTTCCATAGTAAAGGCTGGACTTGAATCTGGGTCTCTTACCTTTTGTAGTCCAACACATCAACCATTAACCCACAGTGCAGTGGTTACCAGGCGTGACTGTCAACAGACAGGGATCTTCTGAAGATCAAGCATGATTGATCACACTTTCTTCTCCAAGTCTTCCAGCAGGCAACTTACAAAATCTGATCTGTTTCTTCCATTCAATAAACAGGTGCAAAGTTTTAAGAAACTTAAATGCTTGCAACTCATAAAAATTATCACCTTTGTGGATTTTGGATTTTATCATTGAATTATTATCCATTTTTATTCCAAGGAGTTCAAGAAATTTTATTCTAATAACACTTTTATGGGGCTGGTAGGGCTGAGAGATAGGAGACCAAGGAGGTTAGTGAGCTTCATGAATGAGTGAGGATTTCAACCTCAGAATACCCAGGGGCATTCTAACCTTAACCAGTATACAGTACATTGGCAGGGTTTCATACTACACAGACAATAGTTTGTTTTTATTATGATCTCTTGAATTAATCCACAATATCTGGGTTCTCACAAATTGTACCATGCTCTAGAGAACACAATACAGTAAAATCTTGATTTAATACATTGCCATTTAGTGGATTTTAGATTCAATAAAAAATCTGGATTCATGTATCTCCCCCCCCCCCCCACAATAATGGACAAAATCTGGATACTTTATATTCTTGTGGATAAGCTGAGAATTTTAGGTGCCAAAGTACACCCCCAAAAATTGGGCTTGGCTTATCTGCAGATGGGCTTATTCAGGAGTATATATGATAGGTTTTCCCTCAGCTTTTTTAAAGTATCTGTATACCCTCTATATGCTTGCAGATAATCACATCCCTGGATAAGCAGACCCTTGATTTTTTTAACCACAATATCATGAAAAATGTGTTACCTGTGCATAAGCCAATTGTGAAAATTAAAACTTACAAAAATGTCAGGCGTTCGCTTATACAGGTAGCACTCGTTTAACAACTCTAAACAGGACTGGAAATTCCATTATTAAACAATATGGTCATAAGCTGAAAAACCACATGACCATGCTTCTTAGTGATGGCAGTTCTGGCAATCCTGGTTGCCATAGTTAAATGAGGACCACACGGATCATTAAGTGAGGACCTCACATGATTGTGACTTCCAACTTTCTGCCAGCTTCCCCACTGACTTTGCTTGTGAAAAGCTGGCAGGGAGGGTCACAAATTGTGATCATGTGACCGTGAGACACTGCAACGGCTGTAAGTATGAGGTCCAATCATAACTAACACTTGTTCAGCATAGTTTGAATGAGTCGCTGAACAAGTGGTTATTAAATGAGGACCACCTGTACATGGATGGGTTTATACGCAAGTATATTCAGTAATTTGAAATATACTGGGGTAGATTTTGTACATAAGTAAAGTTGTGTTTTAATTTACTTGCAAAATTTGCATTATTTACATAATCACAACTTGTAAATCACATTATTTGCATAGTTACATAAGTACAAGAATGATGTAACTTTATGCAAATGCCAATGTTACATAATGATGTAAATTATGTGAAGGACCCAGACCCTAGATTGAACAGACATTTGGATTTTACAGTCACCGCTTTCCCCCCAAATGGTCTGTAAAACCAATATTTTACTTATTCTAATATAACTCACTAAGCCAAAATTGAAGCTTCTATGATTTGACACATGCCTGAATCCTATCACCTCTACTCCTGTAACCTCTCTATTGTAATGCTGGCTGTCTGCTATCTTTTTACTGCTGGAAAAGAAAAGGTGCAAGAGATTCTGATTCATCTTATTTGAAAATGCCACTTTCTTTTATTTTTTATGTAAGGAGTTTCAAAAACAACTGTTCATATTTACCATATATGTTACATGAAATTTAGAAGCCATTATGTAACAAAGAATGGGATATGCTTATAATATCCAGTAAAGTCCATAGATATTAATCACGTCTTTTCATGTTAAACTGCAGTTCATCTGTAGAAATTATCTTCTGGGTTTCCATGCTAAGTCATAGCCTGTTTTAAAAAGGGCTTGTTAAAACCCAACATGGGTTTTAGTGCAGGGTGTGAACCCTGCCACGGAACATAGGACTTATGCCAGTTAAGGGGATGAACGATTGATAATATTAAGCCCAAATTAAGGCTATCACATCTAGACTGCAAAAATCCAGACAAGAGCAAAGATACAGAAAACTACTGTATCTCTTTGCTCTTTTGACTACTAGTAGTTATGTGAATTTTTCAGCACAGATATGGTTGCCATGTTCCAAATGTAATCTTTCTGTGTAGCTGTAAATTACAGCACACAGTCCTTTTTTGATTGAATGATGGCACCATTAAAAGAAAGCAAGCAAGAATGAAAAGTTGCCCAAACCAAAGATGATTGTAGCTTTTTGTCTTGGTAATGATGAACTAATGATCACACTAGATATTGCTGTCGTTGATATTAGCAACATTCCAAATATGTGTATTTCTTGATTGAAATAAACTGTTGACTTCTCAAGTACATTGAACAACAAAGCTTCCTAAATTCTTTTCTACTTATGACAGTAGGAGGGAAGGAAGGAAGGAAGGAAGGAAGGAAGGAAGGAAGGAAGGAAGGAAGGAAGGAAGGAAGGAAGGAGGGAGGGAGGGAGGGAGGGAGGGAGGGAGGGAGATATTCAAAGAAAACTGGACAGATGAATAAATTAATTTAGACTTTTGCTTTTTTGTTGCAGATGGTAGATAGACTATGCTTATACAGGTAGTCCTCAACTTACCACCATTTGTTTAGCAACCATTCAGAGTTATGATGACACTGAAAAAAGTGACTTACAACCATGGTCACATGATCAAAATTTGGGCACTTGGCAACTGGCATGTATTTACGATGGTTGCAGCATCCTGGGGTCACATGATCACCATCTGCAACGTTCCCAGCTGGCTTACAACAAGCAAAATCAATGGATAACTGTGTGATTCACTTAATGACCATGTGATTCACTTAACGGCCATGATAAAAAATGTCATAAAATCAGGTGCGGTCACATGATGCCTTGCTTAATGACCGCACTGCTTATGATGAATTTTCCAGTCCCTGTTGTGGTTGTAAGCCAGGGATCACCTGTATGCTCATTGCAGCACTATTATTTTCAATAGAAGAGAATATCTGTAGCTCAGGGTTGAACTGTGGAGTCCTTGGTACTCTCTGAGCTTGGTTGTTTGCTTGCAGACATTTCATTACCCAAGTAGGTAACATCATCATGTCTGTAAGCAAACAACCAAGCTCACAGAGCACCAAGGACTCTACTATCATTTTCACATACCTAACTGCTCAATAAGATTTTGTTAAAAAGCAGAAACAAAGTGCTAAATAAAACTTACTCTCTTAAAAAAAAAAACAAACTTAATCTCCCTGAATTGGAGTAGAGTTTATAAAAAGAAAAGATTTCTGAGTAATGCTATGATCTAATCAGTTAAACTCAATATTTCTAAAGAAATTATGACTATATATAAAAATTGTATTAAACACTGAAACAAGACTACTTAGTACGATGGAATCAAAGAGAACTGCCATACTCTATGTGTATAATACAACAGTGTTAAACTAATGTAGTCAGAACGAAGAATGAAAGATGTGCCTAATTTCTTAATTTTAGCCGCATTGTGTCAAATGTTTTATAAGTCGTGGTTAAAGTGCCCAGCTAGGCCTACTAGACCTGGGATGCAAAATTCTAGATCACCATATAATGGCAGCAAAGAATTAGAATTCTCTGTCTCTAACCTCTTTCTTGCCATCTAGAAGTTGAGATTAGAGCTACAAAAATCCTAACAACTAATAGCAGAATTTCCCACTTTTCATCTTCTTTCATCTTGTTAGAATTTTCACCAGTTCAATCAGACAATTGGCTCTGTTGAAGCAGGAAATATGAAAGGCCACATGAAGGGAATCTAAATCTTAGGAGATAAGAATATGGCGCCAGAAAAAACAGTTCACCTAAAACAAAGCTTAAATCCTATTTTCAAAGATGTGGGAAAAGACAGAATAATGGGCAGAAAGCAGGAAGTCTTAAAATTGTTTATTTCAGGATGGGAAGGATTATTCAGAAGAGGTTCAGAATGTGCTAACATAGCAGCTTTTTAAAATAGCCATGTCTTTTTTACAGACTTCTGCATGAACCTATAAAGAAAGACACAGATCCTTTAAGGAGCTGACTTCTTAAAACAGTCACATCTTTGCCAGCTAGCATGCCCAAAATGAAGGAAATGGTAAAAATGATCAGGAGAGCACTAGGTTATTACAGACTACTGGTGCTTGCCCTCTGTCTAGTAAATACATAACATAAAGAATAGGTACATGAAGTAATATAGAGGAATTAAGATGTGATGTCTGTTGATTTAAGGTATAACCTGCTGAAACTGCTGTTGCACAGGCTCAATTAAAGGTTCCATTTCATACTGTTTAGTATATGAAAAGTTTCACGCCACTTTCAGTTCCTTGTCCCTGACTGGAAATTAATTCCAAACAGATTTGAAGAAGGAAAACCAAGCTGCACTAAGCTGTTTTCCATTTTGTAATTCAAGATGGGAGGTTGGAGAAAGACTTTTAAGAAAAAGAAATGTAGAATAATAACATTATCCTGTGCTATTTTTTGGTCAATGGCCAAACAATTTGCCTTCATCCCTGTGGAGGTCAAAGAACTCACGAATTCGTTTGAGAAATCCAGTGCAACAGTAAGGAAATTAATACTGCAAGAAAGCAATCATGATTAAAAAATAAATAAACTTCCCATATTGGATTTTTCTCTAAAAATGATCGGGGAAAAAAAGGTCCTTAAATTAACTTTTTTTTTTTTTTTGCTTTAAAATTAATAGCTTTATGCCACCACACAAAGCAGAGCTTGACAATTTACTGCAGCTGTTTTATGCATGATGTTATAAAACTCCAAATCCTTTGCAGAAATCCCACAGAGCTTTGAGCTAAATTTTAAAGCTTTATCTTAAAAGCTTACAGGTCCCTTTTGGGCTCTAGTATTTCAAGGCAATTCCAGCCATCTCCCTCCCCACTCCCCTTCTTCTGTGCTGCTAAGAAAGCAGACCATCTTGAAATATGCTGGCTCTTTAATATATATTACCTTGGGTGGGAGGTGGGGATCACACCATTTGGTGGCATTAACAAGAAATCTGGTTTTAAATATACTGAAGTAGAGAAGCGCAACCCAGTTCTCATAGCTGATGGCAGGAAGGGTTCTTTCCTTGGTGGTTCCCAAAAGAAAAGTGTCATATTAGGCAGTCATAAAGGAACGGAAAGCTAGTATAGGATGCAGGCAGCTTTAATGGGAAGAAATGCATTATAATTCCCTCCTATAAAGCTCCAGGCCTCATAAACTTTCATTCAAACCCTCTTCTCTGACAGTGGGGGAAGTATAACACCTTGATTCCTAAGCTTATCACAGATACTAGTTGAAATTCCACCTCCAATATATGTTGGAAAATTACCCAGAGTAATTTTGAGGCAGTTCCAAAGAGAATGGCCTTTGATTATTCCAGCTTTAACCTTTTTATGTGCATGACTGCAGCAGAGAAGAGATGGAACGTAGGACACCAGGTGATCCTGCATCCTGAAGGAAAAAATTTGGTGGACAGGAACGATGTAGCCCAGCCATACCTAGGCAGTAGAACATGACTTCTGTTGGCTAAGGATGCCTCGCCCTATTTCATGTCATGTGAAGGTCTGCTTTGAAAATGGGGCCATTGTTTTTCCTTTTTTTTAATGTTTATGTTATTTTATTTTATGAGGTTTTGAGAGAGGTATTTTTCATTTACATTTTGTGGAGGGGAGACTACTATTAGCAATACCCCCCTCCTAATAAGATTCAGAATTCTTATTTCATCAGTAAAGGAGCACAATGACCCAAAGTCTCATTTTGTCACGACTGCAGCTCCCTCTTCTGATAAAGAGACAAGAATGCAATTCTTTCTTTTCTTATTATTATTTTTTCCCTAACAGATGGAAAAGCAAGTGGAAAACAAGGTTGCAAGAATAGGTGAAGCCAGAGGTCTGTTTTTTTCTTTAGTCATTTTTGCAACTTGTGGGGTGAAATGGATACAGAGAGAGAGAGAGAGAGAGGTAGAAACTGATCAGATTTCTAGGAAGGTAGCAATAGAAAAAATAAAATAAATAAAATGTATTAATTTTTTTTTAAATGTTACCATAAAAGGGAGTTGCAATGCTTGCCTTTAGCCTCTGCAAGGTTAAAGAAAATGAGTATTTCTTTTGCAAAAATAAGCCCCCAAATTTTGTTCCCATTCCATGCAGAAGGGCACTACTGTAAAGGTACATGCAGCTAAGGTCACAGTTGACATAGACCAGTGCCGGCTAGGGAATTCTGGGAGTTGAAGTCCACACATCTCAAAGTTGTTGAGGCTGAGAAACACTGCTCTAGAATAAGAATGGTTCACAACACATGTAGTAGTTATGTCCTAGTAAGATGGAGGATTTCTCCCACTGATTCCTTTATTGCTATTTTATGGTTATTTTCTTGTCCTGCTATAGAGCAGGGCTACTTTGCTTCCTTCCTTCCTCTGTGCCTCTTATACTTAAAAAAAGAAAAAAGAAAGAAAGAAAAGAAAATAAGAAAGAAAGAAAAAAGAAAAGAAAAGGTAACAATGGTGCTTTTCTTCCTCTTCTCCTCTCCTTCCTCCCAACTGGCTGAGTTGAGGCCAATAATTTAATTTGGAGTATTTCTTCAAGGATAAAGACTCTGCAGCATATTCTGTCACCCAGCTAGGCAGGAATTGAAGCTGGGGCATTTATTTATTTATTTATTTTCCCTTTTATTATATTGTTATGAAACTTAATATATTGTTTCCGTACAATTATATTTATTAGCTAAAGTTTTTGAGATTCTGTTACTTGGATAACTTAGAGTATTGGGAATAAGGAAAAAGAAAGAAATATTCTGTCAGTATTAATTACAGTTTTGGTTATCATGATTATAAGCATTAAATTATTTGACTTTTTCATACAAGATTGAATATAATATTAAGAAGAGAAAACTACTGCAGATTACATCAAAGTATTTGTTGTACAAATGGATAATAAAGATTTCAGTCTTGAGCTGGTTACTTAGTGTTGAAGTCTCCATTATATAATTGTGAGATATAGATATGATAAAAGGAAAAAAGAATAGGATTTAAAAAAAAAACAAATTTATTAAGAGTTAAAACACCAAAAAATGATTAAAAAGAAAGAAAAAAGAAGAAATAAAAGTAGAAAAAAAGGAAAAAGAACTGTTGGGTTTCGAATAAGAACCAGGGGCAAGGTCTCATCAGGGTAAAATAATTGGACAGCAAGGCCTTTCTGCCTATTTAAATCTCCAGAGTTTGAAAACTTCTTGAAGGAGAACATTTGTATTAGAGAGAGAATGCACCAGCCTGCCAGCCATTCAGTGACAGTGAAGAGACAGTGTGTGAGGAAGATTTTTAAGGAGATAGATCAGTTGATCACTGCAGATTCCCAAGCATTCATATGATCCCTGGCAGGGATAATGGGAGTTTTCTGGAGCTGTTTGTGGTAAACATGCTTTTTTCTGCTTCTTAATTCATATCCCTAGCAATGCTTAGTTTGATATGATAGGCTTGCTTAAACTTTTTTTCTGACCTGAAATTAAGAGTGGAAGTCTTGTATTTTATAAAACAACCTATCCCTAGGCTACTTTGAATTTCATCATTGAGAGAGCAGCCAGCTGCAAGATGAAACATTTGCCTTGGGGCATCACTGTGCTCAAGGGGCCTGAAAAATTAAAATGGTGGTTGTGACTAGGCAGCTGAAGCCCCTTCTTTTTGTATGTGCATGCAATATTGATGCGTGTACAAAAGGTGCAGGTTTTGACCATCTGGTTGCAATCACCATCCTGATCTTTTTGATCCCACTGAAAGCACTGCTGCTTGAGGGGGTCCATCTACTGTCATTTTGAGAATGATTCTGAGCAGCTGAAGGTGCATAAGCTTCATGTTTTCTATTATCAGAATAAAATTACTTTACTGTTAAAATTGTGCATCTTCATCTCCAATCCACCTATCTCTGTACAAGGTAATGGTTCTGATAGCCAAAGTCTTGAAGAACCCTGACTTGCTAAATTTCTGACCTTGCTTCATACCATGTCATTACAATATAATCAAATAGCTTGGCATGATATAAAACAGCTTCCTATATTATATTTGTGCTCATATTTAAAACATTATATATAATTTTACACAAAATATCAGAGATAAAAAAAATAGAGAATAGAATATCTGTAACAGAGTGTATCTCTGTTCAGAATAAGGAACCCCAAGAATTGTAATTGTAAATATGTGTGTGTGTATGTGTGCGTGTGTGTATATGATAAGCTATGGCCATTACTTCTTTGTCAACCTACCATGGGAAAATTACTCACATGGAGAAACACAGCATTGGTGAAACAGTCCATAAAACATAAGCTTTGGGAAATGCTCAAGATGCACGTGTTCTGTATTATGCTGGTTTTAGTCTAGTACATTGACCAGGATGAAATCAAGTTTATTTTTAATTAGGGAAAAATCACTCTAGCCTGCAACTTAATTATGAAGAAAATTAAAGAAATTTCAAGGACTCATTTTACTGACCCACAGAGATCCAACACACTGGTATTTTTTGCCATTGAAGAGCAAAAAGGTTATTATGGGGAGCAAATGAACCATGAAATATCACCATTAACAACATGGCAAAAGAAAGCATTCTGAAGCTGTTAGGGACATCTTAAAGGCACTTCTTTAACAATGCCTAAAGAAGAGATGCATTTTTTAAAAAATGGTATTAAGAATGGATCATCTATAACATGAGGAATATATTTATATTGATATGTAAAGTGATAATCTATGAAAGGGTTTACATGAATTTCAACAATGTAGCCATCTTTGCATTTTTGCACAAGCAAGAATTTGGAACAAATATTCAACAGAAGACATTCAGGCTGGTCTCTTACCTCTAATTAAGGAATTAAAGGGCCCTTATACCTAAACAGACACATACAGGATTGATCTAACAGACTATTACAATTTTGCAGTAGAAATAGTAATATAACGGGTACCTTTAAAAGGAGAAAGCCGAGGAGGCTTTATTTATTTGTTAAATGACCCACACATCAATATTTAGCTTCTAAATAAAAGCAACTGTTTATTTGCTTACTTTAATAGGCACATGAGAGCCAGTTTGGTGTAGTGGTTAAGGCTTCAGGCTAGAAACTGGAAGACCGTGAGTTCTAGTCCTTCCTTAGGCATGAAGCCAGCGGGGTGACCTTGGGCCAGTCACTCACTCTCAGCCCTAGGAATCAGCCAATGGCAAACCACTTCTTAGCATTTCTTTAAGAAAACTACAGGGACTAGTACAGGCAATCACCAGGAGGAGCCAACACTTACTCAAAGGCAAAAATAAAAAAAATAAAAAAATACGTACATAGATTTCATAAACATTCTAGACTTCTGAAAATATTCTGTCATAGGACTTTCTAAAAAGTGTTCTTCATCAATTTCCCACCTTAAAGTATCTTGCAACAGACGCAGGGCCTTCTCTGTAACTGGGGCATCATCTGCCACTCTCCAGTTTTGAATATGGGGCCAAATATAACTAAATCTTCCTAGCCCCTTTCTATGCAGATGCCATGCTTGTCTGTTAGTCCTACAGTGCTCAGGAATGGTTAGAGTGAACTTCAGTGTGTCCAGAGCTGAGGCCTCCAACCCCAGCTTTTATATGGGTCCCATTTAAAAAAAACAAAACATGAATTTAGAGAGGAAAACTCAACAGTAACAGAGTTCAGGGTGCGTAGCCAGAGTAATCCCAGGGAGCTCAAATGTTCAGCATAGAGCCAAGGAATGAAAGAACTAGAGACGTATCTCAGTAGCAGAAGGAAGTAAGAAGGGGAAAGTTATTTTTAAGTGACCTGTTCTTCCATTTGTTAGCATTCTAATGAAAAAGGCAGTCCATCAAGGCAGATTGGCCTTATCTCCATCATTTTCATCAAAGTGCTGAGGCAATACCTATTCTGAATACCTTCACAAAGCAGACAATCCAGCTGAAAGTAATGAGAGGTGGCCCAACCAAATTCTGACTGCAACATACCTCACTAGTGAAAGAGACAAGGATATGATGTCTGGGCTGAGTAGCCACATGTATCTTGAATAGGACATGAGAGTAGGACTGCCACAAACACCACAAATGATTCTAGGCAACACAGATGGAGAAGGAGTGTTGTCCTGTGATCCATGTGACAGAAAAGAAACCAGGGAAGGATGAAGCCTACTGGCAGCACACACAAACATGTCCACACACAATTTTGGGAACCAAGGCCTAGAGAAAAGGATCAAGGACTGGTTCATAAGAATGAATTGACCTGGCTGGGATGACCGATAAAAGACTTTCTAAACTGAGCAAAAGTTCAGAACACCATGGAATAATGGGTTATTTTCTTGGACTTCCATTTATTTATTTAAACAAGGCTAGAATGAAATATGTATTCTTAATGGTGAAGAACTTAATATTATCTGATCTGTAAAAGATGACGCTTGATAGTCAACAAATCAGTATCTGTGCTTGGCCTATCTGATATCATTCCAAGAATATCTTGAATTACACTGGATCTCTTTGTAAAGATACTTCTCTCTGATTCCTGTAGGTGTTGTTGCATAAGCACTGAATATTTTTAAGGTACCTTCCTATTCCTGTTTCCAGATATTAGTCACATAAAATAAGTAAGGTTTTCTTCTACTCCTGCAATAGTTTCCTAATACTCCGAAGACCATAAGATGGTAATCACACTGCAATTTCATCAGTATGCATATGAGCTTTGTAATTAAAGTCAATATCCTTCAGTGAATGTCCAAATGATATGTACAATTATAAGAATTGCATTAATTTTATGAACATCAGTGCAAAGCAAAATTATTCTGAATGTAAATGTTGACATATTATTTCTTCAAAATTTTGTATAAAATATTGAAGGACTATTGCATTATGGTAAATATATTAATCTCTCCAATATATGAAAAGGAAAGTATGCAATCCAAAGGGAGTAATTTACATAACGGTGCAAATCATTGTTGGTTCATTCTCGGGAATCAATAGAAAATACATCAGTTTACATTAACTCAAGACTGGGCCAATTGTTCCCTTTGAATAAATTATTTCCATACATTTATTAAGACTGTGATTTATCCACTCCTATGAATGCATGAATGCAGTCTCAAACCCCAAGTAGCTTGAAGATATGGTATTAGTGAGGCTTTCTTGACCAAGAAAACCTTCCCATTTGAAGGAATTACCAGATGCATTGTCCATGTAGTTGAAAAGTGCTCCATTATGCCTTTCAGGAACCTCTTCCAAAAAGATGAATCCACAATTCCAAATGGGGCTATACAAGAAGCTGTATATAGTGAGAAGTTTTAGCTTTAGACACATATTTTGACATGGTCTAAAGAAGTAGTAAGCACTTTGGGGAGCCAGGGACAGTTGGAAGTACATGGTGGGCAGGTTCACAAAATGGCCATCATGGGAGACTTGTTTATTCACACAATGGTTACCATGGTGGTTAACGAGCATCCCCAGGATGCTCTATATTTGGGCTGTATGAAAATTCAATTTGGAGACTCAGTTTGAAAGCAATTAGACTGAAACTCCAAGCCAAATCAACTTTCTGAATGGGTCTGTCAGTTTGGACTGAAGGGTCAAATTGAATTGGTTGTGTCATAAGTCATCCAATAACGCAATGCTCCTTTGTGCATATACAGAAAAGCTATTTTCTTTAAGAATCTGACTTTTTGGATTCAGTGATTCAAAAATCTTAAATGAACCATGCAAACTGGATGTGATATACTCTGGACACTGACACCATTCCAGTGAAATCTTTACAAGGTCTAAAAACATTCCTGCAAATGAATTGAATAGTAGCAGCTAGTGTTTTGCTTTGCGGCAGGTCATTTTCTTTCATTTGCTTATTTGTTTAATTAGTCTTTCATTTTTTTTAAAAAAAAAGTTGCAACAGAAAGCCTAGAGAATGCCAAGATAAACCTGTGCAATTATATTACCTACCCCTGTTCTGGAAAAAAAGAAAGAAAAGAAAAGAAAAAAGAACTTTCTTTCAAAATAATTTTTAATGCAGAAATAAGACTGAAGGAATATACAAGAGAACAAATATGAAAATGGAATTAATCTGATTTGTTCCTCCTATGTCATGAATGTGGGACAGACAACCTTTCTGCAGCCCAACCCTCAGGTTTTATATTCTTTTTACAGCATCCAAGATATGAGAATGAAACAAGACCAACATTTGCAGCTCTTTTTTGAGGATATGGGGGTGTACAGATGTACTCAAAATAGATTTGCTAGGTTTAGCAGAGGTTCCCCCACATATTTAAGGGATTATTTCACACTTGCAAATTAAGTTGCATTTATATTGACACTTCTCAGGATTTTGATTGTTTATAAAGGTGCAACTTTTGGGAAAACCTTTTCAATTTTGAATTATCTTAGTTTTAATTTAATGTTTAAAAAACTTTTAGTATATTGCTTGGTTTGAATTTTGATAGCTGAATAAATAAATAAATGAATATAAATATAAAATAACCTAAATAAACTTATTATAGTAACTGAAAAGGTAAGAAAGTGTTGCTAGTTGCTAGATGGATAAGATCAAAGTGCTTACTTATAAGATTTTATCAATGGAAGTAGGGATTTTTTTAAAAAAAAGTTTTTGAGCAGTTCCAGTATAGATGTAAGGATTGCAGAGAGCTAGGTTTCCTTTCCCTTTAACTGGAGTAATTTAACTGAATAAATACATAATTATATACAATCCATGAAAAATATATTGTATGACTATGTTTGGTGCAGTTATTTTAATCCTGTAAGCTGCTCAGAGTGCCCAGAGTCACTTGTGTGAGATGGGTGGCTATATAAATTATCTGTCTGTCTGTCTCTCTATCACTCTACCAAGCTATAATACTCTAGATCTCTAAACATCTCTAATACTCTAGATGTTTAAAGTATGCTGGATTGTGAGTAGAGAGACAATAAATGGAAAGAGGGTATTCATGTTAGTGCTGACACTTTGTGAAATACAATCCATAGGAAGAATTGTCTGACACCTTCTTCAATGCCATCCAGAGATGAATAGGGGAGAGCATTTGATTCAGAGGTTTTTATTCGTTTGTGCAGATCAATAGCTCATTTTATGCTGTTATTTTGACTCTTACTGTTCCTTCCTTCCTTCCTTCCTTCCTTCCTTCCTTCCTTCCTTCCTTCCTTCCTTCCTTCCTTCCTTCCTTCCTTCCACAGTAGTCTCTAAAACATGTTTTCTTTCCTTTCATTAAAAAATGAGAGTAATATTATTAACTTTTGGTAGGGTTCTACCAAGGCATTCTTAGGTCACATGCCTACTTGTTTAGAACCATCATACTGTGTGCAGAATCAGGGACCAAGTCCACTGGAGTTGGGTGGCCAATAAATGTAAATAAATCATAATCATAATGAGCAGGCCCTGAGCGGAATCTTTATGCAATAATATTTATATCAAAAGCAGTACAGCACTGATACATTGCTAATGCTGTTTGCCAAAAGTTATGATGCAGTATTGTAACTGAACTTTTAGAAATAGAACTGTGATAGAACCAAACCAAAAAGGTGATATAAGATATAAGAGAAACAGAAGTGTTATTTAAAAAAAAACCTGTTGTGGTAAAACAAAGCAAGATTTGCAATATATGGGATCATAGTTTTTTTCCTTCCCACACCACCGCAAGCAGAGGTGCAAAGAGGTGTTTGAAGGGGCAGCTTTGTCATATCTCCTCATATTTCTATGGTGTGGCCTCCACTGAATAGTGAAGATAAGAAAACCAGAGTTCACATGTACTTCTGACTGCCAGTAAGACAGATTTATTACAGAAAGCTCCTGAGGGACCAATTAATATTACCAAGCTTGTCAAAATATGTGTACCATGAAGAATACCGACAGACTCTCAATATTCTAAGAATGCAAGGTCATAGAAGAGAAAAACACAAGGGGACAAACACAATCAGAGCAGAGAAAATACAATAAAGTCTGGATGATACATGCATCAAGCTCAGGCTAAAGACCTCCCACAATCACTAAAACACTTGATTTAGTGCATAAATCAAAAGAACTGTTCCCAATTTAATACTTTTAGGGAGAAAAAGTTTAATGTAGTTCAAGGCAAAATCTGAACTTGTTTGAAAATCCTACCCATTGTGATGTACTGAATAACTGTTGCTGGACTGTGACTAGGTTCTGGTCCTTCCTTAGCCATGAAAACTCATTGGGAGACTTTGGGTCAATCCTTCTCTTTCAGCTCAGTATACCTCACAGAGTTGTTGTGGGTATAAAATGAAAGGGGATGTTGTAGAAGCTGCCTTATACTCTTGAAGAACAGGCAGCCTGACAGATAAGTACAGTTCTTAAAATGAAAGATCCATTTTGTGGATCTTTTTGTGTTGCATAATATTAATATTCACATAAGTCTTTCCAAAGGATGAAGCTTGACAAGTAGCATAGAAATAGGTGTAGGAGTTTTGGAATTCAGCTTCTGATATGAAAACCATTGTTGAGATTATGGTGAGAAAGCAACCACAGAGCACTCTAAAAGAAACTGATTATTTGGGGCCCTTTCAGTTAGTGTTCAAGCTTTGATGTGGGACAGAAACAGCATTGGTCTGTCAAGTAAACTATCTTTGTTGGAACCTAGATGGGGCAGCTCACCCTTTGTGGTCCTTTTAGATACCACAATACCGTTGACTAAGTTATCCTTATGAACCACTTACAGGGGCTAGGGATTGGGGGCTGCTTCAGTGGTTCCACTCCATTTCTTCCTCAGTAGATATTCCAGTAGGTCAGACTTGGATGTTTGGAGTACTACAGGATTCAATCTTCTCCTCCCTACTTTTCAACATAAAGTCAATTATAAATTGCCACCCCAGGCTGAAATGGCAATGCAGTCAAGGTCTTGTCCCAGTGTTTGATGGCTGTTACAGTTTAGATGGGACAGTCCATGTGGTCCTGATCCGGCTGTCCTTTAGGAAGGCCTTAAAAACCTAGCTCTTCCAGCAGCCATGGGTTAGAACAAATCACGAACCTGCTGGTTTTAAGTGTTGATCTCCTCCAGCATGGTTGTTGTATTTATTATTTTATTGCCTTGTCAATTTTTGCTTTTAACACTCCTATATGTCACCTTGAGTCATTAGCCAATTGTGTGGACAAAACAAACAAACAAATAAGATATATAAATAAGAAAGAGGCTGAAGTTAAACCCAAGCAGTATGGAGTTGCTCTTTATATATCAGGGTTCTATGTCAGCACTGGAACTGTCTCTTGAAGGAATTGCACTTCCCCTAAGAAAGCAGGTCTTGGAGGCCTTCTTGAATTCACAGAAACTTCTGGATGGACAAGGGAGGGGGGTGGCCAGAAGGTACCAGATGCATCCTTACCATGAATGAGAGGAATAACTCATGCTTTCATCACCGCTCAGTTGGACTACTGCAACGGACTTTACGAGTTTCTGCATAATGGTGCTTTTAAAAACCATTTGGAAACTGCAGTCGATACAAGATATAGCAGCTCATGTGCTGACTGGCACTAAATGCCACGAGCATATTACACCGGTGATCCCGATATTAGCTGCCAGCAGGTTTATGGATGCAATTTAAAGTGCTGGTGTTAATCTATTAAGCCCCGGATGGCTGGATATCAGGATGTCTGCAGGGTTGCCTTCTTCAACCAGAATCAACCCATCCAAATACAGGCAACTCAGAAAAAACTGTTGGCAACCTCCACTACTGGGATATCAGAGTGATTGAGACTAGGGAAAGATGCTTCTTTTTTATGCCCCCACCCCACCCCCCGCCTTACTGTAGTATAGTTTACCACCAGAGATCAGGCTTGAGTCTAACCCTGTTGGCTGTTCAGAAGCAAATCAAACTGGAGAAACCTATTTTCAACTCCATATTCATGCCAAATATTCCATAATTCAGGGCCATTTATTTTCTGTACCTTTTCTCCAAATCAGTTTTCTTTCTGAGATTCATCCATTTCTCAATGATCTGCTCAAGAGCAGAAATCTGCTCTGTATACCCTCTACCTGTCATAGAGCCACACTGCACTTCCCAAATTTTGTGCATTGTCACTTTTTTACCCTTTCAATCCAAATACTGCCAAACACTTTCCCAGGCATACTAAGGAACCCCCTGTAGTTTTAATACCCTGTAGTTCCTGGATTCACACTTGCTATTTTTCATTTTGCATAGCAGCATTCTTCCAGTCACCAGGCACAGAGGCATCCTTTAAACACACATTAAACTAGTCACACAGCCACTCTGTAAGCAAACCACATCCATATTTTAACATTTCTCCAGTTTTCACACCTACATCTTCAGCTTTCCCATTTTTCAACATCCTCATAGTGTTTATGGCTTCCTCTTCATCACCATGTAGTTGGACATGAACTTGTCTAAAGATTTGCAGAAGGATGTCATGTTTAACTCTGTACCATGCAGAGGCTATGCCAGCTTCTTTTAATTTAGGGATTCAGTTTGGACAGGAGCACCTAAACTTTTGCATATAGCTACAGAAAGGTTTATTAGAAAATCTTGAATGCAATATAAACATTGCCTTTAACTGAACAAAATAGAGGATAATTGGATACTTTAGATAAAACCCATATGCAACTAAAACTTCAAGCCCGAAGGACAAGCAGAGGCTGAATTGAAACTGGAAAAAGGAAAGTGCTATACAAAGTACAGAATAAAGAAATTGATGGGATGGCAGGCTTATAAAAACAGGAACTAGGGAAAAAGAATGAGGGAAGCTAAATTGGCCTAATAGGACAGCAGCAGTTTATTAACTGCCAGCATTGTAATTTTGTTGCTTTTTTGGTTGAAGATTTAGGACAGCTACAACCTTTTGAGGGGCTGAAGTGTGATTCATTTTGTAGAAATGTTACGCAGCCTTTAATGACTACATATTCAGTTGACTTCACCATTCACAAAGCTCCTAGTAATCCTTTATAAGCACAGTTTAACTGAGATCTGTTGCTGCTTTACTTGTCCTTAATCTCTCTGTTAATCCAGCATAACGTTTTAGGGTCTCCATATCTGGGGTGCAGATATCTGACCATTAGATGGCAGTAAAGAAAGCTCTGGAGTCTGTGGCACTCTCTGACCTTGGTTGCTTGTTTGCAGACCTTTCATTACTCAACTAGGTAACATCATCAGTGCTCTTTCCTACCTTATCATTAAGCTTTTTCCTGCAATCATCATCATCATCATCATCAAACTCCTTCCTGCCATCTTGTGGTCATCTAGAGTTTTGCAGCCCAGATTATTTATTTATTTATTTGTTTGTTTGTTTATTTATTTGCCAAATTTATTTGGCTGCCCATCCCACACATGGTGACTTTGGACAACGAACAATAAAACCAACAACTAAAACATATTACAAAAGCACTTAAAATACTTAAATAATTCAACATAAATAAGAACAAGATTGTGAGTGGGTTAAAATCAGAATGTTATATTTGGTACAACTAATGTATATGGTAGCCTTACACTTACTAATTCTCTCTCTCTCTCAGACACACACAGATACACACACACACCGCCAGGACAAACTGGGATAGGGGCTATTATGTACAGGGACCAAAAAAAAAAAAGATGACAGCAAATCTTCAGTTTGTTTAAAATGGGAAACATTTCATCAGCTGAACTGCTTCTTCCCCTCTTGGCAAATTCAGTGAAATAAAAGGCAACATTTTTCTTCCCCAAGAATTCTTTATCTTGGGACAAATTGCACATCCTCAGACAGAAAGCTGTTTATGATTTTAAAAGTGATGCTTGCAAAGATTTGGCACTGTTAAATCTCTTATCCCAAAACTTGCACAATTAAATTAAGCAAAATATTTAGCAAATCTTGCCCAGTTCTTACACTTTGGTTTCACTACACGATTAAGGCTACCGTGGCAGGGTTACTAAAATCTAGAAATTGGCTAGAGTTAAAAGTCTTCTTTGCTGCTGTTTTGTGCTCATCTCGATTTTTGCAGTCCAGCTATGGTAATCCAAACACTATTGCTAAAGGGAACATTCTGTACCAGAGCAAGCAACTTGTCTTTGATGTCTTACAGGACAGGACTATTTTTCTACTGTCTACAAAATCATAATCATAATAGGAATTTGCTTTCTTTGGATGTTGCTTTCTCCAGCTTGCTGATTTTGAACTGAAATGATTCCAAAAACAGATTTTAAATAAACCTCTTTCTTCTTTCAACTGCTTAATTACTAAGGATTTCCATATGTTCATTATCTAAAGGAGAAAAACACCATTGCAATGTGATCTCTTTAATGACAAGTTGGCTTTAATGAAGCATTTCTTGTCTTGGGAAATCCCGTGCAATAGCCTCTCCTCTTAATGGCCTGGTGGTAGGTGAATTAATCAGTATCTGCAAGACATTTGAATGGCAGGAACAAAATGGAATTAGCCACTCTTATGCCGGAAGCTAAGTGGTTTGATTGGAAACCATTTACTATACTATATGTATTATACTGAGAATATATGTACTATACTGAGGGACTGGGTTTTCAACCGCTTTTTTAAATTGTTAATATGCACTCAAATCTATCAATTAAGCTAAGTTTCTTCTGATTGTTACAGACCTTGATTTTTTTTCCCCCTTTACATTTATGAGAAGTAGCAATATTCTCTGCCACTGCCTTCCCTAACATAAATAATTTCCCCATTTCAGCATCTTCTAGAGCAGCATTCCTCAACTGCAGCAGCCCCAGAACCATGCAACTCTGAAGCTGCTCGCCATGCCCTGGGAAACCACAGCCACCCCAGTCCAGTCCCAACACAGTTGCCCTCGCCACCCTGTGTTCTGCCACCCCAGCTGACCTCCACTGCCTTCTTGCTTCCATTGCTGAGGAGGTGTGCCTGGCCTGGCTGCTGGGTGGGCTCGGCTGGGCTGGGCTTCAGCTGAGAAAAAAAAAGGAAGCCAAAAAGCAGCGCCTGAGCTGTGGTTCATCCAAGCACCCCTTTGCCTTTGCTGCTCTTGGGTTTGTTTGTTTGTTTCTGCAGCTGAAGCCCAACCCAGCCTGGCCCAGCAGCCAGGCCAGCTATGCTTCGTCAGCAGCAGGAGCAAGAGGATGGCAAAGGTCAGCTGGGGCAGCAGAACACAGGGCAGCAAGGGGCCAAAAGGGCATAGATGGGGGAAATAGGCAGGTGGGGAGAGTTGAAGCACCCCTGCAGTCATAAGTGCAGGCAGGCTGCCAAGCGCCCGAATAACTGCGGGGGCAGTGCAACAGGTGTAACTTCAGGTACTGGCTGTAAGACCCTTCGTTCAGCACTGTTGTAACTGAAGAGTCACTGAAAGAATGGTCATAAGTCAAGGACTACCTGTAGTCCTTACCAGCTGCCTTATATTCTGGACAATGATCTGCAATTACTGATGGGGCTGAGCTTTGTAATAACCCCTCTTCACAATATTACTTTGAACTGCTAGTCAGCCAGATCAATATTCCAACTAAAGCCACATCCTCTGAGAATTTTTCTTTGGCTCAAAATATAATATAAACTAGATAATTTCCACACCACTTCTGGGACTATAGCTGAAGCAATGGTGTGGTATACTGTTCTCTCTCTCCTTCCCTTCTCATGTTGCTTTATGAGAAATATTCTCAGGGAAAAAAAAGAGTGGTGGGGAAAGAGGAAAAAAAGAGGAGAGAGAACAGGAGACAGCTGAACTGGATAAATATTTCATTGTTGGCTCATTTACCTTGTTTATTTTTCCATAAATTGGAACAGACAGAGAAGAAGCATGACAATCCATACACATTTGTGTGTTTTAATAACATGCATTTTTGCATGCACTTTTCCTAGCATGTGCATAGTTCGCATGAAGCATTTCTTAACACACACACACATACATATCTTTCACATATAATATTTCACAAATAGATGCATTGTATGCACATTTCCTCTCTTTCATATACATATTTCTGTGACTTACAAACTCAATCACATCATTTTGGACAATGTTGAGTTAAGCACACACCAATGTTTTCCAGCTGGCATACAGGTCCAGGAGATGTGAAAGCCAAACTGAAAAAATGGAAAGAAATGAATTTGTCTTCCTTTTTTAAGAGACAGAAATAACTTTCTCTCTTCTAGGAGTCGCAGGTTTGATAAGACAGCCCAAGCAGTCCTATTGCACTTTTGATGTTACCTAAGGAATGATCTGGTCTGCTTTCATTTCTAAATTAACAAAGAAATTGTCCAACTATTTGAAAAATACTTAGCATCCCTGATTTGATCTGGGGAAAGAGTTAAAGGGGACTCTTTCCCACTATGGGGAATTTATAGGGATCTTATTTATCTCTAACTCCTATTGCATCATTTGTGATATGAATCAAGAGATTGGAGATAGTCTAATGTGAAAGACCAAAACAGAAATGTTTTGATTAAAACATTTAACATCCATAAATGATGCAAACTTTTCCAGTGCAGAAGTAGATGTCTGAAACTAGTTTCATCCAAAATGAATTAAAATAAAATAAACTTACTAGAGACTTCCTAGTGGAACAGCTTGTGCTAATCTAAAAACTGAAGCTAACACAACAATATATTTTGGTAAGAAAGTACATGGAAGTTTCTGAAGAAGTAAGAAATTTATCTTTACTGGTGTTTGAACAGTTTGTAAAGGTTGCTTCTGTCAAATACAAAGGATCTAACAGGTCATGATATTTTAGGTTTCTTCCTTTCATTCTTTGCCATTTGCAGTTCAGCTAAATCACAATAATTTTAATAGGTGAGAAAACAGAAGCATTTTGCATTTGAAAAATAGCAGTTTGTGACGGTTCAGCTATAATGATGCTGTTTTGTTTGCTTTGCTCTTTTTTGCTTTTGCTTTTTGCATTAAGTATGTTCTGCTTTGCTTTCCCCCTGGCTCATTTGCAAGAGCAAAACTGCATTGAAAATACTGAGCTGATTAAAATTGAAATACAGTGATAAAATCACTGTAAATTTCTAGTTTGAATGATACTCCTACTTCTGGATTATCCTTCCAAAAATTACCATTCCTGTCAACTGATTGTTATTCATATGTGAAACTGCAGCTCTTGAACCCATTTGTATAAATGATTGCATGGCATTTCTCTCTCTTTCTTTTTTTTTCCCCTTACGACTTTTCCCCCACTTTTTTTTTTTTTTTGGTGGAAAGCAAAGCATAGCTTAATAGCCAAGGCCCTTGGGAACTTAATATTTTCTCACAATGAGTTGACTTCTGCTCTGACAACCGATCAGAATGAAAGAATACTTGATTTCTGATTCCCTTCCTGCACATTCCTGTGAGAGACAATCACCATTCTCCAAGGCTGGATGAGGCCAGTGCAAAAGGCAAGTGTAATTCCTTTAGTTATCTGTGAGAAAAGAGAATTTAGCAATCAATAATATTACTCTTTATTCAGAGAAACATGCCCTATTTATACACTCAGAGGTAACCACCATTCAAAATAATACCTCACTTTTTAAGAAAGTTATTTCATGAGAAGTACAATAAAGCAATGTAACGCAAAGCTTAACACATTATGCTAACATTATTTGGTATTCATAACATCCAACTATTTATGGTTGCCAGAACAGACTTCCTCCTCCTCCTTGATCCCAGTGCCCAGGGCTTAATTAAAGTTGGATGACTTTTAGCTCTCAGCATTCTGCTATTAGTTTAATTATGCCTTTTGTTTGGTGAAAAGTCTCAGCCATCTGCCCTTAGCTATGATGATCCAATGGGAGTTGTCCATATGGGTAGTTCATCTTTGTTGGCATGAGATGACTATATACAATGGGCTTGTAGGGTGGAAAGATAATTCTATATTATGTTTTTCAAAGCTAAAATTTCATTCATGCTTTAGTGAAATGGTTGCAATTTCCATTTTGGAAACACTAGCAGGGATGGGTCTCATATGAACATGAAATCAAGATCTCCTAAAGGTTCTGGTGCAAACCTCTTCAACAGAATAGACAAATAAGTTTATACCACCTTCACAACCCCTGTAGATGTCACCGAGGCCCTTGCAGAAATTCACACAAGCATGGCTGCTACTTGTACTGAGGTCTGTAATCCTAATAAAAAAATAATATGATGACACACAAAAATAAGACACCAAATTAAAATGAAACACAAAAACAAAATAAGACACCAAATTAAAATGAAACACAATTTGTACTGTAGAGGGTTTCATTTTCAGGGTTTCAAAGAGGTGCCTTGCTTCAACAAAAAGTTTGATTGAAGCATCCAGAAGAGGCTTTCATATTTCTAAACAATGGAACAGGGAAGCTAATTCACACTCCAAAAGTGGCTTTTGGGCATGTGCAGAAATAACTTTCTTTCTTTCTTTCTTTCTTTCTTTCTTTCTTTCTTTCTTTCTTTCTTTCTTTCTTTCTTTCTTTCTTTCTTTCTTTCTTTCAAAATGAAGCTTCTCAAGAATATGGAATGTGTCTACTTCACATACCATAAATAGTCTGAATTAAAGGTAAATGTTTAACAATGAGTAAGTTTCTAAAATTGAGGCCCCCTATCTTAGATGGCAGCATCTAGCCAATCTTGACTGTTCTCAAAAAAGTAGGATGAGAACTGATTAACATTTGTATGGGAGACCATTAGGGAATCTCAGTGTTAGACTTTCCCTGAACAAAATGACAAATCACCCCCATATTGCTTCCATGAAAACAACAAAGACAAGTCCATGTAGTCAAGAGGAGTCAAACTCAACTCAAGGGATAATTTTTCTTTATAGCTTTGAGATCGAGCCCAGATAGACTCTTGTCCCCCACTCCCCAACTCTGTTGATGTATTGTGGCATAACATAGGAATTTGGTTTCAGTCAATTTATTTAAAACTGTATAGAGGAATGGACTTTTGGTGTGAGCACTGTTTTGCTCCTGGAGGAAAGGGGTATTATTGAATCCATGGCACTGATTTCAGAAATAATACAGTGATGAATCTTAAATGATGAAATCATGCTGGAAAAGAAATGAACTTGAAAATGTTGCACAAATTGGTATCTAGGCTAATAATATATATTTTAGCAAGCAAGCTTTGGAAAATTAGCATGTATAAGCAGACACTAGAGACTTCTTTTCTAACTTGTACTTATCTGGCCATTCTTGTTCTTTTTTTTTAGTGCATGTTCTATTTCCATCTCAGGTTGGAAGCAATCTGAAATTGAAGGCAAGAGAAAATCCCTTACTGACATCTGGTTAGTCCTGGCAAGGCAGAACATATGGAGAATTGGCAGGAAGAATGAATTGGATGAGCTAGGAAGAGCTGGGGAGCAACAGACAGAATCTGTGTATCTGTTAAAAGGTTGAAAGCTGGAATCAGAAAACAAAAGCAATCAGAGCCAAATCCCTAAGAAGATATCTCATTGATTAGACAAAATAAGGATTCGAATTCATTTTTATTGTTCTTATTAAATACACTTTTTGTCCAAATGATAAGCTTTCTACTCATCTTTAAACTTTCCTTTTTGTCTCCTTGAACATTACAGAATTTTTGTTCTTGGTGGAATTTGTTGCCCAATAATCTTTGTATTGTTATTATTTCCTATATATCATAGAGGCCATTAAAGGAAATTTGACAATATGAATTAGAATCACTCTGCTATTAGGTTTAGATCAGGCAGATCCCAAGAAATGAATTTTTGGTGACACTGTGTGTAACCTTTCACTATATTTTCAGTCACTGACTTCTTAGCCTAATGCTGCTAGCCTAACTCACAAATAACATCAAGATTCTACCCACTCAATTCAGGGGAAAATATATAAGGTTCAGATAAAGAAATCGGAAGAAGACCAGCTGGTTAGGTAGTGCAAGATAATATTGTAGAAAATATTTTGCCCTTTAAATGGGGGGTGGGGGGTGGGGGACCTTTTTCACTTAAATTGGCAAGCTTGTCTGGCATAGATGAAATTCCGCCAGGCTTGACTCAAACTGGTAAGCTGCCAATTGGCTCTCTATACAGTATTCTGTACTAGTGATGCTGTTGGCACCATGTGTACATAGGGAAGGAACCAATGCAGATAAGGGCTCATCCAAACATCCTGTAGGAGCTATAGAGAAGGGGTGTAGCCAAGGACCAGTTTTTTTAAAGATCCATCTCTGGAAGATATGAATGATTCAAAGACTGATATATATTAACATGGCAAAAAGCTGCCAGGTTGGTGGAATCCACACTCAAATTTCTCTTGGGGGAGTGGACATGGGGAGAAGGGGAAAAAGGGATGCTGAAGGACATAGTTTCCAAGATTCTTAACCTAACCCCCTTTTTCTTTTCCATAAATCCACTAAATAGGATTCTGTGATAATGTAGCCTTGATTGTTGGTGACTGTAGAGGCTTGACAGTTGTGGAAGTACCTCAAGTTGGGTTGCAGCCAACTTGAATTTATTAACTTTTAAAAAAGAAATTTATTTCAGAGCATCATCACTTGAGATCCCAAATCAAATACATTGTATGCAACAAGGGTTCCCATCCAAAAAATATTTTTTTGAAATGTTTTCTCTTCCATGAGATCAATATTGCCATGTTCAGTCCTCCCACCCCAAAGAGATAGGCTGGGCACACCAGAGATCCAGCCTCCTCAGAGCCAAGATAATATAGCAGCAAAGGCAGAGTCCTCACTAACTGTATGGAGAGGGATTGGTATTGCAACAGACTTAACCAGCCAACTGTAGGTGAGCAGCATATCCCTAATGAACCTTAGTTTGTCCACACCAGGAGAAGGAAAACAACCACTACTAAACCAGAAGAACTAAAAGATGGCTCTAGGATGCCTTAGCAATGGACAAGAGATAAGATGGAGGTAAAAGCTTGAGCATGTATACAGAAAACTATATTCACCTGAGATTTGCTGTCCTCCCTTTATTGTTTATGTTCCCCAGCAGTACAGTCTCCTGACTTTCCTTCAAAGTCATGAGTGACAAACCTAAGAGATATTATACACCTTGTGGTTGCCCTTGGACAGTACCAGAATAATGGTAAAAAGAAGAAAAGAAGAAAGAACTACCTTGCACATGAGAAAAGCTTGCAGCAAATTCTTAAAGCCTGAAAATTGAGGAAAAAGTTCAGACTAGGCTGTTGGGGGATTGTTTTTTACGCACTGTCAATGCTGTCTTGAAAGCTTCTGTCAATTTTTTTTTTTTTTTAAGGAAGAAATTCAGCTATTTTTCTAATTAATGAATGGGAGGAAAAAATTAGTTCCCTCAAAATCCAGTCTTATCCAGGGTATAAACATTGAAGGGTTCATGGGAACTTGAGGATTTTCTAGCGGAGAGTAAATCTCTCATGTTTTCAGCAATTCAGAGTTTCTTATGGAAGAAAAGATGCCTATTATAATTCATTTCTAATTCTAACCTTGTTTTGAACTAAGGCAAAATCTTCCTCCCAAGTTTTGATTAGATCTGCACTTCATAAACGTCTTGCAAATCTCTTCACTTCCTCAAGCTCATCATCTCATTTAGCTATAAATGAAAAGGAAAGGAATCAAACACACCATGCTCTACTTTAGCTCTTCTTGATGTTTATCTTATTAATCAGAAGCTTGTCTCAGAGAAAAGATTGCTCAATAATATAAATCTTAATTCTTTTAATTTTCCTCCACTGTACAGTATCAGATGTGCTTTGGTTTCAGATGCAGTCCTTTAACCTGTTGGGTGTTTAGAAGAGCTACAGGCTCACCTTTCAGACTTTCTGTATTCATTAGACTGAAAAACCTCAGGAATGGGGCAAGCCTCGATCCTAAAAGTAGTCATAGTTTTGAACAAGTTGAAGGCAATCTGCTTGTGCTCTCCAACAAAATTAATTAATATGGAAAATGTGGTGCTGGGAAGAAAACTGTGCAACCATTATTAGTCACTGCATGAGTTTTCTTAACATATTGAATTATTTAATATTTCAGTTGGTTTTGCATGGGGAATCAATTTGTGCAGGAAAATTAATTTCAGACAACTCATTGAGATTTCAGTAGACATTGCTGTTTCAGGTATGTTTGTTCACTTATAAGGGCTAGAAATTCTGCTGTTGATTGATTGATTGATTGATTGATTTGGTTTTGATGCTGCCTGACTCAGCCAGCTCTGGGTGGCTCACAAAATAAAGAATAGCATAAAAACAGGTAGCAGGTAAATAAGAATACAATAAAATTAATCCAAAAGGGAATTACAAAGTAGTCAAAGATCAGACAACACACCAATCTTAAAGAAATAGATCCATCCACCCTACCCCGAAGCTTGGGAGAATAGCCAAGTTTTCAGGTTTTTCTGAAACCTCATCAATTGTTTTAAAAAATAGCTTGAATTGGAATCTAAATTCTCTGTAACTGTAGTACATGCCTGTAAAATTCATACAGCATGTTTATTGCCTTGAACTCTGTGTTGTGTCCCACCTTGTTGTACTCACTTGTTTGAAAGGTAGTCAATGTCCACTGTATATAGTGGACTACAATCTGACTATTTATTTATTTATTTATTTAGTGGACTTGTCCCCGCCCATCTCCCCACTATGACCTATGGAGGTGTCTGCAGGAGGAAGGAAGTATATGACAATAGCAGCATTGCACCATCATCACCCTTTCATGCATGTGTTCTAACATTATACGAAAGGGGTAGAGTTTGCGTCACAACCATGGGATACTTTAAGAAAAGCATCATATCCTGAGGACACTTCTGATAACACTTCCATACTGTAGCATGGAAATGCATTCTTTGTACTTTTGTGACATCTGCTGTGTGGCTTGGAGTTTTAATGCATTTTTAAGCCAAATACTACATTTTAGTATATATTATAGTGACTCTTTTTATATAATTTTACTGACCATAACCATAGTTTGAAATTATAGCTGAGTATCTGTTTTTTTTGTTTTGCTTTGTTTTTATTTTTATCATCTTTTTCTTTTGAACAGCATTTTCTCTTTCGGCAACAGCTCACAAAGCTGCATCAGAAGCAGCTTCAAAACTTCTTATGTATTTGAAAAATAAGAATGGTCCTAGAAAGGAAAGAAACAGAAACAGAAACAACATAGGTTATATAGATCTGTTTTCAGTTTTCTACCTTATGATATGATATATAGTTGAGACTGATAGATCCTGTTAACATTACTCCACCACTGGGAAGTTAGTCCTAACCTGAGATTGAGGAGGGAAGGCAGGAAGGCAGGCAGGAAGGCAGGAAGGCAGGCAGGCAGGAAGGAAGGCAGGAAGGCAGGAAGACAGGAAGGAAGGAAGATTTAATGAGCCGATGTCAAATATCAGGTATCAGATGGAAACACCAGTTTGGTACTTGAGCAGATGGATTCTTTTTTCAACCTTAAAAAAACCCCCAAATTTCTTCTTTTACTATTTATCCTTGCTATATCCTTGGATATATCACCTCTTTCTGCCTGGAATATTTTCATTGAGATATTGCTATATTTTGGATTCTTTACTCTGAATTCTCCTTAGAATTTCTAGAAGTATTTTCTCTATAAAGTATTGGTCAGCCATTTTATTAATATCTATAATTCTCCAACATACAAAGAAACAGAGAGAAGGGTGCATATTGAAAAGTGAATAGTTTCTAGTGAGTAATTGTTCCTTTCCCTTCTAGCTAAATGATGGATGAGATAATGCTGCAATATGAATATCTTTCTTCACATGGGTGTTCAGTTAGGGTACCGATGAAGTTACAGACAGAAATGTTGTCATGTTTTTTAATATACCATTCCAACTGCTATTGGTCTGGTACTATGATACAATAGCAACTGCATCTCTAGTACCAGAAATAGTAGAAAGCAATGAATCCAATTTCAGTGGATATTGTTGGCAGAGAGACACTGGTGGCTATATTACATTATGAATATGAAATGGCAAGTAAGGTGGACATCACAGAACAAAAATTGGGTTCAGTGGAGTAAGCAGGTATCTGGATTTATTTTGGGATGGTACAAACTGAGTCAAGTGAAGAAATGAAAGAATACTGCTAGAAACACAATGTCTTTGCTTCCTTGAGATGAAATTAACCTGTGAAGTTCATTACTTCAAGACAACAGTGACTAAAGAGAATCAGAAATATATGCCAAACCATTCCAAGTTTTAATTTTCATATCAAATACAATTAATGGTACAGAACACCACTGTTTCAGAGCATCCCCTATTCTACTGGCCTACTTCATCCTTTCTAGTATGTAATAATGCACTCCCTTGCAAACAGAACACAAGCTGAACACTGAAGAAACAACATTCTCCCAACCCCAAAGCAGAGACCTATTCTTATTTATTTATAAAGTTTTTGACTCTTCTTTCATAGGTAAAAACCAATCCTAAAGTGGGACTTAAAACTGTATCAAGGGTACAAAGGCTCAAGGGCTGTTTATTTAATAAACTTCAATAGAACTATATGTCACCTTAAACCAAATGCACTTTAAATAAAGAGTAAGGTTTATCCTGCCAGATGACCACTATATGGCAGCAAAGAGATACCAGGAAGTCTTTGTTGCCATCTAGAGGAATCTGGTAGCCCAGATCTAGGTTCATTGTCCTGCTGTCCAGTGCCTACTTATCTGTATTAAATATAATTCTGCTCAATCCAAACCCCTTGCCTCTGATGTAATTTGATGGCTAGGTAGTGTTGGACCCTATGTTTGAGGCCCAAAGTGGCATTAGGTACAATCTGTTGCTTATCTGGGCATGTATGGATGCAGCCATTTCCTTTTCTGTGAAAGATATAACTTGTCAGCTGGCAAATGTATGAAATGTTCACTTACCTATGGACAAAGTTTGTTTTGCAAGTACTATTTCATGCACCAGAATTCAGCTATAGATTTCTAGATCAGATTCTTTTAAGATCAAAGCAGCAGGCCCATTTTTGGAATTTTTTTGGGGGGGGGGATCTTTTCTCCTGGGAACATTTTCCAGCTTCGCTTTAAGTAGTTAAACCTCTCCTTTCAAACCAGTGATTGAATGAATCTTCAGGGACTCAAAATGATTCAGTTATACCAGCTGAAATTTGGCTACACAACTGTATCCTACAAAAGTCCTGTCTTTTTTTACATCTGGGACCCCTCTCCCAATTTAGTTATTGGCAGTTGTATTTATTTATAGGGGCAACAGAAGCTTTCTTGTCATTATGATAAGGCCTCCCCATGATCATATATGCTAGTTTACCAAAATGACTTAATAAATCGAACTGTGCTATAGCATGAGGCTCATTTTCCTTGTTACTATTTTGCAAAAGGGAAACTTCTCCTTGTCAACATGCTTGTCAAATCCAGGCTACATTACTTTTGCCTTCCCAGCTAGGAATCATAACAACACCTGGGGAGGGGTAGGCAAAACTGAAGAAATGTTTGGTAGTTTTACATTTGTACAGGCTGTTAGACTGTAACTGATATGTATTAATTGGAAGTATAGATGACAGCTTGCATCACCTTTTCCAATAGGGAAGGAAACATCAGAAGCCACCAAGATTCAGGTCTGTGAAAAGAATTGAATCAAATATGATGAAGTGTGACTTCAAACATGGTACCATACCTTTGTACTCATCATTTACTAGAATATATGGGAGATAATATATATATTTAAAATAAAAAATTAGTGATTTTAAGCTGAAAGAGTGAGAATAGTGGTTGAATTGAAATGATTGCTTGTCACTTTAAAGAGGAAAGCAAGTACCAATTCAAGCACATCTGTAAAAACATTGACAATTCTAATCAAGGATAGTCATGTTGATTTTATAACACAAAATTCATGGCAGCAGGAGACTTTGGGATCTCTGAAAGAGATCATTCTTGGCCCATAAAACTTTTTAGGGGCAGAGAGAAAATCAAATGGAAAATAGCTTAGAAGTATTCAAAACTGTGCAGAAAGAAACTTATATTAAAGACACAGAGATCCAAGAACATTGCTTTGCTTGTTTTGAAAACAAAGCATAACACATTTGAATCCTGTCCATATTTTTGAGATCCTTGGTGCTTTATAAAGTTAAATTATGCTGGAGCAAGCCAAGAAGACTTGCTGCCTGAAGTGAAAAAGCTGCTGTTACCTCTGTTATCACTGATGTGCATTTTCTGAAATGAAGAAACCTGGGCCAACACCCAGTTCTTAAAGTCAGAGATACGCTGCCAGGAACTGTTATATTTTAACAGTTAGTCTGTTAGGAATTCAACAAAGCTGAGAAATACACTAATTCAATATGGAATCAATTTTAAAATTGGATTAATTCCTAATATCTAGCAGATGCTCCCTGTGTTATCAGATTAAGACGGACCCACTTTGACTCAAATGTAGGACAATACCTACTTGTTCAGGATAACAATATTAGCTTGCATGTTCTACACTGTACTGTGTAGTTTGAAGACAGTTATGTCACAGATAATATCCAATTCTGAAAGATCTGAATGTAAAAATAAATCTAATTCTAGGGACACAAGCCAGAACATGCATCTCTTTTTACTGAAGTAGTACACTCTCAGTGCAATGAGATATAAATTAGATTGAACATGGCTGGAAAATTCATTTCAGCTGGCTACCAGCTAAAATTGTATGGCCTGGAAATGACCCTTCTTTTACTTAGCTTGAGAGTAGATCTAGAAGTTAAGGGAGATAGAGGCACTACAACATTCTCATGTCAATCTCTTCACTAGGGCTATTGTGAAGTTTCAAAGGGGTGATTTGACTTGAAGAAGATTCAAGAAAATCATTCCATTTAATCCAATTAGATGCCTTTCTGTAGCTTTAGAAAAAGTTGAAGGTGATTCTGGGATCTGTATGAATTTTCTGGTGCTTTCTGGCTTTAGAGAGTTTTAAACATACTTGCGGTTTTTCATCCATTGATGGGCAATCTGAGGAGATGGAGATGTGATGGGGACACTGATACTGACACAAGTAGCTAACTAATGACTTTTATCACCTCCACAAACCTTATCTGAGATATTTGGATGTGTGCTAATCTGTTGTTTGTGCCTTGCTCTTCTAATAGATGGATACAGAACTAGATCAATAGTTAGATTTTATTACAAAGACCAGCATCACAAAAGGAACAAACTGTCCAAAATGAATACATAAATATACAATATAGAGCATAGCAAACTGAAAGGTATAAAAATACACAAATAAATGCTAACTGAATTAAATTTTTCAATGGTGCAAGAAGAGTACATGTATATTTGGGGGCTGAGAAGAGTCCAAACAGTTATGGCTATAGGATAGAACTTGGCTACCTTTCTAGAGGTTTATGTATGGTTGTCCACGAAAAGGAGTGACACTTTCCCCTCATCTAACCCACCAGAATAATTTTGGAGGAAAGCTCTCTACACCACCCAAGTAGAATGGACAATGCAGTAGCATACCTATGTCCATCTTAATGACTCCCAGCTGTTATGGATATATTTTGTCCTATGAGGTTGTTATATCTCCCTTTCTATCCCAACACTGAATGTATGGGATTACATCTCACTAAGAATAAGGTTGCCTGGTACAGCAAGCATAAGATGTTAAATAAACAGCTGTCACGTGTGATGGGTTTTCAGCCTTGGCCTGATCTAAAAGAAGTGGGGATAAAATTCTTATCATTCTGAAGATCAGAAACCAGGGCACATTGTTTCAGTTCTGAATTACTACCTTACCCCACCAGTGAAATGAAAAGCTGAATTGCTAAGCCATATTTTTTTCCTAACTGACTGGTGGCCATCTAGTACTATTAAGGAGGTGAAAGACCCTGGATTAAAAACCAGTTTGGACCAAAATCTGTGATGGCATGGCATATATGTTGCAAGTGAAACCAGCCCAGATTCCAGGCATAATACAAAGATAGCTACACCGGGAGGTGTTTGGCATATGGCTTTTAAAAAATTAGTAAAACCAAATTATATTGGAACAAAATTGATGCCTGTTCCACACCCTTTCCAGAATAATCTTGTTCTACAGTCCCTTTCAGAATGGACAGATTAATTTAAAAGCTTTTTGGACCATATATCAACCCCTCTGGTTAAGTGCTATATCTTTTGAGTGACAGAGATGAAAATGGTCAGGTCTCACTATTGAAACAAGTATAGAGAAAATTGTCATTTTGGTCCAGCATGGCATTAAAGTCACTGATCTGAATATTACATCTGAGTGAAGGTACAGTAATAGATGTTCCAGTAGAATAGCTAATTTATCCCAATTGTTCTTCACTAGTTCCAACAACCTCTATGGAGAGAGATAGGCAGTAGATATTAAGAAGCTTCCAAAATTCAGATTAAAGACCATGGCTAATGGCTGATGTGGATCTTCTGGGCTGTGTGGCCATGTTCTGGAGGTTTTGGTTCCTAACATTTCGCCAGCATCTGTGACCGGCATCTTCAGAGGACAGGAGCAGTTCTCTCTGTGCCTAGGATGATGTGACCCTTTTGTGGGTATTTATGGAGCAGCGATGGTTCCTGCAGGGGGGGTTATGTGGGTTAATGAGTGGCTGCTTGTTTTGGTGGTCAGAGTATGTGTGTATCTTCCTGGATATTAGGCACGGTTTTTGTTGAGTTGTTAATGAGTGTTCAGCTGTTAACAAGGCACCCTCGCTGCTCCATAAATGGGTGGAAATTTGAGCTTCAGCAGGATCCTGTTACTGTCAATTGCCCTTGGTAGCTATTTGAACTTTTCAGGTCCACCTGAGACATTTGACAGCATAGGAGCCAATTTAAGGGGGAAATTATGGCTTTCTAAGATTACTATCTTCCTTTATTAATATTGTTATCTCTAAAAAGAAGCATTAATTGTTCAGGTAGAAATACACATGCACTATTGTTGTGTTTGAAGAAACTAGATCATTTTTACAGCTTGATTATGTCACTAACTTTCACTACAGCCCAGAAATTTTTTTTTTCAGTGGGACTCCTAACACCTTTCCAATTCTGCCCTTAAAGCAGAAATTAAAAGGACTTTGGAACATATCTCATTATTGCCCACCTTTCTTTAAAAATAAAGGACACAGTTTTGGCAGGTAGAAGACAGTGATTAGCCATATGGCAGCTTCATTATCTTGCATGGCCCCCAAGGAGGGACCATGTCCTCTGACTGAAAGTAAGATATAGAGATGTTCTCCTTCCCATACAGTTCAAGGTGTCCTAGTGGATCATATTTATTACTAAAGGAGAATAAACTATTGTTCCTTACAAGTGAGACAATAGCAATATGGTAGCAAGTTCTTAATCTTCACCTGTTCTGGAGCTGTGGTGGGGATAGGTGAGTGGAGAATGAGCACTCTTATATCCAGAACAGGTTCCTGATCTTTTCTTCTCCTTCCCCATAAGTGGCTTGTCCAAACTGCTCATTTAACTTAAGCAGTGCTTCAAACACCAAAACAAGCCAGAACAGTAAGAAAACAACACTGAGAACTCCGTGGGCATCAAAGAAAAACACTGATATCTTAATAGCAACTTGGTATTTCCATTAAAGTCACCACAGTCAAGAGCTGAGTAGAAGCTACATTCAATCCTGACATCATGGGGAGCAGGGAATGAGGACAGCACTCTTTGTTCAGGTAGATTCACCTGAAAATGAGAGTCAGATTTATCTTGTTTGGACATTCCTATGTGTGATGCTCTACCTATTTGTCTAACTAGTAGCACAGTCCCTCTTTGTCTCTGTGCCCAGCCTTTCTCCTATTCTTCAGCACTGGGCCTCTTTTGAATTCTCTCCTTCATGTTAATATGTTGCTTTATTTCTCATATTGGTATTTCTACCTTGTCTTACATGGCATTTTCTTTGGTGTTTGGAACTGAGATAGTGTTTTGCTGCTAGACTGTTGTATATGTTATGAATTATTTCTTTATATCGGGGATATTATATACAGTACACAATAATGATAATACAGAATTTATAACATATTTCTCAGAGCTTTCTGAAAATGGTGCTTATGGCACATGGAATGATACATTCCAGGAAGAAGTTAAGCTTCCAGAGAGCTATATTAACAAGCTTGCTCATTCAGAAAATCAAGCTGCTGTGATGTCAACCTTTTTAAAAAAAATTAATTTACCACAACTCCTATACAGACTATCTTCTGTTCTCTTCTCCACCCTGCCACCCCTGCCTCAAAAGATGTGCAGGGAAAATATATGAGATGGGATAAATATATAAATTGGAATAATAAATACATAAACATATTTCAAAAATACAAACCCTTGAAACTAACTAGGAGAAATTTGGTAGTGTCTGTGTCCTCTGAAGGTTGTAAGACGAGCTATATTAGTCGTTGATAGCCAAAAATCAGATTGACTCTGATAGCACCTTTTCAGACTACCCAATTTTATTAAAAGAAATAGGGTTTTGTGAGCTACAGCTCATTTCATCACTCCATGCAGCTGATGAAGTAAGCTATAGCTCATGAAAGCTTATGACTTTTAATAAAATTGGTCCAAAAAGGTGCTACCAGTTTCATTCTCATTTTTGTCCTCTAAGAGGTTTACTTCCCTGTTAAAAAATGAAACAACTGTAAGTGGTTTTCTGCTTCCTTATTATAGCCTGAGGTTGAAGCTTTTATCAAATTAACTCTTGAATCAGTTCAAATCAAATCTTATTGTCTTTGAATCTCAAAGCCTGAATACAAACTGAATCTTGCTACCTTCAAACCTTAAATTTTGAATCAGATCTTGGCTGATTTGCACACCTCAACTCTTTTAGCAAAACAGTGTGAACTATCATTGACTTCTCAGACCTAAATTGAATTTTCATGTTTCCTGATGAAAGTTGTCTGGCAGAAGCCATCACTTTTTTAAACAAAAAAGAAAAATCCCATTCTACTCTTTCATGTCTTGTACACCCCTACTTGCAGCTATTGTTCTCTGAGACTCCTGCTAACTCCAGGGAATGGAATGGAATGTCTTTTTTAGGGAACCATGTCAGAGTGGCTGGCCATGTATGCTAATGTATTCACGCTCACCAGCACTGCATGACCAAATTCTTACTTCTTGGTTGCCAATGATTTCCACTACACCAGATAGATGGGGCCCAGCATTCCAGCAGGTGTCTGATAATTCATGCCATTGCACATAAGAGTATAACAGTTGCATTAGATGTGTGCCTAAATTCAAAATTTGTGCCTTTGCTCAAAGGCAGTGCAAAAATGTATTTATTTCAATACATTTCCAAATATGTGTCCCTACTGAATGTTTTTCTCATACAGTCTAAGCATATGTGGATCCAACCAAGGAAGTGTTATCCCAGTAACGTGAATGTGTTTCCAGTCAATTGCTTACTATGTATTTCTGTATTATTTCTCTTATAGAAGTGAATGACTGACCAGAATAGGATATGTTTCACATATATAAAAATAATCTATGTTAGAAAATAAAATCAATTACTGAACCTATAGTAGAGGATATATGTAGCTCAGGGTTAAATTGTTGGGTTCTTATAGACACACACACACACACACATACACCAATTTGATAAACAAAGAGATACCATTTATATAAACCTTTCTGAGATGAATTTAAGTGTTGTTTTTATTTATCGTGCAATGACGTTTGGACATAGCATTGCAAATCTTTCTTAGACAAGTAAGTTATACTCCACTAAAGTGGTTCAGGACCTAGGACTCTTAGAACTGGTCATTACAACAGTAATGCAGGTTTATTCAACTGAGTAATATAGACTTGGAAGTTTACCCTCAATCCAGAGAGCAACATTTCACAGTTATGTATCTAGCATTCAACTAATATCCTTTTCCTGTTTACAGAAACTAGGTTTAAAAATCAAGACAGTCATTAGATAGAAAAGAGGTACAGAAAATGTTAAATATTTGATGTTATCTAGATTTAACTGGATTTTTTTTTGCAGCCCAGTATGTCCCAAATGCGGTCCTTCACCAAAACACTGGTATAATTAGAGGTGAAATTATGCTGTGGGTTAACACTCTAAATTACCAGCTAAAATTCTCCCTCTCTCCACCCCCCCCACCCCCCACAGCTTCTGGATTAGTATATTTAATTTTAGTTGACAAGTTTACCACCAGGTGGAAAGGATCTGTTATGCAAGGGTTGAACTATTATGGATATTCACAAGAAATACTATTAGCTTTGGGTTTTGGGGGCCAAGTTAGAGGTTTATTAACATCCTCAAAAAACTCGAATAGATTAATCAGATTGGACCTTCTCTTAGTGAAGCCATGTTGGCTATCCTTGAGCAAGGCCTGTGTTTCCAAACATTTGAAAATTATAACTTTAATAGCAGTTTCCACTATCTTCCCCAGGACAGATGTTAAGCTAATGGGCCTGTAATTTCCTGGATCTCCCCATGAGCCATTCTTAAAAATTGGAGTTACATTTGCCACGTTCCAGTCCTCAACTACAGAGGCCAACTGTAGAGACAGGTTGCATATTTCATTTAGAAAGTCCACAATCTCAACTTTAAGTTCCTTAATAACCCTTGGGTAGATATAGTCAAGGCCTGGTGACTTCTTGTTGTTCAGTTTATCAACAAGACCTAGCAATTCTTCTCTTTCACCATTATATAGCTCAGTTCATCTCATTCCCTTCATAAGAAGAGATTAGGCTTAGGGATCTCCTCCAATTTTTCTTCTGTGAAGATGGAAGCAAATAATTTGTTCAGCTACTCTGCAATTTCCTTTTCTTCTCTTAGCACACCTTTGACTCCTTCTTCACCCAAGGGACCAATGGCCTCCCTGGCTGGCTTCCTGCTTCAAATGTAATTGAAAAATCCTTTTCACAGTTTTGGAAATAAGCTCCTCAGGTTTTTTTTTTGCCTCCCTCACCATCTCTTTGCATTTTTTTTTAATAATAATTATATTAGAGTTTACAAATATAAAGATAAAAGACTAATACAAACTAAGAAATATATAAAAAGTAAAGAAAAAGAGAAGTGCAAAGAGATAGAAAGAAGAAAAAAAAGAAAAAGAGAATATATAAAAGATGATTCCCCCCTCCCTCTGGACAAGTATAAACAATTTCAGTAACTTAACACCTTCTCTAGTATTTCAATAAAAGAAAAAAGAAAAATATCTCTTCTTCCCATAACTCATCCCTTATCAATAATCAAAGTATAAAAACTCATCATTCAGTCCTAATCAGCAAAAGTCTATTAAGAGCTATTTTAAACTAAATCAAAAAATCCATTTTGTAATCCAATTTCTCTAAGAAGTAAAGCAAAAGAAATCTCTCCCACTTATAAACAAATCTTTAAAATTTCATCATTCAATCCTGATCAAAAAGTCCCACCAGAAACCACAACATATATTTAACCATAGTCAAATAAGTTCACTTTGTAAACCATCAGTTTACTTTTAAAAAGCTGGATCTTTAATCCTGTCAAATAGTGATTTGATTTTTTATCATTTTATCTTTGTCTTCTTTCAGGAACAACTTCAGTCATTTCTCTTTGTCTCCTTTTAGAAACATTCTTCATTCTTCAGTCACTGTATATCCCCTTTAATTGTTGTAACATCAGCTGGTTTCATTTGTAAATCCATTTTGGCATCTTTTTCCATACCCCTTTTATACCCTGGTATTTTTAAATCCATTTTCAAATCCACAGCATCTTCTTCCATATTACTTTAATGATCTTCTTCCATATTACTTTAATGATTTTTTTAAACTCCAAATCCACATTCAAATCAGCTTCAATCTGTTTTGTCCAATAAAATCTGTTGTTCTTCTATATCCTCCATTATAGTATCGGACAACCTTGTAAATAATTTCTGAGTACGTTGTTCCCAAACAGCCTTAATTTCTTCTATAGTCAAATAATATTACTCCATTGTATTAATGGGTCTCTTCTCCTTTAATTGTAATAATTTGTTCTCTCTGGTTCCCTCTAGAAAACTTTCAAGTCCCCTCTTATCATCTGTTTATTTGCCAATCAACAAAACTTTCCCACAGGAGGACTTCTTACAATTAATTTCAGAAACTTCATATATTCTTTCATAAATTTTTAAACACCCAACGGGAAATATTTTTTCAAGTCCATCTAGCTCCTTAACTTTCAAAATCTACATTCTCATCTCCCTTTTGCTGTTTCCAAAGAGTAAATCTTTTCTTTTAATCCTTACATTTACATAAAGCTTCTTTCATCCAGGATTGAAAGAGGTTGTCCTAGCGTAATAAAACTTGCCCTTCAGAAGGTTCTTAACTTCTAAGAAATCAATAAAAAGCAGCTTCCTAAAGTAATTAAGAGAGGAAGTAGGTGAGCCCAGTGTCTCTTTGAAAGGTGCTGAATCGCAGCTAAGGTACAATGCTTTTCCCCTGGCTCCCAGAGCTCCCAGACCTGCTGAAGATCACTATTTTACAATCTATTCACAAGGAGATTCTGTATGGAGCAAACTTGTGGGCGATCCTTATCCTCTCCTTAACCTGGAGAGGGATTCCAAGGAGACAACCCATTCACCGGCTCCTCTTTTCGACGTGGTCATCAGGTCCGCAAAAGCAGAGTTGTCTTCAGTCTGCCATTCTCTCCTCGGAAGTTACCATTTCTTTGCATTTCTGTTGCCAGAGTTTATGTTCCTTTTTGTTTTCTTTATTAGGACAGGTCTTTCGCTTTTTAAATGATACTTTCTTGGCCCTAATAGCTTCCTTTACAATGCTTGTTTTGTAAAAGAACTTGTCCCTGAACTTTTCCTAAATGTTGTACAGATTTTGACAAAATATTTTAAACAAAAACAAAACAGTATGGTGTCATGGTTAAGGTGCTAGACTAGAAACTAGGAGACTGTGAGTCTGAGTCCTCCCTTCGATGCAGAAGAAACTTCGAGCCAATCCCTCTCTCTTAGCCCAACCCACTTCACAGGATTGTTGTGTGGGGAAAATAGGAGATATAGTTATGTATACCACCTTGAGTTGTGCAAAATAAATCCAGGATATAAATCCAATAAGTAAGTACAAGCAATTTTATATAGAAATGCACTTTGTTTACCCACTTCCCCTTTCTTGGCACCTCTAGTCAACATCCTTTGCTATGAAATTTTCTAGAAGAGATCCTTCATGTTGCAACAATTAAGTTATACATTGGGTTGTTTTTATATAACTTTATTAACAATGTGCTGAGCTCTAGATGTCATTCCCTCAAATATGCCAATTGGCATGCAAACCTTTCTAATAAAGAATGATGAATAGCAGAGGTCTCCATTCATTGCTGCCTTCTGTACTGTCAATCTACTTTGATGGATTGCAGCATTTCATTTGAAAATAAATATGTTGACAAGTTTCTTTTAGGGCCTTAATATAAAGTCACCTCTATAAAAGCAAGACCTGATTAACAGATTATCACAGTATCATGGAAGGCACCTGTAGTTCGGTGCACACTGACTTACAAGTAAGTCCTCTTCCATGCTATGGAAGTATGATTAAAAAAAAAAAAAAAGATTTGGCTATTGTGCTATGTGTATACAATTTTTGTGTATTGCTTAAGCATGATTTTCAGTGTTTTACTTTGCGGCAACCCTACTGGCATTGGTGTCTTTTGGGGGGGGGGCAGGGAGATAAAAATTTGCAAGATAAAAATGTGCAATCTAAGCCTCACCCCCAGGAAGAAACCTGCCATCTTGCAGGTGTTGTTCTTCCTGTAGATCAGGGGTTCTCAAAGTACGGCCCGCGGGCCGGATATGGCCCACCAGGGTCATTTATCCAGCCCGCCCGCCTGTTTGGCCACCACTGCTGTCTGTCAGAAGCGGAAGTGTCAGGGCTATGTCGGGAGCTGCAGGCGATGCACGAGGAGGGAGATCACAGAGTCGGACTATTCTACATGACAGGTATGCTGGATCTGGCAGCTCTCCTCCTCTCCTCATGTTTTTTTTCAAACTATAGTCCGGCCCCCCAACATTCTGAGGGACCGTGAACTGGCCCCCTGTTTAAAAAGTTTGAGGACCCCTGCTGTAGATGCTGCTGGCTGTCAGCAAGTCTTTTTGAGACCTACAGATCTAAGACTGGGTCACCAAGCAGCCATGGTTCACCCTGATGCACTTTTTGTAAAATCCCTCATAAAGTTTTAAGCTTCTGGCATAATATCTTCTTTCCATCACTATCACAACAGAATATATTAATATTGCAAAATATTTAGTGTAACTAAGCTGGTGTTTTGCCACCTTGCAAGAATTCACTATACATTTCCATTGATTCCTGCCAATCCTTTAAATAGCAGAGCACATTTTAGTAATATATTCTGGATCAACTGGAGACTGGTGTGTGTGTGTGTGTGTGTGTGTGTGTATTTAAAGTTTAAAAATACAAAAATGAAAAACTAATACAAACTAAGAAAAATATTAAAAGACTGGGATTTTTGAGTTATAATTACCGTGATGAATACTGAGCATGAAGGAATGAACAATAGGGATGCACTGATTACTGAAAAATATCTAAGATCCCGTTGTATGTCCTTTGTATATTTTAAATTATGGAGGGTGGGAGTGGGGTAAGCCTGGTTATGTAGAAATGTAGATAGCCCTTTTCTTAAATTAAACAAAACACCTCAGCATCTATATTGGGTAATATTTATTTTCTGCTGTTTCTCTTACTTCTTTAGCATTACAAGCATATGGTGTTTCAAACACAGCCTGTTTTGACAAATGAAGGACACTGCAGTGCCAGCATTTCTGTGCTTCTCTCTCTTTCTCCTCTCTCTTTTGAATCTGGTTGGCCAGTTTGTTTGATGTTTGTGTATGTTTCTTACATAAACAAAAATGGCCAGCGTATAAAGCATTCCAGATTCTGCTCATGCTTCAGAAAGAAGGCATTCAAACATCCAGTCAGCATCTCTTCATCGCCCTCCTTGGCTGCCATATATCGTGTACCATCACCTACCTTCCCATGATTGGGAAGTCTCCATTCAGCTAGACAAAGAAACAAGTCAGAATGCCCATCCCATCCTAGTCAGCCACCTGCTCTTCTAGCCCATCTGCTCTGTTACTTAATTTTGTTAATCCTCCCCATCCTTTTCGTTGCAGAAGGATGAACCTGTACAAAAGGTTATTATAGAACCTATAGAATTACATTATAGAACCTGTACAAAAAAATTGAGGTTTTCCTGAACAATTACACTTTCATTGCAACTTCACCATTTCTAATCTTTTTATAAATTCTGCAGTAACAAATGCCTGGATACCTTCAGCCTCCAAATAGGTGGAGGAAGAGGGATGTGATGTGCATCATTACATCAAATAACCTGAATTACATACTGATGTCGTGATGCAACTGATGCAAATAAGATAATTAATCTCATTGGTCTGATGGTGTCTCATTGTGGGTCCTGCCAAATAACTATTCGGGGAAAAGCCTTGCATTTTTGATACTCAAAAGTGAAACTAAATTGCCATTTGCCTTCCCCCAAAATCTCTCATTTCCAATTCCTTGGAAATTGACCAACTATGCTGGTATTCCAAGGCTTTGTGCCTATCAAGTTTCATTAACATGAGATGTATAAGTTTTATTTTACAAGTTATAACATGTTTTGGAAATCCAAGTGTAGAATGCCACATTTCCCATCTAATATTATGTTGAGAGTCTCTACATAAACTGGCCACTCAGATCTGAAAGTCAAAGAGAAAGCTCTTTCTTGTCTCTTTTCTGAATTAATTATAATTTTAGATCTACAAAAGTATGCAATATTGTCATCTAATCCTGTTAATTGATCTAAGGTATTCATGCCACATTCTACCATGGTTCTTCAGCAAAAGGATTTCTTTGCAATTTTTATGGTTTAATTCCCTCATAATATTAATTTAGAATTATCTTATAGATTTAACCAGAGCTGGCATGGACTTATATGCCATGCCTCCCTAGTAGCTAACACAGTTGTCAAGGTAACTGGACCTAACACTTCTGACTTATAGAAGCTAAAAAATGTATCATATCCACATTGGCCTACAATGACAAGTTTCCAGCATCCATAATATGTCATTTGTTAACCCCAGAATAAAAATATACCTTATGATCTAAACTTAACTATAGAAAATTGAAAAGACCTCAACCAAGACTAAGCTTCCTGAGTGAAAAACAATTTTCCCGAATGTACCTCTGAAGCAGTGCATTAAATATCTGAAAATATCTTTTAGGAATATACAGTAGGTGGAGGAATATCAGGAAGCATAAATTACCTGTGCCAAACATTTATTTTAAAGTATTAATTTTAGATGCATTCTCAGCCTAAGTGAGGCCCACCTATCCAAATCTGTTGCTACATTTATTAGTGGTAAATCTGAATTCAGTTTAATTATCTGACATAGATTTCTAGGTTTTCGCAATCCAGGGTAAATTATTTCCTTTGGGCATCTTCAAAACCATCCAGATAAAAATGATTTTGACTATTTAATAGTTCCCCATGTGCCAATTATTTTTAGGCTTGTGTTTACCTTTACCTCAATGGGATGCTACACATAGATGTGGAGGCAATGCAGTTCTTCTTAACAGGGTTCTATGCATTGCCTTGATTTATTTTTATTTATTTATTTATTTGATTTGTCCCCACCCATCTCCCCTACAACGGGGGACTCTGGGCGGCTTACAGTCACTAAAATCACAATACATCATTAAATTATAAAAAGTTTAAAAATTATAAAAGTTATAAAAACTAGAAATTTACAAGAATAGAATAGAAATAAAAAGCTAAAAACTCCAAGAGGCCAACAGGGCCCCACCAGGCCGCTAAGGGGCCAGCCAACCCCATTTCTGATGTCCTCCCTCCCTGCCCCAGGCCAGATGGCAGAGCCAGGTCTTCAAATCCCTCCAAAAGGCCTGGAGTGAGGGGGCCTGTCTCATCCCCGGGGGCAAGATGTTCCAAAGGGTGGGGGCTACAGCAGAGAAGGCCCACCTTCTGGACCCTGCTAGTCAGAGTTCTTTTACCGCAGGGATCCGGAGCATGCCCTCTCTGTGAGATCGGGTGGGACGGGTTGAAATCGTGGGGGCGAGGCGGTCCTTCAGGTAACCTGGCCCCATGCCATGTAGGGCTTTAAAGGTGATAACCAACACCTTGAATTGGACCTGGAAGCAAACCGGTACCCAATGCAGCTCGCGGAGCAAAGGTGTTATATGGGTCCTTCTTCGGGCCCCAAAAATTGCTCACGCGGCCGCATTCTGGACCAGCTGAAGCTTCCGGAAGCTTCCCTTGATGGTCCCTCTGTTGCTTCTAGGGCTGATTGTAAAATCAGCAAAGACTTTTGCACATGCTTAGGAGACCATTTCTGATCATGGAACTGTCCCCAAAAGTCTTGGAACAGTGGCATCCATAGGAACCCACCATTTTGGTCATTCTGATGAAAATGGTGTTGCAACATGTTCCTGCAAGCTCTGCCCTTTTTAGGTGGGGGTGCGGTGTCACACCCTACAAAGAAAGGGGATGTGGCTTGTGCTGCAATCCTGCTGACATCAATCCACCCCTTTTGACCCCCCCCAACAAGATGTGACACAATGGAGCCTCTTTGTTTTTAGAGGTGTATATGGGGAGTTTGGAGTATTATGAAGCAGGTTTGAAGAGTGTTTCACCCTTCATTGATCCAAGCAAACTATTTAAGTAATGTAATACCCAGAAAGATTCCAAATACATTGATTAAATGGTATGGAAGACCCAAGTTTACTAATAAATACTAGCATATCATCTTCAAATAAAACTACTTTCTGCTCCTTCCCTATGTGTTAGACCATGAATGTCACCACTCTGCCTAACCAGATATGCTAAAGTTGTCAATGTTCAAATGTCTATTTTTCTGCACCCAATCCGTATCCTCATCCATCCATCTCTTTGGGGGAAAAAAAGGAAAAAATCAGCCTTGAGCTTTTTAAGTTTAGATTCTTGTTAGAGAACTCCAGATTTCCAAATTCCATGTTGCTATGTTTAAAGGCATCATAATTTAAAGAACTGTATGGGTGCAGAAAATATTTTTAAAAAATAAATTGAAACATTGAAGCACTGTTATTATAATTGCAAAAGTAATAGTTTTAAACACTAACACCTATAAATTTAACTTTTATTGAAATAGCCCATGAATCTCTGTTAACTGGCATGCTTTATATTTATTTCTCCCCACCCCCCCACCCCAAAAATAAAAAGAAACACAGCTAAAAAGAAAGGAAATTCACTTACAGTGCTCAACACAGCAAAACAAAACTACAACAGACACACATACACACAAAACCAAAAGTAAAGTATTCCCAATGCAGCTTTTAAAGAAGGAATTGATGCATTCAGCTGTTACAGATGTGTTCATTGGTTCACACTACTGTGTTTTTGTGCTATAAAGGCTCCATTTTGGAAACATACATTATTTCATCTATTAATTTTGCTTTGGAAATCTCATTGACATTTCTAGATGCTCGTGAATGGTTACGTTATAAACTGATATATTTGAAACTTGCAATGGAAAAGGATGCCACACATTTGGAAGAACATCCATTCTATATCAAGAATATAGTGGTCTTTAAAATGTACTTCCTTATGAAGCATTTTATTGCCAGAAGTCTTGACTGAAGGATTGTTCTGAAATTTGGACTACATACAAATTTATTTTCAATCTCCTATCTTTTGGTTACTGTTACAAAAACTGGCAAATCTGAATAATTCAGTTATACAGTGATGTCATGTTATACAACTGTTTACATTTAAGTAATTTTTTGTAGGAATAGGTTTCATTTGTATAAGAGAGAATATTTTTGCATTTGTCTTTTGTTTTTGCAGTTGCACTTAAAAATAAAAAGGGTGTGTATGGGTGTGATAGCAGCTTCATGAAGGATGAGTAGGACTATAATGTAACAACAAGCAAATTGCAGAAGAGAGAAAAGTAAATTCCTTCCTTTGCTTGAGACATGCACATTCTAGAAAACCAGGGACTGATTTTATAAGTTTGGGAATTATGGTCCAAACATACATTTTGGAATTTAGGTAGCAGTTAGCCCTCTAATAGTGCCAATTGTTGCCACATTCCTTTTCAAATGTATTTAACTAAGTTTTTATCTCCTCCTAATCCTTCACCAACTATGTTATAGGTATGCAGTAACCCACTTTGCTTCAGTTATGGCACTGCAGATCTGGTCTACAGAAATCTGAATAATAACTAGATGATAGCAAAGTTCCTGCTGCTATCTAGTGGTCATGGGCATCCATGAGGTAGGGTGGAGGTCAAATTTGGAAGATGGCATGCAGGGTTCCAATTACAATATCACACCCACAGGCTTTCAGATCTTAACCCTCCCTGATGGATGTGGCTAGTATTGGTTCTCTGGAGTTCTGCAATCCAGCATTTTGAGCCCTGGACTACATGCTTTGTAAGAGTTTTAAGTTTAGTATCTTCCAATCAGCCTGAAGATGCTTTCACCAGTTAACATCAGCAATACTGATGGAGCAATATTTTGTTCAGTATAAAACAGCTTCCTATGTTCTTTATGTTCCCAAAATCAATTTCATCCATCTAGATTATCAATGTGCTCAACTCAAATGGATTATTTTTTTAATGCAATTCCCTTCAAAATCTTTAAGTGAGAGACCTATTATTTTTCTTTCTGTATCGGGTGCCTTTCTGTCTCGTCATTTCTTTGTAATTCCAGTTTCTTCTGTAATCAAAAGAGCACTAATCATTCAATGGATGGTTTTCTAAGTGCTTTGCCAGCTTGGATGCCTCTATACCAGACTTTAAAGCAGATGGAGCAATGTCAACACTAATAAAAATAGAAAATGAGAGACAGTATACAGAGAAATAAATAAATTGGAAGAATTTATTTATTATGGGAAAAATCTAACTTGACCTGAATCATAAAATGAAGAATGAAGAAAGAATAATGAAAGTGAGCAACTTCTATCTGAGAATAGAAATGGGAAAATATTTCCTCAGTCCTAATTTGTACACGCCTCAGCAAATGACAGCACCAAGCTGAATTTGTTGGGGCTCCAAAGCTAAGCATGGATAGGCCTGTTTAGTACTTTTATGAGAGACCACCAGGAACTGCCAAGGCTGTAGCAGAGTTGGAAGTAAGAACAAACACACATCTGGAAAAAGGCATAGACATCCATAGCTTTGGTTGTTTTCATCCAAAGCAATATTGCACTTTATGTTCTGTTCCTTCTGGACATATGTGTGATATCACAACATGCATTCAAAAGGTGTGGGGCTTGTGTCACAATGGCATGATGCTGCTTTCATTAGACTGATGAGCTTTATCATTAATAATAACATAATAATAATACACACACACACTGCAGATGTCACTAGAAGAAGGCAATGGCAAACAAGTTCCATATTGTTGCCAAGAAAGCTACTTACGCATACACTGAAATTAATTTGTATATATGAAGTTAAAGCATCAAAATCACATGCATGCAGGCACCACAAGCAGTTAAAGAAAAATTCTTATTGCCATGTTGCCTTGTTTCTTTTTAATATATTTAAATCTATTCTTACTGTGAGTACAATAATAGATTACGGCTGTAACTGTTGCTTTGTAAAGAGAAGGCTGTTGGTTGGAAACTCAGCAGAAACTTTAATTATTATTTTTTCTTTCCCTAAGCTTCCTACTTTTCTTTCTTTTCTTTAATAATAATAATAATTTAAAAAAACAACCACCTTCCACTGATGCACTAGTTTACCATATTTTTCCAATCAACTAATGTAAAAAAAATTCACCCCAGCTCCATAGATAGCCCATAGATTACATATTCTATCATATGTAGATTTTTAAAAAAAAATTAAAATCACTATAACATTTCCTAACTGAAAAGAAACAGATATTATATTTTATATAGTGAACAAAATTGAAAAACTATCTAACACATCTTTGTTTTAGAATTTGGAATTTGGAAATATGAAATGTATTATCATCCTTTTAACAAAACAGTATCAAGTATAATCCTATTTAATAGTGACACAACAAATCTCAAAATATCTCATGTTTTGTTTTTTTAAGCATTTACCTTAATTCTTATTAAAAAAGAACCATTGCTTTCCATTTCTGTTAATGTATTGTCCTGTATGGTGTGACACACACACACACACTGTTCAGCCATTGTTCCTACAGATCACTAATAAAAGTATATTTATCCACATTCCTTACACAGCATATATCTCTCTTCTTAGAACAAATATTGCTGTGTTATTGGTGTGTCATTCCAAAACTGTGCTGTGGACATATGAAGTTCATAAATGGCATATTAGAATATACTAATAGTCATCCTGATATTGTTATTAGGAATATAAAAATATGATTCTCCAAACAACAATAAAAAAATGAAATAAATTAGTTGGGAGTAGGTCATTTAGGCCATCAAGTCCAATTTCTTACTCACTACATGAATTTAAATTACAGCATCTCCCAAAATTATCTGTCTTGCTTTTGCCTGAAAATTGCCAGTGAAAAGGATTCTACCAGATTGTTGGGTAATTGGTTCTTCTATTGAACTGTTCTAGTTATTAGGATTTTTTTCCTAATATTACTGCTTTTATTCCCAATGTGAACTATATGTCCAGATGTCTTCCCTACTGACTGAACCTACATAGGATTTAAATTAGTCTAATGACTGGGAGAACTATAAAAGGGCAAGTCACTTTCTGATTCAGAAGAGAACTACACAAATTTTGTGGCAAGCCTTATGCGAAGATGTAGCTCTCTGGAAAAGGCTCTAATGGTGGAAGGAATGAGAAGAAGAGGATGACCAGTAGCAAGGTGGATGGACTCAGTTATAGTAGTGATGAGTGCACCATTGGGAGACCTGAAAGAACAGGTTAAGGATAGATCATGGAAAAAATCTATCTATGTGGTCACTAAGAGTAGGAAATGACTTGATGGCACATAATCAATCAAAACTGAGAGGATCCTATTAAGCAAGTGATTGCCAGCATGAAATCTGCCACCTAGGAAAAAATATCTGTCTGCTGAGTTTCAGCTGTTAGCTCAGGAAATGGGTTGGAATGAAAGTGACCTAACTGACTACTTCAAAGGGGGACTAGCAGGAAATATGGAACAAGCTCTTTTGTAAGGCATGTCAAAGATGATGACAGCACTAATCCTGAATGCCTGGTCATCAATGAACGATATAAAAGTTGCAGCAGAGCATGAAGTAAGAAGGAAAGACATCATTATTCTCTCTGTGCCTTCCCTCTCCCCCTTAATGTCATTAGAAATTGAATCCATGCAGCCAGGAGCTGGAAAAGCAGCATTATCTGCTTGAGGAAAGTTGCACCAACACACATTAAACCTATGACATTACACCCATTGGAAACTGGGTACCAGTTGAGAGTCCCACCACCCTTCCAAAGCATCAACAAAATGATATTGTTGCAAGCAAATGTACTAAGCCGTTGAAATCTGGTTGATTGGGAAACAAGGTGGTCCCAGCCTCCAAGGGATTAAATGCTAGGATAACCACAGATTAAATGGAGATCAGACATGTGGAGCTATACTTTGCAATCTATGTTCATCTTCAGATTCAAACTGACCTTGAAATTGGTAGAATTGGCAGAACTTGGTAGACTCCAGCACCATGAGCAACTTAATATAATTCCCATCATATGTAAATATGCTTTACCTACCTAGTTTGTCCAAACTCTGGTTAGAGCTGATGCCTGTTCTTAGGTTCAGGAGCCATTTCTAAGTGCCCAGTACCTTTACAACTCATCACTGGCAATTCCTACAACTTTATTTGCGCTCCCCATTACATTTTCCAATAGTTTTGGGAACTCATGTACTACAGTTTCACAATCCAAAAACCTCCTATTCATTGAGACCAGGATTCATTGGGCCCTTTGATTCCCCATTATGCAACTGGGTTATGGTGACATAATGGTTCTCTTGAGTCTGAGAATTTCTGGTTCTCGTATTGCTAGCTTCATTCGTAATAGGTAATCTATGCAAAATTGGATAAGATCATGGAACACCCACATGGACATCTTGCCATACTTTCTTCCTGTCCTGGGAAGACATCTATGCATAAATCACACTGCTGTCACAGCATTCCATTAAGATACATCCAAAAGGGGACCCTGTTGTATAACTGTCTATACAGCTTTTCCATACAAAACAGTAAAGGCAGAGATTGGCCATTTTCCCTGGTCAAAATTAAAATATCACCAACCACAGGAAAAGCTACTACCGATCACTGTAAACAATGTGTGACAGGGTGGTTCTTGTGAAGGCAGGATACCTACCCAATCTTTTTTTTTTTATTCACACACACACACACACACACACACGTATTGTGGACCTATTACACTAACAACTATACTTGCACAAGTGCTGAAGACCTGAAATTTGAGAACTAACTTTAATTATTTGTGGGTCAAATTATGACACATATCTGATCATCCAAAAGGGGAGAGAAGGAAAATGTTGACTGCATTTAGAAGTTTTATTTGTACCAGATTACATTCTACAAAGAAGATTCTGGGAGGAGAAGTGAGAAACCATGGCTTTGCCAAGAAAAGCAACCACTAAAAATGGAATTATCTATCAATACAAATTAGGGTAAGTGAAATCCTTCATCACTACTAATTTGTGCATCTTTGGAAGTTCTGAAATTTGCTTTAGGAAAGCATTATCCATGGCTTTTCCTTGTTGGACTGGTTACAATGGACACCACTGATAATATTTTTATTCATTTCTTCACTTATTTTAGTCCTTCCTTTAGATTTCTAAGCATATATTGTAATAAAACTGTTTCCTTCAAAGGGGTTCATTTAAGCTAGAGATCTGAACACATTTACATCGAACATACATTGATGTATTTACAATTATGCTTAATGAGAGGCAACATATATCATCTAAAAGAAGGGTAGGGATGCAGGCCCTCTTTATAGAAGTATACAAATCAAGCTTTTCATTTGATTGGATGCATTATAATTATATTAAGTCTCCAGAAATTGACTTGGCCATTTCCCATTAGCAACTCTCATTTTATATTACTGATTGGATCTAATTTTAATACCCTATAGGATATGGATTATATGAAGCCACTCTTCTCAAACAATGGGCTTTGCTTAAAACAAATGCTCTTTAAGGCTATCCTTAAGTTGATATTTTTCTTCTGTCCTTGCCTAAAGAACTTTGTTCCCAGTGCTAGCTGCTATAATTCTTATCCTAGTAATAAACCCCCTGTGGCTGGTTTGCATTCCTGCGGTTAACACTTTTGCTTATCTTGTTAGTGCCTTGTTAGTTTAAGTGTGGCTAAGAATTTCAGGCACCTACTAGCTTTGATCACTACATAATAAAACCTGCTAAATCCTCTCTTAATCATGGCTTAGGGGGGATGATGATCTAGGATTCCTCCACCCCAAAGTCCTTCTTCAGTAGATACTGTTAAGATACAGTGCAATCTGTCCTCCCTTTGTATTGCTCAATATCTTAGTCCATACATTTTCATGGATATCTCCTAGAAACAAGAGGTATCCCAACTACTCCATCAATGCAGCCTCCAAATGTGTTTGAATGATATTTTCTTCATCCCTGCCTATTAACCCAGTGAGGCTTACTTCTTTTTTTTCCAAATATTTTTTATTAGAATTATAGATAAAAAGAATAAAAGCCAATACAGGCCACAAAAAATACAAACAGAAAAAATTCAAAAGAAAAAGTGTGGAAGAAGAGAAAAAGAAAAAAAAAATAGAAAAAGAAAAGGAAAAAGAAAAGAAAAGAAAAGAAAAGAAAAGAAAGAAGAGAGAAGCAACTTCCCTCTTCATACCAGCAGGTGAAAACAATCTTAATAACTTGTCACTATCTCTAAATACAACATGATCTCACTTCACTCCATTATCTCATCTACTGACTTTAAAAAAAAAAAAAAACAGTCCAAATGCTTCATCAGCTGTTCCTTGTCAGCAAAAGTTCAGTAAGGGCAACCAGATGTAACTATTTTTCTGCTTTAGCCCTGGTTGAATAGTCCAAACCATGTATTCCTTCCCTGAGTTTTTAAAAATATATTTTAACCCCTTCAAAAAGAGTCCCAGAATTAGTTTTCTGTTCATAAGTGTTTCAAGCCAAAAATATTTCTAAACTTTAACAGATTTCTTTTGCATATCCAGTAAGTAAAATTTGTCCTTTTGTTTGTCATTTCCAACAAAGTCCTTCAAAACCCTGACAGAACTCTTTTGTATATCCAGTAAAAAGAAAATATCCAAGTCGGTTTCTTGATTCAATATTCATACATCTCCTTTTGGGAGCAAATCATCCATCGATTCCATTTACGTGTCCATATCTTTCTCCATATCTTTCTCATTGCTTAGTGCATTTAAGTCCCCCTTCATAGTGATTTCAAAGTCCTCCATACAACTTGTTCTTGTTCTACAAATTCATTATAACATGTTCGGTCATTTTTGTCAAGAAGTTTATCAAGTCTGTCAAAAAACTCAGCAGACAGACATTCCCAAATTTGCATTATAGATTTCTCTCTAGTGTCTGTCCTTCAAGGTCCCTTTATAATAAAAAGAACTCAAAACATTCACCATTTTCCCAAAAGGAAAATTCTTCTAATTAATTCAAAACTCTTGGTGGGCATTTAAAATTATAATTCAAAGTCCATCCGAGCCCTTAATCTGTTGTTAAACTTTCTAAAATCCATATTCTGAACACCCTTTTGCTGCCTAATCCAAAAAATAATATTTTTCAAAAGATTTTAAAAGTCACATTTCAAAGTTCTATCTCCAAAGAGAAGGTGACTCACCTAGCAAATAAAGTATAACTTGCCATTCTGAAGGGTCTTAATCCTTTTTAGACAGCAGAACAAAACAAAACAAAACAAAAAAAATCTGAAGTGATTAAGAAATGAGGCTTGATCAAGCTTAATGCCCTTTAGAAAGGCTGTGTTGATGACTGTGAGCAAAGATGGTTCCTCCCTCGACTCCCAGCTGCTCTACCCATAGGCAAACTGCAAAATGACAATTCCTGCAGTTTACTCATGAGTAGCAGCTGTACAGAGTAACATGGACTATCCCAAAGATCTCTCCTTGATCTGGAGAGAATCCCGCACCAATCTCTGCCCCATCGCCATTCCTCTGCAACTTGCCATGGCTCTTAAGCAAAAGTCAGGCTTACTTCTGACTATATTGTGCAGGTTACATGTTTTTCACAGTCTATACAATTACAAGTTGATATCTATCTATCTATCTATCTATCTATCTATCTATCTATCTATCTATCTATCTAATCTATCTTTATAATGTATTACTGAAATTTCACTGGATGTATTTATTTATAGATTTATTAGATTTATTTATGAGATTTAGAGGTTTAAGTTTAACTCTAAATTACTCTGGGTAGCTTACATCAAATAAAAACAAAAAGAAAAGTTTTCAAAAAATAGAACAAAACAAGGAAATCTGTGCATCCAGAAAAACACACTCCCTCTAACCAAAAAAAAAAAAAAAAAAATCAACAGGGTTCCACAAACACCCTATCTCAAGACCTGAGAGAACAGAACATCATCAGGGTGGGCAACATGGCCTTCTGGAAATATATCATTCCAGAGGGCAGGTGCCACAACAGAGAAGGCACACTTCTTGGTTCCTGATAAATTACATTGATTGAGGGGACCCGAAACACATTAAGTCTGCCCAACTTACCAGATGGGCAGAAACCATGGGAGATAGGCAGTCCTTCCGACAACTAGCCCTATGCTATGAAGGGCTTTATGGGTGATAACCAGCTTCTTGAATTACCCATAGAAATCTACTGGCAGCCAATGCAGATCACAGAGTAGAGGTGTCACATTGGCGTACTGAGGCATACTGAACACTGTCATTGTCACTGCATTCTCGACCAGTTGTAGCTTCTGAGCGGTCTTCAAGAGCAGATCTGTGTACAGTGCATTGTAATAGTCCAACCATGATGTGACTAGGGCATGAATGACTGTCTGGAAGGCCTCCCAATGTAGGCACAATTGGTGCATCCGGTATAACTGAGTAAAGGCCCTCTTGGACATAGCTGCCATCTGTGGCAAAATGGCACTCTTTGAAAATGTTGGTATTGTGAAAGAAGTAAGGAAAGTAGCTTCCTAATTCTTCAAATTTGATTAAAATTGTGCAGTTCATTGACTGATACCTCTGAGACAGACATAGTTTTGAGAAATCCGTGAATTCCTGAGCTATAGCTACTTACCTCCAGTCAGTCAGATGATGAAGAAACTTATGCTCATTCACAAATGCAGAAAAATGTCATCATGCCATCTTGGTGGGAACTAATGATTCAACAAGGGACTGCCAGAATGAAAACAAGACTGAAAGCTGAGCTGCACAGAGCCAACTGAAGAAAAAGAGAAGCAACAGAATTGCACAAGAGTATGAACAGAACTCATAGCACATGTTCCTTCTTCATGATTATTCATGAGGATGTCCATTCAGTCTGATTCTATGGATAACCCCCAAGCGTGGTTGTGAATGCTTGTTTCTCAGGATTAGCCTACCTGGCAGCTCAAGAAACAAAGGAGTTGATTCATTACTTCAATAAAACTGGTGCCCAGACTTTATGCAGCTGACTGCAGTTTAGACAACCACACAACATTGACTGATAGAAAAGGGGTGCTTTTTGCCCATGAGGAAAAACAAGTTGGAACATTGGATAAAAGCAGAAATGGGCAACTTTGGGTGTCCTCACACATGGCAAGGGCTAAAAACTGGATAATACTGTGACATACGCAATTGGGTTTGATTGAAATCTGTAGGGACTCCTTCTCCTTCTCCTTCTCCTTCTCCTTCTCCTTCTCCTTCTCCTTCTCCTTCTCCTTCTCCTTCTCCTTCTCCTTCTCCTTCTCCCTCTCCTTTCTCAAATATATCCTAATTTTAGAGCATGTATTATTGTTTTCATTTATCATGCTTTTTCTTGAACTTTTATTAAAGGTGAAAGCTACATTTCCCAGCTTAATCTGGATCCCACTCTATAAGTCAAGAATAGCCAACTCCTGAATCTAGGCCAATTTCTGGTATGCAAAGGACCTTCTTCTCTTCTATTATGGATATAAAGAGATGAACACAATAATTAAAATATTAAGTAATATGTGAAGATATACTTCAAAGAGAAAAAAATAAAAACTAGTCAAGTTTTTGTTGGTAAAATATTAGATACTAAGCCATTAGCAGCAATTAACAGACACATGGAGATACACAGCATCTACATACTATTCAAAAGAGACAAAAGACCAGAAGATCGCCTCACCAGCATTCAATCACCAGCAATCATCTCCAGCAATCATCACCCAGATAAGCAAAGGTCACTACCCGGCACACAATCAAGCAGTCAACATACCCTAATCAATGAACTACCAGAAGAGCAAAACAAAACCCCCACCTCCATCAGCACTGGCAAGGCATGCCACAGCAGATAAATAGAGAGCAAACCTCATCCCATTTTAGCACTGAAGATGTTACCTAGCTGGGTAATGAAACGTTTGCAAGAAAAGAACCAAGCTCAGAGAACCCCAAGAACTCCATCATATCTCTGTCTCTGTTCCATCTTACTTACTTACTTACTTACTTACTTACTTACTTATTTATTTATTTATTTATTTATTGGATTTCTCTCCCGCCCATCTCCCCTACAATAGGGGACTCTGGGCGGGTTACAGAGAGATCAAAACTATAAATATATATAAAATACATCCCATATATACAATTAAAAATAATCCACCCTTTTTGTAGAGCTTGTACATGGATCTGGATCTACATAGGTGGATGATTCCATTCATATCTAGGCTCTGAACAGACTGTCCCTTGACTACATGGCACAGCAAATGGAAGCAATGGGTAGAATTTTTAGCCACCCAAACTGTTCAGTTGAGGGGCAGTTTGTATCAGATATCTCATCTGGCTCCCTGTTGCACTGATGGGGTTCACCCATCGCGGCTGACCTATTCAATGATCCCTCAGTTGCAATCAATTACATAAATATTGCGTGATGCAAGGAACTGTGTGCATGGAAGTGATTGCAGTTAAATCCATGCATACAAATATATCATCTGTGGGTTAGCAAGGGAGTGGAAACTGGACATACATGCAAATTGAGGAATGCAACAGATGCCAGTCCTAGTTTATTCTCCCCAGAGTGATTTTTGCACAGAGTTTATGGAATGCCTTATTACCATTCAGTGAATCCTGTGACTGAGTTGAACTTTCCAGCCTGTTTTTATCCACATTGCATATTCAGAATATGATGCAGATATTTTGTGTATCCACATGGAAGAAAAAGGATGAAGAAATGAAGGAAAGGGGGAATGAAGAGTCCTATATAAACTAAAATGCTTAAAAGATCTGAGAAATTAAAATTTGAAATTTTTTTGCAGCACAGTGTTGAGCTTGTTTGCAGTTTTCATGCAATTCCTTAGGTAAAATTCAGAATACGTTTGCATAGATGGCCTCGATATTTTAATAATTAGCTGCTGTTTTATATGAGAGTTGCATTTCATTGGTTAAACACAGACCATTGTAAGTTATAGAGATTCCCTAGATAGATCTCTGAGATGTTACATTTACATTATAATTTCCCATACTGCCACTTAAATTTTTTATCTTTGTGACAAAGAGTTGCACGTCATGTTATTGAACCAATTCATTATGAAAACCTGAACAATTTTAAGCATATATGTGAAGAATGCCTATATGTGGGGTAATTCATCTATTTCCAGAGGCAGATGCTACTGTGTGTGTGTGTGCAAGTTTGTAGGTAGGTAGAAAGAAAATATGTTATGTAGAATCCTAAATTATGACAATGTGCTCCAAGAATGTACTAGAAGAGCCTCAGGGCTATAGAGTTTTGCACTTTATGAAATATTTAAAATACATTAATGTTTCTTTTGTATTGATTTAAAATATATAAAATTTCAAACAATAGATGGGGGATTATACTGGATTTCCATTTCCAAGAATAAGATTAATGATTCTGGATGCCATTTTGAAGTCCTTCTCAGTTTGTTAGCTGTTAATAGATGGCTGCAAATGTACGCTTCCTAATGCTTCCAACATTATTATTACCATGCATGTAAAGCTCTGGAAGTGTCTGGCAACAGCAGGTTTTACTTGGCTCTGAGTCTATGGTAGGCACTGTAATGAACTGTGATCTTAGCCAATGAAGAGGAGGAGAAGGAGAAGGGGGAGAAGGAGAAGGAGAAACAGCCATGACTGCTATAGCAGAAAAAACAGCAGTGAGAGGTACTTGGGAAATAACAATTTAGTTCTTCAAGATAAACATTTTTTTCAGTTGAGATAAAAACTAATTTTACAAAGGCATAAGCAAAGACAGTGGCACAGCAGTAGCTTTTAGAAAATCATATACAATTTGAATGCACAGTCCATTTATGAACCAAGTAACCCATATTTTGCCAGATTAACTCTTCCAGATCAGTCTGAGATTTGTTCATCTCACCACAGTATAATGCAACTACCATTTTGAGCTGTGTTTTGTTCTTCAATTCACTGCTTTTAACATAGTTACAATAATCCTATTATCTTGGAATGCAGTAATAATAATTGAGATAAATTGCAAACTATTTAATAGAGTGCTTACTACCAGAATGTAGTGGGACCACAGCTGGATTCTTTTTTATTTTTACAGTATGAAAGATCACCCCAGCAGAATTGGTAGGAAAAAAGCACTTAGATGTAAGTATTAAATTTATACCAAGGATTTAAATGTCTCACAGCCCCCTTCTAGCACCAAGAAACATATAAATGTTTCAGTTTAATAAATAGAAATTAAATTGCAAGTCACATCTAGGACAGAGTTACAAAGACTTGCTAGAGGAAAAGAAAAAAAAAAAAGAAATGGCATGCAGAGTTTTAGCACTCAGTTGTTAAACTCCAGATAAAACAGAAGATTTGTATAGTGGAAGCCTAAAAAAAGGTATTTGGTTGACAAAATACAACATTAGCAATAAATTGGTAAAAAATACTGTAAACTGATTTGACTTTCAGCAGCTGAGCTCACTTAAATCAAAACACTATTTGCAGTCTAATACACAAATATCTGCTCACTTTTTTTTTTTCATCTAATTTATGTCCACAGCTCTATTATTTTTTCATTTATTAAATAGAGTAGAATCACATCTGAAGTTTCCTTATGGGTAAAGAAGTAGACACTGATTCTTAAGGATGTATTATATGATTACTCAGGTATTGACTTCCAGGGGAGGTATAGAGAACTGAAGACAGCTCTGACGACCACTGGTAAGTAGACTGGTTCCTTGTAACGTCTCTGGATAAGGAAAGGATAGGAGATCACCCACATATGCTCTGGACGGTTGCTCCTCACAAGGAGATTGCAGGACATTCTACAAATGTATACTGTAGAATCAATTTATTTGTGAATCAAAGTAACTAGCAGCATTGCTGTGACTTTAAATTAGCCCTTCTGGAGTACTGCTCTTGTACTTTAAGGTTAATTAAAAATAAAAGTTGACCCAGCAGGGGTTTAAGCACTGAGATTATTTTTGATCAATTCCAAAACACAATATCTATGGGTCAGGTAATAGTCTGTTCAAGTATTTTCAGGTGGCATGTAATATGGGTCCAATCCTCATATATTACAAACAATATTATATTTTTAGTACATGTTTCAATAGTATAAAGAAGGGTCATGATATAATGCATACCTAAGGTTTTAATGTAAGTCTGAGAACCATTTCCCCACTGTAATATTAACAGTAAGAACAACAACAGTATTATGGTTAATTTATTATTGTTGGTCGCATAGTCAGCCAGATGTTTAGACTGGATTTGGCATTTTTATCCACTTATCAAGTTCTTCCCAAGGATCTGGGATAGGCAGAGGTTGTTGTTTACTAATATTAAACATGCATGATGTAAGCTGTTCCAAGTAAAGCTGCCTTTTGCAATTGACTGATGGTGATTTTGTCAATGCTGATGGTGTTCAAATGGTGCTCCAGATGTTTTAGGATTGTGCCCAGGGTGCCTATTACTATTGGTACTATCTTTGCTTTCTTTTGCCAGTTTTTCTACTTCTGTTTGCAGGTCTTTGTATTTTGTTATTTTCTCCAGTTCTTTCTCTTCTATTCTGCTGTCTCCAGGTATTGCAATGTCCACAATCCAGACTTTTATGTCTTTCTTCTCAATGATTGTTAAGTCTGAGGTTTTATATGGCAGGTGCTTTTCCCAGAGCACTTTAGCTTCTTCATTTTGTATTGCTTTGTCTGTTCTGTGATCCCACCATTTCTTACTTGCAGGCAAATGGTATTTCTTGCAGATATTCCAATGCACCATGGTGGCTACTTTACCATGATGTTGTTTGTAGTCAATCTGTACGATCTTCTTGCAGCAGCTAACTAGGTGGTCCACTGTTCCTTCAGTTTCTTTGCAGAGGCAGCATTTAATGTCTCTTGCTATCTTCTCAGTTCTGGCTTTGTATGCATTTGTTCTTAAGGCTTGATCTTGTGCAGCCAGAATTAGCCCCTCAGTCTCTTTCTTCAACTTTCCTGCTCTTAGCCATTGCCAGGACTTGTTATCTGCTTTGCCTGTTAGTTTTTTATGTACTGGCCATGCTTTGTCATGTCTCTTTTCTATTCTTCATTTGGTCTTCCTTGTAGGCCAGTTTGGTCTCTTTGGTATTCAGTAAGAGTTCATGGTGTACTAGCTTCAGTGCATCTTCTTCACTGTCCTTCAGATATTCTTCGAATGCCCCTTTTTCTTCTTCAACTGTCTGGTGTACTTGCAACATTCCATGCCCACCTATGCTCCTTGGTAAGTAGAGTCTGTCAACATCGCTGTGTGGATGAAGGGCATGATTCATTATCATTAGTTTTCTGGTCTTCCTATCTAGGGCTTCTAGTTCTGCTTGAGTTCAGTCCACTATTCCAGCTGTGTATCTAATGACTGGAATTGACTAGATGTTAATTGCTTTGATAATATTTCTGCCACTGAGTTTGGACTTTAAGAACTTCTTCACTCTTCTGATGTATTCACTACTAACCTTCTACTTGACTTCAGTGTGCTTGATGTTGTCAGCTTGAAGGATGCCCAGGTATTTTGTAGTGATCTTCTTCATCCAGACTCTTGATGTTATTTCCATTGGGATCTTGATTCCTTCAGTTTTCACTATTTTTCCTCTTGTGTAAGGGTGGCACATTTGTCCAGTCCAAGCTCCATTGCAATACCTTGGCTGTCTATTTGGACAATGTTGATCAGCAATTCTATTTCAGATGATGTTTTTCCATACAGCTTCAGATCATCCATGTAAAGGAAGTGGAATAGCCTGACAGATGTTTTTGATGTTTGATAGCTATGGCCTGACTTGTTCAGTATTGTTGACAGAGGAATCAATGCAATGACAAACAGTAGTGGTGATAGTGAGTCTTCTTGAAAGATTCGTCTCTTGATATTAACCTCTCCCAGTCTATCACCATTGATCAGCAACTGTGTCTTCCATTCTGCCATTGATCTTTGCACAAAGCTTCTGATGTTTCTACTGACTCCTATTATTTCTAGGCACTTGATTATACAATCATGTGGCAAGGAGTCTAATGCCTTCTTGTAATCAATCCAAGCTACATTCAAGTTGGTCTTTCTTCTCTTACAGTTTTCTGAAATCATCCCTCTGCTGTTTGGGTGGTTTCCTTTCGGCTCAGGTGGAAAGAGCTTGCTTTCAACTAGGTGCCATTGGACTGCATCAGTTACCAAACCAGTTAGCAATTTGAAAGTTGTTGGCAAGCAGGAAATTGTTGCCTGGTGCTGCCCCTTTTGCTGGATCTTTCATTATTGGGTAGGTTTTGCCAGATGTTAACCAATCTTCAATTTCACCTCCTTGCAGCATGTTGTGGAACTGCCTGGCAATGATTGGGTGCAGACCAGTCAGATGTTTCAACCCAAAACCATGCAGATCATCTTCACCTGGTACTGACCAATTCTTGATCTTCCTTGTCCTTTTCTCCACCATTTCTGCTGCTATTACAAGTTCAGCTTCTTTTTTATTCTTATCCACCTCCTTTATGCAAGCTGCATTCTTATTGTATTTCTTTGGGTTGTCCTATAGCTGTGCCCAGAATTGCACTGTTTCTTCTTTGTCAGGTGTTGACTGGTTCATTGCAGTCTTCATTGATGGATTGGTAGAAATGTTTCTGATTCAACTGAAATTGGAGATTCTGCCTGTAGTGTGCAATTTGAGCATTGTATCTGCTGATCTTCTTGTCTATGGCTGCTATTTGCTGCTTTATTATTTCCAGTGCTTCCTTGATCTTCCTTGTTCCTAAGTGATATTTCTTGATCAGGTATTCTTTGGTCTTCTTGTTCTTCAGCTTCTTTTCTTTCATCTGTTCTAGCTTGCTTGCATCTGATCTTAGCATGTAGACTTTATTTTCCAACCTGATCTTCCATTTTGGTGGTGCACTGTTTGGCTTTTTTTCTTGTTAGTTGGTTTTGCATCCAAGGTATTTAATTATAACTGGAGTTGTGTTGTACACTAGTTGGTTTGTTTCTTTCAGTGAGCTGGTGCTTAAATTTGATATTACAGTATTGGCATCTTTCAATGCTTGTGCTAGCTGTTTCTTTGTAACAAACTTCAATGCAGACAATCTTATTCTGTTGTTTTTGTGCTGTTCTAGTTGCTCAGTTATTCTTTGTTTCAATTCTTCTTGTTTTTTTAGTAAGAGGGCTTTGTTCTTTCTGAGAAGGCAAAGGAGAGGGTGCCTGGTTTGGGAATGAAAACAATTCAATAACTATGCTGGCTTCCTCTATTGCCAGTTCCCCCTGGTTTGCCTCTACAGTCTGAGCTACTTCTGGCAAGGCTTTAATTTCTTTGCCCTGGGTAGACCTTTGCAGTTCTTCCAATTCTATTTCTCTGAATACTTTATTTCATATTATAAATCACTGTTGATCTACTAGCCTCTGTTCTCTTATTTCTGATTCTGGATGTTGTTCTTTCCAGAACTGGTGCATTCTTTTCGTGTATCCTCTTCCTGTTGGACTTGATTTGTAATAGCAGATCATTATTTTTTTGTTTTCAGTCTTTGTATATTTGTGACAGGTAAGTAGCTTTTCCTCCAGTAGTCTTGCAGTTGGTGGGCCTGGTTGCTCAGCCAACAGGCCTGAGTCCTGTAGCCCACTTATCACCAGATGTCCAGAAACTAGAACACCTAGTGCAGTCCTTGTTGACTCGGGTGATGACCAATCCAGTATAGGTTTCTGTAAATTACATCTCACCATATTGTTTATGAGAGAGGCACTGGCTCCTCTGATGAGACCTGTCCAGAATGGCTGAAATTCTGGCATAGCTCTCACCCTTCTTGGAGCATAAAAGTCCCACAGCCATGTCAAGGTCACTGGATTTTTTATTATGTTTGGTCGCACAGTCAGCCAGATGTTTAGACTGGATTTGGCATTTTTATCCATATATAGAGTCCTTCCAAGGACTTGGGATGATGATATCATCATCATCATCATCATCATCATCATCATCATCATCATCATCATCATCATCTTCCAATTCAGATGGATAACAGAGTTTCTCAAATGATTGTAAAATACTGCTAGTTAACAACTGAAATACAGAAATTATGGGATAAACAGGCAAATTTTTTCCCCATCATTATGGGAACTTTATTGGAATTGTCAAAACAGCTTAAAAATTAGAATTATTTGATTTCACAACATTTAGTTTACATAAACAGTTTGCTTGGGAGCAGATCTCTATTATGGACAATTCTTAGGCTTTGGGACAAAGCTTGAATTGAACCTAAATTATCAGCATTTGTTGAATATTCTTCAGAAGAGACTATATAGCAACAACAACAACAACAGTGCCAACAAAGCCAATAACAGTGCCAATAATTGTACTTGAAGCAACAAAGAAATGTTCTAAATAAAATATATGAAAGGGATAAGTCACAGAGAAGATTAAATGAGAAGGAAGTCTGAATTCAGACAGCTTGGCACTTTTGTGTGAAGTCAATATATTCTGAAAGAAGACAGACCCTAAAAAGGCTTTTCAAGCATCTGTATTACAAAGAAGATTTTTCCCTATCTATTTTGTACAATATCCTCTCCAGTAAGTAAAGAACAGCTCAATCCATAATCCAGTTCAGTTGAAGTATTAGGATTTAAAAGATTTTAATCCCATTTAGTCCCATTAGATTGAATAGGCTTAAATCCAAGCACTTTGTTCTAAGTCAGTTGCAAACTAGAAAACAGTGCTGATGGATGGAGTATCTTCTGTATTAGGACATGTAAATATAATATATGAGTAGTGTTCTTAATTTTGAAGAGCTTTGAAAAAGTAGATTTTTCTAAATACATAAAGGCCTATTGTCTTAGAAAACACTGAATTTCATTTCTGTTTATAGAGGAAATGTTTCTATCCTATGAGGATAATATGGACATTAAAATTGGAAGGTTAACTAACTGTAGCAGAGGTATCCACAGGGGGGCGAAAAATTCAAGTTGGAAGCCACAAGCATGTGATCAAAGCTCACCCTTTTTACATGTGTCACAAGATGTTTTTTCTTTATCCCCTCCCTGTGGATACCCTTGAGTTCTGGTGTATTTATTTATTTTATTATCAAATGTATATAGCTGCCCATCTCATGATTGTGACTCTGGGTGGCGCAGACAATTAAAAGAACAAAAAACCAAATAATCAAAATAATTAAAAAGCAAAACCATTTAAAATACAATTAAAATAGTTAAAACTATAATAACAAAAGCGCTGGAGAGTGCATTCTGAGCTTACATACACTGCAACCATTTAACAGGCTCCATGTGGCCCCCAAACCCAATGGCAAAAACAAGTTTTAAGGGCCTTCTGGAAGGCCAATAGGGGTGGGGCCAATCTCACCTCAGGAGGAATGATGTTCCAAAGGGCAGGTGCCATGGCAGAAAAGGTTCTCCTCCTGGGTCCACCAAACAAAGTTCCTTGGCTGGCATGACCCACAACATTCCCCTCCCCTCCCCTCCTGCTGGACCTGATGGGACAGGTAGATACAACTGAGGAGAGGCAGTCCCTCAGATAACCTGGGTCCATGTCATGTAGGGCTTTAAAGGTCAGAACCAGCAGCTTGAATTGGACCCAGAAGCAAACTGGCAACCAATGCAGCTTGTGGAGCAAAAGTGTAATGTGCGGTTCTAGGAGTACAGATAACTGCCTACACCTCTGCATTTTGTGCCAGATGAAACTTCCAAATATTCTTCTTGGAACCTCTCTGGATAAGGAGAGGATAGGGGATTGCCCATATGTGCTCCAGACAGCTGGTCCTTGTGAGGAGACTGCAGGACAGCAGTTTTCCACTGGAGATGATGGGATTTGCCATCTTGCTCGCAACAGCGGCAGGGACTTTTAAAGGACACTAAGTTTGCAAACTTCACTTTCTAATCCCTTTCAGAAATTGCTCATTAACTACTTCTAAGTATTAGAGACCTTCAGAATGACAAGTTCAAAAATGCTGGGTGAGTCTGCCCTCAGTTCTAAATTAAGGAAAACTTTAATCATAAGCTTAAGAATTTAAAAATTCTGAAATAAACAGCAAAAAGCTAAATAAGATGTTGATCTTAGAAAGTTATAAATGGAATAAGGGTCCAGATAAAATTGGAATGTTGAAACCTTTACAATAAGATTTTGGAATTAATTATAAAGAACAAACAGCTGCTTGTGAGAAGTAGATTTTGTTTTGGTTCTTACAAGACATATCAAAGATAAGCAATTTCATGATTTCAAAAACTGGACACTAGAACAGACTAAAATTTTTAGGTAAAGATTTACAAGCCTGTAAAATGTTGCAAAATGTTATAATGATGAAAATACTGAAGGAGACCTTTGAAGAATGGAATCAGTAAATAGTAGCCATAATATCAACAATGTCAGTAATGATGTCTGTTTATATGAATAGACTATATCCAAAAGATGTTATTGAAGAAATGACAGATGTAGAATAAATTTTATCTGACAAGATAAAAATGGTATCACAAGTGGATTTACAACTGACAGGCCAAGAGAATGATGTAGAAAAGGATGTTTTACTAGGTCTACAAAAGAAACTGGCAGAGGTTTCAAAATTTAAAAGGGAAGTACAAATGACAAACCAAGAGATTGACCTGGATATTTTTTTTTCCGATTGGATTTACAAGAGGCTTGTTAAAGCCTTAAAGAACTCTGTCCGATGGGGCCAAGGAGAAATGCAGAGAAATCAAATCCTACAACAATATTTGAATGAATTAAAGATTAAGACTGTTAGAAGTAAAAGAAAAGAATATAAAGTTGGTTTATTTGTTCAAGGTTAAAACAAGATATGTTGTTACTTCTGGCAACCCTTTATGGACTTTCTACTGACACCAGGACTGAAAAGATGATTTTTATAGATTTGTTTATAGATAAGAGATAGGATATGGGATGAAGACATAAATGTAACCTTGTAACCTTGGGCGGGGTATGTGTGAAGAGTAATAAGTTTGTTTATACTTGTTGTGATGAAGGTTGGAAGTCACTTCTTTATATAATTCTTTTCTCTTTATTTATTATATTCTTTTCTCTTTCTTCTCTCTTTCTTTTTCTTTTTTTCCTTGCACCTTTTACTTTCTCTCTATTCTCTTTTCTCTCTTTAAGTTTAGTTTGTATTTGAGTTTACTATTATAATCAAAATTCTTAATAAAAATTACATGTTAAAAATGATTACTCAGGTATTGATCTTTATGATTATTTCTATGCTGAAATATTATTTTGCATTTTTACTATTCTTCTTTAATTTGATAGAAAAATATTGTCCTGTTTTCCTCCCTCCCAAGTCCTGCCTCCCCACCAAAAATCCAAACAACAACAACAACAACAATTCAGTGATTTTTTTATGGTTAGGACACAGGAATTATACATTAATTTTTTTTTTGAGAGGAGTCAAAAAAATCATTTTCACATGTCCACTCAACAAGTCATATTTCTTTCCACTGTTGTGCATATCTCACTGATTGTGCCAGCCTCTGAGAAGTCCTGTGGAATGCAACAGTTTGCCCTTGATGAAGAACAAAATACATCATCATCTGCTTGTTGCCATAGTCATTTTCCTCCCATCTGACAGAATATCCCCATTTGATGCTTGACTTTATTACCCGCGTACAAAAGTTTTCCAAAGGACGCAGTCCTCTCTGCTCCACCAGACAGATGTTCTTTTGCATCAATACCCAAGTCATCTTCAACAAGTTGCTTTAGTCATATCTGCCATAATCCTTCTCTAACAGAAGTTGTTCTGGTATGTCATGCTTTTGTTGCCATAAGAAAACGTTTGGCTGTTCTCAGCCATTTCTGTTCATTGGTGCAGTTAAATTGAGGATGTCTAGCATCTGCCAACTGTTGCTTTCTTTCATATCAATTGGTTACGGTTCTCTGGATATGTGGAGCAGTTACTGCACCAAGAATATACAGTTTACATGTTTCAGCAGTCTTCAAGCTATCTGCAATAATTCAGCAGCCACTGGTCAATAGCAAGTCATTTTTTTTCTTGCATGAATGGGGTATTCCCACACTGGAGTAACAGAGTGCCAAGAAAGAGCTTATGACATTTGCTGACTACACCTCTGGTGGAAATGTCAAATGCTGGTGGCACTAATCTTGCTTCTAAATTTTTCTGCATGTGTTTTAAATGAAGTATCCAATCCAGAATTATTGCAAGTTACTAAATGAATGTTCAATTTCTGGTTTGCTTCTTGGTTGCACAAATCAAAGAGGCTGACCTGAGACTGACTTCCATTTGGATAAATTGGCTGATAGCATAATAGAGAGTCAGTTTATTCTAATGCTTTTTAATCTGGATATATTTCCAAGCCTGGCCTGGTATGACAAAATCATCCTAACACATAACAGCTTCTTGTGTATGGATGGATTGGTGGATCATTCAGATAAATGTTAAAGAGGAGTGGTGCCAGCACATTTCCTTGTGGGGAGAACTTCCACTGAATATGCTAATACCTACATTTGCCTCCAAGCTCAACATGGAAGCACAATTTTCAGGGAATGTGTAGAGCATCCAAGTATTAATTTGAAATCCTTTGTAATCCTTTGAATTTCCATAGCAACATGTGGGTAACCACACTGATTGCAGTGGAGAGGTCAATGAACACTATATTTGTAATATGGCATTTTTAAAAACTGCCTTCAATATGTTGGATGAGATTCAATATTTTATGGTCTCTCTGTCCAAATTTTTTTTATTTGGTCAGTCAAATGTCATTCAGGCCAGGAGCTCTGTCAGATTTCATATATTTAATAGCATTTTCTAATTCAAACATCATATCATGCTCTTCCTGGGAGTTTTTCTTTGACTATTGACTACTAATTCTCTAATACCATTTAAAGAAGTTCACTGTTAACCTAAAGATAAACTTTAAAGATGTCTAGATAATTTAAGTAGGATAAAAGTCCCCTATGGAACCTTCAGTGACAGTTATATCAGTTCATATCAAAGATGTCTAAAATTGCCAAATTAAATAATTAAATTAAATAATTAAATTAAATTAAATTAAATTGCTATTTACTAAAATATATAAAGCATCAAATACTCTTTTTAAAAGAAATGCAGAGGATCAAACTTATAATTTACCTCAGATACAGATATGAAATGAATGATTGAAAAACACATTAAAAATATGACATGGCATTTTTATGAGACTAAATTTGGTATCTAGACAATTTCAGTGACAATTGATAGTGGTATTGAGATATATAAAATGAGAGAAATATAAATCGCCTTGATTTACAAGTCATCAAATATGATATTTGGTTTCATAGAATCAGCTGTATGAAGAGGAAGAACAAAATTGTAGCTGGCGATTTCAACAGTCATAGTGATAATGGCTCAAACTGCTCAAAAGAGAATGAGTTGCTAGAAATCTAGGCAGAAGAAAATCCATTGAAGCTGCTACATTTTCATCGCTAAGCTCCCAAATGCATTTTACGGTGACTTCAATCTGATTTCATCTTTGTCAATAGTAATATTGCATCACTAAGCAGTAAGATAGTCTTAGACCCAATTCCACACTCACAACATTACTCTCTTCCCTTCATAATTATACAACGGTTAACTCTTTTTTCACAGCAATTCAGTTTCACAAAATTAATTGGCAAGATTGCATGGCTCATATTGACACTGTGGCATCAGACGTAAAACCGAATCCATAAAAGTTTATGAAAACTTTGTGAAAAATCCTAGACCATGTTGCCAGAACACATACCAAGAGGCTGTAGGGCACAGTCTGCCCGTTGTTTCCATCCCATTCATCCTCTATGGAAATGTACAATACAATCCCTTTGAGGAGAAAGCTTGTAGCTATGTGAGTTAACTTTAGAACAATGTAGAACGTGGCAGGAAGTGGTAGAAAGTTCAAGGTGTGTTCATATGTGTGTGTGTGCGCGTGTGTGTGAATGCAGCAGCTTGCATCTTCCTTGGTTTCCCTCACTTTAATTAAATGCCAAAGAAAGGCATCAAGAGAGAACTGCTCCCTTAGGGCTTTTGCAAATAAGGAAGGCTACATTATTATTTATTATATTATTTATTATTTTCCAAATAAGGAGGAGCATCCTTTTCTTTGCTTTAGGTCCCATCTCCTGTGAAATACATCCTGTTACTCAGTGACTTTTTGAAGAAAGTCTCACCAGGACTTCATATCCGTTAAGGGGCTTCAAGAACACTATAACTTAGATTCTTGTATTTTTCATTCCCTTGCATCTTTTCACATTGTCTATATCACCTGATCACAGGGCAAAGATTCTGCAGGGACAACAGTCCTCCTCCCAGTTAAAGAGATCTTCCCTCCAGATACAGTCTCCTGCAGAACAAACTCAATTGGTAACTTTGTAACCATGATACTTTGAGATGTAACTATGGCTGCTTCTTGTTAGACTGCAAAATTAAGGTGCCAGGAATGTGAATGAGTTGCTAGAAGAAGGTTTGTAACAGCCAAAATATTTGAAACTTAGGTAGTTTTTTGCTTTAATATATATTCTTTTGGCATGGTCCTACCAACTGCAGTAAGACAAATAAATACACACCCACACACTTCCACACTAGAATGCTAACATGGATCAGTTCTCCTCAGTGTACCTTATTTTTTAGAATCAATGCCAAATCGGGTATTCAGACATGCATGTGGAGGTAATCCATGTCAAGCTCTTCAGTGTTGTCTTTAATATATTTGAAATATTTAATTCATATTTTTAATATTTAATTAATATACTTAATATATTTGAAATATTCTCGGTTGTATAACTGCCTGCTGTATCAAACGCCCTAGGTTAATGTAGCCTCAGCAGACATTTACATTTGTGAGCTTTGACTGTGACTACTGTTTTTGTAGATTGCTTTTTTGCAGTTCTTCTCTGGGCTATATAAACGTATCAACTGAACTTTATTGAAGTGAACATAATGGTTGTTTTACTGCTAGATTTAGCTTTAATCCCATTTTGCTATGCTTGTTTTAATGGTTTTAGATTGTTCAGTTTCTTTAAAGAAAAACAACAACAGCAACAAACCCTATCTGTGAGATTGTGGGAAGGCTGGAAAAAAATGGAAGAGAGAGTAGCAGGCGAGTCATAAATGGCAACTCAGCCGAGGTGGGGTGGAATCTGCGAAAAAGCATTTCAAAGCCTTCAAACAGACTGAACTTTAATTCACTCACTATAAACTGAGGCTGGGAAATTCCTATCACAGTTTTCAAGATTAAGTATTTATCCCAGATGGGTATTAAGGATACCTTAGTTAAATCTGTATGATTCTTGCTTCCTTGGTCTTATCCAGCTGCATGGGGCTCGACAATGTCCAAAGGTTGAACTTTTTAAATGAGATGCTTAGGTATGTGGGATTGTATCACACTACCTTGATGGAGAGGTGGGCTGATCTGTTGTAAAACAATAGTTCTGCCTGAGAAACAGTGTTTTCTGTTTATAATGTTTGCATGCACAGAAAGCACCATTGTTGAATGAAATGAACCAACCCTGTGGAGAGCTTTCAGTGGGCAATGTTGCTCTGATATCCAGTGAAGTGAAGGGCCTCCTGTGTAGTTCAAATACATCAGGGTACAACTTGCAATCCAGAAACACTTTTAAATATATAAAGATAACTCTCTCTATATAAACATATTTAATGTTGAAGTGCTTAAATATTCCCAAAACAATGGTGTGCTACATAACTTACACTTTTATCATCTTATCAGCTTTAAATATTTATTTGTTTTCACATATAAGCATTTTTTTTTCTTCGATTTATAATAAGTTACTAAGTTGACAACAGAATAATAAACCAAAAAGGCAATACAAAATTCGCAATTCATGTAAGGACATCAGGTTGAAGAAAGACAATCTGACATCAACTAAATTATTAGTTTGGCTGAAGCATAATTATTGGATTAGGATTTAAATGCAAGGCCTCTTAATCTTTTGCTATTAAAAACTGCCGTTAGTCAATAGCCAGACTCTTACTGTTGTAGAAAGTAAAAGAAGACGTTTGAGATAGGAATAATAAGCCTGAATTGTGGAAACAAACACAAGTGACAATGAGTTATGTTTTTCTGTGTTAAGAAACAGGATGACTACACATATCTTGGATAAAAACATTAACATTTGAGCAGTTTCAAACTGTTCTAAAAAAAACACTTGGCAAGTTTATACAGGTTGCTCATTTGAAAGGCTTTGCCCTCATTGGTATGATTTTCATACAAGAGCGGGATGGTGGGTATGCTACCAAGCAGTTGAGCCTCAAGGGTGCTGACATATAATCATGAACAAAAGTGGATCAGAAACACCAACAACATTGCCTGGTCCCAATACAGCAGAAGTGGAGATGGGTTTTGCGTCCATGCATTTTTGTTGTTGCTGAAACCCATTAAAGGTTTTGAGGGCATGGTTGGTGGTATCTTGACATCAATCAAGTGGGCCAACCTTTCCATGATTTGAGGGATTGGTAAGGTTGCACAAAATTTACTAAAGAAAGACCACTCCAAAATTAAGATAATTCCATCAGTCCCAAAAGTGCCTCCCCCCCAAAAAGGGTTATAAACATGAAGAAAATGTCTGTATCCTACCCAGGTTCTCTTTCATGTTACCTATGATTGGAAACTTCCATGGAAGCCAAATTTGGAGACACCTCCCTCCCCCACTAAATGTTTGCATGTATACAGTCTTGTATATTTGTGCACAGTTATGGGTATGTGTGTGTGTAAATATAAACATAAACATGATTGATTGTGTGCCATCAACTTTGTGTTGGCTCTTAGATAGACAGACAGACAGACAGACAGACAGACAGATAGATAGATAGATAGATAGATGATAGATTTTCTCCATGACGATCTGTCTCCAACCTGGTCATTCAGGTCTTCCAATGGTGCACTATTGCCAATGTAATTGAATCCAACCACCTTGGTTGCTGCTCACCTTCTTTTTCTCTTTCCTTCCACCTTTAACAGCATTATACACTTCTCCAGAGAGCTGTCCACAGTATTCTCAGGAGTCTTCTCCAACATTAACCTTCCAAAGCATCAATATTCTTTCAATATTGCTTCTTCAAAATCCAACTTTTGCTTCCATAGAGTGTCACAGGGAACATAACTGCCTGTACCATTCTGATCTCTGTAAGTATAGACATATCACAGCAGATAAATATATTTTTCAAGGCCTTTATAGCTACTCTACCAAGTGCTAGTTTATGACATATTCCTTGACTGCTGATAGTTGAGCAGAAAGGCAGAAGGCAGAAGCTATCTACCACCTCAATATCTTCAGTGTCATTTCCAAGGCTGGTTGCAGTACTTATTGTCATAATGTTGGTCTTCTTTATATTTAACCTTAGTTCCTTATTTTTTTCACTGTGCTCCTTGACTTTCTACTAGAGTTTGCAAGTCATTTGCAGGTTCAGCTATCAGAGTAGTGTCCTCTGTAGGGTGCAGGTTACTGGTGTTTCTCCCACTAATTTTTTTTTTTTTCCTCACCTCCTTCCAATCTGGCTTCCCTTAAAATATGGTAGTCCTTGGGGTTCAAAGAAGACACACTGTTGTGCAGTTCATCTGTGGACATGGAGGTGGCTCTACAGTCCCAGTCTGGAAGCACAGAGTCTAGCACAATGGGGGCACTGGAAGTCCATTGTTGTAGTACCTGTGGGTGTTATTCTGTGATGACACTTATGGTTTTCTATCAGTTTTTGGTGGTGCCTGTCTTCAAAGCCAGTGGAGGCTTCATAGCACAGGGCTTGCCAATGGATTCTGTCAGCAGCCACAACTTCTAGTTCCCTTGGCTGGATGTCACAGTGGCACAGGGTTTCTTTCCCAGCAACTTTGTAGCACTTGCATGGTCTACCTCGAGGTCTCTTCCCAGACTCCAGTACACTATAGAGCAACTGGTGAGGCATATAGTGGTCATCCATTCTGATGACATGTCCCACCCACTGCATCTGGGCTTTAATAATCAGGGACTTAATGCTGGTGGACTCTGCATGATCCAAGACCTCCAGGTTGGAGACACAGTCTTGCCGACGAATGCTGAGAATGGAGTGAAGAACACGCATGTGAAATTTCTCCAGTTGTTTGATGTGCCTTTGGTACAGAGTCCAGGACTCAGTGACAAGTCTGTTCAGGAGAATGTGGGCAAAGATCTTACCTGCAATGGACAGCAGTGAGATACCCCTATAGTTTCTGCAGTCTGATTTGCTTCCCTTATTTTTGTAGAGAGCCACAATGAGGGCATCACAAAGTTGTCAGGCATCTCATCTGTGAACCAGATGTCGTTCAAGATGTTTTGGAACACCTGTCAGGCATTTGGGTCTAGTGATTTGTAGATGTGAGCAGGAATGCCATCCTGTCCTGTTGCTTTTTTTTAGTTCATCTGTGAGATTGCTTTCTTGATCTCATCAATAGAGGGAGGCAGGTCTAGGGCATCCAAGACTGGCAGCTGATAAAACTGTTGTAAGACATCACGATCAGCTGTGGATGGTCTATTGAGTAGATTGGAAAAGTGTCCAACCCAGCCGTTTTTCGGTCCTTCCTAGTCTTTTATCAGGCTCAACCATCAGACGACAGCAGAGGGGAGCATTATGAGTTAGAAAGTCTATAAACTGACTTTATGGCACTGAAGAACCTTCTGGTGGCATGCATGTCTGCAGAGCACCCCACCTGCTCAGCCTTTCTCTAACACCACTCATCCTGCATTTCTTGCAGTTCCATTTGTACTTTGGACTGCAGGTGCTTAAACTTGTCTTTCTTTGAGACAGATGATGGATTGTTATTCCAGTCTGTATAGGCCTTGTTCTTGGCCTGGAGGACTGCCGAAATGGTCTCGTGGCTTTCATCAAAGCAGTCTTGATGCACCAGGTTTTCATTTTGAGTACAGTTGTTGCAGTCGGTGTGATGATGTACCATCAAGTCATTTTCAACTCCTAGTGACCACATAGATAGATTTTCTCCATGATTATCTATCCCTAACGAATTCTTTCAGGTCTCCCAACTGTGTGTGTGTGTGTGTGTATTAACAATGCAATTACCTTAAGATCAAAACCATTATCATAAAACCAATTCTTTGCTGTGAGTTGCAGTGGTTCCTTTTTTAACATTATATTTAACTTTGGATGAAAAAGCCAAATAATTTTATTCTTGTAATATTGACTTCCTAAATTGTAATTAATATTGAAACATTTTTTTCTTTCTTTCCTCTATTTTCAATACTTTAAACTATCTAAATAATAGAATGTTAATTAACTCTAATCATATCATATAAACATCACTGCACTGAAATAATACAAGGTATTAAGATTTATGACCGTATAACAAAAAGGGAAAAAATAAGGGGAAAAAAATCAGTGGGATGATTCTAAAAAGACAGAGTCTCACCACTGCAGACACTCAAGGTCTATGCAAGAGAAGAATGGGACTAAGGTGCTCATGAAACAGGACTTCAAGCTCTAAGCTTGCTAGCAAGCATTTGTGCTAACTTGATAGCAAGAGTTTTTGAATTCAGTGGGGCTTATGATAGGTTAAGGATGCATATATTTTCTTGTGTTTGTGGGCCAGTTCAATTGTCTCTGTTGACCTCTTTCCTTTGAAAACAAGGCTCAATGCTGCAGAAATCCATCCCAAACATAGCAGTAGCTCATGCATATTTATTTGGTACTATGACTTCGTACAGGGTATGTCTTAACTCTCAAAAAAAAAAAAAAAGTATGTGCATCATGAAGTATATGTATATGTCTAAGAGGAAGAGAGAGAGGAAGGTTGCCTGTGAGGAAATGGATTGGATGTTTGTAGACAGGATCAAGACATTTTACAAATGGAATGTCTTATATTAAAGGCAATACAAAGTTATTTTGTTAATTAATAGTGATTGCATTTTTGTCCTGCCCCTGTGCTCTTCTGGATTGTGTGTGTGTGTGTGTGTGTGTGTGTGTACATACACATGCACATTCACAGATTTGCCCACCAAATCTGCTGTGCTGCCTCACTGGGGTAGTGGTGTGTGTGTTGGTATGTGGTTCTTGGGAGAGATGAACAAAGAATGCCAAGAGTGTATGCCAAGAGTAGATAATCCCAAAAGGATCAGCCAAGCCATGAAAGTCATCCCTACAAGCAAGTACCTAGACTGGGCAGCAACAAGATGCTGGAGTTAGAAGATCACTTTAATAACAATGGCAAAGGCATCGTTTCCTACTGTGTGGGAGAAGACAATATACTTTGCCTCCTGTATTTTACCAAGAAATGGATAGAAAATATAAAATCAATATAGTGCTGGATGATGGACTGCTGAGGTTGGATGACACTCAACATGCCATGGAGGAAAATAAATTGTTCATGTCCAAGTTAAACTAAAGTCGAAGAAGAAAGCCAACCAATTCTGACAATATGATCCTGAGCATATATCCACCATTTTCTAGGAGAACATCAGGAATCACATTGAAGTAATGAACCTCATTGATAGAGAACTAGAAGAATTGTGGAATGAACTTAAAGTCATTAAAGATGAACATGAAAACAGACTGCCAAAGATCAAGAAACAAAGAGAAAGCAAACTGGATATCAGAACAAACTGGAAATTGCAAAGAAAAAGAGGGAAGCCAACGCCAAGAAGAACAAAAATCTCAGGAACGAACTTAATAAAGAATTTCAAAGAGATTTTGTATTTTTTAATTTATTATTAAATTTATATGCCACCCATCTCTCCCAGATGGGCAGCATACAAATTTAAGATGTTAGAAGATACAAGTAGCAGCCATCTGCAAGGACAACAAAGATGGAAACAGACATGGAAAAATAAGGAAAGCTATGCCAGACTATAAGTGGTTATATTTACCATGCTGCATGATGTGTTGTATGTATGAGAACCATTCTTCCTTAAATGTAGTTAGACTTCCATTGTATAAGCATGCTGTTAGTTTTGCCATTGCTGGGTATTCTCCAAGTTTAAGTTCCCAGTCAGATCTTGGTGATTATCTGGTCTGTCTCTGCTTATCTGGGTGATGATTGCTGGTGAGGAGATGTTCTGGTCTTTTGTTTTCCTTTTTTTTTTTTTTTTTGTCTCTTTTGAATAGTGTGTAGATGTTGTTTATCTCTATGTACCTGTTGATGGCTGCCTTGTCTGAATACCAAGCTTCCAGGAATTCCCTCGCATTTTTGGATTTAGCTTGGTCTAAAATGCTGACAGTTTCCCAGTTGAAACTATGGTTAAGTCTGTCCATGTGTTGAGAGATTAAAGAGTTTTCATTGTGTCTTCTGACTGCTAGTGGATCATGGATGCACTCTGCTAGCCTTCTGCCTGTCTGTCCTACATAATGGTTGTTACAGTCCTTATACTGTATGTTGTAGATGACTCCTGATTTTCCTTCTTGAGCTACTTGGTCTTTTGGTTTACTTAAAATGTTTTGGAGGGCTTTAGTTGGTTTGTGTGCTACAGAGATGCCATGTGGTTGTAACAGTCCATTGGTAGTTTCTGAGATGTTTCTGATGTATGGCAGTGTGATCCTTTTCCTAGCTTGTGTTGGTTGTGCTGTAGTAGGTTGAGTGGTCAGGCACTTTTTGATAAAGTTGCTTGGATATCCATTTTGTCAGATTGTAGTTCTATATGTTTTTACTTGAAAATAAATTTTACTAAACACAGTGGAAATTATATGTAAGCAAACATGCATGAGAGTGTTCTGTTCTGTTCTTTAAATATTAAGAGTTCCTAAATTTTGACTAAGAAGTAACTTTACCTGCTTCAGACACGGAGATTTTAACATTTTATTTATATTTTTAAAACATACCTTTTAAAAATCTTAATGCCATTTATTATATGAAAATTAGATGTCCTGGGTTATCCCCTCATCTATCAACTCACAATATGGCAAATCTACTGTTAGCATCTGCTTTCCTTGCTTTGCAGATAATTTGCATTTGTTAATCCACAGCTTTTCCAGAATTGTACATAACCCATCCGGGTTAATCCATCTCCTGTAGTTTTATTCACAAAATCTTTTAAACATAAATGACTACAGTGATATTGCTAAGCCTGGACAGAGCTGCATTTACATAAAAAGTATTTGATCTTTCTCAAGCTCCCTTAAAAACATAAAAGGATTGTGCTGCTTATTTTTGTATTTGATATTGTTATACTTCTAATTATCATCAGTGTGGATGATGGTTGTTTCTTATTTGCCTCCCTCTGAAAAACAGCAAGGTCATGGCTGGGGCAGTTTGTTGAGTGGTTTTTAAGTTTGAAGGATAAGACAGAGATTCACACAGTGGCTGATATATTATCTACTGGATTTTACACTGGGGAAAAGTAAGCAAATAAGAACAAGATGCACAGTGAACATCCAAGAGAAAACTCAAGTTTATACACACACACACACACACATGTCTACAGAGAGAGAGAGAGAGAAAGAGAGAGATTAAATTTAACTATTCTTTTTAAACACAACATGGCACCTTTGGTAACTATCCTTGCATCCATCTTCCAAAATGAAGAGTACTGTGGAATTCATCAATTCAGCATGGATGTTTGCGAATGAGTCATCATGTTCGCTAAGGATACGTGTGTGTCTATCTCTGTGTATTCATTCATTCATTCATTCATTCATTCATATACATACAAATTGTCAATTTGCATTTATATCAGGCTATATGTGCTTACCGCAGAGTCTGAGGTTGGTGAGAGGGTGGTCACAACTATGTGATTGAAACCCCATCCCTTTGTATGTGCATGTGGTGTCAGCATCCTTATAAAAGGAGTGGTGCTTTAATCACAAGTAGTGATCACCATCTTGACTCACACAAACATATCCATGAAGCCCCCCTGCATGCTTAGCCTAGCAAGCTAAAGAGTCTTATTGATGCAAATGTGCATTGCCCCCTCTTTGGTCCAGACAAAGACAATGAAGATAGATGCTGGTGGGAAAGACAAGATCATGAAGATAGTCAAGAGAGAGTGGAAATGTCAGATTTGACATCAGTTTCAGAAGGACAGGTTTTTTGGGTGGGAATCCTCTTTTTCACTCTGAGGAGGACAGGGGCTGGAATTTATTTTCATAACATTTATGTTGAATTGGGATCTTCCTAGGATGCAAACAATATGCACTCTAGGCAAATAGAGGGCATCAAACAGTATATTCAATATACATAAAGTTGTCATGGATACTCTGCATTTCTAGCCATAATGGGAAAAATATGAGTAATGCAAATTTTGAAGTGTTTATGTATAGGTTTATGTATGTGTTTGGGCTTTCTTCTTTTTATAAAAGTTTAACTTTCCTTCCAAATAGCACTTCTCAATAACTGCGAATTTAAAGAGGAGTGGGGAAACCCTTTTATTAAATTGCCCATTCAACCCAACTTGACATGATATGTCAGAGCGCAACATATCAGCCTGAAAAACAGTAAATGTACTTTGGAAGCATCGCTTTTAAAATCTACCCGATAAGCCTATTGTGGCTGATGTCATCCCAGCTTGTTCACTGAAGACAATTGCTCAATGCTTGCAAACTCTGGCTTTATAGTGCACGGTGCTTTCCTGCCAGCACTGACTAGATTTCTCATGTTTTGCTTGTTAAAGTCCCTTTTATTTCTGAGATGCATGGAACTTTTCAGCCATGCTTGTTGGTGAGTCTTGTTGGGCGCAGATGCAGTTCTATAAAATGTCACACAGAATGCTGTCCCTTGACGTTCACACTTAAGAAAAGAATTAGTTCTGTGTTGGAATAATTACCATGCTTTCCGCACATGTTTGCAGGGAAGTTAAGCCAGCTAAGGAATAAAAAGAACTGTTTATCATCAGGTTGAGGTCATTCTGAAGTCCTGATGACATGAATGTGGAACAGGGAGAAGGTAAAATCCAGCCAGGCTTCACATGGTCAGAAAGGCATTGTTTATTATTATTAAATTCAAGCAGCCTCTGACAGGCAATTCTCCTTGGCCTCACTCAGGCAAGAGAGGAAAGATCAGCACTCAGTGTGAACTGAAAGCTCTGCCAGGGCCAACAGCAGACAGTGTCCCACTGGCTCTACCATTAGACAGAGCGAGGCAGTTTTCTGAGGCAGCCGCATTGGAAGGTTCTGTAAGCCAGCCATCTGTGTCATACTGTCAAACATTGCTTGCAGAGCAAATAATGGTGAGCCATTGGCTATGGGCCAGCCAGTTAACTTTTGCACATGGAATTGGAAGGAAACTAGCTTGCTTGCCCCAGGCTTACCCCTTGCCCCTGCTACAAGACACATTTCTGATGGCAGAAGGCAAAAAGGGCTGGTTGGATTGAAAAAAATATTTGTCCAAAGAACCCTTGTTTCACTGCTCTGAAGGTCTCTGTCCACTTAAACGTGCTTTAGAAGTGGATCAGGCAGAGCCAGTACCTTTAAACAGTTTTCATGCAAGGCTGTGAGCATGGTGTCTTCTGTGGCTCCCAGTACTCTACTCACAGGTCACCTGCAGGTGATCTCAAGACTCCTCTTTGTCCAGAGAAGCTCCATTAACTCAGCATATTGCCTGGCTGTAGGTCTTTGCCTCTGCATCATCCCAGCTGTTTCATGGAGACAAGTTAGTCTGCCATGTTTCCACCTGGAAGTCCCTAAAGCCACTTGGGTGAGTGTACCTTTGATCTGGGAAAGATTAAAATAAAAAGGGACCAGATATAAAGATTTAAAAGAATCCAATGCAAAAAGCTTACCAGGATTTTGGAACAGGAAAGTTACAAGACAGACTAAAGGGACAGTTAAATTTGGAATATTGCCTCATTTAAAGTATTTTTTGAATTAAATAAACACATAATATCTCTCTGGGAAAGAAGAATGTTTAAATTTGTTAAGGAAGCTGATTAGTTGACTGTGTTAAACAAAAAGATAAGTAGAAAAAGAAGGGAAACATGAAGTTCTGAGACGATCATGTGTTTACAGAAGTACGGAGCACTGAAAGGGACTAAAGTGTTATGGACGTGGAAAAAAAACCCTCTCTCTTTTATTTTTTACTCCTCTTTTATGGACTACAAATTTGAAATGAAGAAAATGGTTATGACTAAAGGGAGTGAAAGTTCTAGAAGGGAGGAAAGGATTGTTGGACCACTCCAGAAGTATATATTTGTTTATGATAGATAAATTCATAGAAGAGGATACTACTTTGTCAGCCAGCAAGATTATTATATGTGTATAAAACAGAAATATATTGAACTACCCACAGCGGAAGATAAAATAACAACAATTTTTGCAGAATAATGAAACTTCTGGACTTTTTGCTGAAAATGGAAAGAAATGAGCATATTGTTCATCATATTAGAATGCTCTGTAATTTGATAGATACAGTTTACCATATACTAATTTTATGCTTCCCCACACCCATCTAATGCTCCTACCACCCCCCTTTTTAGAACCCTTTAGATTTTTTTAGCCTTATTTTTAAATATACTTTCTGTTTTATATTTTTTAGCTTTTCAAAACTTTTAAAATGTATTTTTATGCTTTTTAATTGACCGTACCCCACCCTTCTTATGCTGGTCTATGACCATAATAAAGATTTGATTGAGTGACTGACTGACTGATTGATTGATTGATTGAAAAGGAAAGCACTAATGATGATTTTTAGCTGGACAATTGAAAAAGTGTTGAATAAGGGGATGAAGGGATTATGGTTATGTTTAAGAGGGAGGAGGGATAATAATTTTGATTGTAACTGCTGTAACGAAGGTTGAAGTCACTTCTTTAATTTTGTTTTCCTTTCTTTTCTTTTAACTATGGTTTCCTGCACTTTTTCTTTTTTCTTCTTTCCTTCTTTTATATATTTCTTCTTTTGCTTTTATTCAAGTAAAAATTCTCAATAAAAATATTTTAAAAAACCACAACCCTTTCTTTTGGAATTTCCAAGGAAGAATGTTTTAAAGTATTGTCCTGCACTAGTGCCAACACTACCTTTTCCCTTGCTACTTATCTTTCTCCCATAAAAAAAATAAATAAATAAAACTAGCATGGGAATATTGAAGGAAAAAATGCCAGAAGTACAAAGGGTAACAAAAACGCAATAATTAATATTGCATTGAACTACATATAGTTAAATCCTATTGTGAAATGTAACTTGCCAAAAGTTTATCACTTATATTCTTTGGATAAAATCATTAATAAGTTGTGTTGACCTCTAGTAAAATAAGTTACTTTTATGAGCTATGGTATTTCCCATATTTTTCTGTAACAAATCATACATTTACATCCTTCTGCTGCTTTCCAGTGTTGGGCAATCTTTGCTTCAGCAGCATTTAGTAAAATTAATATAAGCTGTAAATGCTTTTTGGTAACTTTTTCTTTTATCCACAGAACTAGACCCTGCGCTCCAGACAAGCCACAGTGCAAGTAACAAGAACACTACCAGAGCGGCCACAAAGGGGACCAGCTTTACACATTCCCTTCCAAAGTCTATCAAAGAAAGCCATGTCTTGAGCAACTTTGAGAAAGGCATTGTCTTGGGAAGATAAGGAAGAAAGCTCTCAGAACAGCCAGGGCCAGATTGTGATCTTCAGCACCCATTATGCAAGTCCCAGTGTAAGTGTAAAGTTCTGACAACATCTGTCACAGCAGCTGCTAATGACCTCTTAGAGCAATATTGAAAAACACTGCCATTCTATCTTGGAAGAGAAAGGTCACCTGCTAATGGGACTTGCTCTTTGCTAGTGTGTTTGACACCTGCTGTTTTTCCTACAGGGAAGGCTGTTCAACACAGCTGAACTTAAGCTTATGGAAATGAAGGTAATCTCTCATATGAATGCTCCCTTCCTTCTTCTCATCCCCCAAGCTGCCAAAGGAAGGTGCCTCTAAATGACAGTGTGAGTTCTGCTCATGATTTAAAAAAAATAAAAATTAAAAAAAAAGTCACAGAGGATCCAAGCATTACAGAAATGTCTTCATTTGGGACAGCTCCACTTTTACTGCAGCTATTGCTTGTACATCCTGATGTGTTTCTTATCCCACAGTGTCTTCTTTGATGAGAACATTGACAGTGTCAAAAATTGACTCTGCACTGAGGGAAAATGTTAATATTGTCCTTTTGTGACCTTTTGACAGTGATTTTTCTTTTTAAAATGGAGGGAAGGGAAAGATCTTAGCCTACACATTCCTTTTTCTGAGGCAGAGAAAAGGGGAAAGGGGAAAGGGAGATCAATAGACATATTCATTTTAAAAAATGGCGACTTTAAGTAGAAAAAAATGCTTCCAGCATGATATATAAACTAAAATGGAATATAGTAAATATCCGCTGGCCATTGGAAAATACAACTGTGAGTGAATGTGAAAGTTCTGTGTAGCAGCTCAGGGCATGTGCTAAATTGTACCATTGGAACCAGGTCAGTCAAACATTTATGTGCTTGTGCCTAAATCTTGAAGTAGCTCGAGTTCTGTTGAGCCTTGAGTCTCTGTTGTTTAAAGCAAGAATATTTTTGTTTGGCTGTGATTGTAAAAATGAATCTCTGTAGGGGGTTCTCTGTTGAGAACTGTATTACCACAAAGCAAATTGAGGAAGCCTTTTTAAAGTACAGAAGGTTCTTTCTATATTTTTACCTTTATCTCTCTTTTTTGCATTTAGGACCATCTAACTCAAAATATGGATAACTGGGTGACTTCGTGCCAGTCATTTTTTCATAGCCCATCCAACTTCACAAGATTGTTATGAAATATTAGAGGAAGATATGCTATGAATGCAGCCTTCAGCTCTTGGAGGAAAGGTGGGACAAAAAACGAATGAATAGGTAAATAAATTGATATACAATTGCTCCCTAGAATGATGAACCATGTATTTAAACTTATTCATTGACATAGACTTGCACTGTTTACCTAAAAGGGCTCAGACTATGTGGGTGTCAGGGAGAAAAAGATAAAAGAGTCTCAGAGCAAATTTTGTTGTTGTTGAAGGAATGAATTCTGACTACAAAATTATGCAAAGATTGTCCATGTCTGATACAATTCCACATTCAGAAATTCTCTTTTGCCAACCTAACTAAGGATAGGTATACGTTGTCTCCTTTGTTCAGACAAGGAGCTAGAACATTTACTGAAATCTTAAAACTACTAAAGGATTATTCAGTGTTTTTATGTTAGCACAAAGAGGATCACAGCTTACACCTCTTTGAAAACATGCCATTTTCTTGCTAAGCTGTGAGTCAAGTTTCTCAGACCCTTTCTAGGGGAAAACAGCAGATGCTAAATTGTGTTTAAAAGATTGGGAAAGGTAGAGAAAACTCTACCTTGGAAAAACCTGAAAATGAGAAGACAGAATACAGAGTGGCTAGTTCATCAGTACTACAATGAAAATATATCACTATAAACCTTCTCCACCTGCTTTAAAGCCACTAATACATGCCATAAATTAGCAGCAGCAACAGAACAGAGACTCCAGTTTCTAATATGGATAAGAACTATATAAGGCACTACACAGCCAATTTCCTCTGAAAATAGCAAGAGTTTGAACCAATGTCCTACTCGCTACAAAAATTGTTTTCTTTTAATGAGTAGGCAAGAGAAATAGGAAAAGCAACAACGATATTCTCTGAGAGGCAAAAAGTTTAGTCTCAGCATGATGTATACTTTGGATGGCAGAATTCATGCAAGATTCATGAAAAAATGGTACATACATTTGAGGGCTAGGGGAAGTAATTTCAACTGTCCTTTCTAAAAAAAAAAATCTGGTTATTATCAATACTTAAATAACATTACAAATTGCCACACAGTTTGCTGGTTTTTGAGCCTAATTTTAGAATAACGGCTTGGATACAGCTTATAGACATATTTTAATTGGATTAACAGCATAAAAATAGCCCAAAGGGTTTATACTGTCATCTTTGCCTGCATGTCCTGGAGGATTTGTTTTCAAAGAACAAGAGTGTCCTCAGTTAAGAAATTCACCAGAAAAAAAAAAAAAAGTTTCTGAGACTCTGAAGATGATGAGGAAACTCCTGTTCTTTCCTGAAAGGGAAACATGTTTTGCCTCCTTGGGATGAGATAGACTCCTCTGATTGTGATCTAGTCCTAAGAATCATAGGTAGTAAAAGATGCACACACAGTTGATGGCCAGGTGAAGAAATGCCCACACAAGGAACCAAAAACTGAACTCTTCATGGTGTGTCTCTTATAAGTATACTCCTCAAAGGAGAGACTCTGATTCCTCTGCAGCTGAACTTTAGGTGGGGCTCTGAGAACCCAGATTTAAAAGCCAACCCTTCTGAGAAGCAAATTGCTGCATCCATGCCACTCGCCAAATTTTGATAGTCTTCTCGCACACTTGATGCCTACTTTTTGGCCAGTTCCTGTTTGTTGGTATTTGGGTGTTATTTGGACCTTGTCTCTGGTCAGTGTTATTCCTTGGATTGACCTTGTGATATCCTATTTCTCTTCCCTAGCCAGGTTGGATTTAGTTTTAGCTTCTAAATAGTCTGCTGAAGCAAAGACAGAATGTACACTTGAACTGAAAAGCTGGAGGATCTGGCAGTAGTAGTATTGTGGAGAAGACCACCTCTGGACACATCTGAGGGGACACACTGCTCTGCAGATATGTGCCTGCCTCTTACTTCCCTCAGAGTTGCTTACAACTGAGATTCTTCCAAGAGCATCTCATGAATCTCTCTCATGTCTTCCAAACTGTGTACCAGGATCCAAAAACTGATTCATGACTTTATCTTCTTGATTACCCTTTTGGACTACATTGGTGCCACAAACCCCTGATGAAGAGCCAGCTCCAAACAACAGCTTTCCCTTAAGAGGTTATTAGTTTCAGATTCTCTAACCTGCTTCCCTGGGCTCTCCCTCCACGTTAGACTTGCTACGCTAATTTACTTAGAGTGAATTCCAGCAACTGCAGCCACAGAAGTGTCAGGTTGAGGTCTAACATAACCATTTCTCAGTCCCCACTTAAAATGATTATGGAGGATCAGGGTATTTCAGGGATAAGCCACACAGCAGACAATGTGCTTCAGGATAGAAACTTACTGTGGGACCTCATGGGCTTTTGTTTCTACTTGCTTCAGTGTATGAGTTAATGTCCACGCAGAGAAAAAGTCATAAGACAAGGTTCATTAGAGAGCAACAAGAACTTTACTTTTTTTTTTTTTAGTGAAAATTTAACAAAAAGACTCATATGTCCTCCAAGAAAGTAAAACAAGAAAATAATGTGCAATGTAGCAATTAGCAAGCTTTGATACCACATACCAATTTCTAAATTCTAGGCCTTAGGTTTCAGTCTAATCCCACACCAATATATGCATAATCTTACTCACTTTAGAGTGCAGCTGGGGGGGGGGGGTAGAACCTAATAAAATGTTATAGTCTCTCTTTGTTGGCCTCTCTCCTTCTCCTTGTTGTTGTGCCATGTGTGAGTGTATGGCCTATATGTCTTGGATGGGATTTTACTGTAAGAGCACTCCTTACAAAGTCTGCCTTTAGAAATACTGTGCAGAACAACTTCAGGCATTTGCCACAATGTACTATAGGGCAACAGCCCAGTGTGTATGTTAGGGTATCACCTTTGGAACTCCTGGCTTAAACTCAGTTTAATCCCTACGGGCTTCTCCCTGAAGGGTTATCTAAGGAACACTTCCTGCTTTGCTTCATGTCTAAGTTAGGGTTTGGCCCATTATCAGACAACTTCACAGGAGTTTTAAGTCGTACCCAAAGACAGGCCTGCTCTAGCCCTCCTCTTCCTGAAAAGCTAGCAGGCAGGACTGTCTGATGCACAAACAAAAGTGGCTGATGAGCTGTCTTTCTGAATACGATCTTCTGACAAAAGAGGACAGCATAAAACTAAACTATTGGATCCCAATCAGCAGAGGACTCTCTGAATGAATACATACTCCCTCCTTGTTTATATTGTTACAAGAGTTATTGTCATAAGTGAATCTAGACTAATTACATTCTTCTTGCCAGGCTATTGACATTCTGCTTGTCAAATTTCAGTATGTGAAAGACAACATCGCAATGAGAACCGTGGAATGCTCGCGTTGGGATCTTGATGTTCACTGAGCTGAGTTTTCTTCTTGCAAACATTTCATTCCAAACTAGGTAACATTGTCAGAGCTTTAACAATGATGTTTGCTGGCTTTTTATGTGTGCCTATACTACTTGCCTTGATCAGGGTTGTTGTATGCCTGTTTCTGATTACCCTACTTGGTTTGGTTGGCTGTTTTGTCCTTGCGGGTTCCAGCCTGTTGGGCTAAGCTATAGCTGTTCTCCACTATTTCTAGTGGAATGCTGATGCTAGCCATGCTATGTATCTGCTGGATAATGGGCTTCAAACACTTCACAATATGGTAAGATTGGCATGGGAATGTGTGTAGGCATGTCACAACAGCATTCCCTGACAAGCATTCCTGGAGCTGCCCTCAACTCCATGAAAGCATCCTTACATGAAATAGTGTTTCACTGACATATGAATTTCAGTCCTTCCAAACACACTGAGAACACATGTATTTAAGCAGGAAGAAAGTTTTTGTTGCCTCTTTAAATGGAATAGAATATAAGGATCCAGGATGCAACCATATTTGCAACCATATTCATAGCAGCAAAAGGAAGGAAGGAAGGAAGGAAGGAAGGAAGGAAGGAAGGAAGGAAGGAAGGAAGGAAGGAAGGAAGGAAGGAAGGAAGGAAGGGGTGGAGCCTGAAAGATGGCTGTATTGTTTGTAAGCTGGTGGTTGGCACTCTCCCCCACATTCTATGTTTCTTGATTAACTTGTTTTAATTGTTTTAAGTTTGCAATTTTATTTTACGAGTTTTGTTTTTGCTGTTTTAACTTGTGAGGCACCCAGAGTCACAAGATGGGTGACTCTGTATAGATCAAAATACATACATGCATGCATATATCTGCTATTATTGTATTGCACTGAATTGAACTGACTCATAGCAGTTTGTGGTACAGAATAAAAAAGACAATGAAATCCAATTCAAAAATAATATCAGTAAAATAATAGGATAATAACATAGTATTAACTATAATCATGGTATCAACCCCAGCCTACATAGTTGAAAGATGTAACTCCAAGGCCCTCTAAAAATGTTCTGTTTTACCTGATTTCTATTACAGTAAAAGTAATAGTAGTAGGAGATTTTCATTTTGCATGCTACATAGAGATTATTTTAACAATCTAATGATTATTTCAATGAGTAGAAAACTTAGAAATATTTTTGAAATAGTATTCCTCTCAGGAAGCAAACTGAAATTTCAAACAGTACAACATTAGCTAGTTACCTGAGAAACACTGAATAAAAATTAGACACTTTTCAGCCATGTGCACAAACTCTTCCGAAAATGTTACAATGCAAATAAATAAATAAGTAAATAAGTGTTCCCATTAGAGGAAAAATATATATAAAAGTGCATTTTATGGTTGGAAAAAATGTTTGCAAAAAGTAGGCACATTCATTCATTTTCACCTTTGGAGAAATGCCTAAGAAATTTATGCAATAAATGTGTAAACAGAAATGCCCAAGAAATGTATACAATAAATGTGTAAAAAGAAAAAAAAAACACCTCATAGGATATATTTTATTACAAATTTATAAACCAGCCAAATTAAACAAAGTTTTCACAAAAGAAAAACTTTCAATGAAAATGATGGCATTACCCATATTTATTCCTCACTGTTGGAATATTGGGAAGTAACTGCATTTGGTGTTTTAGGCCAGATCTCAATAAATAATTACCTCATAATTACCAACATTCAGTCCTGCAGAAACACACATTTCTTGTAGCCCTACTTTAGTAAAGAATCTGGGTGACTGCAGAAGTCCTCACCCAGATATTAAGAGCAAAGGATGTAATATTTTAAATGTATAATATGAATTGATATTCTAAGTCCACCGTAATAAATTAATTTGATCTTAAGCAAGATAACATCCAGAGATGGAAGCTTACAAAGCATGCATAGAAAATACTCTGTTAGTGCCAACAAGAGTCCTGAGTAGAAAGTTTAAGCTGCATGTGCATGGTGGTTTCAATGAAAATTCAAGCAGCCAACAAAAGTTGCAAGGAATACTTCTGAGGAACATATGTTAATAACAGTGAAACCAACAAGGGCTGATTTATGTACTTCAGAAGCTCAAGATCAGTGTGGGAGGCAGTTTGTTCACTGGATGACAAGGGAGTCTAAGGGATGTCAAAGAGAGATATGGATACTGCAGAGAAAGCAATGGCATTACTGGAATCTGTCTTTACTGCAGGAGAGGCAGAAGAGATATCATGCCTGAACTGATATTTTCAAGAAGGAAGATCTTGAGGCCAATAGTAGCAAACTGTGGTAACATAAGACAAAGTTATACATTTCACTGACAAACTCAGAACAAGCAGTTCAATAGTCCCAAACTGTAGCCCTTTGTTTTTAATGTGAAAATGTTCAATTACGTATGAACTTAGATCAGTTAAAGTTGAGAATGTGGTCCATGGAACTTATAAAAGAATGGGGAGGGGAGATGCAGAAAAGTATAACGCTAATTGTCAGAGAAGACACTCCTGAGAGGACATAGTTTTTAAATCTCTCTTTAGCAAGGAAGGCTAAAACCACAGCTGGCTGCAATGGAAGCCAGGAAGATCAAAATGGTGGGTGTGGCTAGAGATCGAAGTCCCATCCCTTTGAACATGGGACATGCATTAATATTATATATACACACATATACACATGCCCACCATTTTGATCCCCCTGCCCCCCCCCACAGTTGTGTATGTATCTGACTAGAATATTCTATTATAGGTAAATTGTTAGTCTTAAAGTTATTATTCATATAGAAAGTAGATATTTGCAGATGAAAACGTAACATGGCTTCATGGAAAAATAAGTTGTCTCATTATTTTTAGAGTATGAAAGGGTCAACAAAAATATGGACAGGAATAATATAATATACGTTCTTAATTTAGACTTACAAAAGGCTTGTGACAAATTCTCTCACATTGTTACATAAAGAAAACAATGGAAAAGAGACTTTGCAGAGAATTTATGTGACCCTCCCCTTAGGGGGAGATGGGCAGGGGCTAAATTTAATAAATAAATAAATAAATAAATAAATAAATCTTAATTGCTTGACTTCAAGAGGCCATGAAATCTTTCCTTTTAATTACAGTGACCATATGTCCTATATTATAAAGGACAGTCCATTATTTCATAAAGCTGTCCTTTAGACTTATTTATTTTTTTAAAAAACTCACCGTTGTCCTTTATTTTGGTCATTTAACTTTTACCATATAAATGATACCACTTAGCGTACAGTCTTTTTCATTCATGTGAAAAAAATATGGAAATTGAATTGTCTTTTTAAAATAAATTTACATATATGGTTTGATTTTAGATATTTTTATTAGAATATGTGTTTTTGTACAGTTTTTTTGGTTTTGCTTTTGAATTTTCCTTTGTAAAGCAAAGTTATAAACACGAACAATTAATTTTTTTATCCTTATGAGACTCTTTCAGATTTATCCCTTTTACAGGTTTGCCCTTTATTTTTTCCAAGAAAATATGGTCACTGTACTCTTAATTTACTTACATGGTATTCAGTAATGGAAACTTCCCTTTCCTTCTACAAGCAAAACAATGTTGTTCTACTTTTTTGGAGTTATGGAATTCTTTGTTGCCAAAGAACAGCTCAGCTGTCACAAACATAAGACCAACATTTGAAGCAGTGAGCAAACATTGTGCTCAAATTCCTGGTGAGTGCTAGCATGCAGATGTACAGCTTTAATATTTCTTTCAGGTTTTCTAGAGATCACAACACAGAACTATAAATAACTTCTCAGATATTGATTTTTGTCCATCAGAAAATATAATGAATGCAACAGTTTCTTCATAGGTTGGGTGTCACTGGCAAAGAATAGGGCAAGTAATGGATGGGGGAGCAGAAGGAGAAAATGATTACATTTTAACCTCAGAAAATCTAAATTGTCAGCCAAAAAGTGTAATTCCTGAATGAATGTTCATCGTGACTTAAAATGCCATCACTGTCAAAATATTTGGATCACTGTCAAAGAAGACAATCTGTTATTCTTTTTTTAATTAAAATGTTGTCATTATTACATTTAAGCAGTATATGAGGATCTAACAAGCAGTAATATAGGCAAGTCGTGAAAATATGGTGAGTTTGCTAAGTTCAACACTAGGGAGCTAAATTTTAGTTAAATTCATGAATTAAAACCAAACCAAACCCACCTCTCACTAAACAAATAGAAATCTTATACTGCATATGTTATAACATCCTGGTTTAATCTGAAATCTCTTTTGGTGCAATCAGTTTATGCACAGGCACATTTACACAAGCAAAATTCTACAACTATTCATGCTTCTACTGTATGTTGATTTGGGGAAATTTATTTTGGAATGAGCTTTAGAATCACAATAATCACAGCCAGAAAATAATTTATATCTGACAGAACTCTCCTTAAGCCTAAATTCACTGGGCTATGTTATGAAGTGAAAATGTCATGCTTCTTGCCAAAACTCAATATGTCCCAGGAGTGAGAGGTTTACTTTGAAGAACACTCAGCAACTCCATTTCCAAGGAAATGCATCTGAATATTGCAGCATTATCTATCTTTCTGAACACCCACTTTTCACTTAGGTGGACAGTATATAGAAGCAGCAGATACTTTTGCAGTGATGCATGATGGCATGGTGTTTTTCAACCATTAGCTCCATTCAGTACAAAATATGCAATCTTTTACCAAAATAAGGATTAGTCATCTAAAGCCAGAATTTGTCTGGGTCTTCTCACTCACTTTGGAGATTTTCTGCCTTTGCTATCCCATAGATCCCCAATAGTGCAAGATGATCTGTTTCATCTGCCAAGGGAGGGAAGTTTTGGATCTACTGAGGGTGTTTCTTTGTCTTGCCTATACTGTTGCCTGCCTGCGGATTTCATAGGAAAAGATGTGTTGCTTTCTTAGATGTGGTTTATTTATATTATTATGGTTGGTTGCACAGTCAGCCAGATGTTTAGACTGAATTCGGCATTTTTGTCCACCTAATCGAGTGTTTCCCAAGGACCTGGGATAGGCAGATATTGTTAGATGGTGTTGAAGGTATCATTGCAGGATATAAGCTGTTCCAAATAAAGCTGTCGTCGTCATCATCATCATCATCATCATCATCAATAATATTGCCTTTGAGTCAGTGTTGATTCCTGGCGACTGCCTGGATTTGTCCCTGCAGTTTTCTTGGCAAGATTCTTGGAAGTGGTTTGCCCTTGCCTTTTTCCTCGGGCTGAGCGAGAGTGACTGGCCCAAGGTCACCCAGCTGGCTTTGTGCCTAAGGCAGGACTAGTACTCATGGGTTCTGGTTTCTAGCCTGGTGTTTTACCCACTACACCAAACTGGCTCTGTCAGATGTATTATATTCCTCAAATGTAAGTGCATTGACAAAGTGCCCAGCTCATCTGATCTTGAGTTTGCAGGGGGTATAGTCAACAAAGAAGAGAACATTTTCTGCCTTCAAGATGTGATCCCATGCAATTCTACCTTCACACTGTTTAGAAAAGGATGCAGATCTTATCACCTTATTCATACTTTTATTGTCACTCAAACCACGCAATCAGTGGAAGAAGCCACACTTTTACCTATTGACTGAGGTAAAGAGCTTGAAAGTGACTGAACACTGAGTTCCTTTCTTGCTTTGAGTCTTCTCCATCTCATCAGTTTTTACCTCCCCTATGAAAAGTACTTCTGCCTCCCTCTGTGAAAGCAGGACAAGTAGTAATTACCATTGGCATGAAAGCGACTGCTACACTGCTGCTTCCAGGATTCCCTGCCTTTCATCAGGTATAGATGGTATAGCGTAGGAATTAAGCAGTTTGTTTGTTTGTTTGTTTTCCATAACTGCTCATCACCTGTGGCCTTGACTGGAAACCCCAGCTTAGAAATTACTTCTGAATATGATATATGCTTTCTGAGTCTAGTTGTGTCCTACAAGAAACACACAAATAAAAATAAACAATACAGGTCACTATTGATTAACAATAGAACAACCCTAACCCTAAGAACTTATGCTCTGTGCAGGATAATTCTTATGTCTCCTTGTTATAAATAATCAGACAAAGGGCAAACAAAAATGAGCATTGGGTAATTGGAGTAGTCGGAGAGATGAACTCTGACTGCATCTCAGTGTGTACTGATAAGATCGTATCTCCCCCATTGCATGTGATCTCTTTGTTGCTCATGATCAATTAAAAATAGTCATTATAATTAGCACTGAACATACAAAAGAAAGTAATTTAGAATCTGTTGACCAACGAAGATACTGGAAGGTTCCATTTTATTACTCAGACAATTGGTAGCATCATACAAGAAAAAGACAGCAAGGATAAGAAAGAATAAAAATGATTTTTCATAAAATACAACACTTTCCTTTAGCTGGGTAGAATATAGCTAGCATGCATATCTGATTTTAGATGGATAGATAGATGATAGATGATAGAGTTAGAGATAGAGAGATAGAGAGAAGATAGAATCAAATATGCATGCTAGGCTATATTCCAATTAAAGGAAAATTTAATAATGCATATTCGATTTCCTTTGTGTATGTGAATCTATGAAAAACTAAAGCACAAACAACAGGCAAGTTGAGACTTGCAGTAGATTGAAATAATGACACGTTGGCTCCAAGCATAATCAAGATATAAGGTTTCATCACAAAAACATTGATCATGAGGTTTATGTATGTTAACTATTAGGGCTGTGGGCGGCTAAGCACAAAGGACAACAGAAAAGAAAACAGTACCCTAAATCTAAGTCAAAACACTCCAAGAGGTATAGAGAAAATGGACATAAATAAACCCAAATCAGCCCAAATTAGAAAAACCCTTCCCCCCCCCAAATCTTTTGAATAATCAAGCTTATTTGAATTAGACCAATGTGAATTGGAGGCAACCAATTTGATTCAATGCTTCAAATCACTTTGGAGATTTGAATTGGAAATTATCTCTGAATGAATTCTGGCACAGTCCTAATTCACAATACACGCAGTAAAGCTAGGTCATATAACTTATTGATCCAGTGATTTCCAGCTTATCCAAGCCACTCTTTTAATTAAAGGGAGGGGGGAAACAGAGATGACTATTTTCATTAAGTTCTTCCCCAAGGGACTTGCATTAAGATTAGGACTGTGCAAATCTTTGAGGGAGTTCTTCACTTGATGAAAAATTGTGCAAAACACTGCCTTAAAGAAGGTTTGCAAAGCAATGTGGTTCTCTCATTTCTAAGATCAAAGCCAAACAGCTCCTTCAGCATTTGGAACATTCAGAAGGGGCTTCTGCATAAATACTGGATTTAGACAATACCTCCTGACACTTTTTGCAAGTTCTGGAGGAACAAACACTCTATAAGTAGTCCTTGTTTAGCAACTGCCTCATTTAGCAACCATTCACAGTTACAACAGTGATGAAAAAGTAACTTTGTGACCAATTCTTACATTTGCAACCTTCACAGGTCTGTAAAGCAAAGGAAAGCTGAAGTAAGATCATAAGCACAGTTGCGGTTTCACTTAGCAACTCTTTCACTTAGCAACTGAGTTGCCAGTCCCAACTGTGGTCACTAAGTGAGGATTACCTGTACAAGAAGCTGTACCTCACCAAGACCAGAAGCACTACCTTTACTTCCTTGAAGAGAATTGCATCACTTCCATAGTGAATTCTATAATTCAGTATGGAATTCTAGATTCCTTGCACAGGGTAATTCAAATGTTACTTTATTGTCAACCAGTTCTATATACTGTTTAAGCTGCATCTGGACCATGGGAAGGGTCAAAAAAATCAAGTTGGTAATTGCAGAAGCAATGATTGAAGTCCCATCCCTTTATATGACACACAAAGAAAGGGGTCACAGTGTCATAACTCTCATTTTCTCTTTTTGGATCCTCCCGGCAGACACCACCAGTTTAAGACCTAAAGACATATTTAAGATTTTCTGAATCAGTCTTTCTCTTTCTCTGCTTTTTAATTACCAAATTTCTATTGTTTCTTTATTTATCTCTATTCTCACTAAAGGATAATCATGTTAATCAGCTCTGCATTGCTCAAATATATTGAAAATAAAGGCTTTCTTTGTTTTCATTTTATATTCATTCATGCATGCATGTTTACTGTCTGTTTTTTATTCTCTTTCTGTTAGGAGATTTAGGCTCACTATTAATGTGATATATGATGTTGAGACTACTGCATCATCTATGTTTAAAGACCTACTAAACACCATGGGTTTTGCTTTTGAGTTGACAATGTACTGTTAGTGAAAAATTTGGATTATTTTATTTGTTATTTATTTGTATATAAAATGTACTTAGTTGGCCAGCTAGTGTTTTTTGGGTTTCATCATATGGAAAAATACCCACTCACAAAGGGCAGATGATCTTCTCCTTTAGATACTTTAGTGAATTTGGCTTGAAGTTGTTGAAGAGGGTTGTCTGGGAAGAAAACATGTTATAAAGAGTTGTTTCACTCATTTGGCTGCTCACACTGTGACTAGAACTTGTGCTGAAGAAACTTGTGCATCAAAAGGAATCTTTCAAAAAGATGTTTATGCCCTGTAGTGGGGTCCTGCTGAATCTAGGAATCAAACACTATGCTGTAGGTCAAAGAAGTCAAAGCAAAAAGTCAAAGAATGGTTTCCTGCTGTTTGAGAGACAGTGTGTGTATCTGTATGAGTGCATGGAGAGAAGTGCTCGCATATATTTGTCATGTCATCCGATTGCATTATAAGTCATAAATCAAAATCTACCACACTGGTTTCATAAATATTGAATTGACTTCTTTTTTTTAAAAAAATACTATTGCTTAATTTATGTTTGTCCAGCAGAGGGAACTGATAAAAAGATATTGCTGTCTGATTGCTGATGTATTTATTTTTAAAAAGATTGCAGCTTGCTGGAGTTAAGAAATGTAATTGACCAAAAGCAGCATGGGATAGAAGTCTTGAGTGCTTGAAGCTACAGATAAGATGTTATATAAGGAAAGTAATCAGTCAATAATAACCCAGCATGTTATCTCTGTTTTGGCCAAGGTGGTAGCACATATAGATTGACTCCATAGTTCATAAGGTTTTGTTTGTTTGTTTTAATAATTATCATTCAGTATTAGTTCAGGCTTTTTCCTACAATTCTTTAAAAGCTCACAAAGTTGTCAGGTATTAAGAATCAAACCATTCAGAATCCAAAGGGGGAAAAATCCATGATCTCCCCCTTCCCATTGGAGAAGCTTGACGGCAAACCAAACCATAAGCTATTTGCATACCCTTTTTCTCTTCTGCCCCTTCCCCATTTCTTTCAAACAGGACAGCAGGGGAACAGCGTGATCAGAACCCCAGGTTTTTAGTAATCCAGGAAGTTTTACCAACAGCAATAACCTGTATAAGGTTCCTTGGGAATTGTCATTTGCCAAGGCACCTGGCTCATTACAGATGATACAATGATTATTATAAAAAAGAACAAGATGGGGAACCTCCTTGCTTACCATTGTCTACATCTGGTTCAATAGTTTCCTTATATATTCCTATATTGAGGCCACTGCTGACACCCCACTTCCTCCTCAGTCCTATTCCCTTTGATAAGGCAGCAAGTACCTTGTCATTTTGCAGGAAAATTAAAAGCAGAATGAAATTGGCTTCTGCTGACCCATTAGAAGCTTCTCCAAGGTGTTACTCGTCTGAATGTGTTTGTCCCCCCACCTGTTCCATTGCCACACAGAATTAGATACTTGAGTTCTCTCTAGTTTCCTCCTGGAGCATCTTCAAATGGCACTTCCATTGAGCAAAGCAGTGCAATATGGGAGATACCATGATGCTTCCATTGGCCTCCTGGGTTTTTCCACTTCCTTCTATTCTGTGTAAATGTGCTTTTTTAATAAATTTTAACTGTGTATTTATTTATTGTTTTAATCTGTTGTAAGCCGCCCAGAGTCCCCCCCATTGGGGGGAGATGGGTGGGGATAAGTTTGATTGATAAATAAATAAATAAATAAATAAATAAATAAATAAATAAAATCTCCATTGGATATGTTGTCCATTATGTTTGTGATTCCAGCTGGACTAGATAAATATCTATGTGGACCATACGTACATGATAAGAATCTGAATTCTGACCATTAGCAAATTCAAGGCAGTTGCTCTATTAACATTTTCCTTCCCCTTTTCTGTCAGGTAAGGTGAAGATCACATGAAGTCACTTTCAGCACCTTCATGTTATTACTGAACTGAGAGCAAGGGCTGAGCAGGTATGGCGAAATGGGCAAGTGGTGGTGGAGTGTTTTGTACTAATGGTACATGAGAGAGAAAGAGAAAAAGTGGGGGTTCATTGCTGCCATGAAAAACAGTGGGTGGAAAAAATGAAAGGTAAATCTTCTACCTTGATTATGAGAATGCAACAGTATAATCTGCCTTATTCCAGGAGACTTGTTTACAAAAATTTGTTGAAGGTGGAACCATGATACATAACCAGATGCTGGATGAGAGGAGATGCTGTCATGAGATGAAACCATGTAATTCATCTGACGGCTATGTTCATTCCTCTCATTCTCATGGGTAGAGAAGCCTAGTTTAAACTATGTGGAATGAGAATATATCAGCTGAAGATGTGGATTCTAAAGGATTTTTTTAAAAAAAATGTTTGCAGTAGACATAAATTAAAAGAAAACTTCCATAAAGAGGACATGAAATAGAAAATTAACACTTGCTGTAAGGATGGGTCAATTCCTAGAAAAGCCAAGATAAGGGATAATGCTAATTAAAAACTGTAGATTTTGAAGTAGTCTATACACATTGCATTTTGGCAGAAAAACCTGGCAATAGAATTTGTTAGCCCATGCCCCCCCTCAAAAAAAAAAAAATGCAGACGAGTATTAGCATAAAGTCTTGAAACATGTGATACCAGAAGTATCAGGGCAAGTTATTCTGACTCTTGTGAATATAAGACATGATTAAGTTTTTGGACAGGACACAGAAAAGATGAAGTGTATCAGTGAGCCTGTGACCTAAGGATGAACTATCCAGAAGTAGACAATAGACAACTCAAAGATGTGCAGAATATAGAGAATTATTCTGGGCAAGTGTCCCTTTGAGAAGATTCCATCTGTGACTTTCATTCAGACCACTTGCTAACTGGTTCTTATTCATCACAATTAACCTAATCTATGAACACGTCATCAAGCTTGACTTATAGATTAGACCAAGCCAGTCTAATCCTAGGTGAACATGGGGATAATGGACTTTAAGATCTAGATGCTAACAGAAGAATTTAAGTAATTTCCCTAATTTCATTTATACTTTGCTTTTGTATCGTATGTGCTTATGATTTATGTGCACAGTCTCAAAAGATACTGTAGGCACAGTATTTAACCAGAACATTTGAGTCTAAGTTAACCTTTCTAATGACTGCAGCTTGGTAACCATTGTAGCATTCACAGAGGAACACATACAAGTTTATAGCTTATAAAAATTAAGTAAAAAATCTCTCCCTGAGCATGGCTGCTGATTTTGTAAAACAGGGCTGAATAATAAAATAAATAAGTTTATGCTGCATATGATTTGTAGTAGCAGAAGCGGCTGTTCCAACACCTCATTTTTTAAAATTGCAATTATATACGGAAATGAAGAGGAAAAAAAGATAGAAAACGAATTTAAAAAAAACAAGAACAAACCGAAAAAAGAGGACAAAGGAAAAAGGACAAAAACTTGTAGAAAACAGCTCAGTTTTACACATAGCATTAAAATCTTGACCATGTGGTAATAATGATTGGTCTTTCTATTACATCGATAGGAAGCCAGTAAGCAGAGAACTGTCTGTTTTCAATGCAAGACTATACATTTGGGGCTGCATGTCTTTCCATTGTAAAAGAACAATCTTTTTTGGTATGCCCCACACTTGGTAAATCTATAGTTCTGCTTATGATCAATGCCAAATTGTTTATATAATTCAAAATCACATTCACTTATCTTGTAACAAATAATAAAAATTTCCTCCATATCCAAAATCACGTAAGCATGAACCATTCCTCCCTGCTACTAGCTGTATGAAAAAAAGTAGTCCAAAGGGAAAGATTTTCCACTGATATCTTTCCACCCTTGGTTGAATCAAGGCAAAGACTCTCCCTCTAATACCTTTTTCCATTCTTAATCTAATCAAAGCAAAGATTTCCTTCTCTGCCCTCGATTGGATCAATGCAAGGCTTAATAACATTCTTTCCAGGGCCATTCACTAAAAAAAAAAAAAAAAATTCACAGTGTTAAACTAACAATTTAAGCTTCCACTGCTATCCCTTTGAAATTAATTGCTTAATTGGGAACACCTTTATCAACACTATGCATGGCCAACCCCTGGAAAAGGGTGGGCCTTTTAAGGAACTGTCAAAACAATAACCAATAAACAGAAAGCCTGTGAAATTAATAACCAATAACTAATTGTGCTCTTTGTACTGGAAACTCAATTCTCTATATAAACTTACCTTTTTACTGTCACAGTGTTTTACCTTCCCTGCAATTTGGAAGCCAACAATTTTCATATAATAAATGGTTAGCTTTCCTTTTCAGTGTGGTGTTCCATTCTTCTTCCATAACACTTTAAACCATGTAACTACTCCCAGAAACTTATTTTTAAAAACTTATGCATATTAAAGGAAATGCTCCTTCCTCTGTAAACCAAGAGAGAAATCAAAGGGATGGCTTTTCCATCTTGTTTGTTTGTCAACACCATTTCTAACCCAGTTGTGAAAGACTCTGGGTGGCAAACAGCAAAAATAAAATTTACAAAGGCATCAATAACCTGGTAAAACCAATGAACCCGATGGTCTTACAGAGAATTTACTTGGAAATCAGAAGACAGCGAATTGAACTTTCAGCCATCATCTCCCAAAGGATTAATTAAATTCCCTTTCCCTTCTTTGTGAGAATATATAACCTGGACATGTTTAGATAGCTGGGGATACAAACTTCTCAAAGATGAAGTAAAAGTCCAGTCAAAGACAATAATGCAATTAAATAAATGTTATTTAAGAAAGGGAATTGGTCGGTAAGCATAATAACATACTGTACATGAGGGTAACACTCCCTTTAACAAAGGTCAGCTTCTGATGACAAAATGTTGTTTTCTTGGAAACAATAGAGAAGTGGTTTGCCACTGCCGTCGTAAAGCATTGCCTTCCTGCCTATGATTATTATGGAGAAAAGGATAAATTTACAGCATAATGCAAAGTAGTTGAGTAGTTATGAACAACCAAACCTGTCCATGTGTTGGAAGCCCTAAATTGTTCCTATCTCAGCTGCTGTGGCGCTACTAAACATATTCTAATTATCCCCACAGCAATTAACTCTGTCTGACCTCATTATAGCTGCAAGATTTCTTATGTAAAGTTCACACTGATACATATTAAGAAACAAGTATTATGAAAGTTTTGGACCGTTACACTCATGTGCATGCTATGGCATATTTCATCAAACACAGGCTGGTAATTCCTGAAATTATGTATAATTTGCTAGGCACACAAAGTCAGCATGAGTTTGTTGTGCAATGTACCAAACAATCCATAGGGTGTGAACACTACCCCTCCATAATACACTTGAGATTCTGAGGGCTGTTTTACACATTACACAACCAATTCATACTATATACTTATAACTAGAAATGTCTAGATGAGAATTCAGAATCATATTCCAGCCTCTGCATGTTCTGTTTTCTTCATATATATTTTTTTCCCATATGACCACTTTCGTATCTAAAGTCAGATGACTGTCACATATATATATTCAACTCTGTCCAGGACAGAGATCTACTTAATATATATTTCCAAGCTCTTTTGAGTAGAATCCTATTATTTCAAGTTACTGAAACTTTTCCCTTGCACCACCTATTATTAAAGGCCCCTAACATTAATGACACAATCTGTTGATGTGGTGGCATGGATTTAGTTGAAAAATATTTCTCTAGTTCTCCTAGACCTATAGAATTTCCTCACTCCCACTGTAATCCCCATTCTCCAAACCATGGTGTGCAAAGTATAGAGCTTCTCCACTATATTGTCCCAGCTGAAGACACTGCATTGTCCCCCTTGTCAGGTTCAGCTGGCACAGCACTGCTAGGAAACCCGGCCAGCCGCGCTGAGCCAATTCTACTGCCCGCTCGCAAGCTGGGGAAAAAAAGGAAGTGCGAGCCGCAGCTGATTAATGGGCCACCTGTGCCCACTCAACAGGAAACCGCAGAGTGGAAGCTTTGTATCCACCCTGATAAGTGGCACGCACCAAGACAAAGAACGAAGCTGCAAGCCACGGAAAGGAGATCACCGTGCGATCAAGCAAACCCCGGCTTTGTGTGCAACTGAAAGGACCCTGAGGAAACAAGCCCACGCCGGAGGGGCAGTTAATCAAGGGACAATGGGATACTGGCTGAACCTGCCATCTGGAACATTAAGGGGGATTATTGGGGTATTGATAATCCGTAGCATGTAACACGATGACAGGGTGAAACGTGGGAAGGGGAGAGTTATAAACTGTACAATGAAATGTGCCAAGCCAGTCCTGGCTTTGTTTGTAACTGTTGCGTTACGCTTGAGTAAACCTCTTTTGTGAACCACACATGTCACGGGAGTTTCTCTTGACGAACGGGGCATTCCTTCCACCCCTCTCACGCAAATCAGCTTCTTCCAAACAGGATGACTTCAATGCAATCTATGTGGGGCTACCCTTGAGAGGTTTTCAAGAGTTGTGGCTGGTGCAGAATTCAGCAACTAGGCAATAACTGGTGCAAGATACATATGATGCTTACACTGAAAAATCTGCACTGATGGCCAACTGCTCTCGAGAATTGTGCCCCTCCCCCCACATTTAGAAAATCTGTAAGGGTGAATCTTCCCAGCCTTTCCATTTTTAGATTATTTTATTAATTAATTTAAATCAATATTTTAACATTTTATATTCTGTTTTTGTTTTTAAGTTTTGTTAGCCACCTTGGGTGTTTGCTCAGGTAGAAAGATGTAGAATGAATGAATAAAATGCATAAGACCCCAAATCAATCAATTATTTTGGTGTAAATGGCAGATATTAGCAGATTTTGTTACTTAAGGATCACCTGTACTTCAAAATCCTTGTGAAAATATCAGAGTAATTTGTATTCTAGGATTTACTGCACAGCACAATACAGGTAGTCCTCAACTTACAACCATTAGTTTAATGACCTTTGGAAGTTATGATGGTGTTGAAAAAAGTGACTTATGACCAGTCCTCACACTTATGACCATTGCAGTGTCCCTGTGGTCACGTGATCAAAATTCAGGTGCTCGGCAACTGGCATGCATTTATGATGGTTGCAGCATCCCAAGGTCATGTGATTGCCATTTGCGACCTTCCCAGGGGCTTCTGACAAGCAAAGTAAATGGCAGAAATTGGATTCACTTAATGACCACATGATTTACCTAACAACCATAGTCATTCACTTAATGACCATGGCAAAAAAGGTCATAAAACTGGACATCACTCACTTAATGACATCACTTAGTGATGGAAGTTCTTGTCCCAATTGTGGTGGTAAGTCGAGGACTACCCAGTTGTAGTCGTAAGTCGAGATATACCTTTGAATTTCTCAAAATTCTTTATATATCTTTGCCCTTGAAAGAAAATGTTCTTTACTTCATAATGAGAGTTAATATTTTAGTTTCCTGCACATCTGTAAAATAGCTACTCTTTTCAGATGAAAGCACTATTCATCATAATTTTATACTTGCTTTGTTTAATATAGGGATATTGGGGTAAAAAATCAGTTAAATGTTCTCTTTAAGCAAAATAATACAATCTTCCAAAATAGAACCTAGTATAGCCCAAAAAACATGAGTTCACAGAATTCACTACTGTTAACCTTGAAATATTTCTTACTTCAAAAATAACATCTTTCAGATTTGAGAAAACTGTGAGCAAAAATACACATTTGCAGAAGTTGTATACAAGATATGTACAAAATATGTATATCAGGACATGTTGTTTTAAACTTGTAATTAACAGAATTGCATACAGTAGAGTGGTGATGTGTCATATTGGCATGGAATAGATGTAGACCAACGCATACTATCTCTTTTCTCTCACTTTCATTTGTAACAGTTGGTTATGTTGAATTGGCATCTATGGATATTGATGGCAAGTGAAAGTTAAAGAGATAGCGTTAATGAGAGGGAGATAGCTTTAATGAGAGGCTCTTTTACCCATATATAGCTTTAAATCTGGAAATCCCTATTAAACACAAGATTGAATTTTGAATGTAAGGTTCATACAATCATAGCTCTTTTCCCCCTTATGCTTATCAGAACAGCCATGGCAGAAATTAGACTTGTGCTTAATTGCCTTGACAAAGATGGAAAGAGCATTTACTGTCAGCCTGAAATATTGAATAAAAAATAATTTAAAATATAGGAGGTAAAAGCATATTATTTTATACAAATGATGCATATTATGTGCATTCAGCTTGGTACCTTCCCAAAAGGAAATAAAAACAACAACAACCCACCAGTGGCATTTATTTGTACAATGCATAAGTGGTAGAAATAGATCTGTAAATCATCCCCCAACCACTGGATTGCATTGTTAGATTTTTTTCAACAAGATTTAGATTTAGTTAAATGTTACCAATCAAATATCTACAAAACAGATGATTACTTGTTTTGAGGCAAATAAGAGTATCTTCCTTTGTTTTAACTGGATGGGTGATTGCATGCTAAATGGAGTGTTTCTGGAATTATCTTCATGGGGTTTCCTCCTGTTCCTACTTTCAAATAGACAAGGAGATATATTAGCTGTCACTATCTACTCTAAACACTGAACAGAATGCAGTCTGCCAGAGCCTTCATTTCTTTCAGCTTGCCTATTCTTTTATTAACGAACTATTAAAACAAAATAACACAACAATGAAAACAGTAATTCTGGAGAAAGGAGTCAGAGCATTTCCATTCATTCTTTGAGTCAACAGAAAACTCTACAAACATAAAACCTGCTGTTCCCCCAGCTGAACCCCTAGCCTACTTCCATTGCCTCTGTTTCAAATCATGGCTGCCACCTGACTTCCATCCAAAGTAATGGGTGACAAACCCTAATAGATTCAATACAGTTTTAGGCTTGCATGGTGTCAGAATAAATCCCCATTTGAATGCTAGTACAACTGAGGACAAAGGAAGCTGATGGGCTTGAAAATGACATCATAAGTAAAAAGATGTTGCCAAGATATATTTGGGCAATACTTAGGTACAAATTGGAACAGCCCTCAGCACTGTACATTGGACATATTGAACATGTATGAGTAAGTGCGTTAGGCCTCCAGCTGCTAAAACTTCTCTCTAAACTCTAAAGACAGAAAACAGGGTCTATATAGCTTTTATCACAAATTAGGACAAATAGAGAGGAGACCTATGAGGAACAGTTAAAGGATCTGGGTATATTTAACCCACAAAATTGATGACTGAGGGGAGATATGATAGCAGTCTTCTTATATCTGAAGGGTTGTCACACAGAATGAGTGGACGTACTTCTTTCTTCATAGCTTATTCATTCTGTCTTTCTTGTTTCTTGTTTTCTTGTTTTTATTCTTTGTGATTTTTAATTGTTAATTAATTTTAATTTGTTTGTTGGCCATCTACAGTTATGTTCCACAAGATGGGTGTCCATATACATCTAATAAATAAATAAATACATACATACATACATAAATGCTATTTGTTTATTTATTTATAAATAAAGAGTGGGACCAAAATCAATGGATTAAAGGAAGTAGGTTCAGGCTACATGGTAGGAGGAACGTGGACTACTGCAAATCACTCTACATGGGGTTACCTTTGAAAATCATCCAGAAGCTTAAACTGGATTCTAGTGTAAACCTGAATCCAGAAATTGAGCATGCAATGGTCTGGTGTTGGACACATCAAGATTTGCCCATATAACACTGCTACTCCAGTAACTGCACTGGCTTCCAGTCAGCTTCTGGGCTCAATTCAAGGTGCTGGTTACTTTTAAAGCCTTACATGCCTCAAGACCTGGCTGTCTCCAAGAGCCCTGTTTTGGAGTGAATCTGCCCATCTGGTAAGATCTAGAAGAGAGGTCCTGCTAACGATCCCATCTTCAAAGCAGTTCCGTCTACAGAGACCCTATAGCACAGCCTTCTCGATGGTGGTACCCTTTCTGTGTAGCAGCCTGCCTTCATATATAAACCCTTTTTGTTGTTCAGTCGTTAAGTCATGTCTGAAAACTACCTCCTTCCTAATGAGTTTTGATAAAGAAGTGAAAACGTGGCTGTGGAAGAGTGCATTTGGGAGGAGATTAGTTTTTTTTAATTATCTACCTCTCTCGGTTAGTGCCATAATGTAGTATATTGCTTGTTATTGGTTTGTTTTTCTATTTTCTTGTTGTATACCACTCAGAGTCATTTTAGAAAAGTGGCATAGGACTATCAGTAATAAACAAACTTTTTGGCTGTGTGAGCCAGAGGAACAAGGTGCCACATGAATTGGTGTCTTCTTCATTGGAAGTCTTCAGGCAAAGGTGTAATGATGTTTGGTCAAAAATGCACTAGTGATTCTAGCACACTGACCAGGGGAGTGGACCCTAAGGTTTCTTCCAACTTTATGATTCTACAATTCTCTGAATTAATATAGAGAAGGTTTACATCCAGGGGGGAGCTTTCAATTTTCCACTGTGCAAGACAGGGAGCCTAATTTTTCACCAGTTCTGCCCTCTATGAGATGCACTGCATATGAGGTATCAGCTAAAATTGGGTAGTCACTTTTACAATCAGAAAGGCTTCCTGTTGTGGCGGGGGGGGGGGCGCTTTTCTGGCCAAACCTTGAAACAGAAGAGGAAAGAAGGCTGGATGCAATGCTTGCTGGAGCCAAAGAAAGGTTGTGTGGCCACTCTTTGACTCTTACTTTGTGATGTAAGCAGCATAATGTCATCCCAGGCTACTAATGCCAGATTCACCTGCCTCTGTTGTTCTGACCTAGATGCCATTTTTGATCATTTTGTAGGAGAACAATAAGAACAAAAATATTCAGGCTCCTTCAGCAGAAGCAGTGGAAGCAGATAGAAAAAGGCATCCACAATTTCCCCTGGTTATTGCTGCTGTATACTGTAATAACACGCCCAGATGCAGAAAAGACTGTACTTATCACAGACCTCGCCATTGCTGCATGAGAAGAGCACCTGAACAAGATAAGATTCTGGAGTTTGAACAGAATGGTTGAAACTCTTGTGTTACCCATGGACATGTATGTGTATATGTATGTGTGTGTTTGCATATGCATTTATGCGCATATACATGTGTTGGTGTGAGTCACCTTTCTCTACCCAGATGCACCGTTTCTATTGCCCAACACTTCCAATAGCATTGCCTCTCCGCTACGGTGACCAACTGTGCTGCCACCATTTCTTTTGTTGAGTTACTGCACTGCCTATGCAGGGTAGACCACTAGCAGTGAACCCAACACAGCAAAATAAACCCCTGGAAGGTGAAGCAGGCAGAGTTGGGCAGGAAGTTAGGTCACGGGTCTCAATTTCCCTGCAATCTATAACTGGCTACCAATTGTGGGTTGTGACTTCCTGTGCCACTGCACTTAATCAAAGACTCAGGTTTTCATGCCCCATTTAGAATTACTGAAATTAATCAAAATTGTCACCAGTAAGCAGAGATCTGAGAAGTTTCGCAGACTGAACCAGTATCTTTCCACTTAGGCGTTCAATATACCAAATTGAGCTTCCATAACAGATTCTTTCATCAGCTAAGTGGTACAAAAAGAAATACAGAAAACTTTCTGCATGGCTGAAGTTAATCAGAGTAAGCAGACTGGAGCACATTATAGTGCAGCACAAAGACAGGTAAGAAAAACTATCAAGAGCAGAGCTACCATCTGTTGCCAAACAGCAGTTAAAATCAATGTAGGGAATCTCACATAACACTGTGCAGGTATAGAGCTTCTTAAATATCAGGCCAGCAAAAGGAAAAGAGACTTGGGGTGTGTGGGTGGCAAGAGATGAAGCACCACATTATTTCCCCATATAGTTCCATTACACAGCATGTCTCATCAAATGAATCTAAGAGCTTCAAGCAAGCACTAAATACTTTGTGCTAAGTGCTTTCTACCATGATGCCATGGTCTAGATACTAGGGTTCAATCTGGCAGAAGCTATATCTGATTCATCTAGTGGTAGATATTGGTTGCAAGAAATTTACATCTCAAAGTTATTTTACTAACTCCTGTTGATGCTGTTTCTCTGACTCACAGTAGTTCTTCAGGATTTTAATTCTGCAGTATGAAATGTGAAGGATGAACCATTGAGCTCGCTTCAGTTCAGCCACAAAAATACATTCCTTCCAATTGCAGTTTCTGGATTGTGGCTCCCATGTAACAAAACAGGGCTGGGCAAGGATATATGTATGTGTGTGTGTGTGTGTGTGTGTGTGTGTGTGTGTGTATGTATATGTATAATCAGCAGCTGGATACCATAGTGGTTAGAACACCACCTTTGATGCAGGAGACTGGGGCTCAAATCCTGGCTGGTACCTACCTTACCAGTAGGGTTCTTTGGGCAAAGACCCCCTAACGCTTCACCTGCCTACCTCAAATATGAGAGCGACATGAACTAAGAGAGTCATGCTGGCTCGGACATCGCCTGGATTAACAAGGTCCATGTCAGATGTTGGGAAACCAGGACAATCTGATGTTAAGTGGGCTACTGGAACAAACCATACACGGATGAGACAAGAGAACTTGGAATTGATGGAATGCTACCACAACAGCAGACCTAATGAGAGGGGATATATGGAACGTATGAGGGAACTATGGATAGACAGAAGACCTACATCCACACTAACTGAGAAACAGCTAGTTACCCAGCGCTTCAACATAGTCAAGAGGAAGCTGCTGAGATTGACCAACTCCACATTACAACCTGGACTCAAGCAGACCTGGAAGAATAACTGGATGTGCAGCCAACACCTGAAGCCTGAATGTCACTGCCACCCCCTTCATTACAGAACACAGCAGCTGATATGAGGCATAAGTTCATGGATAAACTAGCTACAGTCAACCCTCGAGTCCGATTACCAAGGCTCAGTGGAGAAGTACCATCAGATAGTATGCTAGAAGATGCCAATAGAGCCCTCCAGGCAATCCCTACTACCACCATAACTGAAACCAATGAATTGGTATATGCTACAGCCACTGTAATCCTGGAAATGCTTGGCTACACGATCAAGAAGAACAGCAGTACATACCCACCCTGGAAAATGAGATTGGAGGCTAAGTTCAAGGCAACTCGTAGAGAAGTCAGTCAGCTGGGGGAACTACACAAGGGTGTGTAGATTAAGGATAAGACTCAGCTACTGAAAAACTATATGGGCCTGACTCCATCTGAAGCCCTAGAGACTGCTAAACAAAGGCTCACAGCACAGGCTAAGGAGATACATTAGAGAACCAGAGGCCAAGAAGATAACTGCCCTGTTCTCCAAAGAAACATCCAAAGTGTACTCCCAACTGCAGTGCAACCACAGAGTAACAGCTGAGCCACCAGCAGTGGAAACTGAACAGTACTGGAAGAACATATGGGAGAAAGAGAAGACGCATAACACCAGTGCAAAGTGCTTGCAGGACCTGAAAGCAGACCACAGCAATCTCCCAGAACAGGAACCAGCCACCATCACAGTAACAGATATCCAACAGCAGGTCAAGAACAGCACCTGGCCCGGACATGATCCACACCTACTGGCTAAAGAAACTAACAGCAGTGCCTGAATGCCTAGCAGCACAGATGAACCAACTGCTAGGAGCAGGCTCCCACCCAGACTGGCTAACACAAGGAAGGACAGTGCTGATCATGAAAGATCCTCACAAGGGAACAGCACTACCCAACTACTGGCCAATCACCTGCCTCCCCACAACATGGAAAGTTCTATCAGGCATCCTAGTTGCCAAGCTACAAGACCATACGGGCCAGAACATGAGCACAGCTCAGAAGGGCATTGGGAACAACACCAGAGGCTCAAAACACCAGTTACTCATAGATAGAGCAGTCACCCGAAATTCAAGGTCTAGGCAGACCAATCTGAGCACAGCCTGGATTGACTACAGGAAAGCCTATGACTCAATGGATCTGTGAATGCCTGGCGCTATACAAAGTCAACAGGACACTAAGGACCTTCCTCAAGAACTCAATGGGACTGTGGAAGACAACACTGGAAGTCAACTCAAGACAGCTCGCACAAGTGGCCATCAAGTGCGGCATATACCAAGGTGATGCACTGTCCCCACTGCTGTTCTGCATAGGCTTAAACCCCCTCAGCCAGATAATCACAAGGATTGGATATGGGTACAAGTTCAAGAGTGGAATCATCATCAGCCACCTCCTCTACATGGATGACATCAAGCTGTATGCTAAGAGTGAACAAGACATCGACTCACTAATCCACCTGACACGGATCTACAGCGAGGACATTGGGATGTCATTTGGACTGGAGAAGTGTGGCAGGATGATAGTAAAGAGAAGGAAGGTAGTTAAGACCGATGGAGTGGAACTACCAGTGGGCCACATAGCAGACATAGAGACCAGCTATAAAAACCTTGGTATCCCACAATCACATGGAAACCATGATGAGGAGGCAAGGAAGACAGCAACATCCAAGTACCACCAAAGGATAAGACAGGTCCTGTAGAGCCAGCTCAATGGGAAGAACAAGATCCATGCCATCAACATGTATGCCCTGCCAGTCATCAGATACCCTGCCGGTATAGTGAGCTGGCCAAAGGTAGACGTAGAGGCTGCCAGTGTGAAGACCCAGAAGCTCCTCACAATGTACAGAGGTTTCCACCCCAAGTCCAACACCCAGAGATTGTACACCAGCTGCAAAGAGGGCGGGTAGGGTCTGATGAGTGTCAAAGCCACTGTCCTGGACAAAACCCAGAGCATCCAGGAGTAGATCAGTAAGATGGCACCCAAAGATAAGCTGCTGAGAGAATGCCTCAGGCAGCAGCAGACATGGGAGGAAGTTCAAGTGGAGGAAATACCATGGCAAGACAAGCCCTTGCACGGGATGTTCCATCAACAGATAGCTGAGGTGGCTGACATTGGGAAATCCTATCAGTGGCTGGAAAGGGCTGGACTAAAAGACAGCACTGAGGCACTGATCATAGCAGCACAAGAACAGGCTCTAAGCACCAGATCCATAGAAGCAGGGATCTACCACACTAGACAGGACCCAAGGTGCAGGTTCTGCAAAGAGGCCTCAGAAACAGTCCAACACATAGTGGCAGGGTGTAAGATGCAGGCAGCAACAGCATATACTGAACAGCACAACCAAGTAGCTGGCATTGTATACAGGAACATCTGCACAGTGTATGGGCTAGACTCCCCCAAGTCCAGATGGGAGATTCCACAGAAGGTCATGGAGAATAACAGGGCTAAGATCCTGTGGGACTTCTAGATCCAGACAGACAGGCAGGTACTGGCCAATCAACTAAACTTTGTGATAGTAGACAAAGACCAGAAGACAGCAGTAGTGATAGATGTAGCAGTACCAAGTGACAGCAACATCAGGAAGAAGGAGCATGAGAAGCTGGAGAAGTACCAGGAGGAAATAGAGATGGTGTGGAAAGTAAAGGCCAAAGTGGTCCCAGTGGTGGTAGAAGCACTCAGGGCCATGACTCCTAACCTGGGAGAGTGGCTCCAACAGATCCCAGGAACAACATCAGAGCTCTCTGTGCAGAAGAGTGCAGTGCTAGGAACAGCTAAGATACTGCACAGAACCCTCAAACTCCCAGGCCTCTGGTAGAGGACCCAAGATTAAGGAAGACACGTACCACCCATAGGGGTGAGAGGCGAATTTTATGAATTGTATGTATGCATGTATATATGTATGTATGTATGAGGTATATAATGATAGAAATGTTTTTCATCAGATTGGGATGAAATTTACAGGAAAATTAGACTCTAAAGCATGCCAAATATAAGCCAGGCAGTTAAAAAGGTCATAAAATTTCTTATCGCTTCAAAGGATAGGTGATCAGAAATGATAAGATGAACAAATGGTTAAATTCTCTCAAGTTTTTTTTTCCATCATCACCATCTGATGGTACCCTGATACAAAGATAATACTTTTTGGCAGCTCCTCAAGTTTATACTGGAGGAAAAAGTTCAGGCAGGGTTTTGAATTGAGGACAGAGTAAGTTAGAGACCCTTGTTCCACCTTAAGTAAATTTAAAATCATTCCAAGTATCCCATTCTACTCTACATTTGGGGTTTGTGTCAGGGAAGCCCAAAACCCAAAGAAAATATTTTATATCAGACAATCTTCTGCCCAACAGACTTCCACATCAATATCATGCATGAGTTTACTGAATTTATATTCTGTTTTCTCACGAAAATGTGATAATGTGGATTCATTTACAAAACAAACAATATTTTGCATGTTCCAGATCCAGTGTGTAACTTACTTCTGGATTTCTACTAATAGAGAGATATATTAATATTTATGTGAAAGAGTTTATAGTTATTCATATTGAGAGTTCTTAAAGGATTTAGAGTAATTATTTATGATCTGTTATTTCAGGCTAAGTATATTTTAGGGAAGATGATCTTCCACCATTTTCCCTGTGTTTACTTCTGACATTAGGTTTCCTAATGATAAACACCAGCAACTTTCTTTGTAAAATCAATACATTGTAAAAATCTAAAATATAGTCGGGATTGCAAAAATACATTATTATGGGTAGCATTTGAGAACATTGTTATAAATAAGACATTTCATTAAGTCCATGTTTTATTATGAGGTCTTTAATGGCATTTTATTATAAAAATGTACATGAAAACACACCGTGGTGAAAATATTTCATTTGTAAAAGTGCCATCTATTCATATCATTATCATGAGGGCATTAATTCATAGCCAAAGAGTCATTAATATTGAAGATAATGCCTCAGCTAAAATGTACAGATACTCAGAATATTGTGAGATTAAAAGGTTGGTATTAAGAACCTGGAGGGAAACATTATCTTGCACTTTGTGACCTACAGATGCCTTTGCTGTTCTGAAAGAGAAATTCATTTTGAAGGGCAATAGAGAAAAAACACATTTGAATCCAAGAATTTCATGTTCCATTGTGGAATTCTTAGCTTTAAGGATGCAGAACACTCTTACTTCCATGCATTTATCTTAGCTGTGAGACTAATTATGAATTGATCTTCTGTCTCCAAATACACTTTGCTCCTTTTGTTTTAACCCCTTTTTCCACCCTGGCACTGCCACTGATTTCCAAACAAGTATAATCCATGTGCAGAGAACCACACGTGTACAATTGACACATATTCTGAGTGCTGGATTTTTTAGAATATATTTTCATAATTCAAATCCTTTTCTTGGTGCAAACATTCTTCAAAAACCCTACACCAAATTATTTTTGAAAATACCTGTGTTCTCTTGGATTGAAATATATAATATAATAACATCTTCTGAATTGTGAGGCTTTTATTAAGTAAAGTAGAACTTGTCTTTTGGAAACTTCATGGATGTATTGATTCACTTTTCATAAAAATGTGGAAGCAATTTTCAATCTTCTTTTTCAAGTCTAGTATATAACCTGGAGTCTTTTTAGCAGCCTCCAAATATAAACCAGGTCTAACTTTGCTTTTTAGAGATCAGTCAGGGTCCCTTTCCCAAAATACTAGAACCAGAGGTCATCCAATGAAATTAAATCTTGGAAGTATCAGGATGGATGAAAGGAAATATTATTTTGCACTTCATGTAATTCAACCTTGGAACTCACCATCACAAGGTGTGGTGCTGGCTATCATCTTATCTGTCTTCAGAAAAGGGTTGGACCAATTCATGGAAGTCATGGAGATCAGTGGCTATTAACCTTGATGGCAGTGTGACAACTGAAGGCCATCTGCTGGGAGATTAGTGGGCTTCCTCATGCAGTTGGTTGGCCACTGAGAACAGACTGCTGGGCCAGATGAGCCAGGAGTCTGATCCAACAGGCACTGCTTATGTTCTTATAGTTTTCTAATATGGGGCTAGAATTAATACAATTAAATATTTCAAATAAACTAAAGTCTCCAGATTCTACACACATGGGCACACACTGGAATGGCACCTATAGAGCAATCCTATGCAAGGGTGGGAAGTGATGAATCATTTACTATGTTCAAAAATCTGGCAGCTTGTGGTATTAGAGGCAAATGCTGGGAAATCAATCTTTGCTCTATGCCTGGCTTTACTGACATTGCCTCCCATTGGTTCCAACCAGCCCAATCCTAATGAGAATCCTGGTTCACTAGAGAGCAGATTCAAAGCTGCATGTGCTGCATCTGTCTCAGGAACCCTACAATTTCATGTCTATGCTCAGTAGAATTCCTTCAGTGATTTATGCCCATGGAACTTTCTGCATTTCTCTCATTGGTGGAGCTCCTTGCTGCTGGTGGAAGGCTCTTTTACCATTATTATAACATCTCCAGCCAATGGTTTAGGATCATACTTGGATCATAGACTACTGAGGTAGGGTCATAGATAGCATATCAGCCAAAGCCAAACATAGGCCCTCCTTGTTATTAAGGCATCTGTGCCTTTAGTGATGCACCTGTTCCTTTGAAAACATTGTTTATTTATCCAGAATATATCACTCTCATAATTCTCAGGACTAAGAACCACCTTTCCACACCATTTTCATGTTACCTATATTTAGTATTAGTTTATCTCATAGGAGTTAAGGAGGAGGGCAGGACCAAGCAAAGTTATTGGAGGATTTGGAAGAAACAGAGAGGGAGTTCTTCTATTATGCTAGTCACATAGCTGCCTCTGCCTCTGCACAAATAATCACCTTTGTGGAAGAGTCTTCATGTGAACAGTTTCAATATGATGACATAAAGGGCCACTACATGATAGACAATCATGCAAAAAATCTCTGTGCAGCCCTTTAGGGAACATATGTGCAAAGTGTTGCACAAGCATTTTAATTGTATAGTGTCTAAACCCACAGGGTATTGAAAGTAGGTATGGAGAGGTGGATAAGTGGCCCCATGATATCATAGCATATTGATGCTGGGAAAGGGGTTAAAGTTTTCTTTCAGATGGTTAAATAATTATGATGACTAGCTTTGCCCATTTGATTCCTTTGAATAACTTCATTAGTGGGCTAATGCACTGACACATACTTTATACAAAGGCCATCACAATTTCAAAAAGACTTCAGTAAGCAGCATGGGAAAAGACTTCTGCCAGACCATTTAGGAAGTCACTGAGTTAGATGAACAGATTATCTAACTCAGCTTCATGTGAAATTTATATGACAGAAACACAACAGCACATGTCATTGCTGTCTTGTTTTACCTAATATTTCATTAGGAAAAAAAGTCAAAACAAATTTCATTCCTCCAGTACAAGAGTTCATCAAGACAGAAGACTATGAAAGATTGCTTTGTTCTCTTTTCATTTCAAGTGGGCTTCCATCACCATAACATCAACAGAGAGTGAATTTTGCGGTAATAATTGTATAAAGAATTTTCTCTGTAATAACATACAGGGGATTAAAATGGTTTCCCAGCTCAGTGTCCCCTTTATAATTAAAACTAAATCATTAACTCAGTTGGGCATCACTGCTCATGAGTGAAGGGACATTCCAGAACACAGAGGGATATTGCCATACTAATTGTTTTTGACACTGACAATATTATTAAAGGTCCCCTTTGTATTGTCAGGTAACATTATAGTCACCTGAGTTCTATATATTTAAATAGTTAATGAAGAAATAATACTGGAGGTTTATTTCCAAAAAGCATATAAAGAGACATAGTTTTATATTTAACACCCATAATAACATCCTTGCTGGGTCTAAATTCAGATTTTTTAAAAAGTGCATTTTTATATTAGCATTTTTTGGGACGGGGGAAAAAAATCCACCTCTATTGCTTCTCACTGCTGGATTGATTCACTGAGAAGCCTTTCAGATGCTTGTTTGAATATTTTGCCCAGGTTATACAAAACATAATTTCAACTCTGCTTTAGATGCTTGGGTGTTTGGGTTGGGGTGTTTTTTGGGGGGGTGAGGGACTAATTACCAGTTATTTCTAAATAATTTAGATTCATTCTGTACCATAAAGGATTGGTTAATGTTTATGTGCCATCAAATTGCTGTGGACTCTTAGTGACCTCATAGATAGATATACTCTAGGAGGATCTGTGGCCAAACTGGTCTTTCAGGTCTTTCAACAGTGTACTCTTCATTGTATAACTGACTCCATTCATCTTGCTGCTGGCCATCCTCTTCTCTTTCCTTCTACCTTTCCCAGCATTAGAGCCTTCTCCAGAGAGCTGGGTCATTGTATAATGTGTCCGAAGTAGGATAATTTGAGCCTGGCCATTTGTGCCTTGAATGAGAACTCTGGGTTGATTTGTTTGATGATCCATTTGTTTTCTTAGCTGAAAATCATATCATGGAAACTAGTTGGTTTTCTTCTTCCCCTTAAGCTTAACATGGAACTTTCACATGAACAAAATTTGTGATCTGTTGCACAGTCTGCCCTAGCCACATAGCTCAGTTATACCACATCTCCTGGTATAACTGTGCTCTTTTACCTCCTTCTACCAATAATATAGTGAATTTGATTTCTGGTCATTTCTGGTACTCCATCTGGTGTTGTCCGTGTATATAGGTGTTGTTTTGATTGTTTGAAGGCTGTGTTAGCAATGAAGAAATCATTGGATTGGAAGAAACTGATAAGCTGTTTTCCTGCTTCATTTTGGTTTCCTAAGCCATGTACAGTAGTCCAACTATATCTTCCTCCTTAATATTTCCAACTTCGGTATTCCAGTGTCCAACCACAAGCAGCACATCTTGTTTGTATGTTCAGTAGATTTCAAATTGAACTTGGTCATAAAACTTTTCAACCTCCTCTTCTTTTGCATCAGTAGTTGGAATACAAACTTGGATAATCATAATAAGGGAAGTCTAACTGATATTATTCATTGATTGCATTATAGCCACCTTTTTTTCTTGCTTTACCTTTCCTAACTATGAAAGCAACACTATTCATTCTTTGTTTTTTTATGTCCTGAGTAGTGAACAGTATGATCTTCTGACTGAAATTGTCTAATTTCATTCCAACTCAACTTGCTTATGCCTAAGATGTCAATGTATAGTTGACTAAATTCATTTCTGACTCTGTGGAACTTTCAATGTTCATGCTTCTTACCTCCACGTTCCCATAGTTACTGTGGGGTCATTCAATAATTTAAACCACATTCATGTATATTCAATATAGCTTAACCTGCTTTGTAATGCCAAATTTATGAAATTGCTCTTATGAAATAATGAATAGTATTTTTATGTGAGAGGTTGATAAAATGCACAGGTTGTATTTCTGATTTAACTTTATGCTATATAAATGATCAAAGATTATTTTAAGAACTTGATGCACCAGAATTAAGATATAATGAAGGACTGAAGTTGCTGTTTTAAATGCTTTGGGAAGAGTCAATCACACTTATTTTCAGGTAGCTTATTCAAATCAACTTTGTAATATATGTACAAAGGCATATACTGGCAAGGTGAAAACCCACAATTCTCAAGAAGGACAGAACCATTATCTAAACCTTGAGCAGATGTCTAACAATCTCAAGCTTGGAAAAGGGTGGCCACATTTCTATTCACTCAAAAAGGCAGGAGGAAAAGGCCTAGATTTTACACACACACACACACGTAAATGTATATTGATTTTTGAGTTGTGAGTAGGCAGATGTTCTGCATATTTATGTCTTCTATCTTGTCTGCAATAAAGCATCTTATCTAGCTATGTCATTTTTGAGAACTTCTGCTACATAAACTTCCTTTATACAAGTTGAAATATCTGGAGAGTTAAGATTTATTGCCATGTCTGATGTGAACTCTGAGAGTATCTAGGTTTCACATCATGAACTGTGTACTTACTCCATTTTAGCTAAGATCTTAACAGTTGACTGCAGTAGGAATGGCAAAGAAAATATCCTGTTTATTTTAATGCAAGACCTTCAAGTTTCAGTTTTTAAATAAGGTTTAATATCAGTATCATCTTTATTATGGTCACAGACCAGAACCACAAACAAAGGTACATTAAAAATTCATTAAAGTGAATTAAAATACATTAAAATAAAATAAAACTAAACATAATAATATCTTTGCAGATTGGTGGGATCATCAATGGGCAGTCAACGTCTGCCTGATTTTACAAACGGTGTAACAAAATTTAGCTACGTTCTAGAAACTATATCATTCTGATCAGATAGCAACAACTGCACATAAAAAGGATCAGAATTTCCAGGATATTTTACCAAATGAGGAGTTATAAAATAGGTCCATGAATCCTTATAGAAAATACAGTATAGCAGGACATGTACTGTAGTTTCAATAGCCCCTTGTCCTCAGGGGCACAATCTCAGCTCGTATGGGACTTTTTTGTATCAGCCCTCCAAAACTGTTGTAGGAAGAGCATTACAGCATGCTAGAGTTAATGCCCTCCGAAGTTTGGGGATGGTTATGTAATTTAGGTATCTCACCGGCTTATAAGAAAAGACTTGACTGCTCAAAAAAACATTCTTAGGAAGAGCAGACTGGTCCTGCTGGACTTCCAGGTCTTTGATACGCTGTTTGAATTCACTGAGTGCACGCTCATAACCCATCATTAGGAACACCTCCCTAGAAAAGCCAAGATGTTGGAGTTTTTGTAGAATAGTCCTGGCCCATACTGACTGATAATTGTCCATAATAAGGAAAGAACCCAAACCTGTAGGAAAAAATAGTAGTTTCAGCCAATGTGCTACAGTATAGATCCATGCACCTGTTTCAACTTTGGGCAGCAATAAGGTTTAATAGCTTGCAGAATTCTGGCACATATCCTGAGTTATTTCTTTCATTCTGTGAGTTGCACTGCATTGAAGTTCTATGCAATATTTCCAGAAGCCTTCTGTCTCCAGAAGTATGAAAATCCAGTTGTATATACATAAACTACCAGGGGCCAATCCAAAGGATCATAAGATCATGTGGGGTCAAAGTGATCTTAGAGATCATCTAGTCCTGGCCCAATGTAGGGATCCACAGATTAAATTGCCACAGATGAATATACAGGCTCTGGTTAAATATCACCAGAAAAGGAGAATCCACCACCCCTGTTCCATTACTGAACAGCTCTTACCGTTACAATTTCTTTCATGATGTCCTAATGAAATCTGGTTGATTGATTGATTGATTGATTGATTATGTGCCATCAAGTTAGTATGGACTCTTAGCAACCACATAGAGTCCTTCTCCAGGATGATTTAGTCATTCCCCCATTGGGGAAAATAGGTGGCATACAAATTTAATAACCAAACAAATAAATAAATAAATGATTTATCCCTAGTCTGGTCTTTCAGGTCTTCCAATGGTGCGCCCATTTTATTTTATTTCATTTCATTTCATTTCATTTCATTTCATTTTATTTTATTTTATTTTATTTTATTTTATTTTATTTTATTTTATTTTATTTTATTTATTTATTTTATTTTATTTATTTTATTTTATTATTTTATTTTATTTTATTTTATTTTATTTTAATTTATTACTTTATTTAATTGTATTATTTTATTTTAATTTTTTATTTAATTTTATTATTTTATTTTAATTTTTTATTTAAGTTTATTATTTAATTTGATCATTTTTTAATTAATTAATTAATTAATTAATTTTGAAATTAATTATAGCTGCCCAGGTCCAACAGGCTGTGTAACAGTAGACCCAGCTTGCTTCTGGTCTTCCTCTTCTTCTCTTTCCTTCTACCTTTCACAGCATTAGAGCCTTCTTCAGAGAGTTAGGTCTTCACATAATGTGTCCACACTAGGATAATTTGAGCCTGGTCATTTGAGAGCTCTGGGGTGATTTGTTCAATGATCTATTTGTTTTCTTGACTGTCCATGGCATACTCAGGAGTATTCTCCAATACCAAAATGCTATCTATCTATCTGTCTATCTATCTATCTAGTATGCTACCCATCTCCCTCAGAGGGTGACTCTGGCAATACTGTTTCTATCTGGCTTCTTCAAAGTCCAACTTTTGCTTTCATAAAGTATCATGGGGAATACCACTGCCTACACTATTCTGATCTTTGTAGGTACAGGCACATCACAGCATGTGAATATCTTTTCCAAGGTCTTCATGTGCTAGTCTGTGGTCTATTTCTTGATTGATTGTTCCTTTACTGTTGGGGTTCTTTGCATAATGTGTTCAAAACATTAAATTTGAGCCCACTTATCTGTGCCTTGAGTGAGAACTTTGGATTGATTTGTTTATGCTTTGATGGTTTTCTTGGCTATTCATACAATTCTCAGTAGTCTTCTTCAAAATTAATCATCATTTTATCAGGCTTCTTCAAAATCCAACTTTCACTTCCAAAGAGTGTCACAGGGAAAATAATTACATCTGATTTTTTTTTTTTTTCCCCAAGGCCTTCACTGCTATCTCACCAAGTTAAAATTGAAATCTACTTTGTAATTTGAATCCATTATTTCTTGTTCTGTCTTCTGGAATAAATCTGAATAATCTCTACTGTTCTACATGACAGCCCTTCAATATTTGAAGACTACTATTATTCTTCTTTGTAGCCTTGCAACAGCTCCATCCATTTCTCCTAAGCTTTTGCCTTGAGATCCCTTTTCATCTTCTATGGACACAGAAGCCCCCCATCCTAGACTTGTGCCTTTGATTCCCCCCCCCCCCCCACACACACACAAATACACAGCAACTCAAATGTAGGACTTTGTATTTCTGTATACTTTGTATTTTTCCCTATTGGAATGCATCTTGTTGGGTTGTCCAGTGTTTCAGCTTATCAAGGTGCCCCTTGACAATGTTGATATTATCCTCTAAAGTGTTTGTTTTCCTCCCTATTTTTGTGTCATCTATGTACTGAACTGTCATACGCATATAGCAAATTGATGCAGCACTGGTTTTGCTGTTTGGGGAATTAACACCTAATATGGGGAACAATTAGCTTTAATTCTTACTGAGGGCCTTTTGAAGAGGAGTCCTCTGGGTATATGACATCCATAGGATCATGAGAAATAAAAAAGCATTGATATCCTGACAGTATAAGTGGAGCACTAAGGGAACAGCAAGGCCAGAAAAAACAGCCAAGGAAAGGAAACTACTTCCTGGTCAGTTGTGTGGTTTCAGGCTACAAAGAGTTTAACTATGTTAGTGCTGTGCTTAGCATGTGACATAGTGATGAAAACAATAGGTATGTCATGAACAGTGAAATTATATTTCAGTGAAGGTTGGAATCACTTTCCTCTTTTAATTAAAACAACTGCTAAAAGCAAAAGAGGGTGTTGTGCCTATGCTACTGTGAACTCCATGAATTGTTAGAAAAGTGTTTGAAGAGGGCTAATTTCACAAAGTCTCTGGACTGATCATTTGAAAGTTTTCTTTTGTGGACTTATTGACCAGGTGATTATCCCTAAGTATTGCATTACCAAATATTCAGAGCCAGATTCTGCTATGTAGCTGGAAAATTCTCCTCAATTTATTGGGCAGAGAAAGGCACACTTCAGTTGATAATTCAGCTAACAGCAAAGATTTGTAAACAATAGAAACAATCATCTTTTGTTCTAGAAAAAGCTAGGCCATATTTTCTAGATTAAATGATAACCTTATTCCAGAATTAAATAGGAATTGTAAGCTAAGATATTTGGATAATATTTAACAAAATGTAATGCTAAATCAAATACATGTGCATAGAAAAACCCCACATCTGAGTTCCAGTAGGTAGGTAGGTATATAGACTGATAGATGAGAGATACATAGATTGAAGTTTATGCTAAGTTGCCGTCTTATTTAAATCTTTACTTGATAATTCAAGAATAATATATATGTTAAAACTGTGATACAGAGACATGTCAATAGGAATGGGTCAGAGATGAGTAAGTTCAGTTGATTTCCTTTTCGCTTCTGCAAAAAGTCAGCTATATGGCTGAAACATTTAAAAGTCCAAATTACTTACGATCAGATTACCTTACAGCTTCTTGCTCCTGCCAAGTCCTGCCTGGGAATTAAAATCAACTTCAGAGTTATTGTCCTTACCACCATTTTAGGTTTCTTGTGGGATAACTATCAGTAAAGGACTTTTTTATAACAGTATCACCATTTCAAAAAGTTTTCTACATCAAAGTTTATTAGATTTTATTTCATTGCGCTTTGACAGATTGATTGATTGATAGAATCTAAAATCCACATATTCATTATTAAAAACAGTCCTAAAAAGGAGAAGAGTTAATTAAAACAATGGAAGTAAGTTATAAAACATTAATAAACAATATTAACAACAGCAATCATTTTGAAATTCATTAAAACCCCTGGAAAAAAGACTGCACAGAATTAAAAGCAAAAGGCTGCTAAGAGCACTCCAACACAGCACAGCAACAGAAGGCAATGCAGCACCACTTGAACCCATGGCCAGGTGAACAGATGCATCTTACACTGACAAAATAATAATAATAATAATAATCAGCAGCAGCAGCAGCAGCTTGCAAGGCTTCAGCTGTAAGTGAAGAGGCAAGAGATTCAAACCAGGCATGCTTGTATCAAGAACATCCTCTCAGTTTATTGCAAAATGAACTTCTGGCAAATGTGGTACAGGTAATCCTTGACTTACAACCATTCATTTAATAGACTGTTTGGAGTTACAATGGTGCTGAAAAAAGTGACTTATGACTGGTCCTCGCATTTACAACTGTTGCAGTGTCCCCGCAGTCATGTGATTAAAATATGGGCACTTGGCAACCGTCATGTATTTATGATGGTTGCAAGGTCCTGGGGTCACGTGATCACCATTTGCAACCTTCCTAGGGGGCTTCTGACAAGCAAAGTCTACAGAGGAAGTTGGATTCACTTAACAACTGCAGTGAATTGCTTAATGACCATGGCAAAAAAGGTCACAAAATTGGGCATCACTCAATTAATGACTGCATCATTTAGCAATGGAAGTTCTAGTCTTAATTGTGGTTGTAAGTCGAGGACTACCTGTATCCTCAAGACATTGTCTTCACTAAATCTTAGTCAACAGAGAGGTGGTTTAAAGTGAAATAGGCTGCTTTACAGTCTGACATTGACACCATTAATTTTTACTTTTACACCATTTAACCCAATAACATCCCAAGGCAGTGTACAACATAATAACAGCAACAATAACAATATTGTATGATTGAATGGTTATGTTATATCCTTCTCTGGCTGCATTAAGAAGTTGCATTAAGTGAAATATTTGTTTATAAATGCATTTATATGCATTGTTGAAAAAAAAAGATTGTCTTTTAAATGTTCTTCATGCAGGCTGCTTGTTCTTCCTGGATTCCCCCTGCCATTTCAAATTCTGCATTTGTCACTCTTCTAGCTCCTTTTATCATGTCACTGTCTTCTGGCAGAACGATGTGCCATTCATAGTGTCTCTCTTCCTTGCCTCTTGGCTGTAACCTAAACATTTGGTTACAGAAGAATGAAAGAAGTTAAAATATTCTTGTGTACCTGAAGAGCTTGTTTTAGCTTACTTGGCAGTTAAAACAAAAGCTGAATGACTCATCTGATTATAATCTGATGGCGTGTCAGGTGGTAGTTGGTCCTTTCAGTCTGTCAGAACAACAGCTGGATAATACCGCAAGCAGTTGCTTTGGCAGTAACTGACAGCAAGATTTAGAAAGACAACGTAATCAGAGAGTGATACTTTAGATCGGATGTTTCATATTCTCCTTGTGATGAATTCAAAGCAGAAGACTTGTTGAATGGAAAGGCTATTCATTTGTCAATTGAGCAATCTATTTGCCTCTGAAAAGTGTGGCCGTTTTATTTCATGGGCAGATGGAGGGCTGGCTTTTGAGAAATGGTTGGCATTTCTAATAAAACAGCATTTGCTACTACCTTGTTTCCAGTGAATCCGGGGGGCTCAAAAGGCTATCACTGACCTTGGAACATATATGATGGATTTGATGAGCAGTTTAGCAGTGCCTGAAAGGAAGTGACCTTATGTGGCACCACTGCTATCTCCCACCAGAGAGAGCCAGTTGCAACAGATTTATTATATGAAATTCAGTTGACAGGGTAAGCAAGAGGATGGGACCATAAATCAAAGATATAGGAACTATGCACTTTCCTTCAGATGGTAACAATTGTCACAAGGTGACTTTTGATTTAGCTGTAACAATCCTCTGTCATCCAACACAGACTCTTGCACACACAAATGTACATAAGTTGATTTCTACATTTGCTAACAGATGCCTAAAATGACATCTCTGCTCATGGTTGAGCCCAGAAAGACTCATATATTTGATGCTAGGACCCTTGATGTTCCTCTACGTGAGGTTTTAGTAAAGATATGAAATTGGCAACAGAAGGAAAAGCAACAATCCATGACACCATGCACACATCTTAGTTCCCAGCTCAATGGAGTACTCAGCAATACAGTGAGTATCTGTAGTGAAGAGATATAAACTGTATCAACTTTTATATAGAAGGTTTAATGGCAACAATTAAGTGATGCTGAAATATATGAGAACATAGCAGTTTACTGGCAGATACACAGAAACAGAACAATAGACCAATAAATGCCTTAATAGAAGTTACAGTGAGAAGAAGGAGAAAAGAATGGGAGGATACTGTTATATCTACATTGCATTCCAGCTCTACCCTCCCTACATATGACAACAACTTCATATTTACAATACAGCTACTACTCTATAGTATTTATTCTTAATATTTATATGCCATCTTCCTACCTTTATCCATTACTATCAAGATAAGGAAGCAGTTATATCCATTCCACATTGTTCTGATCACACTGTTTTGTTAAGAAGCCTTAACAATCAGGCATTCTGGATGACTGTTTTTCAGAGTTTTCTTTTTTTAATATAGTAATTTTATTAAGAATTATAATTACAAAAGTAAAAACTAATGCAAACTGGAAAAAAAAACAAAAATAAAAAAGTAGAAAGTGCAGAAAAGAAAGGAAAAAAGGGTAAAATAGAAAGAAAAATAGAAAATAAAGAAAAATAAGAATATAGTAAAGAAAAAGAAAAGAAATATATAAAGAAGTGACTTCCCACCTTCATCACAAGTATAAATAATTTTAGTAACTTATCATCTTCTCTTAAAATACAGCAAATGTATTTCTTCTTCCTATATCCCATCTGTAATCTATAAATAAATCCATAAAACCTCATCATTTCAGTCCTGATGTCAGCAAAAGTCCATTTACCGGAAATAGCAACATATCTATTTTACCCTTGATCAAATAAACCAACTTCATATTCCTTCCTTTTGCAGTACTTTTAACAATCCTGATCTTTAGTCCCTTCAAATAATGTCCTAGAACTCTCTTTTCATTTTTACTTTGTCTCTTCTCTCAAAATTCAAAGCTTTAAAAAGCCTCTTTTGTAAATCCAGTATAGGAAAATTATCTAAGTAACTCTCTTGGTTTGTTATTTGTATATCCTTTTTAATTATTAAGACATCAGCCAGTTTCTTTGTATGTCCAGTGTAACATATTTTTCCATGTCATTCTTGTAGCCTGTCATTTTTAAATCCACTTTCAACTTGATCTTGTCAGGTAGAACTTGTTCCTCTTCCATAACATGTTTTAAACACAATCTATCTATAGAGGCAAACACTTTTAAAATTAACTTCTGGGTCCAGTGTTCAAAAATATCCTTTAATATGTCCAGTGTTAAAATATTTTGCTTCATTCTGTAATTGTAAGTCAAGTTTGCATGTTCTTCTCCTTTAATTGTAATCATTAGTTCCTTCTAGTTCCCTCTAGTGTCCAATTTTTAATTAAAGCCTAATCTTATGTTTTTAAACAAAACAAAACAAAAATTCAGAACAAAAGCATTTTCCCATGGAAATGATTCTTTACAGTTAATTCCAAAATCTTATTTCAAATTTATCTGGACCCTTAATCCATTTGTAACTTTCTATAATCAAACTTTTAATCACCCTTTTGCTGTTTATTCCAAAAAAAAAAAAGAGTTTTGTTTAAGTTCTTAAACTTGCTGTTAAAACTTGTTTTGCTAAGAATTGAAGGAAACTCATCTGGTGAAGTAAAACATGTTGATTCATATGTTCCTAATAGCTGAAAAGCAGTTAACATGTTTTTCAGAAGCTTCCTTGTAAAATGTCACGCTGAATTAACACTGGTTATAGTGTTGGAAAATAGTGGAGCTGAACCCTTTAGAAAATTATTTGGAAGAAATGTTTTGAATCTTGCATAAGGACAGCACCTTGTTAGTTTCACGTTGAGCTGCATAGGTCCAAATTCTTTATGCAGTGGCCATGGCCCTAGAAAACAGTCATAGTGCCATGAGCCACAAACATTGCGTAGCTATTGTGTCTTTAGTAGATTTTTTAAAAATCTCACTAATGCCATCAATTTATAATCAGACAGAAATGCTGAAGGAGATAGAATGAGGCTGTGAAACCCAAATGAGAGATTTGAGTACTTCATAAAAGTACTTCTCAATCAAATCAAAACCCGTCTAGCCAAGCATCATACTGTATTTCCCATAGTAATTAATCAGATCAATTTTCTCTTATTTCCAACACCTGCTGTTCTGAGACACACTTCACCTGAACATGAAATTCATCGTTCGTGAATTTGTCCAGCCTCTTTTTAAAGTTATCTTTGTTGGGTTGCGATCATACGTTGTGTCATTGAATCTCGTACACTAAGACTGTTATGGAATTTGTAATTATTTGTCTACCAAAATCTTGGCAGTTTCTCAATTTTTGTCCACAATTTTCATTCCACTGGTTGTGCAAAAGTTAGGCGTGTAGCATCTGCAATTGGGCCTGACTTGATTTATTTTTTAGGGTTACCAAGGTTGGATGATTTTACAGATTAAGGATATTCATGTTGTGACGCTAATGAACCTCACTAATTTTTTTGGTAATAATTCCTTAATTAGAGGGATTCATCTCACTAGCTTAGTCTTGGGGTTACGATGTGTATAACATGGAGCTAGTATTGATAAAGATGCATATTTTAAATGTTATCAAATGTATGAGATCCATTCATTAATACATACAGTATATACATATGGCCATTTCAACATCACCCTTCTTCCAAAGACTCAAAGAATATTGAATGAATGAATGAATGAATGAATGAATGAATAAATAAATCCCACCACACACCAATGTAGAGAGAAAAAAAAATCAGTTACAGAAATAGTCCAAGTCTACCACCTGTGCCAAAAACTCTTGGAACAACATGGTATTTTTTGAAAACAAGGGAAGATGGGGGCTCTCCATACATCAAAGGGTAAGGTATTCCATAGTGTAGAGGCAACCATGTACAAAGTGCGCCCACTCCTTTCACCTCACATGGGTGGGACCCTCAATAGCCCTGCTTGGGATTAATGCAATGAATGAACTGGACCCAGAAACCCAATGCAGTCATCAGAAAACTGGGATAATGCTACTAAACTGACTCCTCCCTATTCTGCAGTCATATCACTGCATTTTGAATTAATTAATTAATCCCTTACAAAGGCAGACCTATGCAAAGCATGTTGGAGTGGTTTAAGTGTGAGGCAATGATGGTACATGCCACTGTGGTAAGAACTTCCTACTCCAAGAAGGCATGCAACTACTGTACCAGCTGAAGTTGGACAAGGTTCTCCTCTCTGGCCTCCATCTACCACTTGATCAGGAAAAGTTGAAAAGCATCATTATTGTACTTATACTTCACTTCCAGGAAATCATATATTCAGCCTCATATTTCTATTAAGCCATAAATTGGCAACTCCTAATTAGGAAATTATTATATAAGAATAAGGCAAAAGCAGACTCTTAGTAAATTCAAAGGAATGGCTTTATCGAAAATGACAAACCTTTTAGGCATTGTAAAAAATAGCCAAGAAATAAATATTTTTTTTTTCCAAATCATACATGCAGTTTTTGATGCACACTGTGTGTGTGTGTTTTAAGTATATTATTAGGGCAGTGTTTCAGATTCATATGAATCAGAACCCAAGTAGAACTGAGAGGATCTGCTCTCCAAGACAAAAAAGGATCAAATTAAAATTATTATTTGGTTATTGCTGACTGGAAACCCCTTATACACTTTTTGCATGAAACAGAAAAAAATGATCGTATGATTTATGGCTTTGATGATTAGAAAAAAATAGATAATAGAAAAAAGAGAGTTTTTCTTTTTGTAACCATAGAGTAAAAGGTAATTTTGTAATTGTACTTATGTTTGCTGCAAAGAAAATCAGAAGCTATTTCTTTCTAATTATTTTCTGCCTTTCTTTCTGTACTTTTTGTCTTTGTCTTTTTTTCTTTTTCCCATTCTTTCTTTATATTAGGTCTTGTTAGCTTTTATTTTCTTTTCAAAACTTTTAATAAAACACATAAAAAACAAATTACAATTATTATTGTCTGAATCTGATCCTCAGTGAAGTTGACCTGCATCTCTGGAACTATGTGGTGCTTGGAAAGGGAATAGTACTTTTAGTTTATTGGAAAATAAGAATGGAGGGAAAGGAAGAAAATACCGGATTTCTCCTTTCAAGTAAGAGCACTGAGGGAGCAGACCAGTGAGGTCACCCTAATCATAATATTTGGACATTTTATATATTACTTGACCACCAGAAGGCAGTGCACAATTGGTTTCATTCTTACTAGTACTCATCAGGTACAAGCATTTTGAGAGTATGTATAGCTCAATTTGTTTCTTCATTATTATGGTGTCCATCATGAGCAATTTCATTGCATTAACTATTACTGATTTTTTAGTTATTTGCCTTGGATTATAGGTTTGGCACATTTTAATTCCTTTTATCTTTGTCTTGATTTACTTAATCCTTTTTTTAGTTTCTCTTAAGAGATCTCAGAATCTCTTATTTAGAAGAGAATTTTCTTATTAGAAATTTTTATTCTAAACTGAGTGAAACTCTTATACTGTATTTCCATACCTCCACTTCCTATCTTTCCACACTCAGGACTCTTAGCAAAGAATTTCCTTCCCTAGAATATTTTTCCTTTTGTACTTCAACTTTCAACTTTATTGATTTAGTCTATTGACCATATCACGTATAAAGGAAATAAGAAAAAACAAAAGCCATTGTAAGCATACAAATAAGAATTAATAAAAATATAAGTAAAACTATGATACAAGTTCATGTCAAGCCATCACATCCTTTTGTATACTACCTCACGCTTCTCTGAAATTTCATCTGATTCTTCCATTGCAGAAGGAAGAATTCCTGCAGGATATTTATGTCAGATTTTGCCACAAATTCAAACTGCAGCCCTTCATTGGGGGAAAAAAAAAATCTTAAGAAATCATAACTGAACTCCCTGCAACTATTTCTATAAAATGGACAGTCTTGTATTTCCATCTAAGAGTCTATTGTGTCTACAATTTTTTTAAAAAGTTTTTTCTGCCTTCATGCTAAACAATGGAAGAAACAAGTGTCTGTTTTCTGGATCTTAATTTGGATTTCGGTAATGAGTTGGAAATGACTTCTCTGATTTAGTCCAAGTCTGATGTGTGAAGTAAGTCTCTTACCATATATCTAGTATATCCTTCAATATGTAAAGTGTGACTAAGATAAGCATTCATGTTGAAACACACAAGTGAACTTAATGCAATTTGTAATTTGTGAACCAGTACACAAACTGGAACAAAATTATGTGCCAAAATCCATATTTCTTCTCAAGTTTTGAAATATAATTTGGAATTGATGCAAACTTCAAAAAACCCAAACAACCTCCAAGAACAGGAAAAATATGGAACTGAGCAAAGTGTAAATTGATAGATGTTCCCATTCTTGTTAAAGTGAGATACTGAGCAACTTATTTGACTAGAGGATATTGTAGAGCTCCAAAATCTCCCTGAAGTGCTACAGGGATTAGCACTCTAGAATCAATGCCAGGAAAGAGACAGCTCCATCTCTAGGAACCCCTTTAACTCATAAGAGAAAAAAAAATGTGGATGGGGGAAAGTATAGAAACCTTGCTGGTCTTTACTTCCTTCTTTCTTCCTCATCTGAATTGGTAGGACTTTAGAAGTGTCAGATTCTCCTCCTGCATAGGAGCAACCAGCAACAAAAAAGGCCATGATAGACAAACATATGGAACTGCCTGTCCTAGATTTGGACAGGCAAAAGCAGGCGAGTAAGCCATGTAGCAAGACTTGGGAGGGATGAGCAATGGTGTAAGACAGGTAATTGTGTGTGATGTCTGCATGTAATCCCCAAAACAAAGCTGAGACTCCACTGAAGCTTCAATGACACCAAAAGGCAGAGTTGAGGCAGCTTTATTTTGGCACAAAAGTGACAGCAGATCTGACTAAGATAAAGTGTCCTTCAAGTCAGGCTTGACTTCTGGTGACTTTAGGAACAGGCCCATGCAGTTTTCTTTGAAACAATATGTAAGTGGTCTGCTGTTGCCTTGTTTCAGGATGTTTTTTTTTTACTTCCCAGTGTGGCCTATAGACCTGATATTCCCTAATAGTGCTTAGCTTCTGAGCTCAGACAGTGCCTTAGACCTGATTTTTTTTTGAAGGGGGGGGGGCAAATCCATGGTAACTGCCTATTAATTTTCATATTAAACGCCAATATTACAAGGTGTCTGTACTGACAGCTGATGGTTTAATTAAACTGAGCCAGCTGCAACTTTTTCCTTCTCCAATCTATTAAAATAGGAATGCAGTTGTTTTGCCTTAAAAACTATGACCTCCCTAAATACAAAGATTAGAGTAAAATTTTAAATACACCCTCTGATAACATTATTGCATCACTCCTACTCCTGTGCCTTCAGGACCAAAAAGATAAGCTCCAAAACCTGTAAATCCCCCTTGAAAAAGGTTGCCCCACCCTGATGTTCAGCATTTTTACCTTTATCTACTTCACATAGCTTTTTCTGAAGGTTAGTAATAGAGCAGTCACTATCCTCAGGGTCACAATCTTACAGACATGACACAAAAAGCAAATGATTTGAGAGGGGAAGGTGAGGGGAAAAGGAAGCAAACTCAAGCAGTACTGCATTACAAAGTTTTTAGGAGTTTTTATTTTCATTTTTCTTCCAGGGAAGCTCTTTGAAGTTTCCTGCACCTCAAGAGGGAGTAAGGTGGGTCTGACTCCTTAGGTAGCTGATGATCCCATCTCCACTCTTTGATCCTTTTTTGCTTTCTGAGACTACCCCACTGCATGGGGATTAGGGCCTGTCAGATTGGCCCACCCCAGGTGTCTGGTAGACCTGGTTGGTTTCCAGAAGGCTCTTGGGATTATCCCTAAGAAACTGGTGGACAGTTCATCTAAGGTCTTAGTCACCACCTTGAATGGGTGGGCAGCTGAGGCTCTGGATTAGATTGCTCCTAGGCAGCCTCTGTGAACTGATTACAGCCTGTGCATTGCCTTTCCAAGGGACTCCAGGAGATGAAATGCCAGAACAGCTGTCTCAAGCACTATTGGAGGAAGACGAAGAGTGAGTCGGACCAAATATGGGTAGAAGCCCAAATTCAGGATTACATTATGGCAATAAGGATGGCAAAATGTTATTCCTACACTCTTGTTGCATCTCCTGATAACTGTGTGGTGGCTCTGTTTAAGCTAATTCACTCCCTGCTTGGGAATGAATGAACCATAGGAACATCTATTGAACCATTGTGATGATTAGTCTTGTTATCTGGAAGATAAAGTCACTTAGACCTGCTCAGAGTTGGATTCCACTAAACAGGTCCATTTGAGGTGTCTTGTAGAGTTATCTGGAACATGTTTGAGGCTGTGAGTCTTGAGGAAGTGAAGAAGATCCTCCAGACTGTATGCTCTATCACCTGTTTGTAAGATTCAAGTTCCTCCTGGTTGGTCAAGGCTGCCCAGGAAGTGACCTGTGTTTGGGTTCACGTGGTAGTATTTGTTTCTTTAAGGGAGGGGACTGTACCCAGCCTTGAAGGAAATGATGTTGCACTTCCTCCTCAGGAAACCTTCACTGAATTCAATGATTCTGAACTATTTTCATCCAGGCTCCTGGGGAAGGTTGTTGAGAAGGTTAGGCTTCAGCATCAGAGACTCCTGGATGAGATAGATTGTCTAGATCTGTTTCAGTCAGGTTTCAATTTGGGTTATAGTATAAGTCAACATTGGTCACACTTGTTGATGACCTATGGTGGAACCAGGATGAAGGTATTTCATCCATCCTAGTGCTCCTTGATCTTTCAACAGCTTTCAATACCACCGGCCACAGTATCCTTCTGGACTGGCTGCAGGGTTTGGGAGTGGAGACCACTGTTCTGTGCTGGTTCTTCTCCTTTCTTGGTAGTCAGCCTCAGTTGGTGTTACCAAGGGAGAGACTGAGTTCACATCCCCTCACTTGTGGGGTGCTACAGGGCTTGATATTCTCGTTCCTTTTGTTTAACGTCTACATCAAACCACTGGGTGAAGTCACCTGTAGTTTAGGGGTCAGATACATCTCAACGGTACCTGACCCCTGTATATCTCAATCCTGGGCCAGCCAAGTGTTGAGATCCTATCCCTGTGTCTGGAGGCTGTGTGGATGGGGAAGAATAGACTCAGGCTCAATCCTGATAAGACCAAAAAGCTGCAGATATTTGGACCCTCTGGGTCTGGGGATTATCCATTATTTCAGACTGGTGAGAAATCTGGGGTTCATCTCTGACTCACAGTTTTTGCTTGAGGAATAGGTGACAGATGGTGGCCAAGACAGCCTTTGCATAATTACCAGTTGTATCCTTTCCTGGACTGGGAGACCCTTTAGATATTCACCTCATGAATGGTCTACTGTAATATTACTACTGTAATAAAAAGAGTCACTTTTTAATGAGATGGACAGTGACTAATTTGATATATAAATAAATAAAATAAAAAATAAAATAAAATAAATAATATGCTCTACATGATTGAAGACTACTTGGAAGCTACTACTTCGAAGATGTCCAGAATGTGGGGCATGGGCAGTGGTATGACTCATTATGTCCATGTGATCTCACTGCTCTGCAAGCTGCACTGGTTGGCTTCTGGGTGCAATTCAAGATACTGGTTATCTCCTATAAAGTCTTTCATACCACAGGGCCAGGTCATTTGAGGGACCACTGACCTCTGGCTATGTCTGGCCATCTGGTAGGATCAGGGAGACTGGGTGCATTTCAGGTTCCATCAATTAAGAAGTGTCATCTACCAGGAGCCAGGAAATGTGCCTTCGCTATCATGGCACCTGCCTTCTAGAATGGGATCCCTTCCCCCCCCCCCAAGATTAAGATGACCCTAACCCTGATGTCATTCTATCAATGAGCTACCTATTCCTCCCCCCCCCCCCCCACTACCCATGAAGATGTCTCTGTCCAGAATAATTTAGGCACATTTTTTTCGTTTTAAAGTTGCATTATCAGGATGGCCAAACCATGTGGATTTGTTTGTGTTCTAATGTTTAAGGAATTTAACAGCTGTAAAGCATTGAGTGCCAAAATGGGGAAAATGTTCCTTCTGTGCTTTATGACTGTAATAATGCCTATGGCCTTCTAAGGGGAGGGAAGTTGTAGTAATAAAACCATTAGGCCCTGAGTTCAAGCTAGTAGAGTCACATCACCATATGAAGCTGCATTTTAAGAACAATGTCTCAAGGCAACTCAAACAATGTTATTATTATCTTCACCCTTATCATGTATTCATTTCTTGTCCAGATACCAGGGCAATATTTTAAGCCCATGAATGAGCTGGCACCAGCTTCCTGTGCCATCAGTTCTATTGTTTTAATCATGGAAGAATTACACTGAGGGAAGGATGTAGGCTCTGCCACCTTGTTCTAAGTTAATAAACTGCACTGTCAGTAAATCACACAGCAAACCCCTGGGAGGAATATATTATTCCCCAACTACTCAACATCAAGGATAAGTTACAGCTGTAATTCTAAATAGCTTTGATATCCTTGCTTGGTGAGTGCATTGTTGTAATAAGCAGGCAACCTGCCAAACATCCCTCCAGGCCTGTTATTCCACTTTCAGCTAGATCATTTTAATTTACATGGAAATTATCAATACTTTAAAATGGTCCTTGTCCATCAAGCTGGATTGTTTGCCATCTCCCTAAAGTGCAGCAATCCACATCCAGATTGTTGATTGGATGAACCGCCATTATTGCTTCCTCAGCCTTCTATCGTATTGCTTGCTCCATTTTGCTCCAACTGACCCAAGATCAGCCGTTAGTGGCTCTGCCAGTGTTAATCCTTCTTTTATTACCCTGCATTTCCTCTATTATTTAGTTCTGCTACAGTGATTTAGTAATGCTTTAGATGTTGTTATATGGTGGCTGGTATCATTACATATATTTATCTCCAAACCTTGTCATCCCCTTAGTTAATGCCTGCAGTTTCTATCTCCAGATACCCATTTCATTCCACGGAAGACTGACATCAGAGGAGTGATAATAAACATTTTCAGCTGTAATCTAACATCCCCACCACCAGCATCTGTACTAAGAAGAAGCTTCATGTACAGCCAAAGGAGTAACAGATACGTGAGCTTAAGCCCAAAACCTATGACTATAATTTTGCATATAGTTATGACAATTTAAATACCATTAAATTCATTAAGCATTAAGCACATGTAACTATGCCCTGCAATGCCATTTAGAGTTTAATGACTTTTAAGTTATGAAATGATTCAAACTGGTCTTTTAGTGGAATATAACTCTGTTTGATATAATTCTGCAAAGGAAGTCAGGGTTCTTCCTGAAAAGTCTTCCTCAAAGGCCACACTGAGTGAAAATCATGGGAGTTGTAGTCCATCTATTTGGATAGCATCAGACTGGAGAAGATTGTTTTAACACGTGGAATAATCACCGGCATCTGTAGTGAACTGAGATTAAGTCAACATGATGAAACTTGCAGTGACATCATAATGCAAATCCCTGTTACGTACTTTTGTCTCAGTCTGATGGTAATATATAAACTGTAGTTTTTGCATCATTATATATATTTCGCTAACTGCCTTGCCTTAACTCCCTGGATGCCTGTGGGAAAAATACTTCTCTTGAAATATGCAAGATGTAATATAAACTATAGTTCACACAAATAGAGAGGAATGTTAGTTAAACAGGGAATTCTATAATGGGTGAGACAAGGAATCTTAGAATTAATCTTCCTCCAGCTGAGAAACATTATCATTAGAAAAGTGTAGCATCATCTCCCCATCACTGTTATGATATATCACTAAGAAAAACAGGCTCTATATTGCCACAGCAATGGCTGAATGACACTATAAACCATGAATACAGAAAAATGCCATGTCACCCTCATCTACATATTCAACCAGAAATCCATTTCATCCTATTTTTACATTCAGTGACATTTAATACCCATTTACATGTACATTTCTCTGCCTCTACATTTAATTATCTATGTTAGGTATGTTTTTCTTTCAATACCATTTTTATAAGTATGGTTTTTGTTGTTGGAAAAATATTAATTTTAAAATGTATTTGAATATTTTCCCCCCCATGTCTCCCCCCCCCCCCCCTTACTGGAACATGTAGGAATTGTGAAAGGGAGTAACTATCTTTGGATCTGTCCATTTGTATAGAAGATGCTGATTTGATCACTTCCTATTTCATTAACAGTCCTTGGGTTTTTCCACACTGCGGCCTTCAACTGTTTGTCTTCTGTGTATAAAGTGGCATTCCTGCTTTTCCCCTCCCATCCATGCCAGGAAAGCAACTGCTAATTGCTTTCTCTTCTGTGGGCAGGTCTTCTAAGGACTGTCTTCTCTCTCTCTCTCTCTCTCTCTCTCTCTCTCTCAAAACAACAACAGTTGTATAGTTTTTCCTGACGTGGAAGAGGAAATGTGGCAGAACTCTTGTCAATTTCTCCCAGTCAAAAGGAAGGAAAGCCAGCCAGCATTTCACTCTGCCACCACTGAACCTCTCAAATGGGCCAGCCTTTCATGGCAGTCAACCCAGCAGTCCAATCTGAAATGGCCATTGAAGACAGAGAGCAGAGCCTGGGGACACACCCAGCAGAGCACACCCCAGCTAATTGGATTGAAGGCATTTGTGCAGGATAAAATGAGGTACTGCAGGTGAACCAGACTGTGCCAGCTGAGAAGGAAAAACACTGCTTTTGATGTGGAGCCAGCAAATTCAGGTAAAGGTCACATTCCCAGCAGGCCAGGGATGAGCTGAGGACATCATCATCTGTTTCTGCCCTTCTGAAATGGTAGGTGGTTTGTCCTCATGCTGGGGCAAGCAGGAAGCACAGATCACCTCTTTGAATAAGCAACCATAGATGTTATCAGTGAGGCATTAAACACTAGTTTCTGCTTACAAAATCACAGAAACAGAATCCCTGGAACTGGAACTAAAATTGACAGCTTTTCAATCCTCCTCCTCTAGAACAGAAAAACATGCTTGCTTCAATCTTTCACCCTTCTCTTTTTCTTCTATATTTCTCATTTTTCTCTGTCATAGCTCTTCTACTGTTCTGAGGTCTCCAAGGCTACCTACCAAATGCCAAATCTCTGTGTTTCCATCTTTGAAAAAGACTTTTTTTTCTTCCTACTTCCTTATTCGACATATCTAGCGTTATAGCTGCTGCTCTAAGCTTAATTGCACAAATTTAATCAACTTTTCTGCACTGAAGTCTTAAATTTGGTAATTATTTGATTCAATTATTTATTCTGAGCTCAATAACTAATCTCCTCAGTTTAAGTATAAACCTCCCTACAGAGCATTTCTTTTCAAGGCTTGAGATCTATATGTGTTGGTCATTTATCACATGAAATGTGTTACGTGTAATGACAGAACAAGCACAGAATGCCTAGTGAACTGCAGGCAATTATTACTGAGAACTTACTAGATCCTTAAAGAGACATGGTTTCTTTACAATAAACAGATTCCCTATTAGGATGTATGATGAGGTAAAGCTTTCTTCCCCCCACCCCACTTGTCTCCAATGGGGTGATATTTAGAGGACCCAAAACGCAATCAGCCTTGAACCTTCACAGTTAAGCCCATGTTCCTTTAGGGATACTAGAGAATCTTCTACTGGTGATCTTGACAAATACCTGCCTTCAGTTTCAATCTCCTCTAGACCCCTCTTGATGTTGCTTCATATGTTTAACTTTCAGAATTCACAGCTCATCACAGCAGCACAGCAAGTAATGTAAGGGGACTACTTAAAAAAAAATATTCTAGATATTATTGCTCACCAGGACTCTCTCTGGACATCTTGACTGATGACCAAAGGAAATAGTCATACAGAATGTTTTACTGATAAAAGGAATAGCTTGAATGACCTAGGTAAATCACAACCTAGATTTAACACAGAATATACGCAGCTGGGGGTGCAGGAGAGATTTGTATAAAGTATCATACAGCTGAAACGGTGAAGGGAATTTTTGAGAAAGACAAATGTTCCCTTTATGAAGTCATGTTGTGGCATATGGCAAAACCAGAATAATGGCATACTGTGAGGATCTGAGGCACAATCTATAAAAAGAAGGATTGCTTTACAGAGAAGGCTTTTGTGGTGGTGCATTTTGGACATGGCTGTGGCATCAGTCACTATGCAAGGGGACAGACATAAACTGTAGTCATTGCTAACAAATAATTTTGAAGTTTGCTTCTTTTTTAATGTTGGAAATGCTTACCAATGGATTAATTTATTTGGATTTATACATTTAAAGCTTTTCCCAGCACAATGTTTATAATGTATTCTCAGCAAGCTTAAGCAGAACTTTTCCGCTCCCTGGAAATTCTTTCCCAGTGGGGTATGTTTGCATTTGCCTCCATCAAATGTACTTTTATTAACATTTTACTACCTTGATCCTTTCTCCACTTTTTGTCTCAATAGTACACTATTAATATATAGAACTAACACTGCAGAGGTTCTGTCTGGGTATCTACAACTTGGCTTTGGGCACTAGTTCTGGAAAATGCTGCATCTCATTTTCTGTTTTAATAATCCAAACTAGAGAAGATCTTCAGAGAAAACAGCACATGATATGTAATGCAGCTGAATATTACAAGCCAGGCCAATTCATCTGCGGTATGAGATAATTATCAGCTGTCACAAGCATTACTTGCACTTTCAAATTTGATCTTCCCTGATAAAATGCAATGCAAGAAGTACATATCACACATGGATCTATTTCTTAATGTATCTTAGAACTTGATATTTAAAAAAATTAACAGTAGTCTATTCAACTGCAGATTGAGATGATAGAATGATAAAACAAGTGCTACCCCAAGATTTTGTCTAAGAAACTGAATCACCAAGTCTCTTTTCAAATACTACTTTGGACACAACATTAGTAGGTAGCTTTAGCAAAACCACTGTCTGTAAAGCAAAACTGGATATTACATGGCTATGTATTTCTTTTGAAGCTTCCAGATCCCCTGGAAGCCACAATGTTAAAGTTTAGCAAATCATGGAGATGCAAGTTCTGATACTTTTTTCCCAAATAAAGGAAACAAGAAAAGGTGTAAGCTTTCAACTAGGCTTCATACACTTTTTTTTTTTAAGAAGCACAATTAAAATGAAAATCAGAGTCTGCCAATTTACTGTAATGCCATGGAGTTATGGCCATGTCCACTGCAACACTCTTCAGCTGAAAAATGCAAGTTTTTTTCTGTGCAGTACCTCTTTAGATAACCTACCTGCCGATTCAACAGAAGTTATGTGCCCATAAAATGTGTATTCTTTGGTTCTAGCCTTCTCTCCAATGTGCTGCCCCCCTGCTGAAGTTTCAGGTGGTACAGCCCAGGAAGCGTTCTTTCCTGATTTATCTCCTGCTTGTATAAGCTAGACAATATTTGGAATGGCTCTAATAAGCTTTTAACAATCAAATTACAATATTTTTTGGGGGGGGGGAAATGAAAAGGACCATTTTAAAATGTAAAAATACGTTTTGTTAGGTCAGAGGTTACATCTGTAACTGAATCTCTACTGACTGTGAAATAGCTTTGTATATAATATTGAATTATATCCTAAATCAATGGATTAAATAGGCTTCTGCTGTTAAATCTGTAGGGCTGAAGGATGAGCCGAGACTCATTTCTGAAGAGAAAGTGAAAAGAGAGGAGGCAAAATCTGTGGCACTTTACAATGAGTTGTTTTTTATGTGCAAGAGATCTAAGAGTAGTAGATGAATAATATCTTTAATAAGCAATTGACTATTGTTAGTATACGCAGTGTTTTATCTCATTTATCCTGACAGAATAACACACATAAAAAAAAAAATTCCCTCTTACCCTTATGGGTGGTATGTGTCTTCCTCAATCTCGGGTCCTCTACCAGAGGCCTGGGAGTTTGAGGGTTCTGCGCAGTATCTTAGCTGTTCCTAGCACTGCACTCTTCTGGACAGAGAGCTCGGATGTTGTTCCTGGGATCTGTTGGAGCCACTCTCCCAGCTTAGGAGTCACGGCCCCGAGTGCTCCTACCACCACTGGGACCACTTTGGCCTTGACTTTCCACATCCTCTCGATTTCCTCCTTCAGGCCCTGCTACTTCTCCAGCTTCTCATGCTCCTTCTTCCTGATGTTGCTCTCACTTGGCACTGCTACATCTATCACTACCACTGTCTTCTGGTCTTTGTCTACTACCACGATGTCTGGTTGATTAGCCAGTACCTGCCTGTCCGTCTGGATCTGGAAGTCCCACAGGATCTTAGCCCTGTTATTCTCCACAACCTTCTGTGGAATCTCCCATCTGGACTTGGGGGGGGGGGGTCTAGCCCATACACTGTGCAGATGTTCCTGTACACAATGCCAGCTACTTGGTTGTGCCGTTCAGTGTATGCTGTTCCTGCATGCATCTTACACCCTGCCACTATGTGTTGGACTGTCTCTGAGGCCTCTTTGTACAATCTGCACCTTGGGTCCTGTCTAGTGTGGTAGACCCCTGCTTCTATGGATCTGGTGCTTAGTGCCTGTTCTTGTGCTGCTATGATCAGTGCCTCAGTGCTGTCTTTTAGTCCGGCCCTTTCCAGCCACTGATAGGATTTCCCAATGTCAGCCATCTCAGCTGTCTGTCGATGGTACATCCCGTGCAAGGGCTTGTCTTGCCATGGTATTTCCTCCACTTGAACTTCCTCCCATGTCTGCTGCTGCCTGAGGCATTCTCTCAGGAGCTCATCTTTGGGTGCCATATTACTGATGTACTCCTGGATACTCTGGGTTTCATCCAGGACAGTGGCTTTGACACTCATCAGGCCCCGCCTGCCCTCTTTGCGGCTGGTGTACAGTCTCTGGGTGTTGGACTTGGGGTGGAAACCTCCGTACATTTTGAGGAGCTTCCGGGTCTTCACATCGGCAGCCTCCATGTCTTCCTTTGGCCAGCTCACTATACCGGCAGGGTATCTGATGACTGGCAGGGCATACATGTTGATGGCATGGATCTTGTTCTTCCCATTGAGCTGGCTCTTCAGGACCTGTCTTATCCTTTGGTGGTACTTGGATGTTGCTGTCTTCCTTGCCTCCTCCTCATGGTTCCCGTGTGACTGTGGGACACCAAGGTATTTATAGCTGGTCTCTATGTCTGCTATGTGGCCCACTGGTAATTCCACTCCATCGGTCTTAACTACCTTCCCTCTCTTTACTATCATCCTGCCACACTTTTCCAGTCCAAATGACATCCCAATGTCCTCGCTGTAGATCCGTGTCAGGTGGATCAGTGAGTCGATGTCTCGTTCACTCTTAGCATACAGCTTGATGTCATCCATGTAGAGGAGGTGGCTGATGGTGATTCCACTCTTGAACTTGTACCCATATCCAGACCTTGTGATTATCTGGATGAGGGGGTTTAAGCCTATGCAGAACAGCAGTGGGGACAGTGCATCACCTTGGTATATGCCGCACTTGATGGCCACTTGTGCGAGCTGTCTTGAGTTGACTTCCAGTGTTGTATTCCACAGCCCCATTGAGTTCTTGAGGAAGGTCCTTAGTGTCCTGTTGACTTTGTATAGCGCCAGGCATTCACAGATCCATGTGTGTGGCATTGAGTCATAGGCTTTCCTGTAGTCAATCCAGGCTGTGCTCAGATTGGTCTGCCTAGACCTTGAATTTCGGGTGACTGCTCTATCTATGAGTAACTGGTGTTTTGAGCCTCTGGTGTTGTTCCCAATGCCCTTCTGAGCTGTGCTCATGTTCTGGCCCATATGGTCTTGTAGCTTGGCAGCTAGGATGCCTGATAGAACTTTCCATGTTGTGGGGAGGCAGGTTATTGGCCGGTAGTTAGATGGTGCTGTTTCTTTGTGAGTGTCTTTCATGATCAGCACTGTCCTTCCTTGTGTTAGCCAGTCTGAGTGGGAACCTGCTGCTAGCAGTTGGTTCATCTGTGCTGCTAGGCGTTCATGCACTGCTGTTAGTTTCTTTAGCCAGTAGGTGTGGATCATGTCCGGGCCAGGTGCTGTCCAGCTTTTCATGTTCTTGACCTACTGCTGGATGTCTGCTACTGTGATGGTGACTGGTTCCTGTTCTGGGAGATTGCTGTGGTCTGCTTTCAGGTCCTGCAGCCACTTTGCACTGGTGTTATGCGTCTTCTCTTTCTCCCATATGTTCTTCTAGTACTGTTCAGTTTCCGCTGCTGGTGGCTCAGCTGATACTCTGTGGTTGTACTGCAGTTGGGAGTACACTTTGGATGGTTCTTTGGAGAACAGGGCATTTATCTTCTTGGCCTCTGCTTCTCTAGTGTATCTCCTTAGCCTGGTAGCCAGTGCTGTGAGCCTTTGTTTAGCATACAAAGTATGCACAGTGTTTTATCTCATCAGTGTTAGTATACACAGTGTTTTATCTCATCTATCCTGACAGAATAACACACACACACACACACACACACACACACACACACATATATATATAGAGCGGCTGGATAGCGTAGTGGTTAGAACACCGCCTTTGATGCAGGAGACTAGGGTTCAAATCCTGGCTGGTACCTACCTTACCAGTAGGGGTCCTTAGGCAAAGACCCCCTAACGCTTCACCTGCCTACCTCAAATATGAGAGTGACACGAACTAAGAGAGTCATGCCGGCTTGGACGTCGCCCGGATTAACAAGGTCCACGTCAGATGTTGGGGCACCAGGACAATCTGATGTTAAGTGGGCTACTGGAACAAACCATACATGGACAAGACAAGAGAACTTGGAATTGATGGAATGCTACTACAACAGCAGACCTAATGAGAGGGGATATATCCCAGGAACAACATCAGAGCTCTCTGTCCAGAAGAGTGCAGTGCTAGGAACAGCTAAGATACTGCGCAGAACCCTCAAATTCCCAGGCCTCTGGTAGAGGACCCGAGATTGAGGAAGACACATACCACCCATAGGGGTGAGAAGGGAATTTTTATATATTGCTTATTGGTATACAACCCCAATCACTACACCACAATCAGTAAGCAAAGGAAAACCAAAGCAATGCCAGTCTCAATAAAACTGTATACATAATAATACAGTAAAACTAGCCAACAATTGATAGTTACCCATAATCATACGAATTCATGTTGGACTAGAACAGTCTTCCCAGACCAACCCTTATGCGATCTGTCCTGTATTGGTGGGGAGAACAAAGAAAGAGAAATCCCTAAATTAAGGAAATCCCTGCAAGGTCAGTTAGAATGGTGAAAGATTGTGAGTTCCAAGGCAATTCAGGGAATTTCAAGAATGTCCAAGATTTTTTTTCCAGGAATCATTTTCTGTATGTACTATGGGTATAGGTATCATCATCACTATTTATTGATGGGTGTGATCAAGATCTGCTTTGTTGTCTACGGATGCTGAAAGGAAACAAAGTGTATATTTCTTTCCATCCTTATGTTTGTATTTTAATTCAAAGTAATGCTAACAGTCTCAGGCTGAAATCTCTGAGCAAGATTGTGGGATTTACCTGATTATGGGATTTGTCTGATAGAATGTAAGAGAAGTGTAGATCAATGTGAATTAGTAAACACAGTCAATTGTTTTGTCTTTTTCTACAAAACTAATTTAATAAATCAGGACACAGATATTTCTGCTGGACTTTTTTTCCAAAAAAACAAAAACAAAAACCAAAAAACCAAAGTGATTGATTGTAAGTATTTTATGTTGTTGTTCAATCACATTCTCAGATTACCAAAACAAATATAAGACCATCTATGTGAGTAGTTATACTATATGCTGTAGACAATTCACTGAATGTAGAGTCATTATATACGTGACATTGAATTATTCTGATGTAGTTTTCTTGTCCTCTAAAAAGAGAAATGGGAAATGAGTTTTACATTATATAAATGCCAGGACTCAAATAATAATGGTCCTCTATAATTGGCATCAATGGATAAATCCCACTCAGGGCTTATAGTAGATCGGATAATACTGGAACTAAAATATCACTGGTGTGGTCTTAAAACTTGATGCCCCTTCCAGGGGCCATTTAACTTTTTTTTTTTTTTAAGTTTGTGTGGGAGGGGAGTTAAGTTATAATAATGAAATTAATCTCAGATAACCTGGTTTCATATTAATACATAACTAATTGTTTTGAAGAATCAGTAGTACTGCACAGTAATTACTACAATGCATTAAGAAAACCTTCTTAGCTATGTTTTGTGGGAACACAATTAAGAATCTATCATCCAAGGTCACAGATCATCCTTGGAGCTGTTGTTTCACTTAATAACATGACTAACAATGACAGCACTTAACTGCTTTGGTAGAACTGGTTCCTGTTTTCAGGGGAATGGGGTAAGTTATTTAATAAGTTATGGTCTTCAATATCTGATGGTAGACATCACAGTAACAGATTCATTACTGGTGTCACATTCAGCCTTTATGTCATTCCAGCCTTTTCTTCTTGTATTTATCATATTGGAAGTAAATGGCATAATGAAGTATCTTATGCTAATGTCCTTGAACACTGATAAATAATGGAATCCAAGGACATAATTAGGAATATACAATTGGTTTTATTTGCCTCCGTTGATTGTAAAGCATGACATGAAAAAGTTCATATTAAAACAATATAGGCAATTGAAAAATGTGTAATAAGAGTTATGTGTGAGGCATAAAGGTTAATTCTGTCTTGGGGGTTTTAAAGAGACTTAGGAAGCATGACTGAGTCAAAGATGTCTCCTCCTGCTCATTTGATCTTCTCTACATCACCATCACACTTAATGGTTCCCCAGAGGCCCTGACCAGTTGACATTGATTGCTACCACTACATTTTTAAATACACTGGGGATTTGTTTACCTCTCCCATATGTATATAATGTTAAATGTAGTGCTTCTCTGATACAATCAATTGTTGATTTGGGGAGGGAAAATTGGTTTTTCTTTGGGAAGGCTTGGAAAATTCAAAGGCTTTGATGTATTTCCAGAATTTGTCAGGAGTACCTGACAAACTTGCTGCCATTTGGAGGGAGACAAAACCCATCACTGCTATAAACTCTGATTCCCCAGTTAGCTATCCTTAATGAAAGGATGGCTGCATTTCATATTGCCATTTCCATTACTAACTTCACAGTATGAAATCCTGAGGACCAAAATATGGCTTCCCAATGATGTTCTTTCATAACCTTTGCACTTTCATAACCTTTGCACTTGTTTTCTTTGATATGGCATTCTCTTTCAACAAAGACAAAAGTGAAGTTTTATTTGCAACAATGTTACAATGTTTTGTTTTTTAATGCCTTCAGTCAGTCTTGACTCCTGGAGGCTATGTGGACAAGTCCCTGCAGTTTTCTTGGCAACATTTTTAAATGTGGCTTGTCATTGTCTTCTTGCTAGGGCTGAGAGAGAATGACTGGCCCAAAGCCACTCCATTAGTTTCTGTGCCTAAGGCAGGACTAAAAGGGTTTCCATGCTCCTAGTCCACCACCTTAACCACTACACCAAACTGGATTTCGTGTTTCAAGTAATTGATTGATTTTGGGCAGGTTGAAGATTTGGTACATAGGACTCCTTCTTCCATGTTTTTTCTCTTATAACAGCCACCCTGTGAGGTAGGTTGGTCTGAGACTGATTCAGTAAGTTTCCATGGTTGAGGAGAGACCTGAACCTGGGTCTTCCTGGACTTTGCCAACTAACCTAACCATTATACTATACTGGCTGTAAGGTATAAGCTATTACAGATTTGTCATTTCTAATAACAGTTCTATTATATTATGTGATAGCATAAATGTATTTTCTAATCTGTTTTCTACATTTTTTCACAGAGTTGATCTGGTGTGCTACAGCCAACATACCTGATAAGGTCTGTGAAATGCTTAGAATACAGACTTAAAGTAGTTCATTCCTACATGTTGTGTTGATAATAGAAAATGAATAGGTTAACTTTTCTTTCTTTTCTTAAAAGGAGAACTGATATTTATTTCCCTATTCCCTTTCCCCATCTTTCTGCCATTTATGAAGCAGCAGGCAATGAATTATTTTCTTTTAAATAGCAGGAAATAATCTGATTGGTGAGGCAGTATGAATCCTCCTCCCTCCACAAGAGCATTTTTTTCTGAGCTCCTACCCAATTGGTAGCATGACTGAATAAAATAACTACAACCAACAATAATCACATTATCAGCGTTAAAAGAACACGAACCCAAGTGTCAACCAAGTAAAACCTGTGCAAAGAAAATCACCAAATGCACGAAGGCCTATAATGGCTAAACAGGCCTCATTTCCGACCAAATTCCACAGACACAGGGCTACCACTGAGAATGTCTTGTTCCTCATACCCATCAATACAATTGGTCTCATAAGCAGGTAGATGAGTGTGACATAAAAGTATAGTGTGAAATGCAGACAGGTTGATATAGATGAAAATTACCCTTTAAGAAAAAATATAGCTTTTTTTTTTTTTAAGAGCTTTGTAAGTCAATACCAGCAATCTGAATTTTCTGGAAGCTCACTAATAACTCATTCAGCTGATTCGAAAAAGAAGTAAAACTAAACTGCCTGTTTGGAGAGACACTATAGTATAGTACTTAAGATGTTGGACTACGAGTGGAGAGACCCAGGTTCAAATCCCTCCTCAGCCACAGAAGCTCACTGGGTGGACTTTTCGTCAGTCACTTTCTCTCATTTCAATGTCCCTCACAGGGTTGTCAGGAAAAATAGAAGGGAGAGTGTTAGGTGTACCACTTTGTGTTCTGAATGAAAAGCTGGATATGAGTCTAGCAGGGGGAACATTTTGTATCGCTAGAAATGTCCTTTTTAGTGTGGCCACAGATCCTCCTATGTTGCTCAGAACACACCAGCACTTCAGATCTGTCTGATTTTCTTGCACTGCCCTATTCATGTTATGACCATCCTAACCAATTTGAATCATCAGCATCCTAAATGGTTAATCAAATTCCAGAAAGAATTAAGCAGACGTAACTGCAAATTTTGACACCCAATACTCGACCTTCTGCAGCTGCTGTTTCTCTGTATTGATCTCTATTCTGAATAGGAAGGTAGATATGCAGAATCAAACTCACAGAACCAATTTCAGCGTGGAACTTGACTTCAGACTATGGACTCTGACATCTGGCCTTTAGCATGTCAGCCCTTTTCAAAGGGTGGCCAAAAATGCTGAATTTTCCTCCTTGGTTAGGCTAATAATTTCTGTGTGTGTTTTCTCAGCAATATTTTTACTCCAATAAGTGGTGTCTGTTCAATTTAGTCCTACAGCACTCCTACCCAGGAGACTGCCAACTCTGTTGACTTGCTTGGTTTTGTTGATCAGAGCAAGCATACAGCAATACTGCCCAAGGCCTTAGACTGCTGGACATTTAAAAAAGAACAACGGGGGGGGGGGGGGGGGACCCTTCATTATTATGTCACTGTGTCGATTCTGACGAGCAGCATCATTTCTTGCAAACAGGACAGAGTGCTGGATGGACAAATCGCTTTGCCTAGTGAACCATTTGTGTAGCCCTTGCCTCATTAACCAGACAAATGTTGCAGTATATATTTTAGCTGAAATGGAAAATGTAGAGGTGGATCTCAGTCTGTATATGGCTATTGTATTTACTGTAAGCATAGACAGACACAGAGAAAACATACCAGAATCTATAAATCTTCCTATTCATCAATACTATTGTCTATCCATCTATCCATTCATCAATCCACTGAGAGAGAGGTGGGGTGAATAGAGGAACATCTTTTCAACCTATACTCACAGAAAAAGGAAAAATATTTGTGTAACATATAATACAAACTGTGAATTTGTGTTAGCTGGTTTTATCTTAGTAGACCTGGTTTGATCTCTGCCTAAAGGATTCCATAGATTTTAGTGCTCTGGAGATACTAAGAAAAACCAGTTTTATTTTAAGATAGGTTGAGAGCCCTAAGAGCTCATCCATTCAGTCCCAAGGATGCCCATTTCTAACCACTGCTCCTACAGCATTCTTCCCATTGCATCTCCAAAATGAGGTGATCAGAGGGCTTGAGTGGATAATTGCTGCTGCTGTCATCAAGTGGCAACAAAGGCTGTAATTTTGGGCTTTGGCTGGAGATACCATCCTCCTGATCTGGATCCTTTTTGCTCACAAGGATTGGGGGACTTGTTCACTTAACAAAGATTAGGAAGAAAAAGGGTGTGTGTGTGTGATAAAGATACGGAGATGTGGGGTATGGAAAGAGGAGGGAAAGAAAGATAGCTACACCTATCTTTGATAGCAACAATGCTAAAGGAATATAGAAAGGAGAGCTAAAGAAGATGGGACAAAGGACCTTCAGGTCAGCATGTTGTGGCATGAAAACAGGGTACAAAAGGGAGAAGGGAGACTTCTGGAAACTGATCACTGAGAATAAGGAAAACAACAAAATTGCCTGTTAAATCTAAACCAGACCCTGTGGCCATTCTAACTGGGTGCTAATAGGTCTTCCACAAGGACAATATTCCCCTGGCCAAACCAAAGGAAACGAAAACAAACAAAAAAAGAAAGCAGTCACCAGGAGAGGATCTGTTTTCTATAGTGACCACAGCAGAAATAACTGGAGAGGCAAAGTCCCACGGCCACATGGGACTTTGCCTCTCTAGCTATTTTAGGTCACCCATCCTCTGAAGACTCCTTCTTCATGCAATTCAGAATGCTTGCATAGGAGGCCTTCTTCCATTTCCAGTTGTAAAATACCACTTTTGTACTGGATTACTTCGATATGGCTTTAGCCTATCTCAACAGCAGGCTGGCCTCGAGATGGAGGCTTTGTTATGAGAGCCTCGTTCCCTCAACAAATGGTAAACAAACATTCTCAGGCTGGGGCAAGGAGGCCATGGTGGGTAAGCCCTAAGTTTGCTTTCCATGTCACCATTTTCCTTAAAAGATAACTGCATTATATGTAGTTAGATAAATAAATGAATAATTCTTTCTTTATAAAATATTGATTACCATTCAGGCAAAAAATATAAACAGTGGCTTGTAATAAGTCTTGCACATGAAAATACAACACATAAAACAGTCTTAAGTGGCATTTTACTGGCAGGAGTTGTGTGTGTCGGGGAGAGAGTGTGTGTGTGTGTGTGTGTGTATGTATATATTCTAATAATACAGCAGCATATTAATTCTTACTATGCCTGAAGCAAAAAAAAAAAATCTCTTTGGAGTAAGCTAACATTTCAGCCAACAGAATAAAATTAATTGAAATAGACAATAGGAATGGGAGCTCTAAGGCGAGAATGTAATAATGAGACAGGATCACATTGAAGTCTTCCAACGCCTTGATTTATGTAAGTTTTCTCCAAATATCCTGTGGGAAGCAATTTAGCCCTTTAGCTGTAAACAATGGAGTGAAGGCTAACTCAATTAAAATTAAAGGGTAAGTGCTGAATGCATAAAACGCTACAGGCCATCTAACACAATTGATATTGACATGGTTGGTAGACCTGGACAGAATTGCCCTCTTACATGCTTAGAGCACTTGAAGCATGATATGGAGGTGCAAGATATAAAACAACGGCCATAAACATGGCCTGGAGAAATATTCCTTACTCAAAAAGTTCTCTCTCTGCGGTAAGAGAGCAAGCTTTACCGATAAGATTCCGAAGATGAAAAGTAGAATCTCAGTCAAACAGGAGGTTGAAGAAAAAGAGAAATGTTTGCCTGATACCAATCTGAAGCTTTATGAATTCCTGTGTTTATGTGATTTAGATAGCCAGTGGTTCATGCTAGGCAACAGGGAATGGAGTGCTTCATTGCTACCATGTTTTGATCCGTGGATTCTCTAAAACTGGATACTAACTGGTTCCACTCTGCTGTATACATACAGATGAAGGCAGCTATAAATCCTGGTGGAAGGGATTTTTTTTTTTTTTTTAATATGGCATGGGCTGGACCAATGGGGGGGGGGGAGAATAAATAATTGAGCTCCAAGGGGTAAATTGCCAGATTGTACTGCAAAGTCCTTGACTTTTTCTTTGAACTTCAGGCATTTTGTTTGCTCATTAGATAGCTTATATACATGGCTGGAATGTATATAGTTCCTTCCCTAGGAAGGAGGCCATGGCAAACTACTTCTGAAAATCCTTGCCAAGAGAAATGCAGGGACTTGTCCAAGCAGTCTCCAAGAATCGGGCATGATTGAACAGATTAAAAAAAAAAATGTACAGCAGGGTGACTCATTTTGTTGATGGGAGAGGGCTGCTGATCTGTTGTGGGCATTTTCTGTGGATGTCACAGGCACACTTACACCTTTCAACACACACTGCTTCCCCCCGCCTCCCCAGCAGCCATTGTCTTCCTCCATGGTTCCTAATGCCTTATTTGGGCCGGTAAGTCTATTGTAGGGCTGGCTGACTTTTTTGGCAGATGAAGGCCGACCTGATTCCCCCAGTTGGCCTTGTGGAGCACACAGGCGTTAACTTACTGATTTTTTTTTCTTTCTTTCTTTGTTTCATATTGAATCTTTATGACCAACTTCTATATGCCTTGTGATTCTAGAGGCAGCATGGCAACTTGTAATGTCTAGTTGAGTGCTAGACATTAAGCATTTCTAACTAAGAGATTGATAGGCATATGTTAGATTAATGGCAAGATTCACAGTTCAAATTAAGTGGATGTGCTTAAATTCTAATTATTCTAGTAGAACTTAAACAATTTTTTCCTACTGAATAAACAAAAGACACCAGGGTAGGAAGTAGATTTGCTTAATGAAACCCTGGAACTTATACTGGCAGGCCAAAATAATAATATAACAATACAAAATCACAGGTATGCTTAATCAATCAATAATAACAATAAGGCAAGACACTATAATGCTCTCCGCTAAGATCTAAAACCATATGATATTTAGAAAACTAGGGACTGTGGTGGCTTTCTTATTAAAAAAAAAAAAAAGTAGAGAAAAATCTGTTACCAGAACACATATACAAAAGTATTGGCAACTGTAGAGCAACCACTGGTTGTGTGTCTATTGCTGAGTCTCCCACCACGTCATAAGTCCAACCATGGCAGAAAATGGCGGTTTTGTTTTGTTTTTTGGTACCTCTGTTCTTTCCAGCTGATGAATGTGTCATCTCCAAATGTTATAAGGAAGAGGAAGTTGCTCCCTATCTCAGCAATCCTTCCCCCGAATCATCTTCCTCACATCCTTTAAAATAGCCCCTCCATTCTTATATGTGGATATTATTAGCTTTATTTATTATTGTACCTATTTGAATGCTGCCTATTCAATGGACTTTAGACCACTTACAGTGTTGAAATCACAAACATATAGTACATATAATAAAATCAAAAATAAAGTATACCATGAGAGAGAAAGCTGGAGAAAGATTGGGATCGGACTGAGTTTTGTCGTTTTGGTTCTGCAGAATTTTTAAAGCCAAGGCTTTTACCTATTTATTTATACTACAAAGCATTATTTCTTACCATCTCACTACTTTGAATAAATCTGCTTCACTTTACAGCTACATAAAGCTAGGCTTCTTGAATCTAAACGTAAAATAACATGCCGTGCTTCTATGAAGAGGTGCTGACATAAATTTTCTCCTGCAGGATGTTAAGCACTTAGTTTAGGAGTCTATTCTTCATCATTTTAGGCACCTCCAGTGTGGAACGTATTGTTTACTAGTCTTTGTGTAAGGCACATTTCAACGGCTATTACTCCACCATTGTTATGTGGCAAAGACATTGCTTTCATTTTGTAGGGGAACCACATTTCTTTGGCCCCGTTGCACAGCTGATGCAGGGAATGGTGTTCAAACCACACTAAGAAAGCATGTCCTTTGCTGGCTCTCATCAATTTTCCCCTGCCTTTTCACTCAAGCTTTCCTGTACCTCAGATGATTCTGTGAAAAAAGAGGAAGTGAATGACAATGAAGAGACAATGGAATTCAGCAAGAGTCCAGCAACACCCTTACATTACGTTAAAACAAAGTTATCTCCTGCTATGTAGATCACACAGCAAGCTGCTGGATTATTCTCTTGAGTTTCCAGATCAGAAAGCCAATTCCAAGGGAATGATCTGTAAAATCATCTCTGGCCTTATGCTGCTTAACAATAACACTTATATCTTTCATAGGAAAGCTAATGATGCAGAAAAGTAACCTTGTTGTTTTAATAAGATTAACGTGTGATCATTCTCAGCTATTTTGGAGAAGGAGAAAATGTTTCCCATATGTTTGCAAAATGAGATATGAAACAAATCCTGTGACATTTATAGAGGGTATACTCATTGGTATGGAATAGATGGATCTTCCTTTCACACAGCATCAAATTGTAGTGCATAATTCACAACCTGTGAAATACAACTTTGCTGTTTCAGAGGACTATTACAGTTGCCTTGCTCTGCAGTGAATAGAGTGAAGGACTGAATAGGATGGAACAGCCTAAACAGATCTGGGGAAAGTCTGTTTCACTGTCCTTAATAATTCAAAGACATTTTCAGCATGTTGTATATGGGTCCACTTGGGATCATAGGAGCTTTACTGTGTAGCCATAACCAATGGTGCAGGGTGCAAAAATCTATCAAGGTCGATAGCAGATTTATCCAAACTCCTGTTCCTAAAAATAATTGTACATAATAGAAAGGTTTTATATAGGTAAAGCATTAATGTTTACTACAGATTGCATGTTGCCTCTCATTCATTAACTCCTGTCAGCTTACATAATGGTAGATTTATACATTCATTTAAAATGAATAAATTTTGTTCTACTCATATTATTCTCATTATTTAAAAAATTAAGATTATTCCTCATATACAGCAAGGTGGTTTGAAGGATGAGTGAATCTGGTAGTTTTGGTTTCTTTCAGTTTCTGTTGGTCCTCCTAATTTTACGTCAGTTTCGTCCTGTTTTTCCCAAGAATTTATTATCTTTTTCTGAAGGAAAAAGAGAGAGAGAGAGAGAGAGAAATAAAGATGCACACATGGTTAGATACATAGCACCTTCAGGCAACTTCTTAAACAAAACATGCCTTTTGCACTTGTGTATCCTAGGAGAAGATGGAGAAGGCTTAAAGAGTTGCCAGCAGGTGCTACTTGGGTGCCCCTATGAGCCCCAAAGTACCTTTTTCCTTTCAAATGCAATGGTGTTGCACAAACATTGGTTATGAGTCCATTATGTAAACCTTTCCTTCTGTGGAAAGTTCACTTCATCTGTAGCCAAAACCAAGTAGGTCCAGACAAATGATGTGGATGATAGCAATAATCAACTCACTCTGTCTGACCACCTTATCATTTATAAAACTGCCACGTAAAGTACAATTTGTAACATAGTGAGCTATGATCCAGAACATCTGGAAAGCTCTTTAAAAAATAATAATCCAGGGCCAAAATCTGACTTGCAATGTGTCAGAACTTTTCTTCCCATGTGTGACCTACATCATGCCATGAACCATTTGATGGAGAGCAAGACAAGCTTCTCTATGTTTTCAAGAAGTCCATTAATTGTGCCAAAATGGCCAAGGTGGTGAGTGATTCCCATGTCATGGACATTCTCTGCTTCACTTTTGGTCTTTATTGGTTATTCAGGGGGCAAGGAGTGGATTCTTGATGAACCAGCCAGTGCCTGCAGTTCAGTTTTTCTCACAGAATTCTACTGCAAAATTGCAGGATAACCTCCACTGCACCATGAATGGTAGCAAGTCACTGCAAGAGAACCAGGCAGCAGAGGGCTTCTCAGAGCACTGTTTCTTTCAGGAAGTGGTAACTTTGTGGATCTTCACATACCTGACCTCAGCTGTTCAGTCAAAGAGCAGTGAGCAAATCAAGAGGAAGCATTTGATGAGGCAATTGGTGTCAGCAGGTCAGTGAGCAAGCAGGAAGGGGAACCATGTCTCAAATTGTGTTGGTCCTCAAACTTTTTTTTTAAGACAAATTATCTGATAATTACCAGCTTTCCTTGTGAAGTCTTTTAGGAGTGAATGGAGAATTTTCTTTCAGGCTGGGGAAGCCACAATCCTGCCAGCAAATACTCTTTAACCAACAAAATAGGCAGGGCATTTTAGTATCCACCAATACACTCTACCACAGGTCTCAGGAAAGGCAAAATGCTTGTCTTTGTGGCTAGGCTCAGGACACCCATCCAAGGAAGGCAGATAATGTGAAGTTGTCTGTTGCCATATAACTTGTTGAGAATGTGGAAGAGTTGTTCCCTAACCTCCTGTAATGCAAGGTAGCCTCTGGATCTGGCCAGAGTTACCCTGAAATACCTGTTGAAGCCCCCAACAAGCCTTCTAAGCAAAAGATGTTCAGCAGGGCAGGTAAATGCTGATATACCCCACTGTAACTGAGATGGGCAACCATGTAAATTGTATGATAAATAAAAAACAAAACAAAATAAAGCCCAATTTGATGGAGCTGCTAGCTTAACTATCAGCTTTCAGAATATGGGCTTAAACTGATATTGAGTCATTTCCCCCCCCCCAACACTGAGTGAATTAGTGTAAGGCTAACATTAAGTCTTAGCTCAAAAGTGCTAAACTGACTTTAGAGATCAGGGTACAAATCTAAGAACAGGCCATGATACCCAAATTTAACAATAGGGTATTAGATTAACAAGGCCTTAATCCTAAATGCAAGGTTAAGAAAAGGCCTTTACCCCAATGTTTCCTGCTTTTAAGAATGTGGAGCAAAGCTGCCAGTCTTTCCGCTAGCCTGTCACTATGCCAGCCATGTCACAATGGTCCAGTAAGTGGGTATGGGAGTCACTTCTTTCCCCTCTGCCAGCCTCCTGTGTCCAAATCTGTCACTCGAATCTAACCCTCACTTTCTCTTTATTTGCCATCCCTGCCTCTACCAAATCTACCATCAAGGCCTGCCTCCTCTGCCTAGTATAGTCCCTATAGAACTCTAAATTTTTGTAACAACCTCACCAGCCAGCTGCCTCTGTCTGTGTGTGAGCCATGCTATATGGATTATTCCCTGTAATAATTTAAAGAAAGACTGGAAATTCCATTTCTTGCTTGTTTTGAGCTTGCCTGCCTCAGCCAAAGCCTGCATCTTAACTGGTATATGTACTCATCTCTGAAATCAATTTTTCTGCTTGCACTGCAGATCACCCTAGACAGCTTGCCTGGACAAATGTCCACCTACCAGCTTATGCTAGTTCCACCATCAAAGTCTGCCTTCTTCACTCTGAGAGCTGCTGCAACTATATAATTAAGCTAACTGGCATATCAGCAATTCTGACACCTATGCACAAAAATGTCAATGTAGTAAAGTCTTCCCTGAAAGCAATCCTACTAATCTGTAGCACAAAGTAATACCAACAAGCCCTAACTCTGGAAGTTTATGCCACACAGAGATTTGTTTTGAGCATTCTTCCAGAATATTGTCATACAGAAGTAAACTTGTCAAATGCCAAGTCTAAAAAAGGCATGCCAACAAAGTCAAGAAGGAAGTGGTCAGAGAATAGAAGGAGGTTTCATAAATTTAGAATCTTGGTTTTGGAAATCCTAGCACTTAAATTACACTAAGACTTGTCCACATCCCTTCCAGAATAGGCGAAGTTTTCCCACGAGTCATGAAAATCTGGTAGTTCAGAAAAGAAAGTAATTCGAAAGTCCTTTCCTTGCCCTGCAAAGCAAGTGGAAAAATATTAGCTTATTTTTCAAACAGTTTTTGAAAGTTTTTAATTTTAAGTTGGGGTAGGATACTTTCTACATAGATCGAGCATAATTCTCTACAGTCTCCTTAATGGACAATTCAGGAGCCCTTTTCTAATCCTGCTATCTGCTTCTTCAGAGAAGTGCAGGGAGGACTATTTCAAAAATGTATTGTGGTGAAACCATTGAAGCTATTCCGCTGAAACTTTGCTGGTTTAATATCCTCTGAAAGAGCTACAGTCCTTGCCATTTTTATCATATATTGCTAAAAGAAATAGCAGCAAAAGCTACCAAATTTTCCATTATAGCCTTTGGTCGAAGCTTTTTCAAAATCGAATCTCAAAGCAGGTCAGATTGAATCATTTCGCATCCAAATCCTGAAGCCCAATATCAAATTGAATCATGCCATTTTTGAATCTTGAATTTCAAACACAAATTCAATCAGGACTGGTTCACACATGCCTATGTGGATTCAATGCAGTTCTCCTGCCACTCTTGAAAATATAAAATGAAAGTGTAGTTTGAAAGTTTTTTAAAAAAAATTAAACACACAAACACACATAAAACAAAGTGAGAAGCATTCATTTTGGGTGTGAAAAGCCTTCACTTAAAAATGCTGGAAGCAGAGTGAATTCTGACTAGTGAGGAAACTGTTCACAAACATAACAATGCATACTACAGAGCATGGTGAGAAACCTATTTAAAAGGAGAAAATTAAAAAGCACTGGAAGTATGGATGTTCAATTACAATTAAAATCTCTCTCTCTCTCTCTCTCTCAAAGCTATACTTCCATTTTTTTCCCCTCACATTGTTTTTAGATGGGGCATTTTTACATCGTAAGCTAGCTTTACAATAACTGCTCACAAAGGGGTCAGGATGAGCATGCCTTTTCATGAAAGCTACCAAACTATCAATGCTCTTTCTGCAGAAGCCCCACTGAACCCATTGATATGAAACTTGGATTGTGTGAGTCCTTTTGAAGTTGCAGGTTCTGCCTGCTGCATATCCAAGTCTGTCAAAAGTTGAAAAACATGCTCTAATCATTTAAAAAGTGCACACACGCTGCCAAGAATAAATAAAGATGCAGGTAGAGGGCATTTTGTGTTTTTAGACTGTATCCTTTTCATACTGTTAGAAATGTTTTACGATCACTGCATTGCTATTTGTTCTAGTGGGGAAAAATCCACCTGTGTTTTTAATCTACATTACAGTGGTACCTCGGTTCACGAATGCTTCTGTTCAGAACAATTCGGTTCACGAACAGCTCCGGTCACAAAATTTTGCCTCCGTTCGCGAACTCCGCATCGGGTTACGAACAGGATCCGCGGCCATTTTCCCTGCCGTGACACGTGGTCGCGGCTTCTTGTAGGGAGGGGGACTCTCCCTCCAAGCAGTAACCGCCTCCCCACCCGCCTTCCTGTCCTCCACGCCAGAAGTCGTGTCGAGCAAGGTTAGCTTTCTCTCTCTTTGTACTGTACTTTGTGTCATATTTTTGCGGTTTAAAAAAAAAAAAACATATGGTTCAGAAGGGATTAACCGTAATTACATTGAACCTTATAGGGAAATTTGATTCGGGACGCGATCAAAAATCGGTTGGCAACCAAATTCGTAGGGGTCAGAACAGATTAACCGTATTTACATTGAACCTTATGGGAAAATTTGATTCGGTTCATGACCAATTCGGTTCGCGACCAGAGTCGCGGAACGAATTAAGTTCGTGAACCGAGGTACCACTGTATCTATTTTAAAAGGATTGTTATTCCTGAAAATGAAATCCCATTGTGCAAAATAGAAAAAAATGTTATAATGATTTATTTCTGATGATAACCAATGCGGGCTATGAAGATGTGGATTTCTGCATCAAAACTTTGATTCTAGGCTTCTGAATTAATATGAAGGTTAAGGGAACTGTTTCTCAACTGGGGCCCCAGACTAATTCTTGTTTGTATGTATTTATAATATGTATACAAATGTATACATTCCCTTAGGGGAATTTTTGCAATAGAGGAGGAGGGGGAGGAGGAAGAGGAGAAGAAGTGGCATATATCTCAGTGCAAACCAAGAGCAATGGATTTAACTGTTGAGCAAGTGCACAATGCAAGCAACATTAAAGACATCTCTCTCATTCTATAGCGGTCAGCACGATGTCAGTCACAATCCCATTCTACCTTGTGCTTCTCTTTCTTCATTTTATTCTCTATTCCTTATGCCATTAAACATTTCAGAATCATTACATGGTAACAAATATTTTATCTCACTTCACCATGCTCTTCTAAGTCTGAAAAGGATGCATTCAATGAAGTCATGTACAGTGAACAAATATAAAAATTACGTTGGGTGTGGTCCAGCAGATTTCACATTGCATTTTCCCAACTTACCAGGTGAGTTACTAGAAGAAAAAACAGCACAGATAACAGAATACCCTAAAAATAATTATTTGTCTTGTATATAAGCATTCATCTTTTATGCTGTTCAAACCTAGGAAGAGAAAGCCTGCCTAAGCTCACTGATTTCAATGACTTTATTATGATCCTCCTTTTCTTCATGAAACTGATGTGCAGTCTTAACATGAAAAATTTCAGGTTACAAATTAAATTATACTCTCCTGTGAACAGAACTTAAAAAAAGCTTCCCTTGGTGAAATAAGCAGCTATAACTCAAAGACACAGGCAGAACAATGAAGTTGAATAATAAGGTGCTGCATTTTTTTTAACAGAACAACTGGAATGACATTTTAAAACAGAATAAGGAAACATTCATCCAGTAAACCTCCAATTAAACTTCGAAAAACTGAAGACCCAGGAGAGGGGACAAAACTTAAAAAGGGAGAAGATAAGAATTTCAATTAAACTATAAAGGTTTTTGAGGTGACATTTGCTATCTGGCCTGCAGCTTTTGTGGCACAGGCATCTAAAAACTAAAATAGAGTGGCAGAAGAAATAATAGCTAATTGAGCCTTTTTAAAAGCTCTAACAATGAATCTAGAATTCATGAAGGTAAAGATCTAATAACTAATAGTATTGAATAGATCTATTCAGCATACTCTCATGCAATCCTGGACTTTTAAAGGTATTTCAAACAGAGCCTTGAAAATGTGTGTGGATTTTCCCCCTCTAGGACAAATATCAGTGCAGTAATTATAAAACATTTCTAACACTGTGAAATGGATGCAGTCTAAAAACATGATGATCTTCTATTCTGCATGAAGCCAAATTTCTCTTTAATTAGCAGCTCCCAAATTGGCAATAGAAAATACAATGCACACACTTGTACCTAGAAAAGTTGGTCATATTGAATGTATTCTGAAGGACCGCATTTGTTTGTTCAATAAAAGGGAATTCCAGGGTCAAAGCTATGAAGCCTCTCTAAAGAAAATGACCTAAAGATTGTATACCAATATTTCTGACTCAGACCAATGTATTCAATTCTTAAAATGAAAAATAGCAACAATTTAAATTACTAGCTCAAAACTGTATGCATTTAAGTATAGACATTGTGAGAGAAATTATTCCAGTATTTTCAGTATGGGTTGGGAGACTCTATTGCATGATGTACGCTTCTAACTATACAGGAGAGGAAATGTTACCAAATTAACAAAAAGTAAGCATTTTTCCCTAGAATTGCTAAAATGTCATTAAAATAGTCTACAATGCCTTTTATTTTTATTCATACATTGACTGGATTATAGTTTATTCTGGAAGGGAGAGAAAGAAGTTCATTTAATTCATGTTTTAACAATTCCAAAATTAATGTGTATAGTAGAACCTCATTATCTTTCTATTTCCTCACTTATCTGAATTTTATGATGTAGGTGCATGATCAGAAACATGGACAAAAATAAATAGATAAGGAGAAATTGCTTGCAGAAATATGTATTATTAAAAATAAGAGAATTACATACAAAATGCAAATTATCATTTTTAACACTGTTAATTGTTTAAAAACATTTGAAAATGGATGTAGAAATAAAATAAATGGATGCTTCAAAAAAAAAAAAATCCAGAAGTAGTAGAAAATAAAACAGATTAGTTCATTCTTCATGTTGATTAAGGATGCAGCCAAAATCCCTCCTTGACAACTCTACCATTCTCATATACCTGGTCTAATTTTTGAAAATGGAACCTACATTATGGAGATTCTCCATTATTTCAATTTATTTCCAAATTACATTCTATACAGCTTTGCTTCTGACAGCTTTTAGGTCTCTGCATTCATTTATTATTTCCCCTTTCTCTGCATTTCAGGACTACTTTTATGAAATGTTGGGAAAAAAATAATTACCCCAAAACATATGTCATGTCTCAATAAGTTTTGTTTTATCAACATGTAGAAGAACCACATAGGTACCTAAGGTATACCTAAAATAAAGATAAAGCTGGATGAAAGAATATTATCAATGTATATGGGTGTGTATCAGTAATTCCAGCAATGGAAAGATGTAAATTAACCCATGGGATTGCATGCAGCTACTTAACCATGATTTGCTAAATGAACTCATTATTGGTTGGGTCTGCACAATTTGCTAAGTAATAAACTACAGTTTAAGAAGTACAATGGGTTGGTTTCCACAAGCAACATTATAATTATGAACATATTGTATGAACACAATCACCGTTGCAGGGAAATGGAGCAATACAGGTAGTCCCTGGGTTAAGAACACCCAGTTTATGGATGACCCATAGTTAAGAATGGAGCCCATTGTAGCAAAATTCAACTTAAATATACAATGGTTTGAGTTAATTACACAATACTGCTTATACAGTATTATACAATAATACCATTCTGGCTTACATACAAATTTGATTTAAGGACAGACCTTAGGAACAGAGCTTGTTCTTAACTAGGGACTCCCTGTATTACTTCAAATATCTCACCCTATCCCATTCTCTCTTTTTTCACACATACTATATAAAACACCCACTTGTATACACATTCACCCATCTATTGCCATTCCTACACTTTCCTGCCATCTACATCTTACCATTTATACTTTCCTAATTTTCCTTTTCCCTAATCACACACTTTCCCCCCATCCATGTATTTACTTTCCATTCCACCTCTTTCCCATATTGAGCCTGAAGGAAAAGGCTTCTCATTCTTACAGTCTAGTCTGACAGGAGAAGCAGCAGAAAGGAGTAAAATCTAACAACAGAAGTGGTGGGGGGAATTCATTAGGGAAGTGGCTTGGATGGCTGCTCCAGGCCCATTAAAGTCCTTCAAGATCAGCAAGTTGCCCACAGATAGGATAAATCAATCAACACCTGGCTACTTATTACATGAGCTAGCTCATCAGTGTAAGGGAACATGAATCCTCTCATTTTCAATTACAGACTTATTAAAGTTTGGTACATCAGAGTCATGGTTTGTTATGCAGTCAAGGATGGAAAATCTACTAGATTCCATTCACAAGCTGATATCACTAATAAAAACATTGAAACTTTTTTTTTTTTAAAGGCTGGTACAGACTTTTCATTAGAGAATGTGTGAGCCATTCATGTAATGCTATCACACCATTTCAGTTCAGATTTGTTGTTGAATAGACAGGATTGTAAAGGGCAAGCAACACTGACTCTTTCTTTAATAAAGGTGTAAGAGGAAAGTTGTTTTTCTAACAATGAAAACATGTTCAGAGTAGGACTTCAGTTGTTATGGCGACATGTAATTAGTGAAATGTCATCAAAGCCACATCTCTTGTTGCTTTATGTAGTTATTTTGGATGGTTCCAATGACTTTCCTCCAGAGAATAGAATCTAAAATTAGCCCTTTTAAAATCTGAAATATACTTCTTTGTTAGAACCTAACGTAAGGAGTCACACAAGCTTTGTTCATATGAAACACAATTCTCTAAAGACAGGAGATTAGCAATTAAGCTGTTAATCTACTTTGAGATGTTTGTCAAGTAAACTACTGGGAAAAACTAGTTCTTTACTGTATAGAAATAACTTGGATAAAACAAAGAACACGAATAAGCCCAGGAGACTTCAGAAAAAGGCCTGTCATATCCACCATTCTTGTTCCCCAGCGACTGTCCATATGGCTTTAAAGGCGGGAATAATCAGATAGTAAAACCAAGTGCAGCACCCAATTTTTTATAGTCCTTCCAATCACAACTGGTGAATCTCTCCCAATTTTATCCCACTTGGAGGCAGGACATGCACACAAACTTAAAATAAACTAAACATGAAGAGCGGAGAGTGGGCGAGGATAGGGACAAACTCTGATCCAAAACTTCAGACTGTTTCTTGAACCTAGCATGTTCCACATGAGTTGGAATCATCGTGTCCAGAATTCAGTCAAGATATCTAGAAAAGAGAAAGTTGGAGAAGGCTGTCCTAAAATATAAGAAATGAAAAGAAAATACCCTTTCTAAAATGTTGCCTTTAGCAGACATTGTCTAAGCTATCCTTTGGGCCTATTTTGTTTCTGTCAGCCTGTGTAGCCTAGATAAATTTACAGGGCTCTTGAAAGGATTCTTGGGGGAAAAAAATTAAGGGCTCTAAACGCTTGATATATCTATATAAATGCTAACTATGATAAATAACTGCTATTTATCCAATGGATTATTAAGAAGACATAATACTAAAAGAATCAATGACACCATCTTTTCCTTTGTCCACAGAAGATTTTCTATCTCCTTTCAATTTCGTAATGTAGTACTTTGATTTATCATAGCCATTCATTATCACAAAGGAGTTAGAAAATGCAGGGTTTGGGCATCACTTGATATGAAAATGAGACACAGGACATGAATGTCTAATGCCATGGGTCTTCATTCTTGAGGCGGAAACCTTGCACTTGGTATAAATGACTTTTATAAGTCTAGAAAATAGCTCATTAATATCCAGTGGCCTAGTGTTAACTGCTTGGTATGATGACAAGAATGAATGTGTCTGAGTTTATTAGCTGAGGTCCTAACAATTTTTCAGTTTTAATACCTGCCTTTGAAAATTTCTTTGCAACTCAATCTAGCATAATGCAAAAAGTAACCAGAGTGATTAGAAGAAGAAAAAAATAATATCCTCTGACTTATGGGGCAAAAATGTGAACTTGCAGAAGACAGGAACTATAATAAGTTCCAGAATAATAAATGTGTGCAGGTGGTTTTTTTTTTTTTTTTTAAATCCAAGTATAAAACTTGGGAGCAGAAGACGGTCTTACTTAAGTGCAGCCTATGAAAGTTGACTCAGAATACTTCCCTAGTAAACATGATTCACTAGTCTGTAAGCATTATGCATATGAATATAGCTTCAATTAGCCTGTCTTCCAGTCTTACTGAAAGAGGCACCCTGGATCCAATCTATCTTGTTTTTATATTTTGTAGTTCACTGATATTTTGATTGTTAGATAGAGATTCATAATAAGGACATCTATGATAACCTAATCTGTCAGGGATGCTGTACTTACATTATGCTTTCAGATGGCGATAGTCTTCCATGTGTCTGATCTGTTACTCTTTGCTAAACAGATTTTTCTTCCAATATAGATCTTATGCATTTTCTAAGAATCAAAACAGCAGCATATTAGTCTACTACAGATAGTGCATTAGTTCCATTCTACATTATCTCTTCCATTAGCAGCTCTTTTCATTTGTGGAACATTGCAAAATCCAGTAGAGGTCCCTGTTACAAGAAATAAGAGGAGATGATTCTAGCTAATTCTTATTCCCACCCCACCCCCCACCCCAGTTTCCCCTACACTTCTTCCACAGGGAAGTTCCCAGTCCTCTATTAGCTTTTTAACTGGCACAAAAGCTCCATTTGGAAAGACTGATTATTATCGAAGTCAGCTGTTAGTGACCATATGGATAGACCTTCTCCAGGATGTTTCTCCTCAGCCTGGTGGTGCACCCATTGTTTCTGTAATTGAGTCTATCCACCTTGTTGGAGGTCATCTTCTTCTCTTTCCCTTTCCCACTATTAGAGCCTTCTCCAGAGACCTAGGTCTTTTCATGATATGTCAAAAATATGCTAATTTCAGCTTGGTCATTTGTGCCTTGAGTGAGAACTTTGGATTGATTTGTTCTATCATCCCTTTGTTTGTTTGATTTTTGGCTATCCATGGTATTCTTAACAGTCTTCTCCAACACCAAAGTAAAAAAATGTCAGTTGTTTTTCTTGTTCCTTCAAAATCTATCATATGGAAGGAGGAATGTATTTCTTTCCTGTTTCCAATAAATAGAACATACTATTAGTCGAGTACCACATGTAACAAGCCCAGATCCAATCCACTGAGTTTATAAATAGAAAGTGTGTATTGTACTTGCATAACTACTGATCATTTTAATCCAATTTATATCCTTTCTGCATTTATTTTCTATACATTTGCAAAAGTGGGAAGCAGAGCTATTTTCAGGCAACAATTTTCATCTTATAATCGGTAAGCCTTTGTTTGAATATAGTTAAAGAGATGCTTTCAACTTCTGTTTATCAGTTCTCTGCTTTTATTCAAACATAAACAATCTATCTACTAAGGATAAAAGAAAAACCCACACACACTAATATAAAGTAGCATTAAGACCTTAACATAAATATACAAAAGAAGGAGAATTAGAAATACTGAATTGCCTTAGTTCACTGATTGTATCTAATAATGACAGGCATTGTGCTAAAGTCAGTAGGAACTGTACTACAGTACAAAGGAATGGGGAAAATAATTCCAATTGGTTAGGACTATTAAAGATACATTAAGGATACAATTCTAAGCACAGTTTAATCCTCTTTCATGTGACATTTATATGATTAATGGGGATAAGAAGCATGGCACTAATCATTATTATGTCTTGGGCACACTCCATGGCTAGGCCTCCTGATGTCCATGTGCTGGAAAATACAAGCAAATACTTGTAAATTAATTCCTCCAGATGAGACTCCTTTTGCCTTAATTGTATGGAAGCATAGTTAGGAGCAGTTGCTCTTACACAGATAATCATAGGCAGGTCCACATTTTTTTGTTTGTCCCATTACCAGTATGGGTCACCCATCAATTACAGAAGGCAAGGATAGATGATGTCTTACCAACTCCCATTACAAATGCACCCTTCACCTGTGCTGTTTTCTGTGATTAGCCATCCTAAGTCCTCCCAAACAGATGGTCTGCAGCACTTCTTTCTGATCTACTGAGAAGCCCAGCTCCAACTGGTTAGTGTGCTGGGTATACTACCTCCCCTCTAGCAGCTGGTTGCTACCCTGTGCAGATTTCTCATCCTGAACTTCAGGACTCCCATTTTCTGTGCTTGTTAGCAGCTGCATTTTTTAATTCCATGTGGTTGATCCACCAATGTCCTATTAAATCAGTGAACTTTCTTCACCCTCTGTTTTCCCACCCCCTCTAGAAACTCATTACTAGATTCATTGCTTAGATCTCCCAGGGACCTTCTTTTTGGTTTTTGACCAGACTAGATGACGCCCGCTCAACACTTTCCCACCCTTGTCCACAGCACTGCAAAGCTTCCCTTTCCTCTCTCCTCTCTCCCAAAAAGTCTTTCAGTTGCAATGTTGAAATGAAGCTACAAATGCTACCTTGCTTTTATGAAGATGGACCATCAATCCTTCTTTGCTACAAAGTATCTATGTAGGTTTGGGGAGCAGAGTAACCAAAGAACAACTTGTTCTCTTTGCTGTACAATACAAGAAGAAAAGAAAGAGTCTGCATTAGTGTCAAAGAAGAGAATGTGGAAAGGGGATGTTAAGACAACCATGTGTGCAAATATTTTGAAAAACAAAAGAAAGGCACAGGGATTAGTGGGGAAGGAATAATCCCTAAAGGTCAATATTTATTTTACAGCCAAAAGGACCAAAAAAAAAAAAAAAAAAAATCCCTGAAAGGAGAAGGCAGGCACTGGTAGACTCATCCACCTAAGAGTCAACCATTAATGTTTGCCTTCCCTGCACTGATGTGAAAGGGGGGGGGGGGGAATTACCAGTCAGGGCCTGTGGTGGTTGTAGTCTGGACTGACCACCCACCTGGCCCCTACTGCAATCCATACTGGAATGTCTAAAGACAGGTTCAAGAAGATCCAGGGGCAGCATGGGAGACCAGCAGCTAAGACTGGCATACAGAATTGCCTGTCAGGCCTAGCCCAAGGAACTCCTGGAGACCATGTAAATTCAGTCCACCAATGTTTATTAGCTACAACCTCCAGCAAGAATCTTCCCAGACTGAAACCCAGCTCCCAAGTAATGCCAGGCACAACATAGTGAATTCCTCAGGGAGGTGCCAGCCTCATCCTCTTATCTCTCCCTTGCCCCTCAGGAGATGAAAGAACATGTTTTCCTCCCTGAGTCTGGCCTCCATAATTCCATTCTATCACATCACCCTTCTTATGCCATGAGTCAAATGAGCAATCCCCTCACTAATGCCATGGAATGATCAACCACATTCTTGACTAACATGTTTCATTATTGTTGCCAAAAATGAATGCCACACTTGAAGGGTTAAAGATTCTTGCTGGAGGTTGTAGCTAATAAACATTGCTGGACTGAATTTACATGGTCTCCTGGAGTTCCTTGGGCTAGGCCTGACATCAATCTTCCCAGACTGAAACCCCAGCTCCCAAGTAACGCCAGTCACAACATAGTGAATTCCTCAGGGAGGTGCCAGCCTTATCCTCTTATCTCTCCCTCGCCCCTCCGGAGACGAAAGAGCATGTTTTCCTCCCTGAGTCTGGCCTTCATGATTCCATTCCATCACATTGCCCTATGTCCATATATGAATATCTAACCCAAAATCAACCCAAAGGGAATTTTATTAGGCAAATATTTCTGTTGGATACAATGAAGTCCACCCCCACCCCCCACCCCCAGGTAATAAATTATAGCACAGATTGGTAACTTACAGACCCAGGGCCACTTACTGTCCTCTGATCCCCATTTTTCCACCCATAGACACTCCACCATGCAACTAAATTTTGGTGAAGGAGGGAGGGCTTGATTACCTGCCATTTGGAGGTAGAAACAGTATAAAAATGATAGTGTAAGCCATAAAGTAGGTTTATTTAAAAATATGAAGCAAATTCTAAAGGGATGAAAAAGAAAAAAATTCTAACACTACCATGTACAAAATATTACCCTGTCAGATTCAAATCATCACCACATCCACGGTAGCCTTTATTTCTTACAAAATGTAGCTCACCTATTAAAAATATTGACTATCTGTGATATATAGAATTGCGCAGTAAGACATTTATACAAAAATAAAACTCATTGAATAAAAGAGGATATAGTTCCAAGTAAACTTCCATAGGCTTGTTCAGTGTGATAACAAATCTGGTGGTTCTACTATGAAATAAATTTTATACAAAACAAAAATAAATCTGAAGCCCTGTATGCTGAATGTCTGCCCATTTAGACAGCCAGATCAAAGCCAAAATTTTGGAATACAGCAAAGCAAAATGATCTATCTAGTATGCCTTTCTAAGCCCTTTATTTGCATATTGTACAGTGTATAAAACCATCACACAGCATAAACTTGGTTTGAACTCCTTCATCAAAATGCCTCATTGCCTGCATTTGAAGCTACACATTTTGTCAGTGGGGAAGAATTTCTTAGCAGTCAATTTCTGTTCCCAGTCAGCAAGTTAAAAAAGAAGGGTACCGGTTGAAAATTCTACTGTACACATGATATTCCTTGCACTTGTAAACATACCCCATGGATATGCAGCCATCTAAGCACACCATCAGCTGAAAGAGATTTTGCTACAATCATATATTTTGAAGATATTTGTATCCAGGTAGATATGACCAGGGAGAAATAGACATTTGAACCATTTTCACACTCAGTGGTAGTTATAAGATTGTTGCTGTCATGAAGCCAAAGTTTATCTGGATAGGACAATTATGTTAAAAAACTGCTTAAAAGAAAGTGGGCATCATGGAAACTTTTATTATTGCTGTTCTCAATATTTTTTTTTTCTTCTTCCTTCCAGTACTACTCCTTCCTTAATTATTTCATCCTACAGATTTTCACTTTAGATGAACAAAGATGGCAGTAGAGTTTGTGAATACAAAACCTTGAGGTATTAATACTTTTTATTCTCTTCACCCTCAAACATTTCCCTGGTGTTTTATTGTAAATTAAAATAAAATTTTATGACTTTATCAGTCAATGCATACATCTTTCTTTATGCAGCTTTTATCATATTTAATAAAATTAATATCCTATAATATAGCTAACTAAAACATTAAATATTTCATCCTGGGAATTTTCCACCTTTAGGTCTTAATGGGGTGGCACTCTCCCAGATAGAGGTGGTTTGCAATTTGGGGGTCCAGAGGGACCTTCTGGAGTCACAGCTTCTGCTGAGCAAGTACCAGCTGTGGCCAGGAGGATCCTTGCCCACCTTGATCTGATGCACCATTTGGGACTCTTCCTAGACTGCGAATCTCTTCTCACAGGTGAGTTTTGTCTTACTCACCTTGCAGATGTACTATTGTAATGCACTCTGTGGGGGCTGCCCTTGAAGACCACTCAGAAACTGCAGGTGGGCAAGAATGTAGGCAGTTATGGGGGTGCCTTGGTAAATCCATGTAATATCTCTGCTGTGCAAGTTGGACTGGCAACCAGTAAGTTTCTAGATGCAATTCAAACTGCTAGTTGTTATCTACAGTATATTGCCCTGTCCTGTAAGATCTGACAGAGTGGGCATCCTCTGGATCCTTTCTTTAAAGCAATGCCATCTGATGGGATCCAGGAGGCATCCCTTAAAGGATCCTGCTATTGTTTAAATGAGCCTTAAACAGCTGATTTTTTCCTTACCCTCTGGGTTAGGTGGTATATGTATCTGCCTGAATGTATTAACGTATTGCGGTATGTTGATTCCCTGGCAATTGCCATCTTTTATCTGTCTTATTACACTTGGTTTGTTTTTAGTCTGTACACTGCCCAAAATCATTACAAGTTGGGTAACCTTATAAATTTGAGAAATAAATAAAATTGTGCAATAACCTAGAATAATCCCTTGAAAAAAGTCAATGCATTAAACACATGCTGAATAGTGTATTAGAGAAGAATCTCTTGAAAATATTTGCAAGGGCTTAAGATGAAGGCAGACAAATTCCTAAACTGAAGTGGAAAAAATAATAAAGTAAACTTAGAGTCATGAAAACAAGACATTGAGCGAAATTGAAATTGATTCATCTATTCCTAGTCCCACTGTCTTGTTTCCAATTCATATTTTATCCAATTTGTATTGGTGGAATTAAGGGTTTTCTTTCCTCCAGCAAAAAGCTTTGAAGAGTCCTATAATTAATTTTAAGTGGCAATATTTTTCCACCTATAGTTTTCTTGCCTAAGTGATTGAATTTTTCTATAAAATCTTGTCTAAGCCTTTAAAACTGTATATTTAAAAAAAGACTAGCTTTGAGCTTGACTACTCACCAGGAAAATTAAAACTACTGGCATTAGCTTGCACCTAATCTCCAATTTACATTTAAACAAAGAGGGGAGGGGGAAAGAGAGAAAAAAGAAAAATAATTATGACTACTTTGCACACTACATCACAAAAAATGTTCAATCTTTATTTGGCAGCCTTCAAGTTTCCTTTTAAAAATTATCATTATTCTGTGTTTGAAAGCACACTGAAAACCTAGATACATTAGCTGATTTAATGTTCATCACTTGAAAGGCTGTGAGAATGTGGAGTCACATATGGAGGATGGGGGATGATATAAATTGATTAAATAAATAAACAAAACTATATATGGTAGAATACATGCAGTTCTTTGGATAGAGTCATGATAGTAATCTTTTCACATTAAGAGAAATGCTTGTTCTTTCTCAGAAGAAAAGAGGAACAAGACTTTTTCTAGCATCTATATAACAACTCTTCAGGTATTTGTTGTTATATCCTCCTTAGTCTTTAGCTTAGAAGAGAGAGAGAGAGAGAGAGAGAGAGAGAGAGATTCAGCCTCAGTGAATTTCATTAAAAACTATGATTCATCTGACCCCATTTCCCCAGCTCTTGGGTATCACCATCACTGACTATATTAGGAACATTAACAAATGCCTCTCAATTTTTGTTGTTGCTGTTGTTGGAATTAGATGTTTGGGCAGACTAGACTCTTCTGAGGAAATGAAGTCTATCATATACTGATTTTAAAAACTGCAAGGTTTTTATGCCAACTTGATAAAATTTGAGGGTACTTTTTAGAAGATCATTCTTAGTGCAATACATTGCTTTTGGGGAATGGAAGATTGTAGAGTAGGAGGAGGTGTGCCTGTGGTTATGATCCACAGGCTAACATCCTTGAAGGAGACAGTTCTAAGTAGTTGATCTGAGTTAAATCTATGGTTGACAGCTTCAGTATAAGTTATTCTGTCACTGGAAAGCCCATAATTTTGTTAAGAGAATTTCCCAATTTCCACATGTCTTTCTGAGTCAGAGGGTAGACATTCTCCTTGCAGGTATGAGGCATTTGCTCCATATTGTTGAATATGGGTCGAAAAGTTCCTTGAAGAAGCTTAAGTTCCATAGAGAAAAGTATTCTCTCCTGTTATTTTATTTAGCCCTGGTGTCACATTTATAAAGCACTATCATAAAATAACTTCATTTAATATTTCAATATATACCTTTCTGAAATGTAAATGGTTAATTGAACTTATTATAATTGACATGTGCCATATGTACTAGCTTAAAGTCTTATGTGGCAGGTTTGAAGAAAGTAAGATTAGGCTTTAAAAACCAACTCTATAAAATATAATATTTAGAAAATATCAAATACTAATATGTACAGAAATATAGATACTTTTATGATATTCATTATAATAGTGATCATAAGGGAGAAAATGATTAAATATTTCATGTTGTTTTTATAATGTTTTCTCTTTCTGTATACCTTGGGATTCTTCCTCACACAGTATTTCCCTCATGTTTCCCAGTTACCCTATTTGAGGTTCCATCCTATTGAAACTGCTTGCTTAAAACTGGAAAAACTTGTGCCAAGAGTTTTTCTGCTCAAAAATTATTTTTCCTATAAGATAAATACATACATACATATCATTTTTATTAAGAATTTTTATTATAATAGTAAAATCTAATACAAACTAAACTTAAAGACAGAAGTAAGAATATAATAAAGAGAAAAGAAATATATAAAGAAGTGACTTCTAACCTTCATCACAAGTATAAAGAAATTTAGTGACTCTTTACCCCTCTAAAGTTACAAACATTTATCTCTTCATCCCATATTCCTTCCGTTATCTTTAAACAAATCATTAAAGCATAAACTTGTCAGTCATGGTGTCAGCAGAAAGTCCATAAAGGGTTGCCAGAAGTAACAACATATCTTGTTTTATCTTGATCAAATAAACCAACTTTATATTCCTTCCTTTTCCTTCTAACAGTTTTAATCTTTAGTTCATTCAAATACTGCCATAGGATTTTATTTCTCTTCATTTCTTCTTTGTCCTATCACAGAGAGTTCTTCAAGGCTTTAACAAGCCTCTTGCAAATTCAATAGGAAAAAAATTATCCAGGTTACTCTCTTGGTATATGATTTGTATTTCCCTTTTAAATTTTAAAATCTCAGCTAGTTTCTTTTGTAGATCTAGTGAAAAATCCTTTTCTAAGTCATTCTCATGGCTGTCTGCTGTAAATCCACTTTCGATACCATCTTGTCAGATAAAATTTGTTCTACATCTGCCATTTCTTCAATAACATCTTTTGGATATAGTCTATTCATAGAAGCAGACATCATTACTGACATTGTTGATATTGTGGCTACTATTTTCTGGTTCTATTCTTCAAAAGTCTCCTTCAGTATTTTCATTGTTATAACATTTTGCAACATTTAAAGGCTTGAAAATCTTTCCTCTATCAAAAAACTTTAATCCCTTCTAGTGTCCAGTTTTTGTAATCATGAAATTGCTTATTTTTCTTCTATCTTGTCAAAACCAAAACAGAATCTATTTCCCATGAGAAGCAGTTCGTTTTTATAAATTAATTCCAAAATCTTATTGTAAAAGTTTCAACATTCTAATTTTATCTAGACTCTTAGTCCATTTATAATTTTCTAAGATCAAAATCTTATTTAGCTTTTTGTTGCTTATTTCAGATTCTTTAAATTCTTAAGCTTATGATTAAAATTTTCTTTTGTTCAGGATTGAGGGCAGATTCACCCAGCATTTTTGAACTTGTCATTCTGAATGTCTCTAATAGTTCGAAGTAGTTAATGAGCAATTTCTGAAAGAGATTAGAAAGTGAGGTTTGCAAACTTAGTGTCCTTTAAAAGTCTCTGCCGCTGTTGCGAGCAAGGTGGCTAATCCCATCATGTCCCGGCACTCAAACCAGTGGAAAACTGCTGTCCTGCTGTCTCCTCACAAGGACCAGCTGTCTGGAACACTTATGGGCAATCTCCTATCCTCTCCTTATCCAGAGAGGTTCCAAGAAGAATATTTGGAAGCAACAGCTGGCACCAAATGCAGAGGTGTGGGCAGATCTGTACTCCTAGAACCGCACATTACACTTTTGCTCCACAAGCTGCATTGGTTGCCAGTTTGCTTCTGGGCCCAATTCAAGGTGCTGGTTCTGACCTTTAAAGCCCTACATGCAATGGACCCAGTTATCTGAGGGACTGCCTCTCCCCAGTTATATCTACCTGTCCCATCAGGTCCAGCAGGAGGGGAGGGGAATGTTGTGGGTCATGCCAGCCGAGGAAATTCATTTGGTGGGACCCAGGAGGAGAACCTTTTCTGCCATGGCACCTGCCCTTTGGAATATTATTCCCGCTGAGGTGAGATTGGCCCCACCCCCACTGGCCTTCCAGAAGGCCCTTAAAACTTGGTTTTGCCATTGGGCTTGGGGATTGCATGGAAGTGTGGAGCCTGTTAAATGGTTGCAATGTGTGTAAGCTCAGAATGCACTCTCCAGTGCTTTTGTTATTATAGTTTTAACTGTTTTAATTGTATTTTAAATGGTTTTGCTTTTTAATTATTTTGATTATTTGTTTTTTTTGTTCTTTTAATTGTCTGTGCCACCCATAGGCACAATCATGAGATGGGCAGCTATATACATTTAATAATAAAAAATAAATACACCAGAATTCAGGGCTATCTGCGGGGAAGGAGTTAAAAAAGAAATCTCATGACACATGTAAAAAGGGTGAGCTTTGATCACATGCTTGTGGCTTCCATCTTGAATTTTTCAACCCCTGTGGACACCTCTGCTACAGTTAGTTAATCTTCCAGTTTTAATGTCCATGTTATCCTCACAGGATAGAAACATTTCCTCTATAAACATAGAGAAATGAAATTCAGTGTTTTCTTTTTAAGACAATAGGCCTTTATGTATTTAGAAAAATCTACTTTTTCAAAGCTCTTCAAAATTAAGAACACTACTCGTATATTCTATTTACATGTCCTAATACAGAAGATACTCCATCCATCAGCACTGTTTTCTAGTTGGCAACTGACTTAGAACAAAGTGCTTGGATTTAAGCCTATTCAATCTAATGGGACTAAATGGGATTAAAATCTTTTAAATCCTAATACTTCAACTGAACTGGATTATGGATTGAGCTGTTCTTTACTTACTGGAGAGGATATTGTACAAAATAGATAGGGAAAAGTCTTCTTCATAATACAGACACTTGAAAACCTTTTTAGGGTCTGTCTTCTTTCAGAATATATTGACTTCACACAAAAGTGACAAGCTGCCTGAATTCAGACTTCCTTCTCATTAATCTTCTCTGTGACTTATCCCTTTCATATATTTTATTTAGAACATTTCTTTGTTGCTTCAAGTACAATAATGCTTTGTTGGCACTGTTGTTGTTGTTGCTATATAGTCTCTTCTGAAGAATATTCAGCAAATGCTGATAATTTAGGTTCAATTCAATCTTTGTCCAAAAGCCTAAGAGATGTGCCCCCAACCAAACTTGTTTTTCTAAACTAAATGTGAGATCCAATAATTCTAATTTTTAAGCTGTTTTGACAATTCCAATAAAGCTCCCATAATGATGGGGGGAAATTTTGCTAGTTTATCCCATAATTTCTGTATTTCAGTTGTTAACTAGCAGTACAGTGGTACCTCGGGTCATGAACGCTTCTGTTCACAAACAATTTGGTTCATGAACAGCACCGTTTGCAAAATTTTGCTTCCGTTCACGAACTCCGCATCGGGTGGCGAACAGGATCCGCGGCCATTTTCCCTGCTGTGACATGTGGTCGTGGCTTCCTGTAGGGAGGGGGACTCTCCCTCCAAACAATAACTGCCTCCCCACCTGCCTTCCTGTCCTCCACGCCAGAAGTCACCTCAAGTAAGGTTAGCATTCTCTCTTTTCATACTGTACTGTACTGTACTTTGTGTCATATTTTTGTCATTTAAAAAAAAAAAACATATGGTTCAGAACGGATTAACCATATTTACATTGAACCTTATGGGAAAATTTGATTCGGGTCGCGACCAAAATCGGTTGGCGACCAAATTCGTAGGGGTCAGAACAGATTAACCATATTTACATTGAACCTTATGGGAAAATTTGATTCAGGTTGCGACCAATTCGGGTCACGACCAGAGTCATGGAACAAATTAAGTTTGTGACCCGAGGTACCACTGTATTTTACAATCATTTAAGAAACCCTGTTATCCATCTGAATTTGATCTATCTGACTGTACTGGCTGTGTAATATTTTGCCTTGCCATGTCTCTTTTCTATTCTTCATTTAGTCTTTCTTATAGGCCAGTTTGGTCTCTTTGGTATTCAGTAAGCCAACATGGTATACTAGCTTCAGTGCATCTTCTTCACTGTCCTTCAGAAATTCTTCCAATGCCCTTTTTTCTTCTTCAACTGTCTGGTGTACTTGCAACATTCCATGCCCATCTATGCTCTTTGGTAAGTAGAGTCTGTTAACATCACTGTGTGGATGAAGGGCATGATTCATTGTCATTATTTTTCTGGTCTTCCTATCCAGGGATTTTAGTTCAGTTTCAGTCCAGTCCACTATTCCAGCTGTATATCTAATGACTGGAATTGCCCAGGTGTTAATCACCTTGATGGTATTTCTGCCACTGAGTTTGGACTTTAAAATCTTCACTCTTCTGATGTATTCACTACTAACCTTCTTCTTGACTTCAGTGTGCTTGATGTTGTCAGCCTGAAGGATGCTCAGGTATTTGTAGTGATCTTCTTCATCCAGACTCTTGATGTTATTTCCATTGGGTATCTTGATTCTTTCAGTTTTCACTATTTTTCCCCTGTTGATGGTCAAGGTAGCACATTTGTCCAGTCCAAACTCCATTGCAATACCTTGGCCGTATATTTGGACAGTGTTGAGCAGCAATTCCATTTCAGATGGGGTTTTTCCATACAACTTCAGATCGTCCATGTAAAGGAGGTGGAATAGCCTGGAAGATGTTTTTGATGTTTGATAGTCATGGCCTGACTTGTTCAATATTGTTGACAGAGGAATCAATGCAATGACAAACAGTAGTGGTGTTAGTGAGTCTCCTTGAAAGATTATTCTCTTGATATTAACCTCTTCTAGTCTATCACCATTGACCAGCAACTATGTCTTTCTTTGTGCCATTGATCTTTGGACAAAACATCTGATGTTTCTACCTGCTGTTTGGGTGGTTTCCTTTCTGCTCAGCTGGAAAGAGCTTGTTCTCAGCTAGGTGCAGTTGGACTGCATCAGTTACCAAACCAGTTAGGAATTTGAAAGTTGTTGGCAAGCAGGGAATTGGCCTGTAGTTGCCTGGTGCTGGTCCCTTTTGTTGGATCTTTCATTATCAGGTAGGTTTTGCCAAGTGTTAACCAATCTTCAATTTCACCTCCTTGCAGCATGTTGTTAAACTGCTTGGTAATGACTGGGTGCAGACCAGTCAGATGTTTCAACCAAAAACCGTGCAGTTCATCTTCACCTGGTGCTGACCAGTTCTTGATGTCCATTGCCCTTTTCTCCACCATTTCTACTGTTATTACAAGTTCTTTCATTTCAGCTTCTTTTTTATTGTTATCTACCTCCTTTATCCAAGCTGCATTCTTGTTATATTTCTTTGGGTTGCCCCATAGCTGCGCACAGAACTTCACTGTTTCTTCTTTGTCAGGTGTTGACTGGTTCATTGCAGTCTCTCCAGTGATGGATTGGTAGAAGCATTTCTGATTCGACTGAAATTGGAGATTCTGCCTGTAGTGTGCAATTCGAGCTTTGTATCTGCTGATCTTCTTGGCTATGGCTGTTATTTTCTGCTTTATTATTTCCAGTGCTTCCTTGATCTTCCTTGTTTCTAGGTGATATTTCTTGATCAGGTATTTGGTCTTTTTGTTCTTCAGCTTCTTTTCTTTCATGTATTCTAGCTTGCTTGCATCTCATCTTAGCATGGTGAACTTATTTTCCAACCTGATCTTCCATTTTAGTGCTCATATTTGATATTACAGTATTGCATGATTTAATACTTGTGCTAGCTTTTTCTTTGTAACAAGCTTCAATGCAGGCAACCTTATTCTGTTATTTTTGTGCTGTTCTAGGTGCTCAGTTATTCTTTGTTTCAATTCCTCTTTTTTTTTAGTTAGAGTGCTTTGCTCTTTCTGAGAAGTATCTATCCTATACCTTTGCAGTTTTTCCAGTTCTACTTCTGTAAATACTTTATTTCACATTGTAAATCAACGGTGATCTGCTAACCTCCATTCTGTTGTTTCTGATTCTGGATGTTGTTCTTTCCAGAACTGGTGCATTCTTTTCAGATATCCTCTTCTTGGTGGATTTGATTTGTAACAGCAGATCATTATTTCTTTGTTTTCAGTCTTTGTATATTTGTGTCAGGTAAGCAACTCTTCTTCCAGTAGTCCTGCAGCTGCTGGCCCTGGTTGCTCAGCCAACATTCCTGAGTCTTGTAGCCCACTTGTTACCAGATATTCAGGAACTAGTATACCTAGTTCAGTCCTTATTGACCTGGGCAACAGTCTGGTATGGGTTTCTGTAAATTACATCTCACCATATGGTTTATGGGAGAAACATTCTTAGTCTAGTTCCTCTGATGAGTCCTGTTTAGTATGGCTGAACCTCTGGCATAGCTCTCATCCTCCTTGGAGCACACAAACCCCACAACCACATCAATGTAGTGCCTCACTGGGAATTGTTATTGTTATTATTTCATAATACTGTTGTAGTTGTTGTTAGAGTTACAGTGAGGAAATGGTTCCCAGACTTACATTAAAACCTGAGGTATGTATTATATCATGATCCCTCTTCATTCTATTGAAACAAGTACTAAAAACTGCATTGTTTTTATTATATGAGAATTTGACCCACATTACATGCCACTTGAAAATATTTAAACAGATTATTACAGCTGAACCCTGGCAAGATGGAGTGGCTGTGGGTTAATGGCCCCTCAGTCCCTAGGAATTTGCCATCTTTGGTTCTGGATGGGGTTGCACTGCCCCAGACAGACCCAGTGCGTAACTTGGGGGTCCTCTTGGACTCACGACTGCTGCTTAAAGAGCAGGTGGCAGTCGTGGCCAGGAGGGCCTTTGTGCAACTTTGTGTTGTCTGCCAGTTACACCCTTTCCTGGACCAAGAGGCCCTTCGAACAGTCACTCATGCCCTGGTCATCTCCCATATAGACTATTGTAATGCACTCTACATGGTGCTACCCTTGAAGAGTATCCAGAAGTTTCAACTGATCCAGAATGCGGCCACGCAGGCAGTTTTAGGTGCATCAAGATCGGCACATATAACACCTTTGCTCTGTGAGCTGCATTGGGTGCCAGCTTGCTTCCAGGTCCAATTCAAGGTGTTGGTTATTACCTTTAAAGCCCTACATGGCATGGGTCCAGGGTACCTGAAGGACCGTCTCATCCCCATCACATCAACCCATCTCACCCAGTCATACAGAGAGGGCATGCTATGGACCCTGTCTGCAAGAGATTTTCATCTGACAGGGTCCAGGAGGCGAGCCTTCTCTGCAGCAGCCCCTGCCCTTTGGAACACTCTTCCCCCAGAAGTGAGGTTGGCCCCCTCCCTTTTAGACTTCAGAAAAAACTGAAGACCTGGTTTTGTCATCACGCATGGGGTGGGGATGGGAATAGTCAGTTTTGGGGTTGGCTGGTTCCCTAGTCTTCCCTTTGACCAATATTATCTGGTCACAGGCTGAAATAATATCACCATCTCTTGGATTTTATTGTATTTAATAATTGTATTTTATATTTGTATTATTTATGTTTTTACTGATTTTAAATTGTTTTGTTGTGAACCGCCCAGAGTCCCTCCTTGTGGGGGAGTTGGGTGGTGATATAAATTTGATATATAAAATAAATAAAAATAAATAAATTACTTGACCCATAGATATTGTCTTTTGGAACTGATCAAAAATAATCTCAGTGTTTAAATTCCTGCTTGGTTAATTTTTATTTTTAATTAACCATAAAGAATAAGAGCAGTACTCTAGGAATGCTAATTTAAAGTCACAACAATGCTTCTGGTTACTGTGATTCAAAAATAAGTTGATTCTACAATATCCATGATATAGGAAAATCAGTCCCACTTTTTTGTTGTTTTGCTTGTGGGTAGTTATTATGACACCCCAAACCATTAGGTATTCTGCCATACTTTACCACCATCTACGTTGTAGCTGCTGGAGGAAGCAGTAGACTGGAATGGAGCATCATGAACGTTTCCTAAGGACAAGAACCAAGATAGGAGTGTCCAAGAGGAGCTTTGGTTTGGGTTTTCTTTAGTAATTTTAGGACCACTATTTCTTTCACATTGAGATGGTTCTGTTTCTGTATATGTTTGGTCAGAGCTATAATTGCCATCCACTTTCTGGGGTTTGGAATGATGCTTCTAGGCCTGTGAAGAGTTCTACTAGGTTGGTATTCTCTATGTGATAATTGAAGCTAGTCCTTTTTTGGACGATGCTGTGTTCTGAAGTAGATATGGGAAGAGTGGAGATGTTTACCACCCATTCTGATTCAATTTCATCATTCCCTGTCAGGGTTAGTTTCAACAGTACAGTTCTCAGTTTTACAATTTTTTCTTTTTTCACCTTGTTTTTGTAAGGCAGTTTTGATTACAGTTGTTAGTGTCTTTGGTTTTGTGGTTTGTTCTAGTTTTTGCTATAAGCCACTGATGGTGTGCCAGTATTTATGAAATCTAAGGTACATCAGAGGTATTGTTTTCTGGCTACTCTGTTTTGCTATTTTCCATCCCACTGCATAGTTTATTGGTGTACCTTACTCTGGTAGGTAGAACCTGCTGTCACAGGCACTGATGTAGAAAAAGGATTTTCTCTGATGGAGATTGCCTAGGTGCAGTTAAAGGGTCTTGAGTGAGTGGAATTTAACCTCAGAGACAGTAGGCTAAGAGGCAGTGGGGGCAGAACTCTACAAAAATATACAATACATTTGTAAATAAATATACATTTTGCTCCACATTTTGCTCCCACCACTCAATAGTTCTTTCTCATACTCGGAGTCAAATAGGTTTCCAGTTTGGAAGGCAAAGGGGCTAACTAAGAGCAAACATATCATAGAGTCACATTTCTGGCCTTTTTCTGGTGTTTGTGTTACCTACATTGATGAGTAACTTTTCAGCAGAAACTCTTGCAATTCACAAAGATTTAATGTGAATAGTGAATATGACACAGTGTATGTAAATGAAAGCACAACACATGTTTGATCAGCCATAGATTGATTGATTGATTGATTGATTGATTGATTGACATATATATATATATATATATATATATATATATATATTGGATTATTGTACTATCAGCATTTTCTATCAATATGCCTGAGTTAACCCCACACTGCTGATCTTGAAAATGACTCAATGGAAGAATGAAACTACCTATTTGAAATAAATGATCCTATTTACAACAAGGATTCTTTGCAGGCTGCCAGGAAAATAAAACCATTTTGTGGGTGTTTAAATGTCTAGTTTTCTTTTCAGGGCAACTTTAAAATAATCATCTTTTACTATTTCCAAGGCTTCTTATAGAAGATCAAAAGGACAAAGGGAGAGGTTTTGGGGAGAAAATAAACTCTGAAACTTGTTTTTTCTTTTCTTTTTCACTTTCCTATGATTCATACATGGACTTGAACCAGAGAAAAAGCTAGTTGACACTTCTAGAAATTGCCATTTTCTATCACTGGTTTCTTTCTTGTTTGTATTTATATTTTTTTTCTCTGGTGCTGAGAAAAGAGGCTTTTCAAGCCCTTAATGTAACATGTCTATCTGTTATTTGCATCAGGGAAGAAGAAGAGGAGGAGGAGGAGGAAGATGCAGTGGGTAGGACCCAGATTTAATCATCATGCTAAAAGTAAAAAATAAAAATAAACCAAACAGCGTCATCCAATCATTTCTGCTTCATACACAGCTGTTAAAGGCACAGACAAGTTGCCAGGGAAAAAGCCAATAATATTACTGGTTCTGAAGCATTTGAAAATGCACTCATTAACTTACTATATATAAAACAGCCTATATGCTAGTCCTAGAACAAATATTATGAACTTTTTACCATGGTTTCAACAATAAGTTAATTAACAATATTTCCAATGGTGAGTTAGTGGACACTGTAACATTAGTTTAAATGAACTAGTAAGAAGCATATATACCTAAACAATGGCAATTTAAAATGGTGTTTCGTTTGTGAGTACAATGTCTTGTAAATCTCGGCTGCCAACATCTGACTCCTGTACATTTGAGCCTAAGGTAGATGTAATTCACTACTTCTAACACTGGAAAGAAAATCTTTTTTTTTTTTTTTTGCGGTGGGGGATGAATTCAAGTGTTCCATTTGGCTGCAGATCTTGTGAAGGCCACAAGATCAATCACTGCCCTTCAGCAATAGGTGTTTTCAGTCTCTCAATCACAGTGGCTAGATTCAGAGGTGGCTAACCTGGCTTGTTCATTGTGCCTGCTTGAATTCCCTCTTCTCTACTGCCCTCAGAGAGAAGAAGGAAAGAAGTTGTGACTTTATGGGTAAAGAATGTAGGAAATACGGAATACACTTTCGCAGGCTGGCCAAACTGGGAAATGTGGATTGACTGAATCCTCCAAAGTTAGATGGCAAAAAAAGATTCAGATGAGAAATAGGTTTAAAAAATATGATGAATTGAATTAAAAGACATGAGAGAAGGGGGGTAAGAAAGGAAAATAAAAAAGGGAGTGCATGAATGCATTAATTGCTAGGTCTGAACCAAATGTAAGCTTCCTCTCCCTTCCCCTCCACCCACTTAAAATTCTGGAACAAAAAGACTTATTGTGTATCTCAAAAAAAGACAGCACATCTGACTGCCAAGAAACTGGTTGTCCAACAATTCAAATGCCAGATAGCACATTTCTGTTCATCTAATTTCTGGAAATGCAAATATTGGCATTCAACATTCAGGCTTCCATTTTATGTATATATTGAGGTCACCAGAATTATTTTAACTTTCATAGAAGCTATTACTGAACCCTTGAAAATCTGCTGTACTGCTCTCAGTAGTGTTGGATGTTCTTTTCTATAACAATATTAATTCAGAAGAAAAAAAATTGAGTGAAAGAGGTGACAAGGTTGTTCCTTGCTCAGCATATTTAAATTTGCAAACTTATTGTTATATTTTAGATAGCCACTTACAGTTTCCCCTTTCAGTGTTCTTTTTCTTGCCCCAATACTATTACAGACACAAGCTTTAAACAAAACAGTAGAAATTTAATGCTGCAGAACTTTATGAGCAGAGCAGGCACATTTGGTTGACTGATACATATATGATAAGATGCAGTAATTTCTGCAATATATATTTTATGAATTTTATACACAGACTTGCTTCACTGGATCATCACTTTAATTTTTTTCCTGCAATATTATTAGAAATATCTTATTAAATGAAGTATAAATGTCTTTTAGAGCCTGGTTTTGCCTTCATGTCTTTATTAGATTGCACTGTATTTCCACAGCTATTCCCACTTGGACCTCCAGATGATTTGTCTCTTAAAACATGCAAAAATAATGGTAAGTTAGATAGATAAATAGAAAGGTAGACCTACATACACACAAACTGAGAAATTGGATCTGTCCTTGTGGGCAGGATGCATTGCTCATTTTATCAGAAATCCATGCCTCTCATATTACTTCATTATTTTTTTACCAATATACTGTACTATGTAGATCTGATTTATACTTTCTTATGGGCAGATGTAGATACAGATGTTAATCTTAGCATGACCAAATTTAGTGTTGCCGCTGGTTTTGCCAGACAAATGACTGTTCACATTTGTGATAATTTAGGTAGTCCCTAAACTTTATCTTCATCTTGCCAATATGTTTTTGTGCCAATGTTTTGTATGCTTTGGATTGGTCAATGACCACAGTAAATATCTGATAGATTCACTGAGTTGGCTTCCATGCCTAAGGGAGAACTAGAACCTGGATCTCTCTGCTCCTAGTCCAGCACTTTAACGACTACACCATGCTGGGTTTCATATATATATGACCACTCAGATAGCATTGATCACATGTTTGGATGACCTCTGGGTCACCGGGATGTCAGCACCTTTCGATACCATTGATCATTGTATCCATAACGGGGTGTGGGAATGACCTTGGGACACTGATTGGTCTTGCAAGTCTGAAAGTACATCTCTCCCCTGTTACCTTTCTAGCCCAAGAAACTAGGGACAGTCCCTTCTGAAACATTTGCCATGCCCATATTCCTGCTGTGGGCTAAGCTGCCTCTTATCTGACCATTGCCCTGGCTGTGGCTCTTTCCCCGTCTCCCAAGGTCATTCCCACATACCATTACCATATCTTTCTGGACTAGCTTCAGTGTTTAAGAGTGGGAGGTACAGTGATATTAATTCTCTTTTTTCCTCTATGGCAGTTTCTAGTCAGTAGTGGTAGGAGAAAAGCAATCTAGCCCAGGGCCCCTGCATTGTGGGGTTCCACAGGACTGTACTGTTTCTCTGTTGTTATTTAACGTCTACACAAAACCACTGACTGTGGTCATCTGTTGCTATAAGGCCAGGTATCATTAACATGCCATACCTCTGCTTGTCCTGTGAAATCCAGAATGGACATGTTTCACATCCCTTCCATGAAACAATGTCACCCACCTAGTGGGACCCAGAGGTCATGCCCAATGGGAAATTATTTTTCCCAAGGTTTGGATCACCTTGACCCTTCTGTCCTTCTGCAAAATCCTAAAGACCTGGCTCTTCCTGAGCATTAAACCAGACTGTGGGATGAGCCCATATACAGTATTAAGACTCTTGAATGAGATTTATGTTGATTGACCTTAGTTGCTTCCATTATTATTATTTCTATTATTCTGTTACCCTGTGGGATTTTTGTCCTGAAGGTTTATTATATTATTTCTATTGTGTTTTATTTCATTGTTAATTCTCATTTTTCATGTTTCTTCAAATTGTAAGTCTCCCAGAGTTGCTCTTGCAAATTGGGCAGCCATATAAATGTAATAAATAAATATACTGTAAATAATGTAACATTCCATAAAATCCAGTAAAGCCAGTAACTGCATAGTTGTCAAGCTGAGCCAAGAACAACGATGAAACAGTCCAGTAGAGTATAGTTCCTTTATTTGCTTACACCTTATAGACAGAATCTTGCCAAACTAAATCTAAACTACAGCAACTGTGAGAATCTCAGTGTTGTGAGATTCTAGGGAATGGCTTTCCTGAATCTCTTAGTCTTCTCATGCTCCCCCTGTGGACAGTGTTGCCTCTTGTTTCCTTTCCCCTCCTTCCTGACAGCCTTGATCTCCCACTTCGCTCTTCTCCTTGTAGATACATTCCATCACAGTAGTAAAAACTCTTCTTAACCAATGGATAAAATAAAGCCGCTACATCCACATTGCAAAGAACTAGATGGAACAGAAAGATGTTTAGATGATCAAGAGATCTTCTAAAGATCAGATGGGACAAGCTGTATCTGCAAATAGCTGCCACAGTGTGGAGTGATTCTTCAGTGAGCATGCCTTTTTCCAGAATTGCTTATTTCCCTCTGTGATTCTCTCTTTTTTAATTTTTCCCCCTCCTTTTAAGGACAGTTTATCAGCTTGTGGAGGCACAATGTTTGGGCTGTTTTGTCATCTATTTTGCTAAGGCCATTTTTAGGAATATCTAATTTTGGAAATTTCAGAATCTTTAATTTTGGTGAATCTCGACCTAGCCAGGTGATATCTCCTTTTAAATGATTTATGCCATTTTGGTACCCGAAAAATCTACACTCAGAGAGCAATTTCACTATAATATATTGGCAGCCAAATTGGCATTGTCTCTCAATGCTAAATCAGTAATAAGAAATTTCTGGCCCTAAGATGTATCCAGCAATTTTATAGGCTTAACTGTGCCACCTGCTATGGTTGAACATGCTACTGCCAAAGAGTCAGAGATGATGAACCATTGCAAGGGATACTAAATGATACAGACTTCCTTGAGTCAAGTTTGACCCTTAGTAAATATTCTTGGCAACAACATAGTAGCGGCTTCCTTCTTATGGATTTTTTTTTTTTTTTTTTTTTGATTCCCAGTCTATGCTCTAGGCCTGAGATTTCCTAGTAGCTTTCCAACGAAGTATTAACCAGGTCCAACCCTATGTGGCTTTTTCAAGATTAGCTATGGTGAAGTAATTAGTATAGGTTTTGTGGACGAAGGGTGTAAAAATGCTTCTTCACCCACATTTCCATTGTTGTTTTAGGTATATAATGGCGAAATACTGAGCTGTTAATTTGGGGGGGATTCTTCAATCTTGGCAGGATTTCATCGTTAATACAACCAATAATTTTAATTATCACTGGAACTATATGTAAGATCAGTTTTTTTTAAGGGAATGACATAACATTTATGAAAGAATGTAAGAACCATTAGCAGAACCATTAGCCCTGCTCCTGCAGAAGTTTACCTCTGTAATATGAAGGTTTAAGAGGACCTGCAAAGTATCAGAGATGGTTAGATGCTCCACTTGACAAGCCCATTATCTCTCTTGCTTCCTCTGTCAGTAATGCCTAAAGAGACACCAAATACAAGGCCTGATAACTTTCCAAAAATTTACTACCAGCTGTTAGTTAGAATAGAAAACTGGAAATGTGACAAAATTATCCTGTGTAGCAAGAACTCTGGCATCTTTTCTATGACAATGTCCCTTATGCAGCCTCATATCACATTAAGCCAGCTAGTCACAGAGGACTATGTACATGGCTATGATCCAGACACAGAGAAGTTGACTCCCTATTGCACGCCAAATAGACTGATCAGTAGAAAGTATGTTTGTTTTCAAATATGTGATGACAGTATCTGAAACTTGTTCTGATGCTAAGTTCACACATACAAGTCACAAGAGTCATCCATGACTGAAAAGTATTATTCAGATTATCTGAGCATAGTAATTTTCAATCTTGGAGGAAGGGTAGGTTATAAACACACAGATTGGGGGGGGGGGGGGGGGAGAGAATGAAATGGCAATATTGCATACTTTTAAAAGTTCCATATTGTGGATAATTATTCCTTATCGGATTCCAAATGTATGATGGCAAAGTTTACCTAAGACAACATATTTTCCCATAAATGCTAAAAACTGTTTTGAATCAAACATGACTATTGTGACCACATGGAGCCTCCATGTAAGGGACATTGTCTGCCACTACTTTTGTGATTTCTCTTTTGATTTCCCAAACTAGCCTAAAATCCAGGATTTGCTGATGGCTTTCCATGCAAGCACTAACTAGGACCTGCTTCATTTTCTTCAAGATTAGCCAAAGTCACTTGGTCTGTTTCCTGTTGTGATATCTTTGCTTATAATAAACCCCTAATATTCTCACCAAATGTTCTCTCTATGGAAGCTATAGAGGTTGCATTTTCACTCTGATTCCTCTTAAGGTCACTGCATTTCATTCTACCTTTGTTAGCTTTCAACAAGTATGTCACATCATACTATCAGGATTATGAGATGTCAAAAATATTCAGTTGTTTTCTTGTTGTGCAGAGCGCAGCAAAGCTCTCAAAAACTCTGCTCTCAGGAAAACCACACATCAGCATGAGAGCTTGCAAAATGCAATGTCCATATTTTGCTCTCCAAAGAAATTCCAGTCAGAAAATATATACTAACTGGTGTTTATTGATAAAAATGCAAAACTCCATAAAATACAAGTTGCATACAAAATATAGGAAATAACAATAAAAACTTCTTCTCATAAAACTTAGCATCCAAGACTTATCCACAACAAAGCCTCTAGCTAAAAACTCTCAGAGAAGAGGTACACTACTTGGTTATTAGTTACAACTACATAACCCACAAAACCTAACTACATGATGGATAAAACTGTACATGGCTGACAGGCTGGGTATCTAGACCTCCCATTATATTGCCAGCATGTACCCCCCCACTGAATAACTAGCATACACACGCCAATAGGTGGCAGTAACTAGCAGTATACGTGCACAACGCACAGTCACAAGTTGTTTTGTTTACATAAGCTACCTACATTAGACATAACAAGTTGTTGTACAGATAACGAGATGAAATTTCTTCCCATGAGAAAATCCTGACATTTCTTTCTTAAGATACATGTTTATGCCCTTTCTAATTTCACACTGTAGTATTCTGCATGTGAGTATCCAGTTCAAATTCTGTAATTAGGGGGGGGCAAAAAAGAAACTAGACTGAGTTAATGAAGCACGTAGTTGTAAACCAATAGACCCAGTTTAGTTGCTTGCAGATATTAAACCCAAGTATAATTATTAATTTAGAGCTGAAGTGCAACCATCCTACCTGTTATTTATACACAGAAAGAAGATACATAACAACCAAGCATCAGACATAATTAAATTACAAGCAAACAACGAGGTAACATTAAATTGGCTGCCAATTAAATTAATATATTCACCTTGGCACCAGCAGAAAAAAATAGATGGTTGGTCAGTTGGTTTCCTCATTCTGCTATGAGAAAAAAGGAGTCAGAAGATAAACAATGAAATCCTCATTCAGCCTTTTAAAAGTATCTTAATATGAATTTGGGTTTGGTTTGGTTTTAGATAATCTATATACTACTAAAACTCTCATGTCTGTAACCTTCAACTGGGTGAAACAGTGTGTCATAGGGCAGCAATTTTTGAACCAAAATACTTCAAATGGGCTAACTTACAGAGCACATCCAAAAGACAGGACCCCTGACTCCCTTTGAATGGAAATTTGGGAAATTTGTGGCTGCTTCAGCCCAGGTCACATGATCATCATGGGCATATCCTCAACCTTTTTCCCACCTCCCTCTGTCCCCTGCATCCAATCAATTGGTGGCAAGGCCTAATGGGCGAGTGGTGATTGACTGCTTTGGAAATGAAACAGAAATCTGAAATCTCTTAATGGCAGTTAGCAGTGAGGGAAGGACAAGGGAGTGACTTGGATGCCTGTTGGTGAGGAAGGGCTGGCTGCAGGGGCACTGGGGGTCAATGGGTGAGCCCCCTTCCTCCCTTTAGGAAGGGTGCCCTTGGGGACATGCCAGAATGGGAAGCAAGGATACAGCAGCTTCACCAGGGCTCTCCTGAGGGTTGTGAGGGGAGGGCAAATGGCCAAGCCTATATTATGGCAAAGTCAATGGGGAAGCTGGCAACAATTTGTAAGTCACTCCCACTCCCACTGCTTTTTTGCCCATAGTCATTCTGTTTCTCTGTTTAGGTAAGGAAATATTTCTGAAACAATGACCCAACTGGTCATGGGTTATCTAGTTATTACAAAATCCAGAACTTCTATATTTGTTTCACAGATAACCATTCCAAGTTAAATGTGGGGGAGGTTTGAATGTTTGAATTACCTAATCTTTCATCTGTACCTTTTCCCCCCTCTCATCTGACATTCCCAGGAAACAGGCATCTGGGTAGAGCACAGGGAGCAAAGTGACAGAACATGTCATAATGCAAACAGCACCCCTAATGTATTTGCATGCAATATCACATGGGGTGGGGGGGGAGTGGAGCTTTTATCAAGACATCACAATGCACATTTTATCTTTTTGGCATCACTGTTCTTAAGAGTGTGTGCCTATGTAATGAAATTCTTGAATCAAGTATCTAGATGTTATCCTGGGATATAAGCTTTCTTTAATTCATCTTTAGGACCCAGCTTTTGGCATCTTTCTAAACTTTTGCACTCACTGAGGTCTGGGGAGCACTAATTATGGCTAACAATATCATTTATAGTAGTTGTGGCTTATATAGTTCCACCCTGAATTATCAGATATGACCTTGATTGATCATGCATTGGTTATCTCCAGAATATTAACAAGAATCCACTTTCCAAACAGTGACCAACTGCAGCTTCTACAAGCCTGACTGTTCTGATGTTCATAAGGACCAGCAAATATTAATATATAACTCTGAAGATAGGATTAAGTTTCTGGCCCAAAGTGCTGGTCATAATCGTTTTAATTCCTAAGTCACTTTAATTGCCTTTAAAAATGAGAGAGAATGTTTGTAATATTTTGCACCATGTGTGTATATGTATATGTGTGACACAGAAAGAAAGAGAGAGAGAATCTCTCTCTCTCTCTCTCCCCCTCCCTCCCTCCCTCTCTCTCTATATATATCTAGGTCTTTCTCAGGATCTTCAGTGATGCTAAGATCTCAGTGACGTTCACTGAAACTAATTTGGGGGGAAGGGGGAGAGAGAGAGAGAGAGAGAATAGATTTACAGATCTACCAATGCTGGCACATATCTTAAAAGGCAGTGATTCTTAATACATTTTTAAATTAGGACACCATATATATATATAATTTCTAGGCTAATGATATATGATCATTTTCAGTTAGGCAGATATGTAACACAGCAAGTCACAATAGTACACGTGTAGACATTTGCTCTTTCAACATGGCAAAATCCATAATGGCTCCTATCATAGTGTTGCTGTTTTTCATTAACATATCACATTAACAGAATGAGCGTTATCATACATAGGATCATTTTCAGACATAGATGTACTTATGCCAATAGCAGCCTGCCAAGAATAATGTAACATCCAGTGGCCTGTAAATATCGAACAAGATAACTTGACCACTGTTCATAAAAGTCACTAAAAATTCTTTTGGCTTTACTGAATGATGACAGAAGCTCTGCAGCTTAAAGAGGTTCACCTTCCAAGACTGTTCTGTGTGAGTCAGTGTAGGGAGTCTGCTCCAGCGATTAAGTTTTATAACAGCACAGATGTTTGCTTATAAAGTGATTTTTTTAAAAAAAAAAGATAACTGTTAACATGTATTCAGATTACATTCTCATTCCTAGGATACTGGAATTATTATGATCAGCTTTGTTGGAGACCTGCAGATATTATTTCAACTGTTGTGCATCTGCACAAATGTATTGTGCCAGCTCTCTAAAAAGTGCACTTTTAAATTTGTTCAAAATAATTATTTTATGATTTTATAAACAACAGAGTATGGTTTTATGAACCTTCAGTATACGCAATGCCATGTTCAAATACAAATGTTATTTCAATTAACCATGCAGGGATAAGCATGTGCAATAGCATATTATGTGTCCCAATATGTGAACATGATCTGAATGCATTAATCCATGAACGGTGTAAATTTGGTTCTTTTATGCTGCTGCCATACTCCTATAAGGAAAAAAAGAATCAGACTGTGAAAGTTTATGGCATGGTTTTATTTCAGAACTATGTCCCATATACCTTCTGACATCCTTTGGAAAAGGATCCTGCATCTGTTTCAGCCCTAGAAGCATCAGGTGCTCAGCCTTAGTTATGGCGATTGTTAGATATGATTAAAATGGAGACATGGACTGATCTGTTTTTAACATGCCTGAAGAAATATCAGATTTCTTTACAGTTGCCTTGGTTTAGTAAAACAGCAAAGCAAACAAAGCAAACTATAACTCAAAACTATAGCCCTTAACTACTTGTTTGAAAAGTTATAGTTTAAGCACAAATTATATACAGGTCGTCCTTGTTTAGCAACTGCATCGGATAGCAACATTCACAAATACGACAGTAATAAGCAGTAGTAAAAAAATCATTTTCTGACCAATGCATGCCCTTATGCCCAAATTTCTATACCTGAAATGAGAGTAATGGTGGTGTTGCTGCATGAGAGAACTTTATCTAAATGAAACAGTAGCCACAAGTGGTCTTTGCGGCATCTCTCTCTCTTGCTCGGTCACGTGTTCACTTAGCAACCATTTCGCTCAGTGATCATTTTGCTGGAACCGATTGTGGTTGCTAAACAAGGACTACCTGTAGATTTAGATATAAATTCTCATATCTGAACTCAATTTATGCTTCAGGGAATAGTTTTGATAGTTGTGCCCTAGCTTAGGGCATATTTGCACTGTCAACTTGCCTTACTGTAATTAAGGCCACCAAAAGTTTCTGGAGGGCAGGCAAGAAGTGATCATCTTCTACTCACCTCCAGCCTACCACAAATGCAACCTCCACCATGTTTTCTTACTTCAAGCTGAAAGTGCAGATCAAGCTTCGCCTCCCAGCTTGCCTGGTGCATTTTACTTTCCTAGAAGAAACCCCCTGTACTTGGACCATCTATTATGTAGAGGCAAGAATGCCCCCTCACCACATTTCCTCAGCTTTTCCTCAAAAAGTCCTTCTTCAGCTTCTATTTTCAGCAGCGGAGTGCTACTAAATGCTTAAGAACCAGCTGTACCAACTCCATTACTGCCATCACACCAGGCTGCTAGTCACCAAAGAATCTGATTGGCCCACTAGATATTGTGCCTCAGCTCTGCTCTCAGCCAGTTCACAAAATTCTAGAAAATTTAACAATCAGGTCTTACAAGCTCCAGCCACCACTGATTATAGGTCTTTCCCAGTGACCTAGTCGCTACGACAGTCGCTTGACATGAACAACATCCCCATTGTGAAAACCCATCATTTTTTTAATTAGTATTTTTCTAAGCTGCCTACTTTTTTGCTGTCTTTTTCTTTAAGAAAAAAATACCTCCATTGGTACACCATTTTATTATTTTAGTAGCTTTTTTAAAAAAAGTTTTTTCTGGGTTTCAAACTGGGGACGTTCTGCATATCAAATAAGTATTACAGCCATAAGCCAGTGAGAAAGACCTGTTACAGGAGCTGCAGCAGACTTTCTTGAGGAAAAGTGGGAAAAATGCAAGAAAATAATTTTTTAAAAAAAAAATTACAGTTGGTGATCATACCTGCATATATGGGCATTTAAAGATGCTTTAACATTGTATATATAAATTTAATTTAGCTCTGTATACACATACACTGTCGTAATACATCCAACAAGTGCTTGCCACTGATGGGGAAGAGATTGGCCATTGCTTTCCTGAACCAGAAAGGTGGGAGGGCCCAGCAGCAGGCTAAAGGAAGTCTAGGAAGGTCTGGAGTTCATTTTTTGCAGGCTGTTGCCAAAGCATTTCAGTCTGGGAAGTTTTTTCTTACACCAGCTTGAAATTAAGCTGGACAGAACCACCTTAGGGGTGGATATGTCCTTAGTTATCTCAAAGTGAATCTTCCACTCAACCTTTTGTTGTAGGCTTAGTGCCCTTCTCACTTCAAAAACTGCTTGTTAAAATGGCTTCCTAAATGTATTTGTCCTGCAGAGCTCTATTGTTTGTGTGGTTTGGTCAAGCCCTACAAATAAAACAGTCCTTCTTTATGGGCACAGCAGGTTTATAATCAGGGTGATGTTTCCTTACAAGTAGGCTGAAAGCCTCCCCACAACCTAGCAGGACTTCCTTGTGGTGCAATTCCTTCAACTGCATAAAGTTTACTCCAACATTTCTTTGTGATTGTATGATGAATTTATCATCAAAATGTCCTCTGAATGTGTACATAATCTCTACAAACTGTACTGTTCATCAGGAAAGACTTTCCAGTAGCACTTAACATCTCGACAGCAGCAAGGGTCTGTATTTGATAGTGAACACTTGACATGATGATATTTGACAGCTGTGGAAGACATCACTTCTTATTTTGTATCATCAGAAAAGCAGCATTTAGTACCTGTCCAGATTTTACAGCTGACATGCAACAGATTAGTAATATCTGACAATATCTGATATTGACATGCAGCAGTATTAGTATCTGACAATTCCAAAAAAGTGAATCCAATAAAGTTTAATAGAAATATGTTAATCTTATTTATTGGATTAATCCATACACACAGATATGAGCATCACATGGTATTTTCAACATCACATTTTATATATATATTTCAGATGTTCTAGACTAGTCCCCATAACATAAGAAGTGTTAGTAATTATGTTAATATTAAATATTTTCAGAATGTAATATGTATAGAGGAGAAGAACATTGCTTTAGAAAAGCCTATTTATGTTTGAGGGATGGGGGGAAGAACTGCATACTTTTGGGTGAGTTAATGCCCTCCTAACTTAATCCACACTTCGCTTCATTAAAGGCACAATTGTGCTGCATATGAAGCATTAAACATGAATATCATAAATGTGCCCATTACATGTAACCAAAAGAATGTGAAAATGAGTTATATACAAATCCCTAAATACAAACATCAAAGTCAAATGTTTGGACTTTTGAAAGATTGGGGAATAAGCTCAAATATGAAGAAGCACCATAAGAAATAAGCAATTTCACTGGGTATGCAAGAAAATTTTCCACACTTAAAACCAGAAGAAAATGTGTAGCTAAGGGCCAAATCCAGTGTTTTAACTTCTTGTAACATCTTTATAGCTATACCCTTGAGACTGGAGAGAGAGAAAGAGACCTGAAATGTAAGCTTTTTCTTAAATTTGTTTTGGGCCTCTGTTTCCCCTTGTTAATAAGATAAATGAAATGATATTTTTAGTACTATACTTAAACAACAATAAATGAATATACTGTATAGGTAATCTGGATTCTTACCTTTTTTGAGATAATTTTATTAATTGGTTTAATATTCTGTCTTTCATTCAGGAACAGAAGATAGCATTCAGAGCCCTCCATCCCCCAGCTGTCCCCACAGCAACCTTCTATGAGGTAGGTTGAACCAGAAGAAAATTATTAGCTTAAGGTTAGTCACCCAGTGAGTTTCAGTGCCCCTCAAACACCATAACCACTTAGACCATCCTAATTCTCTATTTGTGTTCCCGTTCCTTGGTTGCAATAAAATGAAAAGTCAAAATACTACATCCTAACCACAAGAATGTATTGTGCTTCACCCAGCAGCAATATATCCTTTAGTAGAAAATGGGATGGCCCATATCAGTTAGGAAGAAAGAAGCAAATAAAAGAAATGAGGAGCTTGCATAGGAGTGCACTTAGATTGCAGGAGATATCTGGCTTATTTAGAGGTGTTCTGCTACAGCATCTCTCGCAAGCAAGTTACTGACAACTGAAAGTATGCGGACTCAAGGAAGCTTTCCCGAATATTTCTGTTCTGGTCCTGAAACGGTAATGGGATCAGAACCTCACCAGTCAGAATTTAGGTATGATATTCATAGCATCATTATGCAATGTCAATAGCATGACTTCCATATCTTTTCAGAAGTATGAACTAATGGGTTATAGAGACAGCCTGTAAGTGATCATCCTCTTTGCAGGTCTCAACCATAGATGGTTCACTGAAAGAGTATGTATGCATGTATATTTTCCATCACATCATTTTTGCTACATATAATCTATTTCTTAGTCCCATATGGTAAAAGATACTGCTATTTTAAAAAGCTAGGAACACATTGGCTATTAGCACTTTATTTATTGCAATGCACAGCTTTTATCCTTTGGCATTCGAATGATAGGACCCAAATGACAGGCTATAGAAACTACTTAAATACAAGCAGCATCTGCCTCTTTGGCAGGCTTCATTTGCAGATGCCTCTGGGTCTGTCAAAGAATAATCTGTTGTACCAGTGGTCTGCATTCATTTCACTTTCCATTTCCTGAAATATTATATATAGTATATTAAAAAAAAATCGATGTGTTGTTTTTGTAACCAAAATAAAGAGTCTAAAAATACTGTCAGAGCAAAATCAGCAATGCTTTGGCTTTGGAATAGATGATTTAGGCAGGTTTATTTTCCAGCCAGTTAGTATGTTCCATTTTATTCTTATTACAGCTTGTGAAATTGAGTTGGGGAACCCATGACCAAGCTGGTTGGATCACTTTCCAAGCACAATGCAATGACATGTTAATGAAATTAAACTGGAATCAGCTCTACTTTGTTGCATCCTTTTCTATTTTCTCACAGGCCTTTTCACTGAGGACCAGCCCCACAACCTCCTTTTTTTTCTACACCAAACTTCAACAGTTCTTAGTCTATCCTTCATTCACCTCTGTTGCTACTCCAGCAAATCAAGTAAATCATTAAGCTGATCTAGCTACTTTTGACACTTCCAGCAAAATACAAACAAAACCACAAGCGATTATCCCTGAGAGTAAAAAGAATGCTGTAACAATAAGTTACATACCATATCTAATCATTGGCCATCTTTTAATTATAGATCTGAAATCAACCTGATCCAGATTGTTATCCCAACCTGCATTGCAGTATGTACAACAACTCCAGAATTTCTACACAGTGCAAACTAGAGTAAGATAGAAGGAGGGCAGGAGACAATAAAGAAAACCATTATATATGAGTGTGAGGGAGTGATGCTGGGGTGACTGTGCTTGGGGAAAGTAGCTGTAGCCAGGCAGAAACACTTCTCCCCTCATTTCCCTAACTCAAACTTTACTCACAAGCATCCAAGCTGGTGTTCCAGCTGCCTGTGATAATTGAGCCATACCGTGGCATTTTCAAGGATGTGCTGATATCCAGAGGCAACCGCACCCCACCCAGGCTCTTAGCTTACAAGCAAATGCTAAGATAGAGTGGGGAGATGTGTGTGTGTAGGAGGAAAGGTGAACGGCATACAGATGGGGAAGTGGAGGTGACATCTAAAGACTGGCAGCTATTACAAGCAGGCAAGAGGACTATCATTCAACTGCCAGCAGCACAAGTTATGGTGGGGATCCTGCCTGGACCTTTGCCGGGAGCTCAGTAGCAACTAGAAGAGGTAGAACCACACTGAGACACCACCTCATCCCAACTAGAGTGAGAATGGTTGGGAAAAGGCAAAGGTTGTGTGCCCTTTTACAGACTTTATAGACTGTATATATTTATATAGACTTTATACACTTTGTAGACTCTTGCTTGAACTAAGTATTAAAGAACTGAATATTAAAGACATATTTACATGGCAACATTATCTTGCAAGTCCTAGATGGATGGAGAGCAATAGTCTGCTGCTAGGGAAGGTGCGTGCTGCAATAAAGCATTTTGTACAGATTTGCTATGCTGTGGTGTGTCCGGTCCTTGGAAAACAAAGAACCCTCACAATGAGACACAACACAAAGAAATCTAGCTTGGTATGAGGAGCTGTTAATGGTATATTACACAACTTATAGAAGCTAGTTCCCACTCTATTTTCCACAATCTTAATGTAAAAAAATGGAACTTATGGGAAGAATCTTGCTGATCCACTTCCTCTTTTGCAGGTTTCAGATGTCTAAATTTTTATAAATAAGATTTGCATCCTTCCATCCTACTATAGTATTATTATAGTTAGTCATTCTCAAAGTGACTTACTAACTTTCAGATTATAACCTAAACCAGTGTTTCTCAATCTTAGCAAATTTAAGCTCTCATTTTTCTTTTCCTTCTGCTCATTCTTTATCTGGATGGTCTTCCCCATTTTTCTACTCACGTTTGCCATTATATTCTCTCTTTCCCCTTCTATTTTTCTGAGGCAACTTTAAGCAGCAAATAGTGGTCACACCACATATTCTGTAAAAGTGCTTCACTTTTTGCAAACTATGAGGGATGTCCTTAACAAAGCCCATACAGGGAAAGCCAATACTTCAATCAACCATATGAGTGTTTATATTTTACAACAGTGTTTCCCAACCTTGGCAGCTTGAAGATGTGTGGACTTCAACTCCCAGAATTCCTCAGCCCACATGGCTGGCTAGGGAATTCTGGGAGTTAAAGTCCACATATCTTAAAGTTGCTAAGGTTGAGAAACACTGACGTAAACCATTAGGTTGTGCTGCCCACTGTGTTTCAACTAAGGCAGAGGAAAAAGGGCAGGGGGACCTTTCTTAACTGAGAGGAACTGTTGTAGGCTGATGCTGTAGAGACAGTTGTATTTGTCTTTCGGATACGCATTTCTTAAAAAGGAGATTTACTTTGCTTTTTACTTTTAAGAATAGCAAATAATGCCCTGCTTTTAAGCAAGAATTTAAAAAGAGATATGTCATATGATTCATTTATAATGCTACATTTTAAAAAAGGAATAGTTATAGATGTTAGTTTTTTTAAAAAAAACATTAAAACTTCTTGTTCATGTGTTGAGTTGAGGAACTAAATCTGTCGGGAACTAAATTTAAATATTGTTCCATTGCAAGCTCTTTTTCAGAGCCTTCTTGACAATTCTTATTTAAAACTGCAATCTTTTGTCCTCATTCAAGGATTGTTTATTAGCAGAAACTAAGGAAGAAATGTTCACACTTTAAAAAAAAAAATCAATACTTCTCTTTTCTTTATAGTGCCAAGTACCAACAAAACAAGTTTATCTTGAGAATATCATTTGGGGATTGCAATCATCTAGACCATTCTGACAATGCAGATTAGTTCTCCAGTAAATATAACTCTGCAGGCAAAGTTAATTCTAGAGGCAGAACCAATAAGTTGCAACTGAAAACCGTAACTTTATAATACAAATGTTGGCAACACAGAACTGATAATGGAGTTTGACCTCTACTGAAACAATGGGAAATTCATGGATACAATTATTAGGATGATTAAAAATTCTAGTACAAAAATGCATAAATTTCTATTAGTATTAGTAGAAGTATTAGTATAGTAGCTACAGTATATCAAGTAAGTAAAGTCTTCCTCTAGTAGAGCTGAACTCCTGGTGACTTCACGGATACATTCACATAGTTTTCTTGGGAACTATACAGACATTTTCCACTGCCTTATTATGGGTTGTTTTTCAACTTCTAGTCTAGCCTCTGTCCTGCGATTTCCTGAAGATTTCCTATTGAAATTCCAACCAGGTCCAATCCCTGTTTAGCATTCCAAGATCAGCCAAGGTCAACTCAAAGGAGCTTATGTATTAAGAAGGCTTTGTCTGAACTGTATCATCTTGTCCAGTTCACATGGCAGTGAAAAGGTTGTATGGATGCACAAAGATCAGTACTACTGGTTTGTCATATAGGATTCTGGCCAGTTCACATACTCAGTGGTGTAGCTAGTAGATCTGAATTTCGAAGAGGCATTTTGATTCAGCAAAGATCCAGTGAAAGTGTCCTTTCAGAGGGAAGCATGGAATCAAAGACTATCCCATTTCCACCTGGATATGTGCCCCAAATGCCCTTTTTCTGGATCAAAGCCACTGGACAAAGCAAACTGCATTAGAACCAGACTATTTTGATCACTTTGACTCCTAAAGTAGGGCTTAAAATTGAGTCACAGCTGTTCCATATGCCCCTAGTAGCTAGATAATTTTAGATTACTCATCTTCTGTGGATAGAAGGCTCCCTCTGAATGGCTAAACAAGTTCTTAGAAATAAACATAATTTTGTTGTAGAAAAGAAGACTGTATTTTTAAAATTTAATAAAATGGGCAGCTGTGATTGTATACATGCTGACTTGGCTCCCCATGACTGAGAGATTTTTAAAGAAAAAAAAAAAAAACTGAAAAAGAAGCTGCATTTCACTGTGTGAGTGCCACTGGGACTCTGCTTGTACAGGCCAGCCCAAGAATTATAGTGGCCGGCTGTCCCCGCCCTGATTTTCCATCTTCTTGGATTTTGTTTTGTTTTGTTTTTAGTATTGTTTTAATTGTATATATGGTACGTATTTTATATATATTTATAGTTTTAATGTCTTTGTAACCCGCCCAGAGTCCCCTATTGTAGGGGAGATGGGCGGGAGAGAAATCTAATAAATCAAAAATAAATAAATTATGCTAGGTATGTTTGCTGATCTTTTCATCTGCTATTCCTGGACCGCAACTTAAAGGAACCTGACCTCTTTTCTACCTATTTTTATATGCCTACCAAGCCATCCATTTGGGAAAGTCCATCTATCAATATTGCTTGCCCTAGACAAAGCTGCACATTTTATTTATTTATTTATTTGTTTGTTTGTTTGTTTGTTTGAATTGATTAGCTGCCCAACTCCAGTGGGCTCTGGACTCTCCACATGTAACCACCTGGATGGGTTGGGATGTTTCTTTTTTTAAAAAAATTTTTGGAGGAGATTGGGAGGTTTTAAGATGTGAAATGTGTGCCTTAAGCCTTGAGGATCTTTACCCATTAACACACCTGGAATGGGCAATAACCCCTCCCATATTTGATATAGAGATCGCAACATGCTATTTAAAGCTGACAGATGCTGAGAATCCCTGCCATGGAGTAAGTTTCTCATTAAGGCTATTTTCAATGGCTGCTATAAGCTTAGCCTGCTGGGAGTCACCCACTAGATTTATTTTTATCTTAATTATTTTTAAAATGCATATGCCATTTTTCAAAATAAAGCTTTTCCTGGGTGGCTTCCAAACTCTAAAATCATTAAAAAAAAAAGCTTTGTGTTCTTAATCTTGGCGTTCTGTATATCTATAGTAAAGCAGCATTTTTTTCATTTCAAATATCAAAGCAAACTTCAACCATCAAGCATGTCATTGATAAAATAAAACTTAATTTGTTTTCATTGTCTTAAACTTCTCTGCCATTCTTTCCATTTTTATCTTGAATAATGTGATGCAGGTGTCAAATCTAAAATACAAATTCCATATTGAAACACTATTAGGTTAACTCAGGATGGCAAACTATTGTAGAAGTTTTCACATTTCAAGAATTCTCATCAGGCAAGCTGATTTCTTTCTTTTTTTAAAAAAAAAGCATCCCATGGGGGAGGAGTAAATCTAAGTATTTACTTGTAAGTATTATTTGTAGGCAGCCAATTGTTATCATGAAAACCGGAGTCAAACAAAAGGTGACCAAATGCCCTCACACTGCACTCTTTAGAACATTAGAAATGGAGGTTTTGTTAAAATTTCCAAGATGTTTCCTCCCCAAAACAGATTTCAGATGAAGCACAGCACTCCAATGCAGATAATCAGTTTAAATGTGTAGAGTGAAGACTTAGATGGGGAGCTGGAAGAAAGGTAGGTGAAAAAAATCCCAACTATAGATTTTATTGTTACCCTATCCTTCCTGTCCTGGGAAACTCTCATATATGGAGTCAAATCATGGCAGCTTCTTACAATATGAGCTGATTTTCATGAAGACACTGTAAATTATGCCTTTGGTGTGCTCACAAAATGATCACTGAAATTATTCTGGACTTGTACTCTTCTGCCATGCAATATTTGCACGTATATGAATCCACAAATCACTCCTAAGACTGATGCATGGATGTAAAATATGGTGTCAGGTCTGGACTAAGATGTATACTAAATCAAGCCAGACTTTTAGGGGACACAGTTTAAATTTTATAAAGATAAGGAATATGGATTCTAGTGGATTTCTTTAGGAATGTGCTGCAAGTCATTGGCCATACCACTGTGTAGAATTATGAATATGTGGAAGGAAACTGAATCATGCCACCTAGGTTTGTGCATGAATGTCTTTGGGCGAGTCACTCTCAGCCCAACTCACCTCACAGGGCTGTTGTTGTGCAGAAAATAGGAGGAGGAAGGAGTATTAGGTATGTTTGCTGCCTTGAGTTATTTATAAAAATAATAAAGGTGGGATTAAATCTCTCTCTCTCTCTCTCTCTCTCTCTCTCTCTCTCTCTCCAGGTTCTCTCTTGTCTTGTGAGAGGAAACCTGGGATTGATAATATTTCAGAAGACAGCAGTGGTGATAGAAGTCGTGTGCCAAGTGACAGCAACATCAGGAAGAAGGAGTATGAGAAGCAGGAGAAGTAGCAGGTCCTGAAGGAAGAAATAGGGAGGATGTGGAAAGTAAAGGCCAAAGTAGTCCCAGTGGTGGTAGGAGCACTCAGGGCAGTGACTCCTAAGCTGGGAGAGTGGCTCCAACAGATCCCAAGAACAACATCAGAGCTCTCTGTCCAGAAGAGTGCAGTGATAGGGACAGGTAAGGTACTGCGTAGAACCCTCAGACTTCCAGGCGTCTGGTAGAGGACCCAAGATTGAGGAAGACACATACCAACTATAGGGGTGAGAGGGGGATTTTATATAAAGCAGAAAGTTTTGTGTATCCACATTTCTGAACTCCAAATATGAGATATGAGTGCTTTTTCAGGGTTATTCAATCATTTGCTGGGAAAAGCTTCACAATGCATATATCCAAAATGAACCAACATAAACACGATAAGTTTTTCACCTGCCTTTTTTGAGCTTATCTTGGTAGAGTAGTCACAATTTGTGTTAACTTTTGTCCTTCTCCCTGACAGTTTGCTGGAATCTTTTCAAAAACAATCTTGTTAAGATGGAGCATCAGAGCAACACATAGCTAGTTTTTGCTTCATTGCCCCAAACTAACCTCTATGAATAAGCATGCCCACATCTCACAGTGAAATTATCAAGCTGACTGGCATGAAATCAGCCACTGAATGTAACAGGAGGTCAGGGGAATGTTTCTGAAAACAAATTGTAAATTAAGTTGCAGAGGTGCTCTTTAGCATAACTGTAGGCTGACAAGTGAAAGCTAAAACTGCTATGGATACTACTTGATGGCTTGCAGGAATAGACTCAATGTTTCTAAAGGCTGATTAAATAGACCTAGATGATCCTATATGTCTGCACTTGTCTTCAGCCTAGCAATAAAAAAGCATAGGACAAAAGGTGGCAGATTCACCCCAGAGAACTGTAAATAGAAGTGCTAGCAAGGACTGCCCTTGAGCTAAATTTACTAAATAGATTTCACAGCTAAGAGTTTCAGCTCCATATTCTGAAGTGGCACGGTATTAAGATTGTGTCTGCAATTATATTGAGTAGGAAAACAATCTTATTGCAAATTAGAGCTCTGGGTAAAGAACCAATATTCTTCCATCTTTCTCTTTCTCTGCAACATTATATGTAACATAATGATTTATTTCTGGATTACAGTAGATTCTTTGCAATGTTCTACCCCACTGCTACTATAAGGTGCAGCAGGGTTAAATAATCTTCATCTAGAGATATTGCCCAGCAGCTTCATCCAGCATAACCAATAGCGAAAGATGCTGGGAATCATACTTCAGAAAAGAAGACCCAATTCCACCTTTTAAGTGGATTACCAGGCCCAAGTGATTTTGGAGTGCATGATGCTAGAACAAAGCTAATACTGGAGTAACAAAGAATGGAGTTTTAGTTTAGTAAAAACCACAGAGTAAGGACTTGGGGGAATAAGATAGATGCACCAGGTTATAAATCAGCATACAAAAACTAGCCATCACTAATCCATATGCAGATTAATCAACAAGCAAAGAGAAAGAGACAGAAAAAGGGAACAAAGTTTAAACTAACCAATCAAGCAAGTTTTTCTGGGACTTTTACCAAGACCCTGAGTCCTAGGGCCAGTCAAAAAACCATTCCCACAGTCATTGCAGCCCACCCAGATTGTGTGTGTGTGTGTGTGTGTGTGTGTAAAAGACTTTGAGCTGCTTCTCCCAGCCTAGATCTCACTTCCTGTCTCTCACTGGAAGAGGACAGTGACTTTCAAAATTATAACATGCTTATTCTTTTTGCTTCATTCCCTGCTGCAGCCCTGATCTAGTGCAACATCAGATGAAGCCGAAGATTCTGTTACATTGGGTGAAGTTGAATAATACAGCCCATGCTTTCTTCTGCGATTGGAGAAATGAGACATTTGATTCATGTGAAAAGCTGAAAACTACACAAGGGTTATTTATTATCAGCTGCTAGTTCAGGTTTGCCAAAAGTCTTGGGCAATGTTTAATGTTATACTATAAATTCCTCCTGAAATCACCTCAGGTTTTTTATTTATTTGTTTTGGTTTTGGTTTTTTAGTGCTGCTGTTTGAAAAATGCAACCATGAAATCATTTTGAAGTGCAGAAAAGCTAATTGTGCTATTATTCTGATCTTGGCCTCAGTACTAAAAGTAAAAATTATTGCAACCTGCAACAAGTCTCTAAAACCAAAATGAACTGGAAAGTACCGTGATAATGCCTCTCTCAGCCATATTCTTTCCCAAGACAATAACATTCAGGAAAATGGCTGTGAGGCACTTTTTAATGTCATTTGTAAAAACAATCAGTGGCAAGATACTGTAGCTGACTTCAAACATACTGAAATCTGAAAAAATATGAAGTGGGACAGCTCTCCATCACCTCTGGCCAGAAAGGCATAGAATAAACAAACAAACAAACAAACAAATCACATAGAAACACAAGAATCATCATTTGTGATTACAGTTTTAGAATCTACAAAAAACATTGAAGCATCCTACAGTTATTTCAAGGATTGGTAACCGAAGTTGTCAGGTGATGTGAAATGTTCAAAGTATCTAAAACTTCACTGTAATCCATCTGGGAATTGATGTCATTTCTGATTGAAGAAATGTACATTAGTCAGCACCATCAATATTTTATATGGTGACTAAACCAATTTGAAGTATATTTTTTCTCAGTTTTTTTTCTCCCTGTAGCTTAAAATTTCCCCCCTGGAATTAAGTTTGCTTCTTCTCTTTGCTATACTCATCACCTCATAACTTTATACAATTCTTGTTGGTATAATAAAGAATGTAAGAGTTAATATCTATTGGCAAATTTGTTCTGTAAATCTAACTTGTGACGCTTAAAATTATTCAGGAGAATAAATCATTCTGCTTTTCATTCTCACTAGAGACTATGCTTTATACACACATTTTGTAACATAAATCTTTTATCACATTGACATCAATAGAGAAGCTGTGCATTGCGGCATTCTCTACTGACTGTATCATTGGAAATTTTGAAAAGGTAATGAAATGGTTGATGTCTCCCAACCAGCAGCTTATTCCACTACATTTTCTGGTAAAAAAATATATTTACCAGGCAGGCAGAAAAAAGCATGTTCTGTTTCTAGTTATATTTTAAATTTCACAATATAAATATACCAAAAGGGTCTATTTTATAGGTACACTAAAATTCTGTGGGTTAATAATATTAGTCTTACATACAGGCTATGATGACGATTTAGAATAAACTGTCTTATATGCCTCTTCAAAGGTGGACAACCCCATTATTTGGAAATGTTGCAGTTGGGTTTCAGATGGATATAGCAAGGAAAAAGTATTGCTCATGCTTGTTGATGACCATTGCCAAAGCCAGGATGGTGGTAATGCATCCATCCTTGTGCTTCTTGATCGCTCTTTGAATTGTGATCCCATCACCAATGGTATCCTTCTGGACTGGCTTCAGTGGTTGGGAGTGAGGGACACTGTACTGCAGTGATTTGCCTCCTTCTTCAGCAGTCAGTCTCAGTAGGTGTTGACAGAAGGGGAGGGATCACACCCATAGCCCCTAACCTGGGGTGTGCCTTAAGGCTTGACAGTCTCACCCCTCTGTATAACATCACATGAAGCCTCTGGCTGAGGTCATCCATCAGTTCAGGAGCCAGTATCATCAGTATGCTGATGATTCTTTATTGTACATCTCAATCCTGAGCTGCACAGGTGAAGCTGTCAAGGTACTGAACCAGTGTCTTACAGCAGTTCAGGTCTGGATGGGGAGCAAATGATTCAACCTCAGCCCTGACAAGACTAGGTGACTGTGGCTGTTTGGCCCACTAGGTCTGGGACATTTTCACCTTTGGTCTTGAATAGATAGCACTTTCCCACTGGAGACTAGCACACAACTTAGCACGCAACCTCCTGGACCCACAGCTCAAAGAGCACGTAGCAACCACGCCCAGGAGGACCTTTGTACAGGTTCACATTGTGCACTAGTTGTGCCCTCTCCTCACCCGGGAGGTCCTTCAGATGTCCACTCATGCCTGAGTAACCTCACAATTGGACTGATGTAATGCACTCTACATGGGACTGCCCTTGAAGACCATCCAGAAGCTACAGCTGGTCCAAAATGCAGTGCCATGGGCATTAGTGGGTGTTTCTCATTATGTCCATGTATCATTGCTGCTTCACAAGCTGCACTGGTTACCAGTCAGCTTCCATGTACAATTCAAGGTGATGGTCATCACCTATAAAGTCCTTCCTGGCATACGGACTGGTTACCTGAAAGGCTGGCTTTCTCCAATTGTTTCTGTCTGTCTGATACAATCCGCGTCCTTTCAATTAAATGACATCATCTTGTGGGACTGAGGAATATGCCTTCTCTGTCATGGTCTCTGCCCTCTGGAAAGCATCCCCTTGGAGGTACGCACAGCCCATATTCTTCAAGTGTTTTGGAAGTCTCCTAAGGCCTGGCTCTACTCCCATGCCTGGGGTTAGAGTGTTTGTGGAGCCCCTGCTGAATTTCTTTTGTAGATGTTATTTATGTGGTTTTTGTCTGCGTGTTCATGTTTGTTTTTAATTATGTATTCTTTTAATTATTATAAGCCACCCAGAGTGTTTTTGGAATCAAGCGGCCTTGAAAGCCAATGAACGGATAAATAAAACTATGACCCTTCAGATACTGCTGAACTATAATTTCCACCATCCCTCACCACTGGCAAGACAACTGAGAGATAATGTTCTGCAGCATCTGAAGGGCCTCAGGTTTCCCATCCCTGATCAAGCTTTAGCTATGCTACTCACTGGCTTGCTTGCAAAAGCAACAATTCAAAGTTTCAGACAGGAATGCTTCCCAACTCTATCAGAGATGCATGCCAGGGACTGAACTCAGGATTTTATAAATACAAAATTACTGTTCTACTTATGAGCTGCAGCACTATTTTTATATAAAGAGAATTCTGCACAGAGGCTTCGTAGCTGTCTGCTACTCTCCTTCAATACTATTTATGATTTAATACATTTATTTCCATGAAGGTTATATATCTTCAGTCAATGAAAGCGACAGACCTTTGGTCAACAAGATTCCCAAGATAACAGTTGATATTACCAGGAGTAAGGCTATAAAAGATCATATAAAAATAAGAATGAAAATAGAAATAAATACATTTATTACATTCAGTGGCCAGTGAAAAGAAGAATTTCTTAACTTTAGTTTTTTCTTTTCTTTTCTTGTGCTTTTTATTTCTTTCTCATTTTCTTTCTTTCTTTCTTTCTTTCTTTCTTTCTTTCTTTCTTTCTTTCTCTTTTTTTCTTTTGTCTTTTATTGTATGAAAAAAATCTTAATAAATATAAATAAATAAATAAAAAGAATGAATGAATGAATGAATGAATGAATAATCTCAATATCAGTCATAAAGAGACTGAAAGTAAATACATAAAGATGGTAGGTAGGTAGGTAGGTAGGTAGATAGATAGATAGATAGATAGATAGATCTATTACCTCTGAATATAAAGGCATATTCATCTGGGAACCTGAATTACTTAAACCTAGGCACTAGATGAGCTTCTCTTTGTAGCACATTCCCTCAAATTGGGAGCCATCACTGAAAGGGCTCTTTCCTTTGCAACTTTGACCTATATCTACGGTGAGAGTACAAGGAAGGGAATCATATAACACTCTGCCCAGGGGGAGATTATCTATCCAACAGATACATAGATCCCATCCCAAATTGTATGGGACTTAGAATGTAAACAAAACGAATAAGCATTTAACCAAAATGAAAAGCAGAAATAAATCAGGTGACCACAGATATAAAGCAATAACAAGAATACCACCCTTGTCACCCATTAGCAGTCTATTAGCCACAGTATTCTGTGTTACAATTTGCCCATACTTCCACAGTTTTCTTTTGCTTTGGAAAACACTACCTTTTTTTTTTTCTTTATCCATTGGTTTTATTTTTTTTCCTTCTTCTTGCTCAGTATTAACACTTTAGTTTTGTTCAATATTTTGTCCATCTCTGTTATTATTGTTCCCTCTTTTTTCTACAAGATCTGTACTATTTTCCACATAGCAAAGGACAAAGTACAAGTTCTAAATCAATAAAAGGCATTTAAACCTACAAGGTATAAATCAATAACATTAATCATATCTGAGCACTGATTTTTTTTTTTATTCTTATCCTCCTCTTCCCAGATATTGTAGATCATTCCTTTTGCATGTTTTTATCAGAGACTTCATAATTTCTGTTATGAGGGGCCAACTCAAAAATCTAATCAGAAACATCTATTTTAGGTATTGGGGATTAGCCCTGGTCTTTTACTGAAGTGGGAATTTTGCTGTCTTTTGTACAAAGGCCTATATGGAGTGGAGCTATGATGGCTTCAAGGAGGCACATTTTGTTCCTGCACCCGGATTTGCCTCTTATCCCATGGCTGAATCTCTCTCAGCTGAAAAAAATGTTTCCCACAATCGTGTGGCTACAGAATATGCTATTTTGGCCTAAGTTCTGCTATTGCATCCAAACTTTGCCGTAGTTCCTGTGACTCTAGTCCATTCATAGATGCCTTAGCCTTGCTCCTCACTTCTTCCTAGCTGGCATGTTTTATGCTTTGGCTTCTAGGTTTTCTGTCTCAACCACTGCCCTGCTCCTATTCTTTATTCTGATATTTGTTCAACTTTACCTTGCCTTTACCACTCACCTCTGGGATTGATTTCTCACTTGCTAATCAGCAAATGTTCCATTCAAAACTCACAACTTTGAGCTTCACTCTGCATGCATCATTTGTGAATCATTTCCCCTACTGCAAGAATACAGTATTTGTAATAAGGGTAAGCATGTTTTCAGTTCCTGGCTTCATTACTCCTGACATAGCAATCAGCAATTACACAGAATAAGCTTATTTTTAACAATGTAACAATATCTACTCTTGTCTGACATGCCATAGAATCTGAAAATATGGCAACGGATCATCATTTGGTGCTGGATCTTGTGGCATTTCCTGTAGTAGAAGGAATCCCATAGATGACCAGATCTGGAACTGGAATGAGATACAAAAAATAAGACTTAATAAATCAATCACAGTATACATTTTTAAGATTATAACTACTTACAAGTCAGCAAGCTCACTCTTGAAGTATCTCAGTGGGGCAAAACATGTAATTATTATATGCCCTACAAAACATTCAGTTCAGAATAACAGTTTCAACTTGGAAATGAACTGCTACACCATCACCAAATATTCTGATGCTGTTCCACACTTATAAAAAGTGTTCTTTCCTTGAAATGACCCCATTTCTAGTTCAAACAGGGTTTCTAGCTTAAAAAAGGACAGAACACTTCAAGTAAAGTTACCACAGCTCATCTCAAAGTCAAAGCAGGATCTTTCAAGCTGAGAAAAAAATGCATGCCTCTAATAATCATTATCTGGTTGATAATGATTCCCAGAAGTTCTCCATCATTGCCAAAGATCTATAATTTTAATTTCTTCCTGGCAAAAGGGATAGAAACAGAAGAAATTAAGGTTATTTCTCTAGCATTCTCGACATCAGTAAGAATGCTTCCAAGTTCTTTTTGTGGGAGAGATCACTTCAGAAACTCTCCCTCATCTCTCCCCCCACCTCACTTTGAAATGGCAATAATGCAACAATCTCTTTCAGTGGAAAATTGATCATCCAGTCTATTTAATAAGATCTCCGTGATGGTCATTCAGCAGATTATATTTCTATTATTCTACAATACATTTGTGCCCTTGTGTAATAAGTATGAACAGTTCCACTTATTTTTTCTCTTTCTGAATGTTCTATTATATTGTAGTATGCATAAGATAAAATAAAGACACCAGAAAATAAACCTTGGGCCACATAAAGCCTTGGGTCATCTTTCAAGGTACACCAAGTTTGATGATGATTGGCCAAAATGTCATTTTTTAAAAATGTATATATCCTGAGAACCAGGAATTCTGGTTCTCACTGATGCTAATAATAATTTTCTTTAAAAAATTAAAAAGAAAATACAAAAGTGAAGTCAATTCAAATAATCTAAAAGCTATACAATACAAGCTAGCTATTAATATAAGAATGAAAGAAAAAGAAAAAAAAGAAACCATGTTTTGTTATGCTTTATTTATTTATTTAATCATATTTGTATAGCCACCAATCTCACCTAGTGACTCTGAGCAGTGTACATAATACCAAAATCGTAGTTACTTCTCCGTGGAAACTACTACATCTCATTTTTTAAACAACGATTTTAATCTTGATCACAAGCATACTTTCTCTTTTGTTTGTTCCCATCAATAGAAACCTTTTCAAAGATTGAGAGTTGACAAATTAAGCAAATCTTTAGAGTCTGATATGCATATAAACCTATCATCATCCATCATCATCATCATCATCATCATCATCATCATTATCATCATCATCTTATTAAATTTGTTACGGCCGCCCCCTCCAGAAGATTCTGGACAGCTTTCATCATTTGGATTATACAATTAAAACAGTTAAAAACATAATAACAAAACATAACAGCCCAGTAAGTACTGTATATTCATCTTTCTGTCAGTAGTCCAAGCATAATACATCCAAAACTCTTTGTAAACAGATAGTACAGTATCAACAAACTAAGATTTTTAAACTTTACCTTTTTCTCCAAAACCTTCTTCACCTAAGTAATAAACTCTAGCAAAAAAGCAACTGCCTGTAGAGACAACTAAGAAGCTACACATTGATTGCATCTCCAACATATGAAAAATGATAATTAACCTTTTAAAAATATCCATTGAGGAGGAATTCTGGTTGGTGATTGAATTTAGAGACTATTTAAACTTGTATTAAACCTTCTAGGAATTTTTCAGCTAGGTGCCACTATAAATGGCCTGAGTCTTTTGTTTTGTTTCCGTTTTACCAAGCCATCCCCACAGCACAATATATACAACACAAGCATCTGCAGAAATAGATGCTTTGGTCAAAACGACAAGGCAAGCATCACACTGTTATGATGTAAGCTTTGCTTATATGTATGTGCAACGCCATGACATGTGTCCAAAAGGGGTAGAGGTTGTGTTGCAACACTGTAATGTTTGTTCTTTCATTTTCCCCCTTGACACATAAGCCTCCTCCCCCCCACCTCCTTGGGACTTCTCTGCATGCATGAAGACATACAGTTTTGCAATACTTTGGGAGGTTTTTAGTTTGTTTTATCTTCTGTTTGTTTATTTTCGTAGTCATTTAAAACACAAAATGAATTGAGAGATTTACAAGCTGTATAAAATTGGATAAAGATTTCAAAGTAACATTCGATCAGAGCTGCCTATTAAAGTTTCATGTACAAATGTGCAATTTCAAAACCATTCTTAAGATCAAGTCAATATTCAATATTTAGCTACAGTGGCCAATATAATATAAATCAGAGTAATCTATTCACAAAAGTTTCTATTTAGTCTAAAAATTCTACCCGTATTTAATTAATTGAGCAGAAGGTAGTATCTTAAATAGACCCCAACAAATGTTATACATTTTTTAAATTCAGTCAGGTCTCTATTCTGCCCTGCTTTTGTCATTCTTTTGAACTACTTTGCTTATTTGAACATATTGAAACAAATAAGATGATTCTGACCATTGCAAAGAAGGAGTATTGAAAAATTTCATCTTGGTTTTATTAAGAATTAGGACTGGCCATCTGTATGAATTATTCTCTCTCCACTGGTCAATTTTGTTTTGTATGTTCACTTTGATGAAAATAAATATTTAATATTGATGATAAGTCAGTGCTGATTCCTTTTTTGTATTTATATCATTCTGTTAACACACTATTTATGATTGAATAATCTCTAATGGCTTGTATTTGTATCAAACCAAAGATATTTATCCAAGCCAACTGGGATATTCTTCTCTTTTATGAACAGCCCAAGAAAGAAACATAGCTCTGCCAGACAAGCACAATATGCATTGAAATTCTATTTTTTGGGGGGGGTGGGGGGGTGGGGGGGCAGGGCATGTCATAGCTTAGAGCAGTGTCGTCCAAACTTGGCCGCTTTAAGATGAGTGGACTTCAACTCCCAGAATTCCCCAGCCAGCCATGCTGGCTGGGGAATTCTGGGAGTTGAAGTCCACTCATCTTAAAGCGGCCAAGTTTGGACGACACTGGCTTAGAGGGTGAGGCAATGACTGAGTGATATTTGCATTCTCCTTTTGGTCAGCTGAAGGGAGCACTGATTGGCTACTGCTGTTCCTAGCATCCCAAGGCCTGATGTCAGCCCTTCAAGGTAGATCAGACTAGGAAACCAATGTCATGTAGACCAGTGCTAATTTTATTGTGAAGTTATAGTGACAGAATCTTGCAAGTCTGTGTGCATTTCTCCCCTTCCTTCTTATATCTAGGGAGGGCCTTGACTGAGACATGTACACATTCTTTCCCCAGACTCAGCTCCCATTTATTTATTTATTTGTTTCTTTATTTATTTAATCACATGTGTGTAGCTGCCCGTCTCACATAGTGACTCTGGGCAGCATGCAGAATAATAATCAAAATATATAAAAAACATTAAAACAACCAATTTGAATTTTAAAAAAACAACAAAAAAAAACAAGATAAAAACAGATAAAAAACAAAATGGTGGCAAAACATACAGAGAGTATTTTCCATTAATTGTCATGCAGCCAGCCATCTAGCAGGCTCCATTCTATCATGGGATCGCCAAGCTAACTGACAAAACCATGTTTTAAGGGCCTTCCAGAAGGCCAACAGGGTTGAGGCCAGACTCACCTCACAGGGAATGATGTTCCACAGGGCAGAAAAGGCTTTCTTCCTTACATCCCACCTGATGACACTCCCTGGCTCCCTGCAACATGCCTCTTCTGCTGGATTTGATGGGATGAGTAGATCTAACTGGGGAGAGGCAGTCCCTCAAATAACTTGGTCCCATGCCATGGAGGGCTTTAAAGATTATAACCAGCACCTTGAATTGGACCCAGAAGCAAACTGACCACCAACGCAGCTCACACAGCAGAGGTGTACCATATGCAGATCTTGGAGCACACATAACTGCCCACACTGCTGCATTTTGCACCAGCTGAAGCTTCCAGATACTGTTCAAGTTCCGTGTAGAGCTCATTACAGTAGTCCATTCAGGAGGTAACTAGGGCATGGGTGACTGAGAGTAGATCGTCCCGAACCAGGAATGGGCATAACTGGCACACAACACAAAGCTATGTAAAGGCCCTCCTGGCCATGACTATCATCTGCTCTTTGAGCAGGAATCATGAGTCCAGAAGAACCCCCAGGTTGTACACTGCATCTGTTTGGAGCTGTGCAACCCCATCTAGCACCAAATATGGTAAATCCCCAGATACAGAAGACCCTAAATCCCAAAACCACTCAGCCTTGCCAGTGTTCAGCTGAAGCCTGTTGTTCCCCATCCAGACCTCCACAACCTTCAGGCACCAAGAGGAGATATCAATAGCATCACTTAGCTCACCAGGGACAGAAATGTGCAGCTGGCTATCATCAGCACACTAATGATACCTCACTCCACGATGATGGATGATCTCACCCAGCAGTTTCCTGTAGATGTTTAATAGGAGCAGAGAGAATAGTAAGTCTTGTGGCACCCCACATATAAGGGACCGAGAGCAGGACCTCTTGCTCCAAATCAACACCAAACTGGAACCAGTCTCACAGAAAAGAAGAGAACCAGCACAATACAGTGCCACCCACTCCCAACTCCTGAAGCTGGTCCAGAAGGATACCATGGTCCATGGTATCAAAAACCACTGAGAGTCTTGTAGACCAAGGATGGATGCACTACCCCCATCCTGCTCCTGCCAAAGCTCATCCAAAAGCACAACCAAGACCATTTTCATCCCATATCCAGGCCTGAATCCTGACTGAAAGGGGTCCAGATAATCCACTTCATCCAGGATCCTCTGAAGCTGTTGCATGACCACCTTCTCTATTACCTTCCCTTAAAAAAGGGAAGGTTGGACACTGGACAAAAAGTGTCCAGTATAGTGGGATCCAGCTATGGCTTCTTGAGGAGGGGGGAACCAACACCTCTTTATCTGAACATTGCCTTGGCAGAGGCTCTTCCTCCTATCCCCCAAGGCCATTTCCTTTTCCCTCTACATCAGCAGGAGTGAAGACTATTATAAGGCTGAGTTCAAAATGTTTTGGAGAAATTGGGGAGTGAAAACAATGCCATGTCAAAATGCCCTCACTTTTAAGCTTAGCCCTTCTTACTAGCAGAAAGGAAAATGGCAGACTTGATTACTGCCTTAGTTGCTCCACTTCCTGCCTCCTGTAGCTATGCCACCATCTAGATTCCCAAAAATTACTATCTCCACCATCTTCTTAAAGTTAGGGAGGAAAATACCAGTACCTATCTGTTCCTCTGCTTGCCCCACACCTAGGGCAAAGAACCATCAGAGGTTTCTCAGGGGAATGTGTCATGGAAATAGAGAAGGTGTGTGTGTGTGTGTGTGCATGCGCACACGCACATGTGTGCACATATGTATTGAAGAACCTCACCAGCAACAGCACATCTTGGGGGCTGACTAATGAATGAGCTGTACTCACCAACCCAGCTCCCAGTGAAGTGCTGTTGCTATAGCCACCCACAAATTTGTCCCTTGTCCTTCCATTTCCCATTTTAAGATTTGGAAATTTGCATTTATCCCCAGTACAGCTGCTGTACTATTGGATTTCACATATGAAATCTAAATTCTTCAGGATTTTCAAAAGTGATCTTGCAATGTAATACTAGTAAATGGTGGGTTTGCCATCACTGGATGTGTTCAAGTAGAAGCTCAAAAGCCATCTGTCACAGATGTTTTTGGATTCCTTTGCTAAGCAGGGGTTGGACTTGATGGACTAAATGATTCCTTCCAAGCCTATGATTATATGAAATAGGGAGTTAACAAAAAAACAAAAAAAAAAAATCTTAAATAACCGGAGATATAGCGGTCAGATCATCCATGCAAAAGCAGTGGTATATCTTCTATTATTTTCTGAAACTGTATTTTAAATAAACTCTAGGCATACATTAACCTCTTTAAAATACAGTTTCACAGTAATTTACATACTGTCAATAATTGCAAGAGTGGGGAATCTCTCTAAATTGATTTGGGTAAGTGTATCTCATTTTTCTTTGGACACATCCTTTTCTGGCCCAGGTTTGATCTGAAATAGCAGAAACTGTGGCTGGATAAAGCATAATTTCGAATGTTACTGTAGCCTTTTAAACTAAACAAAGTCTTCAGAGCTTATTCTTCATGGTTATTAAGTGCTTAATTTCCAATTTGCTTAGTTTTGAAGACAATTGGAAATTGGAATGAACTGCATGCTGTCATCAGAGGGTTTAGAGGTAGGTGGGTGTATATGTATATACATACACATCACTCAATTAAGCTAGTGATTAATTTCAGAAGGCTAATAGAATGTCCTAGTCATTCCTGAAATACTACCCATACTGAAAAAATGGTTTTCAACAAACTGAATAGAATACAGGTAGTCCTCAACCTACGACCATTCGGTTGGCAACCATTCCAGGTTATGATGGCACTGAATCAATGGTGGTTATGGCTGGCCCTCAGAGTTCCAGCTGTCCCACCATGCCCATAGTCATGTGATTGCAATCTGGGTATTTGGCAACCTGTTTGCACTTATGACCAGTTGCCAAGCGCCCCATGATCATGTGATTGCCATTTGCAACCTTCTTGCTGGCTTCCCCAGAGAGTCAATGGGGAAGCCAGCAGGGAAGATCACAAGTTGCTGAAGTAAGTGTCCCCAACCCAGGCACCCTCCCCCTCCCTCAGTCCCTCTGTGCTCATGCCACACCAGTCACTTGTATACCCCTGTGCACCCTTCCCACCCACACACTGCCTCATGCACACCCTTGCACACCCTCCGTGACCCACACACCTCTTGTGCACCCCCTTGCACCCTCATGCACCCTCCCCAACCCTCCCCAACATGTGCCATACCTCTCATGCAGCCCCTCACACCCTCACACAACCTCTACAACCATGCCACATCTCTTGCTCACCCCCTTGATCCCTCCCCCACCCGGCAGCAGCCGGCCTGCAAGCCTGGGTCTTTCAACTTCCTGCCAGCTTCCCCACTGACTTTGGTTGTGGGAAGACAACAGGAAGTTGCCTCACCTAACGACCATGGGATTCAGTTAACAATGGCAACCGGGACTGCAGGAATCAGTTGTGGACATTGATGACAACTAAGGCTTGAAAATATATGCTTATTTACATGTCAAAGTGAGGATATAAAAACATTAGTTGCATATTTTTACCTTCTCCCCAAAACCAGATGGTACATTGCAGATATACTGCTGCCATCTTATAGTTAGTCCCCTGGTTTGATCTCTTTCATTGGCTAATACATGTTGGGACACACATTGTATGGTTACTGAACACAATTCAAGATAATTGGAGGTCTGTGCTAATAAAGGTTTTGTGGTTTTGTACTTTTATCATGGATTCTTTTCTCATTATCTTATTATAAAATGGCCAGAGCTTCAGTTTCTCTTGTGGAAGAAGGACAAAGCTGAGAAAGTTCACTGATCCTGCTAAAATGAAGTTACTGTAGTTTAGCTGTAACTCAGTTTTTCATAAACTTATCTAGATCTATTTATCTGTCTGTCTACCTGTTGGTCTGACGGTTGGTCTATCTTGCTGCTACTGCACCATCAGCTGTTTAAAAATTCTTTTGGCTGTTTGGCAGATAGCACTAGAGCTTTTGTTCAGCAATAAAAGCACTATTCATTCCCTGAACATACTGATGGATATCAGCAGAATTTACTAACATCTGGAGAAAAGAATGGCCAAAACAGACCAGTCAAAGCTATTGAGTTTCTCTAGGGCTAACAGGCTCACTTGAGTTGAAGAGAGATTGCCATGGTTGACAGCCTGCTATTTAAGGACCTTACAAAAAAGTTTTGAGAAATGCTCTATAATAAGACAACTGGAACACCATACTCTTCTTACACTGACTGCACTAAAATGTCTAGGTATGCTTTCCCACTTTGAGAAATACAACTGAAGTAACTTTATGCTTGACACCAGCTATAAATGGAGATTAATTGGATTACAAAGAGGAGTGTATTGTCCTGCAAAAATGACACCAACTCCTAAAAAATAACTACACGGAACTGCTTAACAGCTTCTTAGAGAATAAAACAAAACGATCAGTTTAATGACCCCTGTTTTTTTGTCACAAAACTGTGAGACAGAAGTGTATTTAAAAGAAAGAAAAAAAAAGAATAGCATCACTAAATATTTGAGAATCATCCTGAGCATCTCCTATGGACAAAGCCAGTTCATAACAAATAAATCCTGGTTTAGTCCTTTAATTCAATACAAATAGCTTTTGGTCCCAGGATCACATACGATCCCCTGAAGCCTTGGTTACAGCCCAAAATCCCTCTCAAAAGTTGCAACCAGGTTTTAAAAATCTAACAGAAGGGGGTTCCTATTGACTATCCAGGAAATGAAAATATCCATCAAATTACAGTAACTACTTGCCCTTCTTTGTCCTGACCCACTCATTTTGGAAGGGCAGATCATGACATCCCATCCCAGGGCCAAGAGCATCCCTCAGGCTGAAAAACACGAATCACTTCTTTATCTCAGACTCTTAGATAGCAATTCAGGGAAGATTGTGAGATGAAGCCTAGAGCAAGAGTTCATCTGGATTAGCTTCTGATGAGAACTTTTCATCATTTTGAGGCAGGGTGTCCTTGGATTGATCTAGAAAGCAGACGAAAATTCAGATCCCACATATTCATTCAGCAGCAAAATATCTTTTCCTGTTTAGCAAGTATGCAGTAATCCTGTATCTTTTCCTTCCTCAAATATAACAGCAAGGGAAAGAAAGGAACTAGAAGCAAAGCTGATTCTAAAGCAGAGTTAAATGCAGAAGGATTTGGCCCTGGTTCATTTTCCATTGCAGGGATATATATTTTGAACTTGCCCTTATTACAAGGTCTTCCCCATTAATATTCCAGACATAATATGGCATAGTATGATCTATGACGGTTCTTAGTACCCTGACCTCGTTGTCTGTTAGTTGTCGTTTTCTTCCATATACCTGTATAATAAATACAGTCACTGTTTCTGCACAAGTATAAGAAGATTAATGCATAAAACTTTATGACTGCATGTATACAAATCAGTGGAGAAATTCCACTGAGTGATGGAGTTTCACATTTGAAAATTCAGTCATGAATTCAGATTTCATGGAGTTCCAATCAGCTGTCATTTTATTCAATATAATCAAACCCTCACTCGGGTGAAGGCACTGTATGCTCCCTTGCGTGCCCCCTTGTGGTCATGCAGCATCAAGGATTACGTTATTTACAGGCTTTGTAATTAGTTTTTTGGGGGGCCTCACACAAAAATATTAACATGAAGATATACAAAAATCTTGATTTAATTGATCATTTGAGAGGAAGGAGTATTTGTTAAACCCGAAGGTCCATTAAATCTGAAGACTTCTCCAACACACACATTTTTCTCCTTTCCCCTTCCCAGACATTAGCTACAAGGACTTACAATGACAGCCTTCTAAAGGAATTCATTCTCAGCACAAAACTTAGGGACTGTTGAAGAACCCTGCCCCCCACCTCTGCTGCCAAGTGTTCTGGCAGCAAGAAACATAGGGCAGGACCCAGGATGGTGGGAAGAAATCATCTTGCTGCTGCTGCTGCCCTATCTGACTGATCCATCTTCCCAGCATTTTCCTCTCCCTTCTTCAGCTAGTACCCCAGCATACCACCAACATACCCAATGTCCCAGCACCTTCTCAGCCCATCTGATCTTGGTGGCATCTTTTATCTTTCACCCAGAACTCAAACACGAAATGTGTGCAAAAGCATACCCACTTTTTAAAGTGACACAGTGACCACTACCTGGATTGCTTCCCCAAGTAATGGTCAAGTCTGGGTACCGTCCAGAAGAGAATTTTGCCACAAGGTAGCTAAACCAAAGTCACTCAAGACAAGAATTTGCTCTGTTCTACAAAAGCAGGGACAGGAGCTGGGGCAAAATGATTTTGAAATACTGCAAGAATTCATCATACTTGTTCATGTGAGGAAGACTCAGAAGAGAATTCATCAGAAGTATGCTGAATGGTTGCTGGGATGTTTATATATCAAAATTCAGAAAGAACAGAACCCCAGCATTTAGCTTTAATCTTTGGTTTGGTTAGCAGCAATTTGTTCTTCTGGTTTGTGAAATAGAACTGTCCCCTGCAACAGAATTTGAGTGAAGAGAGTTTTCATTACAAATGCCAGCTAAAGAAGTATTGACACATGTAGCCTCTGTTGGAACACAGTCATTTGTCCTGAGTTTGAGCTAATTCCCCCAGCAATTGCCCATGTGGGATTCTTTCAGCTCTTACTTAAAACAAGACAGATGCCTAAACTTCCATCAACAAGGAAATGTTAAAAAGTGATTTTCCCAATTTCAAGAGGGCATCCAATCAGGGAAAAAAATCTAGCTATGATTTTTTTTTTTTTGCTGCTTTTATTTATATAATTAACATATAATGTAGTTGTATGGACAATAAGGCGGTACAGTAGCAACTTTAAATAGCATCAAGCTATTGAACTTAACGGGAATGTATGGGAGGCTGGCTCATAGTTAGTAGTTGTCTTCTAACATAAGAGGTCAAGCAGTCTCCATAAAGATGCAGTTCATTTCTAAAGCCCAGGGCATGCTATACCAATTTATCCTTTGCCACCCCAGCTCCCCCCCTCCCAAACTTTTGCAAATGCCCACAGTCTCTACATATGTTCTCTAGTAGCTGTTTTCTTCTCCTTTCCTTGATCAGAACTTGTTCTCTCTTTCATGGGTTGGATCTCCTCCCATCTGGACCAACTAAATCCAAATCTGTTGGTTAGCCAAACCTTGGTTTGCTCTCAGCCAAATCTACTGCAAAGTTCTCTCACAGGTGAAACTTCACATGCTCTACAGTGGCCAACCTGCCCACCAGTGCTCTAGTATTCTTTGCATCCCAGGCCTTTTGCTTACCCAAAGTAGTCTTTCTGATAGCAGAGAGGGAGGATTCCCACCCTGCTGATTTCAAGCACTCTTCCTTCCTTCTCACCATATTGACTTCTTCTGTCATGCCACATCCCAACATGTGAGCCTTTCATATGCTTCTGAGCTCACCCTTTGCCTCTTTCTCCAAACTAGCCTCCTTGCCTCCATTCTATTGCCTCCCCTCCCCCCACTATCTCATCTTTAGGGCTGGGGCTAATTAAAGTATAGCTGGATGTCTAGAGGCCTAGGCAGAGTTTCTTTTCTCTTTCTACAACCTCTACCTCTATTTACTCACCATCTCTGAGGATCCAATTTCCTGCATCCTGCAATTTAGCAGTTTAGCCTTTAACCTTTTCTGCTTTGCACCACTTCACTGCAACCACTGGATTGCCCATACATAGCCTGAATACTGAGAATAGAATCTCAGGTCCTGGACTGATGAAATGTTCTTTGTTGTTGTTGTTGTTGTTCAGTCATTAAGTCGTGTCCGACTCTTTGTGACCCCTTGAACCATATTGCGCCAGGCCTTCCTATCTTTCACTGCCTCCCTGAGTTTGCTCAGTTTCATGCTCATTGATTCAGTGATGCTATCTAGCCATCTCATCCTCTGCCGTCCTCTTCTCCTTTTGCCTTCCATCTTTCCCAGCATCAGGGTCTTTTCCAAAGAGTCCTCTCTTCGCATTAGGTGACCAAAGTATCTGAGCCTGAGCTTCATTATCAATCCTTCCAATGAGCAATCAGAGTTGATTTCCTTTAAGATTGACTGGTTTGACCTCCTAGCAGTCCAGGGGACTCTTAAGAGTCTTCTCCAGCACCACAGTTCAAAGGCATCCATTCTTCGGCGTTCAGCCTTCTTTATAGTCCAGCTCTCACAGCCATACATTACTACTGGAAAAACCATAGCTTTGACTATGCGGATCTTTGTCGGCAAGGTGACATCTCTGCTTTTTAATATGCTATCTAGATTTGCCATAGCTTTCCTCCCAAGGAGCAAGCGTCTTTTAATTTCATGGCTGCAGTCTCCGTCTGCGGTGATCTTGGAGCCCAAATAAATGAAGTCTGTTACTGTTTCCATTTCTACCCCTTCTATTTGCCAGGGATTGATGGGTCCAGATGCCATGATCTTAGTTTTTTAATGTTGAGTTTCAAGCCAGCTTTCGCACTCTCCTCTTTCATGAAATGTTCTTACCTTTCTCATATGTATTCTTCTCTGATATTCATCTAGAGGTATTCAAGTGTCTTTCTTTTCCCATTTCTATTTACCTTTCTCTCTTTGAGAAAACACACAAATACATCCATGTGAAGTGTGAACCCTTGAGAAGGGTGCTTCTGCCTAAACAGTAACAGAGATTTAAATTTTCACTGAACATTATCAGTAAAGATGTCTTTCTAAATCTAGAATGCTTGGGAACGATGTCAAATCACAGTAGGCCATTTTAGACAGCATGAAAAATGGTAATCTCCCCACATCCCTCCTCTCCTGAGCAGAGTCTGAATGAGAGCATCGCTCCGGTAGATTATGAATAACACAGAAATGGACTCCAAGTACAAGAATTCCATCTAAAAGGCAATTGCTTGGAGCATTTTTTTTTTTTTTTAATTTGAAGGATGAAACTCTTGCCCCTTTATGACTGTGACTGTGAAGTGAAAATCACAGAAAGTCGGTAACTTCAGGCTGAGGTTGAATTAGAAAGGTAAATGACAAGGGATCAAAATGAGCTTCCTGCCTAGGCTGCTTCAAAAGGCCTTTCCATCAAACTATGCATTTCTGCATATCACTGTGTGAATAAAGCTCACACTTCAATTGCAAACTATTTGTGCTCTTTTTCTACCTAGGTTGGTTTGTTTGTTTTAATGCAGGTGACTGGTCTATCACTATCCTATGTCTGGAAAATGCCTGTAGCTTCATTATTTATTTTTCTGCCAAACACCCATTTGTTCTGCACATTACCCAAGTGACTAGTTGAGGCAACATCAATAGAACTGAAAAGTAATGCTCACACATGGTTGAATATCTTTATTAAGGTAGCGTTATCTTTCCAATATATTCATGTGTGAAATAGAATGTGTCAAATCACAGATCTGTAGGGGCACCAATAAAACAAACTGCATAAACTACTTATAAACTACTCTGGTTCTAAGACCTGTTGGAATAGGGAAGGCAGCTATTTCAATGTCATGCTGTTTAGAAATCCTGAACCTTTCAATAGTCCTTTCAATAATATTTTATCGCCAAGGCTCACATGTCCAATGCATGAGGACAAAATATTAGATTTGTAGTTATTGGGCTCAATGTGAGGATAGCAGTTTCCCATGTTTAAAACTGGGCTCAGACCAAAAAAAAAAAAAAGTATGGTGGGGGGACGATTAGATGATTGATTTTTTTGGGGGGTGGGGATTAAAGCATTCATGGGCTATTTCTAGTTCCAAATCAAATCTGCACAAGTTCAGTCATCAATAATATTTGAAGCTTGGACATTGACATATACCAGTATTTAACTAGATCAAAACTGTCCATATGTCATCCGAGTTGTGACTGACATAATATAGATTCTTCTACACAGTTTGCTTAAAATTAGGCATTATCATTTGCCTCCATGAGGCTAAGATTTCTCCTAATTTTATGTAGTCAGCCTGAGTTGGATGTGAACCAAGAATTTGTTGCAAAGTCAACAGTTTTGCATAGCTTTACATGGCTCTGCTCTGCAAAGTTTTGTGACAGCGATTTGAATCTTCAGCAGAAATTCAGTGGTATGCTTTGTCCTTATACTATTCTTACCTGACAGAACAATTCCACAGGGGAACACATTCAGGTTATCTTTCTTACATATTTCATTTATACAACAACAATCCCAATCCCAAGCCACAAGCCACAAACTACTTGGATCTAAGTTTATTATAGATTATGTTGTGTGTTATTTATGAGGAGCACTCTTGCATGGAGAGTGGTTTATCATCTTCGTAAAATTATGCCAAAGTTATATGTATTCTATATAACTGAGAACTGCCAATAGTCCTCTTAGGAAGATAGGTTATACTGGAATTTATCAGAGAGCAGTCATACTGAGTGAGAAAAAAAGTGATCTAGCATCTGTATATGTTAAATTTGGAGGGAAATGCTACATGCCACTATTCTTTTCAGGAATGTTTGACAAGAATTTCAGGAGAAGAAGAATCCAGCAGAAAGTTGATGGCATGAATATTAGCCTGGGCAGCACCATTCCTATTCAAAGATTAGTCTGAAATGAATTACTGCAGTAGTGTTGGATTCCTGCCCAGAGATAAAAAGCACCAGCAATATCATTTCAACAGCAATAATTAATTACATATGAAGCTTAACTTTAATTGTATGGGTGGGAGAAATTGGTGGAATGTGTCACAGTATTTTTATAAAAGTGACAGAAAGATACTATAAGGTGACATTGTGGTATGTATCATTGATTTTAACCTTGGACAATGAAGGAAAGATTGATTGACTAAAAAAAAATCCTAGTGGTGTTCATTGATAATATTTAGCTCAGAAGTGCTTCATTTAGGGAGCAAAAAGTTGAGCTTGTGATGACTAAAGATTTACTTTGTACTACATATCTATCTTGGCTGGGCCTCAAAGAAGCCAAGTAAGTACAGTATCCACATGAACAAATAAAGCAGGTTTGGTCTTTGGCAAAAGTAAAAAATCTCAGGACCTTGGAGAGCTCAATGAAGAAAATTACCTCGCTGGATTCCACCCAGTATAAAACCTGGTAAACTCAAGAAGGCCTCGAGAAGGCTTAAGAGTAAAGTTGTGCAAATGTTTGAAAGGATACTTTGTCTCAACCAGTAGTTCAGGGAAGCACACTATTGAAGCTGCATCACACTGTAACGTGTCAGTCTTGCTCCTAAGAGCAAAAGAAAATGATTGTATTGCTTTTGCTTTTGCTTTTGCTTTAGAATGCTTTTGCAAGCCCAAAGTTTTGACAAGCTGTGCCAGAGAATGAGCCTCCATGCCTTCTCTGGCATGTTCTTACCAAAGCCCAAAGCCTTTGCATTGTCAGGTGACAGAGAAGAGATAGGGAGAAGCTTTGAGGCAATGTGAAGTATTTTATCAAGCAAATTGTGTTACCTCTTTGCTTCAGCAAAGACAACATGAATCTCTTTGTTGAAGTGAATCTAGAATGTTTTTCCTATTAAAATCCAAATGATTCCTTACATCTCCTCCAGTTGTCTGCTTATTTTATACTTAAAGTACTCTTATCCTTCATGAAACCTGAGACTCCTGCATAACTGAAGAAGTGCCTAAGGTGACCTTTCAGTTAATGCAAGCGCTACATCCACAAGCCAAGAAAGATACTGAAGATACTGAACCTGGGGTTCTCATCAGAGCCCTGCTGAGCTCCTTATTCCATAGACAAGATAGCTAAGAGCCTTTCTAATGACCTGCAACTGATCTAATGAATTGAGTCCCTGTTCTCAGTTTGGTGTAATGGTTAAAGTATTGGTCTCAAACTGGGGAGGTCCAGGTTTAAGTCCCCATTTGGGAACAAAGGGGGTACTCTGGCCCAGCAGTCTGTTTTAGCCTAATCTGTCTCATTTAGTAGCACTTGTGGGACTAAACTGAGAGGAGACCTCTATGTAGTCTGCTTAAGCTCATAAAAAGATATATGTGAAAAACTGTAGGAAGGGTGCTGAATACATGCTTCAGTCATCACAAAATACATTCTTTACTTCCAGGTTGCTGTTGTTCTGCTACCTATGTATTATTGCACCTAGTTGCCTTTTTTCTGTGCGGGATCTTGGGCACATTGACTGGAGGACCCATTTGGGCCTTGATTCTGGTAACCGCTTTACTCTGGACATATCTCATGCAAGCTTCTTGCTCTGTCTATGTTGATTCTTCTTGTTCTGACACACACAAAACAAAACTCAGCTCTCTTTTGTACGGAGTTCCAGTTTTAGAAATGCCTTGAAGGAATAGAGCACTTCTGAAGGGGAACAGCTGATGCCATGAGACTCTCGTGGAAGAGGCTGTGCTTGGAGGAAGGAAGGGGCATCACTCAAAGACCTGCAGACTGGAAGGTCCAGCCTAGTGGGCTACATTAAGCCCACAGCCGGAGATTCCACATTTTGGGTTATTCAGTTCTTTTCAGCTTTTATATACTGACTTTTGGTTTCTTTTGTCTTGTATATGATATTTCTGTATTTGGAACAATTATACATATTTCATACATGTATAATATATATATGAACACACACACACATACATATTTCATATATATATATATATATATATATATATATATATATATATATATATATATGTGTGTGTGTGTGTGTGTGTGTGTGTGTGTGTGTGTGTGTGTATGCCACATTAATCTCCAAAGCATACTTGACAATTTCTCCAAATTGTAAATTATTTAGTAAAATAATGAATTTTGTATTTATTTACATGAGCAGCAAAGTTGTGTTCAGCATATCCCAATAGTTCACAAAGTAATAATGACAGGATGACACTTTTTAAAGGGTATAGACTGACTGTAACAGAGCTAGAAGAAATTTTATATATAGTCAAGTATACTACAATAAATCAGGGAGAAGCGCATTTTTGAGCAAGAATTCTACAGAAATACAACTCCATCCTGTCTTGAAGGAGCCATTTGTGAAACCCAAACCCTGGCCTTTAATCCCAAATGTCTGGGAGTTTATCATGGCTCTTGCTTGCAAATGGGAGAAATCTGGGCTCCTGTAGATGCTACTTTTTCTAATCAGTGCACAAAATCCAATGCTAAGCCAGAACTTTAGAACCATATTCTACACACAATCTCTGCTGCAGATTAAAAATGGTTTTTAAATAGTTAGGTGTCCTTGGCAAACTGACCTCCATTAAAATCTAGAGCCCAAAAACCTTTAACCAGAAGAAAAAAAACATTGCCTTGAGGCAAACAGAAAAGCTGAAATGTGTTTAACAAAGTAGAAAGAAAAGAAAACCAGAAAGGGTAAAAAAAGAGGGTCCATTAAAAGTTCCCTTCCCTTTTACTCAAAATCTACTTAAATACTTAATCCTGCATACATCCTTCAGTAATTTGGGAAGATACTTCTAGGATATTTGCAGTTTTCTTAGACATTGCTTAATATCAAATATCAAATCAAATGGAGAACATTCTGATTCAATCGATATCAAATCAGCCTGTTTTCCCAACTGCTGAATCAGGGGCCATACCAAATGATATGATCAGTACACATCCTTAATTTCTAGGTGTGACTGCTAGCTGAAATAAACTGATGTGGAAAGACATGCAACATCTGTGGCTGAGGATTGCTACTTTTAGGCAAAGATGAATCATTGATCAGACAGACAGAGAGAGAGAGAGAGACACGTTCCTCATAAATTTCTAAATAGTTTTAGCCTGGCTGCTTGAAGAATCTGAGAATCTCTGGTTCCCCCACCATCACCACCACCCATGGTTAATTATGGTAACTGTATAAATATACAGTTTAAAAAATATTTGTGACATTTCAGATGTGGAATTTTCTCTCTAGAGAAGCTATCTTAGCACTAAGAGGACTTTTCTATTTTGCAATTTTTACAGAGCCTCTCTATAGATTTGCTCGATTTGAGAGGCCAGCTGTTTTAATTTCTGTTATATTACTGTTTTGTTTTTATGATTCTATTGTATATTTTTAAAACTGTACCTCTGCCCAGGAAATCCTGTAGCTGAAGAGTGGTTTACAAATTGCCCAAATAAATCAAAACTGAATTAGAGTGTGGCGTAGTCCCAGAAGAAACCAAGCCCAAACAGATACCTCCCAACCATATTAATCACTCTGCAATTGCTGGATTTTTTCACTAGAGGGGGAACGTTCTTGGAACTCCTGCTGCATGAACTCTACGAGCTGCTATGAGATACAAATGTGTGTGTGCACATGAGCTGCTATGAGATACAAATATGTGTGTGCACACACACACACATGCACACACACACAGAGAAGCAAGTGCCTCTTTGCATAGCTGCATTTTTAGAATGGCTTTCTATCTTTTGCTTTCAAATTATTATTTGTATGACTCCTGCCAGCTTTATTAATGTGCTTACCTTTGCAGCAGCGATATGTGGAAAGACAAAGAGTACCAAGGACAAGTAAATAGCTGCCTATTGATTTCTTCTCCTAAGCTGACCATATCAAAATGCAAATTCCTTTTTTAATGGACCATTAGCAGAAATTGTTGAAAAACAGAAGAGAAAACTTTAAGGAAGTATTGCTTGTTTACTTATTTATTGTTTACTGGATATATATTTGTACAGAAATTATTATTTGGGTCCTTTCTCTTACAGACAGTCCTAAGTAGGGATGGTTGGAAATCTACTTTCCTCTTCTGTCAGTTTTTCAGATGTGCACTCCTAAATTCATTTTGCCTCATTTTTAATTAGTTTTTTAAGGCTACCCAAATATTTGCTTTCAAAATGCTTGCATTCTCCCCTAAAATACATTTTTGTGTAAGCCATAATCACATAGCAAACAACTGTATTACAAAAATTAGGTCATTTTGCATAAAACAATAGACACTCCCTCTTCCCTCTCACCCTCCCTCCATCTGCATGCATTTTCAGGTTTTGGTCATTAGTTGATACTACAGAAAAATGGTGTGGATGGAGACAGGAAGAAAAATATTGATACTTCACCAGTAATACCAATGTATATAGCATATAGCACTGAAGATTTTGAATTATTTCCATTCTTTAGAAGACAAATACAATGAATCTTTGCAAGTAATTGAAGCAATTGAAAACCTGAACTGGTGATAATGAAGGAAGCTTGCTTGCGTGCTGCATGTTTTTTTAAAGTGAACAGTTGAAATGTGCTTTGTTCCATTAGCATTTTATTTATATAAGATGGGCTGATAGCTCAGAGAAGAAAGATTACTTTTAATTGAGAGGATGCAAATGACAGAAGGCAGGTGTTCTCTCCACATTGGATTCACTTTGGCTCAGCCATAATTTGTAACAATACCTCTGAGGTATGAAACAGTTGTTCTGTTTTCATTCTCATTTATCAGATGGAATCCAGTGGTACAATTGGAGGCAGTGTCATCCTCTATAGAAGCATCATGCATTTGCACTTAATTTGGGTTGAGCAGTGGCACATAGGGTGAGATGGCTTCAGGTGCAAGATGGGAGATGGAAAGGGGGGTGATAACATGTTGGGGGATAACATGGCATGTATCACACAGCTTATCTTCTGAACCCTAAACTAGTATGATCACCTTCAGTTGAAGCCAGTCTGCCAGTCTGTAAATGGAATCTTTTCTTTTTCACAGCAGAGGGGAAAAGAAGAAATTGAGACAGCCCTTTAGACAGTTCTTCAGACTAAGAAAAACATAGACATCAAATGACCCACACTATATAGACTTGTCTTCAAAAATACAGATTTGGGAGTTGTTTTGGTCAGATTATCAATGGCCATTAATCATAATGGATGTGTGTGTGTGAGAGAGAGAGTGATATATATATGTATGTATGTATGTATGTGCTCAGGGACATGCCTAATGGAAGAGTAGGGTGGCAGAAGCTAGGGATGGTGAAGAAAGGTGAAACAGAGAAGTTGGAGCTCCCAGTATCTTACTGGGTGATGCTGAAGTAGTGTAAACTGTCTGGCCAATGTCATACATTTTCCAGATTGATGAGAATGTCATTGGCTATGTGCCTTGCAGATGTTTCCATTGCAGCTCCAGGATAGACATCTGGAGATGCATCCTGGAAGTATGCCTCCCAATATAATTAGCTAGAAATGCAAAAGGAAGATGCTATTGCTGTCATGTTTTGATATCAGCTTCTCAGTGCCATGTTGTCTAATAAAACTTCTCAATTCTTTCTAGCTTCTAAATAATCCTGTTGCTGGACAGGCTGTTGCAGGGGAATTAGAACTGGGAATGGCTACTGGTGCTCAACATCACGGTGGAAAGTGGAAGGCAGAGTATTTATTAGGATGCCAAATGTATGCTCTGGCATCAGGGAAGATGCACTGAAATTAGAATCATTTCTGTCATGGTTATCTCATTCTATTCTGTGAGACCCATATCTAAATTCTTTAGCCATATGCTATCTGGCTGACTTCCAAAAAGCCAACACAAAATCTCTAAGCAAAATGCTCTTTTCAGTTTACCCACATGTTTGTACCCATGCTTGGAAAAAAGAAAGAAGACACTTTTTATTGGGTTAACTGGAGCTGCAGTTTCATTAATAGTTAACAAAGGGATTTGCAAAAAAAAAAAACACAACCCTATAAGCAGTTCAGAAACACATACTGTAGGTTTAGACAAAAAATCCCTATGGGATCACATCCCACAGCTTAATTCAGCCTTTTCGAACCCGATAACCTCCAAATATATCTGGATGTTAAAGTCTTGGAATTCACATCCAGAATACCAGAAAGCTGGCTAAGTTTTAAGTTTTAAGTAAGCTTCGCAAGCTGCATTGGGTACCGGTTTGCTTCTGGGTCCAGTTCAAGGTGTTGGTTATCACCTTTAAAGCCCTACATGGCATGGGACCAGGTTACCTGAGGGACTGCCTCTCCCCCATGAGTTCATCCCATCCCACCTGATCACACAGAGAGGGCATGCTCTGGACCCCTTCGGCAAAAGAACTCCGACTAGCGGGGTTCAGAAGATGGGCCTTCTCTGCTGTAGCCCCCGCCCTTTGGAACATCTTGCCCCTGGAGGTGAGATTGGCCCCCTCACTCCTGGCCTTTTGGAGGGATCTGAAGACCTGGCTCTGCCATCTGGCCTGGGGCGAGGAGGGGGATCATCAAGTGTGGGATAGGCTTGTCCCTTAGTGGCCTGGCATTGCTGCCTTGAACCATCGGCCTCTTGGATTTTTTCCCTTTTATTTTTGTGAATGTGAATTGTTATAGGTTTTAATTGTATATTTATTTATTGTTTTAACATGTTGTGAGCTGCCCAGAGTTCCCCATTGGGGGGAGATGGGTGGGGGACAAAATAAATAAACAAACAAACAAACAAACAAACAAATAAATAAATGAAGGTGAACCTGATTCCATTCTTAATATGGAATTCCATTCCTTAATATGGAATTCAAACTATTTGAAGTCTTATTTCAAAAAATTACATAAGCCCTTCAGAAACAGGATAACTCTGAGAAAAATAGTTCTCCATAAGGAAATAAGGTGGTAGTATTTATGGAACACTGAGTAGTTGACAGAATTGGCAAAAGGAAATTTTGAGATCAGCTAGACAGACAGCTTTTATCTGAGAAAGGAGCATGAGATAGACACATTTGCGCTTTGGAAGCCATGCACAATCCTTGTGGTTTCTAAGCATTCCTGAGAGAGAAGCTATGGATCCCAAGCATTCTCCCATACGCTAAGTCAAGACAGATGTTCATATAGTATTTTCCTCTAAAAATTTCTGCCTTTCCAAATAGAACTGCAGGTGAAAGGTGACAACACGGGACAAAACAGTTTGAAGCAGGGGGGCTTCAGCAGGGAAGAGTATGTTGAATTTTAATTAAAAAAAAAAAAAAAAAAGACTATTCAGATATCATTTTAAAAGCCCAGCTGAGGAACGGGTGTAAACAATTCCCTTCATCTGATAGGTCTTAGCAGGTATGGCGGTACCTAACTGAACTTGGCTACTATCAGAAGATAATCAGGGTTGGCCCAATTTCTTGAATGAGTGACTTCCTGGGAATTCTAAGGCTGTTGGCTAGACTGGGAAATGAAAAGAAACAAAAAATGAAAAGATGTCCCAGAAGGAGGCAATGGCAGTGCCAATGGCAAACCTCTTCCCCAGCGCGATCCTTAAAATTACATGGATGGAGATATCAAGATCAAACTTGACTCAAAGGAGACTTTCTCATTTACTTTTATGAGTTCAACAGTGAATTTGATTGTTTTAAATCAAGATAATTGATTGGCTAGATTAGCTAGATGCATGCAATTGTCTACTGAAAAGTAAACTCATGCATAATTAAGAGTTTGTGCTCTAATATGCTGATGAAAGCATATGGAAAATGGAGTCTACGCCTGAATGTGCAAAGGCTTCCATGCAGTCAGGATCCCGGATTGCAGATATTTTCACTGAATTAGTGATGGAGCCAGGAAGTATGTCCCCAAAGTTCAATAAACATGTGAATTCTAATTAGTGAAGATGGCGCCAAAGTTTCAATTAAAAAAAAAAAAGCCTGTATCGAGCGTGATTACAAAATCCAAAATACCAAATCCATAGCATTTGTTAGGGTAAGTAAACACTTATAATAATTGCATGTTTTTGAGTTCTCTACAGTGTCTCATCCATCTAAATGTTAAAAAAGAAAAAAAGCAGGAAGTATGGAAAAGGGAATAATAATAATAGTAGTAGTAGTAGTAGTAGTAGTAGTAATAATAATAATAATAATAATAATAATAATAATAATAATAATATTGGGTATTGTCAGGATGGAGGTATCAGGGTGCAATGAGGTCTTCTCAAAACTTGTTTGAATAAAGAAAGAGAAACAAAACCCATCCACAGCCTCTTAAGTAATACAAAGTTTGTAGAAGCTGAAGAAAATAAAGTAGATCTCAATCAGATCTCATTGTGACATGCATCCTTTATCCACCAACTTAATGTATACAGTACATGAAGTGTCTTTGGGAATCAGAATTGAGTGTCAAAGTCTTTGGGAAAATGCTGCAGTTACTCATCTTGTGAGTAAAAACTCCAAGGAGAGAATGGAGATCTAGCATGGAGAGGTAGGAAAGCTGATAGACTGGTCTGTTTATGAATATGTATACAGCTTGATCTATTCCATGCGGCATGATGAGATGAAAATGAGGTAGTATAAGGAACTGTACTACTTCAAACCATAGGTGTAGGGAAAATACCTTTAAAGACTTTTCTAACTTAAAGAAAAAAAGTCCTTGCAAATTTGAAAGCTCACATGGTAGAAGGCTGGAATATTCTTGCAGGTGAGTTTTTTTTTTTCCTTTTTAATTTGCAGGTAGATTTAAAAACAAACAAACAAACACACATACAGAGAAAGGAACATCAGACTGATTTCTGTACCTTGAAGTGGTGAAGCAACACTCCTTTCTATTACCTAGCCTTCTTCCAACTCATTCTATAAATCAGGTATAGATTCCTCCTCTGGCAGTGGAAAAGCTGTGAAATGAAATGACTCTATTTTTACCTTTATTTTTGATCCTTCAGGTCTAAAACTTGAAACAGCAACTGAAAAAATGGCAGTATTGCAAATTGAATATTGTCACCTGTCCCTCCCTGTTTATGGGGAAGTAAGAATTAGGTCACACATATCTAATTTTAGGAAAGAGGTCCATCTCTAGCTTGACTGAAATATAAACACAGCTATGTATGGGTCATAGGCATTTAATGTTCAGCTTCTGCATTGTTTGATTATCACTTTTATTTCAACTTTTAAAAAAAAAATAGCATTTCTTTCTTTCTTTCTTTCTTTCTTTCTTTCTTTCTTTCTTTCTTTCTTTCTTTCTTTCTTTCTTTCTTTCTCAATCATATTTATACAGCTGCCCATCTCACACAAAGTGACTCTGGGCTGCATACAACAATTAAAAAGAATAAATACATAAAAACAATTACAAATAAAAAACTATAAAAGCACACAAAACAACACACAAAACAGGATGGGATAAAATTAATAAGGGAGCCATTGCAAAACATCCCCAGTCCCCAGGGACCCCCAGGCCTGATCACACAGCCAGGACTTGAGGGACTTGTGGAATGTTAAGAGGGTTGGAGCTAATCTCACTTCTAGGAGGAGAAGATTCCACAAGGCAGATGCCACAGCAGAGAAGTCCTGCCTCCTGTGACCTGCCAAATGTAATTCTCTAGCAGACGGGACCCGCAGCATGCCTTCTCTGCCAGACCTGATGGGATGGGCAGATGTGATCAGGGAGAGGTGTTCCCTCAGGTAACCTGGCCCCATGCCATGAAGGGCAAAATCAGCACCTTGAATTGGACCCAGAAACAAACTGGCAACCAATGCAGCTCACGGAGCAGAGGTGTAACATGTACCACCCTAGGGGCACACATAACTGCCCTCACCACTGCATTTTTCACCTGCTGTAGCTTCCAGATGCTCTTCAAGGGCAGCCCCATGTAGAGTGCATTGCAATAGTCCAATCTGGAGGTGACTAGGGCATAAGTGACAGTGAGTAGCTCCCTCTGATCTAGGAACATATCTAAAACCAGTGTTTAGGCTGCCATTTCTGCTACTTCTAGTTCACAAGATCTGCTTATCATTTTAATTTCTAAAGAAAATATGTTCTGCATAGTTTAGCCAGTTTAGAAGGAAGGAAGGAATTCCTGTCTGAATGAATTGCTCAACAGGACATGAGATGAAAACGTAGGCGATTCTTTAGGCACACATGTCTATGAAGAGTAATTAGGTTTATCTATTTTTTCAACCTAGATGCCACCTAACTCCAATATACTCTGGGCAGTTTGCAACATAAAAACAGAACAAGAAGTATATAATCCAGATTTTTAAAACCCTAGCAATAAACAAATGGAAGATCCAGTCACCATAACACGTTGCAAACCTGACAAGGGCTCCCACCACCCTAGCCCAAAGCCTGCGAGAAGATCCATGTCTTTGGGGCCCTCTGGAAAGCCATCAGGTTGGAGCCACCTGGATCTCCAGGGAAACTTCATAGTGTCAAGGAACACATTTAGAAATGCAAGAGAATCTAATGAAAAATTCAAGAATAATGCAGTTTCTTGGCAATGTTATATACATTTCCTTGGCCATTTGGGCCAAGATGATTGGAATTTCTGTGTGGAGGAGCATAAGGAATCTGAGGCCTTGATCCCCAATGAATTGTTGTCTTTTCTTTTCAGCTGGTATTATTTATTTTGGTTTTGTATTTTTGTTCTTTAGTTTGTTGTATGCCACCCAGACTTGCATTGTTTGATTTGGGTGGCCATATAACTATTTTCATATAAAAATAAATAAACAGTACATCAGAGGTGTACATCTTGGCTAAATCACTGGTGAAGTATGGCAATAAAACACATCTGACTCTCTCTTTGCCAGAATGCCCCTTCTTATAAGATTTTTTTTAATTGTGTTTCAGTCTGTGTTTCTTTTTCTCACTATTATCGTCTGTAAAGAAAATGGTGTTTATTAGAACGTTAATTTCGAAATGTTGTTGATGTCCCTAGTGCAGCTGAAGCCACAGAATATTCATAGGAATGAAACAGCCGTGTTCACCTGCTCAAGGCCTAAGGTGTTTCTTCCAACAGCTGAAATACTAAATTATTCCCATAATAAAGTAGTTGGTACTTGAAAATAACAGTATAAATCTCTGCATATGGGAAAAATATTTCCTGGCAATCCTTAGGACTGACATACTAATTCTAACTCATCAGTTGTCCTGGGAAACCCTGACTGTGGGGGCAGGAAAAGCTTTTTGTAAAATGGTCCTTACACTAATTCATTCTATGCAGCACAAGAGCTACGCAGGGGCCCTTTGCTGGCCCAAATTGTCTAATTAAAAAAGCAACAACCTTCTTTGATTCCTCTGATTTACGTTTCAAACAACAGTCCTTTTACACCAAAGCATTTGGCTTATGCATCAAGAAATACTGTAATAAAGCAGGCAACAGTAGAGCTACTCCATAAAAATGAGGATACTATCTGGAAATCACCTACCAAAGAAGAAAGGCATAGGTAAAATTGAATATACTGGCAAACTTTTGGAGATGGAACACCAGAGAAAGATACTGTGACATTCTCGCTGACTACAAAAGTTTTAAAATTTTTGTTTACCTACAAAATATTGCCTTTGTTTTAATCAGTTACATGGGTGGAGGGAAGAAGTGGTAGATTTTATATGGAGGTATATAATAAGATTTAGTCTGGATCTTTTAAACAGTCCAAAAAGCTCAGAGACAGAATGATGATATGAATCCTCCTACATTCATCTTCACTGCATCCTAAGTTAATATATTTCTCACTCTGTCTCCATTAAAATTAATGGACATTGAAATCAAACAGGACTATATGGGAAAAACCAAAATAGCAATATAACTTTGGGATTATATTTTAACTGAAAAATTATACTGAGCCCTCTGATTGCTTCAGGTATTGAACTAAGCATAGAATAATGATTCACTTTTGGGGTAAGGCTTGGGCAATTTCCCCTTTACTCTTTCCTAAAAGAGTTTTGGATAGATTTGTGTCATATAAGCTATGTGATCCAGCAGAAGAGGCATGCTATGGGTCCTGTCTGCTATGGAGCTACACTTGGCAGGCCCAGGAGGGAGGCTTTCTCTGCTGTGGCACCCACCTTATGAAATATCTTCCCCCCTGAAGTGAAGTTGGCTCTATCCCGGTTGATTTTCCAGAAGTCCCTCAAAACCTGGCTATGCCATCAGGCCTGGAGGCCCCAGTGGACCGGCAAGGTACTGAGGTGGCTCCATTGTTGTGGACATCTGCTGACCTCTCTTAGCCTTTAATTGCAATTTTTAATTTTTTTCTGTACAATATATATATTTTTTAATATGTTAACTCTTTTATAGTTTGATTGTATGCCACCCAGAGTCACTTTTTCATGAGATGGGCAACCATATAAATGTAATGAATAAATAAATTAATAAAGGAAGATGATGGTAAGATAAGATAAGATAAATAAAAGTCTCAAGAAGTGATCAATCTGAAGACAAAGATAATTCTGTCTCTTCCTTCTTCCTACTCCATTTATACTGAAATTAAAAGGAAATTGCTTCATTAAGTCAGTAAGTTCCTAACTGTAGGAACAATATACTAGAGGCAAAAGAGAAAAAAAAAAAAGCTCTATTTTGAACTCAGGAGATGGATATTTCACCAGATCAGCACAAAGTAAAGTACTCGAATGATATGAGACTTATGAATATAAAAAAGAAAAAGAAAAGAAAAAGAAGAAAAAGTGATCATGTGATTCAAAGTGGACAAGTTGAGGGAGCCAAGGGTAACGCAAAGAAGCAGAACCTTACATTTACTCACTGAGCCAATTTACCCATAGGAAGATTTCTCGCCCTCTCAATCTGCAGTGTGCCAATCCATCATTCAGAAAGCCTGAAGGGACCTTGCAGATATTTTGAGCAAGCTGTCTCCTCTTCCCTTCCCCAAAGCCCAAGAAATGACACCAAAAAATAGGAAGATAGAGGTAATAGAAGAAGCAGATGCTTCCATAGATTTTCCAAGGTGTCTTTTTAGAATCTGTTTCCTCTAAATTCTCCTTTCCCAAGGTGATATGTTTGGTCTGGGGGGAAGAGAAAGGAGAGAGTGGATTTGAGCTGAATTATAATTTTGCTGGCAATAGTTCAGCAACATCTTTGCTTTAATGTTTATACCATCCCATTTGATTTCAATATGTAATATATAATTTAGTTCATAATTAATATATACATAATCTATAATTCAGACTGTACGTTTCTATGGAACAAAGCACTGTGTTCTTGTGAAACTCTGAGGTGCCATCTGTGATGATGGTATTGTATAATAACAGTAATTATAAAGATATTACTCTTGTATTAAGTGCAAGCAATATGAATGATACAGTTAAGCTATGAAAAGCTGGTTAAATGTTTGGATGTCAATGGAAAGACACACACACACATAACTGCTATCAAGCCTTGGCTGAGTCAGGTTGTAGTATGTTAGTTACTTAGCTAGAAGAGGCAGGAGAAGCATGGTGTGATACACAAAGACAGTCAAACTGCAGGGAGAGTAGCACGTGTAGCATTTCCAACCCACTCTTATTATTAAAGCAGTAAAAATGGGGCCCGGTGCCTAGGTTAAGCCAGTACCCATTAATTCATTACCAGGGACGTTAAACCTGCCCCAATTGTGCAGAATTTCAAAGTAAAGGCAATCTTTGGTCCATATTCATAATTCTGTTGAGACCTGAGTTGAACTCCCAGTTATGCTGGAAGGGTCAACACACAAGGGTAACACTTCATTAGCACAAAGCAGAACAGAGTTAAAGCTTGAGTCTATGTTAAAAAAGCTGGGAGCTGAGATGCATCTTGAGGGTGTGTGAATAAGCTGTATATACATCCTACTTGTTGACTAGGATAGTAACCACTTTTTGAGGAACAGGAATGGAAAGGGTCACCCTTCACTTACCTCCCTCCCCTCACAAACCTGGAGTCTGGGCATGTGTTTTTTTTACTGTAATTTCAAAGTAATGTTTTCTTCTTGTGTTGTCTCGAGTGCTCTTGTCTCTTTTGGCTAGAGTGCTTGACTTACTTATAGGTTAACCTCAGCTGTTCCTTGGCTGCTTCACAGAGAAAAGAGTACCCCTTCAGCTAAGACAATATTTGCCCTGATATCTAACAGCTTTTAAGACTTCTTTTTATTATTAAGATTAAAATAACCCAATGTTGGTTTTTGAACCCACAACCTCTTGCAATACAAGGTGAAGAAAATAAACTGATGGATCATCAAACAAATCAACCCAGAGTTCTCACTCAAGGCATAAATGACCAGACTCAAATTATGCTACTTCGGACACATTATGCAAAGATGTAGCTCTCTGGAGAAGTTAATGCTGGGAAAGATGGAAGGAAAGAGGAGAAGAAGGTGAGCAGCAAGCAAAGAGGATAGACTCAGTCACAGCAGAAAGAGTTGCACCATTGGAAGAGCTGATGGACCAGGTTAGGGACAGATCATCATGGAGAAAAATCTATCTAGGTGGTCATTAGGAGTCAAAACAACTTGATGGCACGGAATCTCAGTTCATGTGCTTTTGCTTATAGATTGTCAGCCCCATGTGGTAGATCAGATGAAATGCTGAATAAAAATCAATTCCAGTTCTAGTAGCTATTAGACATCCCATGACCTGTTGGGTCATTGCTTCAGAGATATTTCCTTACCTAAACAGAGAAACAGAATGACCATAGGCAGGCAAAAAAGCAGTGAGAGTGTGAGCAACTTACAACTTGCTGCCAACTTCCTTATTGACTTTGCTTGTGGGAAGCTGGCAGGGAGCATCAGAAATTTCCCTCCCTCCTTCCCTCCCTTCCCTCTTCCTTTTGTTTGTTTCTGAGCCTCCAAAATGATGCATGAATTTGGATTTCAGTATTGTATTATTCCTCTTTTCACATAGTGCAGCTTTTCAGTTCAGTTGTTGCAACCATTTAAGGCTTGCTTGTTTATGTATTCCTTTGTTTACTGACTTACTGAATCTCTTATAACCTGCTAATTCAATAGACTCCAGGCAGTCTGCTGTACAGCACATATCCTTGAAGAGGCCAAAGCATAAGCCAATTATGCCTTTGGGCAAGCATCACGCACACATGAGAAAAGCTCATTCATCACTCTTTCTTGTTATTTGCGAGCAGCACTCTAAAAGGAGGGGGGGGGGCTTTCTGTGTGCTTTCTTTGGATTTGGAAAGAGTCTTTCCTATAATGCAATAGGGAACAAGGACTTTGCCCGGTTGAAAAAATTCAGAACTCTTAGGAATATGTGCTGGCATATCTATCCTTAGCCAAAGGACAACCTCAGTAAAGAAATAGGAAACAGACCATTGAGGAACTTATTGGACAATGTCTTAAAATTGGGTGCTATAGATTTAATAAGATGGCCTTAAACTGTAAGTCTCCACCTTAGAAATGGCGAGCTAATTCAAAGTGCTTTGATTTCCAACTAGTTTGCCACATAAAAAAAATTCTCTTGGAAATTTTAATGAAGCATTGTTGTATCTGGAACTCCCAAAAGTGGAACCTCTGCAGGTGTCATCCCTGATCACATTTTAAATGGTGTCAGTTTCAAAATCCTAAACTAGTAACTCTGAATCCATGAGCAGATGCTAGTTCATTTCATTCTTTCCTTTTGTCCCTGTAAGAAAGAGTAATTATGAAGATGCATAACACGGCTTTCATTTTCCAGATGATTAAGTCTGCCAGAGGCCACCAGACAAAATATTTAATAACATTCTGCACTCCTGCACATATCTGAGTTTTTTGGAAATATGTAAAGTAAACGAGTTGCATTTATAACACTAAGTTATTTACCAAATTACTATAGTGATCCTGCTCCTTTTCCCTTTTTTATACAGACTGGAAATACAGTTACTGGATTTAGATTCTTCCAATTTATTGACTAAGTATTTATTCCATATAAATGTGGATGCAAGTTCCCCATCACTGCCTTAATCTTCACGCAGCCAACTCTATCCATTTTCACTTGGCAGAAATCCCACTGTGATTAACATGTTGTTAGCTTCCCTTTCCTATGTTCCAGGTCCACAGGTTCAGGAAATCTTAAGAGTTCACACAAGGAAATTATCTCCATATATTGTATCTTAAAATTTTGGCAGTTTTAAAACAGCTTTGCCTATGGAGATAGAAACAAATGGAAGCAGGATTTATATGCCCCAACCACTATGTCATTAATATGTAGGCTGAGTTCATCATGATTAGATAATTGTTAGATGTGTTGGCAATTACATCACAAACCCTCTCATAGGTTTATGAACAGCTTTTTATTTATGCCATTCACACAAGAATTTACTACTTCACTGGCAATAGTTCCTTCACAAAGATATAGGGAGAAGTCCATTTTATCTAATTCTCATTTTCTGAACCTCCATGTAAACCAAAACATTGGGCTAGATTTTAGGATAACATCTGAACTTTAGGATGATATTCTCCTTGGAAAATAAATATGTATGTGGTGGAAAGAATTTAATAAATAGGGACAGTTGTTGGGAAGATACATTTGAATTTGTGGGTGGGTTTGTGTGTAGGAAACAAAATTAGGTTAAATGTCCACAAAACTACATACCATATTTCCTCTGTTTTCCCCTTCCATTGCAAATGAAGCGGGAACAAGGCAAAACAAATTAAATACTGAAAAAAATGAGAAACTTTGTACCCTGATCATGTGGCCTGAGTTTCATTCCAAGAAAAGGGAGCAATCACAAGCTGCAGTGTATATCTGCTTGTATAATGGGATGGCTCTGCATTAGAGCAAAGCCTTGAGGGAAAATATTCAGGCTTTTGTAAAACAGATGAAAAACTAATATCCATTTCATGCACTGTTTAATAGTCTACAAAGATGCTGTTAGCTGAAGCTTTAAAAAGTCATCCTCCCATATGCCTTTGAAGTGTTTGCAACATAAACAAATACCTTGTCCATAAATGTAGGCAAACTTTTACTCTGTAGTCAAACTTGCAGGGAGACAGGTTTCTATTCATTGCATAGAATGCCTGGTAGAAGCAACACTGATGGACCTAAATAGCACTGATTTGGGAACAAAACTGAATAAGGATCATTAGCTGTAAGATGTGATATCTGAGTGTGGAATAGAATCATTCAGAAGAATATGTCAGCATTTACAAAAGTGTTTTCTGTCTTAAAATAATCATAAGTGCACTTTAGAAGATTAACAAAGAAAAAAAGATACTGGTTTAAGAATCACTCTACATTGGACTACATTCAAGTTAACATGGAATATTGAATTCATCAGGACGGTAAGAATTATGCATATACAAGAATGGAGGAATTGAAAAAGAAATGACTTTTTTTTTTTTTGGTTGAAAGTGTTATCAAAAAGATTTCATTTGCCTACAATGTATCTGTACCACTCTGTTATAACCTTTTTCAGCATTATGTTCTGTTTTTGTTTTTCTTGGAAATAAGACAAAGGAAATGTGCAATTTTTTATTCCGTTTGAAGAAATATTTTCAGGGCTATTTACCCCTTTGAATCGAATTGAATCAACAAAGTGATTCACAACATCCAACTGAACTGGTTGCTCCCAAAGTGTTTGGAGGGCTTTCAATGGCTTTGACCATGTGATGAACTTTTCTATTGCTTTGATTTGCTGCTAGAGTTTGTGCATTGCTGTTTGTGCATCACTCTGTGAGTTGGAATATTGCTGATCAGTCCTAGAAGATAAGCCAGTGCCCAGCCCACAGTAGCCAATAATCTCAGGAAGCAATTTTGGCAATGAATGAAGAGCAATGCCAGCTCTTACCAATTCGTGTTGCCTGACTTCCCAGAAGGTTGCTTTCCTTGCCATGCCTACAAGCCTGTCTGCTCCAGAGGAAAGTGGTCTCAAGAAAACATGGGTGGGTATTTTAGCAGCTGTTGTGCTATCCTGTTTTCATCCCCGCCATGAAATAGTTGTGGGGCATATTTTAAAATTCTGTAACAATAAAACTCTTGTGTGGCTAAACGTTTACAGGGTTAATGTTCCCCAAAAGTTAATCAACCCTGCTATTTTCATCCTCCTCTCCCAAAAAAATTAAGGAGCCGTAGGCATTTTGATGTTTTCTCTTATAGTCTATGGTTGAAGAGTTTTTTTTTTCTCCAACTGAACCTAGAAGCAGGAAAAATGAATTATGTTTCATCTAAACCTAGAACTGAATTATGCCATCATCAAATCTTAATTCTCTAATGTGATCAGGGCTGATTTACGCACGCACGCACACACACACACACACACATCTATATTGATAGATAGATAGATAGATAGATAGATAGATAGATAGATAGATAGATAGATAGATAGATAGAGGTCTGCATTTATCAGCCAGAACTTCATGAACTAAAAAGTTCAATGGAAGGAAATTCAAAATCATGGGTCAGTGAAAAAGCTATGTAAGGGGAGGTATTCAAAATAAAATAATTTTTGTTATTACAAACCTCTGAATATCAGAAATTGCATTTGGCATGAATAGATTTATATCCCATTGAACAGATCCTGTTTTACTGTTGCTTCATACACCATGATCCAGGCAGACCAAACTCTAACATTGATACATTTCTTCATGGTGAAATAGAATAACCAGCAAGCTGAACTGTAAAAAAAAAGAAAAAAGGATTGGTAATGCATAAGACATGAATCTTCTTGGGAAATGACACTGTAGAGGAAGAGTTTATGACTTTGGTTTAATGGTGTGTTTATCTGTAAATATTTCTTGACAACCTGTAGAAATGTGGAGAAATTATGAAATCAAGATTTTCACAAATGTTTCAAGCCAAAGAGACTGAAGAGAGTTTCAAGCTACTTATATGAGCTCAAAGAAATATCAATCAAACTTGGCTGCTCCCATTTACAGTATTTTGATTCCATTTTTCTTCACTTCCTTTACTCACACATACATACAAAGCAAAAATCTTGTACCTGGAGACCTAAAAGACTTTCTGAAAAATAGATTACTAGTATTCACTTTATCTTCCAAGTTCAATAGCACTCAGGTGAACTATTGCAAATCTATCAGGCATGCATTTCTTCCAGTTTTATGTCTTCAGCTCTAAATTTTAAAAAATGCAAATTGAATTAAAGCAGAGAAAAATAAATGGACCCAGACATGAACAAACTGAGGGTGTTTACTTATTTATATTATTTATTTAGGCAAATTATATGGCTTCTCATCTTAAATACATAACTCTGAGTGGCTACAAGACACAAAAATACCAGAATTAAAGCTTCCATATGAAGCTTAGCTGTTTCCTCCCATCTTTAGCATTTTAATAGTAGTATTTGTTGATCTGACATACTGAAACAACTGAAAGCAGAAGGAGGGGAGAGAGATGGATGTATACACTGATTCCATCTCTCTCACTCTACATTTCCCCCATTGACTAGTAAAATTTGAAGAGAAACATTTAACTGAATGCAGTTGTGATCCTTCCTTTGATGAAGTATCCTGACTGGACAGAAATTCCTGTTCTGAAGAATAATAACCATTGCAGTCTTTATTTATTCGCAGCTAGTCAGTATAGGGAAATTAGGGATTTAAAGAAAAAAAATATCCTGAACAAAGATGCAGAACCTTAGTCCTCAGAATTTCAGGTGGCCCTAAGAACCTTGAATGCAGCTCCTGAGATTTCCTGATGTTGCTATCAAACTATAATGTTTAATGTGACAGAAGGGGAATATTATTAAGTATATGGCTGGTGAGTAATCCTATTGTATGTATGTATATAATTTGATTTAATTGTGAATAAGAAGTTGTTTATCCCTGCCCTAAATGTTGTCCAAGGGAGGAGGATGAGGAGAAGAAGGAGGAGGAGAAGAAACAATAATCTTCAAATATTGATTTAAAAACAAAACAAAATAAACCTAGGAGGTTACAGTATGTCCATTTCAGGGTAATTAAAAAAAAATGTTTATGTGATAGAAATGAGTAAAGGGAGTGATGGCAACTGGGACTGGAATTTCCATTGCTAAGTTATGTGGTCTTAAAGCATGACATCATGTGACCATATCACTTAGCAATGACAATCCTGGCAGTCCCTGTTGCCATCAGTAAGTGAGGTTCATGGGTCATTAAGAGAGCACCTCTTCACAGCTTCCTGCCAGCTTCTAACAAGAAAAGTTAATGGGGAAGCCAGCAGGAGGTCACAGGACCTGGGCGGCTCACAAGCAGGCTGGCAAGTGGCTGTTGCAGCACAGCATGCGCGCAGATGGACGAGAGGCAGGTGTTCCAAAGGGTAGGAGGGTGCAAGGGAAAATGGTGGGAGTGACTCACAGGAGCAACTTGCAACCTTCCCTGCTGGTTTCCCTTTAACTTTGTTTGTGGAAGGCCAGCAGGAAAGGTTGCAAATGGTGATCAAGTGACTGCGGGATGCTGCAACCATCATAAGTGCGAGCTGGTTGCCAAGAACCCTAATCACAATCACGTGACTGTGGGGGTGTTGGGATGGCAGGAACTTCAAGGACCAGTCATAAGTACCACTTGTTCAGCACCATCATAACTTCAAATGGTCACTGAATGAGTGGTTGTTAGGTGAGGACTATCTGTACAATATTGTTCACCTGATAGAAGAAAAGAGCACTTTTATATATCTATCCCAATTATTAATGTAAATTTTCAAAACTGACCAATTCACGTGTTACTGTATTTTCAACATGAAACAACAAATTTTCCATGCTCCCAGGCCTTTCTAATTTCTTTTTAATTAACAAGCCAGATTTTAATTATTTTTGTGCCTGCTTTTTCCATTCATGTTCTGTTTTCACAACTTATTAGCTCTCCAGGTAAAATGGTAAATTTGAATGTTGTTGGTATTAGATTTTATTCTAATATGGATTTTTTTGTACTTCAATAGTATGAATAGTAATAATAAACTTGATGTTGCCCAACTCCCAATGACTCTGGGCAGTTCACAACAATCAAATAAACTATAATAGAATTAATAAAAGATGGCAAGTACGACAGACCAGATGGAAAGAAGCGAGTGGTCTCACTCTCCCTCACCAAAGACCTGAGTGAATTGGGGGCCATCTGAATCTTGGGAGGAACCTCATTCCAGAGGGCAGGTGCCCTGGATATTAGGCTAGAATTGGCAAGAAATATATTCAACCCACTCACAGATATGGAAGATTAAACAGTGACTTTAGACCAGTCACTGTCTCTCTGCTCAACCTGAAAGAGAGAATGTTATATGCACCTTGAGCTCTGAAGGAAAGGCAAACTATAGAACTAATGAATAAACCAAGAAATCATGTGAAAATAAATAAAGAAAAATGGGTAGTTAAAAAACTACAGTAAATTTGGTATATTTATAGCTAGAACTGGGCTACTTGAAAATACCATTTTCTTCAGAAAAGACAGATGTGAAAAAGAAGGAAAACATTTAGAAAGAAAGCTGTTTTTGTACCTTTATTTTGTGTTAGTTGACATTAGTTTAGCTTAAATAAACCTGAAATATTAATGTAATATAGTAGTCAATGCATCAGGTAAAAGGTAAGATGAAACAAAATTATCACATTTATGAGTTAATATCTAGCACTTCTACATAACCCACACCATTATGAAGAAAATATGTGTATATATAAATTTAGATACATATGTTTCTGTGGAATAAAAGAGTGGGAGTGAGCATTTACACTACTAAATTAAACTCCCTGTCTGGTGCTAGAATCCAGATTAAAGTATCTCTGACAGATGACTACATATTCTATAAAGAAGAACTCAACTTCTCTCAGTAATCCATTCCATTTTTGAACTGGTCTTGCTGTTAGTAAGAGGGGTTTTTTCCCCTAACATTCAATCAGAATCTGCTTTCCTGTGATGGGAATCCATTATTCTACACCCTGCATCTCTGAATGATGGAAAACAGAAATTGGCCTACTTCTGTGTGACACCATCCAAGGTGTGTGACCAGCACTCTCATATAACCCACTGAGTCTTTGAGAAGCTTTCCCAATTTCACCTCTCTTCATTAGAGTCCATTTTACTGACCTCATCATCCTCATTGCTCTTGAACCTTTTCAGGTTTTGCTGAACAATTCTTAAAATGTTGTGCCGAGAAGACATCATAACACTTGGAGCGGGAGTCTGACCAATAAAGTTTAAATATATCCTATCCATGGCATGTTAAAAGTGACCAATAACATTAAAAGAAATATTAAGGGGATTAAATCAGCAAAGCTGGAGCTTGTCTTCAACTTAGTTTTGGAACAAAAGGAGTTAAAGTAAAGAGGATGTCTGGGCATGAATAAAATCCCTTAACCATGTTATACAGCATATATCAGGGACTGGATCATCTTGCTGACTATAAATGCTGTTCTTTCTGCTCTCCAATACTTTGCTCGTATTTGAAGTTGCAGAATATTTTTCACTGAATATTTGTACATCCTATCATAAAACAATTCCAGTAGCAAAATAATCTAAAATTGGGTTAGATGCAATCAGCTCAATTAATAGTATTGTAGATATTCTTTCAGTATTGCTTAGTTGCACCAGCAATAAGCAGACCAATGCTGAGCTTTTTAAAAGCATCGGCATCAATTGTGAACCCCAAAGGTAAGAGAAACTGCTACTTTATTTCTCTTTCTCTCTTGGCTTACAATCCTTTTTTCTTCCTTTTGCACACATTGTGAGACACTTTCTTTCTATCAAAATAGAGCTGTTATATTCCAAAGCCTTGCACTTATTAAAAAAAGAAGAAGAAAACCTAGTATATGGAGTACTAAGCCACTCTCCAGACACTTTTAAGTTCAAAGACTAAACATTGTATTTTACCATGCTCTTAGGCAGTTTGCTTTTTGAAAAAAAGTGATAAAAATCACTGGGGAGACTGCAGTCATCCAAATGTATTCTAAAATCCTCCAAATGCATTTGCTGGAGCGTTACAGAAGAAAATACCCACTAGCATTTATAAATGGCTAACTCTCTCACATGGCTGACCTAAGTTAAAAACTATGGGTGGTGTATGGGGGGAGTAATCCACTTTTAAAGCTGAAGAACACATCAAAGAACAAAAGCAGATTGTGAATATCTTAGGCTGACTCCAAAAGCAACTTCTGTGGAATCAACCAAATTGGGTTTCAAACAAATATATTTTAAGATTTGAGTGAGCTAATCAGGACATTCTATTTCTATCTACTGCTGTTACTAACTATGTTTGATTAGCCACAATTTTGCATGTCCATTGTTAGCTATCCATAGTCAAGGGTTTCTCATATCCATGTAGCATCATATAAGACCAGGGATCGGTCATCTGTCCTGGCATAAAAAAAATAATGTTGAGGGTGCAACACTGTTGCATCCTACTAGATGCAAAGAGAATAAAGAAATGTGGGCCTTTATTTTCAGTAGCAGCACGAGGACTTTTCCTCTCCAGACTTTCAAAAAGACAGTTGGCAGGCAAGAGAATGTGCCCTGCTCAGATGTTCAGGTTAATAATTTAATAAATGCTACCTGAAAAGAGCAAAAGAAGACGACCCCTGATTCTCATTTACAGACAGTACTGATCTACTTGGTCCACAGAAAACGGAGGAAGTAGAAGATCATCTACAAAATTAGAAGTGTGAAAAAGGCCCGTTTGTCATCTTACCACATTCTTGATACAGCTTGTCTCTTTTGTGGGCAGTGACCGGTTAGCAGTATTACGTGTAAGTTAGAGAATGCTTGAAGCCAGCTTTGGGAGAAGAAATATACTGCATGGAAGAAGCATGCTAAGGCAGTGCAGAGGAATACAAAGGTCAAGAAATAAGTAAAGCGTCCAGATAATAGTCTCTCTCTTCCTTCCATTTTGTGTAAATGTGTTTTTCTTTTTTATAAATTTTAATTATGTATTTATTTGTTTTAATTTGATGTAAACTGCCCAGAGTCCCCCATTGGGGGGAGATGGGCAGGGATAAGTCTACTAAATAAATAAATGAAAAATAAATAAATAGTAGCAGTGCAGAAGGGCTTTAGGCATTAGATCCTGGGGCTGTCTCAGAAAAGATGGTTCAGTCACCTGGACACTTCAGATCTTTGTATTGTTCTTGTACTTTTAGCAACCTCGTTTCTCAGTTGTGTGAATGTCTGGTTTGAAGGGTGGGGGGAAGCAAAAACATTTTCCTCAACCAAAACATGATGGGGAAAAAATTGCACAGGGCAGAAAAATATCCACATTACTCTGATGAGTTTTTTCTCAGATGCTGATTACTGTATATGGGTAATTTTTAGCAAGGTATTTTTTCCCCATATGTGCTGGGACAATCCTATCTTTTGCGCTACCATGTTATTTGCAGTGAAATGGGATTACAAAATGAACAAATGGTTTAGCTGAACTTTCTTCAATTTCTGAAAGAAAGGGCTAAGAAAAGCTTGACCTGTAAACCCTACTGCCCCCCAAAAAACAATTCCCAAAGCAGAAAGTGATGTTTCAAAGGGCTTCTGGTCACATATCAACAAGCTACACATGATATCATACTCTGATTTGAAGTCAACACCAATGAGAATCCATAAGAAGAATGTCAAAAAGTTAATAGCTGCTATATTTTGCACACTAAACTTGGAAACTTTGCTTCCATTATACCCAGTCTTTATTCCTGGAGGAAAATGGGTGAGTCAGACCATGTTACAATAGGCATATTTCAGCTGTGTTAAGGTACAAATAATTCACCATTTTCTTTTGAAGACAATGGACATTCTATTCTGATCTGAACAGCATGAAGGGGCTTGATTAAATCCCATTAAGATGAGCTAATGGCAAAACTATAAATGATGGAATATCTTGGTAAGTAACATTTCAATATTTCCAGGCTTATGTATTTGCTGTCTTGAATTTTTTTTGGGGGGGCGGGGGGACTGAATGAGGTACATTAAAGACAATAGATTTCTCATTTTTCCATGTTACTTTTGTTTCTGAAGATTTTACATAGGTTAAAATATGTGATTTGAAGATGGATCTACAACCTAGTTGTGCCAAAATATTAGGCCAAAATGCTTAGAGTCAAGAGTCAAAAAAAGGTGATCTACATCTGTACCTTTGGTGAAGTTCAGACATCTGTCTTTCATGAAGTTTTCTCCCTGCTGTTCCAACTTTAATTAACTCCAGAGCTTTGCTTTGAATTAATGAGAGCTTCCAGAGACTTTTATGATATGGTGTGCGGATCAGCTGTTTGCTGGAAAAATATTCAAAATTTACACTAGTCATGCCTAAAATAGACTGCTGCATCACTTTTATCTTTGATCTGTGTTCAGATCAAATCCTTGCAAGATGGAGTTGATACTCATTAGTGATAAATATGGTTCTATCCCAGTTCCCACTTTCGCTCTGGAGGGAGGTCATGCTTCTCCTAAATGAGCAGGTCTATGATAAGAGGTCTTCCTGGACTCACTACTCTTGATACCACAGCTATTGGAGACCATGGCCAGGAGAATCAGCTGGTGCACCAATTGTAGGCCTTTCTGAAGCAAAAGGCTCTGACGACAGTGACTCAGGCCCTCATCACCTCATGTTTAGATTACAGACCCCATTCAATATGGGGCTGTTTTTGGGGGCAACATGAAAGCTTCAAGTGGCATCAAGAGTGGCAAACTGTCTGCTAATCAGGTGTAGCATATAATATTCAGCTCCTTAATGCCAATGCTGCAGTTGCTGTGTGGGCTACCTATCTGCTTCTGGATCTAATTCATAGTAGTGGTTTTACCTTAAAAGACCTTCTTGGCCCAGGTCCCAGGTTTTTATAAGAGTACCTCTGCCAGGTAAATCCAGCCATGCATTCTTGTAAGGAAGGTAGGCTGAGGTGAAGAAATTGGTGCCCCAATACACCTTCCCAGGAGCTGCCCTACCACTTTGGAAGATTTTCCTGGGGCATAGAACGCCCATCACTTTTAGGAAGGTTCTAAAGACTGTCTCTTCTGCAAAGCCTTTGAGTGTCAAATAGTGCCAACAGTGCCTACAGCATGAACACTGTCGCAAGGTAGCATTCACCCAATTGTGTACATAGGGACTTCTGTGAAAGCCTTTATGCATGCACCTGAACATGCAAAGAGCTCTGCTGTCAACATTTATTAGTATGTGGAGGTTCATGGGAAAGGGTGACATTATATGTGTGACATCAGCATGATGCCATCCCAACGAAGACTAAAATCACCAAGATATTAAGGTTAAAAACTTAAATCCATTATCCAGACAGCATGCTTCCATTTAGTTGAGTGAATATTTACCTGTGGCTAAACAGGCTAAGGAATATCCAAAAGGATGCAAAAGTTTTGCTGAACTCAAAAGAAGAATATACAGATATAGAATTAATTTACTGAGAAGCATGTAGGATATCCTGAATTCATCTCTCCTTGGGGAAAAAAGAAATACAGTATCTGCTGGCAGGGTCCTTTAAAAGAAATACAGTATCTGCTGGCAGGGTTGGAAAATCTGAAGACTGCAGGCAACGTGTGTTTCTCTTCACCCTCCTTCCTGCTTTCTTTCCATCCTATTTCACAGGCTCAAAATTGGGTGGCAACATTGTTAAGCTTTGGAACAGAAACATCTGGCAGTTAGGCTTAGCTGAGAGGCCCCTTCCTGATGTCACAGCATCAGCAGCATGATCCCTGAGGGCCTTGGAAGGGTTGTTTTTATGGTTACAGCCATAACAAGGTTGCCCATCCCTGCTTCAAAGGGAAGCTACATCACCTTTGTACACTGGATTGAAGCACAGTGATGCAATAGCAATTGTAACCTGCTCTGAGCGAAGGAGTGTAACCTGAATGGGGGGGGGGGGGGTGTAAAAAAGATATCATCATGTGATCAAAGTCCCATCCCTTTTGTATGTACGTCACAGGCAGTGCATGTACAAAAGGAATAGGTTTCAATAGCATGGTCACAGCCACCTTCTTGACCTTTTGACCCCTTGTCCCTGTGGATGCCCAGCTCAAAGTCTTGATCAAGCTGCATTAAAACTGAAGTAACAAATAAGTCAATGCTCATCTGCTATTAAAAAGCTGCATCTCAGGCTTTGAAGGCAAAGAGACAGACAGAGTTGGTAAGGGCAGCAGAGAGAAGGGCTTCTAAATCATTTTAGCAACCAGGCTGGTCAACTTAGCTATGTATACAAAACAGAGACAAAATTAAAGTTCTGATTTAATCCCAACAGTAGAAATATTACTAAGATTAATAATATTTCTGGGAATACTTCGGGATTTTTCACCAGCACTGCAATCTTCAAAGGGGCTTTCACCAAACAAAGTGCACCTGTGAAGTGTAGCATTACCTTAGAACTATTTAGTGGAGCAGCTACACTGCTTTGATGAGCATCAGTGTCTTCTGCATAGAAAGCCATTGTTGAGAGGTGCATCTGCCAAGTGAGGCTGATTGGTCATACTTTGATGAAGATTCAAGGTGGAGTGTACACCTCCAAAAGATACTTCACCATGTTGATGCAGTGCAATGTGCTTCCAAGAGAAAGGGCGCCTGGTGAGGCACCTTGAGAAGCACTTTTGCTTCTTGAGAAGCATCTCACTCAATTCTTCAGTTAAGTTCTGGTTCCTCCATCTTCTCAGTATTTCTAATTCACTTTCTGCTCCTCAATCAATATACATTTATCTATCATAGCTTTAGAATTTCCAATAATAAGAATTGCCCATAATAAAATAGTTATTCCTTCATATGAGTACACATTCTATATACAAACATCTCACTCAAATTGGGTTCATACATTGCCCTATGTCATATTGAGGTTTGTTGAATTTGGTTTAATACACTGCATGTACCATCCTACTCTGGTCTGTAATCCATAGTTGCATGACAAAGGCTAATGTGATTGGTAATTCCAGGAGTTGCAGTCCTAAAACATCTCGATGACATTTGAAGTGGGAAGGCTGATCTTGAACTAGTCACTGTTTTTCAGAATCAATGCTAAAATTATTTATATATTGTGATGCTAGATTTCTTAACAACTGGATTTTTCTGGATCTTAGGCAAGTTAATTAAAAATACAAAAAGGAAAAACAATGATAAAAAGGACATCATAAAACTATCATCATAAAATAAATAGTGGATTACAGGAAGTAAATCCTGATCATCTGATCCTAACAGGTACAGGGATGACTGAAGGGAAATACTGTTAACCATGAAAGCATTAAGTACAGGTAGTCCCTTGGTTAAGAACACCTGGTTTACAAACAACCCATAGTAAAGAACAGAGCCTATTGTAGCAAAATCTGAGTTAAATACACAATGATTTGAGTTAAAATACACAATGGTTTGAGTTAATTACACAATACTCCTTATACAGTATTATACAATAATACTGTTCCGGCTTATGTACAAATTTGACTTAAGGACAGACCTTGGGAATGGAACTTGTTCTTAAACTGGGGACTACCTGTATTGTTAGAAAAGAAGAAAGTGAACATGATTGTCTTTGTAAGAAGTGTGGAAACTTTTTTAATATTTTTTTCCTCACCTTCATTTCTCCTTTGTGACTAGTTAGCTGGAGACAGGCTAAAGATATTAAGACAGATGTGTCTGAAGATCCCTTATGTCAAAAAGGAAGCTGTCTGTGGTGGCATAGAAGTAGAGGTGATATTGATTATGGCAAATGCCACCCCTTGGAGTTAAATATCCAATTCCAAATGGTGGGGGGGAAATCTGATAGTAAGCTTTCTAGAGTGACAGGATAAATGAGGTCTCAGAAAGATATAGAAAATACATAACTCTAAAACTCATTATAGTCAGCAGCAACCCTCTCAGAAGCACATAAAATTCCAGAGAAATAATGGCTTACAAAAAGTAAATAAATAAATAAATACAAATAATACATACATGTATATAACCCCCCCCCCCGATATTTACCAGCTAATTCATTTCTTTAAAAGGAGAAAAAGTCTTAATATGCTGTTATTGTCCAGAATAGAAACAGATTATGAAAGCAACTTGTTTACTTCAGATCATTTAAAGCTCTATATGCAAACCAAAGTAGGCTTTTCTCCAAACAGCCACTGTAGTACTTGCCTATCTTACAGAAGAATGCCGGAAAAACTACACACACACACATTGACACATCTTGTATATCTTTAACATGCACTCTTCTCCTTCCCTCTTCAAACTCTCTTTTAAATTTTATTTCTGCCAAAAATTGGTTTCACATAGGTTTTGGAGGTCATGAACTTCTTGTTGTTTTGAGAGCATAGAGATATAACCAGTAAACTGTATGAAGCCTGTGAATCAGTAACTGTCAAGGAGCTCCACATTTATTGAACATAAGTAACTAATTGCATGAGCATTAGAGGTTAATTGCACAGAAGAAATCGCTTTGAACTTCAGGGCTCCTGTAGCACAGGAAGGTCCACAGATCCAAGTAGGGTTCCTGCAGGTGCAATTTATTTCTGAAACTGGTGTGTTCAAGGAGCTAACTAAAATCAGCCCCATTGGATTAATATCATTAATGAGGTATGAAAACATTTGCCTGATATTCCAAGCCCTGTGGCTGCATAATCTCCTCCTTTCAATGCCGGCTTTTTCAAGCCTATGCCAATGAAAGTGCTTTGAGGAAGGAAGCACCATTTGGTGAAGAGAAATAATGCTGATGACTATTTACATGATTCCTCTTTAGAGATAGGCAAATCACAAATATTATGTCACATTATTAGAAATGAAAATAAATTAGACAGCTTAACGTAAAATCAGATCTCAAAATATAACATGAGGGAATACGTTAGTTTCTAAATGTGCTTCATCCTTTGCCAGTTGGCACCAAGGCTTTTAACGGGTCCCCAAAGATTTTAAATTCAGTTTAAGTGCTTCCATATTTTACATCCTCATACAGCGCTTGCATTCCTTCATAGTTGGAAGCTCTATTATCGTGAAACACTGTTCCTGTTATACTCAGCAACTGTTTAATTTTATAATGAGGATGATTTCAGGCTATTATATTTTGCTGGGCTTGTTTGTTTTGTTCAAATGGAAATCCATACCAAATCATCAGACAATGCTTGGTCCTGAAGATCTGTTAGCATTGAAAAAGAGTTCTCCAAAGTTGAGAATGAAGCTTGAGTGATTGAATAATTATTATTGGTGTATGTGTCAATAATTGTTTATTGAACGTCAGTCAAGCTCTTGTTGCTATTATTATTCCTTATGCCTATAGCCTTATTCAAAGAGCACGTAATGTACTGTACCTTCCTAACTGAATGCCTGCCTCTTGTACCAAGAAAAATTCTGCCTCTGAGTCTGAAGCAATATACTGCCATCCTGTCTCTTAGCCATTTCCTCTGTGACTTTTTCCATCTCCTTTCAAGCAGCTACACTGATGCCATCACTATATACTGCTTCCTAAGATCTCAGTGTAACAGTAGCCTCTCCCCAAAAACATAAATTTAACCACTAGTAGTGTGAGAACTTTGTCCCATCTCATCTCACCTTCCAGGGGTTTTCATTAAATAGAAATAATACTTAAAATAGCATTATCTGCCAAGTATTAAGTGTCTTCTAGATTTTAAGGGAAGATGTTTCCATGGATGTATAGGGCAACATGAGTTTCATTTCTTCTTGTTTATTCTTGCGCATGCCCTATGGTCTCCTCTAGGGCCCTGCTCTGGCAGAACAACGTTATGGTGCAGCTCTTCTCAGTCATTCCCTATTGGAATGACCTCCCTCTTTGTCCTTATTCTATTGTCTCTGAGACTTTTTCTGAGGTGCTCCTATTACACAGTCTATTGTATGATTATTCAGAAAATGTATATAGGTGCCCAACTTAAGCAAATAATTCTAAGTGGCTAACACAAATACAAAAAACAATAGAAAAACAGAACAGAAAAATACAATTAAAATTATAAAATGAGGCATCTCCAAAGTGACTCACAGCCCCCTAAACTCACATATTGGGCTCCCCTGGCAAAGTGGCCCTAATGCCTAAGGGAAAAGCCAGGTTTTCATGTCCTCCTGGAAAGCTAGCAAGGTCAGGCTATTCAGATCTTGGGGTGGGGGGTGGGGAAGCTGTTCCATCAGATAGGCACATCTCCAGGATCCCACAGGATAGCACCATTTCACAAAACAGACTCATGATCACCCTATTGGATCTGGTGGGACCAGAAGAAAATAGGGGAGACCAGCAGTCCTGTGTTGTGTAGGGCTTTAAGATGATAACCAGCACCTTGATGTGTACTTGGAAGCCTACTTGGAACCAGTGCAGCTGGCACAAGAGTGGTGTCACATAGGCAAACCTAGGTGCACCCAGTACTGTGTATGCCACTGCATTCTGGACCAGCTGAAGTTTCCAAATGCTTTTTCAAGAGCAACCTGATATAGAGTGTGTTGCAGTAATTTAAGCAGGAAGTAATTAAGGAGTGAGTGACTGTGAACATAGTCTCCCAATCCAGAAATCAACACAACTGGTACACAAGATGGACCTGTGCAAAGGATTTTCTACTAACAGCTGCTATCTGTTCCTCAAGCAGGGGTCTTGGGTCAGGAAAGTCCCCCACATTGCACACTAGCTCTGTTGTGGGAGTGCTACTTTATGTAAAATTACTGATGGAAAACCTCCAGAAGCAGGAGGCCCCCAAACCCAGAACCACTTAGTCTTCCTAGGGTTGAGTTGCAGCCTGTTCATCCCATCCAGACCCCATCACTTCCAGGCTCTGGGTAAGAACCAAGTGATTGTATGACCTGGGGCAGAGATGTATAACTGATTCAGCATACTGGTGATACTTCACCCTGTGCCTATGGATGACTTCATCCAGAAGCTTTCTGTAAATATGTAACAGGAGTGGAGAGAGAGTCAAGCCCTGAGGCACCCCATAGATCAGGGGTCTAGGGCTATACCTCTTCCCTCCTAACAATACCAGCTGGAACTGGCCTAAAAGGAAGAAGGAAAACCACTTCAGAACTGTGCCTCTATTCCCAACCCCCTAAGTTAATGCAGAAGGATTAAGAGATATAAATGGCACCCCATCCTGAGCCCTCCAGAAGTCATTCACATGTGCAGTCAATGCTGTTTTGGTATTATAAATGGGCCTGAAATCCAAGCAAATAAATCTAGATAATCTGCTTCCTCTAGAACCTTTTGAAGCTGTAGCCAACCACCCTCTCAATCACCTTCCTTAAAAAGGAAAGGCTGGAGAACAAATGTTGTCCAGAACTATTAGATCCAAAGATGGCTTCTTGAGGAGAGGACAAACCACTGACTCTTTCAAAGCAGATGGAACTACCCCCTCCCTTGGAGAAGAATTCACTACAGTTTGGATCCTACCATATATCACTTCCTGAGAGTCCTTCACCAGCCAGGAGGGACATGGATCTAAAGCACAGGTGGCAGAACTTAGAGCCCCAAGGATCCTGTCTACTTCCTCAGAACCAACCAGATGAAACTCTTCCCATATAATTGAATTGTGCTTAGTTCCTGCTATTTAGTGGCCGTGTTAATTAATTGTTTTAATTTAGTGCTTTTGAAGTATCTATAGATACTTTTAGCTCTTTAGCTTGTTTCATATTTTACATGTTTTACATGTTGGCTTTAATAACGTTTTTATAGTTGATAGGTGTCATTTTGGAAAAGCCCATTTTGAAAAGCAGCATCTGCAATTCATTAATTAATAAATAAATAACCAGTGAGGATGCATATGGACACTGCTTTTCCTCGGGTGCTTGAATTAAGAGGAAAAGAGGGTCCCTGAGCCCTTAACTAGTGATTAGTATAGTAAGAATAATTTGGCAACTATTGTGGACAGTCAGTGGGAGGCATTATTAAAACATTCTTTACTTTGGTATTCATGATTCAAACATCTACATTTTCTCAAGATACTTCAGTGGGCATCTGGCATGCTGATTCAGCTTTTTCACTCAGCCATCACCTGAGTGCCTCCTTAATTGCTGCCACAATACATTATCTGGTAAGGTGAGGCACGAGGATCAGCAGTTGTTTTGGAATGCCAGGAACAGTGGATTGTAGTATATCCCTGGGAGAACAGATGTTTTCTGCAAGTGCTTCCTATCTTCTGCCCTGGCTTGATGCTACCTGTTGCTGGGAGACTCAGCACCTGGTAATGTGAACACCTTCTGTTATTCTGTATCCCTGTCATCTCTATCCTGTTGCAAGGGCAGGATTGTATAATTTATTTCCTGATAATTACTCCAATGTCATTGTGTAGTTCTCTCTTTAATTTTGCACAACTATGAGCTTTTTGGGAGGCAGGAAATGTATTCTGTAACTGTAATCTAATGATTTTGAGACTTAATTAAATACTGTACATTTGCCAAGGAACTAAAGATAACATCACACAACTGTTATTGAAACGAAAATAGAAACTTGGGTACTTAGGAAAATAGAAACTTTTCTGAGAGAAGCAGTTGTATAAATGTTGTTCTTTCTATCTTCTTGTCAACTCAGCCCAAAGGATAATAAAAGTGACTTTGCTCATTTGACTAATCTGGAGCCACTGTGAATAAGCCTCATCTTCAAAACTCAGTATGGTTCTCCACTAAGTATATGCTCTTCTCATGGAAAGAAAAACTATAGATTTGAAGTGTGTGTGCAGAGTAAAAAAAAAACATCAATGCATTCTTTTGGGGGGAAGGGGGGAAGAACAAGGAAGAAAAGAAAAGGAGGGTGGAAGAGCTAACAAATATAAATGATTATCCTACCTTTTCCCTGGACAGCTCAAGGTATCTTATTTTACTTCTATAACAATAATCCTATGAAGTAGGTTCAGCTGAAAGATGGCCTAAATCATCCAACAAGTGCCACGGTTAAGTGAGGATATGAATTTGAGTCTCCCCTAGGCATACCACATCTGGGTTGACAGTGACTAGATGGCTGCAAATAGATTCTTGGCTGCCATTTAGAAGTTATCCAGATTTTCCAGTCCAGGTATAGAATGCCTAGTCTCCCTAGGTCCAGCTGACCACTAGTCTTACATAAAGAGTTTGGAGCAATATGGATGAAAATGATATTAATATCAAGAATGGAAAAAAGGAAAGAAATAATTGAAGTCTTGACCATGTTCAGTGGCCTAAAATCAAGAGTGCATGTGCATTGCAGTTATTACACATTAGCTGGTTGTTAAAATGTCAACTACCTTCAAAGAATCCTTTATAAACACTCTTGACAGAATGTAGAGTTTGCAGAAGGCAATAGCAATATTTTAAAATCTCTAAATGAATTTGTTGTGTGAATCCACATTATGTACAGAGCTTTTGGTCATCCATCTTGTCAATTAACAGTTTGCACACAGCCAAAATCACGGAACGGAAGATAAAGAAAGACAAGAACAAATCTTCTACGTTTATTTCCTTTATAAAACACACTTCTGTTCTAATGCTCGAAAACTACAGATTGCGAAAAAGAATTCTATAAAACAAAATATATTTGCCAGTCTTTGGCTGTGTTTACACAATATTAAACCATAAATATAAACCACTAACCAACCACACTGGTTCTTGTAATAGTCAAGTAACATGATACATGGCACACACAACATGCTAAGACATTGCACTGCTTATGTGCTAGCCACTGTGTGGTTTGTTAGCCATGGTTTATGGTTTAGCATTGTACAAGCACCCCATTCATATTACATTCACAATTAATACTTTGTGAATGGGCTGTAAACTGTAAGCCTCTTGAGTGCCTAGAATACAACAATACAAAAGACAAAGGTACCGCACCTATTTATGTTTCAGATACAGGTTGTCACTGGCAAACTTCTAACATGAGACAATTAGAAACAGAATAAGTAGGGTTCATGCCCTGCAAGAAGCCATAATGTGGCTTGGCTGGTTTTGCAAAATGTCAGAAACCAAACTAGTTTATGGCAAGGGTTGGGAACTGTAGATAGAATCTCCTTTATTTTTCCCCTCCCCGCAGCCTCTGTAGAACTGAAAAAGGTACATTGGGGATTAAGAAATTAAGGAAAACAGTGCATTAAGCCTTGCGGAGGCTTGATATACACTATTTCCTTCATTTATTGTTTATTTCTTTTTTTAAAAGATGGAAAATTATGACTTCTCTGTTTTATTGCTGAATTTCTGTGTTTTGCAGTCACTGGTTCAATCAGGGAGGAACACTTAGCTAGAGTTCAGCCAAACAACGCAGGAAGTTTTTGAAAAGATACTACATTGTTGTCATGTTTTTTCAGTTTATTGATTGTGGATATTTCGGAGTATTTTTGAATAGCACTCTGATTTTAAAAGCATTCTGAATTTCAGCTGTAACAGCATATCACAATATGCACAGTACACTCCTACACACAAGCTCTCTTCTCTGCTCAGCTCCTGAGCTACAGCTGCCATAGCAGGTCCTTTCAGCAAAATGCTAGCTTGATTTAGGGAAAAAAAATTAACCACAGTTTTCCTGATTCTCCATTCTCTTTGGTAGGGTCCACCAGATGTCTAAAGAGCAAGGCTGCTTGAATTATTTGTTTTGGGGTTCCCCCATTTGTGTGGATGAGGGTATTTTGGTTACTCAAGTGGGGTGGAAATAGTAGTAATATGGAAGTGCCCTTAGTATTAGGAGAGTCCCTTTAGCCTGAGAAGTACTAATTTTGTTTAAAACATGTTGTGGCCTCCTCATCCCCTCCCCCCCTTTTTCCCCACAAGAAAAAGAATGCAATCCTTTGTTAACTATAAAGGATTAAATACATTAATAATATATGCATTATTATATTCTTCTCCTGAATATATGGGACCATATCAAATTATTTATGAGGAAATATGCTTATAGTCTTTCTATATGAAATAGTTATTTTTAGCTAGCTTAGTCATATAGTCATATTCACTTCCATCTGCTGAGTGTGTATGTTGTTAAAAAAGCCATGGTTTTTTTAACTGTGGTTTATTGGACAAACTATAAGCTAGATTTGTACAACGTGCTAAGTTATATACTACGTCTTATCATCACAACTGGTTTCACACTACCATAACTGTCATTATGTTTTTCAGCAAAAATCTGTGCAGAAGAACTTATATGAACATCTTAGCTTACAGCTTTGTTTACACTGCTGTCACAAGGGAATATCAAAAGGAGAATGAAATGATAGAAGCCATGCTGGGTAGTGTGACTAAATAATAAGCCTTGCTTTTATTCTTTTGTCAAATACAGATCTTTTTCTTTAGCATGTGTCTTGGCACCCATTCTGAAGTCACAAAATACTGCATGTGGTTTGGAGAAATTGCTATGCTAAGGATATAACAAATCCAACAGGATCAAGTGATAATGGCTATCTGAGCAAAATGGCAATTTGAAGGTCAGCCCGTATGAATAAAGATAAAAATTGGGGGTCTCTCTTGTTAGCTGTTGTTTTTTTACTGCCCAAAGATGAATAGGGAAATACAAAATGTAAGTCCTGTGCTTGCCATCTGTAATTAAGTCATAAGTTTCAGTTGAGCTATCATAGTACTTTTATTTCGAGGGCATAGCTACAGCAAAATTAAAGCTATTTCAAGTGAATGTTTTAAATTATCTTATTTATATGTTATATTTATACTCCCCCCCCCCTTCATTTAGGAGCTCAAGGTAGCATACACAGCACTTCTTCCTCCAATTTATTTACACAAAAACCTTGCAGAGTAGGGATGGGTTGGGATGAGGAACAATAACTGACCCAGTTATTCAGTACTCTAGCCACTATATTGCAACAGTTTCATGAAATCTGAGGGTATATCTTCCTTGAACACCTGCATGTCTACTTTTACACATGCTGCCCAGACAAGGGAGGGTAATTTCCATTGGCTTGCAGATTGCATCAGGCATTCTGAAGCACATCATGGGCCACACTCAAAAGTGGATGAGAACAAATCCAGAGGCTTTTGGGTGTGGGGAGGAGTCAGGATCTGTAAAGGATAAAATTACCCTTTACATCTGTGAAAAACTTAGGTAATCCAGTCTATCCCCCCCCCCCACACACACACACACTTCTAAATGCAAAAAGGAAAGGCCAATGCATTGGCACTACCCATTCTGAAACACAGGTTTTGTACGTCTCTGCCCTGCCGTAATGTAGTTTGGTTGGCCTGAGTGTAGCAAATAGTGTTAATTCTGTTACTGCAGTTTAGAAAGCTTGGATTATGGCTTAGTGTGTTGTGTGGATCCAACCAATTGCAGTTTATTTAACGTATCAGACTTAAGGAAGCTATGACTAAGCACGATGTGTGAGATTGTCTTTGTTGCTGATAAAGGCGTGATGGAAAGAATCACAATTTAAAATGCCAAAAGATAACAAAGCAATGAAAAATTTACAACAGACCAAAACATAAATGCTGATGATTTCTCTTTTACAAAGATTATGGGCTATGTAGGACATTGACCAAACCAGCTGGTGTTCCTGGAATTGAAGTCCATGACATCTGGAGGGCTCCAGATTAGGAAAGGTTCTCATGAACCATAGAATCATGATGCCTTTCCCCAGAGTGGAGCCATTGGGATACCTGCTGGCCACAGGATACAAAGTCTGGAAGCTCCCATAGACTGCTAGATAGCTGATTCATGGGCTGAGTAAAGTGAAGTAGGAGAGCAGTTCACCTGAAACTGCATGGAGCTAGGTTTTGAAAAAAGCCACCTCTCGCCACTTTATTATGTAGCTCTCCCGGGCCTCTGATCAGCTGCTTGGGCAGACTTGTTTTGAATGCTAAACAGCTTTTCAGCACTGGAGGGCTACATGGTTAAGTAGACAGTGGAAATGGAAAGACTTTTCAAGTTAGCTGCTGGTTGGAGTTCAGTTAAAGGAACTGTCAGTTTCACTGACAGGTAGTTGTTGTATTGCTTAAAAAACTATCATCTATTTAGAACATATGTGCTAACTACTATGGATTTGTGTTTGGGAGAGAGAAAAAAATGGGAGGGAAGAAGGGAACCCATAAATCTATAGGAATTGGAATGTCATCGATGACTGTCAGGAGGAGAAACTGGTAAGCAGCTGAACTCCATTCCTCCTGAATATCTGTTGGGTGAAGAAAGATGCAAATCTCAGGACAACCTGCTTTGGTACATTCAGAAAGACAAAATAAAAATTTAAAAATATCCATTTCAACATTCTCAGTAAGCATGCTCAAAGTCCCAGTGTATCTTGAATATATAGCTACAGTCCCACAATGCTGTGAATCTTGTACATTTTGTTATCTGTTGTTGATATGGGGGAGGGGGTGGGAAGAAACAAAACCAGAGGAATTAGTTAATAGCTTGACATATCTCACCAGGGTCATTTTCAGATGTTGCTGGTCTACAATTCTATGAACTCTAGGGGATGAGATTGCAGCCCAATAATCTGGAAGACCAGAGTTTAGCACCTAGCAGGAATTCACTTGTGGGGTCTACTCTAATTTTAATAGTCCATCAACTGGAACCATGTATAACATAGTGGCTCAGAAGGAAAATAGAACTGTAAATCAAGCTGCCTCTGAGTAGTGATACTTATTTTCAGCACCAGAACTGGAGCTTGAACACTAATCCTTTCAGACACACAAATCTCTTCCTTTGTCCTTTCTCCCAAGGAACTTTGATTTAGGCCTTTCTTTTTGCTATTGTTGAACCGCTGGGAGTCTGAAATCTTTGCTGATTTATGCCAAATTAGGAGGCAATCTACTATCAAATTCTGATCTCCCTTCCACTATCTCTTGCTGTAATATATTTTCATACCCAACAGTACTGTTTTTCTTCTTTGGCCCTGTTTCATCCACATCCCCCTAGATGTGGAAAAGAATGTAGACTAGGGTAAAACATGAAAGTGGCCATATACATTCAGACTTGCAGCATGAAGTTGATCTGAATTAGACTAGTTTTTCCTATTCCTGGAATCTGGAGTTATTTCAGTTATATCACTGCAAATCTCTTACACTAAACAAACAAAACCCAAAACCCACTCTTACACTGATGATCTAGAAAGGGTTTAACATCTCCATCAACCTTAAAAAATAGCAAGTGCTTGTTTATTCAAAACTCAATTTTTATTTTTTATTTTTTTGTCTTCTGAAAGTCAGCTCTTTTAAAATAAATACTCCTTTCCAATAACAGTTGTTCCCTGTCATACATGGAGAAATAACAAGAACTGTAGCATATAGACAGCAAACCTGTTCTTAAACATCCTAGGGGCACTCATCAGGAAAGCACCATGAACCTAGGTGTACAGACAGGGTTGTCCGGCCCTTTAACTCATTTATTATGGCATAAGCCCCTTTGTTGGGGTCATGAAGAGTCGGACACAACTTAACGACTGAACAACAACAACAAAGCCCCTTTGTAGGCTTCCAAATTAGTGAACTGCAATTCTCAACATCCCTGTTAGCTATACTAGCTGGGTGTACTGTAAATTGTAATTCAGCAAAATTAAAGGACCACAGATTATAGGTGGTCCTCATTTAACAACCATTTGTTCAGTGAGCATTCAAACTTATGACAGTGCTGAATGACTGGTACTTATGACCAGTCCTCGTACACACATCAGTCACAGCATCCCCGCGATCACATGATCACCATTTGCGATCTTTGCCAGCTTCCAACAACCAAAGTCAATAGGGAAGCCAGCAGGAGGTTGCAAATGGCAACCATGTGATGTCCCTGCTTAATAACTGTGGTAATTTGCTTAATGATGGCAACTGGAAGTGCCAGAATTTCAATCGCTAAGCAGTGTGGCCATCTGACATCACACTTTACAACTGTGTCACTTAGCAATGGAAATTCCAGTCCTAATTACTGTTGTTAAGTGTGGACTACCTGTATTCTCAACCCCAACTGTGAGACAGGAAACATATACTCTTAGTTTTGAACAAGGCTTTGTGCACCCTAACCCTCTTAAACATTCTAAGGAACATTCTTTCTTATTGTTCTTTCTTGTCTTAAGCCTGCTGGAATTAGCAGACAATGATAGATGGATATATATATATATATATAGAGAGAGAGAGAGAGAGAGAGAAAGAGAGAGAGAGAAGGAACGGGAAGGAAGGAAGGAAGGAAGGAAGGAAGGAAGGAAGGAAGGAAGGAAGGAAGGAAGGAAGGAAGGAGAAAAGAAAAGAAAAGAAAAGAAAAGAAAAGAAAAGAAAAAAGAAAAGAAAAGAAAAGAAAAGAAAAGAAAAGAAAAGAAAAGAAAAGAAAAGAAAAGAACAGGATTTGAAACACTTCAGAAATAATTTGGAAGATACTCTTTGGAGTGTGCAGATGCATGAACATCATACCAGTCTACAGCTGTTTAAAGCATCCATGTTCCTGCAGCTGCTACATGGCTGTGCAGAAAGATAATATGTTTGTTCTCCATGCACTCTGAATTACATTTTTGGAATCAGATCCCAAGCTAGCTAGATCTCACCCTTGTATTTCTTCCTTGACTTGCTGCTCCCCAAATGAGTTAGACTCCAACTCCTACAATTTCCAGCCAGCGTTACCTTTGGCAATGCTAGCTAGGAATTTAGGAACTGAAGTCCAAAATATCAGGTGGACACCAGATCACAGGAGGCTTCATTAAATATATGGAGTTTGGTAACACATTTTATGAACAGAAGCAAGGCAAATTAACGAATCATTTTTCAGACTAGGAGAACTAGTTATCCTTGGCCAGGATATACTTTCACTGTGCATTGCTGAAGCCAAGGCCTCATTAGAATCTATTTAACTTTGGTGAAGCAGAGCTATTGTGACAAATGGTTGTGGCAGAAGTTTCTCACAGAGCCAAGCCAAATATAGAAAACAAAAGATAGGATGTGACAAAGTTTATTGCCCAACTTGTTTGCTTTCTGAATTTTACCCTAGTGTAACCAACCTTCTGGCATAACAGGGAGAAGCCATGTGTTGATTAGTTGAAAATAATCACAAGGCAATAAAGTTGGCTGGAAAAGAGAGAAAATGTGTCTTTCTTTTCTACTTAGTAGATGTAATTATAATTTCACACAATGTTTGCATATGTGAGGCTGCAGTGCCTGCTGGATCTTATTTATGTGCATGGGGATACAAGAGCCATTTAGTCCCATTAATTTCAAAGATGATTCTCAAAGGAGACTTTTTTTAAAAGGTCATACAAATTATGAAACATTTTCAAAAGCACTAACAAAACTGAAGCGTGAAGATTCAAATGAAACTTCCATTTTGAATGTAGGGGACTAGCAGAAGGGAAATACCACTTGTGACAGAGAACTGTAATTTAGCATAATTGTTGGCTGCCAGGTAAGCTCTGGAGAGAGAAAGAGAAGGAAAAAAACTTGCTCTTGCAGTTATTTTCATAAACCATGCTGTGAAGGTCTTGGAAGAACCACAGAACATAATGTGAAAGTCAAAACAATCATTTAGCTATCTAGAATATTTAATGTAGTTGATGAATGCCAGAATGTTGCCTTCTGCTACATAGGTTGCTTACACTCAGGCACTCTGTGACATGGCAGAGCCATCAGATATCGATTACTCTAAGATATTTAGACCCTTCCTCACACATTAACAGCATAACCGAGAATAAAATAACAAATCAATATGTGTAGTTCAGTACCATACATCAAAGTATATGTACGTCATACTGCTCAAGAATTTATGTGAACCAGGAACATTTTGGAGGTGGTTAATATATATATAATTTCTTCCTACTCTTTATTGGGTATTCTTTATGGAAATTAGAGAAGTTGTAGAACTAGGCCTTGATAGAGAACCTGCTCAAATACAAAAGAATTACTGAAGAGGCTGCTTGATAGGGCACTTTCAAAGTTCATTTTGGAGACAGAAAAGAAGGATTAAAAAAAAAAAAAAGCTGATTGCTAAAGGACACTGAAAACTGAACTGAAAGTTATGAAACCTTACCAAACACACAGGCAAAGATCATTTTAGGCCATGGGCAAAATTTGAGTGCTTTGGGTGTAAGAGCACTCAAATTTTCTTTGTCTCCATGTTTATAGAGACAAAGTTATATTATGCTGCTTTATAAGGGAAGAGAAGAAAGGGAATGTAAGGGGAGGCTAAATACATACATTCAGTAGGCACTTTTCATTCTGATGATGTAAAAAGAAACCTGAGGATTTTTTAAGGACCTTAGGAATACATGGGGCCTATCATTCAGATGGATGACTGGAAATATACAACTCTTCCCTTTCAGGCTACAGAAAAATTAACTTCTGAGATATGGCAGGATGCAATGAAGGCATGGAAAACATCCCCAATGAGAAAGAGGTCAGATGCACTATACAGACATCTTTTTTCAGACTGTGGACAACTTTGTCGTTTGACATTTTTGAAATACAATGAAGTGTAACCTCTAAAATGAGACAGAGACCCCTTGCATATGACTGACGGCTTCAGCTTCTTCACCACAACTGTTTCCATTTTTTTCCTCCTTGCAGTGGCCAGTTCTCCAACCAGCTAACAAACAGTGCCAAAACCAGGATGTGGACATTGCCTTGCCTCCTTCATTCTTGATGCAATAGCCTCAGGGATGGATAAAGAAGACATTAAAAAAAAAGCTTAAGCAGGAAAGAAAAAGGGGCAAAGAGGAAGAATAGAATGAGCCAAGTAAGAAAGAGGGATGAGGCAAGGGGTTCTGATGATGGGACCCATTTCTCACTGTGGCTCCAAGGAAACACGTTGAAACTAACGTCCCAGCATTGCCTCTGGAGCAAAAATGGAATTACTTAACTTGTCAAGTTAATCCAAAGCAGCCAAAAGATCTATGGCATTGTGGGGACATGCAAGGTGGTGCTGATCTGAGATCAATACTTCCCTTGAATGTAGAAGAGGCCAGAGACTGTCTTTCTAGTAACGGAGAAATTAAATTGTTGACATCTGAGGAGGAATATAGTGAAGATGGCAGAAGCTTCTCCAAATGAGGCATCTTGTAATGCCAGTTTTGCATATCTATATTGGTCAGTCAAAGCCTTTTTGCCATACTATGTCAATCTTGTCCTTTTTGTTTTTTGCCCCAGCAGATTTACCCTGATGTTATTCCAAGTGTTCTTCTCTGGCTCTGTGATGAGCCAATCAAAGCATGGCAACATAGAGCACCTCCTCCCAGTTTATATTCCAGAAAAAGAATGGAAATGGAAGAGGAGGGATTTCAGGGATGCAAGTGGAAGGATGGGTCTGAAAGAGGCTCAAATTCCCAGCTAGAAAAACTAATATCTATCAGAAAGTTAGGAATATATTTAGTGCTATAGTAGACAAGTATTGACTGGCTATAGATTTCCTGTAGAATTAAGTGAAGCCATTTATGAAGCATTTTAAATTATATCATAAAAGTAAATTTGTTTCTTTGTTTATACTTATAGGACTGTGTTGTCTATATCTTTCCCACATTCCAGAGGCATAATGAAGTAAAGGAAAAACAGAAAATATTTTCTGAATCCAAAAAGGCTTTAGTGGCCTCAGCAAAACAAGTAGATCCTGTAGAAGTTTCCAGAGTTTATGGGACTTTTTCTTAATTTCGAAGAACAGAAGATAATAAGAATATTCTCAGCCGGGGGGGGGGGGGTATGCAACCAGCCCTGATCTTTGCTGTAGTGCAGGCAGATACATAGCATGACACAAAGAGCACAGTGTTTCCCCAGCAAGCTCTGCCTCTTCTGCATTGATCCAGAATTGCCAAAACTCACTTTAATCTATTATTAGGGGAAAAGAGACAAAGAATCAGAAAGAGCATCCCCTCATGGGGGTCTCTGCTTCTTACTCTCTACCATTCTGCAGCCGTATTTGCATGACTAAGGGTGTGAAAGATTATTCCCTCCTGTGTTACCAAGATCACTTCATGTGCAAGCCCTTCAGAAACATTTTTACCTAACAAAATGCTCTTCTCTCTCCTTCCAGCGCTGGGGTTGCTATTGCCAACGATTCACTTCTGATGCTGCTTCCCCTCTTTCTAAAGAATTGGACTAGCTCTCAGTAATGGCTGAGTGAGGATATGTCCAAATTGCCACTGCTTCATTCCCCAATCCCTGAAAAGCAGTTTGAGGCCAAGCCACAACCCCCTCAAAATGTTGAGCCAAATGCTGTGGTAGTTGAATCTCAAGTGACAGGGGTTGAGGTGGGGAGTAAAAAGGAGTCAGGACTTGGGTTAAGGAAAGACCAACTGGAGCACCACTATCCACAAGTTCTATGCAAATGACGGGTTTCCAATTTAAAAAAAAAAGGGTCTCTCCCACAGCTTTAGATATACAGGTAATTCTTGTTTAGCAACTGCCTCATTTAGCAACTGTTTGCAGATACAATGGTGATGAAAGAGTGACATTACAACCAGTCGTCACATTTACGACCTTCTCAGGTCTGTCAAGCAAAGGAAAGCTGAAGTAAGATCATAAGTACAGACAAAGTTTCATTAAGCAACTGCTTCGCTTAACAACCAAGTTGCTGGTCCCAAGCGTGGTTGCTAAATGAGGACTACCTGTACTGAAAATGAGACAGTAATAAATCAACTGAATTCCAAGAGAAAGCTGATGTCATGAGATCAGCCAGGTTGAAGATGATTCTGGCACCAAAACGCTACATAGAAGTACTTTCAAAATTCAGGGCACAGAAACTATTGGATACACATCCCCATCCACCGAATTATGTCTTTCATGGTATCGAATGAAAGAGGGATCACCTGTTGCACTACTTTCCATCTCTATTCTGCCACTGTTGTGTACATAAAAGGGTTAAGGCTGCAATAACCAAATTTCAGTAAATTCTTGACTGCTGCTCATGAATTTCTCTCTCCCAGCTTTTCTCTGCCTTTTATCCTGTTTTTGACAGTTGAATGTTTTTTGATGTTTAATGAATAAAGCTGCTTTTTTTGCTAGCTGTACTGAGTGGCATTTGTGCTTGCTCTTATCTAGATATAGGGATTGACTGGGAGTGTGTTGGGTGCAAACTAAAATGGAAATTACCCACAGTAATTTTCCAACAAAAGGATTATGGGCCCAGAAGGGAGTCAGAAGTAAATGGTGAGGACCCCAAACCACCCTAATACAAAACATATCCAGATATATTTCCAGGTGCTTGAACAAGCATATAGATGAGCCATTCTCAAAAGCCCACACGTGGATACTCATTAGGATTTAAAACTTCCTAACTGAAGAACATTTGTATGCCTTCAAAACTAGCATAACATTTTTGAAAATAGCAGTGACATCAGGATTGGAACATCTCACACTTGAAAGTGGGGAAGAATACAGCATCTGGAGCATGAAAATTGAGGTGCTATTTGAAAAGCTCAGATGTTTTGGAGATGCCATGTCCAGAAGAAGCCCAAGCCAGGACATCTTGGATAAAAAAGGATTATTGAACTCTGACATAATTCTGAGGTTGAACTCAACCAACTACATTGATTAAAAAGTGTGCTTTGGGAAATGAGACCTGGAACAAGCTAAACCAGTTATATGCATGCTCAAGAGTAAGCAACAATAATTTAATGTTCTGTGGAGTCCTTGGGGTTCTCTGAGCTTGGTTGTTTTCTTGCAGACATTTTGTTACCCAGCTATGTAACATCTTCAGTGCTAGAATGGAATGGGGTTTGCTCTCTGTTTATAGTATATAACAGAGGAAAGATTGAAGAATTAACATAGAGCCCCCCTAAGTAATAACTAATCTACTGAAACAAAGTAAAAGTGGAAAGTGGGAATATAAAGGAAAGAGACAATTCTGCTTATACAATACAATTCTAACAAGGTAGGGAAAGCATGCAGAGTTCAGCTTCTGGAGTTCTTTCCATCAACTTTACCAGGAGTAACAATATGTTTGTGTGGATATGTACGCAGGGAAGCAGCTGGTGGACTGTATACACTCTGTTCTGGATCATGTGACTGGGAGGGAGGGAGGAAGGGCTTAGAATGGAGCAGTTACTAAGATTTTGAGCAGATGCCTGTCTGCATCTCCCATAGGGATGCATGGGGATTTTTTGGGAGGGATTTCCTTCTTTGCTGTTCCTAACCACATTGGGCCCCTTTTGGAACTCAAACTTTCTTTTGCTAACTTCTCCACCCACCACCACCAAATCTGGTTTTGATCTGTTCAGTATTCAGAAAATTATTTTGCTGAGACAGACAGTCCTAATCCCATTTATATAACCTCCGTCCAATATTCCAGAAGGTTGGAAAGAATGAAAAGGCATATAGTTGGAAAGAGCCATCTGAATAAAAGGATATGTAATGCTCACATCCTTGCCACAAGGCAATGCAATTAGGAAGCCATTTCCTGTAATTCAAAAATAGACCCATTAGTCAAGTGGCTGCTCTTCCTTCCACTGGTTTTTTTGGCCTAGCTTTTTTTTATAGAGAGAGTTTGCAGCTGTACGGAGCACCAAATTACTCACAAAGCTTCATAGAAACTGAGATTCATTTTTGGTTATTTCAGAAGGAATCCCAATTTATCTGAGGGAGCCACAGAAGCTCTCCAAAGCAGTGTAATTCAACCTGAATCTAGTACAGAACTTAATATAATGTATTGAGTGAAGTTTGTTCCTCCAAAGATGAATAGGTTATGAGAAAATGGGAAAGATCAGTCTTTTGTAACCCATGGTATACCAAAGTTAGCATTTAATGGTTTGTTGTGGCTTTTAACATCTAGAGTTAATTGTTCATAATATGCCAGCTGCTGAATTTTAATTAAATCCAGAGCATAGGCTATCATTAAGTAACAAGATCTCCTTGCTGTCTGTTCATTTAAATTTTCTTCTCATTGGCTTAAAAATGTCAAGGAAATATTCAAGTTAAAGAATTATTCAGCTTAGAGTACAAGCCTAGGTAAGTTTGCTGCACAAACAGATATGGATCTTCCTTGTCATTTATAAAACCTGCTGCTCAATATATATTTTTGAGCAGATCTGTATAAAAACTTTCCTATTTTTTTCCCCTCAATATATATTTTTACTTTATTTTAGAAGACAGCAAAAGGGATGAATTTGCTATGTCAGCTGCAGGCTGGAGTGACTTAGGGGATCTGCAAGAATGGTGTTTCTGCTGGCAGAGCTCATCTCTGAGAAGAGATTGCTCCAATTTAAACAATTGTCAATACTGTAATTGAGGGTAGTATCTCAGCAGGCAGCTATCCTTGCCTAGGTTTAGAAGCTAAGCAGGACCAGGTCTGGTTATTACTTAGGTGGGAGACCACCAGGGAATACCATGACTGCAGGCTAGATTGGAAAGGGGGAAAAACTCTGTAAAAAGGAAATAGCAAATTGCTTCTACATTGGTATCAAGAAAGCTGCATAGATATGCCCATATAATCAGCACAATTCAAACTTGACATGAAAGCATCCTTACCTTTGTCTTTTCACAAAACAAAATAACTACCTACCTACCTACCTACCTACCTACCATCCATCCATCCATCCATCCATCCATCCATCCATCCATCCATCCAACTGTTGCATTTTTACAAGCTTTAGTGGTATAATCACATGTTTTGGAATTTCACTGTGTACAAAATTATTTCTCTTATGTGATGAAATGTCCCTCACTATAAGAAGACTGGCATCTTTTTTGCTCCATTCTGATCACAGGCAGGGTGTTCTGAACATGGGTTATGAAATGATGCCAACTGTTCCTTTTGTAACTATGTAACAATAAAATAAGACTATCATAGTTTCAGTCATTTATAATAGGATACAACATCTCTAAACCAGAATTTTGAATATTAAGGAGAAATATCTCATATATATAAAATCCCCCTCTCACCCCTATGGGTGGTATGTGTCTTTCTCAATCTTGGGTCCTCTACCAGAGACCTGGGAGTTTGAGGGTTCTGCACAGTACCTTAGCTGTTCCTAGCATTGCATGCTTCTGGACATAGAGCTCTGATGTTGTTCCTGGTATCTGTTGGAGCCACTCTCCCAGCTTAGGAGTCACAACCCCGAGTGCTCCTTCCACCACTGGGACCACTTTGCCCTTTACTTTCCACATCCTCTCTAATGCCTCCTTCAGGCCCTGGTGCTTCTCCAGCTTCTCATACTCCTTTCTGATGTTGCTGTCACTTGGCACTGCTACATCTATCACCACCGCTGACTTCTGGTTGTTGTCTTCTACCACAATGTCTGGTTGATTGGCCAGGGCCTGCCTGTCCATCTGGATCTGGAAGTCTCACAGAATCTTAGCCCTGTTATTCTCCACTACCTTCTGTGGAATCTCCCATCTGGACTTGAGAGGGTCTAGTCCATTCACTATGTGGATTTTCCTGTACACAGTGCCAGCTACTTGGTTGTGCCATTCAGTGTGTGCTGTTCCTGCCTGCATATTAACCCTGCCACTATGTGTTGGACTGTCTCTGAGGCCTCTTTGCAGAACCTGCACCTTGGGTCCTGTCTAGTGTGGTAGACCCCTGCTTCTATGGATCTGGTGCTTAGTGCCTGTTCTTGTGCTGCTGTGATCAGTGCCTCAGTGATGTCTTTTAGTCCAGCCCTTTCCAGAGAGATAGAGATAGAGATAGAGATAGAGATAGAGATAGAGATAGAGATAGAGATAGAGATAGAGATAGAGATAGAGATAGAGATAGAGATAGCGTGAGCATGCTAGGCTTTGAGTCAGTGTTGACTCCTGCTGACTGCCTGGAGTAGTTCCTGCAGTTTTCTTGGCAAGGTTTTTTGGAAGTAGTTTGCCCTTGCCTCCTTTCTAGGACTAAGTGAGAGTGACTGGCTTTGTATCTAAGGTGGGACTAGAATTCACAGTCTCCCGGTTTCTAGCCTGATGTCCTAACCATTACACCAAATTGTCACCAAAATATATTTATTACATAAAGCTTCTTTATCCCACTTTTAAAAGCATTCAATCGCATAAGAAATTGAGGTTTTATGTACAAATCAGTCTTTACAAATCTTTGATATAGAATTCCATACACATTGCCAGAAGTAGCATCAAGTGAATTTGCAGCATCTGAACAAGTATGAAAGAGTTGATGATTTAGTAATAAATACTCTTTAGTGTTTCATAACGTTAATACAGTGAGTTGAATCTGAGGAAAACTTACTTATTTGGTTCATTCGTTAGATTTCTATACTGCCTTTCTTTAGTATAAGAGCTCAAAAAAGGTGTATATCGACTTCCTTCTTTCTGTTTTTCCCCACAACAGCAATTCTATAAGGTAGATTGGGCTAAGAGATAACAACAGGCCTAAAGACAAAAAAAAAAAAAAGTAATCAACATCTTCTGATTTTGAATTGAGATGCTGTATTATTTTGTTTCTATACCCGCAGCTTCTGCCAACTCAGCAGATCGAAAACGTACGTGAGTAGATAAATGAGCACTCTCACTCCGGTGGGAGGAAAATGCTGGCAGTGGCTCCACAGAGAGACGGGACAGTTGCCGGCGTCCGAAAAAGGGGCGCGAAGCAACGGAAATCCCGCCTCCTGTGCTGCCAGCTGGGCTGACGCTCTAGGAATTAGGCTCTGGCAAAGTCTAATTCCGAAACTAGAAAGATGCAATTGCCTTGAAAACCGCTAGGGGGCGGTCACTGCAGGGTCAGCAATGACTGTTAAGCAGATAAAAAAATATATATATATTTGCTTTTGTCAAACATCTCTTCCCTACATCTTAATAATTCTATTTTTTTTTCTAGTCCTGTTAAGATTTTTTCTCACCAGATTAGCACTAGCATCTTGCACAGATACTCATTGAGAGCTCTGCGACCTATGCAGATCTCTACAGGCTTGCCATCTGGCCTTGATGTGCTTCCATCCTTCATAGCTCTCATGACAGTTCCATTTTTTTAAAATGATGGTTAGTAAAGCTTTCAAGATGAAGTGGATCCTATTAAACCCAAAGCATAAAAAGAAGCAAATCTGAACTATCACCTTCCCGTGGTAAATGCAGAATGAAAAAAAAAAAAGTGAATTTATGGAATTGTTCATTATCAAGATGGTCAGCATACAAGTTGAATGAATGAATGAATGAATGAATAAATGAATGAATAAATAAATAAATAAATGGATTTTATCTCTCAACAAATGAAGGTCAACCAGGGTTTGTTTTGTCTGCTAATTCTAGCAGCCCTAGGAAGACTCTTAGATATATATACCTAAGTATATAACTTTTTAGGAAGAGCCTTCCTAGGAAGACTCTTAGATATATATACCTAAAGTATTATAACTTTTTAGAGCTTATGGCTGCACCTTAGGACTGTGATCCAGTGATGATTCCATTGCTTGAACCCTAAATGGCTTTAAAGAGACACCTGGATTTTGATAGTGATTAGTGCTATAGTATTTCCTCTTAATAACCTGGATGAAGACTTCCTGCAAGCACCTGGTTGGCTACTATAGGGAACAAGGTGCTCTTTGTATCATTTCAACCATCAGGCTCTTCTTTGATTCTTACAGCTCTGAACTCCATAGGAGATCAAACCTAAATAACATTATCCCCAGAATGCAATATACTAATATTACTTGCTGATGTTCACTGATGAGCACTGTTTGGGTAGCTTTTTGCCTCAAACTATTTATTTTATTTATTTATTTATTAAATTTGTATGCCACCTATCTCCCCCAGTAGGTGACTCTAGCACAAACTAGCACAAAAGCAAAATAACACAAATCTGAAAGTGATCTCAAAGTGTTCAGGACAGTAATCAATGTCCGGACTTATTATAACTTCTTAAGCTCTACAAGCAATATATATGGGGGGAGAGGGTATAAGAGAATTTAGTGTTAAAGTAAACCAGAATAATTAAAAAAAAAACTACAGCTGCCAAAGGAATCAAAATAAACGTGCAAACTCTAGGATATTTATAGGTTACTATGCATAACAGCAGTAACATTTAGCTTTGTTATTTTTCAACTTTCTGTTAAAGCTGGGGTATGGGAAGAGTTAGAGCTTTTTCACTACTCTTCCAAGATACCTTTATTGTAACAGGGATTTTTTCCCAGGCTATCTATTGTTTCTGAAGTATGCAGTTTTCTGCACTTTCAATTTAACACCCCACTATTCATTTATCACTGTAGGGCATCATGGACAGCTGCAGACTAAGATTCCACTGGATATTGGCAGCTTCTTCTCAAAGAAATTTAATATTGCCTGGGGCCAACACTATAGTCTAATGCTGCCTAATGAACACATGCACTAGAACATGGGTGCTTGTTCTTTGCTTTGTTGTAGTCAATCTCTGCAGTAATGCCATGCAAATTCTGTTTGACACCCTAAGGGTCTTTTTTTCCCATTTTTAAAAATTCCTTCTAGCTTTCAAACCAGGACCACAAGCTCTCATCACTCTCTTTTCTTTTATACTGATTTCCTGCTGGGAAGCACAAATCAACCACATAAGGGCATAATTGTTACTGGTATGACCTGGATTAAAAAAATTGACTTAATTTATAAGAGTGTACACGTCTGAGAACCTGAGTCCACTGACACACCTTTGGCTCTGCTTAAATAATCATTAGATCTGTTTGTATTCTGTTCTCACACACTACAACCTCTACACAGCTCATGTTAGAGTAAATTCACAGAATTGAAATACAAGACCTTTACAGCCCAAGGTATTCCAGGATGATCAGTTGGACAATATCAGGTGATATGGAAGATGGCCAAGAGTTAAAAAATCTATGCAGTCATAAAAATGACTTTTTCTCTCATGGTTCATCTGCTAGTACACCTAGCTTGACCCTACTTTGGATTCTTTGTATAAGGCACATATAGTAAAAGTCTTTTTCAAGTTGTGCAAGTATTGATGATTTCACTGATATGACCAATATTATAATGGGGTGGGGGGGAGATAATCAGGAAGTGGATTACCATTATTATATTTTTTAACTTCCTATTCTTATTTATGTATTTATTTATTAAACCACTCAACTCCTTAACAACAAATAATGATAATAACCTCATTATTTTAAAAAAATAGAAGTAAAACACCACAGATATCCAGAGAAGAAAAACTGTCTGTCATAAAAGCAGTCTATGCACAGGACCCATCATTCAATCTAGCCTTGGGGGAAGAGCCCAGTTCTTTTAAACATGATCAGGATGGAGGCCAGTTGAATCTAAGGGGTGTTGTTGTTCCAGAGGGCAGATACTGCAGTAGAGAAGGCAGTCTTCAAAAGATACTGCTTGATGGATGGATCATTCCAACTCTGCCCAATCATACAAGATGTAAGAAGCCTTGGAAGATGGTCCCTTACATAACCAGGGCCAATGCCAAGAAGGGCTTTATAGGTAATAACCAGTACCTTGAATTGCACCTGGAAGCCTCCTGGTAGCCAGTGCAGTTCAGAAAGCAAGGGTATGATATGGGCATAATGTGGCATCTCTTATGGCTCATGCCATTGCATGCTGGATCAATTGCAGCTTCTAAGTAGTTTCCAAGAAAAGCCACATGTGGAGTGCATTACAACAGTTCACATGTGAGGTGACCAAAATGTGAGTGACTGTCTGAAGGGTCCCCTGCCTAAATAAGGGCACAATTGACACATCAGATGGACTTGTGCAAAGGCCTTCTGAGCCACATGTCACCTGCTCTTCAAATAGAGCTGTGACTCCAAGAAGACCCCCAAATTGCATACCAGTTCCAGAGGGGGAAGTGTCACCCCATTCAGGACTAACGGTAAAATGTCCCTGTTCCCAGGAGGTCCAAAGACCCACAGCCCCTTGGTACCTTTTTAGGGTTGAACTTGAGCTATTCCTCCCCATCCAGGCCCCCACAGACCCCAGACACTTGGACGAGACCTTGACAGCAGGATTAAGAGCTCAGATGGACTTGCTTTAAGACTTTGAAGTTAATTGAAAGAATCCTTTCTGTGACTTCTGGGGAAAATGGCCAAATGAAGACAGCTCCATGAAAAAGAGGAGCCAATATTTGCAGACTTTTTCAAGGAGCCGGTTAGCAAATAGGCTCCTTTGATCCTCTCTGGATAAAAGAGAGAGATGCAAGATTGCCCAAGCTGTTTCTTCTTATGGTTGTTCCTCTTCCTCAAGGAGACAGCAAGACAGCAATCTCTGGTGAGTGGAGAAACCTGGAGATGAGGAATTTGCCGTATTTGCTCTAGCCACAAATGGAGCCTTTGAAAGAACACTAAGCTTGTGTACTTCTCTTGCTAACTACCTTCAGAAATTGCTTATTAATGGCTTTAATAAAGTTACACACCTTCAAAGGGACAAGGCTGAAAACACCCAGTGAGTGAGTAAATTTCAAACCTTAATACAAGAAAATGATTTATTTTTTATAACTTTTAAGAATTTACAATAAACAGCAAAAAGCAAGGCAAGATTTTGGCTACAGAAAGTTTTAAAAAGACTGAGGGCTCAGAAAATGTTGGTTGAACTTTGAATATTAAGACTTTGAAATTATCTTTAAAGAATAAGTGCATGCTTGTGGGAAATAAATGATCATGACATTTAGAGATATCTTTGAGTAACTCCACCAAGGATTGCATCAAGACTTTGAATCAATTATGGCAGCTATGTTGTGTCTTTTTGGGAACAGTCTGTCTTTAGAACAAAACATTATAGAAAATGATATACAACAAATCCCATTTGAAAATAACATGAGTGAAACTTTGGATAAGAACCTGCCATCAGATGCAAAGAGAAAACTGTATGAGGTTTTAAAAATTAAGAAGGATATAAAAAGACAATCCCAGAGTGTAATGGGAATAATTATTTTTCATTGAATTTATAAAAGATACTGCTTAAAGAATGGAAGAAATTCGTACTAAGGATCAACAACTATTGGAATGGATTACAGAGAAAATTGTTCTGTATAAAAAAAAAAAGAATATAAAATTGGCTTATTTGACCAGGGTTAAAATGGGGCATGTTGTTACTCTGGGTGGTTCTTTTTGGACATTCTGATATTTCACTGGAAATATGTGGTATACTGGTTTTGCTTGTTGGTGTTTAAATTCTTTACTTTATAGCTATTTTCTGTATCCTTGTTTAGTACCTAAATTCTTAGTATTTAATTGTTTAGTACCTAAATGCTTAGTATTTAATTGTTTAGTACCTAAATGCTTAGTATTTAATTGTGTGATTTTTATTTATTTATTTATTTATTTATTAGGAGAAATTAGCCTTTTTTGTTACGTTAACTTTTATTTTTATTTTTTTATTTTTTGTATTAGGATGCTGGGATTACTTTATATTTGTGAATAGCTTAGAGCTGAGATATGGTATGTTTATTTGAATGGGGAAGGTTGTTATCTGGGGTGGTTATCTTTAGAATGGTTGGCATTTGGAATGGGTCGTGTATTGGAGCTTGTCTGCTGTTTTTTGAAAGGAGAAATGGTATCTTTTTGTTATGTTAAACTTTAGGTTTGGTTTCCTTATATTTTTTTATGCCTTTTAAATGGGGTTTTGCTTACAGTTAAGAGTCAAGGTGTGGAAGGCTGAGCTTTATATTTGGATAATTGGGTAAGGAGACTATGTTATTTATTTGATATGTTTATTACTAAGAAATGGGTTATGGGATGAAGAGTTTTATATTTCTTAAGAGGGGTGAAATTATGAAATTGTTTATTACTTGTGATGGGGGAAATTGCTTTCTTAAAAGGGGATTTTTTTCTTTTCTTTTTTTTTCTTTTCTTCTTTTACTTTGTATTATCTTTTATTGTTCTTTTAAAAATCTTAATAAAATTATTGAAAAAAAAGAAAGAAAGAATCCTTCCCATGGGAAAATATCTATGTTTATATTTGGGAACAACTGATAAGAGGACTTTGAAGGTTGGACACTAGAGGGCCCTAGAAGGAAATAAATGCATCAATGGCTACTTTAAGGGAGATCTGTGATTAATGGGCTCAAGAAGTAATTGTAAAATTATCTGCTATTACAGAAAAATTAGAAGATGATACTGAAGAGGAACAAGCTCCATTTAATAAAACTGAAATTGATTTGAATGTGGATTTAAAAATGATAGCCTATAAGAAAGAGATGGAAATAATGGATTTACAAATGAAACTGGATGATGACTTAATAATTTTAAAAAAAACATACAAATACTAAACCAGAAGAGTGATGTGGATAATCTCTCTATGCTGGATTTACAAAAGGGACTTGTTGAAGTTGTCAAATATTTCATGAGAAGAGACAGTGAGAATATGAACAATGACACATGGATAACTTTTTAATACTGGAATAACAAAAAGGTCTTGATGAAGATGCAAAGGATTTTGAGAGAAGAGATAAAGAGAGCATGAGAAAGCAGATTGTTAGAACTTTGTCTGAGGGAACTAAAAATTGTTGAGAGAAAGAAGAAATAATACAAAATCGGTTTATTTGATCAAGGTTAAAATAAAAGCATTGCTATATCTGGTAATGTTTAATGGTTTTTGTTGATTAGGACTGGATGATGTTGCATTAAAGATTTTATTTGGAGAGGAAATGGGGGGGGGTATGTTTAAATAGAAAGGAGATATAAATATAAAAGGAAGGATTCAAATTGGGTTTTGTAGATATAGTTTGTAATAGTTACGTTGCTATTTCTGATAACCCTTCATAGACTTTTGCCGATTAAGATGGAAAGATGAGGTTTTAGAGATTGGTTTATAGAGAATGAGGTGAGGTATGGGATGAAGAGATGGCTGGTTTTACTTTAGAGATGGTGATATGTTGTTAATGTTGGCTATACTTGCTGAGGATGAAGGGGGAGGTTTCTTCTCTTTTTTCCCCTTCCCTTCCCTTCCCTTCCCTTCCCTTCCCTTCCCTTCCCTTCCCTTCCCTTCCCTTCCCTTCCCTTCCCTTTTTTTCTTCTTTTTCTGCACTTCTTACACACACACACACACACACATATAATACTATGTAGATTGTACTAATTTTATCTGTACAATATATTCTTCAATAAAACTATTTAAAAAAAATTACAAATACAAAGATAAGAAAACTAATACAAACTAAGAAAAATATAAAAAGTAAAAAGAATTTTTTAAAGTCCTTAAACTCACATAAAACTTCTTTCATCAAGGATAGAAGGTGAAATGAAACTTGCCATTCTGAAGGTTCTAATTATCCCAAAAGCTGTAAATAAACAATTTCCAAAAGTGATTAAGAAAGGAAGTATGCGAATCCAGTGTCTTTTTGAATGCTCTAAACTGTAGCTTAAGCAGAGATAGCTAAGGAACTGTTTCCAACTTGGTCCTTTGGGTCTTCCAGAGGTGCACCCATTGCCACTGTCACTAAATCCATCTACCTGGCATAGATGGCATTACTGTTTACTAATCACTCATTAATTATTAAAATTATGTATCTGTACTCCATTTCTAAGTTTTCTGCAGGTAATCTTGCAACCTAACCTTTAAAGGTCATCCCTAATTAACAACATTACTGAAAGATGCTCTTCCACATCAAATGATTGAAAAGACTTCTCAGAAAAACAGTACTTTCATCCACAACTCTGTTCCAGGAAGTGGATTGCTCATACTCTGTAAAGCACATGCAGGCATTCTACAGGTTGCATGTAGTCCTTGCGCACAGCCTGCTGCATGTGTCCAAGTCAAACCTAATTGTTCAAGTGGGCTCAGATGAGAACAAGCAAGACACAAATGACAGGTCTTAAAACCATCCTTCCCATGTGAATTGAATTCTCTTCCACCTGACAAATGACTCTTGTCCATGTTAGAGGAATGAGATTGCAGTGAAGATGACATGAAGGGAAATCAATTCCACTTGTCTTCTTCCTCATTTAAATAGCATTCCTTCTCCCAGTTCTACTTGCCAGCAGTTTCCATTTAGGCAGGATGAAGGGTGGAAAGCAGAAAAAGAAATCTTAACCTTTCCTATCCCTGCTTGCTGGAATACAAGAAGAAGAACGCACATGTGGGCAAGGCCATTGAGGGGAAGGGTAGAAAGCATTAAGCCTGTCTCTCCAGTTCAAATGCCACTGATAAACTTTCATTTTAAAGGACCTCATTTAAACGGACTTGGGGTTCAACAACCAGACTTGCAAAGTGGGACTTTGATGACAGCAGCTGAGAAGAGGCAGAAGCGGGAAGGAAAAGGTGCTGGGAAGAGAGAAGGTGGGTGGGCCAGTAGGCTTTACTGTCCTGGGATATTGCAGCAGAGGCAGCAGAGGGGAAAGAGGATGCTGGGTAGATCAAGAGTGGGCAGGATGGTGGCTATGCCTCGGTGCAAGTTGCTTTGCCCTATTTGCTAGCTTTGTCCTATGCAGTGGTGGCATTAGTAAGGTTAAGGTAAGGCCTTGCTTTGGATATGCCATCTCTTCATTCATTATTTGGAACTGCTGTCATCTGGATCTGTCAGCACTTGAACAGAAAGCCACCAGGTCTTTAGGCTACGTTACAAAACAAAACAAAAACAAAATAATCGAAAAAGAAACATTCTGGAAGAAGGGAATAGCAAACAATTTCTGTATTGCTCACAAGAAAATTATATCGATGTGTCTATGCATCACTCAGATTTTAACTCAATGTATTATAGTGCATTAATAATATTGTTGCTTAAAATGTTCAGATTGTCTCATTCTCTCTCCCCCCCCCCCCCCACTCTAGGGAGGTAATGGGTTCATTTGCTTTCATGTGGCAGCATTTTAAATTTTTTATTAAGGCATGAGGGTTCAAAAGCTTGAGTCTGGGCCTCTCTGAATGGTGTCCATGCATGTCTGTCTCTGTGTATGGAGGAAGGGTGTATTTAAAGAGCTGGTAGAAGTTTAAGCTAGTGTTTGAGAGTGGGGCTAAAGCAATGTCTGCAAATATATGGAGATGAAAGAGATTAAAAGACTGTGGGGTCAAGAAGGAAGATCAACTCTGACATGTCCACTGCCAGTCCAGGATTTCTCAATCAACATTATTTTTCTTCTCTGACCTCTAGCATGAACTTTTAACTTAAATCATGGACCTTTTGCAAAGAAGAAAGAGACAACTGAATTCTCTTCAGCCTTACAAATCTAGAGGGAAAAGAAACTTAAAATTTGGGAATTTATTCTTATTTGCATCTGGGGAAAGGCTTAGATAAGCTTATGTTTGTAGCTGTCATAAGAACCACTAATCAAATCAATAGAACTAAGCTGAACAGCACTAAAGTACTCATATGAGTGAGTATTTGGATGAAGCCCTAATTAATACTTGTGTTGCATACCTACGTAAGCACCCATCAATTCACTTAGACTGTGCTCTTCTCAAGTGGCCATTAAAAATGGGGACATTGCTGCTGGAGAAGGAAAATTCTTTCAAAATCCTTTTTCTTTGACATCGTACTAATAGCACAGCAGTGTTTCTTCTATTACTAGCTTACAGCATGTCATAAAGAGAGGTGCATTAAGGATATTAATTACCAATTGGAGCTTAAACTCAAATTATATTTATTATTAAGGGGGGAAAATAACTACCAAAGAGTGCTGTAACATAAAACATTGGAAGTGAGAGACAGAATCAGTCACTATTCAGGAGTGAGGCAGATGATTGAAGGAAAAGAAGAATTAAAGTTTAAAAGTTATGGCTGCATTTATGACATTTGGATTATTCCTTCTGAAACATGGATTAAGAGATCTGGGGGAAAAAAGTGTTCAAGAAAATTGGGTCCAATGGTCAAAAGTTGTAGGCCATGTTTAAGGGCAAGAAGAATAAAATATTAGGATTTTCAAGGGAAATACTAATAAACCATAATTAAGGTTCTAAAACTATACATGATTTAGAAAAAATAGGTACATGATTTATTTTTAGGACTATGCCTAAGAATTGGAACAATCCCAAATAAAATATAAAGTAATAAGATGAAAGCAAAGGTCTTCCAAATATTCAAAAAGGAAATGTGGTCTTGAAGTTTTAAAACAGTTTGGCATTTTGGAGAGATACAGAAGTATGAACAACAGATCTCTAAAATATTATTCTCTGTAAAAGGAAAACATGAAACTGAAAAGAATGATATTTTCTGTCTCATTCTGCATCTCATTTGTGTGGTCAACCAGGGCTGTTTTTTAAAATTCCAATTATAATGCTATAGTACAGTATATATTATTATATTTTGTGACTATAGGCCATTCCATAAATGGTTGTTGTCCTTTCTGGTCACATTATACTTGCTCATTTCAACAGCTGATGTGTCTTTTATTCTAGTTTTGTGTTGGTTTATTTGAAATGAGAACAAAACTGGTCTGCAACACACCAGGAGGCCCTTCAGATAGTTACTCACACCCTGGTTACTACAAGACTGGATAAATGCAATGCACTCTACATGGGGCTACTCTTGAAGACCCTCTGGAAGGTACTGTACATCTGATACAAAATTATTTATTACTGTTGGTTGCATAGTCAGCCAGATGTTTAGACTGGATTTTGCATTTTTATTCACCTATTGAATCCTTCCCAAGGACCTAGGATAGGCAGGTGTTGTTTGATGATGTTACAGATATCATCACAGGATGTAAGCTGTTCCATGTAAAGCTGCCTTTTGCAATTGACTGACGGAGATTTTGTCAATGCTGATCGTGTTCAAGTGGTACCTCAGATGTTTTGGGATTGCATCCAAGGTGCCTATTAATATTGGTACTATCTTTGGTTTCTTTTGCCACAGTTGTTCTATTTTTATTTGCAGGTCTTTGTATGTTGTGATTTTCTCCAGTATTTTCTCTTCTCTTCTGCTGTCTCCAGCTATTATAATGTCCACTATCCAGACTTTTTTGTCTTTCTTCTTGACAGTTATTAAGTCTGGGGTGTTGTGTGGCAGGTGTTTGTCTGTTTGAATTCTGAAGTCCCAGAGCACTTGAACTTCTTCATTTTCTATCACTTTGTCTGTTTTGTGGTCTCACCAGTTCTTGTTTACAGGCAAATGATAATTCTTGCAGATATTCCAATGCACCATTGTTGCTATTTTTGTCATGACGTTGTTTGTAGTTAGTCTGTGTGATCTTCTTGCAGCAGCTAACTAGGTGGTCCACTGTTACTTCAGCTTCTTTGCAGAGGAAGCATTTGCTGTCTGTTGCTGTCTTCTCATTTCTGGCTTTGTATGAATTTCCTGTTAAGGCTTGGTCTTGTGCAGGCAGAATTAGCCCCTGTGTCTCTTTTTCAACTTTTCTGCTCTTAGCCATTGCCAGGTCTTGTTGCTATCTGCTTTGCCTGCTAGTGTGTGTGTGTGTGTCTGTGTGTCTGTGTGTGTCTGTATGTGTGTGTACTGGCCATGTAATACTTTGTCTTGCCATGTCTCTTTTCTATTCTTCATTTGGTCTTTCTTGTAGGCCAGTTTGGTTTCTTCAGTATTCAGTAAGCCTTCATGATGCACTAGCTTCAGTGCATCTTCCTCATTGTCCTTCAGATATTCTTCCAATGCCCCTTTTTCTTCTTCAACTGTCTGGTGTACTTGCAACATTCCATGCCCACCTATGCTCCTTGGTAAGTAGAGTCTGTCAATGTCACTGAGTGGATGAAGGACATGATTCATTGTCATTATTTTTCTGATCTTCCTATCCAGGGCTTCTAGTTCAGCTTGAGTCCAGTCCATTATTCCAGCTGTATATCTAATGACTGGAATTGCCCAGGTGTTAATTGCCTTGATGCTATTTCTGCCACTCAGTTTGGACTTTAAGATCTTTGCTCTCATGATGCATTCACTACTAACCTTCATCAATAAAGATGATGATGATGATGATGATGATTGATTATGATGATGGATTATTATTATTATTTATATGCCGCCCAACTCTCAGCAACTCTTGGCAGTTTATAATTGTTGTAAACAAATGCAATGGTAATAGATGCTTTTTGTTACACCGATGTATTCACGGCAAGCTGCAATAGTTACTAACCAGCTTCCAGGTGTAATTCAGGATGCTGGTCATCACCTACACAGCCCTTCCTGGCATAGGGCCTGGATATTAAGATAGGGTCTATCTTCAATTTTTTCTGCCCACCCAATATCTTCCTGAAAAGTGGATGCACTTCAGGTCCCCTCTATTAAATGCTGTGATCTTGTGGAACTAAGGAAGCATGCCCTCTCTGTCGTGGCCCTCACCCTCTGGAACAGCATCCCCCCAGAGATACAGATAGTGCCCTCTCTCCTGAGGTTCCAGGAAGCCCTTAAGATCTGACTTTGGTCCCAGGCCTGGGCTTAATGTGTTTGTAGGTCCTTCTTGTATTTTTTTGGTTTTGTCATGGTTATTTTAATCCAGGCTGTTTTGTTTTATGTTTTTAACTCTGTCTATTGGTTTTTGAATTTTTAAACCTTTCAGAATCTGCTGAAGTGGGCAGCCATAACAAATTTAAATAAATAAATTGTTTTTCTTTTCTCCTCCCCCCCCCCCCCCCAATTGGTGGGAATTCTGCTTCTTGAGCTCAAGAAGTGATTCTTTTTCAAGAGAGTCATTTGGAAGGGGAAAATAAAAAACAAGGAGCCTGGCGCGTTGCAAGCTGGCTGATTGTTTGCTTAGAGAGGTCAAAACTCTTGTAAATTTCACCCAGCTTGCTTCCCCTGGCCTTACAGGACTCTACAAAGAGTTGGAAGAAATTGCAGTCAAAACAGCATGCATCAATTCTGGCTGTGCTTTAAAGTAGAATTCCTGGAACCTGTCTACATTTTTTCATGCTTATTTACTCTCACCCCAACCTTTATAATTTTTTAAAATAATTTTTATTAAAAGAAGATTTTACAAAGATTTAAAAAATTACAGAAACATAGAAGAAGAAATAAGGGGAAAAAGATTATAAAGGGGTTAAAGAAAATGTGAATAACAAAAAAGAAAGAAAGAAAGAAAGAAAGAAAGAAAGAAAGAAAGAAAGAAAGAAAGAAAGAAAGAAAGAGACTTCCAACCTTCTTTGCAGCAGTTACAGACATATCACTCCAACTTTTATAATAACATGCAGCCATGATAGAAATATTTCAGGACCACTGCATTCAAAACTGTTAATATTTTATTTATTTATTTATTTATTTATTTATTTATATATCAAATTTATATCACCGCCCAACTCCCCCACAAGGAGGGACTCTGGGCGGTTCACAACAAAACAATTTAAAATCAGTAAAAACATAAATAATACAAATATAAAATACAATTATTAAATACAATAAAATCCAAGAGATGGTGATATTATTTCAGCCTGTGACCAGATAATATTGGTCAAAGGTAAGACTAGGGAACCAACCAACCCCAAAACTGACTATAATATTAATTAAATATAATATGCTATATTTTCATTTTAAAATATTGTATACGCAACTTAGTGATTGTAGTAAGATGGCTTTGATGCTTTTTTCTCTATTATAGCAACTTACCTTCCTTTGTAGAATTTTCCATGATAGCAACATGGGAGCAAGAGGGGGGAGCAATTTATTTTATTTCCTTTTTTCCATACAGCTGTGTTTTTCCCCCCTTCTTACACCAGGGAGACATAGGGTGTGTGGCACTGATTTGAATGTCACTTTTTATGCTTTCTTATTAGTCAGCTGGAGGAAGGTGGCTCATAGTGTTTGGCTCCTAATGATCTCAGCATTTTAGTAGCATCAAAAGTGAAGACACTTGCAAATCAGTTTCAAATTGGAGAATTGGGGGAATAAAAACTGTGGTAATGTGCCATGTCCTGTGTGTCTGCGATAACTTTGGTAATGGAACAAAATATCCATAAAAGATAAACCTATCTGCTTATGTTCTATTTAGAAGCGAATATCTGTAGCTCAGGGTTGAATTGTGGACTCCTTGGGGTTCTCTGAGCTTGGTTGTTTTCTTGCAAATGTTTCATTACCTGGCTAGGTAACATCTTCAGGGCTCTGAAGATGTTACCTGGCCAGGTAATGAAATGTTTGCAAGAAAACAACCAAGCTCAGAGAACCCCAAGGACTCCATACGTTCTATTTATTCATCCAACTTGCTTATCATCTAGACATTGCAAAGAGACTGTTACTGTCATAATCGGTGGAATTAGGGATTCTTCACTTTGACTGCTTGGATGATTAATGGGATGAGTTAGTAATAAATAGCACTTGTGTAGGTTTTCCCAACCTGGTGTCCTCCTAGTGTGTCATTAAATTAAAGGACTTAAAGGAATTGATGGCCATTGCATCTGGATAGCCTTGGGGAAGGCTAGAGTAAGGAATTCTTCTTTCTTCCTTAGTTGTAAACTGTGTTGGCCATTTTGCAAGTCAGTAAGAATGATCAATTATTGTTGACTGATCATTGCAGATATGATTCTGGAATGTGCCTGTTGCTAAAGAAATAAATAGATTTTAATATAATATAATATAATATAATAATTTCCTTCAGCTGAAATGAAAATCTATGCAAAATAAAAATGCATAATCAATGCAATTTCTTTAGCATGTAACTATCAATCAATACTAAGTTTATTTTTGTGGCCACAGGTAGTGAAAACATTACATAGGATAAAAAAAGAATGAAATTAGTATTAATGATAAAAAGAAGAAAAAAAGGGGGAAATAACAACATCAAAGAAAAGGCATGCAAGAGAATTAAGATGGAACCAACACTAAAATTGAAAGCTTAAAAATTTCTAAATTTAAAAGAAAGCACGGGAAAAGTAGCAACCTGACTGCTGATAGTTAGGATCACATCCACAAGAACGTAATTCATTCACTCAGCTTCTGATCCCTTAACTTTGTTTACTATCGCTATGTGGGGCTAAGATCTAAGGGTGGGATAAGAAGGTCATTGCCCAGTTGGAAATAATCCAGAGTAGTTTCTTAAGGAAAATCCCTGCAGCCTGTCTTAGGATGGAAGTGGGGTTACCCTCAATCTATGTTAGAATTCAACTTGCACTACTAAGGTACTATAAAAAATTAGAAACTCTCCAAGATCCCCACTTAGTTACACTTTGTTTCTTGCATTATGTAGGTGGAAATCAATGGGCCTGTCTCCTATTCTACCTTTGCATTCCCTGCTCCCTCTGTGGAAACTTAGTTCTTGGAACAGTGAAAACATCAGGGATAAACTTTTTGAATGAGATCCTTACAGAGATGCTATTGCAGTACAATCTTCAAAGTGTTCATCTTGGTACCACCATTATAAGAAACATAGAAGCCACTCCCAATATCTGATCAACCTCACTAACAGTTCAATGAGGAAGGTTTTTACATCTGTCTGCTTTCAAACCATGCTCACTTCATACCTTGAAGGGACATCTTGTAAATGTCCAGGGGAACAGCGCCTCTGTCCTTGTGATGTTGGCCAAGTGCAGCACACCATCCATTACATCCTCTACTGCCCTATATGCAACAAAAGCAGCAAGTGACCTTATGAATGTCATATGGCTTGGAGATAGATAGATGGAGATGGAGATGGAGATGGAGATGGAGATGGAGATGGAGATGAGAGAGAGAGAGAGAGAGAGAGAGGGAGAGATTAATATACCTTGCTACATGGCTTATTGTAAAAAATCTTAGGGATTTGTGAATAGTTTCTTATGAAAGATAACCTTTAAAAGTTATGTTAGATTATTATTACATATATTTTAATAATAAAATGCATATAAATATGGGCAATGAACCTGACTGGCTTTTGCCTTTTACCCTTACATCCATCAACACACAATGAACTGTAAATTACTCAATAAAAAGAGAACCAGCTCCAGTTCCCATTAATTGTTTTACTCTGTGAAAGTCTTCTGTGCAGCTGAGTCCATGAAATGTCCCAAAACTTCTATTACCCAAGAAGAGGAACTAGCTAAGGAGTAGTCAAGGGTATATTTTAAAAGCTATTTTACTTCACCTCTAGTATGTTATTAATCTCTTTAATGAAAAGCTGAATAATAATTAAATTTTGTGGGAAGGAGGTCCCATCAAAGAAATCAAGGTGCATCATTCTGGTACAAAGTAAAAGTAGGATTACTTGCTTTGAAACTCTGCTAGTGAAAAGGGCATCTTGACAGTCAACTCCAATAATTTTGAGATGGCCAGCTGGCAGCTCCTATTACAGCCAGATTTCTAATCTCACTACTATTTCAGCTTGAATCATCAAAGAGAGGAGGAAGAGCTCAAGAGTCACAAAAAGCCATGCATTAAAAGGGACTGCCAAGTAGACAGCCATCACTGGTCCAGGAAATGGGCTTCCTGGGTACTTATTAATCAATGGATAGCAGTTCCAGAATGAGATGTTATACCCGAGGCAAGGTTGCTCTTTAGATTCCTGTGACTTCCTGCTGAGCTGAAGCAATCCACAAATTCCAAGTATTAATTTGTCCTCTCTGACCTTGACTCTCCATTGTATTAAGGCTGGGTCTTAGTATATTTACCTAGCAGCAAGCCATGCTGTTGGGGTGTGTTTTTTCCTCCAGAAAAAGCTGAGGGGGCAGCTGAGTGACTATAGAAACAGAAGATGATATAGATTGAGAAAAGTGAGGGTGGAGAAGGAGGGAAGACCATGATGGGAAGGAGGTACTAGAGCCTGGGGAGAAAGCAAAGGAAAGTTTTCTCTGAGTAGCCCCTTCAACTGAGGAAGGCATGAGCCCAAGGAAGAAAAATCTGTAGACTGCAAAGGGGCTGAGGAGCAGAAGAGAGGCAGGATAATTTGGATTTAAGAGGCCAGAACTCTCAGAAACTTAAGGGTAGGTAGAAAGAAAAAAATCTCTGCCCCAGTCTAACAGTTACCATAGGTCCACCACTGCAAAAGCCCTATGGGACGAATTCCCTCATGATGTCTTCCCTTAGATTAATTGAAGACGAGGAAGGCAGGGAGGACGCAAAACAGTCAGGAGGAGGATTATACAATGAAAACTATTCTCCCTTGGCCATTCCTAAATAAGAATTTAGGAAAATTCCTCCTAAATTTGCTGCTTTGAAGGGATTTCTAGAGCAAATTCTGTTCCTCCATTTGAATGAGACTTAGTGAAAACAAATGCTAAAAATTATCCCTATCCAGCACTACATGATACAACTGATCTTAAGTGAGACTGACTAAAAGCCTACTTGTGCCCATGCTTTTGGATGTGTCTTCTCCTATCTGCCCTCAGAACTGCTGAAGTCAGTCTAAAAATGTTGACCTAGGATCCCATCACTGTCTGGATGCCTCCATATTTTTCTTGTATTCAGGGTGGCTGCCTCCTTCACTTCTATAGAAAAATAAAAAGATGGTCTAACAAATCCAGAAATGTTATCCAGACTTGCTAATTATGCCCAAGATAATTTCATTCCTTGCACATCATTCACTCTATATTCAGTGAAATTGACAAATGGTGGCTGTCATATCTATCACAAAACAACTGCCAAGAAAAATGTAAAAAAATGAATAATTAAAAGTGCCTGAGTTTAACTTCCTTAAAAAGCCAAATATGTCTTTGACCTGAGCTCAGTGACCATCCTGCAGCCTTATCCAGAATGTCTTTGCTGTCTTCCAGTACAATATATATTATCCATCACTTCCATTTCAGCCTGTGTTTTTAAAAGAGGAGAAAAGTACCTATATAAAACATTCCTGGCCTGCAGCATTTTTTGGGGAAAAAAAAAATCTATAGCTGCTGCATCTCAAATGAATCCTAATTAAGTTTTGCTCTTTATTCTAAGAGGCTTATGAGATGAAGGTGCAATCCTGGGTTTAGTGCGAGATGAACCCCTTGGAAATCAAATTACATTGTATCCAGGGTCTTGGCTCTGCAAACAATTCAAATATATTTCAGTTGTTTCCTTGCTGGGAAATGTAATTTCAAGACAGTAAATAGACAAGGAAGAAAGACATTTAGATTTTGAGAGTCCAAATGGGGCCTACAGTCAGATGGTTTGTTCCTGGAGACGCTCACAAAACAACCTGGGGATTAGAGAGTTGCAGGGAGGGAACAGGAAGATAGAAAGAAAAGACAGGGTATGGCTTTGCCTCTCAAATATTTTTTTTTCCCTGATTGTAGAGAGAGAAAAAGACAGAAGATGGCATCCAATTTCTCCTCTCTTCTGTCACATTTTCTAAGCCAGTTCTGTACAAGTTTTCTGCTCTTCTCCTTTGGAGCAACTTTCCTCATGCCCAATCAACCAGATATCCAAAATAAATCCAAAAATGGTCCAAATGGCCTGGAACAATTTTTGGTGTATTTTAACCTGGACTGGATGATGGAAGGCTAATCATCTGGAAGTACCCTAAATTCTATAAATATTGTCCAGAACCAGACCACTCTGAGGAGCTGCTTCTCTTGCATACAGGAATGTTTTGGCTCCATCTTGACATCTCTATTGCTTCCTGAATCCAAATCCTAAAGTAAAAAGAGATTTTCCCTCCTTTGTGCTCCTCACAGTACAGCTTCCAGAGATCCTGGTCTGTTCCCATGGCAGCTGAAAATTCTGGGATCATCCAAAATGTCTGGTGAGTACCAGTTGAATGCTGAGGCTATATCCTAGTCATTTTTCTGATATTTGTGCAATATTCTTTTTATAAACCCATGTGTTTTTATCTGCTCTTATCCAGAGATAATTTTAAATGTAGGTCTTTTAGTGAACAGCATATCAGTCCAGATAGAAGAATAGCTGGGAGGTTCACAGGAGGAGTTTCAGTGATGAAGGAATTGGTCACTCTGGTCTCCTCAAGCCTTCTGCAGTACTAACCCACAAAAGCAGAGTGAGCCTGATACTGTTACGAGAAAAGTTGCTAAGACAGGAATCGATGGTTCCCAGGCTTAACAGAATCATTACGTCAACAAATCCCAGCTGCCTCCATGGCCTTGAAGAGAACAATCAAATATCTGCTGACATGGAAAGGTGGGGAAAAAAACCATAAAATGTTATTTATTTTTTATTGCTGAAAAGGCCTAGAATTTAAACCCTGGAGCACTGGCCTATATATAGGTTTGATACCTGTTTTCTGCAACAGGCAGATCTTTTGAGTGCATATGGCTTAATTTTTGACCACAATAATCTTTTTATCTATAAATAGATGAGAGATTTCTGCAAATAAATGGGGATAAGGGCCTGGAGAATACTGACCCAAAGCATGAGACATTTGGTCACCCATCACGCTTATCTCCACATGCATGTGCATGTTGAAAGAACCAAAGCTGATGAAGGGTGTTCTGTGTGGTCCTGTCCCATTGCTGTAGTATACTGAATCAAAAATGTCTGCCATTGATCCTCATCTGGGAACACTTCCCATCATCTCCATGTCTGGACAGTGTTAAGAAACAGCTTTCTACATAAAAATCCTTTCTTTATGATATCTGGGTAGCTACAGATATATTTCTGTCATGAGCATATTAGGAACAAGCTGGGGCCATTCCTTCCATGACATTTCAACTTTAAGATATGTGACATTTGTTCTGTTTTACTGATCTCGACTGATTTCATCAGACTTCTCAGACAGGTCCATTGTAAGTGTCTTCCTGATACTAATTTATGGTAACCAAATTTATGAGACCACAAATCTTCGGCTCCTCCTAGGCTTCTTTGAGTGCAAGGAAGGAGAAAGGAAGACATAACAGTACAGCTATCATTCATACACTGAACTGATCTGTTTTGCTGCTGTTTTTCACCTTGTCTCTTTAATGTTTACCTGAATGGTTAAACTGTCTTATTCATGTTTACTAGTAATGGACATTGTCAGTGTTTCTTGTTAATCACTTTAAGGTCCTGTTTCAGCTCAGTGAGAGAGCTGAAACTTTTTTGCAGCTTGCTGTTTAGCTTGGATGAAAGAGTGGTTGTTGCTGAAAAAAATAGAAGGCTTTTGGAGCTAGAAGCACATGACTTGAGATTTGGGTGGCATGGATATCTATGGTATGATAAAGTTAAATTTAATGTGGATTTTAAAAATAATTTTATTAGATGTGCCATACTGAGAATATGGAACAGAAATAATCCCAGCTTGCATCTGAAAATACCATTGGGGCTTTCAGCACATGAAGCATTTTATAGAAGAGAAATGATAAGTGGTTAATGGTTAACTTCTAACATATTAGAATTTTGTCAAGGAGAATGCAAAATGAAATCAGGAGAAGACCTGGCAACAGAAGGATACACTTGTCAATGTATGTACAATTTCTAGAAAGATTTAAACGTAGATAAAAGAACTTCTGGTTTTGAGCATTGTAAGACTGAGTTTGAAATAGAACTGTGTACAAATGATGAATATGTTATTGCTAAAATGTATAAACTTGTATTGAGACTTGAAACAGAAGAATAAGTCAAAGAATGCATGATAAAATGGGCTAAAAATTTTGGTTACAATGTACAAATGGAACAGTGGGAGAATATGTGGTTAAAATTATTGAAATGTACATTATATGTTATAATCTCGAAGATAATTTTTATAAAATGATGTATTGTTGGTATATGTCACTGGAAAAATGGTCTAGAATGTATAAAGGTACTTCAAATTTATGTTGGAAATGTAAACCACAAGAGGGGACATTTTACCATGCTCATGCAAAGAAGCTAGAAAATTTTGGACTCAATTACATATACTAATTCAGAAGATTCTAAAGATTAATATACAACTGAAACCAGAGGCTTTTCTTTTGGGATTGATCAATAAACAGCTGGAAAAAAGTTACAGAACTTTGTTTTTACGTATAACTGTAGTGAGACTATTATACACACAAAGGTGGAAAGATTCGAAGTTACCCACAATGGAGGAATGGATGGTGAAGATGATGGTACTTGCTGAGATGGCCAAGTTGACAGCTTTGATTAGAAAAAAGGCATTATCTAAGTATAATGCTGACTGGAAACCTCTTATAGACTTTTTGTGTGAAACAGAAAAAAATGAAATGATGATATACTGTATGCTTTGATGATTAGAAAAAAAATAGATTATCGAAAAAAATGTAAGCCATGTTGTAACCAAAGAGTAAGAGGTTAACTTACATTTATACCTATAGCTTCTGTTAAAAAAAAAAAATCAGAAGCTACTTCTTTATCTTTTCTGTTTTTTCTTTTTCTTTCTGCCCTTTTGGCTTTGTCTTTTTCATCTCTCTTTTCTTCTTTCTTTTCTTTACTATAAATATTAGTTCTTGTTATTTTTTATGTTTTTTTAAAAAATTAATAAAGTTATATTAAAGAGAGAGAGAGAAAGGAAGTCTGAAATTTAAATAAAATAAATATGCAAGCTGACACTTTATTGCACGGTGAAACTAATGAACATTTCCAGATCCCTTGGCTGTTGAAACAAATGCAGGGGGTGTTTGGGGTCTTTCATAGGGCGGGGTGGATTATTAAAATGCTTTTTTTCCCCCTCTTCAGATTTCAAAGTGGCACACAAAATACCCCACCATGGATCCTGCTTTGGTACCAACCAGGTGCTGAATATCTAATTCTCTCCACACTGCACTGGTGATATACCCCTTCCAGTGCATCCTTATTAGAAAGAGTTTTGCCAAGGAGAAGCAATTAATACCCTACTGAGAAGCAGCTCAATGCTTAACCCTAATGGGAAGGAAATGCATTAATTTAAGATTTGTCCTTTTAACCAAAATCCTAATCCTAAATGTCTGCCCCTATAGAACAAATTATCTACATGGCATTTTGCAATTAATTTCCTCTCCTTGAACTAAAAACAAACCATATGACAGGACTGATTTATGCAAATGGAGGCTGTCTATCTCTTTGATGTAGCTGTTTTTAAAAATAAGATATCATCTCCGCTTGGAGCTGAGTGTTGATTTTTTTTAATGGTTTGGGTTTTTCATTTTTATAAAGTGAGCATATGTTTTCTAGGTGACCTATTCTATTAAATATATTTGTCTGATAGAAAATGCTAAAATGTAAAAGCAAAGACAAGAAAGGTTGGAAGTGCCCAAAACCTCCTTTTTAAATGGAGATCCAAGTGCTTTAAGTACAGGAAGAAATATTTGCATATTTATATGTGTGTGTTTGTGTATGAGCAATAAGAGACAGAAATTAACTTAATCCAAAAAAATAATAAAATCCATGGATAAAAACCACTGAATGAGAAAGACTTTTGAAACCTATTTATTCAAATTGTACATACTTATTTTTTTTCATCCATACTGAAACCAAGAAGCAAATCAAAATAGGTCTCCCAGCTTGAGCAGTGCTTTGGAAAGTGTGAAATTGAGGAGAGAAATGCATTATAGCATTATTCAAAGCAAATTGGAGTGAGGGTTCCTTGGCATGTAAACATTCCTGGAAATAGAGAAACATCTCTGTGTGAAGAACTCAGTGCTGCCGTAAGAAGGCCAATGTTAAGACATTCCTTAACACGCTTTTTCATTAAAAGAAAACTAAGTGCAATCTCCCAGCTCCTTCACAGATTTTTTGTTTGTTTATTCCAGAAAACAATGAATATGAGGAGGAGAGTATGGAAGGGGTGTCAATGAAGTGAAAATGGCAGATACGTTTCTATCTGCACGCGATACAAATGACACACAATAAACAGGAGTGAGGCTTCAACTAACTAGCTGCTTCCACCATTTTGACCATGCCCCTGAATATTGGGTAAATTCTACTTGTGGCTAGAATTCATGTTATCATGGATTTTCTTTTCGATCACTTGGATTAACACTTCACTGGGGAACGGTAAATCGGATATCCGACCCTGTCATGAGTCACATAAACTGGCTGGGTTTATACATCTCATTCATTTATAATAGTTCAGTTTTGGAGTGAATTCAACTATTCTGGTTTGTAAACCATGGTTTATGTCTTAGTATTTTCTGAAGACAAGCCATTCTGATTTGGCATGGTCTGGGTTTCACTCAGTATTTAAAATGTAAATTACATTGATTTGTATGAAAATAAATAAATAAATAAATAAATGACTGTTATATCAAAGGATACTAATAAAAATTCCTAGCCTGGGATTTCTTTGTGTTCGTTTTGAGTTTTCAATTTTTAAAACTTTTTTTCTCCCTTTTTCACATATTTTTCTCTTTCATTCTCCTCCCCCACTCACCCCACTCCATCTTTTTTTTTTCAGTTAGAGTTATTTAGGTTTTTCCTTTCATGCACATACCATTTCCTATAATAGTATTTTAATTTACATAAACAATTGTTATTGATGGCTTCAAAATGATGGGTGTGACCTGACGATCAAAGTCCCTCCCCTTTTGAACAGGAGTCTCATACATGGTGTGCATATAAAAAGGGGCAGGACTTTGATCCACCGGTCGCAGCTGCCATTTTGGAAGGTAGAGACTATTGCTGCAGATGGCTTTGTATAATAACAACTTTACAAAACTCAATAAAGTAAAATAAAAATATGTCTGTACACATGGATGTTTACAACAGTCATGGCAGAAGGAAGCTTTCTTCAGGTTTTTGGAGTATTTGGAACAGCAGCTGAAGCCTAAACTGAAAAAAAAAGAAAAGGAAAGGAAAAAAAAAAACATTTGGGAATGTAAAAGACTAGCAGAAGTGGGCTTCAAAAATTCAAATGATTGCTAGATGGCAACAAAGAGAATATTTTGTGTCTCTTTGCTGCCATCTACTGGTTGTCTAGATTTTTGTAGCCCTAGAAAATTAGCCCAGACATTTCATCTAATTCTGACCAAGCATACTTCTTGGCTGTTTCTGCAATCAGAATCTAAACAACCCATTTTTAACTGCACTGGTAGTTTTTTTTAAGTGTCACTCACTGAAATCAGGGGAATCCCTAGATGGTTTTGATTTCAAGTGTCCTTATCTAATTATTAAATATTAGTAACTGTAAATAGCAATAATATCTTACAGGTGCTTTGGTAAGGTGCTTCTAGTATGTATAGATGCTTTACCAAAAAACTAAAAAAGCTCCAGCTGGTGATGGGGTTTCTATTGTCTTTTTGTAATTACTGTTGATACACACTAAAAGCAACTGAATATTACTTTAAGTACAAGATAGTAGTATTTGTCCAGCAGAGATAAAGTTGCCTTTCTTTTTCCTCTACTATAAGCATGAAATATTCAACTATCTGAGATTCCCCATAACCACCCCCATGCCCAAGAAACAATAAAAGTCATCCTGGGTGCTTGTGTCCTGAATAAATTCCAGATGCAGCAGTATGTCTTCACAATGGGGCAGAGTTTACATACCTCTGACCCTGTGTGCTTTCTATGTAGGTTAAGGAATCAGACTGTCATTTGCTGTGATGGTATGTGAAAAAGACCTTGGGAGATGGGGTGAAGAGATGCTGCGTAGGGAATGGTCAGATAAGAGACAGTATAGCCTGCAGCTGGATAGTGGGCAGGGCAAGAGGCTCAGAAGTGACCTTCCCTAGTTTCTTGGGCTGTAAGGAAGACAGCGGGAGAATTGTACTTTCAGACTTGCAAGATTCTGTTAATGTAGCTTTACAATAAACTAGAATTAGCTCATCTGGTCATGTTTCCTGCTTGGTTTACCTGGTAAGGCTGACATCAATCTTGCAAACTAGGGTACCTTCCTGAGCCTCTTGCCCCACTCACTATATAGCTCACTATTTTCTGTCTGTTATTTGACCATTCTCTAGGCAGCATCTCTTCACCCCATCTCCCAAGGTCTTTCCCACATACATCATATTTGCTTTGCTAAGTTTTAAAAAATGTTATACATCATGTAATCTATTAATTAGTTAAAACCAAGGTCAGGATGGAAGCTAAATATCAGAAGGTTCCTCCTGAGGGAGAAAATTCTAAAGAAAGTGATTTTTCTTGCAGAATTGCTTTACAAAGTAGGGAGATAATGTTCTAACCTCAAGCAGATGTGTATTCTAAATTCAAGTTTAAAATGTAAGCTAAAGCTTGATATATCTTTGTTGATAGGATCCCTGTAATGAAAAACACCTTTCCCCCCCAGTTTTTAAAGAAAAGACTGTTGATTCAGCAAAAACTTTTGGTTTTATGTTTTTAAGTGATGCCATAAACATTTGTTTAGGTGTCAAATAGAGTACAGTCCAATTTAAGATTTTAGTTTAGTTTGAAAAAAAGATGACACCTTAAAAAGAACATTAGAATGCAAGTCTAAAAAATGTACACTGAATTATGTTCAGAGTAGTTCAGCTTCTGAATGACTAAAGATGGTCTGTCTACATATACTCCATTTCTGTAAAAAAAAAAAAAGTTGTATTCAGGGATCTCAACTGGCTTAAAATATCCATTTATTGGGATCTACTGTAGCTGGGAAGTGTATATACTGGGCATTTATGATTAGCTAGTGGCCACTAGAACTGATTTGTTTATTTTTTCCTGCTCTTAAATTTAGTTATTATTTATTACTGTTTTACTGTTTGTTGTTTCATACAATTATTTCCTGCTGTATGGTCTATTTATTAAAGGATGAGGCTACAAATGGAAACAACACAAAGCTGTTTAGGCAGGTAGAAAGGGTTAGGCAGGCTTTATAAAGCAGTCCAGCTAAAGCAACTTCACAATAAATCATGACTGAACAAATAATATTATCAATTAACATTATATGAATCCAGCTACCAAAACTTTGAAAGCTAAAGAAACTCTACAGCCAGTAGTATAATATTATGCATGGTGAATCAGTGTGATTTACTCCTGAGTACAGGGATAGGATTTCAGCCTATCTGGCTAACCATAAATAGCTACGGTGGGGCTGAACTGACATAACGCTGACTGAAATTTGGTTAAATTTAAAGAATTTCTGGTAAGCAGAAGAGGAGGAGGAGGAGTTTAATTGTTTGTGTGGTAGAAGCTCACACAGAAAATTACATAGAGTCTAGCCTTTTTGCCACTGCTGTGCCTACTTGTTGTAGTAGAACTTGGCTTGTCCTTTTCATTGCCTTTTGCCTGGCTGCTTCTTCAGGAATCTCTCTCTCTTCTAGTGCAAATGTTGGATTCAGCGACCAGAAAGTGGTTCCAGGGTAGAGGAAACCTCCCAGTCTTCTTTCTTCTGTGCTAAACTGTAGACAGTAAGCTCTTTAGGGCTTTACTCTGTATAGCAGGGGTCTAAATCTCAAATTGTCCTGAGTGCTGCATGAGTACTAGCTCAACGCCTGAGGGCATGATGCTGAAATCTTTTCAGACAAAGATATGAACATTTTGGACAGCTGCTTCTGGTATTCAGGAGGGGCTGGAAGTGTGAGCAGACAGGTGGGGAAGAGCAGGATCCAGTTCTGGCTGTGTGATGCCTTGATGTGGAGTAGGAGTTTAGCTGCCCCTCAGCCAGTGCTGCCCAGGTATGGAGTTTCACTTTCTTCTCAGCCCAAAGTCATTGGCCTCAGTGTCTGTGATGAACCTGGTGAATGTCACAGCCTTGTATCCCTTCACTACTAATCTCGTGCTTGGCTACAGCCCCAGAGAGGATTCACAGGACCAGGCTGAGATTGGCAAGGTGCTGTCAGATTTCTCTAATGCTAATCAGGACTGGAAACAATCTCTCCATGGAATGAGTTTCTCTGAGTTCAGATTAATGAGATCTGTTAGGGAAAAGATTAGAGTGACAACTCAAGAATTCTGGTGAGTGCTTTTGCTTACAAATGAGAAATCTCTATATAGGCAATTCAAAGCAGCTAGAATCTCATTTTCTTTCTCATGGTCCCTTGACACAAGCAAGAGGATGCTGGTTTGTTTTAAGAAGAAGGTGTAGCTTTAATTCTGACAGTCATTCTATGGCACTTTCAATTGTTTGGGGCCCTTCTCCTGGTCTCCTGTCCATCCATCGAGTTTACCCTTCCCTCATTTGTTACACCCACTGAAATTGGCAGGGAGCAATTCCACCCTGCTTGGGAGTAAACCTCACCAGCCAGAAGACACATGCTCTGCACGGCTTACTCTTTCCTTTAAGTATTATTGTGAGGCGCAGGAAATGACTTTCAGACCCACATGCATCCTACTGGCATGAGTGTGAAGCCCCTACAGTAAAGTAGGGCTGATATCATGGTTAATAATTTCCACTATGGGAAAATCTACACTTGTTAACAACAATCTTATGAGAAACAAAAGCAGCATTTTTACCAGGCCACTAATTATATACGTAGCAAGGGGGGTGGAAAATTTACCAACAGCAGAAATAAGGCATCCATCTGATTCCTATGGAAACTTAGCTGGGGAGATTCTCTTTCTCACTCATCTAAACTTGCACATGCAGCAGAGGAAGACTGTGTGTGGCCTTAGTATCATATGCAGCCCTTGACCTAACTTAAAGGGGTTGCCAACTGAATTTCAAGGCTCCTCTTCCAAAGATGGGTTCAGATACCTAGTTGATGCAATTTGACCCTGCAACATGGCCTGCAGTTTGGGAAAGTGAGAAGATGGTATCAGGAAAAAAAAGGAGAAAAATGTGTGTTGCATATCAAAGAGAAGGAGTACCTTTATCTTTATTTTTTTACTTTTCCCCACCCCACCTCTTGCTTTAGCCTTCCCATCACATAGTGTAGGTTTCAATTTGAGGATAGCAGCTTTTGGCAGCCCTCTTCCCACTCTCTGTTTTGAATAAGAGTAGTCCCTCAATTTTATTTAAAGTTACTTGAACTACAAAGAGATGGGGAAGAGACATTCGCAGATCTATGTCAAAGGTGGGGGGGAGTGTCTTGATTCAGATGTGCTATTCTAGAAACCCAACTAAATTTCCTTTCTTCTCTTTCCTTTTTTGTTTAATTCAGCATGGCACTTTCTTGTTATGTCCTTATATATTGTTTTCATTTTGCAAAGATTAGTATATTGGCTCTTTAATATTTTCAGTGACTGCTCTCTTTCCCCAAAGTCTGAAAAAGCATTGAATTTGTATATTTCCCTCTCTCTTTCTGTAATCTGACTATATAAAGAAGACAAATTATAGGACGCAAGGAAATATTTTCTAAAAATTGTCATAGAAAGATAGGTTCATCGTATAGTGATATCTCCATTTGTTTCCTAGCATCTGTGAAGTCAAGCACTTCATAGATTAATGATATAGATAAGGTTCTGCCATTTGCACTATGCCTGCTCAGTGGTGAGAAATAAAATAATAACATCGAATAAAATAAATTCCTAGTTTCTGGAGGCTAGCAGTTATCTCTACAAGCTTCATTCCCTGATTCTTTTAAAGGACACATCCACACCCTAAGCTGTTTAAGTGATTTAATAGCTACTAAACTTCCTAAAGGAATTGCTGAACGGTAGACTAGCATTACCTGAAAAAAAGAATGTGGTGGCCACTATTTTACAAGCCTCACAGCTTCAAATCTTTTATATACTTTCTGAAAAATAAAGGGAGAGGACTGGGAAAGTGTGCCAGGTGGGGGATCAGCTATTAACCTGCATGGTTTTCCATTTAAACAATAGTGGAACATTGCAGTAGAAATTGTTTGCAAAAGGAACAAAATAGCTCATTATCTAAGATATAATTACACCTCACCAGTAGTTTATAGAACAAAGGTGATTTCTTTGTCTGCTCAGCCTGGGAAGCAATGGCCACCAAGGAGGCCAGGGAGGAAGTCCAGCCATTGCTGTAATTTGATTGGTTGCCCTTTAGAGAGTTCCTCAGTGATGGGGGCGGGGGAGCAAGAACATATCTAACTTTATTATAAAGCACACTGTTCTGAATGTGAATTTTTAATCCATTTCTCTTAACAATCTAAAATGAGAAATAGAGTATGGTTTTTGATTTGCTGACATTTCTGTAACAAATACGATAATGGCAACAGTCAATATGTACTATAAAAGATGCAACCTATAAATAGCTACACTAAAAAAACCCAAAGTTTTAAAAGCCATGTTCACACTTACACACACACATATATCTATATGGGAACAATTCAGAAGAAAGTGCTTTGCTACAAGCTTGACTAAGAAGTCTATATAATGGTTATGCCCTCAAAGAGACTGAACATATGAAGTCATTTTATCTAGCATGTATTTTTGCTTACAGTTTCCACGGTTCTTCCCCCCCCCAACCCCCACTTCTTGAAGATGAGGCTCTTATTAATCATTCAGCTGTGTAGAATTCCAGCAAGATGATTTTCTCCCTTTAATGATGTTTTCTAGAAAGAAGAAAACTAACTAACCTGGATCCCTATTCCATTTTTACAGTACATAAGAAAATAGCCAAGGATTAACTCTATGATAGGTCATAAGTTTTGTGCTCTGTATTCCAGTTTTTTTTCAGAATAAGAACTGTCAAGGTGAACAACCAGAACAATTGACTGGAATGTGCTGCAAGGCATTCTCCAAAGATCCACCCATGGGCAGGATAACTTCGCAATTTCTCAGTGAGGTAGTCATTTCCCCAGAAGGAAGAGAGAAAGGGAATGGGCCAGTTTCATTACAAGCACCTCTGCCGAGACCTTTCACTCTCGCTGCTTCTTGTCTTCGTGAAAGAAATAAGGGTAAGGATTACGTGGTTTTGTCATTGCTGCATAATACCAGTCAGTTGCTTTGCTGACATTTCTTCAGCAAAAGATTACCTAGGACTCTGGTCAAAATTAACTGTATTTTACTAAGATGTGTAACAACTATTTATATTCCAACCCAAACACAAACATGTACATCAGACATACACACTGAGTTTATCACAAGCATAGAACAAAATCAAGAATCGTGTTATGTTTCACCAAGTTCCCGCCCCCTCCCCCAGTTCTATCAGTATTGTGAGTTTATCAGGAGTGACTATCATCTGGAGTTACTGATTTATTGAGAGGCCTTTGGTATCTACCTAAGTTCCACGAAAGTTTGTCACTGTGTTATAAACTATCTGTAGTCAGTCACTTCCTGAATAATCTTCTTTGACTCATATCCCCATGTTGAATTCTCCCATGTGCATTGAATAATTGCAGACTCCAGGGATTCTGTGTGTCCCCTAGAGAGCAATAGAGCAAGCTAATGATTCAGAGTTTTGTTCATACTCTCTCCTGGGCATTGGAATTGGGCAACTGGGATTTTACAAATATCCTCCATCCCTTTCTTGCAGTTTCATTGGTCTGCTGGGTCCTTGTGTGTTGAAGCACATTTGGACCAGAAACCTTAAAGAACATTGGCAAGAACCTCCCTTGAATGTACATAAAGTGTGGGTTAGGTAGGTTTTCTGTGCTTCTTGGTGCTGTGGGTTTTTGCAACTGCTGTCTTCTGCGTTCAGGCAAATCTAAACCCACAAGGACCAGAAATCTACTATTTTCTTTACTTTAGGACAATCAGAATACAAATCAGGTGGGTTATAATAATACAATCTGTTGTGCATCCCCAGACAGCAATTGCACTGAATCCATTTGTGCAGTGCATAAGCAAGCCTGTGGCTCACGTGGGCACAATAACTTGATAAAGAAAAGAAGAGAAAGAGAAGGAGAAGCAATTTGACAAGCTGAATTTCAAGCTCTTGGTAACATTATAAATCTCATCTCAATGGAAATAAAGCAATTAAAACAAACACAAATACACGGAAGAAGCAATATCAATAAAAAGAAAAGGGAACAGCTCAGGGACATTTCAGTAGTTGGAAAAAATGGCAGGAAATGGGAACATGTTTGAAGTCTCTGGAGAAGACATACTCAGCTGGAGAGATTCTGAAGCTTGCAAACCAGATAAAGATTCCTCTTCCTGTGAAAATTGCCTGCAGGGCAGCAGTTTGCTAGCTTTCTCTACTACAGGAAAAGTTACTTATAAAGTGGTCAAATAAATTATTAGCAGGGCTGCAGGACATTCATGAGCCTGGAAGCTGCAAACTCAGCAACTTGTTTTCCTTACGATCTTCCTTTTCTTCTGCTCTTATAGCTGAATCAAATAAAAACTTTTTCATCGCTTCGAGCTGTTTTCCTTTCTTGAAAAGAATGAAATACCAACTGTTCTTGGTATGAACACATTGCCGCAAACAAGCTTAATAATTGCTTAAAAACTGAGATTCCCCAGAGATCTTCATATTCACAAGTTTTCTGTATACTAGGGGATAATTTTTATATACACTGAATGTGTTTAGTGGATGAAACAAATGTGATAATGTCACATACTTCATTTAATTTATGGATTAAGAAAGCATTTTCTCCCCCTACTTGAGCAGACAGTCAAGGACATTGTCTCCCTAATTAACAGAGAGAACATCTATCTAACATTTGATAACTAATTTGGTTTTCAGAGTCAGCTATAGCTAACTAAGTGAGGCTAAGCAATCTTCTGTAAGTTTCTTTTTTTCTTTTTCTTTTTCTTTTTCTTTTTCTTTTTCTTTTCTGTATTCATTGTTTTGTTTCCATGGTTTTTGTAATCTTTACAGCACTCATGAAAATTAGGTCAGTGTTATGACACAAACTGCAGCTCATTGGGACAGCATACATTTTATGCATCTTAAAGCATTTTCTGTTTGGCTTTTGGTGCAAAATAAGATCGTTTATCAAGATCATTTTATACAAAAATGGCTTAGATCTTCAATTTATAGGATTGAGTTTACATAAAATCTCCAGACACTTTAAAAAATGCACATAAGGCATTGAGTGGTTTCACACACACCTCTTTCTCTCTCTCTCTCCTTTTCTCTCTCTTTCCACTTTAGCTAACACTTTGTGGCTTGGATAGTCTGGCTATTACAAATGCATAAGCCCTTATTTTAGATGCAGAAATTCCCAGGTTTAACATATTGCATCTGTGGTTGTACTCAACACAGACAATATTGTTCTACCAAAGACCTGAAGCCCAGTGACTACATATGAATAATTTTCCCAGGCATGTCCCAAACAATTGTCCCAAGCAGTACCATTGGTCTATATTCCTGTCTTCTGTCCTGTCTTTCATATAGATTTATTTTACATCTGAACCAGGGGACTCAATCGTAATGTTAAATAAAACATCAAGAGGAAAAAATAAAATTACTTTGAGTCATCCCTGATGCTTATTCTCAGCTTTATAGCAATAGCTCAGGAAGTCTGGAATGATAATCTGAAATAAATTAGGCAGTTTAATATCTGTCCCTCATTACAGAAGGCATGAGACCAGGTATGCCTTGAGCCACTTCATGGGTTCATGACTAGAGAAGAAATTTAGTTCACAAGTGAGTCAAGTAGACCTGTTCCTGATTTGACATCTCTGCCCTTTCTCTCAGCCTCCTCCGGGCTGGTTTAAGCTTGGCTGAAGCTTCCTAGATATTCAACAAGGCATGACTAGTGAGAAATATTTATTGCACACAGAACTGAAGCCACTTCAAACAATGTCTTGCCTCCCAACAGTTCAATCTACTGTCATCACTGTATATCCTTTTGAGTTTCAGCTTGGTGTATTCTTCTCCCATGTTTTCTGCGGCTTAACGGAAACCTTGCTTTACTTTTCTCACAATCTGTGGTAAGTGGCAGTTGGCTGTTTACATTTTCAGCACTCTTACCCTGGGAAACTGTAGCTCCTAATGCAATGCCCCCCCCCCCCAACTTTCAGATATTTTTCTACTTCTGCATTTATTATTCTTAGCAGTCTTTATTTTCATGTTCTGCATTTTTCCCTTCATTTTTGACAACTGTTTGGCTTTCTTGCCATGAAGTAGGACAAAAAGAGTAGCAAGTGTGAACAGGATTTTCAAACTCCTTGTCCACATACATTTTCCATTAGACTGTATACCATGTAGGCAGAATATTAGTCCTTTTGTAGGGGAAGGAGAACAGAAATAACAATATGGCTACTAATTCATAACTATAAAGATAAATGGATGTCTGGCCAACTTTATACTGGAATTTCTGCTTTGTTTTTCTTGAGAAAAAGCTGGATTAAAATGCAAATATGTTTTTCTTAGATTTCTTACATTTGTTTGAAAGTAAATAAACATAAGAAAAGCTCTGAGGTAATCAGACAAAGGCCTTTCTAGTTCAACATCCAGTTTCTCCCAGTTTTTAAATAGACACCTCCAAGAAATCCACAAACATAAAATAAGTGCAATTGTATTTTCTTATTGTCACTGAACCTAAATATAATATAACCACATCATTATGACTAATAGCAATTGATAGCCTTATCCTAATTTGCATGACAGGAGATGTATAATATGATTTCTGAGTATGTTAGTTGATATTAGAATCCATGGAACTTTGTACAGTTTATTGCATTCAGGATACTTAATAAAGTTCTGTGTTTTACACTTTCTGAGGGACTATGTAATGTTTTAGACTCTGTTCTGCAATCCAAGCAACTGTTTGTGACTCATTAAAGGAGCTGCATCTGTTTCAGGATTATGTAACTATATTGGAAGTTTCCCCGTAGCAGCTGCATGATCCTGAAAAAAGTCATGTCTACTTTAATGAGTTGCCAGTAGATGCCACAGTTTCATTCCCATATGCTCTGAAGCACCTTTTCAGAATCAAAGGAAACTGCATTCATTCAGAAGTCCTTCTTTCTGAATGTTTTCTTCTTGGTCCTAACAGCTGAGGTTTGCCTTGTTCCTTGGGGATTTTATCATCTGCTTTAGCTGGCAGTACAAGGGAGGGTTTACAGTATGACATGAGCAAGCCAAATGAATCACAAAGCCAGGCAAAGTAAGTTCAGAATCAGGCCAATCAGGTGAATCAAAGTTGTCATTTTCATAAGAATGACAAAAACAGCATTGCAACACAAGTGCCACCTCCTTGGGGCATGCATGACACAATATAGGTAGAAAAGGGGTGGGGTGTTCTCTGCAATGCTGTCATGCTGCTGATGTTGGTCTAACCAGCCTTACATCCCTCTGGGAATGCTGAGGGTCAATACTAAAAATACCACCCAGAAACCTTAAAGCAATCTGATGTCTTAAAATATCAGGAAGTTAAAAAGTAGCAGGGCATTAACAACAAACAAATCTGGAACCCTTTGTTTGTTGTTAAAAAGTGCCCCTCCAGATGTTACTGAACTTCAGTTTGCAGCAACCTTAGATGTTTGACCAATGGAGAGGGATTCTGGGACCAGATGTTCACTAATTGCTGGGCTTTTTCAGTAGCTTCTGATTTCTCTTAATTGGTGAGGGTTGGAAGACTGAAGGTCTGGTTGGAGACTGCTCCTGCACATCAGCTGGAAAATACATGTGGACAGAATTTAGGATCTAAAGTGAAGTTTCCAGTCCAGAAAGACCAGGACTAGTTGTGAGCCTGCTTGAAACAGTGATACTGGAGGTTTCAGTATTGGAAAACTCTCAGTTCTAATTCAGGACAAAACCATATAAAGTCTTTAGCAGTTCTGGAAACTAATTAATACATTGGGAATTAAAACAGATGTCCACACAATTGCAGTATAAACTAATATTACTTATACAAAGCTACAGTTATCAAGATGATTTTTTTCAATTTGGCTGTTTTTTTTATTATCTAATCTAAATCTGAACCTATAAATCTAAAACTAAATCTAAATCTACCCTTTGAGTTTCAGATAAATTGCACAGTAAGATATATTAGCTGATGGTCTGCAAACCTTTATATATTATCTTTAAGTAGCCCTGGAGAATGGCCAAACTGCCAGATTACTGGAGAAAAGCAACATTATCCATATCTTCAAAAGGAAAAGAATACAGACCAGTCACTTTTACATCAATAGCTGGGAAGAGGTTTCATAAGGAGTTTGTAAGATTCTCTCTAAGTACCTTGAAAATAATGCAGCAATTACCAGATCTGAGAATGGATTTGTCATTTGTCAGTCATATTGTTTGATTGGTAATTTCCTTAATAGATTGTGGACATGCCATAGATAGACTATATTTTGATCGCAGCAGATCACATGACATGCCTCATTGTATGCTTAAGTGTAGGCTAGATGAAATGATAATTAACTATTGTTATTTAACTATTAACATTGATTGATTAAGTGATTATGTGCCATCAAGTTAGTGTCTACTGTTAGTGATCATATAAATAGATTTTGTCCAGGAGGATCTGTCCCTAACTTGGTCCTTCAGGCCTTCCAATGGTGCATTCATCACCACTGTAACTGAGTCCATCCACCCTGCTGCCAGTCATCTTCTTTTTCTTCCACTTTTTCCAGCATTATAGACTTCTCCAGAACTAGTCTTTGCATAATGTGTCTGAAGTAGGATAATCTGAGCCTGGTCATTTGTGCCTTGAGGGAGAGCTAGCTCAAAAATGTACTCAAAGAGTTCATCAATGGCCCCTTATGAAGACTAGAGAAATGTGTATCAAGTGGTGTGCTAAAAGGTTGACTTCTTGGTCCTCTACTCTTAAATATTTTTATTAATTTAATTAATTAGATGAAAGGTTGGAGGATTGATCTTAATGAGTTAGAGAAATGGGATGAAATTAACTGAATGAACTGTAACATAAACAACTATGAATTTCTTCACTTAGGAAACAAAAATCAGATACATAGATAGGGGATAGAGGATACTTGGCTTGGTAGTACTTGTGAAAAACCTCTTGGAACCATAATTGATTGCAAACTAAATATGAGACAGCCATGGGCCATGAAAAAAGGCATATGTATCAACAGAAGTTTTATTTTATACCTAAACATAAGAAATTAAAAAAAAAATCAGACACTGGTATTTCTTAAACAGAAGTCTACTTGTCACACAGCAGAGCACTTTTAAATTAAGAATTTTAATGTAGTCCCTGATATGGCATGCCAGCAGAACTGCTGTTCAAAGGGAATAAAGCCAAAAGCTTTACCGGGTACATCCAAATCCTTTGGATTGCCTGAAATAGTTTTTCAGTATGTATTAAAAGTAGTATACATTTCTTCTGATAGAATAGGGCTATTCTGAGAGTCAATACGATGTAGTAGTTAAGGTGCTGGACTAGAACAGCGAAACCCAGATTCTAGGGCTCCCTATGTGACCTTTTCTCACCTTCTGTGAGGAGCTAGCTGAAAATTAAAACTCCTTGTTCCATCATTCATTGGTCTGAGTAGGGACAAGATGTTTCGGGACAAATATGTTTATTGTACCTGACTCATTGACAGAGATGTGCATTATTTGGTCAAATCCTAAGCCAAATAAGTGGATTTGGTGAGGTACTCTGGCTGTGCAGGTGAGGTGGAATTTCCTCTGAAACAATCAGAACCACATCAGTACCTGCAGGATCTTTATAAATGACAGGGTGCCCCACTGGGCATGACAAAATGACAGCTTCTATCGAATAAAACATTAAGTTCCTTCCTCTGTTCCAGAATGGGAAAAGAAGGAAAAGAGAGATTGTTCCTTCTCATCACAGAAAGCAGTTTATTAGAGAATCTCCTGTTAAGGTACTGTGGGGAGGAAAAAAAGAAAAAAAAATGCTTTGCTGCAATCTGATTTCTTCTTTTTCTTTGTTCTGTCTTTCCAAAGTTTGAAAGACCATCAACAGACCAAGAATTTAAGAATGTTAGCGTAGTCAGTCAGAATAATGATTGGTTTTCAACTTGATACCTTTCTAATTCTCATCTTTCCAAACAATCTTCATGTTTTCAAACAAAATGATTTGAAAAGCCCTTTTCTTTAAACTGATTCTTTCCCATTCATTCATATCCCATTCTTTCCATTTTTAAGTTTCTCTTATTGTTGCTACTGTTCCTCAGTCCAGCTTATTAGAACTTATTTGATAAAGTATCTTCTTCGCCCTTCAATTCTGACTCTAGCTATCATATTAGATTTTATTTTGAATCATGTTCTGTGTATATTCATCATTGTCCTTGACAATAAGTTACCATTATAATTATATACTTCACTATTTAGTCTCTTGGTTTACCATCTATTTTTGTTTGTGCATGAGAGAGAATTTTGTTTTACACACAGGGGCAGATTCCTGTGAATGATCTTCTGTGCACAAGCACCTTTAATAGCTATGATTGGGTGATGCAACTGCCAATCAAACAATGGCAACATTGGACAATTTCTTCCATGTTATACAGCATTTCAGCAGGAAGAGGAAATTAAGATAGAAGGATTTGAGAAGTGCAGTAGAAGGATAGGTCTGAGAGAGGTTCAGAGTGCAATCATGAGAAGGCAGGGTTAGGAATTGTTTTAGAGCTGGAGTAGGCTAGCATTGATGGAACATAGTTAATCTATAAAAATGAGTTAATTTGTTTTAAAGCTTGTCTTCTTAGTTATGCAATAAAGCCAGTTTCTTCCTTTCTTCCTATGTTCCTATATTAATCAAGTGGCTGTATTGTAGATTTTTACATGCAACGAGAAAAGGCAAGATAATGATGCTAACATGGGAACCAGATCCTGCAACAAACCCAAATATCTACCTTGCATCACACATCTACAGCAACAGCATCATCACAGCCCCCAACAAGTACACATACAAGATTAGAGAAGCCTTCACATACTCTTCCTCTAATGTGATATATGCCATCATCTGCCAACAATGCCATTCTGGGTTCTATAAAGGACAAATGGAACACACTTTGTACAAAAAAAATAATGGAAACAAATTTGACATCAGGACTCAAAACAAGGACAAAGTTGTATCAGAGCATTTCAACCTTTAAAGCAGACCTCAAAGTTACTGTTTTGGAAAAATGGGACTTTAACCCCACCACTGAGTGAGAGTTACTTATCCCACATATATCAAAATTTCAGGCAATCTCAGAAGGTCTCAACAAACACAATTGCTTTTTTAACACTAACAAATATCAATTGACAAGGTACTTGTAATCTGTCTCACATGAAACCTGCATCTGCATTACCTACCTGTCTTCCCCTCCTTCCCCCCTTCTCACCCCAATTTAAGTCCCATGACATTCTAGCCACTCTATGCATCTGATGAAGTGAGCTGTAGCTCATGAAAGCCTATGCCTTTTAATAAAATTTGTTAGTCAGAAAAGCTACTTCCAGACTCCAAGTACCTGCACTGTTCTATATGTGCCTGATGTTCCACCCAGCTATGTTACCTTGAAGTATTTGTAAACCCTCCAAAGGATTTAATGGTGACAGCAGAACAAAAGTCTAATAAAAGAACCTTCACATCAAGGAGGTTAAGCAACAGCAACCCATGATTATTTATGATCACTACCCTTGGGGGAAAAAAAGCCAAACATTCTGAAGGAAAAGTATTGTCAAGCATACATAGAAGACTTATCCTAGATTGTTTCATAAGGGAAGCAGGAAGACGCATGAATCCCTGGCAGCAGTAGCTGCATTTATAGAAACAACAAGGTATGTTTGATGTCATGGACTCACAGACCCAGGATATTTTGTGAAGTCCTGGTTGCTCACCTTCTCTGATTCTCCCTCTATTCCTACAGAAATGGAGGAGATTCAAAATATAGGCAGTGGATCTAGATCAGCACATTGATCCTTTTGAGGGAGCTATACTAGATTGTACACCACAGAAACATATCTGAGCAAAGGTAATCAACTATGGTAATATCTTGCTTCAGCTCTAAAAAAAAATCTTGCAATTCAACCAAGTTGGACAACTTCCACACAGTCTTTTTAGGGAAGCTTTTGGAGAAGATGGTGGGTCATTAATAGCAGTGAATCCTGTATGAAGCAGAATATCTGGATCACTTTCATTTGGGTTTCATATTGGTATGGGACAAAAACAGCATGGATCACTCTTATGGATGATCTCAATCAGGACTTAAATGGAGAGAGGACAGCCCTTCTGATACCCTTAGTCCTCTCAGTGGCATTTGATATCATCAATCTTCTGGACCACTCATGGGAATTGGGATTAGCAGCACTGTTCTACAGTGGTCCCATTTTTTTCTAGGCAGCAGTTCCATTCTTTCCTTGTATCAGTTGCTGGTGCTGGTGAATGAGTGGTTGTACCCTTGACCACTCCTTTGTGCTGTTCTACAGGATCTAGCTCTGTCCCTCCCATGTTGTTTTACATCTATATGAAACCATTGGGAGAATCTACTAGCTTTGGGTGAGATGATAATACACTGATAATATCCAATTATAAATGTGCAGTCCAGGCCAAGCAAGCCATTGCAGAGAATATCCTCATCTGGTGTTTGGAGACTGTGAGGATGGGCTAAAACAGGTTGAAACTGAATCCTGGCTCCAGGGTGGCTCCAAAAGTAGCTCTTGAGGGAGTCATACTACCCCTGAAAGAACAATTCTGTGCCTTGAGGGTTCTCTGGATTCATGCCTGCTTGACCAGAAGGTGGAGATTGTATCTAGGGAAAATGTTCCTCCTTTGGCTAGTATACCAGTTGCAACTGCAGTCCTTCTTGAAGTAGAATATCCAAACAACAGTTTCATGCACCCATTACCTTAAAGTTGCATTACTACAATGCACTCTACTTGGAGCTGCATTTGAAGACAACCTGTAACCTGCAGTTGGCAGAAAGCAAGGGGCTACTTGCTGATAGATGAGAGACATTTCAAGAGAGCAACACTTTGCTTTGCTGGTAGATTTCTGAAGTTATGGCATATAAAACCCTTTAAGACTTGAGATATTGTTATGGGGAGGCATTTTTTCTAATAGAGTCTGCCCATCCTGTGCATTCTTTCTGATAGTGAGTTCTGCAGATCTCCCCCCTTTGGATATGAGGGGGTTGGAGCCAATAAACAGACCTTCTCAGTTACAGCCCCATCTTTACGTAATATTAGGTCTTCTGAGGTTCAGGAAGTTGGTAAGACAGCACTTTTTCACTGAACTTTTGGAGCTTAGAGTGCTATTTTTTCCAGTCTCAGGTCATTTTTAATATTGATTTTAAAGTCATTTTAATTGTTAATTTTATTGTACATTTTATTGGATTTTCCTGTTGTGGTTTTAATGGATCGTGATGATTATGTTTTTATTATTGCTGTAAGCCACCCAGAGACTTGGATAGAGGTAGGATAGATATAAATAAACAGGTTCTTGCAGATTTGAATTTAGATGGGAAAAATAAGCTTGGAAATAATACAATAAAGCAGCCAGAGCATGAAAAATTCCTTTTTCAGCCTCCCTCACCTCAAAAGAATCAGAAACCTAGACCAAACCGTAATAGAGGACATGCGCTTGTATAAGCTTAGGGCCATGAGAAAGCAATTAGCAATCTAGTGACTTCATCTGATATTAAAGTTTCCATAAGCAGTTAGATACAAAGAACAGACATGAACAAATTTAGCATATTCAGGTACAGCTCCAGGGGATGGTAATCATGTTGGGCATTTGCCAAAGTCCAAAGACTACAACGCTAAAATTGTTACCGTTTTCCCTTGCTGACAGTATGCAAAGAAATCAGTCTCAGTCTGCATGTCCCTGTAGGTTCCAGGTAAGGGGGAAACCAGGCCTTCCACCCCATCAGTGCCCTCTATCTGAAAATGGACAGCTGCTGATCAACATAGTAGAGACTTTAAGGAACCTTTGCTTCACGTTATGCATTTCCTTTCCATTTTTTAATGGAAAAAACGCTTCACCAATTTTTCTTTCTTCATTCACAGACATCTAATTATAAATTGCCATTTTCTAACTGCAAAACTCTGGCTGAGTTAATACAACTTACTAAACCTAGGTTAAGGGAAGACAATTGCTGGCTTCATGTAACATTCTATGCCTAGACAGATAAAACATATTATGGCTTACATGATGGCTTGGTTCAGTAATATGCCACACCACAAACTACCCAACTTCCATTTTAACCTAATGCACCATGATGAAAATTGTTAGTGAACTCTAGAAAAAATAGAAAATAGAAAAAAAGAGTCTTCTATGCATAGCTATAAATTGGAGAGATATATGGCATTTTTCTAGAGAGAAGGAAATATAATATTTTAAATCCAGGGTGGACAACTATTTTGAGTAGAGTGTTATGTCTGTGGCCACCAAAGACCATGATGCATCCTTCCAGCAAGTCTTCTCTTCATTTGGGGTTTGAAGGGAAATACATGTACAGTATAAAGTTTTGTTGAAGCAGACCACATCTGTGCTCTTTTTTAATATTTTTATTTGTATTATTAAAATGTTTTGAGTTTTTTGTTTGGATGTTTGGTTAGGTTTTTTTTTTTTTTTAGTGGGGCTATGCTGCCTGTGGCTCATGGACTGCCTATCACTGTTTAAATGAACCAAAAGCAAATGAGTGGGTGCTATGACTCTTTCCTCTTAATTGGAGCTGCTCTTATTATGGAACAAAGAACATCCTTTGTACTCCTTTAAACTTGAGAATATCCGTGATTTTTTTTTTAAAAAAAAAACTCCCATACCAAAATGATTATTGCTACATGGTGAAAAATGGCACATTTTTGTTCCCATCTGCTTCTAAAGCCAATGCAGTACATAATCCACTTGATCTATTAAGAAAGTTTTTCTCTCTCATAAATCTGCAGCCTTCCATTCTGCCAGCAATACCAGTAGACTAATAACATTAACATTTATCTGCATATCACTGGTGGTTGTCAAAAGGGATCGATGGCCCCTGTAGAGATTAAATTACCTGCTCCTTGAAGATGTCAGCATGCTCTGGGTTTAAGGTCTTCGTACGTCATTTGCTAATCATCTTTCTTCACAAGTCTGCCTGTTCTTTTAAAGACTTTTACTGAAGTTGCATATCAATTCCACTCATATTCATAGGCAGCCTGCAGTGCTACATTACTATGGAAGGTTCATGATTCTAGTATCACAAACTGAAATGGGGGTGTGATGGGGTTTCCCTCTCAACATTAGATGGGAAAAGACAAGTTTTCAAATAGGTGGGAAGCTGATGTAGAAATATATCAGCATGAGCATCAATCAACACACCTAAGCCTGCAGACTAGAAATGTAAAAAATTAGGAAGAATTGTGGCAGGTAAGTCCTGTCTGAGTTATTTTGAAAATACTGGGGCATCTTTTATCATACCTGACCCCGTTAAATGTCTAAACAGAGTTAAATATATTGTCTTGAGTCTTAACATTAAGTCTGAGCTGAAACTGCTCTGTACAAAATTTTGGATGATGTTTTGAAGAAGCATGAAAAGGGGAAAACTCATGAGCTATGAGATTTCAGGAAGGAAAGATTAAAGATAGCACCTAATTAACCTTGGATAAACATAGCTCCTCCAAGATGATGTGAATAAAAGCATGTCCTCTCCTCAATGACTCAGGACAGGCTGGCCAGCCTTGAAACCATCTCAGTATTAGCTGAGCTGCTCTAGACTATTGATTTCAGGGAGCAGTTCAAATGTTTCCAAACAAGACGGATGGGACAATATTACTAAAAATGCCAGTGTTTACCATGCATACCAAGAAAAGTTACATTTGCTGTTCATGCATTTGAAAGTTCCCTTTTTGAACAAGAATGGTTGTTAGTTCTCCTTTACTGAGATAGGTAGCACAGCAGTTCCATGAGAGGAATACAGGTGAAACTCGAAAAATTAGAATATCGTGCAAATGTTCATTTATGTCAGTATGGCAACTCAAAAGGTGAAACCAATATATGAGATAGACGCATTACATGCAAAGCGAGATATGTCAAGCCTTACTTTGGTATAATTGTGATGATTATGGCGTACAGCTTATGAAAACCCCAAATTCACAATCTCAGAAAATTAGAATAGTGTGAAAAGGTTCAATATTCTAGGCTCAAAGTGTCCCACTCTAATCAGCTAATGAATCCATAACACCTGCAAAGGGTTCCTGAGCCTTTCAATGGTCTCTCAGGCTGGTTCAGTAGGAATCACAAGCATGGGAAAGACTGCTGACCTGACAGTTGTGCAGAAAACCATCATTGACACCCTCCATAAGGAGGGAAAGCCCCAAAAGGTAATTGCAAAAGAAGTTGGATGTTCCGAAAGTGCTGTATCAAAGCACATCAATAGAAGGTTATGTGGAAGGGAAAAGTGTGGTAGAAAAAGGTGCACAAGCAGCAGGGATGACCGCAGCCTGGAGACGATTGTCAGGAAAAGGCCATTCAAAAGTGTTGGGGACTTTCACAAGGAGTGGACTGAGGCTGGAGTTAGTGCATCAAGAGCCACCACACACAGACGGATCCTGGACATGGGCTTCAAATGTCGTATTCCTCTTGTCAACCCACTCCTGAACAACAAACAACGCCAGAAGCATCTTACCCGGGCTACAGAAAAAAGACCTGGTCTGTTTCCCAGTGGTCCAAAGTCCTCTTTTCTGATGAGAGCAACTTTTGCATCTCATTTGGGAAACAAGGACCCAGAGTCTGGAGGAAGAATGGAGAGGCACACAATGCACGATGCTTGGTCCAGTGTGAAGTTTCCACAGTCTGTGTTGATTTGGGGAGCCATGTCATCTGCTGGTGTTGGTCCACTGTGCTTCATTAAGTCCAGGGTCAATGCAGCCATCTACCAGGAGATTTTGGAGCACTTCATGCTTCCTTCTGCAGACGAGCTTTATGGGGATGCTGACTTCATTTTCCAGCAGGACTTGGCACCTGCCCACACTGCCAAAAGTACCAAAACCTGGTTCAATGGCCATGGGATTACTGTGCTTGATTGGCCAGCAAACTCGCCTGACCTGAACCCCATAGAGAATCTATGGGGCATTGCCAAGAGAAAGATGAGGGACATGAGACCGAACAATGCAGCGGAGCTGAAGGCCGCTATTGAAGCATCCTGGTCTTCCATAACACCTCAGCAGTGCCACAGGCTGATAGCATCCATGCCACACCGCATTGCGGCAGTCATTGCTGCAAAAGGGGCCCAAACCAAGTACTGAGTACATATGCATGCTTATACTTTGCAGAGGTCCGATATTGTTCTATTTCCAATCCTTGTGTTATTGATGTCATGTAATATTCTAATTTTCTGAGATTGTGAATTTGGGGTTTTCATAAGCTGTACACCATAATCATCACAATTATACCAAAGTAAGGCTTGACATATCTCGCTTTGCATGTAATGCGTCTATCTCATATACTGGTTTCACCTTTTGAGTTGCCATACTGACATAAATGAACATTTGCACGATATTCTAATTTTTTGAGTTTCACCTGTAGAATAGGAAGAAAGAGAACTGAAACCTTTTAAAGTTTTGGTCTGAGCAAGGAGATATGGGGGGGAAATGAGCTCCCCACCTCAGAGCCCAAATGTTGAGCAACAGCTATAGCTGCAGCTTCCCTAACTCATTTAAAGTGGTCACTCTCTCTCTTGCTGTCCAAATTATTGAGATATTTCTTAGGCTAAGTTAGTCAAAATATGGTGGGGCAGGAGGAAGAGAGGTCAATTTCTCAACAATCCTAATACAGCTTTTACTTATCTTGTGAATCATACAAATCAATTTATTTGTTCAATTTACATGACCACCCAAGAGTATTTAGCTAGTCACCCATGTCTTCTTCTGGAATACTCCATCTCATCCTTGTTCCATTTTCACCTCTCCCGGTTGCCTTGTCTGTGAGTCAAAATTCTGTGGCCCTGAGAATTAATACTGTCTACTGGGTTTTTTAGGATCTGTGTGTTTCACAAGATTTTTCACATTTGCACATAGCAATGTCTGGGGTGCGGGTGAGAGTTGGGAAATCAAACCAGCCACACAGTGTCAGGCCACCTTGATGTAAACCCCACCATTATGCATGCACATTTCAGAGTGGTGGAGCTTGCAGCATGATGCCAATGTTGCTTTAGTCACATTTTAGCTTTGATCCTGTACTGGGCAGTAGGTTGAACCAGACGATCTCCCAAAACCCTTCTGACCTTTACATTGTACTTCCAGCCTTTACATTGCTACGATTCTTTACATTGTGTGATGCTGTGATCACCACCTACCCAAACAGGTTAAATTAAATGAAATGTGATTTCAAAAGAACATAGTTCCAGTTTTTGTGAATAATGCAATGCAATAAAATTATAGCCATTATATTTGAAAGAACCTTTCTGTGCCAATTCTTATTCTGACACATGTACCCACACTCCTCTTCTTAATTAAAATGAAGAAGGAAAAGGTCAGGTAGCCACATGATAGTTGCTGACTCAATTTTTATTTTTCTGTTCATATCCTAGAACAATGTTATTATGTCTAGTCAAGCAGTACTATGATAAGCAGACAGAATAATAAGGAGAAGGATATTGTATCATATCTTGGAAGAACTGATTATGAGTAGCATACCAACCCAGCCCCTGAAATGCATCAAACAGATGGCATACAAAGCAGCAGTAAAATGAGTATTAAATAAAACAGCAAATGTCTGGATTTGGCTAGGCAGAAATTTGGACTATTTATTTAAATTGGAAGATATTACTGCCACATTTCTTGCTTCTCCAAAACTCAAAAATACAATAAAATTAGAAAGCAAACAAAAGATCCTCAGATGTAAAAAAAGAGCTCTTTGTAAATGGGGCTTCTGAGATTCTATAAAACTTGAAATACTGTGTTACAGTTCTAGCTAAATGGGCTATAAAGTCTACATTATAGATATCAAGGTCCCCTAGAAATACATAATAAAAACTGCAGCTGGTTAAGAGATCTGAACGGTAAGAAAACTCCAAGGAAATTATGTGTTAGTTATTTAACTGTGATGGATTAGCATACTGTGTTCAGAAAATTATATCTCTATTACTTCAGCCTTTTTGTTTTGTTTCATTTTAATTCACTATGTAAATCTTCACATGTTGGTGAAGCAGAGTACGTAGATGAAGCCGTGAAGTTTTTAGATGGAAAATAGCAAATGCAGTTTGGGGAGGTTAGTTGGCCCTGTCCACAATAAACCTTGTTATATGTTTTACTGTGATATGATTTCAGCTAGGGTTTCTGTGACTAAGGAAATGCACAACTGTACCATCATGGAAACACAGGAGAAAAAAAGGCAAAATTAGTTAATGCTGTATGTGCTTATGCATGAGGCATTAATGGGATTGCTCAGTTCCTCACTGCCCTCAGCTATTCTCTGGAGCTGATTTTCTAATGTCAGCAAAGCAAGAAAGGTGCATAGTAGGAAACAGATGGAAGACATGACTCTCTGCCATGTCCCCAGTGCACTAGACACAAAGACCAGTTCAAGGAGTGTAATCCATGGAAATATTTTTCTTTTTTTAATTTGTTTTACAACAATAGACTGGGCCTGATTCAATACCTGGTAGGAGATCACTAGGGAATTCCAGAGCTTTAGACTAGATTTTGAGAAGTAGTATAATATACTTCAGAGCCTGTATGGTCCTGTGGTTAAGGTAGTGGACGAGGACTGAGGAGACCCAGGTTCTAATCCACCTTCAAACCTGGAAGCTCACTGGCTGAGTTTGGGCCAGTCACTGTTTCTTAGCCCAATCTATCACATTCCTAGAGGAAAGGCAGGATATACATTTAACAAATAGTTGAAGCTCACAATCAGGTCCATTGCAGTACAGTCTTACAGAAATCTACAGTGAAGAAAGCCCTGCTGTGTTCAACAAGCTTACAGTATTCCCAAATACATGGGTGTAGAATTATAGAGATAACAATAAATTCAGTAAGCACAGTCCAAGAAAAGATAAACCTTTTTTTTTTTAATGTTTGGGGGACGTTGTTTGTTTTTAATCTTGTAAACTGCCCAAAGTCCCTTGTGTGCGATGGGCTGCTATGTAAATGACAAAAATAAATAGAGACAGTCTTCTACTTGCAAACTTTCATGTTGCAAACTTTCACCGATACGAACAAGATGGAACCAGAAGTCAGAACCGGAAGTCAGGAGAAGGCAGGAAAGGGTTAGTTTGTAGTGCACTGCAAACTAACCCTTTCCCACCTTCTCCCTGCTTCCATTTGCATTAGAGGTTTGCATTGGAGCTGGAGTTTCCAGAAAGGGTTAGTTTCTATGACGCACTCCATTGCCAGGTGAGACAGGAGAGGGGGACATGGCAGAGGACAGGGGAGAGGGGACAGGGGTCTCTTGCCTTTCCCAGCAATGGAGCATGCCACACCCCACCCGCTTGTCCTTCTCTCCCCTCTCCTCTGCTACCACCCTCTCTCTTGCCTCAGCTGCCTCTCCTGCCTCAGCTGGCAATGCCTTGGCAGCAGAACATAGGGCTCCTCTGTCCATACCGCTGCCCTGCCTCCTGCCTTCTCCTCTTTTTTTTACTTTTTACATCTTACTTGGTTGAACCTATGAACAAAACAGACTTATGGACAGCCTCTTGGAATGTAACCTGTTCGTAAGTAGGGGACCATCTGTACATATGTACAATGGATTGGATCCAGATATAGTGATAGAGCACATCACTTGAATTTTTTAAATATAATTTTATTAAAATTTTTTAAAAGGAAGATAAAAACTAATACAAACTAATATAAAGTCAGGAAGAAAAAGAAGGAAAGAAATCAAAGCGAAAGCTAACAGTGCAAGAAAGAACAAAAGAAAAAGAAAAACAGAAAAGAAGAAAAAAGATGCAAAGAAGTAGCTTCTAACCTTCTTACAGTCATTATAAGTAGAATTATAAATTTACCTCTTTCTCTAAAGTTACATGTCTCTCTTCTTTCTATAATCTATCCTGCCTAATCATCACCTAATTATCACTAATAATTCATAAGTTCCTTTTTTTTCTGTTTTCCACAAAAAGTCCATAAGAGGTTTCCAATCAGCAATAAACACAGACATTGTCTTTTCTCTAATCAAAGAAGTCAATTTGGCCATCTCAGTGAGTTCCATCATCTTCACCAACCATTCTTCCACTGTAGGTATTGCCGAATCTTTCCATCTTTGTGCATACAATAATCTTGCCACAGTTATCATATATAAAAACAAAGTTCCATGACTTTTTTCCACTGTTTATCCATCAGTCTTAAAAGAAAAACCTCTGGTCTCAACTGTATATTAATCTTTAAAATCCTCTGAATCAGTGTATATATTTGAATCCAAAGTTTTCTAGCTTTTTTACACATCCACCAAGCATGATAAAATGTCCCTTCTTGTTCACATTTCCAACATGTACTTGAAGTGCCTTTATACATTCTAGACAATTTCTCTGGTGACATATACCAACAGTACCTCATTTTATAAAAATTCTCTTTAAGGTTATAACATTTCAATCCTTTCAACCACACATTTTTCCATTGTTTCATTTGTATATTATAGGCAAACATTTTAGCCCACTATATCATACATTCTTCATTCTTCTGTTTCAAATTTCAATAGAAGTTTATATTTAGCAATCACATGTTCATCATTTGTACATAATTCCATTTCAAACTCAGTCTTAATAGCATTTACTTAAGGCATGACAATATGAGTCTTATTGATTTCAGTGTGTCTATTTTAAGCATGACTTTTCTAAGTATGATTAATCCATTGAAAACAAGGGTTTTCACTTAAATTAGATTCTGCTTAATTTGTTTAAATGTGTAAATGTAAGTAGTGAGCTGCCCTTTTTTAAATCTGTTGGGATTGCAATTCCCAAAATTCCCAGCCAGTATTTGCTTGTTTTAACTTCCTTATTGATTTTTAAGTAATATGGGCACGTTAAGTCCCTGCTTATACTGTCTCATAAATCATATACTTGCACATTACACTCAGCTTCCTTGCCTGTAGTTATTTTTTTCACTTCGCTGTTTATCTTCATTGGTTTTCTCTTTCACTTTCACTCTATTTATTGGTAGATGGCATGCATAATCACTGGGCATAGAGAAATTTATCTTGGAACACTTTAAATTTCTCTCCATTACTCAAGCTCATTCAATTTCACCCATCATTTCCTACATACTTCCAAATTTGTTCTGCTGTAATTCACTGTCCTCAGGTCTTCCTTTACTCCAAACTATAAACCAGTGGAGACTACATTACATTTGTTGTACTGTAGCTACTTTAGCAACACTTTGTGTAATTATTTCATGTTGCATCCACAAAATTACTGTCAGTTTCTTTCTTTTACTTGGTGCCTTTAACATTGTTTTAATAGTTAGAATATCACATTATACTTTACTGTTCTTTAAAAACAAGATCAAGCTTTTGCTGATCAGATCCTATATAACCTCTGCATATATGTATACACAAATTCACAAAGCAAAAGACTGAGCAAGATTTCTGTTTCTGAACATGCAAATTAAAATGGAAACCTGTCCACAAAAATCTTTCAGTCAGAAGTAAACTCAAAGCTTAATACAATTATGTAGCTTGTTTAATTTGCAATAGATACTTTGAGGTATGTGTATATCTCTTTGAGGAATTAGTATCAGGGAGAAACACATCTTCTTAATGTCCTCTAACCAAAGATTTGTTCACATCAGTCCAACAACTGTCTGCTGATCAGAGTCAAAAGGAAGAAGAATATAGGAAGGGCAGAATAAGGATTTACTGTGTCCATTTTGCCTATCTTCAGATTACACTGATTTCTATCTACAGTGACTAAATTTGTGCAACATAGTAAACCATGATTTCTTTTTGGTTTACTTTCTTTCATGAATCCAAAGATTACAGTCTGTCAACTATGTTTATAAATCAGAAAGCTGTGTTAACTAGGCCAATTTTAGTTTATTCAGTAAATAATGATTTACTGTGATGTATGAATCCAGCAGTCTCTGATTCAAGGAGATCTAGCCAGATCTGGGCTGCAAAAGCCTGGATGACAACTAGATGGCAGCAAAGAGAAACAGAAAACCAACTCTTTGTTGTCATCTAGTGATTACATGCATTTTTGCACTCCAATCTATAGACTCATACATAAGAATCTTCATTTTTAGAACCATATTCAGTGGACTTTGGATGCAATGACCAGCATTTTAGCTTGGATTTCACCCCTAAATAATGTGCAACTTCTATTTCTTCTAAATCACCCTGGACAGTTCATATAATTTATGTCAGTTGCATCAATTTATATCATTTGCAACATATTATAATTAATGCATTACATCATTATCAATTGATGTCACTTGTGTAATGACAAGTTGACACAAATATCATAAATACACATCTCTACATTCATCTAATCTGGAGTTAAAATTTGAATCTGTGTAGGTTATCAATGTGCTATTCACACTGTCCAAAGCTAGTGTACACACAACCTAATAAAATAGGCCAGGATAAGAGTGATTTTTTTTTCTCCCAGCATCAAAGAGTCTCATATCAGATCTTGTTGAAAGATAAGTAACCTGTATGCAAGGCCAGGACTGCAGTCAGCTCATATTCTATTGACCACAACCTTTAATCTATGTTATTAAAATTAAATGTAATCACCAGCAACTGATATAAACAGTGAGAAACTATAGTTATAGCAGCAAGTTACAGTTTTGATATAAACTTGAGCTCAGGCAGTATGTGAATTAAAAAAAAAAAACTTGGATTTTGTCACACTGTTGATGAGTTTAGCAAATACAGATGGCAACCTCAGGGCTGGGCTTCAGAGAGAGGAAAATTCAGTGAATGTGCTCTAATGGACAGTAAATTTCCCTGAGCGGGGGCCCTATGAATTGATTTCATTAAATTCTGCAGTAATAATGCTCATTTTTGGAAGCTGTGGATTTGTAATTTTGGAGGTTTATTACTTTTTCTTTTAGTGTAATTTATGCTTTTTTTCACCATTATCTGGGGAAATTAAAGTGAGGGCCATCCCATATGTTCTGTCAAGTCCTTTGTTTAACAACATATGAATTTAATTCATGATCAAGCTGGCAGAAGTTATTCAGGATCTCAGATTCAGCAGGATTATAAATTTATGAAAGAAGCATAAATTCCCATGTGGCTTATGTCAGCTTATAACAAAATACTAGTTGTTTGGCATGGCTCTCCAAAAGGTTCCAGTTCTTTATTAGCTTCATAACTAAGCTTCCTGATTTTATTTTAAATTAAGCATCTTAATCTGTAATTAACTGTTAAACAAAAAGCTTATTTTCTAGTTAGCTTTATAAGTAATTTTTTTTCTAGCAGAACCCAGTTTCCTTTATGTCACAATCCTATACGTATATTTCTCTGAAATATATCCCTTTAAGATCAATGGGGATAGTTTGTGGTTGTAAGGTTGTAGTACTTGTACTCTATAAGATGTAACATGTTCTATTATAAGCAATTTATTTATTTTTACCACCAATTCCAGATCACTTTTTTAAAATATAATGCTATTGAAATGTTTAAAAACAAGAGTAAAAATTAATACAAATTAAAATAAAGGAAGAAGGGAAAAAAAGAAAAAGGAAGGAATAAAAGAGAAAGCTAAAGTTCTGATATTTTTGTTCTTTAAAAATTGAATATTTAGTTCTTGAAATATTGAATAGAGACATAAGACAAGATGAGACAATTGTGAGAGTAAAGATTAAAAAAGAAACTTATAAGTTAAGGGCATTTGCTGATGACTTGGTGTTGATTCCTGAGGATTCACCAAAGGGAATAGAGACATTAATGGGAAAATTAAAAGTATTTGATACACAAGCAGGTTTTAAGATTAATAATCAGAAGATGAAGAAGTTAACAAAACATATGGAAACAAAGGATCAAATAGAATTGATGAAGAAAACTGGTTTTAAGATTAAAAAGAAGAAAAATATCTGGGTATCACCCTGACAAATATGAATTGTATGTTATTTCAAAATAATTACGTATGTTAAGACATGGAATGAAGTTAAAAAGGCTATGTTAAGATGGGATAAATTGCAATTGTCATTGTTGGGGAGAATTTCTGTGATAAAAAATGAATGTTTTGCCTAGAATGATGCTTTTGTTTTATGCAATACTGGTTTTGACAACTGATGAACTATTTAAACAGTGGCAAAAGGATATATCTAAGTTTGTATGGCAAGGGAAAAAACCACAAGTTAAATATAAAGTGTTACAAAATGCAAAAGAAAGAGGAGGGTTGGGTTTACCTGATTTGAAATTGTATTTTCCACCTTGCTACTTGGTTTGGATGAAAGAGTGGGTGTTGCTGAAAAATAGAAGACTTTTAGAGTTAGAAGAACAGGACCTGAGATTTGGGTGACATGGATATTTGTGCTACGATAAAGTTAAGGTTAATGTGGATTTTAAAAATCACTATATTAGATATGCCATATTGAGAATATGGAATAGATACAAATCCAGGCTGTGCCCAAAAACACCTTTGTGGCTCTCAGCACAAAAAGCATTTTATAGACAAGAAATAATAGGCAAACACAAATGGTTAACATATTGTGAGGTACTAGAATTCTGTCAAGAGGAATACAAAATAAAATCAAGAGAGCAACTGATAGCAAAGGGACATAATTCTCAATGGTTTTCCTACTTATAGTTATCAGAAAGATTCAAAGTAGACAAAAGAATTTATGGTATTGAATATTCTAAGACTGACTTTGAAACAGAATTGTATACAAGTGATGAACATGTGATTGCTAAAATGTATAAACTGCTATTGAAATTTGAAACAGAAGAAGAACAAATGAAAGAATGCATGATAAAGTGGGCTAAAATTTTTGGTTATAATATATAGATGGAACAATGGGAAAATATGTGGTTGAAAAGATTGAAATTTACAGTTATAATCTTAAAGAAAACTTTTATAAAATGATGTACCATTGGTAATGACACCACAAAAATTATTTAGAAATATATAAAGGTACTTCAAATCTATGCTGGAAATGTGAAGAACATGAAGGATCATTTTACCATGCTTGGTAGACGTGCAAAAAATCTAGAAGATTTTGGATTCAAGTGCATGCACTGATTCAGAGGATTTTAAAGCTTAACTTTTAAATCAAATTAAAACGTTTAAACCAGAACTTTTCCTCTTGGGACAAACAGTTGGGGAAAAAGTCATGGAACTTTGTTTTTATATATGATAACCACAGTGAGATTATTGCATGCAGATAGATGGAAAGATTTGGTAATGCCTACAATAAAGGAATGGTTGGTGAAGATGACAGAACTTGCTGAGATGGCCAAATTGACCTGTTTAATTAGAGAAAAGAATCATAGAATCATAGAATCATAGAATTTTGGAGTTGGAAGGGACCACATGGATCATCTAGTCCAACCCCCTGCAATATGCAGGAAACCAATTAAACCATCCCCGAGAGGTGACTGTCCAGCCTCTTCTTAAAAACCTCCAGAGATGGAGAACTCACAACCTCCGTAGGTAGACTGTTCCACTGTTGTACAGATCTAACCGTCAGGAAGTTTTTCCTTATATTTAAGTGAAATCTAGGTAGCTGCAGTTTGTACCCATTATTTCTGGTCCTAGTTTCTGTGGCCATGGAAAAGAGTTCCTGACCATCTTCCCTATGGCACCCCTTTATGTACCTGAACACTGCTATCATGTCTCCCCTCAGTCTTCTTTTCTCCAGACTGAACAGCCCCAGTTCCTTCAGCCTGTCCTCATAGGACATGTCCTGAAGTCCCTGTATCATCTTTGTTGCCCTCCTCTGAACCTGTTCTAACCTGTCAATATCCTTCTGGAAATATGGTGCCCAGAATTGTACAACATCGATGTTTGTTACTGACTGGAAACCCCTTATGGACTTTTTGTGGAAAACAGAAAAAAATGAACTTATGATCTATGGTTTTGACAATTAGGTAGGATAGATTATGGAAAGAAGAGAGTCATGATGCAACTTTAGAGAAAGAGGTAAATCTACAATTGTACTTATAACTACAGTATAGAAGATTGGAAGCCTTTATCTCTTTTCCCTTTCTTTTCTGTTTTTATTTCTACTTTTTTTTCTTTTGTCTTTTCTTTTTGCGCTCCAGATCAGTATTTACCACCAACTCTGGAATAAAAGCAGCGCTCAAGTCTACCCACATCTATGGACCACTACATTGTCGCAGAACACTTTTAAGAACACCCATATAAGCCAAAGGTTGGCAACTGTAACCCCTGACACAAATGAGTAGCTGTGTGGAAAATCTTTCCATGGATTTTCCATATTTAGATATGAATGGGGTAGCGCTTCCCTGGACAAAATTGCTGCAAAGTTTGGGGGTCCTCCTATACCCACATCTCCTGCTCAAAGAGCAGGTGGCAGCTGTGACTTAGAGGGACTTTGTCCAGATTTGTCTGGTGTACCAATTGTGTCCTTTCCTGGACTGGAAATCCCTTCTCACAGTTGCTTATGCCTTAGTCACCTCACATGTGAACTGTTGCATTTCACTCTTTATGGGGTTGCTCTTGAAGACCATTTGGAAGTTGCAGCTGGTCCGGAATGTGGCAATAAGGTCAGTTTGGGGCACCCAAGTGACACCTGTCATATGAGCTGCATTGGTTACCAATAAAGTTCTGAGTGTAATTCAAGGTGCTGGTTTTGACCTATAAAACTGCCATGACATAGGGTCTAGTTATTTGATGAACTGTCTTTCTCCTGTTGTTTCTGCCATCTCTTTTGTACCTGTAGTTAATGTTACGATCCTCATTCATATGTACTGAAATACAAATAATAAAATAACATTTCAAGCAGCATCAAGAAGCATCCTTTGCTTAGACAGAATAAACAACACAGCTTGGTATTTTTAAAATATATTTTGGACTCTCTTCCATCACTGGCATACTCAACCAATAAAATAAAGAAGCAATAATACGCTTGCTATTAAGATGATTGTTGCCTTTTTTTCCTTTGTAATTTCCCTGACATTATGGACATTTCTGGTAATTTGAGCACACTGGCAAGATTTCTGGATTGTCTTTTTAAAGGTTACCTTTAAAGGCGTCATAAACTCATGCGCTTTTCTGCTCCACTGAGGAACATATTCTCTTTTCTTGTAGAATAGCCTCCAGGTTGAGTCAGTGTTGTCAACACAAACTTTTACATCAACATTTTTGTACTAGGTGATCTCAGGTCTTGAGCTGTGACAGAAGGGTTTAATTCTCTGCTTGGTCAGGGATCCTGCAGGGTTTTTTTCTCCCCAAAGCCAGCCTCAAAATAATGTTTAGATTTCCAGGAAATTGAACAATTTGCATAAAACTGTATTTTTTTTCCTCTGACATTCAAAGCTGCCAGCGTTGACATTGGAAAGAAAAGGAAGTGCTTTTCTCAGACTGAAACAAGGAGGCTAGTTAGGGTGCCCAATAGTCTACTTTACACTTTTAGAGGCCATAAAAGTGTAAGACAGAAAAATTAAAGGTACTTTGCCACAGCCATTACAGTGCTATAAAATAAAAGAGAGCTTTGCTTCATCTGCTTTAGGGTTGACTCCAACCATCAGAAGGAACAGGTTTGGTTTGGTCTATTTTTGCTTTCCTCCAGCCCTCCAGAGAAGCAGGAAAATTATTCATTTGTTCATCCTGGTTGTGCAAAATGGCAAGGAGAAACAGGGACTGACAGGGCCCTTAATTTTGTTTTGCCAGAGTAGACTGCTAACTGTCCAAATGAAATATGTGATCCATGAAATGGTGAGAATAATTTACTCACCAGCAGAACAAGAAGGAAGCAGGGATGTTTCTGCCTCAGAACTGTTTTCTGAAACTCCAGAGGCATTATAGAGGATGGATGGATGGATGGATGGATGGATGGATGGATGGATGGATGGATGGAGAGAGAGAGAGAGAGAGAGAGAGAGAGAGATTTAACAATCTAGAATCTAGCTATGTTACATAGGCTATGCTTCTACTCCCCCTGCACCCTCTCCCCTTGAGATTAAATTGGCATTCTCATTGTTGGCCTTCCAGAAAGTGTTCAAGATAGAGTTGGTTTGGAGGGCCTTTGGGGAATGAATGGTCATCATTAAACTTCTTGCTTTATGGCTGTTTATGTGTTTGTCAGCTTTTATATTTTTATTCTGGTTTTATGGTTTTATCTTGTAAACTGCCAGAGAAGTCATTTTTGTTAAATCTGGTGGCATAAATAATATAGAAAAACAAACAAACAACTCCTCTTCCCTTTGAGTTTTTTGTAGATTCTTCCTTGGATTTTACTTCACTATTCTGAACAGGGTCATCCACAAGGGTGGTCAAAAAAGTCATGATGGTGATCACAAACCTGCAATTCAAGCCCTGCTCCCTTTTTACTTGTGACATGCATACCTATATATACACAAGGGGTGGGGTTTTGATTGCATTGTTGCAGTTGCTATCCTGACTTTTTTGTGGATGCCCCTAATTCTGAAGTATACCTCTATTCTTTCATTCCCAGTATTCTAAGCCAATCCAGTTGTATTCTGTTCTTTCCTCTTCTGCAATGAAAGCAAGATTGAAAATAGAGCCTTTTCCCTATACAGAATCATAATGGAAGAAGAAGAGGATAATGAGAAGTTAATCACTACTATTTGAACCAAAGAGATTTCAGTTAAAAGCTACAATGTTTGCATTTGCATTAGACAAGTGGTGACAGTTTTAATATCATCCAAGGTAAGGGGGGAGTGACATTTTTGGATTTCCCTCCCAATTTTTGGAGTTTCTGAGAGGTTTTCAGGGGCAGCATTGGGAAATGATGGAAGTAAAACATGTAAAGAAGCAGTGACTTGCATAGTAAATGATTCAACATTGAGGAGGAAGTGAGATAAATGTATGTGATGTCTCTTCATGGTTTCATGTATTTATGGATGAAAGAATCCTTGCGATGGTGTTAGAAATGTGTTGTCTGCAGACATGAATGTGTGCACAGCTCTGTATGCAGATGATACTGTGTTATTGGTGGAAAACCCGCATGATTTGCATCAAGTATTAGATGCAAGGAATGGGATGGGGCTTCACAGATTATTACAACATGCTATACTTGGGGTTGCCTTTGAAAATTTCCTGAAAACTGCTACTATATAGAATGCAGCCACCTGCAAGCTGATGGGTAAGAGTCATTTCACCAGTGCAACATTTACACTACAGGTGTGACATTGGTTGCCAGTGTGTTTTGAGAACAATTCAAAGTGCTAGCTTTGACCTATAAAGCCCTATATATATTTTAGGGAAAAGCTATCTTTTGGGACCTCTCTGTTAGAGGGGTGGGGTCTAGAAAGAAGCCTTTTTCTATGATGGCCCCATCACTCTGGAATTTTCTACCCTCTGAGGTCTAGATAGTTCCCACAGTTCTGGAATTTAAGAAAGTAGCAAAGATGCTCTTATTTCCTCAGGTCTTAGATATCTGTTAAGTGGTACTGTTTTAATAATTCTGCTTTTAAATGGATTATTTTTAATGATTCTTTAAAAATCATACTTAAGTTTGTGGAATCAGGCTGGATATAAATTATGTATGTAAACAAGCAAATAAAGAATATAGTTTGTTTATTAATGTATCAAGACAGTTGTGTTTGAAGGAGAAAATGGAGTGAATGATTGAAAGTTGTATGTATGTTGTGAAAAGGCAAAGCAAGAAAATAAATCTGTGTATCTTAATAGAATGTTTACTAAAGATAGGAAAAGGAATGGATAAATATTAAGGTATGCAAGCGCTGGCAGAAAGGTTGGGGGCTGGCGAGTGTGTGATCTATGGTGAGGAAAGAATGTTCATTGAAAGAAGCAAAAATGGCTATGTATAAATATGTGCTTCTGCCCACTTTGTTACATGGAAATGACAAACATGTCAGGAGAAACATAAAAGTAAATTGGCAGAAATAGTTTACTGAATAGTGTCTATGGTGAAACAAAAAGAGATGAGGTCAAGAATGAATGGGAACTGAATGATCATGGATTAAATACAAAAGTGTGTGACAGACATACAGTGAAGTTGTTTGGTTGTGGAGAATGAATAAGGATCAGATTGCAAAATAATGAAGGAATAGTGAATGGTTGAGGGAAAGGTGAAGACCAAGGAAGTTGTGGTTGGATGAAGCTGATGAGATCCTGAAAAGAAAGAGATGAGAACAAATGTGAATGTATGAAATAGGTATGGATATAGTGGAAACAAGATGGATAGAAAGGTGAGGAAAAGGGATAGTTTTCTTAGTACTCACCTTGTGCCTTAATTTCTTTTGCTTACTATTTCTTACTTATTTTCTGTTTACATTGCATAACATTGTTTACCCCACAAGGGAATATCCTGATATGTATGCATGTATGTAATGAAGTAGTATGTATGCAATGTCACCCTGGCCCAGCCTAGGTAGATTTTGATGCTGAGACAACTCATGTGGCATTCAGGCAACTGCTTGCCACCCCCTGCCTCTGCCTCACAGAAACAATTTGTACAACACTTTACATGACCTTTCGGTAGGCTCCAGCTAGAACTTTTCTGAGCCCAACTCCACATAACATTGATTTAATTTTTCAGGGCTGGACATAAAATCGATACTACATTGGGCACTCTAGTTATGACCCTCATCAAACCTGGATGGAGAGCAATGTGCCCCATCTGCTCCTAGTAGTCCCCTTGGTTGCATTCAGTACTAATGACAGTGCTACCTTTCTGGATTATCTACAAGGGCTGGAGCAGGTGGCACTGTTTATGGAGGTTCTCCTCCTTCCTAAGTGGGCAGCTTCATTTGGTAGTTATGGGGGAAGAATGGTCATGACCCTTTCACTCCTTCAGTTCAGCATTCTCCCCCATGCTACAGGTGGACCTTGCTTGCTGACTACCTCATTCAGTGACTGTTCGAAATTAAGACAATGCTGAAAAAATAACTTTATGACCAACGCCCACATTTGTGACTTTTGCTGTGTCTCTCAGTCATGTTATCACCATTACAAATTTAATAATAAATACCAAATAAATTATAGTCAGTACCACAGCCTTGCCCTGTGCCTGACCTGTTGTTTTTCTCCCCCCCCCCCCCCCCACTTTGCAGAGTAGGGAGATTGGAAAGGAAGAGATTATGAGAGTGTAAGCAGGCACATTGGGGAATTCACATCAAAAATAATGCAGTGACACCTGCACTGAGTGCACTATGCAAACAGCCTAGTGTATTCCCCATTGTGTGCCTACTTACTCTCCTATAATCCCTCCCTCTCCAATCTCTCCGCTCTACGGGAGGCGGGGGGGGCAGAAGAAAACAGGTCAGGCACAGGATTGATTGCTTTTTTTTTTTGTCCTTCCCCCCTCCTTGCAGAGCAGAGTGATTGCTTAAACAAGTGGAGGGGGGAGGGGAAGAGAGGGGGAAAAAAACAAGCAATAATAAAAAAAGGAAAACTGCTTGTCTCGACTATGGTTGCTAAACAAAGACTACCTGTATTGCTACCAACACTCAGCTATACTTTTCCATCCTGGATTCAGCTGCAAATGCAGCAGATGTTCTTTTGCAGTGTGTGGAGGCTGTCATGGACTAAATGGGACTGAACTGTTTAAAACTAAATCCCAGCAAGATGAAGGTATGGTTTGTTCAGAAAGCATCTGGCTCTGTGCCTGCTCTTTCATGGACTCTGAATGGGGTTGCATTTCCCCTGAAAAAGTACATATCTAGCTTGGGAAATCTTCATGATTACTGCTGAATTAGCAGGTGGAAGCCACCGCCAGGCTTTTTCCCAGTTGTAGCTAGTGGGCCAGCTGCAGCTCTTAGAGCATCAACCCTTGTGACAGTGACTTCTGCCCTCATCCCCTCAGGCTTATACCACTGAAGCGTGCTCTCCTTGGAGCTGCCTCTGAAGATTGCCCAGAAACTACAGGTGATTCAGAATGAAGTTGCCCTCTTGGTGGGGGACTGAGAACTGCCACAGCAACGTAATACCTACTCTGCAGAAGTTACATTCCTTGCCAATAAGTTTCCCAATACAATCTCAAAATGCTGGTGCTAGCCTATAATGGCCTTACATGGCTTAGCTCCCAATTATCTTCAGGACCAAGTCCTGTGGATGCAGTTAGGCTATCCTGTAGGTTTCAGCACAGAAGAGATGCGTCTCATCCACTCCCCTTGAGAGGCAAGCAGTTTGTGAACCCAAAGAAAGACCTTTCCAGGGGCAGCTGATGGCCTACACATCACCTAATTTTAGGAAAGGGATAGACAGCATAGTTTCACTGGGCATTTGAAACTCAGCACCCTGTAATTAGTTTTTTGGGGTTATTAATTGTGACTGCCATTTTTACAAGGATTAGGAAGTATTTTATTTTATTTTATTTTATTTTATGACCTTTTATAACACTCTTGTTTTATTTCTTGTACCCTGCCCATACTCTGGTGATTGGGACAGTATACAAATATTGTAATAAAATATGGCTGGTTTTTCTTGATAGAGTTAACTATTTTTCATACAATATATCTTCATAAACTTCAAAGAGCATCCATGCAAGAAATATCACTTCTTCAAAGGGATTCAGTTCCTGGAGTAGGCCTGAAACTCTCTTCTCTAATCAGAACATGTTGTGAAATCTTTCAGAGCAATCAAACTTTAGAATGCAGGGGAAAGTTTTGAAGGATTATAAAAAATAAAGCATTAAAATAAAACAAGACTGCTGGGCTTGCAAATTTAATTTATTTCCACATAGATTGCTAGTTATAGATGCTTACATAAGCAGGTTGACTGTTCTGACCCACACAGCAGTTCTGACTTGTATGCTGCCTCAGCTCAGAAGGGTAGGACACTTACCCTTGCATTTGTCCCAGCTCATTAGTGCTGCAGTTGTGAGATTTGCTGCAAACAATTGACTCTTGTTGCAGAAACAGCAGCATTGTGTGAGATGGCATTGCATGGAGAGGTCTTTTGTCAATTGGAAGCAACCATATTGCCTGGTTTGCATATCAGAGTGGGCATTAAGTATGTATTGGTTCAGGCAACACTTTAAAGTCAAAAAGGCACAGTATGACTTAGAACAATACGTGAACCCAAGAACTGGATTACAAAGACAGGAGATAGCTGTGGAGGGAGGAAAAAGAAACTCCCTTTGTTGCTATTGCAGCTTCCATTTCCGCTTTTAAAAATAAAAAAGAAGGGGAAGGGAATGGAGCATGTGAGGGGAGAGAAGAACTTTCTCTTCCAACTGCTTGAATTTTCAGTTGTCAGGTGAGGTAACAGGAGATGACTCTCACCCAGTTAGAGGAAGACTAAAGTTCATGGCACTCTGAACTCTTATAATTTGATTCTGAATCAGGCTTGAGCAAATACTTCTGCCATCTCATGATTTACAGCTTGCTCTAGATCCAATCTCTTTCAGTTTCCCATGTTTGCAATGTTTTGATGGGTTTATTTTTTCCGTACCCAAATTTATAAAATTCACAAATTTGTTCATAAATGGTATACAAAGAATATTTTTTTTTAAAAAAAAATGAATATAAGAAAACACATAACTTACAGATTCATTTGTTTGTAGAGTTTTGGAGAATATGTTCAAGCCATGCTTTGTGATATTGGGAGCAAATGGATCTTGGATACTGTGACAGTACTGGTATAATTTAAAAGTAATGTTTTAACATATTGGAATTAACACTATGTGTCTGCAAGCTCCCTGAATGCCTGATCCACTTTCACCTTTGAGAATAAAGAGATGGTTGCAGTACTATATTGTCTTTAGTGTACTTTGTCCAAAGGAAACTTTAAAGGATGTTCAGAATTATGGAGTATGAACCAACAAGTGCAAATTGTGAGAATTTCGAGATAAAGATGCAGTCCCCAATGCTTGTGTGAGATGAGCCCCCATGGATCACATGATATCATAACCAGGGACTTGCATGTTTGAAAGCAATTTGGGATATCCCTGAGCAAACAGCTTTGCATCTGTGGATAGGGAAATGTTGTTTCAAGGCAGGTAATGCCATTTCAGAAAGAAAACTGTCAATGCCTTGTGCCTCAGAGGGCAGTTTGTATTTCATTGAAAAGGATTCTTAGCTTACCTCACTTGGGATTCTATCACAAAATTGTCCTGGCATTATTAGATAAAAGAACCCAAATGCAGAACTGTCAACACACCAGTTTTACGTATTTTGAAGGCAATAGAGGTTTGTCCCTCTGGTGAGCACAAAAACATGAGGAAACATGAATCATTTATTCCCTTTTATTTTTCTGAAGGGGGCAGGGTGAAGCCCTCAGCTATGGGCCAGCAAGAAAGGAGTGATTGGTTGACAGTAGGCTATACTCAGCTAAAAGCAAGGTAGCCAAAATGCTAATTGACTGACGGTTCTCTGCAAGCTTTATAGACTTGCAAACACATAACACTGCCTATACTCATAGTGTCCTGATGTTTGATTGAATCAGAAACTCATCAAAACAGCCTGGCTCAGTCTCAGGTGAGTTTTAAACCATATTTAAGATGGACAGGCTGATCATACAGAAATATGACTTAGCTAATTGCTTCTGTATAAGCAGTGTGGAGAACGACTTAATGTGTGTACAGGTCAGACAGATCAAAGTGTTTCATTTTTTTCATAAAATGAAAAAATCCTGTGAAAGGCACAGTGGTGATGTGCTGTTATCTATTAATAGAGGAATTTCAGCAGAATTATTGAAGAAATCAAAGATGTAGTATAGATAAATATATAAATAAGTAGGCATAATCCAGATATTTACTTTTCTCTGTACAGTACTTAATATTTTCTCCTAAGAACATGAACAGGTTCTCTGGATCAGACCCTTGGCCCATCTAGTCCAGCAATGGCCAGTCAACTGCATAAGGAAGTACACTAGACTCCTAGCAGATGGCCTTCAGAGGCAGTCACTTTGACATCAAGGCTAATAGCCATCCATCCTCATGACTTCCATGAATTGGCCCAACCCTTTTTTTGGAGCCAGTCAAGCTGGTAGCCAGCACCACATCTTGTGACAGCAAATTCCAAAGTTTAATTAAGTGTTCTGTAAAAGATATTTCCTTCTGTCTTTCCTGGTTCTTCCAGGGTTCAATTTCATTGAGTGATCTCTGCTTCTAGTATTTTGGGAAGGGGTTAAATAGCTTCTCCTTGTCCACTTTATCCACACCATACATAATTTTGTTCACCTCAATCACCTCAATCTTAGAACTTCCCTAATAAAGGGAAGTATTGTGGGTTGATCAATTTGAGAAATTAAATTGATCAACCCTTGATACAGGATTATTTGGCTTATGGCAATATTCTCTGTTGTGAAGCCCAGGAATTGTTCTAGAGATATATGACTCTCACCCACCTCTGTCACCTAAAATCAATAGTTCCAGGAATGAAAGGGAGCATGTTGTACCCACAGCCATGCAGCTTTCAAAATTGAAAAACTTGCCAAGAAAATAAAAGGGGGAAAAAAACCAGAAATGCTAGTTCAGCATCATGAACTAATGTCTGGAATCTGACAATTGGCAGAAGATAGATCTGTAGTTAGTCAGAAGAGTCTCAATCTCTTCTTTAATAAAAGTTTGGAAAAAATTGAGATGTTGAGTCAGGTTACTATTGAGTAACTTGTCATGGAATATTCAATAAAGCATATTCAGTGGCTAATATATGATGGTAAATGATAGCTAATTTTCAAACTGTATGAACTATGGATTTCATTAGAAGCTCATTAAGCATTCTCTGTTGGTAAAGTCCGAAACAATTGTGGAAAAGTGATCATGCACAGAGGAGCATAGGACACATTGTAGGTTTCATTAACAATTCATCTGAGGCGCTACTGGAGCTGTAGTATTCACTTCTGCTCTTGATTGTCTAAGAATATGCCAAAAACATCTGAATATTCTCCAATCATAAATAAGGATTATGTGAACAGCATCTGAGATGAGCCAGTAAATAAAGATCAGTCAGTAAATTCCAATATTTGGGGGAAAATGGAAAAGCAAAATTTTGGAACAGCTTCCTTGCTCTCTTCTCTCATAGACTACCATTGACTCTGCTGATGAGTTTCTAGCTGCTTCTGTCAGACTTGGGTTACTGGGTTGGAGCCAAACCACCACAAATGTTTAATTATTCAAAAGATTAGTTAATAATATTAATAATATAGCAACTATACTAGCTGAGATGTATTGTACCTCCACTGAATGCGAAAAAACAACAACATTCCCCTCTCACACCATGGATGGTATGTGTCTCCCTTAATCTCGAGTCCTCTACCAGAGGCCTGGGAGTTTAAGGGTTCTGCATAGCATCTTAGCTGTTCCTAGCATTGCACTCTTCTGTATAGAGAGCTCTGATATTGTTCCTGGGATCTGCTGGAGCCGCTCTCCCAGCTCAGGAGTCACAGCCTCAAGTGCTCCTACTGTTTTATTTTTTTATTTTATTTTATTTTATTTTATTTTATTTTACTTTACTTTACTTTACTTTACTTTACTTTACTTTACTTTACTTTACTTTACTTTACTTTACTTTACTTTACTTTACTTTACTTTACTTTACTTTACTTTACTTTACTTTATTTTATTTTATTTTATTTATCCCACTGGTAGGATTTTCCAATGTCAGCCACCTCAGCTATCTGGCAATGGTAAATCCCATGCAGGGGCTTGTCTTGCCATGGCAGTTCCTCTGCTTGAAGTTCCTCCCGTCTGCTGCTGCCTGAGGCATTCTCTCAGCAGCTCGTCTTTGGGTGCCATCTTATTGATATCCTCCTGGATGTTCTGAGTTTTGTCCAGGACAGTAGCTTTGACACTCACCAGACCCTGCCCACCCACTTTGAAGCTAGTGTACAGTCTCTGGATGTTGGACTCGGGGTGGAAACCTTTATTCATTGTGAGAAGCTTCTGGGTCTTCGCATCGGCAGCCTCGATGTCATCCTTTGGGCAGCTCACTATACTGGCAGGGTATCTGATGACTGGCAGAGTGTATGTGTTGATGGCATGGATCTTGTTCTCCTCATTGAGCTGGCTGTTCAGGACCTGTCTTATCCTTTGGCGGTACTTGGATGTTGCTGTCTTCCTTACCTCCACATCATGGTTCCCATGTTACTGTGGGATACCAAAGTACTTGTAGTTGGTCTGTGTGTCTGCTATGTGGTCTGCTGGTAGTTTCACCCCATCAGTCTTAACTACCTTCCCTATCTTTACTACCATCCGGCCATACTTCTCCAGTCCGAATGACATCCCAATGTCCTCACTGTAGATCTGTGTCAGGTGGATTAGTGAGTCAATGTCTCATTCACTCTTAGCACTGAATGAATACATACATACATACATACATACATACATACATAAAATATATACCAAAAGAAAAAGTAATCATTTTTAAACTGCAACCAAAATTATCCCTAATTTTGCCCAATTATTTAAAAACTGGAGTACAACTATGTTAATGTGACTATCAGAGAAATAGATTCTTTAAATTAATTGACATAGTACTGTGGAAGGATGTCATCTTTAAAGCTACAAATGTTAAGAAAATGGATATAATTGTGAATTGTGAAGATTTCTGAAAAGAAATTGTTAAACTATTAAATGATGAAATCGCTTATCAGCTACTTATTACAGATACAGTGAAGATTTGAAACAAGATTTGTGTCACTCTGTAATAATACAGACATTTTTAACTTTTAGAATATTTCAATGAAATCCCAATGCTGGGAAGAAACCATTATTAAGGACATCTTATTCACTAAGTGGTAATATCTTGTTTTCACAGGAGACACAGAGAGTCCAGTCAAGTTAAAGGAAAGAAGGTCCCTGCCAGCAGTGGTATGTTCCTTCTTCTACAGGCCTTTGTCCTTGTAATGCTTTCTAGTATTTAAGAGCTTCTTACGCAGGTGTTCTTCCAGCCATCAAAAGACAATGAAAGCAGTCTCTTTTACTTTGTCTATGAAGAAGTCTTACACCTATAGACTACAGTGGTGATCAAACAAAATTTTCAGATTCATACAAATGAATGGAAAGAATGATGACTGGACAGTAATTGGCTTTTAGCTGAATCAGCATAGCAGGCTGATTCTTTTGACAAAAAAACAACGTTGCTAGAATTTTATAGAAAGCCATATAAAGTTCACCTCCAAAGGGAGCATGTTTTATCTTATTTTAAAACTGACAAAGCTTCAGCAACAGTCACAAAGCTATAAACTGGATAGAGGTCTGGGCAATGCACTGTTGGAATGCAAACCTATATTGGAGGACTTCTAAATATTTGTTTGAGATTGGATACTAATTCCTCATAAGGCTATATTTCTAAATTAGCCTTACATGCATATTTTTCCATGATGGTAACTCTATTAACATCTGTAATAGCCTTCCTTATCTTGTTGTCTCAATATTGAGACTGTAACTCCTCCTGGATCTCCAAGTCAGCATAATCAAAGTTACCCCATAATGGAGAAGATGATTATCTAGGAACATCACTCCAGAGATGTAAGCTACTAGCACTTATTATTTTGTCATTCTTATTAAAATATTAATGTGATTATAATATCACATTGTGTTTCATTTCACAAGGGTCATAATCATTTATGAAAGTAATAAGTATTCTAATAAGATTGTGGCTCTTTGGATAGATGATATTTAAAAATGCCTTAAGATACCTAGGTTAATTTGCTCAAATGTCATTCTGCCCCTCTGAAGTCATATCCCAGTTAAAATGCAGAGCATTTAGGTATAGTGGTACAAAGTAAAACAGAAGTTTAGATAGTCTTTTCTTCAAGTATTTACAAATGCAGGTAATTTTGGAACAAAGGGTCATAATCTCTAATTAAGTTTTCTTAGTGTTGGAATTGCGTTTATGGCTGAAAGTAAAAAGGTAAGTCCTACTATGGGCCCTCAAACTCTTCTTCAAAGGGCTAAACAACCCCCTGGAGCATATTTGAGTTGTGGGAGGACTGTGCAACGGAGGCAGAGAAAGTTCCGTTTCTGAGGCAGAACCCAACTTTACGCAATTTTCGTTGAAATCATCACTTCAAGAAGGAACATATGGCATGATTAAGGCTGTCACAGACTGCATCAGCAATTTTTATTGTAAATCTCTTTTAATTTACTCTAGCAAAAGGAAAAGGGCACATGTGGATTCATCCATTGTATCGTGGTAGCAGAGGCTGATGCTTAAGCCTTTCTTCAGTGATAAAATTGCTAAGACAGTCAAGCAAAATAAACCCAGATATGATTGTGATTAATTGTTCCTTGGCTGTGTTGCTGTATTATTTCAGGAATCCCATTGTATAAAATGGTTGACAATGGCTCCTGCTCCAGTGCTTTTTACAACTGCTTGGCCCCCAGATGCCCTTTGATCTTCATAATAGGGAAAGGGGTTGCTGTTCTCGGTATTTTCCTTGCTTACTTGCAGGATCTGCTTTTTCACACTGTGTTCACCTAGTTTCTACAGCAAGGCTTATTAGTACATGATACAATGAATCTTGTTTTCTTTTTGTTTGTTTTTCAGCCAGCATGTGGCAGAGCTGGTCAGTGTTGAGAAGAAGGGTCTGGTGCAAGATCACCAGCTAGCCTTCATGCCAAGGGAGACCTAGAACCTAGTTCAGCACCTTACCCACAGCAACATACTGGCTCTTTCTGAATGGGGGTATTAGTTGCAAATTATTTAGCAGGTGTGTGGTTGCAAGTTCTTTACAGGTGTATGATTCACAGACAATGCCACTTGTTTTATGTGAACTGATATGCTTAGTAACAGCTCAGGTGTACTTGATCTTATACTTAACCAGTCCTTGATCTGTGCCATGATGTTGATGGCAAGATCTAATCCATAATACATCAGCCTGAAATATGTCATATAGCAATGCCATGAAACAGCACCAAAACACATATTGAGTAGGAAGAAAGAAGAGTCAAGGGTGAGAATAATTTTCCTGAATTTCATTATATAGTCTTTCTCTTCATCGTAGAAGCTGTGCAGAACTAGGCTCATAGGTTCCGAATCATAAAAAGCTTTCGTTTCTCCAGTGTTTCCAAATCAGTTGCACGACTTTTGCACAATTTAATTTCTCCAGATTGAACTTAACTGTAGCAAAGCAATTGCATACATGAAACATATTGCAATTATAGACAAGCTCTAGTATGCAAGAGAAACCTTTTGGAAACCAGAGGAAATCAGGGATTCCCACGTGCATGTGAAATTGTAATTACTATTCCCAACATGATACTGACAAGTGACCTTCTATGATTATACTGCTCCTGGGGCACTTTGGGATACTGAGAACATCATAGTCTTTCGCTGAAACAAATGGTAACTATAGCCTGTTTTGAGACATCTGTGAAACATGCCATGGACTGCACTTGTTCAACCATTTACCCACTCAAGCAGTATGTCTAATATTTACAATAGGTGAATACTTACTATAACTTCTGAAAATTATAGCCACAGCCCAAATCCAAATCTACAGTGCAAAGGGATCTCCCCATCTGAGTCATCTCACAATGACTCACACCCTGCTTTGCTTTCAGAGAGAATAAGGAGGAACTAGGGAATATTGGAGTGTAGGCCCATCTATGTGTTCTGAGGTTCATACAAGCAACAACCAGAATGGAAGGAGAATTTGTCCTCATGCATCGCAAGAGTTGGTTTGTCTATAGACACAGGCAACATTTTCCGAGGGACTTTTTTTTAAAAATTGCAGATTTTTTTTTAATGAACATTTGTGCCTTGAATATACAAATATGTTCATTATCTACAGATGACTCGTTGTTTGTACAAAATAATGTTTGGATTCTGTTTATTAAAAATAAAAGAAGAAAAGAAATAAATGATTTGTTTGGCATAAAAAGCTATATTTATAAACTGTGGCTATAGGCAAGTGTCCCTAGATTATACATTTTCAGGATACAAATTTACAGTAAGACTAAGTTAAAATTATTAAGATGGTATCACATCTGTTTTGAGCACCAGAAAGGCATTTTAAACACCAGTTGTTTTATATATCACTCACTCAGGGGCTCCTTACCCAGTGCCTCAAAAGGCAGGGAGAGGCAATCAGCAGATGGTTCTTCTGTATATATTCTGTGGAAATTAATACAAGTTGCACATGAACACATCCTTCACTGTTATCCATTCCCAGAAGTCTTGCACAGAAGGGATTCCTTTTAGACAGGGCCCAACGATTAACAACTAATGGAAAGGACTAGTAGCCAGGGAGATGGAGTGGGCCTAGTCTTGCAAACACATTTCAAATGCTGATGCTGTGGCCAAACTGAGGAGGGTGATAAGTGTTTGTGGTATTAGAACTTAATATCAGAAGTTCTAACAGTCCTACACACATCTTGCTCAAATCGCATTGCAAATCCCAACCCACCCTTCCCAGAAAACAACTGAAAACGGACAATTTTCTTTATGTGTGTGTGGTCATTGTTTTTTTTTTTTTTTTTAATGTTGTGCATTGGATTCAAACAGCAAACTGTGTGTACTTCAACTGTTATCACAATGTGGTCAAGAGGTCTGTGTCTTTCATAATTTACACACATCGGTTCATTACAGTATATTATCAGGCTAGTGAAAACCAAGGGTGTGGTATTATAAGCAGTATTGGTAGTGCACCTAGGTATTATATTATCTAACTTGAAAATATTTCTCTTCTAAGATTCCCCCTTTTTTTTTCCATGATAAAAATAGTTTTCACCAAACGTTGGTGGTGCACACGCACTACCAGTCACTCTTTGCACCACACCCCTGACCATGATTGAAACACAGGTTCTTGAGATTGTTGATTTAAAAAGTATTACAAAAAATTTCCATACAAAAAACTATTTTCATAGAAATCTTGCATTTCCACAAATAAATCTGAACATTCTTTTCCCTCTTGTTTTTAGATGAGGAGGAAAAAAAATGCTCAAGAATGTTGCTCATTTAAACACCATTGACTATATTGAGAAATGCAGTCCATTTTTTTAAGTTCTCCACTTCCCCTGCTGGTTAGGTGACCCATCTATATTTCAGCTACTTGTGAGGACGCCACAGGCTCCCTTGAGTTCATTTTGAAGCAGGAACAAGAGTTTTCCAGACCCTCTTCAGGGCTACATATTACACTCTTCTGCTATATCAAATTTGTACTTTGCTTCACAGTTAAACAATGACAGAATTGCTTATAGTTAGGCATCATAAGGAACATCATCTTTAAGAAAAGAAACTGAGGGAAACTTTTTTTTCTTATTTAAAATATGGCCCACCTCCTTTGGGTTCACTCCAAGCTCCAACACAGATGAATTATGTGGTTTTCTATTGGCATAGGTTTTTATCTTTATTCAGGTGAATGACACAGCGAGAGGAACAAAAATTGCAAGTAACACTTCCTGTTTTCATTCTTCTATTTACGGTTCCATTTTCATGACTTTCCCTCTGAATAAGCTCCTATCAGCTGGCAGGCCTATATTGACTTTGGTCAGCAATTACAAGTTCTTCTACACTCAGGCGTACAGAACAGAGTTTTTTTCTGTTACTAGAGTTTTGAGCTATTATTTTTCAGAGACTTCTCTGGTAGTTAGTTTCTTGAAGCTGTTTGATTGCTTCTCCAGCCCCTGGCAACTGATGAACTTCAAAAAGAAACCTGCCATTTCTCACTGTAACTCCAGAAAATTCCCACCGAACTTTTGCTTGTTACAGAAAGGTGGAACCCATGACAAATGGTGGAATGCCAACACCCAGACCCATCCCTCCCCTGACAAACGCGGTTGCTCTGTGATGCTTGTGATTTGAGTCTGGCCTTTGCAATTGCTTAGATCACAGAGTCTCTAGTTCATAGACAAAGCGGCATGAGGTAACTCATTTTATTTTGCACAGGTTGCATATTTCCACAGGAAACATTCTCGCAAACGTTGGTTTGGGGAAAAAAAGGAAAGGAAAGGAAAGGAAAAAGACAACAGTTTGTGCTTGGGGTTGGGTGGTCTCCCAGCTCTATGCCATAGTTTCTTTTCCTGGCAACCTTCTGTCATTAAATGTGTGCATGTTGATAACCTCTTCTGTCTTCACAATTACAGGAGCCTGTGGTTTGTGTTTTAACCGACGCTGACATTTCAAGGACATTCTCAGCTCCTCTACCATGGCACTACAAAAGGACCTCTACAGGAGATGTGTGGGGAAAAATGAAAAGAAGAAAATAGAAAATCATAAAATTATTATTGCTGTTGTTACAGTAGCACACAGATTAATTAATCATTTGATATCACAGTTATCAAATGCTTCAGAAAAGTGCATTTTATCTGTGATCTGTTGCTATAGTGATTTTAAAAAAATTCATTATATGCCCCTCTGAATAGAATCTGTCTCTTTTAATGTAGCTGATAATTTTTAAAACTGATACTTAAAACAGATCTGATAAATTAAGTCACTTATTTTCAATTTCTCCTGAAGCCTAGGCCAACCTTATATGTGAAAAGATTGATAAAGCCTGCTCCCAAGTCCATGGCTAATACCGTTTATGGACAGCATGGCAGATTTTAAGCCGTACCTCACCTAAAACCATAAAGCTTCTGCTAGCTCAGTCTTGCCAACCCTTAAATATTTGTTGTGCTTCTGCCAAAATCTCCTAACAACATTGTTATATTTTAAATATGCATCTCATATCATTAAACTGACATCAAGCTGTTTTGGCTTTCTGAGAACATTTTATTTTCCAAGTAGACTCTAATGATGCACATTACATATAAAAAGTTGATCCCATGTATATTACTTGATGATTTAATGATGTGATGATTGAATGAGTCACAGCTGATAATTGCCCACATGGAAAGTGATGTATCTGAAATGAAAAGATCTTCTTTTGCATCCTGCTGAAACACCCTGCATCAATGATTACTCTTTTACAAATGGAAGCCTTCAATGGATATTGCAAAAATGATCAGCCAATGAACATACATGTTCATAGTTACTCTCGGGATAAATTTGCATTCAAACATGTCTGTTCATTAGTTGTTGCTAGACAAACGACTTCAGATCATGTCATTCTGAATTTTCAAAGTAATCCATATTTATTCTGAATAAATGTCTAATTTAAATATTAGTTTTGTATTAAATGGTGCTAAGTTAAATTTCTAACAACACTGAATAGACAAATGTCAGCAAAACAGAGCAGAAAGTAGAAAATTACACCTGAGGAAAGTTAAAATAATGACAAAATGGAACAAGTGCTTATATTGCATTTACCTGTTTTAAAATATTGGACTATCTCTGATATATATCCTGGAATTCAGCAGTCACTTACTCATGTATACATTACACCTAGAATCAACAGGGACCTTATAGCCAGTCCCAGCTTCTGACTAGGAAGCTGGAAACCAAATGGTTTTGTGAGTATGATGCTCAGCACACTTTCAGGGGTGCACTACTTAGAACACTTTTGCAATATAACCAGACACAGGTCATGCCTATATTATTCCCCTACATTTGAAATCAAAAGAAATGAGACTGTGTTCTCTTGCTCTGCTTAATCTTGTCAGAAGTAAGTGTACAACGGAGTAGGAATTCCAGATGCTTTGTCCATAGTGCAGAGTCCCCAAGCAAGACAGCAGTTGCCAAAAAAAAAAAAAAGTTAATCCTTATAGTACATTGTTCGATGCTCACCCTTGAGGTACATTGTAAAGTTCAGGATAACCCTACGCTTTGTCTTTTGCTTCTTCAATCAAGCTTCATAGGCTAATAAGACAAACCACCTTAAAAACCACAGGGAGTTGCATAATTGAAGCTACAGACTATATCTACTACCAAGGTTTCCATGAACCAGACTCCAGTTTTGTATGGTTAACAGCAGGTCATCAGAAAACAAGTCAATCTGACTTCATTGTTTTGTCAGGTTTCAGGGTTTCTATCCTGTTTCAACAGAATCAGGTATACAGCACTCAACAGATTTGTTACTTCTGGCACTTGATCATTTTGGCTGAATTTTAGTAAACCCAGGAGGAGAAAAAGCCAGCATTTGAAAATATATCTTCATATACTGTTTATTGTTGGAACAGTAGTCTTTGTACTTATACCTACACATGCACAACTAAAAGGACCATTTCAAAACAAATCCAAGGAGTTCTAAGATCATAAAATGTGCATTTTTTTTTCCTGCAGATATTTCTACTGTTTTATCATATAGTCCCCCCACTCTGTGCTGGTTTCCCCAAACCAAAATTCATTAGTGCCTGGTGAATTTAAGACATAGAAATGTTATGAAGAACAGCCCCCTCTGTCCATCAAATGCCAACTCATAATGGTTACAGTGGCCCTATTGTAACCCAATACAAACACTATGAGATTGTTGCTGAAAAATATATCCTCCCACTTCCTTGTATATTTCTGGATAAGTCAATTCTCTCTCTCTCTTTCTCTCCTTATACATATATATATATGAATGTGTGTATGTGTGTGTGTGTGTGTGTGTATGAGAGAGAGAGAGAGGTGCATTTGAGCATTTTACAACATTGGAACCATTACTTCTTGTCACTATTGGATTCAAGGAAGTAGCAATATCCAGCACTGGTATGTGAAGATCAATTTAGCACATATTATGAGTTGGAGAGATATGTACAGACAGTACAGACTTTTTTTTCCCCTGCTACAAAGTTCTGCTCAAACTTTCAGAGATCAAATCAGAATCTTTTTTATCCTCAGACTTCCTTTTGAATACAGAGAATGCATATCTTGATAGGCTATTCCTGAAGAATGGTGTGATCTATTAAGGAAGCCCCAAGTATAAAACAAAGATTTTTCCACTCTTAAGAACAAAAAGACTTACAGAATTACAACATTCTGTGACCAGTTTTCCCGTTTGTTTGTTTGTTTGTTTGTTTGTTTAGTTCAAAGTAGCCAGGTGTGAGTCGGGTTAAGAATATGTTGTAGTTAGAGAAGCTCTCCATTGTTTACCCTTCCCATTTTCCTTTCATATGGATGGACTATATTAAGACAGACAGATGGACGGACAGACAGATGGATGGATGGATGGATGGATACTTCTTCAGCAGGATAATAACAGCTTGGGGAGATAATTTAGACTAAGAAAACAACAGAGAAGGAAAAGCTGAAGCTGTCTTTTTCCCAGTACTGTTTTTCAGATTCAGTTCTGACACTCTGTGCCTACTTGGATCTATATACAGGCTGATGCATGAGATCAAGCATAGGACTCCCAGGAATTAACTAATTTGATCCCAAGAAAGAAGAAATGAAAGATCTCTAACTAAAGGGAGCTTTATCCAGAAAGTTGTTCACTCACCCATCTGAGTGAGGTTCATGAAGATATTTTATGTATTTTGCACCTCCTTTTTGCTTCATTAAATTCCACCCACCAAGCCACCCAATCTCCCAAAAGGAGGAACAGGATAAAACAGTGCAAATGTTTTCTCTTTTTAAAATGCTTTCTTGCCCAATCTATGCAAGGATATGTATGTGTTGAATGAACCTCTGCCAATGTTCATTTTGGATCATGAAATCCAACACGGAAGTACAGTAACTATCATGTAATAGAATCTAGAATCTTCTGTGACTAATGAAAGATTAAAATTTAGGAGGGCATTTTTGTGTTCATCAGATTTTTCAAATTTATTTAATATCCTCCTTCTCTCATTCCTAACAACTCCATGGTCCTTTCCAGGAGGAAACTAGGCCTGCTGGAGACATCTTGCTAGGTGCCTCTCATCTTTGGTAGCACCACTGATGTTTCCAATTCTCTGCAATGTTAAGGAGTCTCCACACACATAATAGTAGATCATAGTAATCCATCAAACAGATCTTTGATATCTGATGTACATATATCTGTAGTTCACTCAGTGGCTTCTTTCAAGTTAACAACAGCAAACCAATTGGAGACTCAGGAACTAATGTTAATTACATAAATAAAGGCATAACTGTGTGTATATACAGGTGAAACTCGAAAAATTAGAATATCGTGCAAATGTTCATTTATGTCAGTATGGCAACTCAAAAGGTGAAACCAATATATGAGATAGACGCATTACATGCAAAGCGAGATATGTCAAGCCTTACTTTGGTATAATTGTGATGATTATGGCATACAGCTTATGAAAACCCCAAATTCACAATCTCAGAAAATTAGAATATTACATGACATCAATAACACAAGGATTGGAAATAGAACAATATCGGACCTCTGCAAAGTATAAGCATGATATGTACTCAGTACTTGGTTTGGGCCCCTTTGCAGCAATGACTGCTGCAATGCGGCGTGGTACGGATGCTATCAGCCTGTGGCACTGCTGAGGTTTTATGGAAGACCAAGATGCTTCAATAGCGGCCTTCAGCTCCGCTGCATTGTTCGTATTGTATTGGGCTTCAAATGTCGTATTCCTCTTGTCAAGCCGCTCCTGAACAACAAACAACGTCAGAAGCGTCTTACCCGGGCTACAGAAAAAAAGAACTGGTCTGTTTCCCAGTGGTCCAAAGTCCTCTTTTCTGATGAGAGCAACTTTTGCATCTCATTTGGGAACCAAGGACCCAGAGTCTGGAGGAAGAATGGAGAGGCACACAATGCACGATGCTTGAAGTCCAGTGTGAAGTTTCCACAGTCTGTGTTGATTTGGGGAGCCATGTCATCTGCTGGTGTTGGTCCACTGTGCTTCATTAAGTCCAGGGTCAACGCAGCCGTCTACCAGGAGATTTTGGAGCACTTCATGCTTCCTTCCGCAGACGAGCTTTATGGGGATGCTGACTTCATTTTCCAGCAGGACCTGGCACCTGCCCACACTGCCAAAAGTACCAAAACCTGGTTCAATGACCATGGGATTACTGTGCTTGATGGCCAGCAAACTCGCCTGACCTGAACCCCATAGAGAATCTATGGGGCATTGCCAAGAGAAAGATGAGGGACATGAGACTGAACAATGCAGCGGAGCTGAAGGCCGCTATTGAAGCATCCTGGTCTTCCATAACACCTCAGCAGTGCCACAGGCTGATAGCATCCATGCCATGCCGCATTGCAGCAGTCATTGCTGCAAAAGGGGCCCAAACCAAGTACTGAGTACATATGCATGCTTATACTTTGCAGAGGTCCGATATTGTTCTATTTCCAATCCTTGTGTTATTGATGTCATGTAATATTCTAATTTTCTGAGATTGTGAATTTGGGGTTTTCATAAGCTGTACGCCTGTACGCCATAATCATCACTATTATACCAAAGTAAGGCTTGACATATCTCGCTTTGCATGTAATGCGTCTATCTCATATATTGGTTTCACCTTTTGAGTTGCCATACTGACATAAATGAACATTTGCACGATATTCTAATTTTTCGAGTTTCACCTGTATATACTCCAAGAGCCACTTGATCAGCTCATTCATATTGACATCTTAACATATTGCTTAACCATTTGGTATACATAAAAGGAACTTTGGAGACAGAGTGTATACTTATATTGTGACTTCTCTTTTTCCCTGTTTTTCATGTTGAACTGCTCTGCCATTATTTCCCTTCTGGTTTTCTTAAACCAATATATCCCAATGGTTTGCCCTGCTTAACATTAATCCTCTCTTTACTTTGATGAAGTTCATATAAAATTGAGTGTCAAAATTTAGTATGAATCGACAGGCTTTACTCAGAAATTTATTAGTTCCTGCTTTGCAAGACAGATGGTATTTGAAGTCTTGTTAAAAAAATATTGCAGTTTATACCAGATGTGATAGGTGAGTGTTCTAACATTTATTAGGACATCTGCATCAAAGTGCTTTTCATGTTTGTTTGGATGTTATCAAACTTCCCTCAGCCTCTTTTCTAATAAGCTTCTGATCATCATTTCCCCAAGAATATTAAACAATGAGGCTGTTAGGAGTTGACAGCCCAGATCGTTAAAGCCAAGGAAGAAATGTAAGCTCCCCCAAACCAGCTAAATTTAAAATAAATATTCCTAATATTAAAATGAAGAATGCATTGTAAGAAATTAAGAAGTCCGTGTCCAATATTTATTTTGCTTTATATGTAACTTTGGAGCATTGTTAATCATGTATATCAACTGCATTTCCATTTTAGATTATTATCAAATGAAGCACATTGTCTTAGTGACCACTGATTTTTTTAAAATGATTTGTTCTTTCTGATCTCCATTGATTATGGTAAAATTTAAGGATTGGTTAATCTTGAAATTATTAAAAGTAAATCTGAGAAGCAAAACAAGTAAACCTAGACTGTTCACATCTTTCCTAATTTTAAAAACAAGTAGAGGCATCATTTTCTATTTTAACACTATTATACTTAACCGATCACTTTTGGGGGACATGGCACAAATCACTTATGAAAAGACACTGAAAACTTTGACTTCACTTGTTTATCAAATAACCCAAGAGGTTAATTATTCTCCAGATCCAGAATTTGCCAAGAATAAAATTTTAAAAAGAGTGTTCTTTAAACAGTACAAGATTTCAAACCTGTGGATGACTGGCAATCTTGGGAATCTGCAGAGATTCTTTCTAAGAAGATTGAAGGGGAGATTTATTCCTGATTAGTTCTGCATACTTTCTACTGGCTTTCCTAGCATTACCTGGATATTTTTGATTTATAACCTTGAATTATGCTACAGTCTTATCACTGGTTTGTGTGATAACAGAAGGATCTTCCTGTCAGAGGTAGCCACAATGTTTTTGCAAAAGAAAATAGCATATCATATACTCTCAGCTGGAAGATAGTTAAATAAGGCCTAGATATCTATTTATGAGAACTTTCAGGCCTGCTGATTTCTAATGTCCACCTTTCTTTTACCACAAGTATGTTACGTGAAGAGGAAAGTTGTGACAAGAATGCTCTGGAGATAGGTGAAATCTTATCTAATGCCAACATTAGATTGCTACTAACTGATGAACAAAGGTTTGTCAGTCATGGGTAATTACTAAAGATCAACTGAAGTGAAGACCTTTGAGTTTTGCTGACTCACCTGTGGATCTAGGTTGGGGTTGATGGGACTGCACTTGTGTGGTTCCATTCTTCCCTCTCAGAGAGATCTCAGAGGATGATATTGGGCAATTGCTCATCTGCCTCGTGGGCTCTCTTTCATGCAGAATTCCACAAGGTTTCATTCTGTCATCCCTCCTTTCAACATGTATATGAGGCCACTGGGGGAAGATAATGAAACAGTTTGGGCTGTGGTGTATCAATAGATAGAAGACACACAGCCCACTTTTTTTTCCTTTTCCTTCTGGTCAAAGCAGACTACTGAAGACACTAATACTTCTCAGGGCCATACATGAAGGCCAATAGATGGACAGAGACTGGACAAATAAAAGATGATGTGGTTATGAAAGTTATCCTATCTTTCTACAGGCTCTGCTGTAAAGTTTTGTGGGGGGTGGGTGGGCAAGATGAATGCAGTAAGACTGAAATTCCAGAAGTTCTTCTATATTTTTTAGGGTTCCTGAATATAACATAAGGCACTGTGTTTTCTTGAGAGAGGCCATTCCCATTCCATGTGGACTATTATAGGACCATTCTAAAAACACAACAAGATACCTGCACTGAAAGCTGGTAACATTCTGCTAATTTTGGTCATTCTGGAATCATGATAAAATAATTGACTTGCTGTTTAAAAGCACACATTTATGAAAAAGATCTCAAGTCACTCAGTGATCCAAATTCTATATCCATTTAAACAGAGACTTAAGAGAAACTGAGATATCTTTGTACATTTTAAACTACTGGATACTTTAAAGATTTGAACTGCTAATTCTTTGCTATCATGCAACTGATTCCATTGCAATGCTAATTTAGGCAATAGAGAACAATTTCAAGAAATATATGAAACTGTGGAATATATTGGAGATTATATCTCAAGATATTCACCTGTAATATTCTGAAATTAGTAAAAAAATGTTCTTGGAAAAGATAACTTATGCGCAAGACTTAACGATGCATGAGCATCTTCTTCATTTACTTCAAAAGAGAGATTAACTTGGCATGATTTTGAATCTATGATTTTGAATCTATGAATCTATTGTACAGTTAATGTGAAAGGAGAGAGAAATCTATCTTTAACCAGAGTCCTGAATTCCTACACTGTTTGGAAACAATTACTGTTTTACTTCATATATTAGGAAAGAACACTGTGATTGTAAATTATTAAACTGAAATGTCCAATTTGGACAAAAACATATGAATCCATTCTTGATGGTCTTTTCCTATGTTTATCAAGGAAGTGTTTCACAAAATATGTCCTGTTGTTTCTCTGAACACAGAACCTTTATATTCTGGCTTTTAGAATAATGTAAGAAGCAGGAGCATAATATTTAGCACCTGGAAGGAGGAAGGCAAAGGTTACTAGGCCTGCCTATAACGCATAGTATGACTCTCATTCTTCTGTGTCTTCCATGCAGTATTGCTCCATCCTTCTCAGATCCTTGATAAGAAACAATACTGTATCAAGGAACAAAGGGGCAGAAAACAGTTTTGAGTACTACTCAGTATCCTACACTGGAACTGCCTTATACTTTAATTTGCTCTGTGATACATGTGCTAAACAGATTGGCTTTCACAGTGCACTAAGCATGTTTTTCCAACAGGGGAAAAGATTTACGTCATTCTTCAGGTTGGTGTAAAAGATTTTCCTCTGCCAGAAGGAAGTGAATATTTTTTAAAAAGACTCTTGTCCTCCCCTGTCAGGCTTTAAGATTTCTCAGAAGCAATGTTGTTAGAGTCCTTGAATGGGTTGGATCTCTCTGTCAAACAGTCAAAAATCTTGCACTGGCCCCAAATACTGATACTAGAACTCAGGTCAGTTGGCATTTTAAGAAATATTGTACTCGTACAACCAAGAAAATTAAAAAAGCTGAGGATTAATTCAGAAAAATAAGTACAAAGCTATTTAGACTATTGCTATTGTAATATAAAAGGTTTGAGCATATGTGTCTACCAGTAAAAAGTTATGGCTTTGTAAACTTTGTTTTAAGGAATGTGCTTGTAAAAATTAAGTTCAGAAATGCTTCCAGAGAATAAACTGCTTGGGTTATGCACACAAACAATTTCTGACTGGAGGGAAAAACAAAATGCAAGATGCAGTCCTGAGCTGCTGAGCTGACTGGCCTATCCTCAATTTGAACACCAAAATGGTATAGTCTGTTCCTTACCCAAGACTAGTTCTGGCTGTACAATATGGGACCCAGGTATAAGTTGCTGTCTGGCCAAGCCTAAAATAGATATCTATCAATCAATCAATCAATCAATCAATCAATCAATCAATCAATCCGGGTCTCCATAGTTCACCGGACTAGCTTTACTATCAAACAGTGTGAGCTTGATAGTAAGTGACAGATCCTGGAGGGCAACAAGCAACAATTCATGATGGAGTGTGCTATATTGGAGTTACCAGAACTTGGGTTGCAAAAATGTGGACCACCATTAGATGGCAGCAAAGAGTAATAGGAAATGTCTTGGCTGTCATCTAGTAGTAATCTCAGTTTCTTCACCCAGATCTGGTAGCCATAGCTAGGCCTCCACTCATCTTCCCTGAATCAGGTTCAGGATCCTTTGTAGTGATAAGGAACATAGAAATAAGTCATTTGAATAGCTATTTGAAGAAAGAAAAAGATCTTGGGCTGACCTTATTAGTTCACTCATCTGAACCTCACACAAGAAAAATGCCCAGGTAATACAATTCTGATTAAAGTAGGAGATGCATTTTCTTTCAGACTGTCCAAGTTCCATTGTCTAATACACTGACATGAATGACTGTGAAGCAGTCTAATCTTTTTTTAAAAAAAGTTGTTATTTAAGTTTTGGTTTTTTTTAAGGCTGATAAAGTGTATGAAGTGAACGTGCTCTATTATTGTATTTTACGTTAATATTATATCATAGCCTGGTCTTCCTCTGTGGAGTTTAAAAGTACTGTATAATATTTTATACCACATGGATATTTTCCTAACAATATTTCTGTGAATTAGTTTGGCTGTCAAAGAGTGATTTGTCAGCTCTTTGACAGCCAAAGAGACAACCAGTGCACAACACTGTCTGTGACATAAGTAAAGCATTTGCTTCATATATATGAGTAGAGTACCCTACATCATGGCAAATCAGCTACATCAGCTATAAACAGATGAGTAATTGTTTAATGTGACTTTAGTTTCTGAAAGTGCTTAGTGAATGTCTGCTAAGTGCCAGCATAAAGCTACAACCAAGGACTAGTCATTTGCTAACAGAAGCAATTAAACATGAAAATTGCTCTGCACTTATCTTAGAAAACAAATGTCTGGTTAATAGATGTGCTTTCCAAATAGATAACATAACTGTGTGTTTTTGAATTATAAATAATAAGGCAAGAATGAAATGGTGGATTTAAAAAATGAAAAGAAGGATGCAAATATTTTAAAATATTGACTTGAATCTGAAGTAGTTTCCAGGTGTGTGTCTTGGCTCCAATGGAAGCCAAGGGGGTCCAATCTATTATTTCCACTAAAGTTTAGAAATCAAAAAGACCAACTTAGACATCCTCCTTTGATGTTTGATAAATTCCATGGTTATTCATTTTACTCATTTCTTATCCTAAAACTTCAAAGCAGCATTGCCTCAGCTGATATCCATTTTTAAATGTAAATAAGGTATAGTAAGTTCTTTAAACCTTAATAAATATGCCATTTGAATGTTGTATAAGGAAGCAAGCATCAGAATTAAGCTACCTATAACTTAGAAAGAATTATGCTAATTATAACTTAGACAATGCAATTGTCTAAGGCAACATGATGTAGGGTAATTCTAATAAATTTACAGGGCAGTCACTTTGGTGTAGTGGTTAGGGCACCAGGCTAGAAACCAGGAGATCATGAGTTCTAGTCCTGCCTTAGGCACAAAGCCAGCTGGGTGACCTTGGGCCAGTCACTCTCTCTCAGTCCTAGGAAGAAGGCAAGGGCAAACCACTTCTGAAAAACTGCAGGGACCAGACCTGGCAGATACCAAGAATGAAAAACTCTCTCTCTCTCTCTCTCTCTCTCTCTCTCTCTCTCTCTGTATCTATCTATCTATCTATCTATCTATCTATCTATCTATCTATCATCTATCTATCTATCTATCTATCTATCTATCTATCTATCTATCTATCTATCTATCATCTTGGTATCTTGGTATAAAAACATATGCATTCACTTTATCTTATATTCACTGAGATACTATATATCAGAAAACATGGCTATTGACCACAAAAGGAGTCAACATTTTTAAAAAAAATTCAGATATGTATTCTACATAATGTTTCTATATTAATTTAAACTTTTCATCCAGACAAAAATGCATACTGTTGCATATTTCTCCCAAGTCATTTTTAGACACATATATATATATATATATATATATATATATATATATATATTCTCTCTCTCTCTCGCTCTCTCTCTCAAATCAGTTACCCTAATATAACAGAGCGTGTGTGTGTGTGTGTGTGTGTGTGTTGGTATGTATACATATATATGCATACAATATTTAGCTGCATCTGGAATTTAGAAAACTGCACCACATTTCAGTGCATAACTATATTCCAATTCACATGCAGATTTAGAAACTGTGAGCTAGGTACATTCAGATGGGGGACTGGCTATTTTTGAGACCACTTGCTCCAAACAGAGCCTGCCTGCTTGAGGTGTGCTTGCTGAGACTCCCCAGCTGATGGTGGAGACTTGGAGGCATTAGTACCTTCCCACCAGCACCCTCATTTCTAATATTCAGGAAGCTTTTTAAAACATGCCTTTAAATGTATGTTTGGAGACTGAGGTGAAGATGGGAGATTTATTTCAGCTTGGAATGAATCTTAGTGCTTCAGTGTGATAAGGCATTGTACTTTTCATGACATAATGAACTTATGCTGATGGTGTTTATTATTTATTATTTAATAGACAATAATTTTGGTAATATGTGAGTTATTGTAATGTTATGTATTATATATTTTGCTTTAAACTGCTTAGACTCAGATATTCAAGTGGCATCAAAGCATTTGTAATAAATAAATAAATAATTTCAAAATGCAAACCGAACTGATTCTCATCCATCCTCAGTCCACAAGCATGGAAAACAAACAATGTGCAAGCAAAATGCATAGTATTATTGTCTCATATGGCAGACCACAGTACCCTACAACATAACAAATGAGGCACCTTAACAGGCAATGCATCTCCTTGGTATTGACTCCTTCTGAGGGCAAGGTAATGCCACATATGTAAATTGTATTATGAATATAGCAACATAATTTCTATCAGTTGCAGGGAGCCACTCTCCCACCCAATCAGTTTATTACTTCCTTCATGATTATAAATATCTTGACAAGATCTGCCTTTGCATGTCAGAAGACCATCACAGTTATTCTGTTTCTTATTTGTCAAGCAGACGCATTTGTTCATCCATGTTTGAATTATGGAAAAAAGGAGTGCACCTACTGCCCATTTTGCTAAATTGTAACCTAGTTACGAGGAGAGCAGCATGTAAGATGGCCCATGACCGATTGGGTCTTCTGTAATTCAACAACCAATTAAAGGAAAACAACAACAACAACTATAAATTCAAATCTCCAAAGCATTTGATTGCTTTAGATCTGGTATTTTGTACTGATTTCATAGAAATAAGACCCTGCTGAAATTTTTCAGGCAACCAGTACTAGAAAGATGCTATGGCTTAACAGATTCACTCTGATCAAGGTACATTTGCCTTTCTTTTAAAAAAAATGCATTTAAATATATATTCCTTGGTGTACAAAGAAAGCTGTCTTTCACAAAACAAATTGTACATATTGATGGTAATCACGGTTTGTATGTTTTTGAAATATTTTCTTGCTTAACAACTTCTAAAACATAGCTTTGAAGCTGAATTGCATTAAAATAACAATATATCAATTCACCTTCCACTAAACCATTTTTATTTATTTATTTATTTATTCATTCCTTCATTCATTCATTCTTGTGGTGCATATCTGAGATTGTTTTCTTTACTTCCTGATCCTAAAGATTTATTAATATTTTAACCTGAACGTTCAGTGTTGTAAAGATCAGTTAAAAATTATCCTGTCTACTTATGTGCTGGCACATAAAAACAGACCAGGAGATTGTGACAAATACTTGGGAAAGGGGGGGGGGGGGGAACAACAACCCTGCAGAGAAATACAGATGGCACCAGATCAAAAAGTGGCATAGTCTTCAGAGATACAATGACTCTGCAATTGGGACATCATTTTTCACATGATAAGCAGACTGAAAAACAGATGCAATTATCATTTTCAAACTAAACTCTTCCACAACATGATTATAATGATGGTGATGATGATGATGATGACAACAGGAGCAGATGTGGAAGAAGAGAATGGCAGCACACTCTGCTATTCTTGAAGACCTCTGCTGGCATAAGAAAAGGTGTGTGAGAGACAGCAGTGTAAATCCATTTGACACTGAGAATAGTGATTTAGTACCAAAAGGTAAATTACACACACAACCTTCGGCAGTGACAAAGTCATCAAATGACAAATATTTCTGACCATATCAAACCCAACCAACTTGATTAATGTTATCAAGGGGGAATGTTATGAACACCTACAGTTGCCTCCTAGCAATGGCTGCATTCACATGATCAACAGCTAACTGCCTAACATTAAGCCAATTCAATTACCTAGAGAAAAAGAAAAAGACAAGTTGCTGATATGATCAGTCCAATTATTAACTTCTGGGACTCTCTCAGGAGAATGTAATTCCTGCTTCTGCCATAAGGAAATAATTCCTGTAGAAATTGGGTAGTTATTCACATGGAACTGCTTCTCATAGGCACTTCTAAAGTGCCTTGTCATAGAGTTCAATGTGGCAAGAAGCTGATTAGGTAGTCCGACTTGTACATCTGATGAAACCATGGGCCAAAAATTCTTCGATATTTCTTAAGGTGTCACAAGATTATCGATTAGTTATAATGCCACAGACTAGCATGGCTATGCCACCTGATCAATAAAATAAACAATGGGTATACATTTTTAGAATAGTCATCACTGAGCCTCAGTCAGCTCAATGCATATTCATGTTTTGTATATTCTAAGAAACAGCCTTTAAAATTAAACAAAAAGTAATCTCAAGTGATCAAACAGGAAAATAAAAATGCATATAGTATAACAGGTCTCTAAAATGAAGATATTATGTGGTGCAGTGCTTCAAATTTGATTCCAAGGACATGTTTTGTAGTACTTGGGGACATAAACATAGCATACGACTGCAGATCTTTCAAAAAGCTGCAGAGAGCAGTTCCCAATTCCATTAAAAAAAAAAACCCAACACACAGCTGCTTCCAAGAGCTGTAGAGAGGTAGTATGTTTTCATTCACATGCACACCAAGGCACATTTTCTGAACTGACCCAAGGTACTGCACTGTCTTAATAATATGTGTCATGGGATTCTAAAAATCAGGAGGGCACAATCTATGTTCAGGCATTCTGCTGGTTTGCACCAGCTTGCTCACAATATTCCCAACTGTACTGCCTCCATCACCTTCCTCCAGTGATGTTCAATATTTAAACATGTTTAGAATGCCAACCTCCCAATGATTATGAACACTTTTAGCTTATTTGAGATGGAATGTAAATCTTATAATCATCATCATCATCTGTGTTTCTAACTCAAAGGGGCTTCTAAGTATGGTCAGCTAAAGCTGTTTAGAACTTCCCTTTAAATGTGATATGGAATATGTGACCATCAAGAGTGAAGGGGGAGAACAGCACTTAGGAAGTCCTTGAACTGGATTTGGTACATAACTCCCTATTCTCTATACCTTTTCAACCAGATTATCATAACCAAGGCTCGGTTTTAAGGCAGAATCTACCATACACACAGCCATAATCTCCCTCTAATAATCTCCATGTAGAAAACACATACATCTAGATCATTGTGTACTACAAATAAAAGATCAGTGCTACATTACAGAAGTGTTTGAACAATTCAAGATTGCTTAAATTAAAATATGGAGTGAGTTGCAATATTAAGCCATTGTAAAAATCATATTTTATATATATGCATATCCATTCAGTGCTTAGGAAGATAAGTCATGCTGTTCACATCATATTCTCACATATCAACTTAAGCTGCATCTAAGCCATTTAAATGCAAGTTTGCCTGTGTTACAAAACTCACAATAAAATGTTCTGACTTTATATATAAATAAAAATAGTATTTCTAAAAAAAAAAAAATTACAGACCAAGGGATACAAAACAGCCACTCATTTCTGACATATTATTTGAAAAAAAGGATAAAGCCATTGTGATGTATACATTCATGTTTGAAGTCCATTTTCTAAAAGAAAAGTTAATTTTAATTACTAAAAAACTCCAAAACTATCTTGACAGAATGAATTCATCCTACATAATTAGCGAAAAGCTAAGTTTTCACTCATACTATAATTTAATGAAACACATACATATTCAAAGAACTGATAAGGAACTTGTGACCTCATCCAATTTTTTTTTGTTTAATATCAAGATTTCTTCTAACAGTACTTTAAAAAAAATAATATATGTGTTATGAAAAAAAAAACTAGATGGTGACCTATGCACACTTGCACCAGTGAACTAGGTATAACTGCCTACCAAATAAATGTGCTACAAGTAGAATTAATCTATAAGTGCAAATTCAGAAGTCCCCAAACAGTTAAAATTATGAGAACTATTAATCATAGCATCTGAAAAAGAAAAATATACTCTCACTCTCTCTCTCGCTCTCTCTCTGTGTATTGTGTGTATTCTTGGATTTACTACACATTTTAATAATAGTAGTGCCAAAATAGGCATTTAAGGAGGTCACAAGATCCTCAGTTGTGCAAGACATATTTTCTCCCTGTTTTTAAATGTATATTCATAGTAATCCATATAAATAAAAAACATGTTTACTCATTTTATGTATTACATATATACACATAAGTACTGAAACAAAACTTCTATGGATGCTTTTTGTCTCTTTGAAAAAATGATCAGCCATCCAGTTGTTGGTCCAGTATCAAATAAGTTCAAGAATTTACATTTTAAAACTGGAATGTGTCCAAGTTACAGGTGATAGAATCATAATCAATAGTAAATCCTTAATATATTGACTTAATACTTTTCCAGATGCTATCATCATATGTTGAAGAGTAAACACCTTCCAGTAAGGAGATACAGAAAGATGCTTTTTAGACTTCTGACTTTGGACTGATAGAAAGTTGTTTCAGTTAACACCCAGCTCTATCTGTAGAAGGTTAATTTTGTTTCCCATTAACAGATTTCACTTTCTTCTTCATCCATAAAATTAACTGCAGTGAACTTCCAGGAGTAAAAAGGTGTCTTTTTTCAAGCTTGAATAAGAGGAGAAATAGTCACTTGTCCTGAAAGCTGGCTACAATTAAAAATATTGACGACAAATTAAAAGTTGTAAAGATGAAAACTCCAGTGCTCATTCACTAAGAACTTTAATGATGTGAGCAAAACTATGAAAGACATCAGAATGGCTTTTCAGTTGGTTGCCCAAGAGATTCTGACTAGACCATAATTGCAGAATTAAATGTGAAAAGGGCAATATTTACCTTCTCCAACTGGGCATTTTTTTTGGATTTGTACAAAAACTCCCCCACTGCCACAAAGACGGAAAGTACCAATCCTGCTGCCAAAACAATGAAGATGCCACCAATGTTTTGTACTCCAAGGGCACTGGCATCTTTGCTTTCCTCTTCTGGGCAACCGTTTCCTCGCCACCATTTCTCCTTCATCATGTGCAGTTTGCCTTCCTCTTGCAGGTGAAGAATCGCTATAGTTATCTTGTCTCTGTAGGGAGACCCTGCAGGACAGAAGAGGGAAAGCAGAGATTACTAAAGTAGGTTCTTAAAAGCGTGGGAATTGACAGAACATTACTGAAGTGTGTCCACTGGCACAGGAAGCCTCACTTTGACTGCTTTGAAGGAAAATATGATTTTATGCTGAAGCCCACTAATGGTTCATTCTTCACTCTCCTGCTTTTCAGGAGAGAATGCAGGACATACCTTCTGCACATGCGATTTTTAGTATCGGAAATGCACTCAGGATGTGGGTTTCCCCTTTCTCTGTGTGAAGAGCAGTAAGCCAGTAAGTCTAGCATAGGATATACTGAAATGTACCTTGCCCCCAGTGGCACCTCCATTCAGTATGAAATATTTTGCTGCTTTAGGCAAATGAGGTAGTGCTCCTCTCTAATTCCACACGTAGGAAATGGCCAGGCTGGCAATTTAATGTTCTTCCTCAGTAGAAACAGAAGAGTATTTCCCCCTGAAACTGGAGGAAACGGGCTACCTTGGAGAATGTAAGACAAGTCTGTCTTTGACTCCACAGCCACTGCTTCCTGACCATCAGCATCCACTATCAGAGGAGGCCACCACACTCTTCCTTCTTAGAACCATATTACAGAAGCATTGTTGCTTTACGTGGTTAACAATGGAAGAAGATCCTATTGCCTTTATGTAAAGGTTTACTAAGCCAGGGTGTGTAAGGCAAATCACCTTTGCTTGTTGCTTTTAGACACTACTGGACATAAGGACTTACCTTTCAGTAAATATGTCTAGCATTACACAGGGAATTATTTTGCACTGGCATCAGGAAAGTTTGTTGCTGCATAGCATAGTACCACATACATTTCTATGTCAATAGAGTACAATCTAGATTCCCTCCCACTACCAAAGTCATAGCTTATACCATCCTTTTTAATCCCTATACTGTATACGGAACTTTCTTTGTTACCAGAATGTGCTCTCCCTCCCTCCCTCCCTCCCTCCCTCCCTTCCTTCCTTCCTTCCTTCCTTCGGCTTTTGAAGTGGAAATTTCTACTTTTCTCTTTTCTTAGATGTAAATTGATCCAGAAGAATGGATGTGCTGAGTCTATTAGAGGACTGGCACACTTGTTTGACTGCTTATTTATTTTAAAAAGACATTATCAAGAAAACAGAAAAGGCATAAAGTAGAAAACAGAAATACACATAGACGTACACACATGACTGTACCAGGCACTCTGGGAGACCCAAATAGGGGGGAAAGGGCCGTGTAGGATATGTGGGTCAAGGGTTGCCCACTCTTGATTTACTGGCAGACAGGAACATTATCTTGATGCCATCCAGGTTCTACTCAGCTGTGTTTCCTAAACTGCAGGGCAAATAAGAGTGAGCTGATTATTAATGGAGTTCTCCTTTCCTAAAAGATGCTCTTGATCCTACTCTGGTTTTGTTTTTCTTTCAGTACCTATCATGTTTCAGGTAAAGCATCAAAAAGTCTTGTAGAGCCTGATGGACTTCAGCCTTATGCTTTTCAGCACTTTTGTAAATGATCCAGAAGAAGGAGTAGAAGGAATATTGATCAAATTTGCAAGGGAAATTGGTTAATATCATAGAGGACATCACAATTCAAAGTAAAAGTTTTAACACTGGTCAAAGATGAGATACAATGGTGACAAGTTTGAGGTCCTGCATTTAAGCAAGAAAAATCATGTGCATAGATACAGGATTGAAAAGATCTGGCTTGACAGTGATGCACATGATTTAGGGGTTCTAATAAACCACTAGCTGAATATAAGTAGGCAGCAGCTTAAAAGACCAATGAAATATTGGGCTGCGTTAGCAAAAGCACTTCCAGGTCATAGAATGTAACTGCATTCTGAATATGGCACTTTAAAAGGGACATGGAGAAGCCGCTGTTGGATCACAAAAAAGCTATCATGATGATAAGGGGTCTGGAAGCCAAATCTTATGAAGAATATTTAAAAGAACTAAGCATATTTAACTTGCAAAAGAATAGACTCTTCTTTTTATAGATGATAAAGGTCTATAAATAAAAGGCTGTCATGCATAAGAGATAGAGGACCTGTTCTCTGTTGAAACTAAGAGTAGGATAAGGGCCAGTCAGTTGAAATTAATAGAAAAGAGATTCAACCTGAATATTAGGAGGAATTTTTTTGACAGTAACAGATGTTAACTATTGGAGAAGTCTATCTAGAACAGTGGTGTACCGTCCCTCACTAAAGGTCTTCAGACTGGAGCTAGAGTTGTCGATAATGGTCTAGTGGATTCTTGCACTGGATAGGGGATAGGATTGGATGACCTCTAGGTCTCTTTCAATTCCTCCAGTTCATGATTCCATCGGCAAATTTAAAATTACATAAACCTTTAACTAGATAACAGTCACATTTGTCAAGTTCAGACTCTAGTGTGGATACTTCATTCCAAATTGTTCCACTTATTCCTGAAGTGTTAAATGAGAAAGAACTGCTCTTCCCAACATAAAATGAAAAGGCTCCATGAAACGTGACCCTGTCCTGTTGGCATTCTAGGGTCCACAAATGAGATCCTCAGCACAATTTAGAGGATAGTTTGCCTCATTTCTTGACTCTGTTTCTAAATGGGATTCATTACCATTAACAATGACCAGATGCATACTGCTAACCACGTTGTGATATATTTGGTGTGTTATAGTTCCTTTTAGAAAGTTTGTAGGCTACACAAAAATGTGGCAGAAGGAAAGATAAGCATACTTTTATTTAATGACCTGCATATGTATGTATGTATATATGTGTGTGTCTGTGTGTGTGTATGTCTGTGTGTGTGTGTGTATACATGCATACGTACATACACACATACACACATACAAAGTAGCTGGGAGATTTATTTGTTTATTTGCTATATTTATAGACTTTTTTTTTTTGGTCTGCGCTCAGTCATTACTGACCCTGCAGTGCCTGCCTGGATGAGTCCTTGCCTGGACGAATCCTTGCCTGGACAAATCCTGTGCAGTTTTCAAGGCAATTGTTTCGGAAGTGGTTTGCCAGAGCCTCCTTCCTAGAGCAGAGCCCAGCTGGTGAGCGCAGGAGGCGGGATTTCCATTGCTTCGCGCCCTTTTTTTCGGGTGAGCATGGTTTCGCGCTTACCAGCAGCTGATCCCGTCTCTCTGTGCAAGGCGCTGCCAGCATTTTTCCTCCCACCAGAGTGAGAGTACCCATTTATCTACTCACGTAAGTTTTCGAGCTGTTGGGTTGACAGGAGCTTTGGAGGAAACAAGAGCTCACCTTGTTAACGGCGAAGGCTGGACTCGAACCACCGAAGCCGTCAGCCATTTCTGGCCGGCAACTTTCAGCGTCATTAAGCCGCTGCGCCACCACGTCCCCTCCATTTATAGACTACCACACTCCAATTTTAACTATACATTTAAAACGTGTGTTTAAATATATGTTTAAAATCAGCCCCAAACATAACAAATATAATTAAAACAGAATGACAAATGCACACTGTAGTAAAAAGAGTATTGGCTTGCCACCTCCAGTAGCAACCTTCACGATGAAAAACTCTATGAAACAGCTCAGCCTTAATCACTTTTCTAAAGATAAGTAGAGTGAGCCCATATGTCCCATTCCAGGGAATGGCTGTTCCAGAGGGATGGAACCCTAACTGAAAAGCATGTCCCCCGTGAAGTTCACATAGGGAAGAGGCATGTGAATTGGATGTAGATTTTACCTCTGAAGCAGAAGGTCTTGGGCAGCTGGTTCTATAGCTCTAAACCAGAACTTTCTCATCCCTGCAACACCTGCGTGATGTATCACTCACTAATAGGCGGATGGCTGCATTTTGTACCAACTGCAGCTCCTGGATAGTCGACAGGGCCAGCCAAATGCAGAGCATATTGTAGTAATCTCGTCTACTGTGAGTAGACCCATGGTGTACTGTTGGCAGGGCACAGTTATAGTTTTACATGTATGATGGAGTACAAGCTAGCAATGCAGCATTTGACTGTTGTTTACTTGTCTTATCCACTTTTACGATCACTAAACATTTCCCTGGAAAATGCTTTAAAAATTGTAACTGCTACAAATATTGATCTGATTTTTATTTGGGTTGAGGATAAATCACTTAGAGTAACCCTCCACTGACTATACAGAAAAAAAACAGCAAAAGATAATTTGATGCAAAGGAGAACTGGGAACTTTTATCTCTTTTGGTCACATAAAGAGAAAAAAATTAAGAAAGGTGTATAAGACCAAACTTTCCACTGGTTAGTCTCAGACTGGTTAGTCTCAGACTATGTCACTATAAGTCTAAATCTATGTAGAGTGATATCTTAATTTTTATTTTCCACTGTTACGTGCATTGATCTGTGGACATTTTTGAAACAACACAGTTAAGCAATGCTCTGTTTTTCCCAGATCCATCATATTACACATAAACAATATTTATCAGAGTTTTATGCATAACACTTCTGAGCATCAAATCTGAAATCTGACTGTAGCAACTGTTCCATTTGTCTTCATGCTAACATTAGAAGGTGGGAAATTGATGTAGAGATTTTATCTTTTTGCAGCTCAAATGTATTCCAATATATTTAAAGTTACTGAAGAGGACAAATATTATTAAAACATGACAGTTTTTTCCCCCATAGAAACATATGTGAAAAAACTATCTTCTGCTTTACCACTTACTAATTTCTGAAGTAATTTGCAATATCAGAGCTGAAGAGATTGGTGATTGAGTAGATCTTATGACAGTGCATATGTGTTACTATTTTAATCACAGAAAGCAGTACACATGGAGTCTTGGGCCCTTTTTCTCCTCTCTCAGAACATATCCTATTATATTTGATCTAGTGCAAAAAAAAAGCGTAGCCCCCCTTTTATCAAATAACAATTTAAAGTGGCAATTTAGATGAGGAAATCCATCCCATTTCTTTATTTCACACATAAGATTAGAAACCTTCCTTTCTCTATTCCACAAGTATGTTCAGTTTCAAAAATATGTCAAAACATTGTTTATTACTCTGCTGATGTATTCAAATGACAATTACCTTAAGCAAATAGTTAAAGATATTTGAGGGGAAGAGAATGTGCCCCTAATAGAGAAACAAGTGGAAAATGTGTAAAAAGTCACTAGGTATTACTTAATAACTCTGAAAATTTATCTGATGTTGTCCCATGAAGAACATGAGAGTGTATTCAAACTTCCTTCATGTTTCCAGATTCTGAAAATCCTAGAAAATTGTAGGAATTGTAGAAAAGGAATTGTAACTTGTCATTTTTAAACTTATTCTGAACTATTTTTTCCATGTTTCTGTGCATTTTGGGGGGTCAGAATTGGCTGTTTCACACTCTAGAAAAGAAATGGGCAGTATTATGGTCTCCAAAACCCTTTCTGTGGTCACTGGGTGCCCCTGATTGCACTGCCAAATTTCAGTGACACAACTGCCAAAATTTGGCAGCAAAATATCCATCTTCTTTTTTATTTAGGAATCAAGCACACATACACAATTAAAAGTACAAAGAAATTCACCCGCCTCAATAGGAACAACAACAAAACATGGAAGAACTATAGAAAATCCCAACCATACCTATATGTTTGACAAGAACTTTCCATTGCACACCTCCCCTCACCCCATTATGCATAGCGTCCATCCACCAAGGTTGTGCAGCCTAGTCTAGAGGCTCTAAGAGAGAGGTTAAATACTGCCTGTGAGAAAAAGTACTGAATGGTCAGTTAAGAGCCAAGAGAAGCACACTGGAATATTGGTTGTACCTACATTATTTCTATTGGAAATATTTGGAAAATAGGAATATGTTTTGTACTTGACAAGGAAAAAAGAGGAAGTGTGTATACTAAAAGCAAATTTATTTTTGGCTCCATAATCTTAGATAGCCAAAGTGGCACCACTCCTCTACAAGTGGGAGGTATCAGTAAGGTTGTAGGAAGCCTAAGGTTTAGAAAAATCCATAATAATATTGAGGGCAACCTAAGAGGGGTCACTACAACTGCTTAATGAGGAATGAGAATACACAGTGACCTCAGAGTGCTGACAGACTGCTGGGGAAGAAAGAGAGGGAGAACTGAATGGAATGGAGTATCCTGCATTGATGGCTGGCTGGCATCTTGAAGAAACAGATTTTGTTGCAGATAGCCTTGAAATTCAAGATGTTAATCAAAGGCTTTGTCTCATGAAAATAGTGCTTTGTAGGCTTTGGAGCGTATTTTCCAATTTCATGGAATTGTTACAAATGAGTTTCCAGTTTTCTAGTCTAGCATACAATCTTCCCCCAATTCTATTCACACCCGCCTCCCATTTAGAGGAACAGAGAGTACTGGTTGGGATCCAGCCTCTTCATTTATGCCTTTATATGATGCATTTAATGGCTGACTGGCTTGCAGCCTATGTGCCAGACTAAAATGATACAGATGTTCAGTGGCTTTCTTTTCCCCAAATTCAAGAAAATTATGCACCCAGGTGTTTTGTGTGCGCATGTTCACATTGTGACAATGTTCCCAGTCACTTAAGCAATGGCATTACTGCAATTACATTTTCTTTCTATTGCTTTCAAATTAGTTTTAGAAACATTTGTAACAATCCCTCAGGAACTGAAGTAGAAGCAGTAGGAATGTAAGTACTGTGGATTCTTTGCACTTTTCTATCCTGTGTCATTTATAAAGGCTTTTACATCCCCAGCTGGCCTTTTCCTTTGGCCCGGTTTTTATAGATACAATAAGAAATATTATAACTGTGCTCTTGGGCTCCCCCACCACCCAAGATTCCATTCTGACTCCCCAACCACTTTAATTAAATCTAGGATAACTCATATTTTCAGAAAAAGCACAGGGGAATGTTGTGCTATTATAATTAAGATTTAATGGATATTTAATGTCTGGATTGTATTTATACATGAGATTAGAGTAATGGCTTTTGGTTTAAAATACTTGTCAGTGAAAATGAGCAGTCTTGCTGATCCAGAGAATCACATTTTATATACATGCAAGTGACAAAAATGCTGAACAACTGGTTTGATGAAAGAAAAACATACTTTGGGAAGAGGCAGTTTGAAGGTTTCTATGTATTTGTTTCTACACACATACACTTGGCAGCTCTACGGTTATTAAGGAAAACTGCAAATAATATCAGATTAAAACACACAAATATGCAGACTTACATATAGGAAAATAAAAGTTTTTTTTTTTTACCGGAAAAACTACAAGCGGTAAGAGCAGTTCTTAAACTAAGCACCGCATCTCCTTTTCTCCAAGAAAGTTCACCTCCTAACATTGTTCTTCCATAATGGAAGCAGCCAATAAATTTGGTTTATTTTCCACAAGGGCATCAATTGTATAGTTTGGTCCTGAGACAAAAGTCAGTATATCTGTTGCTGTCCATATAATACAATACAATACAAGATAACCCTGCTAGGGGGGACTGAGCAAAGCACCCCCAACCCATACTTCCTCCTAACAAGCCCAAGCCATTTCCATATAAGACATTACAAATAGCAGTGCTCCTGCCTCATGCACTTCGAAAATCTGAAATTAGGAAAAATCTTATCACTTCATTCAGCTTTATGCTGTTTGGAATACTCAACATATGAGCATTCTGGACTGCCTTCCCTTAGCTGGTCTCATACTAGAGTCAACTTTCTAATACGACTGTGTGAACAAGGCCTTCATAGGGAGCCAGTGAATGAAGACTTTCCTCCCTGCAATCATCAGTCCTAATGGGACTTTTTTATGTGAATGATTCTGACCACAAATGGAAATCTGTGGAGGACTTTGGAAATTTGGCTTAGGCAGGTACAGTGGCAGGCTGCAGAGATGCTGAAATTTGTATTCCTCTGCATAGAAAACATCTGGAGTATAAGTACAGGCAAATTAACCCCCAAAGATACTGCTTGTTCCTCAAAACTAGACTTCTGGAAATGATATTCCTTTGGTTTATGATTGAGGGACCTTCTGGTTTAATTAGACTAACTATAGCCTGTTTAATTGTCCAGATCCAATAAAATGTTTTTAATTACAATTAAGCTAGTCTTTGGGAATGCATTTTGCCTATCCTGTTCTTGAACTTTGGGCAGTAAGGTGCACACACTAGTTTTTACATCTGACTTAATTATGTGTTGGCTTTTCTTGTTTTGTTTTTTGGGGTTGGGATGGTTAAATAATGGTCCTATACAAGTTCCTAAAGTAAAACATATTTCTAGATTTAACAATATTTAAAAAAAAAATGAAAGCAATAAGACTAATAAAATATTTTATAATTTTTAAAAGAAAATTAAATCCTTGCATAATGCAAGTGAAGAGACTGTATAATGTTTCATACAATGGAAATAGCTATTAAAAATGTAAGAGATCCCATTATATAGAATGGCTAATCCAGCAATTTGAATTGCTGTCAGTACATTCTAAAGTTGGCTGAAGGCCAGCTGATGGGGGTCAATTGTTGGTCCACCACCAGGACAGCTTTTTCATCCTAGACACTACTCCGCCTTCAGTACATGGAAAGCTCCATAGACCTCAGCGCACTGAGCAGTAAGCATCATAATGTGTCATTTATATAAAATCATTAAATGTACAGAAATAGCACTAAAAATAGAATAGCTTGTACTGTCAAGCAGTAAAATCCTATGGTCAAACTTTACATGCTTTTACTTACTTTCTAACACTAGCTACAGACACTGTAACAATATACTGTAAAAAGAAATCTAAAAACAACCAACTCTATTAAGGTTTTTTGAAAAGTAAAAACATAATAAAATCTTCATTTAATATATCATCTATTTATTCTGCTCAGGACTTCTTTTTCTTTTCTACTAATCTCTGAGGTCTGTTGGATTATGTGAAGACAGCCCAGTTCACAATGCTGCCAACATTTCCTTGTATCAATATTGTTCAAAACCTAGTCTGAGATTTCATATTATAATTTCTGAGATTCTCTGAAAACATATATTAGAATAATTTTGTATAATCATAAAAAAGGAATATTCCTGAGAAGGGGGAAAACTTCTCTAAATAGTCATGGGTGTTTCCGTTGCATATGTTTATCACTGATGAAAAGCAGTGTTTCCGTTAGAGTGCGCAAAATGTTTTGAACTCAGCATGTTTCTTGGCTACCTCAACTATTCTGGAAGTGTCTTCAGTTTGAAAGCAACCTGTTTTGAGTTCAAAACAGATGTTTTAAGGTCAATTTGGGGCCATTTCAAGTTCAGAACACTTCCAGGATGCTCAGAGTAGCCTCTTTTGAGCTCACAACTGTTTCGAATTTGAAATGAAATATTTGAAATGTTTTGCAACTATTAATTTCTATTAATGATTCTGACAATTAAAACAAGTCTCCCCGCCCCCACCCCATCTGAAATACAGTAATGCTAGGGTGGGCAACACTGAAATCTAAAGGCATTTGCTATAGTCAACAAAAATCAATTGTAAACAAGTAGCCCTATCTTCAAGGTGTCCAAAACTGATAGTCTGCTCTCATATCAGAAATATCTGGCACCATAGCTATTAAGCTAATAATTACTAACTGTTCTCTGACATATGAACAAATGGTGCAATCCTTCCTGCCCTGAACTCTACAAGTCATGCTATGATTCCTGCATGTAGGCTTACAATCAAATCATGTATTTCTTGTCCTCTGACTTTGCAGGGTATATGGTCTCTCTCTCTATCTCCTCCTTCCTTCCTTCCTTCCTTCCTTCCTTCCTTCCTTCCTTCCTTCCTTCCTTCCTTCCTTCCTTCCTTCCTTCCCTCCCTCCCTCCCTCCCTCCCTCCCTCCCTCCCTCCCTCCCTCCCTCCCTCCCTCCCTCCCTCCTTCCTTCCTTCCTTCCTTCCTTCCTTCCTTCCTTCCTTCCTTCCTTCCTTCCTTCCTTCCTTCCTTCCTTCCTTCCTTCCTTCCTGAACCACAACTTGAACTTTGCCTTCTATAAGGTCATTATTTTTCCTTTGACTTCTAAAAGCAAGCAACATCTTGCAGAAGAACTGTGATTTGCTCAATGAACTGACCTCTAATTAGTTCATCTGCTACATTTTCACAATTCACATGTAACAATTTGTTCTTAGCAATATAAAGTTATGATGGTTCTCTGGGGTTCTCTTCAAGCTGACAAAATGCAACACCTGCTTCACTTTTGGCACATATCAATCTTTAGTGAGTGCAATATCATATTTAGTTTCTCCATTTCATGTGCATAAAACTAGGGACCAAATCTATGAAAAATAAGATGACATTTAACTCACTAAATGGATTCTTTTACTAGAAGAAATTAATAAGAGCTACCTAAATTAAACAGGTTTGGGGGCAGGGAGAAAGATCAGAATCATAGTTGAGAAAAACCTAGCCTTCTCAATAGCTATTTAACAACAATAACGGAAGAAAGACCATGTCCTTTTTATAACATTTCTAGCTGTTAAGATTATTAACTGCTTAGAGTATGTCTAGACTTGAGGTGAGGGAAAGTAAAATAAAATAAGAAGTAGAATAGGAAAGTATAATTTGCCTTTGAAATGTACAGAAACTCTAATGTGATGATATTGGTGGGGATTTGCAAAACATATAAAATAAGAATGAAAGATAGAAAAGAACTTACAAATTATGAATGCTAAAAATTCTGGGAGACTGAGAGCCAGTTTGATCTAGTGTTTAAGGCACCAGATAGAAACCAGAAGACTATGAGTTCTAGTCCCTTTTTAGGCATGAAAGCTGTCTGGGAGACTTTGGCTTTCCAACTTCCAAGTCCAACTCACCTCACAGGGTTGTTATTGTGGGGAAAATAGGAGGAGGAAGGAGTATTAGGTATGTTCACCACCTTAAGTTATTTATAAAAATAATAAAGGCGGAATAAAAAAAATCTAAAAAAACCACTATTCTATTGCAATATGGGACAAAAAATGTCCAGACTAACCTTTTTATGCTACCATTTGTTTGGATGTTTTCATTGAATTATAGATCATGCTTTAATTAATTTATTGCCATGCTGAAAACCTCTTCTCTAATTGTTGAGTAAAGACAACTTTATCTGTGAAGTATATCTATTTAGGAGTATCTATTTGGAGATTTGCACTAATTTTCAGCCATATTTTTTATTTTTTAAACTGATATTTTCTACATCCTGAGATATAATCATAATCTATGCATTATTTGCATCTGACAAAGCACTGTTATGTTACCTTAGCCTGAGCTGAATTTTCATAATCAAATGTTTACAGTAAATATGATTTAAAATTAGATATTTGTGTCTACTGTTTTTACCAACCTTGACTTCAAGTGATGGATAAGGGAAGGGAATGATTTATCATATTTCTATTATTATATTCATTTGTTAGAAGTATTCCCATATGCTCATTTTAAACATGCTGAAGTGGTTCATAATAGCATAAAATGTATGATAAAAGCAAAATAACACAGAATAAAAACTATTCATTAAAAACATATTGGAGAAATGTTTATCTGGGTAAGGCCAAAATAAAAATATAGAACTGGACCTGGCATATCACAAAAGGTTTAAAGACAGATGCTAGCTATATAGGAATCAATACTTCTCAAACCAGACAGAATCATTGTGTAATTAAACCTGGGAAATGAATGGCTGAGAGTCCATTGGCTTGATAGGCTGGAAGGAAAAGGCTTAAGCTCTAGTGTATGTGTCTGTGTATGGGCATGGCTGCATCAGACTGAAGTCTTGTATAAATATGTGACTTATTTCTTCCTACAATACAACAGTGCATCAAATCTGTTAAAGTTTCTGCTGTTTACTAGCTCCTAATACAGGTTGAGTTTCTGGAAGAATAGAAATGTATAGCTATGCCCAACCTGAAGTCTGACACAGGGGAGGTAATTCAGTAGGGTAGATACCATTATAGAGAAGACCCATTCCATGTCTTTACCAAAAAGCAAGTAAAGCAGAATCTCTTCCGAGGACTGGAAGTATGTGGGAGGGTGAAAGGCTAAACCCACTCTGTTAGGTAAACATTCTCCAAGCTCTTCAGTGATTTATATACTAGAGCAACACATGGAGATCCATTTCCATTGGTATAATGGAATGGCATAATCTTCACCATAAGACATACTAGTGAGCAAAGTTGTACCATAGTTTCTAGTCAATTTCAAGGTCAGACCCACATGGAGTATATTATCAATCTTGATGTTGAATTCGTAAGGCCAAGCCATCCTTATTCTGGAAGGAGCATATCTGATTCACAAACCTCAATTATAATTGATGACCTTAGCCAAAGTGATCACCTGGGCCTCCAGTGATAATGCCGTCATTATCCAGGATCCAGGAGCACCACAACTGCAAGCCTGTTCCTTTAGGGGGAGTACACCCCATCCAGAACAGGCAATTCTCTCAGACCTGGGAATTACCTACCCATTATGCTTTTACCCTGCAGAGAGTTCGTTTGAGTTAACTTTCTTCCTCCTTTCTCTATTGAAAACTCTTTTTTTTTTTACATTGTGCACTGCCTCTCTTGCTTATGATCTCACAGAACAATAGAGCTTGATATCATCAACTTACTGGTGACACCTGCCAATAATCTTATAATGACTATACAAACTTCATATAGATATTTAATCCTGACAACATGTTAGTTTCAGATACACCACAATAAGACTGGGAGCCAACCTACAGTCTTCCAATGCTATTCTCTGTGACCTGCCTCTCAACAGGAGTGGAACCACCACATAAAAGGGCCCCCAACCCCTAATTCCCAGAGCTAGTCCAAAAGGATAACTTACTCCATGATAAGAAAAGCTTCAGAAAGGCCAAGCAAGAATTGCATAGTACTATATTAGAGACACTCTAATGTTATTCTTGTTGAATAAAATCTTCTTTTTCCCCTTTGGGCTAGAATTTGGATTGAGAAATGTGGATCTCTGTTATTCCAGAAACATCTATCAGAACCCCCCAAAATGTTAACCCTTTTCAGCTGACAGCATCAGAATACTTTTTTGAGGATTGAACTTTGGTACCATCTTTGCTACCATCATCTATTCTGGTGCATCTTCATGTCAAAATGACTTTTTAAAAAGTGGGTATTTTACATTTCCCCATAGATACAGGCTTAAGATTGGCAATGCAATTAACCTCTGCCTCTCTCTCTGTATATGTGTGTGTGTGTGTGAGTGAATGTATGTATATGCATGTATGTGTGTGTATGTGTGTATACCCACTATATTAGAAAGCTTTCTTAGAATTACAAAATTACTGCTTTTAGATCACCTTGTCTAATCACAGAAGAATAAGGAAAGGAACAGAATAGGCACCAAAAAAAACCAAAAAAAAAAAAAACCCACCTTGCTCTGTGCCACCCAGCCTAGGAGAAGCTGTAAACTTAGGGATGTGTTTGAAAATGCTCAACAAGAAAATAAAGTACATAATTCTTTGCTGCGGTAAAGAATAAAATAAATTTTTGAAAATGCAATGCTAGCTTTGTACAATTCAGTGCCATAAGCTTATAAAGTTCAAAATCACTCCCAAGTGGTAATGCGGACTGAATAAGCTAAACAGTTTATTATTGGCCATTCCTAGCAATTAAATATCACACTGCATTACATGGTGGATTCAAAGTCTACTCAAAGCAAGGAATCTGCACACCAAGGTAGAACAGCAGCATTATAATGCATTCATTAATGGCCTGGGTAAATATCAATAATTCATGAAGTCCTATTCCGAGCAGAATACGGTATGAAGCTGTGGATCATAAATTATTGTCTGAAAACCCTTTTGGGTGGCAAAGCCTTTAATTTAAGGGAGCGGAATATGAAATGCCTCTTTCTAGATGCTCCATCTGATGAATTAAGATGAAGGAGACAAGTCTTCAAAATGAGCTAATTCCAAAAAGCATTTTAATCATGTGCTATTCGGCTGACTGAAATAAAAGAAGAAAAATATTCCCCAGCAGCAACAACAGGAACCTCAGAAACTGTCTCACACTGACTTAAACCTGATCCATCTAGGTCCATGCTGTCAATGCTGACCAGCGACAGCTCTCCAGAATTTCAAACAAGGGCCTTTACAAGCCTACATGGAAAAGCCACAACAACAACAACAATTTTCTAACATGTGCAAGAGAATATTGACAATAATTTCACTAAATTAAGGGAGCAGATCTAATCAGAATTGCAAATGCATGTGAACCACCATCCACTTTGTCCAATCACTATGTAACTTTCTTTGCAGAAGTAATATAGATAATTGTGTTGGAAAAGGAATAAGAAAACATCATACATACCAGAAATCCTTTTCAGACCCAGACTGACTTCACCATAGAACATTTACAGAATTTTGACCAAAATGTGAAGAAAACTCCTGGCTAAAAGCAATATGAAAGGCTCTTGATTTCAGTATAAAATTTTGAATTTAAACAATGGCCTTGAATCCACAGATTCATGATCGATATAACTGAACTGGAAAGCTATACTTTTTATTCATGGTATTTTTCTTTTGATAGACATTATACAACTTCTGGCTGATCAGGGAGTATGAAACTTTTCTGACAATTGCAGTAGTATATAACATAGGCCAACAGCTTATACATAAGAAAAAAAAAAAAGAAATATGTTTCTATTTCTGTATTATTAAAGTTAATCTTCTGATGTCACTAGTTTTTGCTTTTTATTCCCTGGTTGAAATATAATCCAAATATTGAGGCTACAAGGGAAATTTCAGGAAGAATATTTTTTATCTAAACTACATTATATTTTCTGATTTCGTTATTCCCACTATTGCTTTAATCATGGCACTGAAGTCTACAGATATTGGAAGATATCTAGCAAATACTGAAATCTACTTGGAGAAATTGTGGCTTGAAGAGCCATGTGTGGCAATGAGTAAGATACAAAATGAAAACTCTTGTAACATCTCAAATTGTATCCCAGATGATTATTACTTGGTCATTTGCTTAGCAACATCATTAATTCAAAATTCTGTCAATAGTTGTTGACTAAGACCAATCAATACAAATAATTTATCTGGTTTCCAGGTGAATTCAAAATTCTGGTGCCTACTTTTAAAGCTTTAAAAGTAGAGTCCATTACAACAATTTAATATCAGGGCTGAAATATCATGAGTTATATTAGTATAGAACAAGACATGAAAGGGCAGGGAAAAGATTAAATAAAGATTAAGAAACTTTGGGGAAGTATTTTGACCAGCAATAAACTGACTATAGTGCTTTGATACAAAAATAATGTGACAGTTTTTATGAAACCATTTGCAAATATTTTGATTTATTAGTTTATTGTTTTAATTTATATATCAACTGAACTTACTTTTCAAGACACCTTAATTTTTTTCCTTTTATTTTATTTGTCAACCATACCTTAATTATCCAAAAGAATGTGATCCATTGTCATTACTACATTGAAGGCTAAATTGTGAAAAGGGAGTATTTAATAAAATATTACGGTTTGCACATCATGATTGACTCTTGGTTGTTTTCTAGAGAGAGCCCTAAATCCATCTTTAACACATGCCATACAATCAGATCCCTGCTTTTAACAGGATGGCTGACATAGTTGAAGATAAGATTTTTTTAAAAAATTTTTACTGTTTTTTGCAACCATCACATATTCCAGAAGCTTATAATAATGCACTATGGTTAAGAATGGCCAACATTTTTAATCATCATTTACAATTTCCTGATTTTTATGATGGCATATGAAGTTAATGGAAGGCATTTTAGGTGCATGCTATATTTAAATTGTCAGATTAGTTGCATATCATAAGTAAAAAAGTAATCATAAGTTATCATATATCATAAGTTATATCAAGTAATATGAATGCCCTTATCAAATAAGGTACATACTAAAATGTGCGTACTAAAATTAAGGCAACCAAGGGGTAGTCTATATCCTGTTCCTTTTGGCAATGGGAAGAAAAGCCCTCTCTGTAAAACTAGCAACTAACTGCAGAGATAAATAAATAAATTATAAAATACCCCTACACTCTGTTTCCCCTGACATCCTTTGAACTTGCCTTTGAGGTTCTCTCATTGTACTGAACTTACTAAATTCTCCCATAGGCTTTTAACTGATTAAGATATCTTTGTTAGCCTACAAATTATAGCTACTTAAGTAGTATATGGCATATACTAGTGATGACTCATATTTAGATTTGCGTAAACCTATAGGGTTCAGTCCTGAAAGAGTGAAGGCTGTGGGAGATCCCAATTTATTACCCATGCATTGGATTGCACTATTAAATAATATGCTCTATAATAAAATGTAGTAACAGAGAAGAAGAAGAAGAAGAAGAAGAAGAAGGAGAAGGAGAAGGAGAAGGAGAAGGAGAAGGAGAAGGAGAAGGAGAAGGAGAAGGAGAAGGAGAAGGAGGAGGAGGAGGAGGAGGAGGAGGAGAAGGAGGAGGAGGAGGAGGAGGAGAAGGAGGAGGAGAAGGAGAAGGAGAAGGAGAAGGAGGAGGAGGAGGAGGAGGAGAAGGGGGGAGGAGGAGGAGGAGGAGGAGGAGGAGCCCTACCAAAAACTAGCCTATAAAGAGATTAGCCAATAATTTTGGAAGCTCTTCAAGCATTTGCTTATATCTACCACCAGCAGAAAGTAACTCTACAAATGTAATACTTCATTAGCCAAACTTGACATCTGGAGAAAGAGTCAAACAACCGAATAATCAGGAATGTATTCACAACAGTCATCTACGATCCTGTTTAATTAAATAAAGTTCTCTTTTCCTGAAAATGTTATCTTTATTTAAAAAAAAAATGCAACTGCTGAGCACAGTACTTATATTTTTAGGTAGCCATACCCTTTGCTATGTAACACAGAATTTGTTTGATTAGCAGATAATACCTGCTCTGACAACTAATGCACCATTTAAACAATGGCAGAAAGATATATCTAAATTTGTGTGGTGGTGAAGAAAACCACAAGTTAAATATAAGGTGTTACAAGATGTGAAGGAAAAAGGAGGATTGGATTTACCTGATTTGAAATTGTATTTTGCAGCATGTTGTTTGGTTTGGATGAAAGAGTGGGTGTTGCTGAGAAACAGAAGATTTTTGGAGTTAGAAGGGCACAGCCTGAGATTTGGGTGGCATATTTGTGGTACGATAAAGTTAAGGTTAATGTGGATTTTAAAGGGGGATGTGGTGGCGCAGCGGCTTAATGACGCTGAAAGTAGCTGGCCAGAAATGGCTGACGCTTCAGCGGTTCGAGTCCAGCCTTCACATTAAATAGGGTGAGCTCCTGTTTTCTCCCCAGCTCCTGTCAACCCAACAGGTCGAAAAGTCACGTGAGTAGATAAATGGGGACTCTCACTCCGGTGGGAGGAAAAATGCTGGCAGCGCCTTGGAAAAAGGAGTCGGGAGCAGTTGCTGGTAAACGCGAAACCGTGCTCGCCCGAAAAGGACGCGAAGCAACGGAAACCCCGCCTCCTGCGCTCGCCAGCTGGGCTCTGCTCTAGGAAGGAGGCTCTGGCAAACCACTTCCAAAACAATTGCCTTGAAAACTGCAAGGATTCGTCCAGGCAGTCACTGCAGGGTCAGTAATGACTGAGCGCAGATTAAAAAAAAAAAAAAATGTGGATTTTAAAAATCATTATGTTAGACGTGTCATATTGAGAATATGGAATAGATACAAACTCAGGTTTTGCCCGAAAACACCTTTGGGGCTCTCAGCACAAGAAGCATTTTATAGATGAGAAATAATAGGCAAGCACAAAAGCCAAGTTATTGTGAGATATTAGAATTTTGTCAGGGGGAATATAAGGTAAAATCAAGAGAAGATCTGGTGGCAGAGGCATATACTTGTCAATTGTTTTCATAGGTACAACTCTTAGAAAGATTTAAAGTACATAAAAGAATTCATGTTTTTGAACATTGTAAGACCAAGTTTGAAATAGAATTGTGTACAAATGATGAACACGTTATTACTGAAATGTATAAACTTTTACTGAAATTTGAAACAGAAGAAGAAGTGAAAGAACGTATGATAAAATGAGCTAAAAATGTTGGTTATAATATACAGATGGAACAATGGGAAAATATATGGTTGAAAGGATTGAAATTTACATTACATTATAATCTTAAGGAGAATTATAATACAATGATGTATCAGTAGTATATGTCACCAGAGTAATTGTCTAGAATGTATAAAGGTACCTCGAATTTATCTTGGAAATGTGAAAAACAAGAAGCGACATTCTACCGTGCTTGGTGGACTTGTAAAAAAGCCAGGAAGTTTTAGATTCAAATTCATACACTAATTTAGAGGATTTTAAAGATAAATATACAATTGAAACTGGAGGCTTTTCTTTTGGGGCTGATAATAAACAGTTGGAAAAAAGTCATGGAACTTTTTTATATATACATGACAACTGCAGCAAGATTATTATATGTGCAGAGATGAAAAGTTTTGGTACTACCCACAATGGAGGAATGGTTGGTGAAGATGATGGAACTTGCAGAAATGGCCAAACCAACTTCTTTGATTAGAGAAAAGACAGTATCTACATTTATTGCTGACTGGAAAATCCTTATAGACTTTTTGCATGAAACAACAACAAAAAAATGAACTTATGATTTATGGGGTTTTTTGAATAGACAGGATAGAAATGATAGAAAAAAATGAGTTATTTTGTAACCATAGAGCAAGAAGTAAATTTATAATTGTACTTATAACTGCTGCAAAAAAATAAATAAATAAAAAATCAGAAGCTACTTCTTACTATTTTCTCTTTCTTTCTTTCTTTCTTTCTTTCTTTCTTTCTTTCTTTCTTTCTTTTTTCTTTCCTTTTGCACTTTTAACTCTTTCTTTTATTTCCTTTTTCTTTTCTCTTTCTTACTTTATATTGGTTCCTAATAGTTTATCTTCTTTCTTAAATGTTTTAATGGAATTATATATATAAAAAAAGGAATTTGTTTCATTAGCATAGATCACATTCCTCAAGTTGAAAAATAAATAAATACAGCTTTCTGATATTTTGAATGTTCACAGTACCGTTAGCGTATCATTCTAGTAATACTTGGACACTAGCGTAACAATATAAATACTACTTACAACAAATAGAACACAGTGTTATTATACAGCTTGAGTGGCTAACAATGTAGGAAACATCTGTTATTGTTGCAACCACAGTTAATGAATACAAATTAAAAAGGATGTGCAACCTACCCATGGGCGTTCCGACCCCATAACCTTTGGAATCTATCAGGCCTCCAATTTGTGTCAGGTTACAGTTCCGCTGTGTAACAAACTCAATGGTAGTTGATTCCATTAGGAAAGCATAATCAGAAGTGAGTACACGCTGGATACCTTCCTCATTGCTTTTGACAAGCACTGACTGCCTCCTGCTATTCATGAAGGCCCACATTTTTTCATACGTGGCAATTTTTGATTTCTGAAAGAGAAATTAATATTAATAAGGACAACATCATTATAACATAATGTCAAGACCTTCCCATTATTTGAATGCAACAGTCATAAACATACTGAATCAAAGCATAAGAAGCAGAGGATGAAGCATTGCAGTGGAAATCTGCTTTTGATAAATCTGGATTAATTGTTTTAACTAGCATGGCTTCAGCTGAAAATTCCTAGCAAAAGTTTTATAAAACTGAAATTATTGTCATTGTAAACCCAGACTCATGTACAGAACAATATTTTCCTAGGTTCCTTGAAGGAATGAAAGTAAAGCTATTACACTTACAAGTAATATTTGCAGCCTTGTTACTCAATATTTTACTCATGCTTAAGCATTCATGAAATAAAGATAGCTTCATGGCTAATTAAATTAAGGAGATATCTACATAGGTAATGTTAATCCGATTATTAAAATATTCCTTGGTCATTATTTTTTGTTGGCTTTACTTTTAAAGGCATTTAAAATTACTTCTAGAATATTCTAAAATACTTGTCATATGATTTTGATTCAACACTATGCAAGACAGTTCCCTAGAAAACAACCTATAGCATTTTCAGATCTGCAATTTTTGTAAAATCATCTCATGTTATAATCCCACTCCTCACACTGCTGGTAGTTTTGTATTGTGCAGATTGAAAATCTTCTGTTTAAAATAGGGAAAACATCAAATAGAATACCATACCTAGATGGCTAAACGGAAGAAAAAAAAAAGTAGATTAAAAGATGGATTAATAGAATCAAGGCATAAAATGTACCTGTCCTACACTGGGGGTTACTACTGCTATCAGAGAAATCTCTAGCAGCTTTCTCCAACTTGCCATCTCCAGAAATGCTAGAACTACAAACCCCAGGCATTAGGTTGAAACAGCTATCCTATACAAATTGTAACAAATGATTAAAAAAAGGGGGGGGGGAATATATGTATATCAATAAATACCCAAGCAGAAGGGGGAAAAAAAGGAAAAGAAAAGATCAACCAAAGGATCCAGAAGTAATTTTCAATGTGGGAACATTCATTCATTCATATTCTTTCTCTCTCTCTTTCTCTCTCTCTCATACACACACAGCCAGGGTGGGGTGGTGGTTCAGGTACTAGACTAGGAACCCAGATTCTAGTAAGGTTCTAGTCTTCCTTTAGACACAGAAGCCACCTGGGTAACTGTGGGTCAGTCATTCTCACTCAGTTGAGAAACATTGATCTACCAACACAAGCTGGACCAGAGGGATAGATTACATTCTATAACCTACAATGAAGAGGCCTTCAGGGGCCTCCTGCAGTGGATTTATTCAGGTGGGTAATTTTATATTCTATCTGTTTTTCTTTGTCTCTCTGTCTCTCTGTCTCTCTGTCTCTCTCTCTCCATCCATATACACATACAGAAGATATAAATATATAATATATATTATACATACTGTAACAAAAAAAAAAAAAGCATGATATAATGCATGGACATGTGCACACATAGGGCCATGATACATGTGATAATAAAATGAATAATAGCATTACAGTACTCCCTTGTTTTATGGACCGTTGAGGAGAAGGCGTATATGTTAATTCTAAACATTTGTCAAAAATTAATTTGCATCATTTGTATCCAGACTACTTTGGATTCAACAATAATGTAAATTAGGTGAATCAAGACTATTTTGGATGAAATGAAAATGTTGTCCCTTATTTGGGGGTGATATTCAGACAAACATTTGCATTGCACCCTTAGTCCACTCAGCTAAGGTTCATTAAATGTTTCTTGATAAAAGTGACATGTAAGGCAGTCTTACGATCTGATGGACATCTGCAGAAGCAATGTTTGCCATCTTACAATGACAAGGATAGCACATTATCAATTTTTTTACATAATATAAACAAATAAGGAAATCCACCTGATTATAAGATAAACTATCCAAACATGGAGCTAACTCATTCCCAAAAGCAATGCATATATCTAGAGGGTAAACTTCTCTCTTCTCTAATGTGCTAATGTTAACTTTATATATCATTACTATCCTTTGTCTCAGATAGGAAACAAGCATAAAATTGACAGTACTGATTCCTCTAAAGCTGACTTGATTGGCACCTGTAGCTTCTGTCTCCAAGGAGGATTAGTGATATGCATGGAATAAAAAAAAGGACATTTATTCTGAATAAGGATAACTTAGCATCCCTGCTGAGATACAGTTCAAGGCTTATTTCAATTTGCCTGGAAACTCTGCAAATCTATCATTCAAAACCCAATGGCAATGAAAACAGAATTTTATATCCATCACTGAGATAGTGCCAAGCTATGATATATTATTGATTGAAGGGGCATTTCAATGAGAGAGTGTAGAAAAAGAATAGAATATAATGAATAAGGATCTCTCATACACAAACAAGGGTCTATTGTGTGAATTCCAATCTAAAAGCAAATTATCCTTGCATTCATTCTGTATCAATATAACTACATGCTATAAGAAAATACACTTGAGCCCCAAGTACTAGGCTCAGTGGGAGTCCAAATGATTCCATCATGCAGAATAGAGAAAAAAACCTAAACTAAACTAATGTATTAATATAAATGGAAAACTTCTCCATCAATACACATCAGCATCTTATTCTTTTTCTGTTAAAGCTGCATCTCAAGTGCGTATGACTAGGTTTAGTTTGACAATAACAAAGGAGAGTATAAATTGACTGAAGAATTAATAGCATGTTGCACAGCTGTCAGTGGTGACAGCTATGTAATGACAGAAGTCTTCAAGCTGCATGCTGCAATGTCAAAGATCTCAGCAGTTGTATTCTTTTTTAAATAATAATTTTCTAGTCCTCATTGTTATATTGCTGAGTGTTTGAGTATGGTGACAAAATGAATTATAAAGAAGTTAATGTTTGACTTATCTTAGGTATACATTGAAATTACTAATGAGCAGAAGACAGCAGCATTTAATTATTAGGGCAAGAGACCTTGCTACTTTTGAAAGACTTGGCAAACTCTAAGAGCTTAACAGTCGCATGCAAGATTAATGCACTTAAGTTTGAAAAATCAGTGATATTACAAAACAGGAATAATTAATATGTAGAAATTTTTATTATTTTAAAAAAACCGGGACATCACACAAACACTAAAGAACAAACATTAACCATGCTTTTTAAAATGTTTGCTTACACCCACTGTCTTTTTAAAAAAATAGGAAGCTGAAGTACCTATTTCTGAAAATTGCATATTTCAGATCATGTAGCAGCAGCAAAAAAGAAAGGAGGGGGGAAAGAGGGACTAACTATCTTTCTCTGCACCACCCCTTAATTTAGATCAACCCATCACCACCACTGTTGTTTGTGTGTGTGTGTGAAAGACAAATTGAGCAGATGTGCTATAACTTAACTTTTAATTATTGTAAGGTTTTGTTTTGTTTTGTTTTGTTTTTTGATCTAAAACAAAATGCCAGGACATATCTCTTTTATATTTCCTTCCTGCTAAAGGGGGAATGAGAAAATTTTGCCCAGTGGAAAACCAGAGCATCGCCATGACTTTGAGATGATGATAACAACAACGATGACGATGATGTAGTAGTAGAAGTATTATCAGTGAGTCACTTTATCATAGTTTGCCAAGATAGGTGAGAATGTACTTCAAAGTGGCAATCCTCCTATAAAATATCTTGTGAATTTGCAGAGGAATACTGATTGGGATGTGACTATCAGAAGGCAGGAAATGGAGTAATCATCATAGTCAACTCCTAAGCATTTTTCAATGTGGGAGGCCAGCTATGGCCAATCTCCATTATAGCAATTTTGTTCTAGGCCACTGTTCTAAGTTATGATGTTGAACTGATACAGTAAAACATTCAAGGTACTGAAACAATACAGGGATTAGACCTATCCCAGTACACCATGTAGGCTTTTGCACAACCTGGACAAATATCCATGGCACATATTGAGGAGGTCAGTATCATATTTATACTAAAGGAAATTCTCCCTTAAATAATACAATGACATGTCAGAAACCCAAGAGGATCCACAACAAAACAAAACAAGATACACAACATGAATACGTATAAACACACACAAATGCACAGACTGTGAAAATCCTGGCTGATAAACCACAGCCCTTTGTGCAGAGATCAGTGTAGAAATGGCAATACTACAATGCATTCTAATATAGAATAGGTCAGCATTCTATCGACATCCACATGACCAGAAGATGGACAGTGCGTAGCAAAGCAAAGTGTAATAATGCTTGCCTGGTGTTACATGTTTATCACAGAATGTGCTACACAACTCCAGGGGTAGGCAATCTAGTGTCTTCCAGGAGTTCTGGACCTCAATTACCCTCACTCTAGACAACTTGACTAATCTGAAGGCATAACAGCAATTACAGTCCAGAACTTCTGAAGGATACCCATAAAGTTGTCAAATCCTGTACAAATACTGGTGCACCTAAAGATCTTTCCAGGTACCTGGAGCAAAGAATTCTCAATTTCCTTAGTTTTATATTTTGTAATACTTCTTTCAAATAAAAGGGAGGCATAATTGCTTCAATATGTGTGCTTACTGCTTCACCATGTAAACCTAGCAAATCTACAGAGATCAACTGCAGTTATTTTGGTTTGGTCAGATTAAATTGCTTTCTTCCATACCAGCTTCAAAAGCAAAGTCTTCCATTTACCCAACTGCAGGAGAGAGAGAGAGAGAGAGAGGGAGAGAGGGAGGGAGGAAGGGAGGGAGGGAGGGAGGAAGGAAGGAAGGAAGCTGTTCCTCTTTTTGCCCATTAGAGACAAAATTGAATGCTTATCCTATGGGACAAGCCAAGAAGTATGACTAGTACTCTACTTGTATCTGGGAAGACATGCTGAGTTACCAAGATCCTACCTCTCAGAAGGAAATAGCAATGAAGAACTACAGGCATTTGAGTTCTAAATACAAGCCAATGTTATGTACAAGTCTCTGTGAACTGATTTAAATGAAAATTCTTTTGTGGGGAAATGAATGTGCCCATATTCTAAGTAAATGGCTGTTTGTTCCTTATTTTCCCCCTTTAGCTACCTTGTTTTCCAGCCATTGTGATTTTTATTTTTTATACAAATGACACTTCTGTAGTCATATGCTGTAATTCATATTTTATTGTAATTCATACATAAAGGTTCTAATAAAGTGACTTATAGTGTCCTTCAGTGGCATGTGATTTTATTTTGCCTAAGATCAGATCTCACTGGGAATAATCCTCTCTACTTGAAATATTAGCCAGAAAAGAAACCTTGTGGTAACAGAATTTAAGCTTATTTTCCCATTGTAATGCAAGAGATAATGTGGCATTTTAAAGTGAGATAGCTATGATTTGTGACATTTCATGCAAAAGAGATGAGACAGTAATGATTCTGAAACCCTGAAGACTATCCTGACTAGCAAGACAATTAGAGGTTAAAGAACTCAAACAGTTCACTACCTGGTGCCTCAAGACAAAAATATTGCAATGACATGCAAAGGAGAAAGTGCTTTATGGCTTATTCAGCACTCATACATTAAAGATCACTAGAAGATAACTATGCGTCAGAGATCATGAATGCAAACATAATGAAAACAATGAGTTATCCCAAAGCTGGGCACATCTGGAAAGGCAGGAGATAGAAGGCAACATCCTTAAAACGATTCTGTTATTCCAGTGTATGGAAGGAATGGACACAGGGTTAGTACATGCATGATGGCAAAGAGACAAAATCCATGCATTATGAACAAAATTAGTGAAGGAGAAAGTAATTGAGCACTGAACACTTGAAGATTAGAAAGACCAAGAACTATAAAGCAAAGCAAAACAATCCCCCCAAATTTTGATGGGGGGAGGGGTTTAAAAAAAATCTCACGCATGAACAAGGAGTGATCTTGATCTCAAGCTCAATATTCCTTACTGAACATATAAATCAAATTGAAGAATCTTTTCCTTTGATTGGGCAGCAACATTTCCATTCTAAAACAAAGTCACAAAGTCACAAACTCTTACCAGGCACCTGCCCAGCAGTATCCAGAAAGACTTTTGTCTGTCTTTTGGACCCTTGCTTTCCTGTTAGCATTGGCTGTGGTAAAAAGACATTTCTAATTCTCCTGATTCTCTGCTTCCCTTGTACAGCATTCCAATGGGACATTTCTACCAATGGCTGTTTTCAATTTTACTAAAAGTATGAAACTATGCAAGAAAAAGCTACCTTAATGAGAATTGTCTATCAAGTTCTATACAAAAACATACTTTAAAAAAAAACATAGAAATTCACATGTAACCTAAGAGTCTAATGTCCCCTTTGAAGCACATTCACATGCAAGAAATTTATTAGGCCCAGGGCCAATTCACAGATATCTTTTTCATGAGGTAGTAAAGTTTGTACACTTCACTTCTACAAACCATTTTCCTATGGGCAGCACTTGAGAAAAACTTCAAGAAGTCATCACATCAAGGAGATGCTAATGCCATTAAAACATTTAAAGCCTAGCCATTTGGAAACAAAAGGTGTTGGTTTCCAGTAAACGTGTCTAAGGCTGAATTTCTACTTGCCTGAAAACCAAATAATGACTAGTGATTTGTAGGCTTGAAAGAACTTGCCCATTTGTTATTGCTTATAAAATACATTCTCTTTTTCTTGCTTCAATGTTATTTTCTGAAGTGTACATATATCACACACCCACAATACATCCTACACAAACTCTAAGCTAAGATACATTCACTTTTACTTGGATTCTTAACATGGCACATAATAGTGTGAATTCATTATTCACTGATACAATTCACAGCTAAGAACCATCATGTCACTACTGAACAATTACTGAGATCAACAGCAGAAGAGGCCTGTTGCCTTCAAGTCCTGCTTGTGAGCTGTCCTGAACTGCTTGTTTTATTACTGGGAGTGAAAATCCTGCTGGAGAATGGATAGGTTTTGGTCTGATACATGAGGGGGCTGATACATAAGGGCTCTTGGTACATTTCTATAACCTGCATCTTTGTTTTTACAAAACAAAACAAAGCAAAGCAAAAGAAAAAAATCTCAGTGTATAATAGCATTGATTATTGGATGCTCTTTCAGAAATGCAAGATAGGAATAAATGACATCTTTATTCCAAACTTCTACACTTATATGTCTACCTGCAAGGATAGCATAAACATATAGCACATTACACTGTTTCTAGTGTGCTAGTCAGGTGCACTTTTCATTTTAAATATTCATTTATGGGTAAAGATGCAAGCTTAACTGATATATTTTATGAGAGATCATGTTGTACCAAAATATGAATCCCTGCACATTGGTAATGTTTTCAGATACAGCTTGTTTTTGTTAATACAAAAACAAAAAAAAAGATGAAAGGAACCTGGATCTCATTTTCATGGCATCAACAACTATAGTACTGTACTTTATCTGCAGTTTTCAAGGAAAAAGATCAAAGATGAAAGATTATCTGAGTGGACTTCTCCATTGTATGACTTTTTTTTTCTTTTTTAAAATCAGAACTGCTGAGGCTTATAAGGCTTTTAAGTGAACCAGTTGATTTTGTTGTGTCAGCACAAAACTGATATAAAAACACAGTTCATACAGTGTTCTCTCTTTTGTAATGGCAGTTTTCATGGTCCATAGAGCACAAATGAAGGAAGGTAGGAAAGGAGTACCTGCCAAGGAAGGTGCTACACAGAATGAAGAATGAAGTGCTGGGCGAAATAAATCCTACTAAGCAGCCAACTGTACTGCAAAAAAAAAAAAAAAAAAAAAAAGTGAGGGGGGTGGGATGAAGGATAGTTGGCTTTAAAAAGCTGAAGATAATTAGATTAAGTGTTCAAAATAAATACAAGATAACTCTAATGAACTGATGGTTAATTCTAGATTACTCTATTACCTTAGGGAAGCTTCCTACATGATGATGTTAAGTAATCAAATTTATCCAACAAGAAAGTCTGTGTCTAAGAATATCTAAAAAAAAAATAGAAGCTGTCTAAGATGCCAACTCAGAAACAAATATTTTGCTATGCGTTATCTGTAACGATGCTTCTAAAGCCAAATGCTTTGCAGCTGATCTTTTTATATGACAGTTAACATCCTGAACTCTCCAAGTCTCACTTCTGTTCTAACAATAAGTAGAAGTGGAGGGGAGGGGTAAGAGCAATTAAAAGCTTTGCTACCTTACTGGCATAAAGGGTAACTTCTGGAAGAAATGAACCAAAGGACTTGCAAAACTGTGGAGCAAATTGACATATTGGGGAAAGACCCAATCCCATGGGCTTCAGTTAAAAGAAGCATTGGGACTTTTGCAAAAGGATCCCCACCACAAAAAAAAAAAAAAAGGATGGCTCCAATAGAAGAGAATATATGTAGCTCATGGTTGAACTGTGGAGTCCTTCATGCTCTCTGAGTTTGGTTGTTTGCTTGCAGACGCGTCATTACCCAACTAGGTAACATCATCAGTGCAAATGTGAAGTTTGCTCCCTGTTTATATGCAGTAGCTTGCCCTGCCAGTGTTGGTGGGGTATGATTTTCTCTTTGGTTGTTCCTTGATTACAGTATTGTTTTCTGCTTGATTTTTGTCTGGTGTTAATCCCTGCTTATCTAGGTGTTGGCTACTGGAGAGGATGTATTCTGGTCTTTTAAAGAAAATAGATTATCTATAGTAGATCTATCTAAAGTAGATAAAGAAAATAGATCAATAAAGAGAGAATGTTGTTTTAAAGATCAAAACACATCCTCTCCAGCAGTTTACTCACACTCTCCAGCACACTTACTCACACTGATGTTGTTATCTAGCTGAGTAGTGAAACATCTGCAAGCAAACAACCAAACTCAGAGGGCACCAAGAACTCCACAGAAAAGGATGGCTTGGAGAAGAGAAAAAGGGAGGGAGTTTTGGAGATTCATACTATTGTAATTATGACCACATTTTCACTGAAGCCATCTTAAGTGTTTTTCTGAACAGAAATGTGGAATACAAATCTAATAACTAAATGAATCTGTAATTCTTAAGAGAGAGACAGAGAGAGAAAGAAAGTTTTAAATGTTGCTTGTAATTCTAAATGGATCAGTATGTGAATTTGCCCAGTACTGGTCTTAAGTAATGCCTAGGATATATTCTTCTTTTTGTGGCCAGGCAAAAGCTTTTAATCTGCTTGTAGTTCTGCTGCTATGTTGTGGCTTTAGTTTCTGTGATTTTTTTTAATGTTTTCATACTTAGTTTATTTCTGAGTTTTTGAGACTCACAAGAGACTCAAAGAATGATTAACAAATTTTAGAAATAAATGAATACGTAAATAAAGTGATTTAAAACTACAGATCTATGCTTATTTATCTTGACATATTCTCCACCGGATCTAATGAAACTTGCTTTCAAGTAGAGCAGTGTAGGCCTACCCTGTGAGTTCCATAAAAACATTGCTTAGGGCATACTACTCAATATATGGGCCTTCCATATGTGCTGGGAATAAAATTCCCAGAATTCCTGAGCCACCAGAAGCAAAGAGTGGAAATTTGGGGAACTGCTGGCAGTTCTAGTCCTAACACATCTGTCTTCCAGCTAAGAAACTTGGAGTAGAAACAAGTCTGAAAACATTCACTTTAAAAAAAATGCTTACCTATCTGATTGCTAGAGAGCCAGTTTGGTGTAGTTGTTAAGGCACCAGGCTAGAAATCGGGAGACTGTGAGTTCTAGTCCTGACTTAGGCACAAAACCAGCTGGATGACCTTGGGCCAGTCCCTCTCTCTCTCAGCCCTAGGAAGAAGGCAATGGTAAACCACTTCCGGAAAACCTTGCTAAGAAAACTGCAGGGGCATATTCAAGCAGTCACCAGGAGTCAACACTGACTCAAAAAGAAAAAAAAAATCTGATTGCTAAGAAATGTTCACAAAATTCCAGAGTTTAGGTGTAGAAAAGCATCACCATTCCAAAAATTAAAAACAAAAACAAAAACCATAATAATGTGTATTGCATCCACTAGAAATATTCTGCCCTGGCATGATTTGAAAAACACTCATAATAACTTCTGGCATCTAAATTCAAACCACTTTCCTTACAACTTTCTCAGTTTTTAAAAGGGATTTTTTTCCTGTAATTTTCTGTTATTTCTCCTGTATTCTCTATATCTATATCTCTCTCTGTGTTTCTAAAATGCAGCTGATCAACAATTTCTAGCTTTAAAAATAACATAGCATTCAGAACAACATCAAGGTGCCTAATATTCCTCGCAATACTGAGTCCTGGAGCTGCAGTTGCAGCTTTGCTTCCTCTTCCACAAAGAGAAAAAAATAATAATAAAGAAAAAGAATTTGGAAAGAATAATAGATAAAATAAGTCCTACCCACTGCTACCCAGATTACTGAGTTAGCTTTCTGTTTTAATTTCTTTTTACATCATACAAATTAGTCCTTAGCACTTTTATTTGAAGACACATATTTACTTTTTAATGAATACCAATCCTTGTGGAGGAGGAATATCTACAAAACACAGCACAGTGTGACAGAACAGAAAAACAGCTGCCAATTTTGAAAGAGAAATGACATGACGAACTTAAACAGGATTGGCTGTGATTGACACATTTCAAGGCAATGAGCCCTCAAAGGCTGAAACTACAGATAAATAAACAGACTAACAAATCAATAAAGTGTCTAGCCCAAACTAGTCCTTTGGCTTCAAACAAAGAACCTGATATCAATTGATGGCAAAAAAGTGATCAAAGGGGTAGATCTGTTTGGGATCCCCAGTTACAATCAATGTATGCCAATAATGGTGCAAGAATAATTTCAACATGCCTCAGGTGTGCTCTGGAAACTTAGACTTCATCATTACTTATATTTACAGATGATTGAAAAGTCAGTGAAAAGAGCTTCACTTACGAGCAAGAGGCGAGAGAGCATCAGGCTCAGTCTAGATTCATTAATTAATCTGCCTAAATGTATTTCAGAAAATCATAACACAGTACCCAGTAAGGGCATGAAGAAGATTTGTCGCATGTCTTACTACCAGACTGATTTTTCAGGTGGAAAAAATCCTGATGTTTTCAATTACAAGGAGAACTGTTACATGCAATTTTGTTTTATCTGTTTTGGATAATGCTCGAGTAAAGACGCCTGTGTTTTATCATTAGCAACACAGTTAGGTTAATATAATGCTAACGCTGAACTATGCTGACCGAAAGACAACACAGACTAGAAGTCAGACTGTCATGTCCTTACCTCATACAGAACAGCAATTTATTACTACTCAGCCATTCTCTGTGGCAAGTGCATATGTTTCAGAACATCACCTTGTGACATTCAGTAATAAGCATAAATTATTGAGTCAAGAGAGCATCCAAACCTTGAAAAAGAAGATTGCCAAGAACAATAGATCACATCCTCCTCCTACAACACCTTTCAAACGATCACAGCAATTGTATACAAATGGTTTACAATAGATATTTGGGAAGAAAAATAGATAAAGGACAGAATTAATTCAAAGGATCAACAGTATATGAAACAGATCTTTGCCTATATGTTTATATCCTGCTTTACAGTAACAATTTTATAAGGCCTGCATATCAGTAATCATAATGGAGAGAATGCATAGTTTGGTGGCATTCTTCTGAGAGTGAAGAAGTCCTCAATCTAAGTTTCAAGACAATGCTACAGATCATTTCCTACAAAGCAAGATCCAAGTTCCAAAATAACCCACACTGATTAATTTTTTTATCTGTGGCATTTTTGTTACCCATTCATTTACTCAGTTTATATCCCACATTTCTCTTTAAACTGAAAAAAAAAAAAAATCAAGAAGGCTTACAGCATAACACAAAACAGATGTTCTTGAGGAGCATTTGGAAGCTTCAGCTGGTACAGAATGCAGAAGCATAGGCAGTTAATGCAGCTTCCTTTTTTCCCCCTTCTTCTTTAATTAAATATGCCCCAGAGAAAGACCCAGAAATTAATTTCCATTACAACTTTATGTTTATCTTATAAGACAATGAGATTCTCACTGTTCCAGATTCACCATGTCCAAACAAAATGCTTATCTGTTTTGCCTAAATAACTGATTTCATTATTTATAAAACTCAGTATGATCAAAACAGATGTTCAAATCCTTCTTTAGCTGGCAAGTTTTGGAAAGTCAGTCTTTGGTTTTCTTTCCTGTACAGAATGTAAATGACAATGATCTAGCATTCAAGATTTCTAAGTGAATCATTTGAGATGCAGAGATTAAAGCAACATACAGAATAGAAGTGTCACATATAAATAAAATTAACTGAGCTTTCAAAGTATTAGAATAGACAGATGGTATAACTCACGAAAGCAATGTAGTTCACTAGTATATGTCCAATACTGTTTTGTGCCATGGCAGTTCTTAGGGTGTAGTACATTGATAACTCTATAGAATTTCAGACCTTTATGGCAACAAACCTTTCTTGCAGAAAAACACTATGCACTCAAAAACAGCAGCTGCTGTGTTGCTGTTATTAAGCTGTCAGTCAACAAGTTTATCAATTGCTTGTCAAAAAGCCTTTGAGCCATTGATCTGACATCTTGCTGATGGCAAATCAAGGTTCTGAATGACAGTCAGTGAGACTGGAAAGTTACATTCTTAGTCTAAAGAAAAATAAAATTACACATATAAAGGAACTCAAGGCATCTTGACAGTTTATTCCATTGCATGTTTTCCAATGTTATATATTTAAGAAAGCTTTTTATTTTTATTTTCATGTTTATTAGGTTGCCATAAAAATATTGTCAATAAGACTACATAAAACTTCCTTGGGTTCACTGTCTGTCCGATTGTTCCAAATACACTTTAAATTCTGCTTCTATGATCATTATGAAGGAACTGGCTCTATAGCCAGATGCAAAATGTCCTGCTTAACAGGCAGCACATAGCTTTATCAATTGTAGATATTTATATCTCTCCATAAAGACACATTAAAATGAACTTAAACATTCACTGATAAATATTTTTTAAAAATATTTAGAATTGAAATATTTGATTCATTATACAGTATGTTGGTGTTTTGTGTTTGTGTTTGTTTTTTGTTTTTAGGTTGCCTCCGAGTCAGTGTTGACTCTTCGCAACTACCTGGTCTAGTCCCTGCAGTTTTCTTGGCAAGATTTCAGAAGTGGTTTGCCATTGCCTGCTTCCTAGGGCTGAGAAAGAGGGACTGGTCCAAGGTTACCCTGCTGGTTTTGTGCCTAAGGCAAGACTAGAATGTATGGTAATGCGGTTTCTAGCCTGGTGCCTTAATTACTACACCAAACTGGCTCTCATGTGGGAATGAAGAAATTTTAATTTCGACAGAACAACTCAATAATGAAACTGAAGAAATCACTTTGTACTCAAATCCTTTCTTTTGTTTTTTAGACCCTAGAATCTCCCCACCCCTTCAGTAAGATGGTCTTTGCCCAATCTTTGACAGAAAGGTCTATATCAAAAAATTTCCACTATGATTTAAGCTTGGCCTCAAGAACAAGTTTTGCCCAACTCAGGTGAATTCCCATGTATTCTTGTGATGTAAGCTCCCTTAGTTCTAATTCCCTTTTTCCTAATTCCTACCTATGGGTTCTTGCCAACCACCTGATATTGGTCAATTGCCTAAGCTTAGGCCTATTCGAAAGTTAGCAGCAATAATGATGTTCTGAAATATTGTCTGTGTTTTTTGTACCATTTTAATTTTGCTTGTTAGAAAATAAATTGCTTTTAAAAATCAAAGAAGAAATAAATGGAGTGATGCAGGTTTCTTATCTGTTAGCATCCTGTCATTTGTTGTACAGTCATATCTCTGTGATTCCTAGGACTGTGCAGCAGTATGAATTCAAAGGTGAAAAAGTGATTTGGAACACATATGAGCATGCATGTTGCATTCTGAGACCAAACTAGATTCAAATTAGCACAGCCTAGACACTGTCTGAATATAGGTGGTAGATAAACCACAATAAATAAAGACATTTCAAGCAGGAAAAGGCCTACTGTGTTAAGGCTGTCAGATATAGGCTACAAACACCCAGGTAATCTCAAAATGGCAGTAAAGTAATATAGAAAACTCTTACTTATTGGTATCATCTGGTGGTCCTATAGATTTCCTGGTAGCCTTACAACTTTACCTGTCTTAGAATGCTGAAGCCTAATCCAACAACCTGAGCTAGAATCCTGGGTCTGTAATATATGGATACCTGGCAGAATGAAGTAGCATGGTTCATTTTAAAGGTTCATAAATAAATAAGAGAAATTCAGATTCCCTCCAAGTGAATTAATATAACCAACTCCCTTTCGACAACTTTACATGCCATGAAATATAATTATGTGTTGCAGTGTTTCTGGAGAATACAGAAACAAAGCATTGAATGATCCACAATTGCAGAGATGCATGCTGTGTTAAACATGATTAAACCATTATCATGTCCCATGTTCTTTATTTTATTCCTGGTATTCATAGACAGAGGCATGCTTGAGTAGATGGTGGCATGTGGACACACTGTGGCTTTTGATTAGGAGAGTCTCTAATAAGATTGCTAAGAAACTGTGCCTGGGACAACAGAAAGAAGAGGCATGGAGTAATGAAATTCCAGCTGTGGAAGGGTCAGTTAGAATTAGTCATTGCTTTTTAAAAAATGTGGTTGGGTTCACTCTGAAAGAATGGGAGAGGGAATGAGTGCTTATTTGCAAAAAAAACAAAACAAAACTCTTCATGCAGATGCACTGCCAAGTAGACAAGTCTATTTCTCATGCCTGAATTTTGAAACAGCCCCCTAACCTGGAGCTATGAATACCGAAAAGAGGGCTCTTCTGTCTTTCTTTGTACGTGTATACACTACAAAGTCAGGACTATCAGCAAGTGTACTCATATTCACTGACACTAGTTATGTTTATTTAAAATATTGGCCTTGGGATAGATGGCATTATCATAATTTTGCTAAGTAATCATGTCTCTGTAAACAGTTCAATATGGGATTCCAGAATCACATAATGCCTTGGCATTCGAGTGAAATCATCAATCACTCAAGCTTCACCTTGTGGTTTATGACACTGAGTCTTTAGGATAAATAGTAATTGATGGCAGTCTATTTCCATCATCCAGATGGCAGAAAATCCTAAGGATTAACAAGTAAGAACAATCAAGCTATACAAGTTTTCTTTTCCAAATTAAGCTAATAGTGAATTCAACAGAAATGTGTTAGGAAGAGAAAGAGAGAGAGAAGAGTTCACTTGCATGCATAAAGATTGAAAAATATCATGTTTTAAAAACATTACTGAAATTAATAATGGTTAGAATGACAGCTGCAACAACTACAAGGACAGTAATTTTTAAAATTCTGCTTACTCCTTAATATTTTCATCCTATTGATCATTATACCAAAAATTCATGAATTATAATAGTCAACACATCTGCATAAGTTTATAACTGGTTCCTTTGCATCAATATCAATACAAGACCTAGGATAGTAAGGGCAGAGCTACTATGCCAAGAAAACCCATCACAGTCAGATATGCCACTTCTGCAACAGAGAGATGAGGCCATGGTTTACATAAATATATATTTGACAACATATGTACAGTCCTGCCAGGATTGCTTTAAACAGGTGAAACAAGATGGATCAGCTCAAGGATCAGTCACTTGAGGCAAACTGATCAAGCTCTGAACTCGGAGTTAATTTTACAAATTATGCTAGCTCCTCTAAATGTAACATTCAAAACAAATGAAGCTTAGCTCCTATTTTCATATTTTAAATCACTATTACTCTTTACTTTTTGAATTAAATAATCCCAGATGGGCCAAGATGTTTTACTTTTGATCTGAAGTGGAAGGACATTTTCTTTTCATAGCTTGGGTTTTTACAATATTTTAAATGTAATATATGCAAGCAAATGCTTCTTGTTCTATGGTTTAAAAATGTTCCTTTCAATATTTGGGTCCAGATACAAGATCCAGCATGGTAAGGAAAACACTGGCACTCAAGGGTCCAACAATAATCTCCTTCAATTACTGACATCATCATCCAGAAGGAGGAGGAGGAGGAGGAGGAGGAGGAGGAGGAGGAGGAGGAGACAACAACAACACAGTACTCATTGGGGTTGTGCTGTGATGGACAGAGGGAAGCTTTCCTATCTGGTAAGGTAGAATTAACTGGAGAGATAGGAAATATTATCAACAAACATTACCAGGAACATAGATAGCATGTCCATCCTTTGCTCTCTAGAACATTACTTAAGAAATCAATGCTTACTGCTTAGAAACAAGCAACCTTTTAGTCAGTTTTTCTCCTCTTCATTAATCAAAATGTTAAAAATCCCTAACTCATATCTCCAAATATACTTAATCTCTATCATAGGCCTAGCATGTGTCTTGAAAAAGTAAGTTGAAAATGCACTAAAAATTGCCTTCAGTACTTCAGTAATTGGATATTTGATCTGGTAATCTTTATGTCTGACTGTAAAAATTTCACTCCATCTCAAATGGATTTCACTGACTCACCTATATCCATATCCATATCAAACTACATAGGAAAAAGCAAGTTCTCTTTTTAGACCCAGTCAGATGTTGTGTTGGGTGTATATATCCAGAGAATTAATATGAAGTTCCTCAAAATCATCAACTGATTTAAAAAGAATTAATACTGGATGTCCATATACTTTTTTATGGTTAGGGTTTCTGTTGTATGAGTAAAAATATTTGAAAACTATAATATATATAAAATGCAGAGCAGATATTTGTTTTGTTTTGTTTTTTAATCTATTCATATGCTACTCATGGCAAGCTTTCACATTATATGCTAATATATATCTCAATTTCAGCCATGTTTACAAGACACCTTCCTATTGTAATAAACTTGATTGCTGCCTGAAAGGCATCACCAGAAGTCATTAAGAAGAATGGAAACAGAAAATCAACTAATGACCAGTATTAATGAAATTCTTTGTAATCCATGAAAACATGGACATCAGCCTTCCCAGGTAGACCAGACAGAAAACACAACTAGATCAGCTAATTCTACTTTATTGTAAGGCTACATTAACAGAAACTTGCAAGTCTGAAAGTTTCCCACAAATCTTTACAGTCTGAGAAGCTAGGGAGGGTCCCTTCTGAGCTTCTTGCTCTACCCATTATGCAGCTATGGACTATGTAATAGGAATATCTGACCATTCCCTAGGCAGCATCTCTTTGCCCCGCCTCTCAAGATCTTCTCACATACCATTACACATTTGTCATTTGGGACAGCCTTCCTTAGCAGCAGCTGATCTCTATGCCTCATGACATAATTATTCTGGAGCACCTATGACTACAGAAAGAAGCTGGGAATAAGAGCTATGGGTCATGGGCATCTGGTAAGAATCACAATGACCACAATAAAATAAAATAAAATAAAACAAAAAGTGTTATACAAATCCCAATCTTTAACTTTTCTGTTAGTTTCCCAACATCTGATGCAAACATATAAGTTATATGGTTTGCTTTATGATGTCACAAGGCATGTTTCATCATTTGCCTCCTTTTGCCCCATTTGTAGATGCCTGTAGCCTCCACTCTATTCATGAGATGGAATGACTCAGCTAAGAGCTTCTGGGAATTCGACTGAGAGGTATACTCAACACATTTAAAAAGCAGAATTCAGAATAATGAGTGGAATAGAAAACTTCTAGCCTCTTCATTTGTATCAGTCTCCTCTTTGACGGTGTCCAAATACAACAGCATTTCAATTCAGCCAACATCTGTAAGTATTTGAAAAATTAACTTGGCTGAAACGGTGCTCTACACAAAAGTTTAAAAAATCTTCCCACTTTTCATATATTTGAATATTCCTCTTTTTTTATTAAAAATGTAGCAAAGAAGGCAAACAGGATTTTTCTATGGATCACCAATATATGAGTTACTTCAAGAAAGATACATTAATGTCTGCATAATAGATGGATACTCGTACTACAATAGGAGGTACACTTAAAGATATTTGTACAAGAATATCTTTAAGTGTATCTCCTATTGTAATATAATCCTTCCATTTCCAAAATGAGCTTAAGGGTACAAGGCTTTAAATTGCCTAAAACGCTATGCTAATACACAAGATCCTCTGTGCTAAGGGAAAGGAAAAAAAATAAATAAAACAAGACGTCCGTCAAGCAGTCAGTAGTCAAGCAAAGGGCAGACATTCTGAGCAATTCTGAGCTATTCATTCATATATTTATATCCCATACTTCAGATATATTTGGCAACCAACAATAAGAAAGCATCAGCCAGTTTGTAGCTTGACGAAGATATCAAAGAACAAAATGTATGTTCATTAAATGCATTTGATCAGCTACTAAGTATGCAGGCAAACAGACATTTTGCTGGAGAATAATAGCAGGAAACAGCTATTCGCTTTATTTCTTTTTGGGTAGTATTATGTATGATTCTTAGGGGAAAATGGCCATGGAAGAAAAGAGAATGAATGGTGGATGCAAGAAAAGAACATTTGGAAGCGAAAAATTATGTCACACAATGCCACAGAGGTTGTGGAGTTATGCTAGTGGGAAATAAGAAAAAGGGTGCTTGGTGGAATAATGAGGTGAAATAAACCATAGGTCAGATAAGGGGGGGGAACCTTCATCAATGATAAACTAAGCACTAACTGTACAGGTTTTGCAATTTCTCTATCCACTTACTGATATTTTTGTATTTGGGGGGGGGGGGGCATTTTTTAATGATTAATTTTAAAAAAAGGATCACAATCCCCTTTTTGTATGTCTGTGTGTGTGTGTGTGTATGCGTGTGTGCCTTCAAGTAAATCTTGACCTGGCAACTGCCTGGACTAGTCCCTGCAGTTTTCTTGGCAAGTTTTTTTAAAATGGTTTGCCATTGCCTCCATTCCTAGGGCTGAGAGAGAGCGACTGGCCCAAGGTCACTCAGCTGACTTTGTGCTTAAGGCAGGACTAGAACTCACAGTCTCCCAGTTTCTAGCCTGATGCCTTAACCACTACACTAAACTGGTTCTCCTCAATCCCCTACTGCACATTAAATAATGAAATGAAATGAAATGAAATGAAATGAAATGAAATGAAATGAAATGAAATGAAGATTATTGCAAATAATTATGAGAGAAATATGTTGATGTGCCATTCCAGTGCCTGGACAATATTAAGGTCTGGATGGGGAGGAACAGGCTGAAGCCCAGACTTAGCAAGGAATGGTTTTGGGTACTGAGATTTGCAATGCCTGGTAATTTTCCATCTATAATTGTCAATGGAGTAGCAACTTTCCCAGATGGAACTGGTACATATTTTCAGGGTCCTGCTGGAGTCATTTCTTTTGATAGAGCAGCAAGTGGTAGCTGTGGATAGGAGGGCTTTTGTACAGATTCATCTTAGGTACTTTCTGTGCACTTGTCTGGACTAACAACCCTTTTCATGGTCACTCACACCTTAGTTGGACTTTGAAAAAGCAGGAGAGGAGGAGTATTGACGATTTTGAGCTATGGTGTTAGAGAAGACTCCTGAGAATACTGTGGACAGCCAAGAAAACAAACCAATGGTCCACCCCAAGTTCTCACTCAAGGCACAAATGCCCAGGCTCAAATTATCATACTTGAGACACATTATGTGAAGACCTAACTCTCTGGAGAAGGCTCTCATGCTGGGAAACGTGGAAGGAGAGAAGACAACCTCTTCATTCAAGGTGGACGGACTCAGTTACAATGGCAATGGGTTCACCATTGGAAGATCTGAAAGCACAGGTTAGGTATAGATTGTCTTGGAGAAAATCTTTCTATCTGATCGCTAGGAGTTGAAAACAACTTAATGGCACATAACCAACCAATCAATCATGCCTTAGTAACTTCCTCTTTGGACTGCTACAATGTGATCTGTATGAGGTTGCCTTCTGGACTCAGAAACTACACCTGGTTTAAAATGTGACTTTATGAGTTGCTATGGGCACACCTCGGCATTCTCATGTGATACATCTACTTTGCAGTGGTTGCAATGGTTGCTGTGGCTACTAGTTGGTTTCCAGGTGCAATTCAAGGTGTTTCTTGCCATCTGTAAAGCTTTTCATGGATTTCAGACTGGATATTTATGGTCCCTTTCTCCACTTATGCATGCCCATTGTATAAGATCTGGCAGGTGGGCATGTTCCAGGTCCGATCTACAAAACAAAGCCATCATGTTGGAAATGCGCATTTTCTGTCACTGTTCCTGTCCTCCATTCTTAATGTCAATTTACCATGCTCCCTTTCTTTAAGAGTTCAGCATTATACACCTTGCTTTTTCTTTTGCTCATTTCTATCCAACTTACTTTACCAACCACTCTATTTGGCCTTGCCACCTGACTCAGACCTTGCTCAGAGGAAGCAAAAGTACTTGCTGTCCTTGTTGTATATTTTTCTTCTGGATGTTCTGATCATACATATATTTCTGAGTTTGTTGGGCTACCTTTAGATGTTCTTGTGCCACATCCTGAGCAATTCTTAGCTTAGCTTATAATTCTTTTTTGACTCTCTAATTTCTCTGTCCATCCCTCTTCAACTGTACCAAGGCTGCCTCTGGAGTACCTCTTATATACCATTTCAAAAGGATCAAAACTTTTAGATACTTGTAGAAGACAGTATATGCTCTCTATATGCAAGCAATAAGTGAGGCAGCCATATATTCCAGTGTTTGGGCTCCACATTGGTATATTTCTTTATCATTTTATTCAATTTTTAATAAGATTTTATTTATTTATTTATTTATTTATTTATTTATTTATTTGAATTTATTAGCTGCCCAAGTCCAATGGACCCTGGGTGACATACAAAACTAGAAAAAAAAAAAAAAACCAAAAAAATAGGTAAGAACATCAGATCAGATGATCAGCCCAGACTAAAATAATCCAAGAGCAAAATCTAACAAAACAAAATTATGTCCCTAAACAAATAATAAAACATCAACCCCAGGCCAGGGACCAAAGCCAGGTTATTAAACCTCTCTAGAACCCTAGGTGAGAAGGTGCATTTCCAGAGGGTGGTGACAGAGGAGGCGTGCTTCTTTTAATACTATGTGGGAATGACCTTGGGAGACTGGGGGAAGAGATGCTGCATAGGGAATGATCAGATAAGAGAGGGCATAGCCCGCAGCTGCATAATGGACAGAGAGGGACTCAGAAAGGAACCTCCCTAACTTTTCAGGCTGTAAAAGAGGTGGTGGGAGATTTGTATTGTCAGATTCTGTTGCCTTACAATGAAGTAGAATTAGTTCATCAGGTCATGTTTCCTGTCTGGTCTACCTGGGAAGGCTGACACTTACAAGATGACAATGTTTAATTGAGGGGACCTGCAGCATACCCACTCTGTCAGAAAGCACCAGGTGAGCAGAAACAATTGGAGATAGGTAGTCCCTTTGACATCCAGGCCCTATGTCATATAGGGCTATATAGGTAACAACCAGCACCTTGAATTGTACTCAATGGCAGCCAATGCAGCTCATGTAGCCATGGTGACACATGGGCATACCAAAAGGTGCCTGTTACTGCTTGCTCCACTGCATTTTGAACCAGCCATAGCTTCTGGGTGGTCTTTAAGGGCAGCCCCATGTAGAACACATTGCAATAATCCAATTGTGGGGTGACCAGAGCATAAATAACTGTCTGAAGGGCCTCCTGATTGAGGAAAGGGTGCAACTAGCACACAAGATGAACCTGTGCAAAGGCCCTCCTGGCCACAGATGCCGCCTGCTCTTTGAGCAGTAGCTCTGAGTCCAGAAGAACCCCCAAGTTGCGCACCAGTCTTGAATGGGAAAGGGCAGCCCCATCCAAGACCAGCGATGGTAACATCCCTGACCCCAGGGTTCCAAACAGACAGAGCCACTCAGTCTTGTTAGGATTCAGCCAAAGTCTGTTCTGTCCCATCCAGACCCAAACAGCCTTCAGACACTGGGTCAATACATCAACAGCTTCACCTGTGCCACTTGGGGTTGAGATGTAGAACTGGGTGTCATCAGCATACTGATGATACTGAATCCCGAACTGGCGGATGACCTCACCCAGTGGCTTCATGTAGATGTTGAACAGGAGAGAGGAGAGCATCGAGCCCTGAGGCATCCCACATGTGAGGGGCCATGGATACAATCTCTCCCTCTCTTTCAACCCTGACTGGAGTCGACTGCTAAGGAAGGAGGTGAACCACTGGGGCACAGTGCCTCCCATTCCTAACCCCCACAGCCAGTCCACAAGGATACGGTGGTCTACAGTATCTAAAGCCACTGAGAGATCAAGGAGCACTAGGATGGCTGTACCACCCCCATCCCGACTCCACCAAAACTTATCAGCAAGTGCGACCAGTACTGTTTCTGTACTGTGTCCTGGACTGAAGCCAGAATGAAATGGATCCAGATAATCTGTTTCCTTCAAGATTCTCTGTAACTGTTGTTCTTTTCCACAACCTTTTCCAAGAAGGGAAGATTGGAAACTGGCTGATAATTATCCAACAGGGAAGGGTTAAGGGATGACCTCTTGAGAAGGAGGCATACCACACTTCTTCAAGACGGTGGGACCACCCCTCTCTCAAAGAGGCTGAAACCACTGCATGAACCCACCCTTTGGTCATTTCCTGGGCCACTTTAATAATCCAGGAGTGGACAAGATCTAACAAACAGGTGGCTGAACTAACACACCAAAGGACCTTGTTCACTTCCTTGGTCACAACAGAATCAAACTCAGTCCAGATACCATCACAAGACTATGCCCTGGGCAACTCATTTGGATTTGCCCAGTCAGAGTCCAGCTTCAAGCAAATCTGAGTGAAGATTTGTCTGCCAAATAGTATGAATATTCCTCACCACAGCCCTGCAGATGATTCTGTGGCCCAGCTCCCCAGTAGGGAGTGGGTCACCCTAAAGAGGGCTGCTGAGTGGCTATTGGCAGATACAATAAGGGCAAGAAATAGCAATGTTTCGCCACACTTATCACCATGAAGTAGGCCTGAATATGGGTTCTTACTTGTGTTTGGTTGGATTCGTTCATTATCTTTCTCCAATGGTGCTCTAGGCATTGCTGCTGGTGTTTCATCTCCTGGAGCTCTTTGGAAAACCAAGGAGCACCCCGGGATCAGTGCCCAGAGAGAGGCCACATATGTGCAAACCAGTCAAGGGCCTCAGTCATATGCCTATTCTAGGCTGCAGCCAAGGCCTTGGCCGAACTGCCTGACAGGTTCTTGGGAAAAACCCCAAGCTCCCTCTGGAACCCAACAGTGTCTATCAGTCGCCTGGGGCAGGCCAACCTAAGAGGCCTTCTCCCCCTGCAGAGGTGGGTGGTCCCAGTGAGTCAGAGGGCAAGCAAAGAGTGATCTGTCCATGGCAACGGATTGATGGTAATGTCCTCCAATGCCAGATTGCACTGTAACTGCCTTGAGACAAAACCAGATCTAACATGCAAAACCTCCAGTATGTCTTTGGCCTTCTATCATTTGGGACAGGTTCATGATTGCCATGGAGGCCATGAACTCCAGAGCCCCCCTGGACTCAACATGGCCAGGTGGCAGGTTAATACAAATACAATACAATACAATACAATACAAAATACTTTAATGACCAAGTATAAAATATATACAAGGAAATTGTCTTCGGTGATGAACAGCAAGATCAACGGTGCATTTGGATAGCAACAGAAAAATAATAAACAGTAGCAATAACACTACACAGTAAAATAATTTTTTCAAAGGGAGAAAGTTAAAGTCCAAGATGACCATCAGCCTCAGGGACTCCACTGCCAACCTGGCAATGGAATCCAGGAGCTTAAGCAGGGATGATGCTGGGCAGCAAGGAGGAAGTATACCATCAAGTTAGCCCAACTGTTCCCAAAGACCCAGCTTAACCCAGAGAGTCTTACATGCAGTTACCTGTAGGGCAGAACCTCTAAGGGTCCTCAACAGCTCAAGGATGACAATAGCCACCCCCTCCCTTTCCCTGAGGTTATGACTGGTGCCAAACCTGAAACCCGGTGGGCATATTTCCAAGAGGGGAACCCCACCCACCCCAGACCCACCCAAGTCTCAGTTATGCATGCCAGGTCAAGCACCCTCATCCACAATTAGATCATGGATGAGCGCAGATTTGTTACACACCAACCTGGTATTCAACAGCAGCAGATGGAGCCCGGGGCCACCAAGGATCCACTTACCTGGTCCTGAGGGTGAAGGCTGAGGGTCAGACATTGGGATCAGTCTCAAACGGTATTCCCAGCATCTTGGAGTGCGGCTCACCCCCAGATTCCCACCATATCGCCTTCTGCCTGTCACTGTACCAGTAGTGCCCCCTACCTCATATCTCCCCCAGTCCATTGTCACTCTCAGTTCCTCTATCCCAAGTCCATCCATCCATACCTCTCACCCCCAAAACAAAATCCCTACCCACAGCAGACAAGAACCACCAAAAACACAAAAACCCACCCGTCATTGCATCCGCAAGCTTATCCCCGTGATCCCAGGGCCCCTACCAGCTGCTCTGCCTTATGCACTCTGCCGCTGTGAAGCATCTTGGAGCCCCCACAGCCCCAATCAACCCACTAATGCCCACCCCAGGTGGGCAATCAATACCCAACCTTTCAATACCCAGGAGGCAGAGAGAGTCCTTCCAATATTAGGCCTCATTTGGCTTCCAATCCTCATGGCCAGGCTCTGCCAGTCCATTGCTCCATCAGCTTCTCTGCCCTCTTCAATGGCTGCATTATTGTCACTGACTGATCTTGGACTGTGCTGACCAATCAGTCCCCAGCGTCTTCAGTCCTTCCCCTGTTGCAGCACTTTGGTCTCAAACTGCAGCCTGCCAGTGCAGCATAACCCTGCACAGCTCCAGCCACTCTAGGCACTGTGCCTCTTATGGCACAGGCTTGCTAGTCCTCCAACTCTGCCCTTCTGGATCTGGTGCCAAGATGATTCCAATGACCCCTGGGATTCCAGCCTCTGCTCTACCATGGCCTCCAGCTGGCATAACTGCCATCAGCCTCCTCTTGCCATCCTGCCATCACCATGATCCACTGCACCTCTTACCAGCGGGAGTGCAGTGGCCACACTAACAGCCCCAAGAGTAGCTCTGTGGTGCTGCCCTGCTGCTAGGAGCTCCTGGTGCATCACGGTTGCAGATGAGTGAGCTCAACAAATCAAACAGACCAAATAAAACATTCATCCCCAACCACCAGTAATCAAACTCCACCAACAGATAACAGCAGACAGCATTACAACTACAAAAACCAAAAGAACCAGAAAAAACAGCATCCAAACCCTCAAAAAACAAACAAGCCCAGCAAGACCCTCTATAAGACCATTCATCTTGGATCATAAGAATTAGTTTATAAATATTTCAATAACGCAGACTAAAACTTTACATGCTGATTTGTGAAGATCTCACACAGTAGTTGAGATCTACTCAACTAAAGATCTTCACTAATTCATCTGTGATATTTTTTTCATTGACCATATGCAATGGTACTGCTTCTGTATAATCACAAATCACTATGATATATTGATATTCATTTGTTGTTCTTGGCAATAGTACCATAATGTCCATTGCAATCTGTGAAAACAAGACTGGTACTAATGACACTTTCTCCATGAGTCTTTATCAATTAATCCTTTGCTTTAACATACTGATATTCTGTGCAATAATATTTTTTACCTCTCCTGTCACTCTTTCTTAATAAAACTGATCTAAAAGATGACTCAAAATTTGTCCTGACCCATGTGCCCTGCAAAATGATTTGCAGGGAATGCTAGACCATATGATACAACAAATATGGATCTGAAAATTAAGGGACCAAGGTAGTTAAACATAAGGAAAATGAAGTGAATGATTGCAAATTATAGATAAATGATGAAAAAACAAAACCAACAGATGAATTTCTCTACCTCAGAGAATGTCTGGTAAGGATCAGAAAATTGAGACATTTTCAGATGTGCAAATGCTGGTAGAAAGATAGCATGTGGTCTGTTGCAAGGAATTAACGTTTGTTGAAAACAGTGAAAATGGTTGTGTATAAGAGTGTGCTTCTGTCAACTTTATTATATGGAAATGCGAGTTGGTTACATGAGAAGAAATATAAAAGTAATTCTAACCCTCACCCTAACTTATGCATTGAACTCTATAGACAGGTGGAGACTTGAAGTAGTACAGTATCTTCTACTCCAGGTCAGTCCGCCAAGTACAGCGCCACACTCCTTTTGTTGCTATATCACGTAGCTTACATGTCCTGTAGGTAGGCTTATTGGTTTCAGATCAAAACAAAGGGTTATCTATTCCAGTATAATGTCGACTGAACTGGCAGCAAATATCTATACTGTACAATTCTGCTGTAACAAAACCAGTGTAGAAGCAATGTATTCTTGCATGTATACTGGAGCCCATAAAATGGTTATGTTGAATGCAGAATGCTTTTAGACCTCAGGTGTGGATTTTGTTAATTTAATTTGTATTGTTTTTAATATGTTTTTTATGTGATTGGATTGTATTATTTTTTTGTAATTTTTAAATTGCTGTAAGTCACCCAGTCATGTGGTTGAGATGGGCAGCTAAATGAATGAATGAATGAATGAATGAATGAATAAATAAATAAATAAATAAATATTCTCTATAAATTCTGTCTCCATATTCTGTGACTTTGTGTTCTCTAATATCCTGCAAATATTTTTCTACTTCTATTTTTATTCTGACTGCTGATTTTATAAAGATTGAATTAACATGCTAGTAAAAGCTATTTGCCAGGAAAAATACTCTGAAGGAGCAGTTGTAATCATGTGTAGTTTGTGGCCTTCTCAGAGTTATCTGTAGGAAGCACAGTCTGGACATAATGAACCTAAGATTGATCTACTACATGTATACAGTAGCTCTTCAATTTACTGAAGAAAACAAAAAAAGAATTCATATAGGAGATGATAAGATCAAGCGACAAGGAAGACTACATACAGAGGGTACTGTCTTTGGGAAAGGAAGCTATGAAAAACAAAAAAGGGATCTTTAGATATGTTAAAAAGGAAAGAAAAGAAATAGTATAGCAGCTGCTCCATGGAGTCATTAAAATGCTAACAGGTAACAAAGCTCCTATTTCAGCTCAGTCTTCTCCAACAAAAGAGTATGTGTTTCACCAGAAAATTGTGAAGAATGGGATGAAGGGTCAGGATTGATGTTTGAGACTGACAGAAATGTAGTCTATTTACTTTGAATGAGTTTAAATCTCCAGATGAATTGCACCTAGAATACTGAAGGAAATAGCTAACAGTCTGGCTGAATTTTTATATGTTGTCTTTAATCCTGGAAAATGGATTGCTACATGACTGCCGGAAAGTGAAGAGAACTATAGATGAGTTCGTCTAGCATTGCGATATAGGAAAAGTCTAGAGCAAATAAAAAAGAAACCGATTTGTAAAAAATTTGAAAACAGTATGGTAATCACCAGAGGCCATCATGAAAATGTCAAAAGGTTTTACCAGAGTAGCCTTATTTCACTGGGTAATTTCATAATAGATTGTGGAAATGCTACAGGCATAATATATTTTGGGAAAGAACCCATGATATTCTGATTAACAAGTTAGTTAAGATGATAGTTGAGAGGATTCATAGTTGGCTTGGAAATCCTATTCTAAGTGTTCATCAATAGTTCACATCAAACTGGAGTGAAATATTGAGTAGGGTACCAAAATGTTCAGTCCTAGGTCTTCTACTGTGACTTGGATGAAGAGATAGAGGGAATACTTATAAAATTTTCAGATGTCATGAAATTGGCCATGATAACTAAATAACCTAAAAAAAATATCACAATGAACTTGGTATTTTAGAAAAAAATGTCTGACAGTAATAATATAAAATTTATCAAACACAAAGTTCTTCATTTAGGAAACAAAAATGAAATGCACAGATACGAGATGGGAGAATTGCATAACTAGATATAAATCAGCAAAGTGACATGGGAAAAAAATGCTGAATATAATACATCAACAGTAACACAGTTGCCAAATCACCAGATATAAATGTTTTGCTTTATTTTACTTAGTTCAGATCCCACTTTGAGTAGAGTAGCTAGTTCTGGGACCCTCACTTTAAGAGTTCATAGAAAATGGAACAGATTCAGAAAAAAGCCAAATGGTTAGGGGACTAGAAACTAATTCCTATAAAGAGAGATTGAGAAGCCCACGAGCTTCAAATATGTGAAATGATGTCTTAAAAAAATTAAGGCTTGTTCTCTAATATTCAAGAGTGAAATATAATGGATGAAGGTAACAGGAAGACAAATTCCAGTTGAATGTAAGATAAGACTTCTAACAGTAATAGCGGTTTGACAATGAAACTAATTATTCAGAGACATGGTAAAGTTTCCTTCACCTAGATGTGTTCAAGCTGAAGCTATACAGTTAGAGATGCTTTAATCTGAATTCCTGCATTAAGCAGAAAGTTAGACTGAGTAAACTAAATAGCCCTTTCCAACTCTGTGCTTCTATGTTCTGACTACTTGTAACTCAGTACCATTAGAATCAGTGTGATAAGTTAGACATGAATTAGCCCCAAAGATGTTAAGATGAGTTAATTTCGAATGGATCCAATTATCTTCTAATCTCTCACAGCATTCTAATTAACCAGTTAGCTTCTGTTCCCACTCAGCATTCAGGTTGTATGTTGTCTGCCCATGGTGATAAAGCACCCCAGAGAAGAAAGGGGATAGGTGAAGAGACTTCCACAGGTTTGGATCTTCAATACAAAATAGTTTCTAAAGATTGGTAAAAAATCCCTTTTCATCATAAAGTTCCTTCCCATGGGCTTCCACAAATAAATTACAACTTGTAAAAGAAGTAAAATGAGCTACTATCAATTAGGTTGTTTAAACGTTATGAATCTAGAGATGGCTGTTGAATGAACTATAAATAGCAACTGGGTAGAGGAAAGAGTATGTATGATTATATACTTTGAATATAAGGAAAATAAAATGATTTATTTGTTAAATAATGATCTCTCTTACTTACTTCCCCAGAGTGAGTAGATACTTATTGCACAATGTTGTCCTGATTAGCTTTGAGATGGAAGTACAGCAGGAGACCATCTCTGAATATGAGCATTCTACTCTCTGAACAATGGGCAATGGAAGGCTGAAGGGCAGTTTAGCGATTCTGGCAGAACAAATATTCAAGATGATGAGTTCAAATAGTTTCCAAGGTAATTGGCGGTAAGCCTGGAATCTATGAATAGGGGTACCAACTGGATTGCAGCTCCAAGACAGGAAAGCAATCAGTGCCATTAAAGTGAAAAAGAAAATCAAAATAAAGGAATACAAAAATGTAATAAGACTTGTATCTAAAGGTGATATAGCATGTATCTAGAAAGAGAGAAAGTTTACATAACTAAACAAAGTGACACATAGGTTTTAAAAGATAACTCATCTTTAACTCATCTTTACTGTACCATGATATAACTTGTCAATGATATGTGGACCTTTAAATCTGCTACAAGTTAGGACAAATATCAGAGTATATTTATAGATGAGGCAAAATTAGCTACAGTACATGTAGAAGATGCTTTTTTTATTTTTTTGCTAAATGCTATAGTACCCAAGAGAGTTGTTGTCTTGAATGAGATGTCCATTTCCCTTGGCAGTTTTTAAAAACTTGAGGTAAATATTTTTTTACCTTCATGGAACGAGGTGAGTTTAGGTGAAAAAATAGCTTTTTAATGCTGCCATCCCTGAATTGCACTTATATACACAAGGGCCCATTGCAAAGAATTATAAAGGGGCTATGAGTATATTTGGCTGAACACAGTTATGGTCCTGGCCACAGTTGGCAATTTGTAAGGATTTGTATCCAGGAGCTGATAAAATATTCTTTATACCATCTGCAGACAGCAAACGGCTACATAAGGTTTGACAATAAACCCCAGAATTAATGGAACATACAACTGCACACCAGTGATGCAAGATTATAGCAATGGCCACAGCTTCAGGAAGAACCTGTAACATCGACTCAAAAGGTTGTCAGATGCCATTTCAGTACTATGGCTGTATCACTGTCAGCCCTTCAAAGTAGTCCAGACCAGGAAACCAAAATCAAGAATACTAACGCTACCATTATTGTCACGGAATCTTGCAAGCCTGAAAGCTGTACCCCCCTCCCTGACTTTGTGTTCCAGAGAACTAGGGAGGGTTAATTCTGAGATGCTTCCTTCACCCCATTCCTGTTTTGGATGCAGATTTCTCTTCTCAGACTGCTGTCTAGGCTGTGGCTCTTCCTCCTGCCTCTCAAGGTTATTCTCACAGCCCATTACAGTCATCAGCTAACTCTTACTGCTTATGAACTACTTTTATAGGCAATCTCTTTTATTGGTGATCAAACAACACTAGTTGTTTAAAAGACTATTAAATTGCCTAAGTGATACAGTAGCTTTGCTTGTATTTATTTTCATAAACCCTTTATTTTTATTATGACATCATTATGACATCAGATAATATTTGGATGCTGACAACTTTATTTATTCTCTCTTCCTCACTGTGTATGTATGGGTATTTCTTCATCACGTCAAATATTGTTTCTTTTTTTAAAAAAATGCAAACATATAATTATTAGAAGTCTGTCTAGCATTTATTTATAAGTAGCTAATTTGCATATGCCTCTTATGTATAGTTCTGGCTTGCATATACAGTTTGCAAAAGATGAATGACTAGAGTTAGCCAATTAGGTTAACAATAATTTGAATCATTTTTGCAATTTACTATTTATATTATAAATTTCAAGTCATCTATACAATTCACAATAAGACTTACAATTTCCCTGTACAGTAGTCATCATTCAGAGGTATTTATGAAATCAGGAGGTTTTTGTTAGAATTATGAAACCTGCACTGTCATATCATGATGCAAGCTCTATCCCTTAGGAATGTGCATGAGACAATGTGAGAAACATATAAAGTGGGTAGAATTTGTGTTCTAGCATATATTTTATAATTTGCCTCCTGGCCTTTCTACCTGCCCCAAGTGCACCTATGCCAACTTTTCTACACATTACTGTTATGGAAAAGAAAATAGGATCAGATGGGAATTATTATTAACATTATCACCATTATTATTATTATTTATTAACCCACTCCAAGAGATTTGGGGGGGGGGGGTGGCTTACAACATCAGAATACACAATTAAAGCAATTAAAAACATGACAACAAAACATAACCACCCAGACTAAAAAGCAACCCTAACAATTAAAAAAAAATGACAGGGGCTTCTCACACACAGAAACCAGGTGTTCTGGAATCCCAAGAGTATGGGTGTCATACATATCTCTGTGGGGATGCTATTCCAGAGGGTGGGTGCAGCAACAGAGGAGGCACCCTTCCTCAGTCCCACAAGTTGATAATGTTTAATTGAGGGGACTGGGAGTGTACTACTCTGCCCAAACATACTGGTAGGCAGAAATTATTTTCTGCGGTCTTGCAGTTAACCAGGCCCCATGCCATACTAAGGCCACTTCATGGGTTGATGGCAGTAGTCTGGCATTAAAGTAGCTTTGACATTTTTAATGAGATTCAGACAACTTGATTTGGACCAATTTGCACTATGGACAGAGGTCTGTGCTTTTCATCAGAGGAATGAAAATTTTAGAAAAACATTCTTCTTCTTTGATTGCATAGTAATATACTATACACCTAACAGCTGTGGATACAATTATATCAAAGACCGTTCTATTACACTCGACAAGAGCACGCAAAAATAAATTCAGCTGCACAACATTTTATAATGATTCCAGTAGTTACCCACAAGGCCATATGAACATGTCATTTGTTTTGATCCCAAACAAACAAAAATAAAAACCTATGTCAAGAAAGTTTTGAATGGAATTGGGGATGCCTTTTGGAGCCTGTACTCAGGTGATTTTTTAAAACAAGGTTTACAGACCTTGTTTTAATTTTTTTTTTCACTTTAATGGGATTGATGGAAAACAGAGATGCTCCCCACCACCAGCAAACATATACAAGATGCTACCAAAGGCTGATAGTTAAGCACTTTGAACATTTCTGTGCAATGCAGGCAAAAGCAACTTCTCGTAGGGATTCTAGGAGCAAATTCCTATAATATAATTTTTTCTGGGAAAACACAAAGATGGAGTTATGTCGAAAAACATAAATCAGCTATGCCAGACCCTGATTAATCATACCCAGAAAGCTTTAAAACTGCAGCAATATAGAAATATAAAGATGGGTAATGGAAGATCTAAAAAGAGGGCACCAAACAAACCCAGAGAGCACCATTCATCATGCACACCATTCAGATACTCAAACAAGTTTCAAAGAGAAATTAGACATGCACCGTATCTTAGTTACTGGATGTTTGTCCCAATCAAATGAATGTGCTTTGTTAGTTTCATGCATTGCAATCTTGACAGTTATGCAGCTGTCATGCACTAGATTTGCTTTAAAGTAATTGATGGATTACTAGAGTCTGCCTGCCATCGCTCCTGGCAGGAGATAAAGTGCAGAAGGGTAAGGGTCGGTAAAGACTGCTAAGCATTAAGAAAAGCAGCAAATCCAGGTAGCACCGAAAGATGAAGAAAAATTCCTTTTGATTGGGATAAATCCTTTGTGAAGTTTTTCTGGTCCTTTCTTCCCTTTCCAATATTTTTGGTTATGTGTGCTTGAAAATAGACATCTCAGCAGGGATCTGATTTTATTTTAAAGTCACTAAGAGAAAATCAGATGTCCTCTTGTTTCACTTTTATCTCCAGCAAGCAGAAATATTGAAAGCCGTGATCTTATCTTTTCCATATTGCACATTTTCCCCCTACTTTCCTTCTCAGTGCTGGGATTTAACTTATTCAAGCTGATTAAGGACTGCATATTGGACACTACTGGCATCATACACACAATCACATGGGGCTATGTGTTGGTACCTCTGAAAAGAAATGAAGCCTCTCTTATAATGAATACTCTAATAATAGAAATTAAGGGTATGCATTGGCCACAGCCTGGTATCCAAAATCTTTTCCATTAGCCAAGATGGAATGGATGGATCAAAATCCATCACATTCAGAATCTGGGTGTCCACAAAACTGTGGTCCTGATCTGTTGCTTCAGAGTATTGCAAATAGCAGTAGTACAGCAGCTAACTCAAGGCACACCTACCAAGGCTTGGTGCTGTGTATGTCAAAAAGAAGAGCCATTCCATCAATTTTTCTGTTTGCTTTTATCCTTTCTTGAGAGAGTGGAGATGAGAACAAATCATCAGGAAATATTTGATTACCAAGAAGGACTAATTCAAGACAACCAAAAATTGGCAGAGGGTCCAGGTTACCTGAGGGACCATCTCACCCCCCTTACATCAACCCATCCCACCCAGTCAGGCAGAGAGGGCATGCTATGGGCCCTGTCAGCGAGAGAATGTCGGCTGGTGGGGCCCAGGAGGAAAGCCTTCTCTGCCATTGTCCCTGCCCTTTGGAATATTCTCCCTGCAGAATATTCCTACTCTCCTGGTTTTCCAGAAGGACTTAAGACCTGGCTCTGTCAGCTTGCATGGTGCGACAAGAATTGTAATCAATCCTGGGGATGGTTGGTGCCCTGATGATGCTCCCTGAGCTGTTCTCCAATTTTATCATCCCTTGGAATTTATTTATTAATTATTTAAGATTGTTTTATGTTGTATTTTAATTGATTTTTTCTCTTCTGCCCAGAGTCGCTTTTTAACAAGATGGATAGTGACAAATTTGATATATAGATATATAGATATATAGATATATATATAGATATATATATAGATATATAGATATATATATAGAGAGAGAGATGTATACATCATACACGCATATGCATGCACACATACTATTTTTATTCCTGCCATATATAGTCTCTCTCTTCCTTGTACTTGTTCTTCCACCCTCCACCCTCCCTCCTTCCTGATTGACTGACTCCCCCCCAACCCCCACCTCCCACATACCTCTGATAAAAACAACTGAATGAAATATATCCATTTGGCAGCTTTCAGGCTTCTACTTTTTATCAGAAGTTTAATGGGGTGAATGGCAATGAGTCTTGGGAGTGTCTGCAAGCTAGCTTTTGAATATTTTCTGCTACAGCAAACTTTAAATCTCAGAGAAGCACCTTGCTGTACTTCTGATATGAACAAAACTGTGAAAATGAAATGGACTAAGTAATTATGCAGGCTTCAAAAGACATTTAGGTGCTTCTTCTACCCTTAAACTACTTCTTTCACTGCTCTGAGGTTAAGAAAAAAATCACATAAAACAACTTTGGGGTGTAATATTATTTTTAAACAATTATTTCTTTTAAAAATGATTTTGTTGCTAGTAGACTGTTAAATGGAAAAGAAGGAAGAAGAGAGAGACAGAGGCACTATACTTAAGAAGTAAGAGTTGAAAGCATGAGGAAGACATGAAAGGGTAATTATAATCTCTTAAATCCCCATCTGATATGCTCCCACCCAGTCTATGAGCTTTCTGCATTTTCTCTGCAACTCTAACTGCTAGAAATATTTTTCTTTTGGTATGGAAATCCTACAGTTTCACCAATCTAAGAAAATCAAACAACAGAGGAAGGAACACAAGCTCACTAATTAATACATCTTTTCCATTGGCGCCTTCTTATTGAGAGCCCATTAGAAAAATGTATTGCCCATCAAAATACTAATACTATTACATTCTCAAGATACAAGGTAATGCTATTATATGTATCAAGACACATTACTGAGGTTTGCAATATAGTGATATATAAGCAGGATTCCCTACTTCAGATATGTGTAAATTTCACAGCTTTCTTTTATATGGGAAATAATTTAACCTCACTGAGGGATACCTTGAAATTTGGTAATAAATGGGAGCACAATCAGTGTTGCCAGCTTTCATTTGTAGTCCCTTATGTTAATAATGAGTGTTATTGGATTTGCAGCAAAGGAAGAATGGGTTAAAAGGAATTCCTTTTAGGCTAATGCTAACCCCTAGGCCAGGGACAGAACTGTAGTACTAGCATAATCAGTCTGGAATAAAAGGGGACATAAGGTTGGAATACAGGAGTCGGACCATACATTGTTTCTCAATCAGAAACACAGTGATATACAGTGGGTACAAACCTGCTGTGTTCAGTGCCTACCATGTCCAGCATCACCCTGGTTCTTCTCTAACACACGAAGAGCTTGACATTATCATTGTACATTCACCTTAAATATTTTTAAGGAATCAACATACTTCTTTAAAAGAAAAGGATGTGACAAAGAATTGAAATTTGGAGATCATGCCTGTATTGTCACTTTGATGTTATTGCCATTTGTGATAGATGCCACTGGGTATGAAGAAGATACCTCCGGCAGGCAGGTGGGCAGGTATGAGTTTGTAATGTTTCTTCATTACCCCAAAATAGATACAAATGCCTATTTTTAATGTAACTAAACGTCTGCTAAAATACAGAGTCATAAGAAGCTACAAAAGTAAGTACTAGTGTCTTTATTTAAGTTAAAAAAGAAAAAAAGGCAACCTGCTAAAACTCAATTTCTCTGCTCAGTGGGATAATCCATATGCAATATATATTATCAAATTAAACAGGCTTAGCAGTTACAGGGAGGCACAGCTCAGCAGAAGCGTATTTTGAAGAAAGCCTACAGCCTACGCTCACATGCAATTTGGGGGAGAGACGTCTTTTATCTAATCAGGTATCGATTAGTTCACCATGGGCAAACTCTGGTGACAAAACCCTTTAATATCAAGAGCTTGAGCCACAGTAGCTGCAGGGCTCTCCAGCCGGAGCAGCCGAAAGCTTCAGAATGAAGACGCAGCGCTTGACGGGCTACCCATTTTCTCGACTTCCTTCTGTCAGAGCCTGCCAGATTGCTGAAAGGCTATGACACAGAGATAGTGGAAAGATAATAAGCTGAAAGAGAGCAATTTTCTAAAAGAAAAATGAAATGAGGGTGAACATCCAGCAGCTGCCAATCAGAAAAATGATACTATGAAGGTCCTTACCTGACAGTCAATGAATGACAGACTAACAGGACTCTGAAATTCTCCAATAAGACCTTTTGTACATAAAATGTCATTAAAAAGAAATTCTCTTTTTGTAACAAATGAAACTGCACCCATATGCGCGCGCACAGAATCAGCATTCCTGATTAAGTCCTCTCCTTCTCACTCTTTCCCTCTCGCTCTTCTATTTCATAACGTGCCAAAGATGTCTCACAGAATTATTTAAGGGGGGGGGGGAGCCTGCTCACACGAACTGGCTCACATGAACAACTTCAGATTGCAGCTGATGAAACTGCAGGCCATCTGCAGAAGGGAGGTGTCAAAAAAGACAAAGGGCAGCTGCTACAACGCAACTGAAGCAGCCACACCTTTTTTTTTTTTTTTACAGTGTATTGTGTTGCACTCATGGCAACATAAAATGGGACGATGCTTTGATCACATGGTGGCGGCCATCACTTTCTTGACCCACCCCTTCTGAAAATGCCCTTGTGCGACTGATTTCTTTCCCTTAACCCTACAGTTTAGGGTTGGTGATTAGGGATGAACCCACTAAAATGTGGTTCATCTAAAACAAAAGTGAAATCTCCCATATTCCCCTTGCCATTGTAAGAAGAAGGGAAAAGCTCAGAGAAGGGTAGGCCTGCTCGTTTTGTACTAACCATGCACGAAGTCAGGCAATAACAGCAAGAGTAATACAAAGGAGCATTGAGACGAAGGTCCACATAGACTAATGGAATTGGAGCAGAAATAGCAGCATTAAAGCATTCTTATCATACTCTCTAGATGGCCTTACAATGCATACTGGACACTACTGGCTTATGAAACCAAATAGCTAGTTGCTACAGTTGTTTGGTGCCAAAGCAAATATTGCCAAATGGGCTCTACCCTCATGACTCTGAAGCATTTCATCCTTTTCTCAGCCACCTACACTTTCATGAGTTCATGCCAATATCTTTACACCATTTTCTCAAACTTGTAGTAAAGGGTTCCAAGAAAGCAGAATGTCAGCAGCTGTGGAGTCACATTTTGTGCAGAGCTCTGAAGATAAAAAAAAGTACCCTTTATAAAATGCACAAATTACATAATTATAGGAATAGTCTGAGATGGCACTTAAAGAGGTCCTGAACTATTCTGTAAATAACATGTGTTTTAATCACTAATTACTCCACAGTCTCTGATTGCAGGCTATTAGGTAAATGTGTAATTAGGAAGTCCTTTGTATTTAATCTATAGTACCATGAACTAAAGGTATTCTACTACTTGTACTGTAGTATGTTTTAGTAAAGGTCATTCTTTCAAAGCAAAAAGGCAATACAATCTTACTGTATACTGTCTTTGTGCAAGATCAGTAGGATAGTAACAGCTCAGAATTACTGGATTCATGAGAAAGATATCAGCAGTAAAAAAAAGTTAGGGAGAATTGTTTAAGTGGAAACTTCCATGCACATCAAATAATAGCTGCTAGATTGTTCCATATGCTGAACCAAGTATAGTATTTTCTGTTGTTTCTCCTATATAAAACAAAAACAGAACAAAACAAACACTAATATGTATATTTCTCTCTGCTCTTCCTACATTACTACATAATTAAGCAGGCTGATAAATATTTCTATCATAGTTCAAGTGTATATTTCGTACTGGATGATATGTACATACGGAACATTTTGTCTGAATTGTTTTTGGTACAAAACTCTTCATTTTAACTGGGGAAGTTCATACATAGATTGTAGAACGTGTGCACATAAGCCAGATTTGCAGAAGACATTGAAGCACGATACAGAAAGACTTTGTTTTTAGTCTTGTTCCACATGGTATGATTGAACAACCATGTATTAGCACAATGAGGCAGAGCTCACATGGTTTTTTTTCTCCTCTTTCCAAAAATTCAGGCAATAACATCAGAACAGGGCTAAGGAGAACTAACTATATGGGGAAGAACATTTCAGCATTTCCATATTATGACCACTTCCATTCCCAATCCCTCAAAATTAGTTTGAAGTGATCCAAACTTGTCTTCAAACCTCTCATCCTCAAAATGCTGATAACAAGGAACAAGGATCCCTGCCTTGTCTTGAGTTGCCACAAGAACTTCAGTAACAAAAATCTCCTCATTCCCACTCTATGAGAAATAATATAATTTGTTTGCACACGACCCATTTCTCATCTATGTCTTTACTTCATGTTTTGTGTGTTTGATGGTATGAAACAGTTCCAAGGTTTCCTTTGGGGGGGAGCTGAAAATGTGTCATCTTTCCACTTGCAAGACTTGAAGCTTAGAAGCTGGAAGATATGATGAGCCAAGAAATGGGCAATGGATCACTGTCAAGCTCCACAGAGCCACAGAATTAACAAAATAAACTAGTTTTATAACGAACCACAAATAAATTGGATCAGCTCTCAAACATAGCCAGCACTGTGGGATCATAAAGTATAGTCTTGACACAGAGTCCTCCTGTGGAAGAAGTGCCCTTCATGAGGCTTCCATAACCTGAAAGTTGTCAGTGATATGTAGATATGTAGAGTCATCTGCCAGCAGCTGCAATAGTAAATTCTAACTGTACAAATCCAGATGATAGAGCAAGACATAATAGAAACTAATTTAAATAGCACCTTCTTAAAATCACTTTAAAATAAACAGATAAACCTCAGATTTTAGTTTTTAATAATTCTTAAGGTATTTCCAAAGCAAGAAGAACATACAGGTAGTCCTCATTTAGCGACTGCCTCAGACAGTAACTGTTTGCAGTTACAACGGTGATGAAAAAGTAACTTTGCAACCAATGCCCGGATTTATGACCTTCACAGCATCTGTCTCTCTCAGTCAGATGTTTGCCATTACAGTCAGTTAGTGTGGGTTGTCCTGTGCCTGACCCATTCCTCTCCCCCCTTTTTTTCCCCCTCATAGAGTGGAGAGATTGCTTAAACAAGCTATCTCTTCTTGAGCTGCTTTTCTCCTCAGTGTGTCCCTAAAAAGTGCTAACTGCAAGTTAACAAGCTCAGCTGTGACTTTAATTAATTGATTAGAACTCCCCAGGTGGCTGGCAGCTGCTGCCTGAAACTGACAAGACTTTAATCAATTTCACACCTTTGGCTTTTGTTTGCCTCCTAAGTGGCTGGTGGCTCACAGCTGGCACCAGCACATTCCTTTCAATGTTTATTCCACGTTTTGTGCTGCTTGCTCTTTTGTAATCCCTTCCTCCCCAATAAATGTAAATACAAACATTAATTCTCTGCTTGCTAATTATGCCAGTGCTGGAGTGAATATTCCAAAGGGTGGAGAAGTGGGGAAATAGGGCTATAAGATTTGTCCTTTTACCCAGCTTCCTCATGAGTCAAGTTCCAGAAACCTCCCTGCCATTTGGACTCACCTGATTGTTTGGGGTTGTATCTTTCTGACACTGTAAAGCAAAGGAGAGCTGAAATAAAATTCTAAGCACAGTCACAGTCATGTGATTTTTCACTTAACTGCTCTGCTTAATGACTGAGTTTCTGGTCCCAATTGCAGTCACTAAATGAGGACTATCTGTACACTTATTCATACTATCAGCATATGCAAATGGTTTATAAATGGCATGGTTAAGCTTAATGCTAAATCTCAGTTTAGTATTGTAAAAACAAACTTCCTTATACTTCTGGTTCCTCCTGCTTTAATCCTGATAAGCATGAAGATGGAATTTACAAAAACTTGTTTTTTTTAACCTGAAAGAAACTGCTTTGTCACTGTATCTAAATCAGAAATTGCTATTAGTTTAAACAACTCTTCTCTGAACACATCAGGTTCTGAAACCATCAATTAAATCTTGGCTTGTTTCAAAAACTATTGCTTAGTTTAAGGAATGTTTGCCCTTGTCAGACAAAAGACACACTTTTGTTGGAAACAGCAGATGCTTACAACATTTATATGCAAGCAGAAGAGGGGGAGTGGGGTATTTAAGGCCAAGACTTGAACATTCTTGTTTAAGGTGAAACTATCATTTTATAGTTAGTATTATGTTTGAATTGGGTAAATGTGCAGTTCTGTTCTTTATCATAGTGTACTACATGGATTAGATGTTTGTCAGCACTTTATACATATGTTCATTAACCTGAAATAACTATTCTCACTTGCAGGCCACCAATCATAACTTCTGGCTTTCTTCCTCTAGAATGTTAAGCTGGACTAGCATGTTGGGGGAAAAAACTGTAGAAGGTCATCCCTGAAGGTCACCAGTAAGTTGCAGTTCAATAGCTAGCTGTGTATGCAAAGAAAACAGAGGACAGCAAGAACACATTTATGCTAGGCGTACAAACCAAACCACCCCAGACATATATACAGCACATGAAAACATTCTCTTCTGAAGTGTATGTGGTGATATACAGCTGAGCTCCTGTATGTAGGCACTGGGGTGAGCCTTGGACTCTGCAGTAACCTGGACTAAATAGTGGAGTACAATAATTTAGAACAAATGTCCATTTCCATGTCCATTTCCAATAAAATGTTCATATAAAATCCCTCCAATTTACAGAATTTCTAGGCTTTCATGAAGTTCCAGTCTCTCTCTGTTTCTCCAGGGCTCTAAGGATGGAAGGAATACACACAAAGGCAAACAAAGCAAATACTACTACTACTACTACTACTACTACTACTACTACTACTATAGGCATTTATATAAAACACCCTGGAGAAAAAAGGGAGGAGGGTATTGGATTCAGAGACCCACAAAATAATGCTTTTCACCACACCAATTGCTTGACTGGGGAAATCATGCAGCTACATTATTCTTAATCTTGTTCTGAATTCAGACTGAATCAGATTGGAATATTTTCCACCTGAACTGGATCAGGCCTTTCAGACCTCCAATACCAGGTTTTGTAAAATTCTGTTCAAGACAGTATTAAAAAAGGATGATAGGGTTGAAAGGCTAAGGAAGGCCAGGATTTATGCCTGAGATACTGATGGCAAAATTTCAAGAATCTGTTATACTATGTGCATTAATTTCATCTATAGCACTGATTTCATTTACTGAAGTATTTTAGTTGAATCCCCAAGCATTGCCCTAAAATTAAAGATCTGAAGTCCACATATTTAACATGGATAACTGGGTTATACTCATCTGCTCTAATAGATTATTCTCAAATTCTATTCTATAATCCACTAGAAAGCAGAAATGTTGGCTGAAGTCAACCCATGTGAAACGTATGTATGACTATTCAAACTGATGTTGATCATTGTGTAACTGAGTATGGCATGGATCTTCCACTATGACACCATGAGTGGCTCATTAAGAGACAAAGGTATCCTTCAACTAGGTAAGGCGAAGTGCACTGAACTAAAGAATCAGGTTTTGGAAAGAAATGAAGATATCTGATATAGAGCCTCCAGTAAAATGTAACAAGTGATGAGCACCATATGTTATTAAGAACACTTCAGGCAGAGAAACTGGGTGCTTATACCAACTGCATTTCTCTGCAGTAAGAGACTAGATGGAGGATGAGAGAAAAACACGTGGGTTTTTTTTTTCCTCACTTGGAGCATTTTTCACCCTAATTACTTTTTAATTATCCCATCCATCTTCATTTATGGCTTTTGTTTTACATCTGTATGTGTGTGTGAGTGTGTGTATGCACATAAACATGCATGCAAGGACACATAATGCTTCTGAAGTTCTTTGAATATTTTTTAATATTTTACCTAACAGTGTTCACTGCATGTTTATTTTCTTGAAAAATTTCTCCATGTGTGATTATTGGTTTTTCTGAATACTGAATATGAAAAGAGATACACAAGGCTTATCCTGAAAGATTTCATTTTTCACTTCAGTTAGGGTCTCCTCTCCTGCCCTCTTCTCCAGGTATGTAATACTGGGTCCCCCCCCCACCTCCCTTGTTTATGATTATTTAATGACCTCCAATGGCAGCTGCTGAAAGCTGGGGAAGAGGAACTGTGGAGACAGATAATACACAGCATGGCATTCCTCTTTTTATCAATTGTCCCAAGTCTATCCAATCAGAAGTGAAACAGGCAACTAAATCCCCACCCACACTCAGTAATGATTTCTTCATACTACCTTTCCTATACACAGAATTATACTGGTTTCTAATTAAGTGAATACACAATTTTAAAAGCAAACAGCCCTCCTGTCAAAGCCAACTATTCTGATAACACTCTATATTTTTTAAAGCATCACTGGATCAGCCAATAATGCTGGATTTCCCCAAGAAATTATTTCCTGCTTATTTTCCATACCACAAAACATCAGACAGCCACAAACACAGATAACAGCGAAGAGAGCAAGGACAATTATAATTTTGCCAGTAGCTTTTACGCACACCAACAACAGCTGCTAGTGAGGAAATGCCCTATGACCTATGACTTCCACCAATGTAGGAATGTTAATACCAATTGGAGCAATGGAATGTACAGGCTAAGAATGTAGAGGAAATTGTAACAAGTGACCCACTGGTCAGATTAAATTATCCTAGAAGACTGAGGAATATGAGCCACCAATCAAAGTTTTGGTATACCAGCAATGAATCACCCAGAATGCCTTATTGAAAGAGCACTTAGGAGAAAGGAGAGAGGGCTTTTTCTTGGTTGGGGGGGGGGGTCCCTATTTTAGCCAAAACTGACCATTAGAATAGCTCTTCTGGGAAATGTAAAATAGTAACCGTCAGGCTGGCTTTGAAGAAACTTCTAACTCACTATGGCATGTCTGTAATTTTACTAGAATATGCCTTAGTGTGGCAAAATGGGGAGGGAGGCATGTTTGGAATTTACTTTAACTATCAAACTACAGGAAAAGAAAGAACCTATTATTGGCGTGCTTTTTGTTGGTAGCTTCTGAGCGTACCAACAATGGCTGCTAATGAGGAAATGCCCTATATCCCATGACTTTGCACATGTCTGTGAGCAGTGCTCAAATCAGTCATTCTATCCTAGAAATTCATCTTAACTTACTGATTTCTCAGCTTCAAAATTCTTCGATCTCTCACTTTATTGAGATCCTGTGACAAGACACCTATTTACAAAGTCAGTTAGAGAAATATAGCTAGTCTTATGTAACTATTTTGCTTTTCCCTGAGTCCCTGTGATATATTGCTGAAACCTTTCACATTTTTCTTGCTACAGGAATCAGTGGGAACTTGGTAACCTTAACTCTACTCACCATCAGTTCTCATTCTTGCCTTTCTGTGGGAGAATTTCTTATTCATTACAGGTAGTCCCTGGGTTAAGAACACCCAGGTTACAGACAACCCATAGTTAAGAACAGAGCCTATTGTAGCAAAATTTGAGTTAAATACACAGCGGTTCAAGTTCATTACACAATACTCTTATACAGTATTATACAATAATACTGTTCTGGCTTACAAATAAATTAGACTTTAGGACAGACTTTGGGAACAGAACTCATTCTTAAACTGGGGATGACCTGTATGGAGATAGACACTCATGGGTACTATGGGATGCATTTCAGCATTACTCTTGGGATTATTTTGCTGTTTCTCTTAATTCTTTCCTGAAAAGGATATTATTTGTAAGTTGGATTCAAACTAGTTGCTAGCTTCCATTGTTCTTGTCATTAAATGGTAGTTGTGGCTTAAGTTCTGTCAGAGTAAAGAATAAAAATAATACATTAGTCTTCTAATTCAGCACGCCCTCAGCATCCTAATTAAGTACATTTACTACCTTTTTAAAAATACTAAATATGGAAGAATAAAGGGGAAAAATCCTTTTACAAAATTAATGTGATATAGGTAGGATGAGACAGGCTACAGATGTTCTGTGAAAATTAGCCATTAAACATGAATACTTAAGTAATTACTATGTTGTAACTCTAAAGTAATGGACAGGATGCAAATTAAAGCTTCCTTTAGATTGCATTCAACTAGCAATTTCTACTTTTTAAAATAAAAATCTGACACCCAGGCAGCACTTTCAGTGTCAACAAATCTGGGGTTGATTTGTTTTAGACCCTAACCTCATATGACTTGTTTTCTATTGAGGAGGGGGTGGAGGAGAAGGAGGCAGCATAGCATTCCTACATCTGGACAAAAAAAAAAAAAAACCACATCCTTCTTGAGCCTCTGGGTAATATTTGTTTGTGTATAGAACAATATATCTTAAAATGCATGCCCAATGGATATTGATCTGACACTTACTATCAAGTACAACAACAATCCTCAATGGATTAATAACTCAAAGGAGTTTCTGCCTGATACATCAACAGAGACGCTGGTGGTTCTTAAAAGACTAATACAGTTATGGCATAATTAGCCTATAAATCTGCAACATAATAGCATGACTACCTCATGGAAACTATGGAATTTAATATGTAGAAGCCCAAATCAATCCACTGTAGGATGAAGGTTATAGACTGTAATCTATCACACTGATCCAGTGCAGATTGGTAGATAAATATATAATACCTCACAGGAAGTAGTAGGGAGAAATATTAATAAGCTAAGCATTCAAGTGGAGAGAGTTTATAATGCAATTGGCTCAGTGCTGTAATTGGTTAGTGCCAATTTGATTTTGGTCAAACCTATTTTGAACTGGGGATACCTGTCAAAAATGGGTAGTCTTCCTGCTTTATGGTCACTCTGCTATATATTATGCTTGAGAAAGTTACCAAAACAAACCCCAAAATCCTTAGCACTGGAACCCTCCCATCCCAAAGACCTCTTCTTAGTAGCAAACGATGACAGAATGGATAGAAAGAATGTCATATTCAGTTAGAGGTTTTGGGATCCTTGGAGGCTTGCATATTCCTAGAAGAAGGTAGAACAAGCATATCCTTCTTGTAGTGAAATCTTCATCTGACCTTTATATACTTCTATGGAGAAATTCAATTTTCTGTCTAGATTCCACATAATAGATTTTTTAGAAAAGAAAAAAGAGGAATGTACTTCCTACTTTAATGCCATTTCCAGACCTAGCCTACAAACAAGATCAAGCATTCAATATTTAAAAGGCAACTGTAGTTTGGAATGGGCTGTTCATCATTTTTTCTTACAGAAAACAAATGATTCTTTGCCTGAGAGCAAATCTTTGAACCAAGATACAGTGGGGAGCAACTGGAGATTAAAATGCAAACCTTTACATTTCTAATCAGGCATGAATTCTATGTTAAGTAAACTGCTAAGTAAACATGCTAAACTGCAAACTAAATGAACAACATGTGTGTATGGATGCACTTGCAAGAAACTTTTCTAGTCTCTCTCTTTTATGGGAGAAATTCCTTTAATATTGTGTCAGTTTCATGAGGTTTTGGTGGAATCAGTAGCTGCAATGTTGTTTGTGTTTGGGCTTAGTTCAACCACTGCACACACAAACACTTAAAACCACTTTTTTTCTGCAATGTCCTGACGGCACTGTCTTCATTTTATCCCCAACCAATACATGAGGCAGCTGCCTTAGCTATTCCAGTTTTAAAATAGAGTTTTCTCTCTTCTCCTGACACAGTGTTCATCATGGATATGATCTGGCCTGCTTCAGAAAATGTCTAGTTGCTGACATGTTCAGGACTGGGAAGCCCATCCCATCCAGTTCCTGGATGCTGTCCTCCATGGCCGTTTGGCCTGGGCTGCAGGAAAGATCAAATATTGGGCTTCCACAGAGGCAACTGCCCACGTCATGACTGGCCAATTGTTTCCAAAGCCTTTGTCAGCTATTATGCAGTTTTCTTATGAGTACAAGTTTAGCACTCTTTTGAAAGTGTGCTAGTGCAGAGAAAGTTGATTTAAAATGGCAAGGAAACCAGCTATGTCACAACTGAGTGCAAAACAGCTTTGTCACTGCTTCTGTCAATTATGAGTTGCACATGGCCATCATCTTTCATGTTTTTATTATCTCTGAAGATTTCTGCAAGAGCTCTGCAACTTTCACTATGACTGGGCAATGCTCCTTGGACCAATCTCCTGCAACGGCAGTTTCTGCAATTCTTTATACAACATACCACGGTTACATATGTCCCCATTCTAGTCACTCCATTCTGGCTTTGGCAGCACTATATGCCTTGGTGATTGTTGTTGTTATGGATGTCCCTAGAGATTGTCCAGTCTAAGTCTTTGCAAGCCATCTTTCTGGTCCCATGCTGTGCCTCAAATGCTCTGATCTGTGTGGAATCAGGATGGTTCTCCTTGAGGAGAGAGCCTGCATTTGTTGCCTCTCTTACTGGTTAAAGCTTTCCTTTACCAACCATTCGCTGCTCCCCTTAATTCTGACAACTCCTCTACACAATGGAATACAAAATTTTTGCCCAGCTGGCATTTCTGTGGTCTCTCCCTGCAAGTTTCTGCCATCTTTACATTTATAGAAAGCCAAAGCAGAAATCTACCAGCATGTATATATAGCATGGCAGATGGACCTAGGGATTATTGGTGACTCTCACAGGCAGGTTCTAGCTTGGAACCCACTTACTTCTGCTCAGTATGTATTTAATCTCACATCTACTACACACTACTGAGGTTTTGCCTGGCCCATTTTGACATCTTCCCCACAGCAATATTAGAGGGTAGCTGCTAGAAAATCATTTTGGAGAGAGTCTGTCCTTCTGATTTGAGTAAGCCTGAAACACCTGCCCACCTTTTTTGTCACTGTCTCTTCTATGACACCATATGCTCTTCCCTCTTAACATCTCTCATTCATAAAACTCAACCCCACTTTGAGGTAGAGGCTGTATGCCTCCTCCTGTAGGATCAGAACCCATTTGTTACAAATAGAGTATCTAAGGTCTTAATTATCTCAGTCAGAAGGAAAATACTAGTTTTGTCCTGATGCTGTTGATATATTGTTACCAATTCTCTGTTATTCCCTAGTTCTGTCCGTCTGTCTGTCTCTCTCTCACTCACTGCTTTTATTCTCTTTCAGTCTCTACTTGTGTGATACTTATATTTTCACTGTATTTTATTCTTTTCTTTTCTTTTTTTTTTACTTGCTGCTCATTGTCAGATTTTATTAATAAATTTAAGCAGGAGTTGTTATGACTAATTACAGTTGCAACATTCCAGAAGTCCATTCTAGCTTGCTTGTTTTCCATGACTGCTCCCTGGTTACTTCTAAATACTACTGTCCATGAGGTCAGAACTGGATTCCTTTGTCACTCACTGCCATCCCTTTGCAGCAATTGATAAGGATGGAGACTACTTCTAGTCAATTTCTCCTTCTTCATCCTGTGCTCCTTCCATATGTGTTACCAGTCAACCAGGCCATTTTTGAATATGGGCTTAGTGCTTTTTCAGAAAAGTGTTATACCCATACTCTGATGTAGCCTGATTTCCAAATAACAGGTATAGAAGAGAGACTGCACCAAGCAGGAGCATGGGAAATGTTTCCTTTCATTCAGTTCCAACACAACTCTTAACGTCTGCCTCTTGTCAATCAGGCACTTGGCATGTGGTAAAACCCACCATTCTAAATATCCACCTATGTCAGGGAGAATAATTGGCAGTTACTTTTCCCTGACAAACAGTGCTTGGTGGGAGGGGAATCAAGCTGTGGGAATCCACTAATCCCATTCCTTAACTTTCCTGCAATAAAAATGACTTTATCATTTGTGAACCGTGTAACTATGGCAGAATAGGAATTGACAACAGGAGCAGCACAATTTATGCTGATATACTTTTATGTTCCCTCAAGGACTGGTGGATAGCATTTTAACTCAGCCATAAGGAAGAACCTTTCAACTGATGTCTAAACTCATCAACTTTGGCTTGGCATTATGTGCAAACCCAGCTTAGCATCATAAATAGGAGCAATAATCATATATTGCCTATGAATCAAAAGCATGTGGTATTGGCAGTGAGGCATGTCAATATTGAATATTGGCAATCTCTCATGTGTTTTGAGGGTATCAGTAATGTTACCACATCTATTTTAAAACACTGTCTCCTTTTCATCTGGGCTGAGTAAAAATAAAGTGAAAGGCCACTAAACACCATAGGTCTGACCATACCATATTTTGAAGCATCTCTCCAATCCATCTGATCTTTGTCTACAATAATACACTACTTTAACCACACAACCAAGGTTGAAAAATGTAGCCTCAACAAGGGGAGTACTGGAGGGGATTATTATAGCCCCTTGATTAAAATGTTGTTGAATAAAATTAAACACTAGGGCTGCGGAGGGTGACAAGACAGTAAAGAGGGGAGCAACACAGAAGGCTCTGCTCACAGTAGAGTAGCCTGGTCACATCTACAAGGGCAAAGGAACTAAGGCAGGACCTACGGGTGCTACTACATAATCCTTCATAAGGGATGTTGGGTACGAGAGGACACTTGAGAAATACGTGGGAGATGGCGGTCTAATATATTGTCGCTTGCTGCATTAATCACTCTAGTCTCTCTCAACTAACCTGATTCCAAATGAATAGCAGAGAAGAAAAAGCCAGAGAGACAGGATGTTTTTGTTATTCTGAAACACCGAAGAAAAGCTTTTATTGCCCCTTCCCCCTGCACTGTCTCTGTCTGAATTGTTAACAAATTGGCAGCATACTTCCGGTTTCACCTAATTACAGAAGTAAGACGAGAATGTATCCTGTAATGAACTGGAGGCCAAAGGGCAGCAATTATCAAGCATATCCTAGAATGGTGCATTACAAAACTCTTTCTGTAATAAATATGACATTAAAATAAAACATAGCATGAATGCCCTTTTATATTATCACTGTTAACTAACCAGCAGATATAAAGTTGTAATTACTGAAGCATTTTGTCTATTTTTTTTCAACTTTAGCAAAAGTAAATGAGGGGGAAAAAAAGGGCATAATTAATTAAGCAGCCAAGTTTATTTATTTTTTTCCAGGGGTTAAGCAGTATCAGAACACAGTGCTATTAGTAGTGATATTTTCATATCTCCAGCCTATCTTTTATTCCATATTATAATACTTTGTTCAATAGAAAACAAAACTTGTCCAGAAATTGGTGGAGTTAATAGAACAGATCTCAACTAATGCTTTGAATTTTACTTGTTTAGAAAAAGTCAATCATAGAAGCACAGAGCTGGAAAGGTCTGTGGAGGTCTTCTAGTCCAGCCCCTTTCCCACCCCACCTAAAGCAGGAATCCTCAGACCATCCCAGACAAGTGGCTGCCCAAACTTTGTTTGAAAACCTCCAGCGATGGAGCACCCAAAAGTCCAGGAGGCAGGCTGTTCCGCTGCTTAACAGCTCTCAGAGTCAGGGAAATCCTCCTTATTTTGAATTTGGATCTCTCTCTGTAAAACTTCCACCCATTGGTTCTTGTCTTGCCCTGGGGCAGTATGGAGAATAAATCTACATCTTTTTCCCTGTGGCAGCCCTTCAATTATTCAACTTCATGGTATGTATATATGTATGTATGCATATGTGTGTGTGTGTGTGTGTGTGTGTATGTATGTATGGGTTTGTGGGCGTGTGTGTGTATAAATTGTTCCCTTATGTGGAAGAAGTAGAAATTTATTCCATCCATCCATCCATCCATCCACCCACCCACCCACCCACCCATCCATCCATCCATCCATCCATCCATCCATCCATCTATGACAATGGTTATTTCACCAGCTTTTCGAGTTTACAACGATCTTTAGTTAAAATAGAATCAATCACTTCATATACCATGAACAGTATTTCACCAGTAGAAAAGAAAGTACTGCTAGTAGATTAATAAACATTGACATAGGCTGATTTTTTAAATAATACTTTTAATATTAATGCATTTTCTAAAACAATGTTTTATATGTGGGGTTTACCTACATGATATTAAGATGACTAGAAACAAGCTATTAAGCAGTGCAGCTTGGATTTTGGAATTATTAGGGCTAATGTGATGAAAGGGTGTATTGCAAAAAGAACCTAGAGGCAGCACTACTTTAAGTGCTAGAATTAAGAGCAAGAAACCTGGTGGACTATGGAATTATAACCTTCTCAATCCCTTTTTCGCTCAGGCAGATGGAAATTGAACTCCAAAATATCTGGAGGGCACCAGGCTGAATTTGATAATGTGTTCAGAAGAATGCGTTCAAAAATGTGAGAGAAGAAACATGCATACAGAAAGATTAAAAAAAAATGTATATAATGCATAATGTTGGGGAAATTGCTCCAAAAATATTTTAGGGAAAATGCAAAACTTTATCATTTGTGTGTGATCAATCAGTACCAACATCAATCACATATACATAAACACATAAACATTGATATGAAAAACCAGATTTACTGAATGCAAGTTCTGGAAAATAATAACAAAGCAAAATTGAGCAAGACATCCAGATACTAGCATTTAACCTAAAAACAGAGTAACTGTTTATTCTCAATATGCAATGCTTAATTCTAGCAACAGAAGTTTAATAAGAGTAACAAATTAAGTATCTGAGGAACTAAATGGCACATAGCAAATATGGTACGAAAAAAAAAAACACCTTCAGTCACTAATGAAACTTAGGTTCTAAAATATTATTTATGTAGCCTCAGTGAATTATGAGTTAATATAGTATAATGGCTATATTTTCCTGAGTTGTAAAACAGCTTGGCCACATTCAATTTTTCTCTCTACTATTGGCAGGCCAGCATCATGCTGCCAAAGCCTGCTCCCCCAAACAAATTATAAAGTGAGAATAATGCTATCGTACATAGAGGGTTAGAAAAAAGTATAGATGGAGAACTCTACCCCCTTCCCCAGAGTCAAAATGCTTTTTAATAAACTTGCATTGGTTTTGATTGCTCTTTCCTTATACCCCGTATACATGTCCTGTGTCCTCCCTTCAAAATTATCCTTTCTGAAATATTTTTTGAGAAAATCCCACTGGAAAAAAAAAATGGGATTCCCTTTTTTTAAAGCTTCAGTAGCATCTAGCTGATCATGTCTAATCTTGAAAAAGCTGGTATTTGAATGAGAGACCATCAGGACATCCCAAGGCTGTAGGATAGATCAGAAAGTCTAAAGAAAGGAGAGAGAGAGAGGGAGGGAGGGAGGGGGAGAGAGAGAGAGAGAGAGAATCCAATAAGGCAGTATGGATGTATCCATATAGTCAAAAGAGTCAAGCTCAGCTCAATGGGTCTATCTATCTATCTATCTATCTATCTATCTATCTATCTATCTATGAATGATGCATTGAAGCAAAGAAAGGAAACTGCTAAGAAGGGAAGGAAAAGAAGGAGAGAAAGAAAGAAAAAAGTAAGAAAGAAGTGGCAAAAGAAGGAGAGCAAAAGAAGGTGTCTGTGTGTGTGTGTGAGAGGGAGAGGGAGAGGGAGAGAGAGAGAGAAAAAGAGAGAGAGAGAGAGAGAGAGAGAGAGAAACTGAGAGTTAGATCTCACATTGGTAAGTTGAGTAGCAGTTACCAAAGCAATAAATAGACCCAGACAGCTTTGCCTTTACAAATGTGGCAGTTTTCCAGCCCCCTCCACCATAAGAACATGAGACAATGAGTGAATAGTGATTCATCTGAAAATGAAATACTGGGATTTTTGTGTTGTTACCTTAATCTACCTTCTAATAAATATTACAATCAGATTTCTCAAAGATTTCTTTTTTGGACTGTTTCCTGCCCAGAATGCTAGGAGACAATTCTGCTAAAAGCATCACTTATCCTATGACAGAATATTGTGATAGGCATCCATATATGTAAATTGTTCCCTCACTTAGGTCACAAAGCAACCACCCTATTAAAAGGTAAGGAAGCCTTATCTTGATGGTGTTCCTATTTCACACATTAAAGTTTAATGCATTAACATCAAGGCTAGGGAGACACAGGATGACACACAGTCTCTCTCTCTCCTTCTCTTTCTCTCCCTCTCTCTGGTGGATCCAAAACCACCACTTTATACTACCACATTTGATTTCTCACAATTTTAAGGTAAAATTCTATGAACTCCCTTGCAAATGTAAAGACCCTATTCTCCCCAAAGGAGTTGGGTGAGTACAAGAGTCTTTTCTGCCATGGCACCTGCTCATTGCCCTGCAAATTAGATTGGCACTGACCCTGTTGGCCTTTTGTAAGGCTTTGAAGATGTGGCTATGCCACCAGGGATGGGAATTAAAATGTATGGCAGAGCCCATGAGTTGGCTATGTTGATGAGTGTTTGCGGTTTTATCTTGGCTGCCAATTATGTATTTATTTTTGTGGCATATATTATGTTGGGTTTTAACTAATGTTAGCTGCCCAGAGTCACTATGATGAAATGGGCAGCCATATAAATTGAAATTTAAATAAATAAATACCACCAACCATTGGCCACATGCTTGATATTGTTGCCCTGTCACATGCTTTGCACTGTGGTTCTTTCCCTTGCCCCTCTCCCAGATCACTTAGCCACCAAAAGATTGTTTGCCACTGTGGCAGTGAAGAGCTCCTTCAAACATATAATGTGTCTTACTCCTGAGACAATGAAGTAGGTTTTTTTAAGAGAGAGAGAGAGAGATGATAGATATCATGGATGTATTGCTTTTTACCAATATACTGTCTGCATTGGATTTCAACAATCCATTAATATAAAAGTATAGAAATCTTTTTTTTTTTTTCACTTCATCCCTCCCACCTCTTTGATTTTAGGCAAGGCAGCTTAATATTCTAGTCTTTTACTCTCACAATGAATACAATGAATTTCAATAAATGAAAGCTCTATATCCTTTATTGATTTGTCACAGAAATAAAATAAACATGAATTCATAACAGGCAAGAAAATATCAGGAGGCTGGAAAATTATACTTTGTAGACCATAATTAGATGTAATTGCAATGTTTAATCATTGAGAGAGCTATCTGTAATGGTAAGCATAACACCTAAGTGAACTCTGCTTGGTGTATATTCTGGCTCCTATGCAGAGGCTTCCAAGATACTAAAATAAAAGGGTTCATGCATTCTCATAATATGCATGACCTTCTTTCTTTGAATGGAAAAATCATGTGTTGCTGTGTCTTTCTGATAAAGCAGATGTAAAAAGGAGGCAAAGAAATTCCATGGATTTGTTACAATTTAAAATGTAATCCTGAATAAAATAACACATTTTATGCCATTTAAAGTGCCAGCAGAAAGACTCAATAATATGCATCCTATTGTTTCTCCTTTTCCTATTTAATCTAAATTACACTGCTCTGTTTTACACATTCCACTGAGCAGGCATACATGAAGTCTCTGGAAACCCTCTATCAGACATTGGCTTTAGAATCCACTCAACATGATGAGAAGTTAAAGAGTGGATCCTGATAAAATCCAGTGATATGCAAGGGTGATTAAATAATGCAAGTGTTTACTGGCTTCAACAATTAAACTATGGCAGGATCCATCCCATATCCTTCTAATGGCCCTTCTTTGCTATTTTGAAAGAACAGTGGGGTTGAACACTGGGCTAACCCTAACCCTAACCCGAACCCGAACCCTAACCCTAACCCTAACCCTAACCTAAGCTCATGAATGGGTAATTAATTTAAAATTTAGATTACAAACTGTTGTAAACAAGACAATTTGGATAGAACCTTGGATATCTCTTACTTCCTTAAAGATTTGTGTCTGTGTCTGTGTGTGTGTGTGTGTGTGTGTGCACGCGTCTTCGAGTCAGTATTGTCTCCTAGTGACTGTCAGGACTTGTCCCTGCAGTTTTCTTGGTAAGATTTCAGAAGTGCTTTGCAATTGTCTCCTTCCTAGGGCTGAAAGTGAGTGACTGGCCCAAAGTCACCCAGCTGGCTTTGTAACTAAGGCAAGATTAGAACTCACAGACTCCTGCCTAGTGCCTAGTGCCTAGTGCCTTAACCACTCCACCAAACTGGCTCTCCTAAAGATGCTACACTTGAATAAAAAGTATACTCATTTCTTTCTTCATACTAAAGAATCTACAATGATATGTTATTTAAGTAAGCTTTAAATATGTTTAAGAATTGTCCAAATGAAGAGGGTTTTTTTCTTAAAAATAGCATGAAAAAAAAATAATTAGATTTTTAAAAATTTAAATATGAACATAACATTACTCCATATTGGATTTCCTTCCTTCCTTCCTTCCTTCCTTCCTTCCTTCCTTCCTTCCTTCCTTCCTTCCTTCCTTCCTTCCTTCCTTCCTTCCTTCCTTCCTTCCTTCCTTCCTTCCCTTCCCACCCCTCCCTTCCTCTTCATCTGACTGCTTCACATCTCTCTATTAAATTATTTTACATCCTTCTGTCCCACAGAAGGGAATCTCTCTAAATCACTATATTTTGATTGGTGCCGTAAGATACTTGATTCTTAGGCTGTAGTTTTTGGACTAAAACCAGCTCAAAACAATTTTATTTGAAAAAGCAAAAACCTTTGCCCATGAATCCTCTGGAAAGATGCAACTGCAGCACTTCTAAATCCACTATTCCTGGCACAGGCACAGCTTCGTTTCTTGATTAAAACTGCTATCCAAAGGAGCAGTTTCAATTGTGGAGCATGCAATGGTCACTGAGAAACAAATGCCTGGCATCAGATGGCAACTTGATCAAGCTGCTCCATTTGGCGATAAAAGAAGTTGTACTATTCTGATTTAGGTATACTAAAGCCCTAATCATAGATTGAAATTCCCCAAACAGAAGAAATCTCTAACTTTTTTAACTATTAAAACTGCGTTGGCAGAGCTGGAGTAATAAACCCAATCACATTCTAATTTTCTGACAGCTTGATAGAACCAATGTTCTTAGTAGAGATAAAATGAAATGAAGCACTTTCTCTCCCAAAGGAAAGCCTTTTGCTCATATCCTTTAATGCCAAGTAACCTTCACATCTGCTGTTTCCCTATAGGTCTCTAAAACTTGGCATGAGAATAACCAGAGTGCTTGACAAACCAGTTCTGTTATAACATTCTACTTATTTTCCAAACAGAAAAGGGAGAGGGGGGAGATGGGCAGTAAAATAGTTTGTAGATGTTATCTTCAAGACAATGCCTGTGTGCAAATTTCTAAAATGATTGTGCGAGTCTTCCCTGCAGTGCAAACACAAGACAAAAAAAAATGCATGAATAGAAAGAGAAGGATGTTTAATTCTTTTTCACCAACATAAAATTAAAACAGCTTTAAATGCAGATTAGATATATGTTATTCAAATAAAGGACCACTCAAACTCTCAAGGTAGAAAAAAATCTAGAATGAAATGCATATCGCTTTAGCTGTTCACTTTACAAATTACCTTGAAGCCAGTCACTACTGACAAAACATATAATTTAGTAGCCAAATGGCTATTACATAGCACTGAGAGAAAATTCCAATTAATGCACAGAAAGAAGCAGCAGTTGTTATCAGAGTTCTGCTGTATTTTTAATACAGTTGTCAGGTTTTACAGCACACATACAGAAATCCTATAACATACATAAGACATGAGCTAACATTAAGTATTATAAAAGATTATCTAGCCTCTTCAAGGCTCTCATTTCATCCCATAAATACTGTTCAAAGCCCTCCAAATTGGAAGCCTTCAAATAAAAATCACCCAGACCTCTTCCATCTATTAAATATGGTTCCACAACACTGGGGGGGAAAAAATCTCGGTCTTTCTATTGATGAAGGAAAAAAAAAATGCAGCAACTAATGGGAGGTGGGGTTGACAAGAAGAATTTATCACTACCAGCCTTTCAAATAATAAAATTAAAATTAAAATAAAATTAAGAAATAAAACAGGAACTGAAAAATAAAAATATTGAGGAAAAAATAAAAAGTCTGTCCTTTGACATGCTGTGTAAAGTCTGGTGCAGCTCTCAAGCTGACTGAAGTTGCATGTCCCATTTATAAAATTCCCTTGCTTGTCCTTCTGTTCTGTGACATATAGAACTATTCTTATCCTTACCTTAGTAACTGCCATTAACTAGTGAATTAGTTACTTAAATGAAAAGATAACTGTGTTCAAGGAAAGAACAGAGACAAATCTTCACAACCCTTCCTTTTCATTAAGTACCTTTTAGTCTTCAGATTGAGGGGTTCTTAGAGAACAAGCTTTTAAGGTCCTAAGGTGCAAGCCATGAAGAGCTTCATGTAACAAGATCAGCTTTAGTACTATTAAAAATATAACTATTACCTGATATTTTTTAATATCTCTAAGTATTAAATAAGAATATAATGTTTAAAAACTATATAGTTATTTATCTATGGAAGTTATTTATATCCTACTTTTCATAACAATAATCCTTGCAGAGTGGGTTATATTCAAAAATAAAACATACTTCTGTGCTCCCATGTTGGTGGAAATGACCCCATGATGGATGGCAGACAGAATCTAGGTGAGCAAGCTACTGAAATAGATTTTAGCTAATCCTACCTTTCTTTCTTTCTTTCTCTTCAGGGACCCTTTGAAAACTATACCTTGGATTTCAACTCTGGTTTTAAAAATTTGATCACCAGAACTATTGCACTATGTTCTTGATTATAAATTTTGTTCATGCATAGTGGAGGACAGAAGCCAGGTTTGTCACATGCTTTTAACAAAATACGCAATTGGTATTCTAAAAATGATGTGCATCTCACAAACTTGCACCTGTCACCCAAATTTATTTTAATTAAAAAATAAATTTGAAAGGAAAAAAAGAGAGCTTTATCACTTTTACACAGTTACATCTGCCATGCCAGTGGAAAATGAATGAAATCTCTGCTTTTAATAAGCTCAAGCAAAATAAATCACAAGGGCTGATCAAAACAGAATATACTAGATTTTGTCTTGATTGAGTGTGGCTCCTTCCGATTGCCAAAGATGTTCATTTCAAATAGAAATAATTAAATGTGTATGGGTAATTGTGACCCATTAAAGATATGAAATAAAATTAGACATAGCTGGGTAGCTTTTATAATAATGCAAGCTAGAGAGTTTATCAAGAATTTTCATTGGAACCAATCAATTATGAATAAACATCTAAAGTGAGGAAATAGTTAATTGGCTGTCACTGCATTGTTCAAGACTGAAATGCTTCTTCCATTTTCTCCATACAAATGTTTATATGAAAAAAGGATAATGAGACTTTTCTGCAAGGAAAAAAAAATCCAAACCATAATTGGCTAAATTTGTTTCTCTAGTCTTCCTCTTGAAAGGAAACCAATATATAGGGTGACAGTGGTCTCAATATCTCTTTTTCCTACAAACCTTTCCCAGGCTAGTGGTCACTCTTGGTCCTGAGACTTCTCATGAGAGACACTTGAAATAGGAGGCAGGCCATGTCAAAGGAGTCAAGTGGACAGGGTCAGAGAAAAATCGAACATGATTTTATTTGACTTTAATTAACATTAAATTAATAAAAGATAAATAATATTTTTAATGTTTTTCTTCTTCTGGCATTTTAAAACTGACAAGCTGGTACAACTTTGGAAGCTTCATGGAGGGTTAAATGCAGACTATATTCTACTGATTCTCTCCATTCTACTGTTGCTTCTTCCCAAATGCATGTGACATGAATATATTTTGGGGCCAAGAGATTTTCTTCATACTAGAGTCATAGTCTGAGATCCAGCTACTGTTCATTTGAATTAGTTGTCTGTGTTTTTTTTTGGGGGGGGGGGGTTGTTTGTTTTGTTTTTAATAATGCAGTGTTCAGAACCCTTTCCAAGATTAAAATATAATGCTGAGTTGTGAAGAATTTATTGTCTGTACTATGTTTGTTTATTAATATAATTTTAGAAATTTATAAGGCCACCCAACTCTATAGTAACTCTGGGCAGCTTACAATAAAAACAATGATACAATATAATTAAAAGAAACAACAACAGCAACAACAACAACAACAACAAAACCTCCACTCAAATGCCAGAGGAAAAGCAACCATTTAAAGACAATGAAACCTGCAGGACCCACCACCCACCCTAACACAAGTCCTGGGGAAAGAGACAGGTTTTCAGAGCTCTTCTGAACATGATCAGGGTGGGCTCAAATATATCTTGGGGCAGAGCTGTTGCAGAGGGGAAGTGCTGCAACAGAGAAGGTACTCTTCTTTGTCCTGTCAGATGACACTGCTTAATAAATGGGACCTGGATCAGTCCAACTTTGTTTGATTGTTCAGACTGGTCAGAACTCACAAAAGAACTGGGGTCCTTTAGATAACCAGGCTCTATGACATGAAGAGATTTATAGGTAATAACAAATATCTTGACTTGCATCCAGAAGCTTACTGATAACAAGTGAAGCTCCACAAAATTATTATGCCTCTAATTGTCTGTGCTGCTATAGTCTGTAAAAACTCAGAAGCTTAGATCTGTATAAAGTCAAAAAAGCCACTACTTTACTGAAACTTTTGAAATGTGGTAAGTATAGATAATAAAAAGATGTATCTAGATACAAAACAGTGTAATAAGAATGCATATACGATTGTGGTTATGCAAAAGAAAGGAAGGAAGGAAGGAAGGAAGCAAGCAAGCAAGCAAGCAAGCAAAAGTACTGGAAAGAAATTCGCCAAAACCTTCAGAAAAGTTTGAAAATAAAATTTGAATTAAAACTGTAACCATTTTGATTAGATATGATCCCAAAGGACTTCCTGTTTGGGATGCTGCAGTGAGTGCACATCTCTCTCCTGATTAAAAGGCTTTCAAACTTCTGTATTGTCGGACTATGTGGATAAGGACTTTCATTATTTGGTAAATAAAACTTTTCATTACATACTATTTTGTTTTTAACAAGCTATTGGAAGGGCAAGTAGACCTAGGCATTCAACAGCTGGCTCAATTTCAACTATGCCACTATCTGTCGAGCCAGGCAAGATGTTGGAGGAGGATTGTTCTGCTACTTTACTAAAAGTGACCCTGGCTCAGGTACAACTCTTGGAGCTGATCCAATAAGATCTGGCAGAGCTTAGATGTGATTTAAAATGGTTACAAGAAAAAATGGCTTGTTATGAGGATCATTTAAATGCCCATGAGACTATAATTCAAGCCAGTCATAATATTTTGGATAAACAAATTACTTATCTGGAGTCACAAATATGTAGGAAAAATCTATGTGTGACTGATACTGAAAACTCTCCAAGTCAATCAAACCTGGCCGAATTTATAGAAGATTTTTTTCAGAAAGCTCCTTTCTTTGGGAATGGACTTTCAAGTCAAGATTGGCCATGTGATTGAAATTCCTTTAATGAGAAGGAAGACTGGAACAAGTTCCAATATTATTATTGTGCAATTCCTCTGTGTTACCACAAGAGATGTGATTTTACATATATTTTACAAGGAATCAGTAAAGTTTCCTTTGAAGTGAGGCTCTAGTCAAAGCAAGACATCAATTTATCCTGATTTTACTAAAGGGGTTTTAGAAAAGAGAAAGATGTTTACAAAAGCTTGAAGTCTTGCCAGATCAATACAAATGCAATATTTCATGCATTTTCCATCTACATTCTGTGTTAATCAAGATCAGATTCACAAATTTGATAAGCCCTTGAATTCAGAGGCCTTTATCCAAACTTTAAAATCTGCAGATGGACAAGCCTGATTGTGTTTCATTCTATGGAATCTGCCACAGGAGAAGTTGGAGTTTACCTACAGTAAAAGCCTCAGTTTAAAAGTCTACATGTCAGTATTCCACCCCCCACCCCCCCAATACTCCTATTTATGTTTGCTTTATTTATTTCAAGATAGAGGGTCTGGGAATATCACCAACTCTATCACTTATTTTTAACACACAGTAGGTCCCCCCCCCCCCTTTCAATTAGTAACGTTTGAAACTGTTTTGAAATTTCAGTGTAAGAAGAGAGATGAAATCACAATATCATTCCCTTTGGGAAGTCATCAATTTCTGTGATTTCTTTTTCTTCCTTATTTACATTTTTTTTCTTTTTTAAGATTCCTTTTAATCTTTTTATAATGCCACTTGCTTGTTCTTTTATTTTTATGCACATAATCACATTTTCCTTTTTTTCCTTTTAAGTATAGATTCTATATACATGTAAAAGAATTGTATTTGAATACAGCTGTGGCTTTATGGAGGTTCTACATCTGTGAGCAATACTAGGAAATATGTTAAATATGTTAAATATTTAAATATAGAAAAGTTTATTATTACATATTTGTTAAATGGTCCAGGTCATTTACTGGTACAGAAATAATCTTTTAGAAGTAACCTCATTGCATTTATGTTGTTGGAAATGCAGTTAAATTAATGCTTTCTTTTAATGTATTTTTCGATCTGGGAAAAAAGTTATTACATGCATTAACTCAACTTTCAGACTTATTTTTTTTCAGATGTTTATATTCTTATAAAATTTATCTCTGTCCAGGGAAGATGACATCTGGCAAAAGAAAATGGAAAAGAGCTACCGTTCAGCATTGGAAAGACAAACATGTCTCCAACTATTCAGCAGACTGCAGAATTGATTAATATAGATTAGCTATGGATAAATGTAATGAATCATGGCTTTCATTTACTGATGTACGTATGTCTTTAAATATATGCCCTGTGTGTTTTTATTTCTTTTTCTTTTAGCCTTTCCCCCTTCTTTTATAATTTTGTGTATTCTTTTTTTCTGTTTATATAATATATAAGAATATATCAAATCATTTATTAACAGCAACCAAATTTGATCATGTAGTTTAGCTCTTTAATCTCTTCTTAAATACAGATGCACAGATATCTATTTAGAAATATAAGGATGATACCAACTATATTCTAGAAAAAAAAATACTTGTTTGTCTCTTCATTAAACAGAACTACCACTGTTTTGAGATTATAGTCAACGTAAAATAAATTTAAGAATGGTGTCTGTGTTCACTGATTGTAAGTATTTCATGAAAAGGAAGGTAGTAACCCCTCTCTCTCTTCCCCCCAATCATCTTCATGCCCTTAAAATCTGCTCTGAGGAGTTTGGAAAACATCTGAGCAGATGGAGGGAGTTCAAGAGACAAGGCAGAAGAAAAGAAGGAAACTCACTGGAAGGTGGCTCACATAATGCTTGAATTTGCCTGAGCAGTCAAAACCTATTGCTTAAGTCCAGGAAGAAAGTAGCCATTTTGCCAAAGTATTAGAGTAAAAACAGAAGCAGACGAACTTATCTATTATTATTTTTGTGTTCTGATATTACTATTTTGTGACTATGCCATATCAAATGGGGACCAGATCAGATGTAATGAGACTTCTACAGCATAAATAGTTGGATCCAAACCTAGTCCCATTTAGCAGATCCACTGAAATTAATGGAATTTCATTTTTTAACAATCAAGTTGGTTTCTTGAGAAGGAGAAAAGGTACTGAAATTTACAGGATGCAAAAGAACAGAGAACACTAAAACGTGTCCTCAGAAAGGTTATTTAGTTTAATCACACCTTTGGAAATGTGCTGTAAGGAGCTAAATCAAATCACCACATCGCAGTACTGCCAGAAAGAAAATGCAGCCATGATTCTTTAATGAGTAGGTGAGTTGGGGAAATAGCAGGTTTATTTCTTAGCTGTCTTATAGAGGGTTATACTTCCAGTAAATTGGAAAGCTAACAACACAATAAAAACAACATTGGGCATTCCAGCCATAATCTATGTTTACTCCAATATCAAATGTCATCAGATACATCCTCTTAGTTGGTGGGATATGGGCAACAATATGTTGGCTTGCAAAAGTAGTCTCTAAATAGAGATACTGACTTGCATAAAATAGCATACGCATGCTTGGGGTAAAACTGGGCCTGGGTTGTGCTTGTGGCATACTAGTCAAAATGCACCAAAACCTGAATGGCATTATCCTTGACAGTTAGCAGGGAATGTGGCATGGGTGTAACTAAAGCTGATAGTCCAGTCTATATTTTTCTAATTTGTGCACCTAGAATGTTACTAGAGGTGGAAAAAAATGGATAGTGAGATTTTAAGATATACAAATGCTGGTAGAAAGGTAGTGGGCTGTTATGTTATCTATTGTGAGGAATGAGTGCTTGTCAGAAGTGAAAATGGATGTATATCAGCATGCGCTTCTTCCCAGATTGTACAAGGAAGTGACAATTTGGTACACCAGGAGAAACAAGAGTAAGTTGAATGCAGTGTGAGTGTATAGCAAAAGAAGAAGAGATAAGATCAATAATAAAAAAAGAATGAATGTGGACTGAACAGAAATGTGAGCAACTAGAACCAAAAAAGTACACTGAAGTACTTAAAGAGAAAAGGAATGTGGATCAAATTGCTAAATGAATAAACAAAGGAAGAGTGAATGGGTTCAGATGAAGGAGGAGACTGAGAAATTTGTGGTAAGATGGCACTGATTAAATTCGCAAAAAGAACAAGGCAATGTAAGAATCTGTATGGACATGAGGGAAACTAGCATGGCTTGACAGGACAGAAAGGTATGGAGAAATATAGTGAAAGGTGTTGCTGTAAACATGTTTTAGCCAAGTTCCCATTTGTTATATCTCCCACTTTATATTCTTTTTCTCACTTCTTACTCTTCTTCTACACTTTGCATAATTCTGCCTAAGCAGAAAATGAACAGCAAGATGGCAAATATCATCAAATTCTCTTCACTGAGGTATGTTAAGTTGGGAGAGTGGGAGGAAAGGGACATAGAAATATTTGTTTTTCTTAATATTTCATATATTTGAAAGAAATAAATTTATAATGAATGTAGCCTCAGTCTGTCAAATACTATAAAAATAAACAAAAATTAATATTAATTTATTAATATTATAGGTTGGTACTTAGTATATATAAAATATAACTACATAAAAATAAACATTAACTGCTCATATCTTCTCCTGAATAACAAACTTTGAATATATGCAAGCTAAAAAAACCAAGCCATGTTTCTAACAACTATAAACATGTAAGAGATTGTTCTTCATTTTGTGTTCAAGTGATTCATATTGCACAATGTAATAACAAATATGATATTAGAATTATTTTGGTAAGTATATGCTTTCCAATTTGCATGGATGAAAATTATAACTCAGTGACAGCAACACATGCTTCTTCAATCAAGATTCATTATGAATATGACACAAAGGACATTCCTTAGATGTTTGCCAAATGTATTTATTTACTCTCACACACTCATCCACTTTGGGAAACACATTAAGATTTAAATTACAGTGAAGAAAGTAATTTTCTTAGGACAAAACTAAAAAGAGACTAGCAGTAACGCTAATTTCAGCACACTCAGCAGATCTGCCTTTGTGATGCCTTTGTGCATTAAGTTTATGAATGAAAAATTGTTCATGTTAGAAGATGCTATGCATCATGATAAACTGAAATATCATTCTCCATATTAAATGATGCTGTGTGATAGCACAGCACTTCTAGAAACTCATGTTAAGTACTGTATTATTGTACGATATGGACTGGAATTCAAAATGTATTGGTAAATGAATCTATATCTGAGCTAGACTAATTGCACAATGTACATAATACACATCTGTTGGAACAGATGAAATACCAAGACTGACAAAAAATGTCTCAAGTCACTGAGTAACACCAGGTAAGAATATTTTATTCAGGCTAGAAAATCAAGGGCCATGTTGGTTCTGGAAAAAAAAATTCTCAGAATGCAAGGAGCAACACTATCTCTTCCCTGCATCAACTGACAAAGAGAAATCAGCAGTTCTGCTAAGAAAAATGAACATTCTCAAGTTGCCTTAGTGGACTAAAACTCAAATCAAGATTTAAAGGCTATTCCTATAATCAGACATAAGATTTTTTTTTTTTTTTTTTTTGTCTGCGCTCAGTCATTACTGACCCTGCAGTGACTGCCTGGACGAATCCTTGCAGTTTTCAAGGCAATTGTTTTTCGGAAGTGGTTTGCCAGAGCCTCCTTCCTAGAGCAGAGCCCAGCTGGCGAGCGCAGGAGGCGGGATTCCGTTGCTTCGTGACCTTTTCGGGCGAGCGCGGTTTCGCGCTTACCAGCAACTGGTCCCGTCTCTCTGTGCAAGGCGCTGCCAGCATTTTTCCTCCCACCAGAGTGAGAGTACCCATTTATCTACTCACGTGAGTTTTCGACCTGTTGGGTTGACAGGAGCTGGGAGGGGGGGAGGAAACAGGAGCTCACCCTGTTAATGCGAAGGCTGGACTCGAACCGCCGAAGCGTCAGCCATTTCTGGCCAGCAACTTTCAGCGTCATTAAGCCACTGTGCCACCGCGTCCCCTAGACATAAGATTGGTTTCTTGCAAATACTTCATTCCATAATCAAGACACTTGCCAATTTGTGTTTACAATTATGATAGTAACTACATAATCACAGAATTTATTTGCACATGTGTTAAGATCAGCGAAATAGATTTGGTTTTGATTTTTTTTCCTTCAAAAAAATCTCTTCAATTTCAAAAATAGTTTCTCTCCCATAAGAAAGGTTTCTGGCTTCTCTGACTCAAAGCTCTTTAGAATTTCTTTTGGGGTATTGCTAAGCTTGCTGTAACTTAAATAAGACTACAGTACATTTTCCATTTTCTAGTATATATTTCCTTCTCACTCCGCCACCTTATATAGGCCTATATTTTGATTTCTAATTTTTTGTGGAATCCAAAATGATTTTTATTTTAAAAACCATTATGGGTACAATTAGAAAGTTATTATGAAGACCTCTGATATCTTGGCAGGGGCTTGGTTCAGTTATTATTCCAGCAGTAAAGGCTTCAGGATGGAGAATTTTCATGTTCACATGAAAAACTGAGACTTTGTGATAATCGCAAATTTAAAGTTGTTGGTTAATGCTGTTTTTGGTTAATACTGATATTGTTATTAATATAATTTGAAGAAGAAAAATAAAGTATAAAGATGGTATTGTGGTGTTGAATTATGTACCCCAAATCTGGAATTTATCAATTTATGAAGAACTTTGGATTCACTGAGCTTCATGTATAGTTAAAAATATAAATTGCTTTTGGAAGGAAATTAACACCCCAAACCTACAATACTAGACTGAAGAAATGTGTTTGCTCCCAGCCTCAAAGACTGGCTGTTTTGTGTTTTAACAGAAAGAATGATTAGGATAGTCCAACAACTCAGATACTTTTATGAAGCTATTGCGATGTGTGTCTGTGTTCTTTTTCTTTTGTCCTTTTCTGCTAATTTGTTTAAATAAATTAATAAATTAATAAATTAATTTTGGAATGTTTTTGCACAAAAAAGCAAACATTAGTGTTAGTTGCCTATAGAGATAGGTGCATATGGAAAGTTCAGTATAAAATATATTAGCTAGGAAAGCACTTTTAGGACACTTGCTCTTGTTAATACATTTTTAAGAACATTTGACAAGGCCAAATTAAAACCAGATTAAGACTAACTCTGACCATACTTACTTCTTAAAAAAGATTAAATTATAAACTTGAAGTTTTGTGAAAGCAGAGTATGAAGATGTATGTTAAGTGTGTATTGTAACAAAGGAGATGAATTAACCATTTATTTGGTTGCTGTGAAAACAAAAGATGTTATGTCAAAACATGAGAGAGAAAAACACATTTAAGTTCATGAACACAAAAACTGTATGTCACACAATACCCATTTAAAAGATAAATACAATTTTTATTTTATTCTGCAGGTTTGTGAATATGGAAATCAATAATTTTAAATTTCTCATCCTAATATCTAGCCGCATGATACTATGATTTTAAAATATGCCTTTACCATTCTTTTACGCCTAGCACATTCATTAAAAATATGTATTTAATATATTGTATATGAAAATACAAAAACGTTCTAAGAATAGTTCAAAACTGAAGTTAAAAAAAACTTTCTTGAGTGACAAATGATCAAAGCCAAAAATGATATAGACACATCTAAAAATTGGAAGTGCCCTTTTTCTGCTTGTCATTAGTTTAGAAAGACAATCCAATCTATCTAGCAGGCAGAAGTAGAAGAGCTCACAGCAGTTAAATTGCAGTGGACTGTTAAAACTGGGGAAATTATGTATAGTAAGAATAGGTATTTTCAGTTGTATGCTGGGCACTGAGTCAGAGATTGCATGTATGCAAAGCACAATGCCTTGCCATTGAACTGAACAGAGGGAAGGCAAGGCATTGTGCTTTGCATACATGTGATCTTAGTTGGCACAGCTTGTTGGGAAATGTATACTAAACCCCACTGCCCCTTCCAGGCATACAATATTACAGAATCTGCTGCTAATTTTCTGGAACAACGTATTCCTGCAAGCCCAACAACCATACAGCCATTCCAGTATTTTCTCACTCTCTCAAAAGCTCTGGATTTTGTGCTCAGTGGTTCCTAGGGCTTACAATGAAGAGGCTGATTTCTGGCATGGCCTTGTTGACTGTAGAACTCATTCAATGTACAAAGCAGAATACAGATGCTTTGATTTCTGCATTCCCTTACAGGGAAACAAACAAACAAACTGGCAATTACTATAACTTTACTATATCTAGAGGAGGGCAAGAAGTAGGAAGAAGAGAACAAGAGTCATGGTAACCAGGGACAGTGGGTAGTCCAAGCCAGTGCAAAAGTTAAGTTAATGCAATAAGAAAGGAATTAATTATTTAAAATCCTATGTTTAGAGATACCATATCTGGGCTGCAAAAATCCAGAAACCATTTTTTTTTTAAATTCAGTTGCTCAATCATTCCAACTCTTCATTACCGGATGGACATCATTTCACCAGGACTGTCTCAATAGCTGCTCCTTTGAGTTCTTGTAAGCCCATGCTTGTATCATCAGTGGTAATATTCAGCCACCTCATCTTGGCCTCATTTTTTTGTTGTTTTTCATGTTTCCAAATATCAGGAATTTGACTTTATGTTATGTCCAAAATATTATAGCATTAGCCACATAATAATACTTCCAGTAATTAGTGTAGATTTACTTCACCTAGTACTGAATAAGTTGTTTGTCTTGTAGTCCAAAGTATTCTTAATAAATGTCTTTAGTACTACAATTCAAAGGCATCAATTTTGCTTTGTTCAGTTTTTCTGATGGTTCAGCTTTCATAGATTTTCTTTCTCTCAAAGTGATGTCTCTGCACTTAATTTTTTTGTCTATATTTTTCATAATCTTTCTCCCAAGTAGCAGGCATATCTTTATTTCATTGATACAGTCACACCCCTGTAAAATTTTGAGCCCACTCTGTGAGGGGGAGCGGGTAGAAACAACACACAAGCAAGCCAGCTACTTCTGTAGGCAACCTCTCCTGTGCCTAACCCATTCCTCCCCTTGCAGAATGGAGAGATCAGAGAGTAGGGATTATAAGAGAGTAAGCAGGCATACAATGGGCAATATACAGGGCTGTTTGCGTAGCACACTAGCAGCTGCTGGCACCAGTTCATTGCCTTCGATGTGTATTCCCCATTGTGTGCCCTCTTACTGTCTTGTAATCCCTTCCTCTCCAATTCCTCCACTCTACATGGGGGGAATAAAAATAAAGCAAAAAAATAAGGCACAGGATAACTCATACTGACTGTAATGGCAATCACGTGACTGAGGGACAACACTATTGTAACTTTGAACGGTTGCTGAATGAGGCAGTCAGTAAGTGAGGATTACCTTTAAACATTTATTTGGAATTCCCTTGCTTTTTCCATTATCTATCAGATGTTAGCAATGTGACTGTTAGTGCCCCTGCCTCTTCTGAATCCAGCTTCTATATGCATTTTTAAAGTCTAGATTGCAAAATCTTGAACATTTTCTTACTAATATATAGGAGAAATTGCTTGGTAGTTTCAGCATTATTAAGCACTGTCCTTTCTTGATAGTGGAATATAAATTGATCTTTTATACTTCTTTGATCACTGCCATGTATTCCATACCTGCTTACAAACGGTATGTATCACTTTGATTGCACCGTAAAGCAATATTTTCGATGATCCATTTAAATTCAGTTTCAGAAAGTTTGGCTTTAATTCAGTGATCAAATCTTTGCAAATCTTTAATTCAGTGATCAAATCTATGTCATTGATTTGGTAATCTTTTTCATTCATTTCTTTTCCTTACGTTTGCACCATATTATCTTTATGTCTTCATTCTTCAATAGATCTTTGCTTTCTTTGACTTTTATTATGCCCATTTTTGCATAAATGTTTCTCCTGATTTCTGTAATTTCCTCAAATCAATTTCTTTTGTCCTTCCAATTCTTTGCATTGCTTACTTAGCTATAACATCTTGTCTCTTCTTGATATTTTCTGGAATTCAACATTTAGTTGGGCAAATTCTGTCTCTGTGCCTTTAGCTCTCCATTTTTCTTCAGCTATTTTTATCATACCAACAGACAGTCATTTTGCCTTTTTACTTTTTTGCATTTTGGGATATTTTTTGTTTGCTTCATCCTTAGTGATGTCACAGATTTCAGTCCAGAGTTCTTTTATGCAATATTGTTGTGGTTGTATCTTGTTGGTCTGATTGTTCCATTTGTTTTCTTGAGTTTTAGCTGAAATTTTGGAAGCAGTTTGTTAATTGAACTACATTAAGCACCAAGTCTTAATGGTGTTTTGTCTGACAGAATAGAGCTTCTCCATTTTTGCTTGCAGACTATATAGCCAAGTTGATTTTGGTGTTTTCCATTGCTTGATAGCCATGTGTAGAGTCATAATTTAAGTTGTTGAAATAAGGTATTTGCTGTAAACATGGCATGGGGGAAGGGGGAATTTTGCAAGTTGCCTTATCAATTTCTGCTTCTTCAGTATATGTAAAGTTGGGCCATTGTGATATTGATGGCTTGCTTTGGACTAGAACTGAGATTATTCTGATATATCTGAGGCCACATAGGAGCACAGAATTTGTCATCTTTTTATTAATAATTATGGTTATTCCATTTTAATTAAATTTCTTATCTAATGTACAAGATCTGATGCTCCTTTGATGTGAAGTGGCCCATTTCAGTCCATTAGTTTCTGGAATGTCAATGTTCAGTCTTGATATTTCTGCTTTGATAACATCAATTTCCCCTTGGTTCATGGTTATGACATTCCATATACAAATACTATCCATATCTTTGCAGCATCCAACTTTCCTTTTGCCTCTGGCCGTATCAACAGCTGGCCATATAATTTTATCTTTAATCTAGCCACATCATAAGAGTTGCTGGGAGTTGGGCACCATATAAATTTTAATAATAATAATAATAACAACAACAACAACAACAACAACCCAGGCTACTCATACTTTCCCTGTGATCCTTAGTAAGTTGTTGCATACCTTTTTACCTAGGGGATGCAAAACAAATCCTTTTTTGTTTTTTGTATCCTCAAAACAATAAAATATCTAATAGCAGAACTCTTACATACATACATACATATATACATACAGTACATATAACAGAAACACAATGAGTATAATATTTTAGATATTTTATTGTATCTGGCCTTATGGCTGTAATAAACTGATTTGATTACCTAGGGGACTCATCTTTTAGTATCATATGTTGACATTGTTCTGGTTGTTAATTTGTTTTGCTTTTGGGGCAGGGAATAGTGGAATAAGTTGCCATTTTTTCTTTAGTGAATTGTATTTAATTTGATCCCACTGTTATAAACTTTTATAATTATGGTGATTTTTCTGCGTATACATACTCCTTGCCATATAACTCACAGCACTGAATGTACAAGCCCCTTTACCACTACAAGATCACAAGATAACTTTCTCTTTTTTTACCATTTAGTGCTTGCCTGTATTTCTACAGCCCAGATATGGTAACTGTACTGAAATATTAAAAACTGTTTTATACTGAATAGAACCATTACTCCAGCTGTTACTGCCTGCTAAGTTACAGCAATTTCTCCAGATTTCAAAATTATTCTTTTTTCTAACTTACCTTGGAAACCTGGGATTTTTGGGGATATGATAACTTTGACCAATAAAGATGACATGCCAAATAACTAGTAGTGATCATGTCCCTGAATCCTGCAATTAGTACAAATATGCAAACTGGAAGAAAGATCTAAAATAAGTTTCTGACCCTGGACATTAATACCTATATATAGTAGATTCAATTATTTCTTAAGAAATCACCTAGAAAACTGATAGTGATTAAGCTACATCAGTTAAGAAATGAGACAAAATTCCTTAAAAAGCAAATAAAAGGACTTTTTGTGAGAACATAATAGATAATTTCTCCAATAAATAATGTATATAGTCTTTACTCCATTACATAAATAATATGACATAATCTAGTGAATACAGTATATGAAATAGCTGAATTCCGTTTCAGCACATTGTTAATCAACTATAAATGAAGGAATAATGTTCTTGAAAATGTTCCTAACCTATGGCAGTTGCATAAATTGAATACTTATAAAATATGTAGATCACACAAAACTGAATTGGATAGATAATGCCCTAGAAGAAAGCCAAATATTCAAAATTATCTCTACCTGTTAAAGAGGTGGGCTAAAAAATAGAACGAATTTTAAAACAGACAAGTGCAAATTGTTCACTTAGGAAAAAAGAGATATTCAGGTACGGAATGGGGGATAATTGGATTGATAACAGCACATAACATGTCCATCCAAAAGATAAACAAAATTTTAGGCTATACCAATAAAAGTATAGTTTCCAAATCATAGAGAATAAAAGCTCCACTATGTTGTACTTTGACCAGATCCCATCCTGAAGATCTAAGAGTATGTCAAGTTCTAGATCACACACTTCAAGAAGGATTCATATTGAACATTCAAAGAAGGGTAGCAAGATTATCCAAGGATCTATAAGGGGACACTGTGGAAATTTCATTTTTAGCCTTCAGAAAAGGTATCAGAAAAAGGATATGACCTGTCCCAATTCAGGACACAAAATAATCATAAGGCACAGAAAGGTACAGAAAGGCAGATTCCTATTAGGAACTTCCTAACAGCCAAAACAATTCAGGAAATTGCTGAGGGAAGTACTCAGTTCTCTGTTTGCTGAATGCATTTCAGCAGAGGCTTCATTAGGATTTCCTGCACTGAAGGGGAGAGGCGTTGGACTCAGCTGCTTAAAGGTCCCTCTCAACACTATGATTTAATCATTTCTAATTCCTTTCTTTTTTCTTTTTTGCAATTCCAAGCCTTATGTTATTTGGAGCATAAATAGGTTTGCTTTTCCAATAAATAGGTAGGATTCTGGAGCAGACTGAAAATTTCCCAAGATTTTAGGTGACTTATTTTGCCTAACAGAAGTCATGATAGACCATCTTATTTTTAAGAATAATTTTTTTCCCACATTGAGGAGGGCATTTATTGAGTTAAGGCTACAATGTTCTCAATATTTACTGAAGAAAGGTAATGCCTGTTAATGTATCTGTGGAAGCAGAGCTACTGAAGATATTTTCTATTTTCTACTTTTATATAAGATTTATGCTGATCCTAGAAAGAAATTGTTGCCTCATTTTATCTAGCAACAGAATAATTTTTCAGTATTGTAGTTAGTTATCAACTTTTTGGCAGATGAAAACACCTTTGTCACTTGCCAAGTTTGCTGTCGTTGCAAGGAAGTTGCATACATTTTTTGACCAACATAACAGCAGGATGAAAAGTGAGAAATTATCAAACTATTGTATTATAATTTTTTAATATTTTTTCACATAAAGTAAATACTTTGTATTTACTTTGCCATTAGAAAGAGTAAGGTGGAATAACACCTTTCAAATAAAAATGAGTGGAGAAACAATACTGATATTATGAGCACCAATTAAAAGTTATGCAGGGTTTAAGAAATCTTTTATAATGCCACTTTTAAAAGTAGACACCATTCCCTAATATTCAGTAATATTAGGGAATGGTAGAAAACACTGATCTTCTCAAAGGGTTAGGTTATTAATGGTGTCAAAGCTGGGTAGCTAAAGATTGACAAAAACTAAGCTCTGAACTAATAAACCCGTTGGCTACCCTAACCTATATACACAAGTTACTTTAGACCAGTGTTTCTCAACTTTGGCAGCTTTAAGATGGGTGGACTTCAACTCCCAGAATTTCCCAGCCAGCAAGGCTGGTTGGGGAATTCTGGGAGTTGAAGTCCACGCATCTTAAAGCTGCCAAGATTTAGAAACACTTCTTTAGACAGTAGTATTCAGGAAGGAAAGGCATTCAGAAGGCAACAAACATAGAACAAATTCCAAGCTTCCAAATAATATATTGGAAGTGAGTTTTCAGCATCTAATTTCTATATTTGAACAAATGTTTGTCCTTCCAGAATCTTGGCTCTATTTCAAAGAGTACTTTCATAAGCTTTTACAAAGAAAAAAAATACTGAAGGAATTACTGTCATTCACAGGAACAGTTATCAGGTCTCACGGTTTTTGGAAGACGCTGCTATTATTGAGGTTTCATATTTTCATCTAACCCAAAGAATGTAGATATTTGCATTATGTCATATTAGAATGACACTGCTTTGCCCAGTTTTAACTGTTTCATCTTGCTATAATAGGAGACACTCATAAGCACTCAAGTTCACTGCTATCTTTCTTACACTATGTCATTACTATCAATAGGATTAACTGCTGGCACCAGTTCATTTCATTTTCAGGGCCAAATATTCCTCTTCTGATTGGCTGACAGATATTAATACAATAACACAGGCAGGTATGAAACCTCCTTCTTAATTGTGCTACATAAATTAGATTAGGCAAAGTAATGCATGGGGAAAAGAATATATATATTCTTATTAACTCAGTCTTGATACTAATTACAAATTCCAGGCTGATCATATTCAGAGACACCTTGTTTCATAATTCTTAACATACAGCTTGCATTAATATTTTTCACCTGCATCTAGTGGGGAAAAAATAGGCTTGAAAACTGGCAACCCTTATTTTCTGAGGAGAGTAATTTTGGCACATATCTACTTTACACTCCATTGAATATGGAATAATCTGAGCCACATGCTGAATGTATGTTTTACCAAACTCTTAAAGAATTAAAGAGAATATACATTTGATTGTTTTGTTTTTCTTTCTTTGCAGATTCTAATTAAAATTGCATCCTCCAGGTTTTCATCTTTGGATATAAAAGACTGTTCCACTGCAATATCATATCATACTTGCTTTCTTATATGGGAATAAATACTACTGAATTAAATGGGTCCAACTTTTAATACATATACATAGAATTGCACATAAACATATAGAATTGCACAGTTAGTTTGGAATGTAGTTGTTTAAAATGAAGTTGTCCTAAAATATAATAAAGTACACAGAGGAGGTGTCACATTATTTTTCCAATTGCAACAGGAAGACCTTGTTAGCTCTTGCAATATGGAAGACTAGGGTTTTGATACATCGTATGTTAATAATTGGCCAGACATGTCCATACAGGTTGCCTGTGAGAAGATTGCTGTTTTGGAAAATAACCTTCACTTTCCATATTGTTAGAAGCCATGTATTCTTCTTCAAAGGATGGAAAGTGACAACCTGACTAACACAGGGATTTGGAAAAGGAAAATAAAAACCATTATGAAAGGGAATCTGTAACACTCAGGGAACAGAAAGAAGCAACAAATAGCATCAGAGAAGAAAACAGAAATGGCAAGAAAAAGGAAAAGAAAAAGAACACTGTACTTTAGGAGGAAGAGTGGCACTGGCAATTGGACTCCGAAAGATTGCTTTTCCTTTCAGACATACAATCAGAAAGAATAGATGATTGATGTTCTTCACCAGATCAAAATAAATATGAAAGTAAATTAAAGCCCTCTACTCTTCCTTGGTAAAGCAAAATCAATTATCTATGTCATTTATACTCTCTGGGATGTTAATCATATGGTCTCTTTAAAAAAAACAACAGCAACTCTTCAAACATTCCCCAATTCATGTTCTGACAGCTTCAATGCCCTAACCATTAAGGCAGCTATAATTGATTAGTTTCTACTAAATAAAGAATATTTTTCCTCATAAATTTTTCCATAAGATGGTGTCTACATCTTTTGCAAAACAACCCACAAGAAAAAAACATTTCTCCTTCTTTTTAGCCAGTGAAATATTAATTAGTTTTAATTTCCAGAGTAAATTGAATTTTCACCAGAGCTTGGTTAATGTTTATTTAACTCTTGTGGCATCAGCAGAAATAGCTAAATTATTCATAAAGTCAGGCAGAATTCAGTCAAACTATTAGGTCCAGGGAATAATAATTAATTTTGAAGACTATCACCTGTGTTCCCAAATATCAGGATAACCATAGGTCATATGCTCAAAAATATATATGCAATTAACAGTAGCATAAGTCTACCAATTCTTTTCCTTTGAAGTTTCATATAAGCTTCATTATGTTATTCCCTCCTTGCCATTACATTTCGTTTAATCAAACACACCAACAAAGTCAGCTCTTCCCAATTCCCCTGGAGAGGTATGTTTAGATCCATTTGAAAATGTTGAAGGATCTCCCTGAGAGGTGAATGATCCACACAAATTTTAAAATAACAGCAGCTTATCCAACATCAGCTCATCTAGGTGTTTTTCCTTCCTCTACACAAAGTGTACAGGACAGGAATGATGGGATGGGTACTCCGTACCTCAGGTTGGCCTTGGAAGACTTCAGCACACCGAACATTGCCAACACCATTGTAGCCGATAAGCAGGGAAATAAATGAAATTGAAATAACAGCTGTTCTTTCAGATCAGTAGCTACAACAAAAAGAAATTTTAGGATATACTAGGAGCTCATCCTCTTACAACTAACTTCCCCATACACATGCATGTAAAGTAAGGAGCACCCTCACTCTTATCTAACCATAGATTCCATTCACAGTGCAACTTCACAGAAACAGTGAGTGAGGAAGCTGAGAGTGGTGGAAACCTCCAACCTCATGCTTCTAGAGCTAGTTGCTTCTATGAAGCTAGTAAGCATGTGTGTACATGTCAGTATATCTGGAATATTTATTGAATGCATGAGAAAGATTCCAAAAATGGTAAAAACATTACAAGAAATCAAATGGATTAGAGCCTAATGAATGCATTCATTCTGACAAAGGCAAGTATTATTGCTTTCTAAAATATTTTATTTATTTATTTATTTATTTATTAATGGGCAA